>OX365951.1:50207898-52682898 GCA_947247005.1 Spisula solida
GTACTGGTGACGTAAGACCTACACACGCACTTCATTTGAATAGTAATTAATTCTTAATTATTTGTGCATATATCATTCGATTATAACTCAATTCTACGAATAGTTGCTCGCATTGTACAATCTGAATTATATATAACCTATATTTTGAACTAATGAAATGAAAATTTAATAATTAAAATTGTGCTCTCAACATACGTGACGTGATAAGTTGTCGCGAATTTCTATCGACCAATCAGAATGCTGGTTGTTATGTTCTAAGCCAGTAAGCTGGCTCTGGCATTTTTAATAATTGAAAAGTAACTTAAAATGTTCTAACTATTACGTAGTAGATTGGTCTCTTCAATTACCATACTCACAAGTATCCGTCTACTGGTTTGATATCCATATTGTGTAGCTTTTGGCACAGCATGTCATTGTAACCGTTGACAGAATGTCGGTACTAATTTGGTAAAAGTCACAAATTGTATTAACGCGGTGTGATTTTGGTAGAGACGCCCTCGGTTTCCACAAATTGTAAGGCGCCGACTGAACATACATACGTAGCTTTACATGGATTTAAATAAATGAAGAAAATTAACCAAATTATACCGACACTTTCACTTTAGTTCCTATTGTACAGTAATGATATCTGGCACTGGTTAATTTCATTGACATTTGATTGGAATTTAATTGCACTGGCTGAAGGGAACCAATTTACAAAATGTCGGCGGCTGAATTTTATCTTACGTCTAACATTGTGTGTGAACATTGTCGTTTTTGATAATTTTGTGAACTGCGTAGACATTTTATCGAGTACGATACAGATGAAACATTACTATTGTTTAAACATCAAAGAGCTGACACGATAAACGTTTTATATTGTTCCTGCAAGACTTTATTATAGAAAGGTAGATGAAGATTGAATAACGATATTATTGATTGGTAACATGGTTTCCATCCTGCTGTTTTGTTATCTTGTAGATGTGATTCATAGGATTGTAACCATACATCAGAAAGTCAATAGAATTACCATTTATACAATTGCCAACAAAGACGAAATCATGTTTTATTCTAAGCATGCTTCATGTTTGATGAATACAGTTAATAAAAACAGCAAACAAGAACATAGTTATATATCAATGTAAAAAGTCATCAAACGATATTAATGCTTTTTATTCAAAAACGCTCGAGTTGATATACAACCACATAATTAAATAAATACTGTTAAACAATAGGTACACTTAAATATACGGCTGACATTAAACACTGAGATATGATATTTTAATAACATTTTGCAATTCTCTAAGTATATGATTTCCAGCGATTAGACATGATAAATACAATCTCCCAAGTTATTACATGCTATAGATTTATACAAAATGGATCATTTTGCATTTATTCACAACAATATGATCATTCTCTCCATTAAATACAATAATAAACGAAATATGCTTTTGTGTGTTAAATACGGCTTATAAGACAGATCGACAATACTTTAGCTAAACCTGTCAATTATGACAGATATTAGGAAACAAAGAATAATATCAATTGTAAGCTCTTGGAACATTTCCCATATAAAGTATATAATAAGTGCAGTCATTGTAAAAACGCACCAATAAGATCATTGCACCTCTTCGTGTCGTGAACTTCCTTGTATTCCTGTATAGTATAATATGAACAAATGCACTGCATCTTTGACTTTGAATCTGGCAGAGGAAAAAATGACCAAGGAATTTGTTTGCTCCCATTGAGACTATAGTCTTTGGCTCCCAGGTAGACGATGGTGCACATTATATATATATTTATTAGATTTTCTTAAGTTTGGTTGACCTTTCGCACACATGAACGATTCCCGCTCGACTTACTGCGTAATCCCAGAGTATTCATGTGTCTCATTACAGTTTGAAGCATCGTTTATGCGCTCAAAATGTTAAAGTTGCCTTCCGAAGCAGGCATAAAAATGGCTGCCATTTTTGTTTCCAAAACTATACAAAAGAGTGTTTCCCATCTAGGAGACGGGTTACAAAGCGACCATGGAAGGCTGCTTTGTTTTTAATTTAAAGTGTTTTTAGCATGATATATATGTTTTATAAATACATTGTATTTAATATTAGTTGTATACCCGTATTTTAGTACGATTGTTATTTATGTTCCACATTTAAAAAATAAAAATAGAATCAAGAATGGTTATCAATTTTTCAGTATCAAATTTCGCTACCGGAAGTCGAAAGCGAGAGTCCGTCTACCTAATGACCATAGAGATCCGGTCTGTCAAAAAAAATAACGGCGTAAGCAAATGCAAAACTGTAACAACAACAATCGTGCCTTTAATCGTTAGATTTATTAAGTGATTGTATATATGTATACGAGGGGGCTTCAGCATATTTAGCACTGGTCTTTGTATGACTTAATTATCAATGGAATTCAAACATTGTTTATTCCATCCATTCAAAGTTGTCTTCATGCACCAATACATACTATTAGAGTCTCTCTATCCATGACCTAAATTCCACAAAGATATTTGCCCTGTGTATACTCTTTAACCACTTGGGTAATAGGAAAAGGTCACACGGACTTAAGTCTGGAGAGTAGTGTGGGTGTGTAATATATTTAATCTAATAACACCCTTGTTATCCAGATAAACCAACATGGTTGGATAATCTCAACATGATTACAAAATGGCCGACATGAAAAATTTGGGAATTATATTGATTTTGCAGTATTTTCTATACAAACTATCCAGATTATTTATTTCAATATTACATATTCAACATATGAAGACAATCTGGATTATATTGCAAAAACAATGCACTTACCACATTTTTCATATCGGCAATTTTGCAATCATGTTGAGATTATCAAATCATGCCGGTTTATCTGGGCAACAAGGATAAAAAATGACTGTACACTTTGAAATTTGTGGGCGGACGAATTGTAATGGATTAGTTGAATTTCTTTGAAATCTTTACTTGTACGCTTTTTGTGATAGAATATCTTTACAGAACTTAGTACACTACATTTGCAGAACTTGCCTGTAAATGTTATCACCTTTTGCAAGGTATTTGGACATCTGTGCCACTAGAATTGACGAATATTACGTACACAATCTAATTGGCAATTATTTTCCGTTTTGAAATGATAGGGCTTGTTCGATGTTTTCTTAGTCATTGTTTATTATTTTTGCGCTACTTGGGCTCAAAATAATACACTTAAGTTTCATCACCTATAAGCAACTCAGAAACTGGTCTGGAATCGCAATTATTATCAATTTTAGCAATTTTTGGCGCATCTAAAATGACTGGACTTTTGATCTAGGGTCAACAAATGGGGGGCCCATCTAGCACAAATCTTTTCAACTTTAAACAGGCTGTTGTAATATTATGAACAGTCAAATTACGCAATTATATGGCACATTTTACATCACGCGCAAGTGCTACAATGGTTTTCTATCATATACAATAATAAAAACAGATGACATATGGTGTTTAAAATAACGTTTTGCAAGTGTGTGTTATTTAAGTTTTTTCGAGGGTTACGATGAACGTTAACCCAGCAAAAAACTATTCTCAAGGGAAATATTTCCTTTGAAGATATATTCAAAGAAAAATGGCTTTAATATAATTTCTCACGTTTTACCGGTTTCAAAATAGCATTGGAATATAGCCTATGTATAAGAGTGTGAATGATTCAACAATAAAAAACTTTTTAATTGCTATCGGATTGTATCGATATTTCACATATATATTGTTTGCACGTCCTATGTTAAATGCACAATCAATATTTGCAGGAATGTAGTGTCTGTTTTGTGGAAGGCCATTAGTGACATAATTTATTTAATCACCCTCTTATTGTATAGACGTTGTGGTAAACATAGAGGAGACAAATACTTTTGACTCGTGGGTACTGTCAAAGAAACTGAACGTACCTTACACGCACTTAATCAAACCTTTACCAAACCGTACCAAATACAATCATACGAATCATACTACTGTGTATTTCTTGTAAGAAAACCACACTTACGTTAAAAGTACAAAGGGATAATATAAAGTCGAACAGGGAAGGCAGCAATCAAATTAACCAGCCGAGCACAAAAATCATAAAAACACCACACTCACATGGCACAATGTTCAATACATAACTGAATGAGAAAATAAACTGCCAACGTCCTAAGTCATATTATCAGATATTTGTTAACCTTTCATGCAAGTACATGTGTATATGTGAAAACGCTGCTGTCATGAGCCACAACCGGTATTGAGTTTTGAAATTAAACATCTATCTATCTTTGCCACATATAAACGTACATATTCGTAAATTAAGATAGATAAATGCTAAATATGATTTTATTTCAAGATGACGAATGCAGGATAGTGTATGCATGTCGCATTATGTAAATTAATGGATTTTGATAGAAAAGTGCCCATACTGTAATGTTTCTGTTAAGTTCAACACAATGTCACGTCAGTCAAATACTTCCCATGAAACTATCAAACTTTTTAGAGAAACACTATCATATTCCACAAAACACGTTGTCACTCGGGAGTGATCAAGTAGAGAACAAAGAGTGACGTCATAATGTCTTATATATGACGTCACAGTGTAAATATTATAACAGTTTATCACGTGACTACTATTTTGTTTCAGTATCAGATAAATGTATCTTAACAAAGACATATACGATGTTTTGCTGATTAGAGCGACAGACTGTCGAAGTAGGACGTTGCAATTTTTGTTTCATTGTTCTCATGTATTTGTATCGTTGTCCTCGTGGCCTCTACTTATAGTAAGTGCTTTTTCTTTATGTTTGTTCTTTTTGTGTCATTTGTGTCTTACTGTTTCTGTTACGTACTGCTTACGTCACTGATATGTCAACATACATTTCTAGACTGTGGTTATGCAGCTGTAGTGTTTAATGATTTACAGTGTTGATTACACTTAGTTTACAGATTACACTTAGTGATAGTTTAGAAATCATGCCTCCGACATCCATTCTTATTTGGTCAAATGGACACACGTGTGAAGGTAGGACTTTTGTAACTGACTAGTAAACTGTTTTGTTAAGTTCTTTGTTTGTTCTTGTCGTGTGTGCATTTTTGTGACTTTAATTTTCCATATGTTCCTCTCTATATTACAAGTCTTAATAAATGTATGTTCTGTTCGGTGCCTTCACAATGTCGGCTTCCAGCTGACTGACTTTCATATTTTGAATAAAAGCAAACTTATCCATGCGTCGCATTTTTAAATCAATTAACCATACATTACGTTGAGCGAACTACACTATTGCCAAACTACATTGTCTTAACAGTATGCCCAAACCATATACTCAGGGCTGATTGTACTACACCAGTGCCTTTGTACAGTTGTCTATAATCCGAAGTTGGCATACGCGTTATACATTCCAATCGAAGTGTGACAAAATAGTTTATTTAGTTATATATAACTTTCACTGCGATGCAGCATAGTGAAATCAGGTGTATGAAGCAATATGACTTCAATATAAATCTGTCTCACTTATCTCGTTTTTACGTAGAGCCTCTTACTATTCCATTTAAGTGATTTAAGAATTCCAGACAGAAAGCGGTTATCAATCTACCATCTATCATCGGGTAAATGTCGTCCTCAGCGAGTCTCTTCCTCTAATAGACATAATTTCCTAGTGCACTTAGCGACTTCATCGACGATGCGTGAAATGAAAACCATTCACATGGGAAAAGATATCATTTTGGTAGACAAAATCACACCCAGATTATTAAACATATCGTTATATCAAGCATGACATATGGTTATACGCTCGTTCCTTTATAGCATGGTTGGAAGAATTGCATTGTCATTCTTCTGAAGTCTAAAATATGATTAAAAGATGGCGAGCATTGTCTGTTGTCTGGTATAAACGAGGCAATCAGGCGAGGTGGTACCACACAGACTACCAGCTTATAGAGTACCACCCTGACAATACGCACACTTACAATAACATCGTATTAGCGAGACAACTGCTATATATTGGACGGATAATGTGCGACTGTTTACTTTCGGGTCATCTACCACAATGAGGACAATTACATTACAGTAATCATCGTATATCATACACGGTAAACTACCCTCTGTTAAGATCAGTTTATGAATCGATGGACGAAAGTGTTCCCGATATGAAAGTACTTTGTGAACAATGCAAGTGTGACAATAATTCATCTCATATTCGGAAAGTAACAGCATGCTATTGCATAGTGTGTATAACAGTTTGTGAGACTCAGATTGGACTGAAGGATTAACAATAACTGCTAATCCTTTGGTCCATTGTCACATGAATAAAGCCAACACCAAAAGTAAATCGTAATAGTTCGTTTTAGTATCAAAAAAGCATTATATAAAACAACCGTTTGCTTTAAACACTGAGGTTGCTGCTGAATTGCTGACAAAGACGGCCTACCCTAAAAGTAGGTCATTCAGCTTTTCGACAGCTCGGACTTGGCCATTTTCTCGCTCAGTTATGTGTTGGTTATTGTGCCATGTAAGTATAGTATGATGTCTTTATGTAATCTGTTCTCAGCTGGTTAAATTGAATGCTGCTTTCCCTGTCCAACTTTCTATTATCTGTTTACCCTGTATATATATATTTTAAATCAAACTATTACTAGTCATAGTGGATATGAATTCAGCAGAAAATAATATACACAACTTGCCAATACACGTAGACAATTAGCAGATGTACATATGTTATTATCTAATTATCAGTCGAGTTGTCATTGATGCCACTTTTAGAGTTCGTCTGTGTGTCAGGATATTACCTCATTGTCATGACGCTCGATTGATACTTGGTATATTCCAAAACGTCAGATAAATGTTGTGCCATTTCATTTTAGAGTGACTTACATTTTGTGTTTTCTGAAATGTCAAAATATGGCGTGCTATTAACCTAAATAATCAGTCTAGGTTCGATTGTGTCATTGTCCTTAGGAAACATTTAAGACCGTGTTAAATGTCTCAGTAAAATTAGTTATTACAGAAGTCGTTATACTTTATTCCCGCGATATCTGAAATTTAAAACAACATACAATGACAGCCATAGTCATTAGAATGTATTCGTTAGATTTCCTTTATTGTCTAACACATATGACTGCTGCTGGTTGAGTAAATAAAACGTATGTCAGACAAAAGCTATACATAGCTTATTTTACCTTGTAATTACCACATTCCGACAATAAATAAATTTTAACTTGAAATTTTGACTTTTGATTTGACTTGCTTAATCACACTAATGCAGTACCTATATATCTCATTTATTAAAATGCGATTTGGTTACAACTTGGCACGTCAGTAAATACTTATCTACTCGATGTGTTTATGATTGGATTATCAAAATCGATAGATAGTAAAATGAAAATAATTTTAAATAATAGCCATCACTGGAAATTGAAATGTCACACAAATTCACCATGAAAAATATTACCAATGTGGTTGTAAATTTACTTAACAGTCTACAACAATAAAACAAAGAACAACATTCTGTTAATTGATAACTAGTATCTAGTATATTTTTCCATGTATTTTTCTCCTGCCCTATTGGGAGCACATAATTCGTAATATTTCATGGGGAATGGTCCCAATTTCCCCCAAAAGGGGCCTATTTTTGTAGTTAATGCCGGGTTGGTGGTGGTTTGATTTGTCTCCTGCAAAGCTCGTCCCCACAAATTCTAAAAAATCTGAATACATTGATGATAGCGTCAACTTGTGTGCACATGTATGTGGTGATTATGCCGAAATACTTGATGTACACGCGCTATGTGAGCCAGAACTACGTCGAGCACTATGTTTACATGGCGTCATTTTTGTGACCGTATGTCATACACAGTAAACCACCCATGGTTAAAATCACTTTGTGATTCTGTTTTTTATACTGTTACTATTTGGTATTAAATCATCAGGGTGTAATATACAAAACCTGCTGATACACGTAGACAATTAACATCTGTGAATATGTGTATTAATGTAATTATCAGTCAAGTTGACAGTGATACCACTTTAGTTCCTCTGTGTGTCAGGATATCAGGACAACATTATGACGCACACGTAAAACTTTGTTGTTTTCATCCCGTAAGATAAATGTTGTGTTGTTTCATTTTATAGTGACATACATTTTGTGTTCATTGTAATATTGGAAAATGTGTGACATTGGCCAAAACAGTAAGTCTGAGTTTGATTATGTCAATGACCTTAAGAAACAGTTAAGAGTATCTCTGTGGTATTAGTTATTACAGATGTTATTTGACTTTATTTCCGCCCTACCTGGCATTTAAAACAATATACAATGTCACACGTAGTCATAATAATGTCCCCGATAGAGCGGATCATTTCTTTTATTGCCAAACCTGACTGCTGCTGGTGGGTTGAATAAAACCCAAACGAAATTGTGCGTTTGATCATTTCGCCTTAGTTGAATTACCGTTCAATTACAGTACCTTGAATCACGCTTTTTCATAATACTCCGACCTAAAATACAGTATTCATATTATATATGTTACATCTGTGTTTCACTCTCTAAAACGGAATACCTACTGTATAAAGACTTTTACATACTCATACTGAATTGAAATATCATGTTAAAGTGAAATAGCTTGCGAGACACGACACAACTATATTTTTTATCATAGTGTTAAAGGCAAAACAATGATTCATGAATAAAACTGACAATAAGAATCGCAATAAATACACGTCAAACGTTGGGAAAACAAGACACTGTATTACACCATGACATCCCACTGTGTACTTCAATGTGTCTGTGTATTGGTATATACATGTTTAAGTCCTATTTGTGTACACATAAACTATACCATTTACAAAACATATATCACAGCACAACACCATTCTAAAAGAATTACATGAGACTATCATATCACAATTTCATTAAAAACGCCCACTATTTACAATATACATCTATGTAAGCATTGTTATTATAATATACAAACTGCCCTAAAATATATAATAAATAAAACACTGAAAATCAAAATCACACTAATGTGTATAGTTACAAAAGGTTTAATAATTAATTTATCACCTTCGATCAGATCGAAAATAAACAGAATAACAATTGCTACATAGGATATGTAAACAAGCAATATGAAAAGATAAATAAGTTACATTATTTACAAGTTAAAATTGGTATGTCAGAGTTCGACTCAACGTTACTCTAATATGCACATGTTGTAGATGCGACCACCTATTACATGTATACGAAGCACAGATCGTCCAAACACGTGTTGGTTCACGTAAGCCCAACACGCACACTTCATTTGAGTAGTAATTAATTCTTAACACATTATGCATAATTCATTCGATTATAACTAAATTCTATAGATAGTGGCTTGCATTGTTCAAACTGATTTAGAATATGACCTATATATTGAGCCAATGAAAACGCCGATTTTTGGCGGGTAAATGACAATTTAATCATTCAATCTTTGCTCTCAACAGACGTGACGTCATATGTTGTCGCGAATTTATATCGACCTATCAAAATGCATGTTGTTATACTCTGAGCATGTTAGCTCGCTCTGCTAATCATTCAAAATTTACTTAATATGTTCTAACTATTACACATTTATGAGATAATCCGAATCCTACATTGAATTCCGAATCCGCCAAAGAGACGATGTAACAAGGGTTGATATAAAACAAAATGATTTAGGACGTGCTTATTCAATAACTTGGTTTTCGGGACACACATCCATGAATACTTACCATGTTTTACTTTCGATATAAAATGTATACGGTTTGGTCAATGCCAACAATCTTTAACAACTGTCATTTTTTACGGAATAGTATGACTTGCAGCAACCATGAATCGAACCTGTCAACGTTTCATAGCGTATCAATTGTACAAAGAGCATCTTCGCCTATGTGGAATTTCAATATCACCATGGTAAAGAACGTTGTCTGTTAATGTCACGCAATATCAAACGTGTATTTTCACCATCTTGGTCGTCGAAAAAAAACCCTTACACACGTAAACATAGTCGTAAACACACGCTACATTTTGTTTGACCAATATACTTAACGACCTAAGATCACAAGGACCTCGTGCACGCTTCACACCAACGATTATACGATATTAGAGAAGAACGGCATCTTATCCAATTTGTGAAAATTGAAAAATTGATTGGTATATGGTATATAAATTAAAAAAAATCAAAAGAGCATAGAACGAAAATGTACGGATCTATAACTAAAACAATACAATCATGAATGTACAATAAATGAACATAATCACTCTATATGTGGCACGGTTGTCTTTCAATCCACATGGTACCGATTCAAATCTCTGCTGGGGCAATGCATCTTCAGAGCCGCTACCTCAACGTTTCCCAACCATCTATAGACAAACTGGTTGCTATAGATAAACTGGTTGGTAGTCTCAAGTACATCGGTACTGTTACCCAGGCACGTTAAAGAACTCAGTCGTATATTCGGAACTTTGGAGCATGGCATCGAACCCGGACTCCTTGTATCACACAACTGTCTGCAGCTTTTCCAGAATATTACGAATCTATAATGTGCAGCTACGATGTAATCGTATATAATTTCACAAATAAAAGAAACTGCACTATAGCAATAACTATTGTTCTCTGTTCACAAGAGTAGATACAATTACATCACTTGTGTAAACTAAAGAAGGTTTGTGAAGGAACATGTTGCTGCATCCACCTTAGTTATAGGGGACAAAATTATCGCCCCTACGTTAACCACGAAGTAGCATTCGGATTCGTATTCGGATTAACTCATAAATGTCTAGTACGTAGTCGATTAGTCTAATCAAGTACAATACTCATAAGTATCTGTCCACTGGTTTGATTTCTTTACTCAGTACCTTTTGGCACAGTATGTCATTGTAATCGTTAACAGAATGTCGGTACTAATTTGTGAAAATCACATTGAATTTTATTTAACAAGGTAGAGACGCCCTCGGCGACCACAGATTGAAAGGCGCTGCCTCAACATACATGCGTAGCTTTACAGGCAATTAAATAAATGTAGAACATTAAAAAAATCATACCAACACTTTCATGAATACTTTAGTTCCTATTCTAGCGTAAATGATATCTGGAACTGGACAAATCAATTGAAATGGCTGAACAGAACCACTTTAAAAAGTGTCGACGGTGGTTGAATTTTATCTTGCGTCTAGCATTGTCTGAATGAAGTCATTCTTGAGAGTTTGTACGAACTGTGTAGATATTATATCAAGATAGATAATGATGAAACATTACTATTGTTTATACATCAAAGAGTTGTCACGATAAACGTTTTATATAGCTCCTGAAAGTAATTATTATAGAAAGTAGATGAAGATTGAATAATGATATCATTGATTGGTAACATGGTTTCCATCCAACCATTCTGTTATCTTGCAATTGATTCATAGTTCTGTAACCTTACGTTAGAAGGTCAATAGAATAACCATCTATACAATTGCTAACAAAGACCGAGTCATGTTTTATTCTAAGCATGCTTTATGGATGAATTCAGTTATCAAAACCAGGAAACGACAATATATTTATTATTCAAGGTAAACAGTCATCAAACGATATTCATACCGTTTATTCAAAAACGCTGGAGTTGGTATCGCCGGCTAAGAACCAAATTGTCGTAAGTACAAAATCAATATTTTAAGAAAACAAGAACAACTGTCTGAAAGCTGTTTATGGAAAAACAGGCTTTTTAAACATCAGTTTAGTCAACATGACCACTTCCAATATTCATGAAAAAGGCTGACAAGAAGCCCCATGCGATTCAAATATACATGAGTCTTATTAGGTAGTACTTACGACCTTGTAATTGTAAGCCAGCATTGAACATCCACGTATTACTGTGTAGCATTTGTGTTGGCGATATGATAGTAGCTCAATATTTATAGATTACAATATTTACAAATACGCATGTACAAAGCGTCTCGTTGGGTTCCTCAAGTGGTTATACTCCTGCCTATTACCGAGAAATTGTTAAAATTCAAGCTATACAGATACTATAGACCCGTCCGTAGTGTCCAAGAGCCAAGGCATATATTTCACGGAACTTATCAATCCTTCACCAAGCCGTACCAAATACAATTATACAAATAATGCCACAGTGTATTTATTGTTACAGCATACCAGGTGGCATTAGGAAAACCACACTACGATACAAGTACAATGGATAATAGCAAGTCGGACAGGATAGGCAGCACTCAACTAAACCAGCTGAGCACAGAAAAGAATAAAGACCACACTCACACGGCACAATGTTCAACACATAACTGTGCGAGAAAATAAACTGCCTAAGTCCCAAGTCATATTATCAGATATGTTTGAACATTTCATTCAAGTACATGTATTTCTAAATACGCTGTTCTCATGTGCCACAACGCGTATTGAATTTAGAAATTAAATACATATCTATCTTTATGCCACAGTCTGATATATTGCTTGTCAAATATAAACGTAAATACTCGTGAACCAATAAAGACTGATCTTAAACATGATTTTATTATCAGATTGCAAAGGCGGGATATTGTATGCAAATACTGTAGCGCACAGACAATCCAAAGCCACACAAACGATGGCAGCGCCTAGCCATCCACGCAAGAGTCAGACATAGAACAAACCATCCACATCCCCCAAAATGGATATTTCAAGCAAGCCTATATACTCACTCCGCAATGAATGACACACTGTGGACTTCGAATTATGCGCATAATTAGCCATAAAGGGAGGCAAGTCGCATTATGCAAAAATGGATTTTTATAGTGTAGCACACACTGGAATGTTTCCATAAAGTTTAACACAAGGATTTTAGCTGTGTGTCACCAGACTGACAAGACATGTTTAATTGTGCTGTTAGAATTCTCTAAATATAAATGGATTAACTCCATCTTTCATTGATATTTTTATATGGATAAACTGCAAATAATTTTCTCAATATATATAACGGAATTAAACAGTGATTGGAGTTATACTTTGGACAGAAATTATAGAAAATAACTAAAAATTAATAACTTTTCGCAAAATTTTATAAAAGGATTATAAAGTTTAATCAACATACTGGATTCTTATCAGATATAATATAAGTAGATCAACAGGATAACAGGACTACCCATCAGCTAGTGATAAGTGCACTTAATAAACGGGATTAACAGTATTTAAGTTTTTAAGTACAAACTAATGGATTATCAGTCAAATAACGTTGTCTTTATGTAACACAGCTGTGACATTTCATAGGACTTTACAACTTGAGGTACAAGCTGATTAAAGCCTGATAACCAACGATAATGGCAGAACCGATCTCTGATAACTCAATCAGCTCTATAGAAGGATTATCTGATTTAATGACGTTAGAAGATCTATTCCAAATCAAAGTTAGTGAAACAAGTGACAACATAACAATAACCTTTTGTGATGACACAACTCAGGCAAATTTCAGAAGATATTTGGAATCTATGTACAAATTCTGCCAAACAAAGGACAATAAAGGGGTTTCCACAACAGAAGCAATTGGTACACAGAAGGTTGTAATAACAATCTACCACAATAAAACAACAGCAATGGTCCAAGGCGGAGGATGCCGTAAATGGCTCTATTCCAATATAAGGCAAATCCAGCATGAACTTCTGAACTGCTCCATAAACAATACAACTACAATTTCACAGATAAACTGCTTAGCCAACGATGACATTCAGCATTCACATGTGTCTGAGGACATAACCTCCAACTTGATACCATCACCAATTCAAGCATCAACACCTATGAATGAGAAATTGTCTAAATCTTCATCATTTAAGAAAAAAGCTAAATCAGTGATCAAAGCAATGACAGTTCCTTCCATCAATGGAGAAATGTCAAAACTTGGTGATCAACTCAAAAAAGCAAAGAAGAAAGCGAAACGTGGGGGTCCAAGTGTAAATGATGCTGAATTTCAGAGACAATACAAAGTGATTCAGGATACAGGAAAAAAGCCCTCCGATAAATTGCATAGAATGGGCTTATCTCTCAGTCCTACGCACAACACTCAGGTAAATGATAAATTTGATGCTGAAGAAACAAAACCTAAAACTCCCCAATCAACACTTAATGACAGCGAAATCTTGTATGCAGCATCAGAAATGAAAATAACAACAACAGGAAAACCTGGGAAAGCTACATTCAGTAGTAAAGAACTCTCAGACGAGGCCGAGTTGTCCTTAACGGCATCAACATCAATTCAAACTCATGAAAAGTCACTAAAGAACTCTAGATACAACTTACGTGTATCCAAATCTGGTGCACCTCTAAATTCAAAATACTGCAGCACTATTCGACAAAAATCTTCATCACCAAAAAATCCAGCTATCCAATTAAGAATGAAAACAAATGAAGTCTCTGGTACTGATGAAACACATGTTAAAGAGTTATTGATAGACCAGAAAATTGATAGAAGTGATAAATGTATTGGTACAGAAAGCGTGGAGGAACTTCAGTCGAAACAATCACATATTAAACAGTTAAACTCGTGTGAATCAACCAGTGAGGACAAGTATGTGCAATGCACAGAGGAAGACGACACAGCTCTTAAACAACAAGAAGTACTAATAAATTTGAACAAAACACTTAAATTCCAAAATGAAGAACTTACAAAATGCAACAATGAATTAGAAACTAACAACAACAAACAAGCAGCACAACTAAACAAACAAGAAGACTTAATAGAGAGTATGAAGATTAAACATAAAGAACAAAAGAACACAATATCTACACTTGAAGGTAAACTTGCACAAAATAACGGGAAAATACTCACTCAAAATGAACAAATCTCTCAACTGAAGGAACAATTGAAGCAAGCAAAACAGAAAACAAAAGAAAACGACGTGATTAAAATTAGGGAAAGTGAAATGTCGGCCAGAATACAGAATGACCTATGTTCAGTCAATGACGCTCTGTCAGACCTGCAACAACAAATATCTACAGTGAAAGAAAAACAAGCGTTTACTGCAACAAGACATGAACTACAAACGATAAGATTGGAGCATGAAAATGACAAAAAAGAAATTAATCTATTGAAAAATGAAGTTAAGCAATTGAAAGAAAATATTAAAACACCGAAAACTATTCAGCACTCTCAAACATCACTACCATCCAGTGCAAATGACTCCAGAAACACCAGCAAAAGTACAAATATGAATGATGCATTACATGAGCGGGTTACAAACGCATCCCAACCAATGAGGCCACAGAAGAAGACAAGTTCAACACCAAGGGTGTTCATCATAGGAGATTCTGTAACGAAGAGAATGAGAGCTATAGATTTTGAAAGTGATAAGTTCTCCTTGAACTTACGATCCAATCCTGGAGCAACGATAAAGGATGCATCATCCAAACTAGAAAGCAAAACCATCGATGTCTGCCAGTCGGACCTCATAATTGTTCACCTTGGCATAAACAATGTGTCAAACGGTGACTCACCAAGTGAACTGTTAATCCAGTACTCACAGCTTGTGACAGCCATACAGGAACAAAACAAGTACTCAAAAATATGCTTCTCATCAGTGTTACCAAAGAAGCATGATAGAGTATCAGACAAAATCATCAATGACACAAATAATCAACTAAAATCATTTTGTCAGATCAACAAACACTTGTTCATTGACAATTCAAAATACTTCATGTCAAATGGTAAAGTGGAGAAATCCCTCTTCTTTGATGACTACCATCCAAACGACAATGGGTTATCTGTGCTTACAAACACATTCAGATCGTCAATCATGGACCATCTTTTCATTTTACCAAACAGTACCAAGCCCTTTCCTCAAGATAATAATGTGAAACAACCGAGCGGAAATTTTCACAGAGCTGCCCCAAGGGGGGATCACCATCCGACACCTCGGGATCGACATTCCAGGCCACAACACGATTGCTACATGAATCCACCCTATCCACAGACAGATTGGTACGGTCCCCTCTACGGACCTGCCTTCCCGAGACGTCGATTTCCACCGCCATCACCCCGGCCTCACATGATGTACCCATTCTAGGTGGTAACAGCGAAACTGTGCATTCTATGAATATAGGCATAAGCAGTACATTGGACAATCCTGAAACACCATGTTCACAACATCCTAGACAATCTGATAAAACTCGAAAGACACGCAATTTTAAATTTCCCTGCACAATTTGTGAAAAAGGAGTTATAGTTAGAAGTAAACAAGTAACATGTGCTATGTGTAATAGAAAGACTCATATAAAATGTACAAAATATATCAAATTATCAGATCACGAAACTTTAAAAGCTGATAAAAATTGTCTTTTTCATTGCTATATGTGTACATTTGAATTCCTACCAGGATATGTGGATGATGATAACTATGATGATACAAGCTCTTTCCTGGACTTATCTTCTATTCATTGTGACAATGATGTATCAGAATATTCAATGTGTGATTTCCTCAATGAACTACGTGAGTTACGTTTAAAGAACCCAAAACGCCCATTGGTTGCTCATTTAAATATAAACAGTTTTAAATTAAAGTATATAGAAATACAGGAAATTCTGACATGCAAATTAATTGACATTTTTATTTTATCTGAAACAAAATTAGATGATAGCTATAGTAATAATATCTTTAATTGTGATGGTTACAAAATAGAACGTAAAGATAGGAACAAACATGGAGGAGGGTTATTAGTTTACTACCGCGATAATTTACCGATACGAAGAAAGAAAGATTTAGAATCTACAAACATTGAAAACATGTGTTTTGAACTATCACTAAATAAAAGGAAATGGTGCATTCTCGCTCTATATAAACCACCAAAATATAAAAATAATGATTTCTCAAATATTTGCTCAAATTTATTAGATATAATATTCAGTAAATATGAACATTTCTTAGTCATAGGGGATCTAAACTTTGATTTAAATAAACCAGAAAAATCATCTACACTTCAAAACATATGTGATACATATAATTTAGAAAATGTAGTAAAAGGAAACACATGCTTTATGAAAAACAGCATTCCCTCAGCAATTGATGTCATATTAACGAATAATTCCAATTTAATATGTAATACAGTAAACTTTGATATTGGAATTAGTGATTGTCACCACTTAATTGCTACTACAATTAAAGAACATTGTTCATCAAATAAGCCTAAATATATCAAATCAAGATCATACAAAAAATTTAATGAGTCTGACTTTAATAACGATCTTAGTAAAGTACCTTTTCATGTTGCAAATGTTTTTGAAGATGTTGATGATCAATATTGGACCTACGAGACACTGCTCAAGGAAGTAGTTGATGAACATGCCCCTTTAAAAGAACGTAAAATACGTTCACAAAAAGTACCATTTATGAATGGAAAACTACGAAAAGCTATTTATAAGAAACAGCAACTTCGAAATAAGTTTTTCTCCTTCCGCAATAGTAGTGATTGGGAAAAATATCGTAAACAAAGAAATATTGTCACAAAATTAAAAAGAGAGTCAATGCAAACTTATTTCGCTGAACGGTGCAATGAAGGCCCAAAGGCAAATACTTTTTGGCCAACAATAAAACCGTTCTTATCATCTAAAAGCACATCAAAATCTGATAGTGATATTATTCTTAATGAAAATGATATGTTAGTGTCTGGCCAAAAAGAAGTTAGTAATATTTTAAATGACTTTTATGTCAATATAGCTAGGGATATTGGTATCAACAATGATGATGTAATAGACGAAACCCACTCTAGTCTAACACGCATATCACAATTACACCCGTCTGTATGTAGCTTTAATTTCACACCTGTGAGCACACACCAAACTCGCAAATTATTACAAAATGTTAATACCAAAAAAGCCATAGGTATAGATAATCTACCACCGAAGGTTATAAAGGCAGGTGCGGATGCACTGGCATTGCCTCTTACTTCACTAATAAATAAATCTTTCGAAACTTCCAAATTTCCACAGGCATTAAAACTTGCTCAAGTCAAACCCCTGTTTAAGAAAGATGATCCATTTCAAAAGAAAAATTACAGACCTGTCAGTATCTTGCCGACAATATCAAAATTGTTTGAGCAATCTATCAACATACAGCTTAACTCACATTTTGAAAATATTTTTCACAAGTTTCTATCCGCCTTCAGAAGAAGTTATGGTTGCCAGACCACTTTGTTGCGTCTTATTGAAGACTGGAAGAGTGCCTTAGACAGACAAGAGTATGTTGCTGCTATATTGATGGACCTATCTAAGGCATTCGACTGTCTCCCACACAATTTAATCTTTCTTAAACTTAAAGCATACGGCCTTTCTGAGGCATCGGCAAATCTAATGCTAGATTATTTGTCAAACAGAAAGCAGCAAGTCAAACTAGGCAATACATACAGTGAATGGAGTAACATTACTAAAGGAGTCCCACAGGGTTCAATTCTAGGTCCCCTTATATTTAATATTTTCCTGAATGATATTTTTTATTTCATAGAAAAGGCGTCAAACTATAACTATGCTGATGACAATACGTTATCGTTTCACCACAAAAATCTTACAACATTAAAAAGCACAATACAAGATGAAAGCAGTGTAATGATTAAATGGTTCGCAGATAATCTTATGCAAGCAAACCCAGATAAATTTCAAGCAATTTGTATTGGAAAAGAAACAAGGAACAAGGTAAAAAGCTTTCAAATCTCAGACATTGAGATCCCCTGTGAAACTCATGTTAAATTACTTGGCATTGAAATAGATTCACTATTGAATTTTGACATCCATGTATCTAATATATGTAGAAAGTCAGCTAGACAAATAAACGTGTTGACTCGATTATGTCCGCTCGTTAATATAGAAACAAGGATCACTATTTACAAATGTTTTATCAGATCGAATTTCAACTATTGTCCAATTGTTTGGCATTTTTGTAGTAAGAAAAATACTGAAAAACTTGAAAGATTACAATTTAGGGCTCTGAAAGTTGTTTACAATGACTACTCTTCTTCATATGAAGATTTGTTAAAGCGAATCAACTTGCCAACACTTCACATTTCTCGAATAAAACAACTCGCAATAGAAGTTTTCAAATGCCTAAACAACATCTCTCCTGATTATATGCAGGAACTTGTAAGTGTTCGCTCCTCAAATTACCAATTTAGACATAGCAATACTCTGGACTTACCTAAAGTACGTACTACAACATATGGAAAAAAGAGCTTCCGCTTTGAAGCAGCTAAAGTTTGGAACAACCTCCCTAATCATATCAGATGCGCATCTAAGTTTACTGAATTTAAACAGCTTATAAAAATTTGGAGTAATGAGCACTGTACCTGTTCTATGTGTCAGTAATAAAATTGTCACTTTCTATGTGTATATACATTTATTATGGAACCCAATGTATGTTTGTTATTTGTTTTTTTTCCTGTATTTGTTTTTCATGTATATTTTATGATCCCATGTTGATATTGAAATGCTGTACATGTATATTGTTTTGAAATAGACAACATAGTCAAAATATGTACACATAACATTTTAAATGACATATAACAGTAATGTTAATTTGAAAACTCTAAGTATCATATAGATTATATCTTTACTTTATATCTACTAAACATCATTCTTCTACTTCTACTATCTTAAGCTGTATGATTGTGACTATGTGTGTGTATACATAATCTGCTTTGCACTTATTACAAATGCATTTGCTTAGACTGACTTTTTCTCTCTATTGCAGTTTGTATATAATCTACTATGCCTTGTGAATGTTTCTAACAAAATTATCAAATGAAATCAATGATAGCGTATGCGACATGTTAATTAGTGCAGACAGACCCCATTTCATCCAATACATTCTCGGTACGATAGACTCACAACTGTGCGAAACTTTAGATGATGTCAAAATGTACCCAAACTTTTTAATTTGCTGCCCAAAATTCATTAAAGCTCTGTACTATTGAGGTTCACATACCAAGTATACATATATACCAATGAACATCGATCGAATACACTAACTACATGTGATTTCATTAAAGAAGGCGCTTTATTTTCCCTCACGTTGATAATGAACAATGTCTACTCAGATGCTTCGTTTCTGTTTCGACTTTTCGTAGAAACTAAGCTCCTGAAGTATGGTACTAAAATTTTTCTATGCGGTAATAATGCGTCCATCCTGTCCATACATATGTCTTAAGGAAGGTACTGGACTACTATGCATAGGTGTAGTCGTCTAATGTTATGATTGTGTCTGTATCAGCCCAAGAACATTTTTGGTGTATTTGAACACATGTTTTGAATTTCCTAATTGTATATACATGTAATCATGTCTGTGTGAGAGAGCATGTCTTGTTCGTGGAATGATTTAGTAGTGCCTGTATGTGTGTGCAAGAGTGGCTTAGTCTCACTTTTCTTTTCTCCTTTTTAGTTCAGTTTGTATATTATTCAATTTATTTGACTACTATGCCATGTGAATGTATTTTATAGTAGATTATTAGTCTGATCATGTTGTGGTATATTAAGTAGGACTGAAAAGACACTCATTTTACAGGGTATCACTTAAATACTTTAATATAAATACTTCATATAATAATGAAGCCATAGACTTGAACAAGCATAGCATGGTAACCAAATTTCAATCACCATTTCCATCACCCTGATTCAATTCACCTTATAAACTTCTCAATGGTTTTAAATATTACAGAACCAGCAACATCCTATTTGATGTAGTATATTTTTCTGTCCGTTGCTAAGCTTTAATAATTAATCCTAAATATAAATGCTTTTAAATACCAGTCATATAAGCTAATTATTGAACACTTTAGATAACAATTTTACTAAGCAGTTAAATATCTTTAATCCAAACAATAGCTTTGGTGTTATCTGGCATTTTATCTGAGTCTATCTTAGGATAAATTAATATGTAACAATCTTTTAATAATTATGAATGTATTTGCTTAGTCCCACTTTAATTATCTTAGACTGACATATGTACATGTTGTATATAATTGTTATACTTGTTTTTTTTTTCTGCAAATTGTGTTAATTTCTTCATGACCATGTACAAAGCATGGTTATTTCATGTGATATAAGACAACCTATTATAAATAGTGTCCTTCAAAAACTTAATTTATATTATCTTCAACTAATAATGAAATTTCAGAAATCATAATATTACTAAATTTACAGACTATACACAATTTTAGAGCCAGCAACTTTCTTGTCAACTCACTGTATTTTCTGTCCACTGATGATCCTGATAAACCAAACAGATTAATTTTGTCCGTATAGTTTAGCATTGTAATTTTTGTTTTTAGTTCGTCTTGCATATTTGTAGTTTCATTTGTTAATTAATTCTCTTGTAACATTGTTTGTATATATTATTATATGTCTCATATAAATGTTCTATGCATATACTTAAATATATGATTTCTTTGTTATGTCGAATACAAGCTTGTAGCTTATGTTTATTATGTTAACTATAATCGACGTTAAATAAAGTTTATCTTATCTTATCTTAATGTCATGTAAGTCAAATGTTTCACTTTACACTATCCAACTTTTCGGAGAAATTCTCTTCACTTTCACCAAACAGGTCCACACTCGGGATTGATCAAGTAGAGAAGAAAGTGTGACGCCATAATGTCTCATATATGACGACACAGTGTAACAATTATTACAGTTTGTCACGAGACTACTATTTTGTTTCAGTATCAGATAAACATGAAGTTGTCAAGATCCTATCTCCTAAAGGTTTCATCTTGTTGTATATGAACTGTGTTAACGGTGTTACGAGTGTTGTTGTTTGGTAACATGATATTGGTTATTTGGTTATAACTAAGTGGTTGGGCAAACTATGCAAACCTAGCGCTATGTATGTTCGCGTTCGTTACTGAAACAGAACACTTGGAGGATGGTCTGTAATAGTGCCGTGCATGTTTTACGTTGTGTCATTTGTGTTTGAGCAATATTAAGTAAAGTTCATGTTCTCGTTAAGTTGTGTGTTAGGCATTGTGCCGTGTAATTGTGGTCTGTTTTGTTTTTATGTTTTCTGTTCTCAGCTGTTTCATTTGAAACGATGCCTTCCCTGTCGATTGTCTAATATACATTATATACGATGTTCGGTTGACATAGGCGACAGGCTGTCGGAGTAGGATGCTGCGTTTTTTGTTTCATTGTTCTCATTTAATTGTATCGTTGTCCTCATTGTCAGTATCTATACTCGTACTGTGTGCTTTTTCTTTATCGCGTGTTATTTGTAGCGCATTTTGTGTTATGTTGTTTTTGTTGAGTAGTGCTTCAATCACTTATCCCCTAGTTTTGTATTTCAACATACATTATGTTGCTTGATCTGATTACGCAGCTGTAGGGTTCTACAACAATTTACAGTGATGCTAACACTTTATTGGGATAGTTTGAGTCAACACGTGCATGAGGACGTTGAACACTGTTGTTTAGAAACATGCTTTTGGCATCCGTTTTATTTGGTCCAACTGAGAAACGAAAGCAGGACTTAGTATCTGATTAGTAACAGTTGTTCTTGTTAGATTATGTGTTGGTAATTGAGGCGTGTGCTTGCGGTCTATGGTTTTTCTTTTTTTGGTATGTTCGATAAGACGAGCATCGTTATTACGAGAATCCGGCCTATGTCGAGTTAATTTCATAGTCCCGGCGAATTTACTCTATGTCGTATATTAATTAATAGACTTCGGATATGTCGAGCAACTGGCTTATCTCGAGCATTTGGCTTGTCCCGATAGGCACTCGGGATAACGAGATTGTACTGTAGTTTCAGTGTAGCCCGTTATCACGATACAACGTTTACACAAATGGTGGATAATTTGCGAGTGTCTATATTCGGGTCGTCAAAAGAAATGGGGTCGAACACATTACAGTAATCATCATATGTCATACACAGTAAACCACCAAAGGTTAAATTCACTTAATTATAGCGTTCCCTGTATCAAAGAATATTGTGTATGTCTACAACGCTATTTTTACAAGAATTCATCTCGAATTCTGAAAGTACCCGCATGTTATTACATAGTACGTATGATAACGAGTGAAATATTGCAGTATATAAAACAACTGTTTGCTTTAAACTTTGAGGTATCCACTGAATGGCTCGTGATAACGGGCTACACTGAAACTAGGTCATTCAGCTTTTTGACCGCTGGGACTTTTCGCGCTCTAGTATGTGTTGGGCATTGCGCCGTATAATAGTGGTATGTGATGTTTTTTAAGTTTTCTGTGCTCGGCTGGTTTGCCTGTCCTACTTTCTATTATCGTTTTACCCTGCGTACATATATACAAAATCGAACTGTTATTATTTGTCACGAAATCATCGGGGTATACTATACAAAACTTGCCAAAAGACGTAGACAATTAGCATCTGTATATGTGTTTATTTATCTAATTATCAATCGAGTTGACATTCATACCACTTTAGTTCGTCTGTGTGTCAGGATGTACTATCAACTCTATGACGCTCGATTGATTCTTTGTAGTTTCCAAACCGTCAGATAATGTGGTGCTGTTCCATTTTACAGTGACATACATTTTGCGTTCATTGAAATATGTGAAAATGTGTGTCATTGACCTAAACAGTAAGTCTAGGTTTGATTATGTCATCAACCTTTAGAAACAGTTAATACTGCGTAAGAGTGTCTCCGTGGAATTAGTTATTACAAAGCTTACTTGACTTTAGATGCGCTCTTACTGACGTTTACAAAATATATAATGGCCAAATCGTCATACGAACGTCCTCGTTAGGACGGATTATTTCCGTTATTGCTTTATCACATCTGTCTGCTTCTTGTGTACGAAATAAAACGCATAAGAAATTGTGCGTTTATCCATTCCTCCCTAAGTTAATTACCTTTGTCTAGAAGAAGATAATTTTTTGAACTGAAATAAAAATTCAGAAAGTCCGCAATTTTACATGCAAAAAGTCATATTCGTTTAATTAAAATAAACTATGACCTCCATTTTCGGTTTGGTTAATGGAATTAGGTACGCAACTAGCAGTCTGCAGATCTTCCTACTCAATGTCTTTCTGATAATACAGTATACAGTCTAGATGCAATATATCTCAGATAGGGGAAACATTCATTTTGTAGATAAGTCACTCTTTTTCAAAATACTCAGACCTAAAACACAGTACTCATATTATAGCTGTTACATCCGCTCACTACAAGTCAATACCTACTACGAGGGATAATAAAACATACGCGGACGATACTCTAAATTCTTTGTTATTATTAAAACATTCAACTCAAGGAAATATTTTGTACAAAAAACATAGAAACCGTTACATCATTATGGCTATACCGGCCCAACGTCATCGCGACGTCATTAAATATAACTGTATACATACTCAATCGTGGCACAATTCATACTGCATTTCTCATTGAATGTCTCTCAAAAAATATCCATACAAGAAACAATACCTAATAGACCTGACAACCGAAAATCAAAAGTTTGCCTTCATAACTTTTATGCAAATATCATAATTTTACGTTATTGACGTCGTATGGCCAATTCACATTTCGGCATTGTTTCAAGTGGCTACGTACATATAAGAGAATATGCAAAACAGGCACCTGTTTTGTAAGTTATTACATTGTACATAGTTGTTGCATTTTTAAATGTTGTCATTAGTATTTCGTGACCTTCAACTCACAACACGACTTTTTGTCGCCGATTTTTGTATCACACACAACGACTAAGAAGCAAATAGCTCTAAAACGGAATTTTATCGTAAAAACATTTTTTGAAATAATGAATGTAATGTTATACAAATTTATATTCACAACACACTCTTTAAATATCATCACAAAACGAATGGAATGTTTGCCTTTTACTACCAGTACTTTTATGATTCCAGTATCATAAACACAAGGCTTTCATTTTTTGCCAATATCTATGAAAAGATCGACGAATCTCAATCAGGCTTTAGAGCCAGCTATTCTACAGTTGACAATGCATTTGTTCTTCAATCACTAATCTTAAAGATACTCTCCAAAAAGAGGGGGAAAATGTACGTGGCATTTATCGATTTTAAAACTGCGTTTAAATCCGTAATAAACGTAATAAAGTCAGTATTGTATGAAGCTGATGTGCGAGGAAAACTCCTAAATGCTATTGTTGTACAACCATGTCAAATCATGTGTACGCGCAAATAATTAATTGTCTGGTTATTTCGATTGCCCAGTAGGTCTTAAACAAGGTTGTCTAGCAGTTATGGTGATTCATTTATGTAAAGGGTATACTAATCATGTCCAACGAAATATCTCTATGGCAACGCATGTGTGCCGATGACACAGTAAACGGACTTCAATACCAATTGGGTGTATTGCAGACATTATGTGATCCAAGCGGCATGAATGTAAATACTTCAAAAACTAAAGTTATGGTTTTCAAAAAAGATAGTAAACTGTCGCGCCATGAGCAATTCTTTTCTGATTGAAAGAGGTTAGATATTGTGAATGTTTTTACATATGTTGATGTCACATTTACTTCAAAGATGTCCTTAAACTTAATGGCTAGTGACCTTGCACTGAAAGCAAAACGATAATTATTTTCTATGCTGTCTTCACTTTATCAGTTTGAACAATTGCCATACCATGTATTTTTCAAATTGTTTGATACGAAAAGCTTGCCTGTCGTGTTACTGATATACGGCTCAGAACTGTGGGCCTTCCAGTCTAGATAATGTAGCGAAATTGTACTCCGCGCAGCTTGTAAACGATTTATTAGTGTTAACAAAACTTCTTTAAATGCTGTTGTACTAGGAGATTGTGGTCGCTACCCTATACATATTAATTCTGTTAAACGTTGTATCAAATATTGGTTGGAAATTCTCAAAATGCCAAACACCAGATATGTTAGAAAATGTTACAATATGCTAATAAGCCTGTCCTGCACTAAGTATTTTAATTGGGCGAATGAAATTGAACACCTCCTATGCAGCAATAGTTTCGGCTATGTCTGGTTAAATCAAGGGGTACAAAATGAGTTATTATTTATTGAATCGTTTACTTTAAGACTGAAAGACAAATACGTTCAAACCTGGTTTAGCACATTAGAATCTTCAGCCTCATATAACGTGTATAAGAATATTAAACTAGATTTTTCAAAAGAACAATATCTTTCAGTATTGAATGTAAGAACATTTCGGTATAGTTATGCTTAGCATAGAACTGATCTGCCCCACCTTGAGGCAGTCAGGAAAATATATTATATTGTTACAGAGTATGACAATTATGATTGTAGAGTTTGTACAACGCATGCTTTTGAAGATGAATTTCACTTTCTTCTCGTTTGTCCCGTTTATGTTGATTTACGTAAGTTATACACTCCAAAGAAGTACTATATTAACACTTTGATTAATAAGCTGTATATATTATTGTCAAGTAGAAATGAGAATGTCATGGAAAATTGCTTCCTATATTCACTTTGCATCCTTGCGTTACAGAATGATACATGATCTATAATGTTTTTTGCTAAGACTGATCCCAAACAACAAAACCACATGTCTATAAATATATGTATAACTATGTAATTGATATGTTTTGCTGCTGCCATTTTACTTCTCTTGATAACCTATGTACCTACGAATGTTAAACAAGATCTGTATTGTGAATTATGTCATGTTATGGGCTGGTGGCCTAAATCATTAATAAACGTATTGTATTGTATTGCCTTTTACTAAGTGCAACGTTGAAAAATATGAACAATTAGGCCGCATGACGTCGAATTTCGTTTCCATAGGAAACCACGTTCGTTTTATAAATATTGATAATAAGCGGTGAATCAATTTGAAAAAAATATCTTCATATTCAGAAAGTTTCATCGACATAATTATAATGACGAATACAGAAAATACAGCACTTTTCCGCGTATTTGTTGATCACCCCACGTATAATGTATAATGCCGTATACAAACTCTTACTAGATACATATATATTATACTGCAATGAATGACTTTGCGGTGTTAAAGTCAATACAAGGATTCATGAATAAAAGTGACAAGAGAAATCAATGCACTAACTACACGACAAACGTTGGGAAATCCTCGCATTGTATTACACTGTGACATCATACGGTGAGCTTCAATGTGTCTCGGTCATGGGATGTCAGTGTTCGATTCAACCATACTCTAAAATGCAAATATTGTAGATGCGACCACCTATAACATGTATACGAAGAACAGATCGCCCAACCACGTGCTGGTGACGTAATGCCAACACACACACACTTCATTTGAAAAAAATATTAGTTTTTACCCGTGTGTACTGTCCAAGAGCCTGAACATACATTTCGCGGACTTAATCAAACCGTACCATATACAATCACACAAATCATATCACTGTGTATTTCTTGTTACAGCATTCCAGGAACAAGACTCAAAACCACATTTACTTTACAAGTACAAAGGGTTAATAGAAAGTTGAACATGGAATGCAGCACACAACATAACCAGCGATGCACAGAAAACATAAATACACCACACTCACATGGCACAATGTTCATCACAAAACGGAACTAGAAATTAAACTGCCCAAGTAATATTATTATATATGTTTGAACATTTCATGCAAGCACATGTGTATTTGTAAATACGCTGTTCTCATGAGCCACATTTGCAGCGCGTATTGAATTTTAAAATGAAATATATATAAATCTTTATGCCGCAGCGTGATATATTGTTTTTCAAATGTAAATGTACAAGATAGATCGATCATAAACATGATTTTGTTATAAGATGACAAATGCTGGATATTGTATGCATGCCGCATGATGTAATATAATAGAATTGGAGTTAAATGCGCACACACTAGAATGTTTCCATATAGTTCAATACTATGTTATGTCAGTGAAATGTTTCACATCTTAGATGTTTTGTTTCAGTATCAGATAAATATGAAGTTCCCATGATCCTGTCTCCTAAAGGTTTCATCTTGTTGTTTATGAGCTTTGTTAACGGTGTTAAGAGTGTTGTTGTTTGGCAACATGATATTGGTTATTTGGTTATAACAAAGTGGTAGGGAATCATGCGAACCTAGCGCTATGTATGTTCTCGTTTGTTTCTGAAACAGAACAAATAAAGGATGTCCCATGGTGTACAAATTTGCCGTGTTTTTTGTTGCATATAATAATTTTCAAGTTTAAATGATTAATCCAAAGTATTTTACTATAATTATTTGTCATTTATTTTCGGTTATACATGTATATAACATACACTGCGATGCAGCATAGTGAAATCAGGTGAGTAAAGCAATATGACCTTAATATAAATCGGTCTCACTTATTTCGTCTTTAGGTAGATCCTCTTATTTTTCCATTTACGTGATTTAAGAATTCCAGACAGAAGGCGGTTATCAATGTGCCATCTATCATCGGGTAAATGTCGTCTTCGGCGAGACTCTTCCTCTAATAGACAAACTATGCTGGTGCACTAAGCGAATTCATCTATGATGCGATCAATTAAAACCATTCACATGGGAAAAGATATAATTTTGGTAAACTAAATCCCACCCAGATTATTAAATATATTCTGATATCAATAATGATATATACACTCGTTTGATTAAATGATGGAGAGCATTTTCTGTAATATGGTATACACGAAGCAATCAGGCGAGGTTGTACCCCACAGACTACCAGCTTATAGAGTACCGCCCTGACAACATGAACGAATACAATAATATTATACGATCGATACAACTGTAACACAATAGACAATTATGTGGACGATAATGAAAACTGGTTTGCCAATTATGTTTTCAACAGAAAAAAAAGACGTTGATATTATTATTATAATGTACGAGTGTGTATGTTCGGTATATTCGGGTGATCTACAGCAATGAGGTCATACACATTACAGCAATCATCGAATGTTAGGCAAAGTAAACCACCCATGGTTAAAATCACTTTATGAATCGAAAAACGTACGTGCTCCCTATCAGAAACCATTTTGTGTTCTATGCTGTGTTGTTACATGCTACGTATAATAACTAGTGAGTCTCTGAGTGAGCAGAAACGTTTAAAATATTACCAGCACTGTGTCAGTGGTCACAGGTATCATGCAAACACCAAAGTTAAATCCAAATTGTACATTTCAGTATCAAATACATGTACAAAATAACATACAACAACCGTTTGAATTAAACATTGAGATACTTGCTGCATTGTTGGTAAAGGCAGATTACACTGCGCGCGTATATTCAAAATCATACTATTACAGTATTATTTGTTATGAAATCATCAGAGTATAATATACAAAACTGGCCAATACACGTCGACAATTAACATCTGTATATATGTGTACTCATCTACACTCCCCAAAAGTTCAGATAACCCGCCAATTTATATTTCATTCCCGTTTTGTGAAAAATGCATGTATTCATCTGAAAATTCGCATACCGATACATGATTGAGAGATACAGCTGAGTATTGGTTTATTTGGACCGTTTTCTAGTTAATTTCAGTGCATTCGGTGCATTGCGTAAAAAATACTAAAAATGCATTTTTGCACGTGCAATGCATGTGGACCAGAATTCACGCGCCCATAAACAAAATCGGCATTACTGATCACTGTTCATCTTGAAAAACACATAAAATGTCGAAACTGACTCGATAGGAACACTCTTGAGATTACGAAAAAAAACCACTGTGAACACAATTTTTAGTTAACAATATTTTTTATTTTAATAATATTTTTTTAATAATGCATTTATTAACACGAAATTTCACATAATGACATTTGAATATCCAATGAAGCCAACTATTTGTTTATTTTGGCCTACTTACGGTCTAATTCGCCGTTTAGACTTGTTACGTTATCTAGAATAATTTACACGCGTAATGCATGCGCGTCGAAAAGCACGTGTTTGTGTTCGGTTGTGGTGTTAGTGAAGATTATCCTACGCGAAAAACACCTAACAAGTTGAATTCGACACGAACAGAACGCGGTTGACCTGTCGGAATGTCATCGTCATCAGTTTTGATAAAGTTGCGACCCTAAGTTTTGCTTTTTATTACAAAAATAATTTTCTATTTCGATGTAATTATTATTCTAATGATTATTTCCATTTTTTCATTCACAGGAACCTACAATTTTTTAAATCAACACTCAAGCAAATTTTGCAAAATTGCCATTTCATTAAAATAGCCTTTGTGAAATTTTGTTGCAAGATTCTTACACTTTATCCATTCGTCAATCTTGACATGTTATGTGTTTTCTGGGAGGGCAGACATCGGTTGTGCTAAATGTTTATTAATACGTGTTTGTTGGGTGAAATATGTTGTGACTTTGTAAAATCGACTTCCTTACGTAACGCGCCTGTAACGAGTAACATAATCGTTTATCTGCAAAAATGAATCAATAATTAAATGCAAGTATTATTCAAGTATTAGTATGCATTTCATGAGAGAACGTGCAGTATTAACAAAATTATAACACATTATTATGGTGGCGGGTTAGAACTTTTGGGCAGTATAATTATCAGTCGAGATAACATTGATACTACTTTAGTTCGTCTGCGTTTCATGATATAACATCATCATCATAATGCTCGTTTGATGATACTTTGTTGTTTCCAAACCGCTAGATAAAGGTTGTTTCGTTTCATTTTACAGCCTGCTATTGAGCTAAAAAGTAAGTCTTTGTTTGATTGTGTCATTGGCCTTAAGAAACATTTTAGACCGTGTTAGAGCGTTTCTGTTGAATTAGTTATTAGTATATAAAATTATACATCAATGATATGCCAATTGAACTGAGGGAAACATTTCCTGACATGTTTGCGGATGACACCACTCTAACAGCTGTTGGTGAATCGTATGAAGAAGTTCAAACCAACCTACAGGACAACATGAATAAAATATTTTCATGGTGTCAAGTCAACTCAATGGCTTTATTGCTAGGAAAACAAGGTAATGAAAATTAGTGCAACAAATAAAACCACTACAAATCCAAACATTTCTCTACATCTTGGACAAGAACAAGTTGACTGGTCAGACACAGAACGCCTTTTAGGAGTACAAGTTGATAGAAATCCTAACTGGAAAATCAAATTGATGCAGTCATTAAAAATGCAATTCTAATCTCTATCTTTTGAAAAGAATAAAACCTTACATCAACATATCTAACAGAAAAATGTTCTATATTGCATATAATTATACTCTCCTATTTAGATTACTGTTGCTCTTTTTGGGAGAATTGTAGCAACAGTAATGTGGACACCATTATATAATTACAAAGGGCCCGCCAGATACATTCTAGATAAATACATTGATACTCCATCATCAGAACTATTTGCTTGTTTAAACTGGACGACTTTATCTGACCGAGTAAAATATCTCGTCTTCACGTAGAGCCTCTTATTATTCCATTTAGGTATTTAAAAATTTCCAGACATAAATCGGTTATCAATCTACACTCAATCAAAGGGTCAATGTCGTCTTTTGCGAATCTCTTTCTCTAATAGACAGAATGTCCTGGTGAACTTAGCGACTTCATCGACGATGCGTGAAATGGAAACCATTCTCATGGGAAAAGATATTATTTTGGTAGACAAACTCACATCTAGATTAGTAAACATATAGTTATATCAAGCATGATATATGAAATATACGCTCGTTCCTTTTTAGCAAGGTTGGAAGAATTGCATTCTAATGTGTTAATAAACGAGGCAATCAGGCGAGGCGGTACCTCACATTCCACCAGCTTATTGGGCTCCGCCCTGACAACACGTACGAATTCAATAACATCGTACAAGTGATACACAATGCATGGCTGTTTATTTACGGGTCATCTACCCCAATGAGGTCAATCACAGTACAGTAATCATCGTATGTCATACACGGTAAAGCACCCGCGGTTCGAAACACATTATGTATCCAAAGAAGAAAGCGTTCCCTATATGAAAGCATTTTGTGTACAATGCTAGTGTGACAAAAGGTCATCTCAAACTCGGAAAGTTACAGCATGCTATTGCATAGTACGTATAATAATTAGTAAGACTCAGAGTGGACAGAATCCCTTACAATTACTGCCGACCCTGTGGTCAGTGGTCACATGAATAAAGCCAACATCAAACGTAAATCTTAATAGTTCATTTCAGTATCAACACAGCATTATATAAAACAACCGTTTGTTTCAAACATTGAGCTGGCTGCTGAATGGCGGATGAAGACGTGCTACGCTGAAACTAGGTCATTCAGCTTTTTGACAGCTGGGACATGGTCATTTTCTCGTTTAGGTATGTGTTGGGTATGGTGCAATGCAATAATGTTATTATTTTATCAGTTGGTTAAGTTGAATGCTGCCTTCCCAGTCAAAATTTCTATTATCTGTTTACACACTATACCCATATTTGAAATCAAACTGTTACTATTGGATATGAAATTAACAGGGTTTATTATTTGCTTTCATTGGATTACGGAGAATTTTCAGTGAAAATAACAGTGAAAATAACAGTGAAATTACCACTTTGTTATTTTCACTGTTTTAGAAGCTTGTTCCAGTATCGTTCAGAAAAAGAAACGTAACGTCAACGGCGCCGGGCTTTAAAATGTACGTTACGTCATCATGACGTCACAATTGTCACGTCGTGACGTTCCAATTTCGACGTGATTTTTCCAGTTAAGCCAATTACGGTACCCTTTTAAGAGAAATTGAGGCATATAATAAACAGAAAATTTGTTGATTTTTGGTGAAAGATCAATTTTATTTCACTCGTGATCCCATCAACAAATTTATCACATGTTTGACGTCGCGGTAGCGTAATAAAGCAATTATTTATTTTTGATAATACACTAGTGTAATAAAGTTTTGACGTGACGTCACTCAAAGTATAGGCGACGTCGTCAAAGTTGCGCGTTTATTATAGTGAAAATAAGTAGCTATTTTATGTTTTCGGCCTGAAAAGGCTAACATGTGATAAAAAGAACATTACATTTGTGACTTTCCACATTGAATTTATTAAACTCGTTGAATAAAATCGATAAAATGCTCTGCATTCTATTTTATAATACACCGACCTAAAACACAGTATTCATATTATACAAATATGTTTTATCCGCGCTTGAATTACTACAAGCGATTACCTACTGCATAAATGTCATGTGCATACATATGCTTAATTTGAAATATCATGTTACAATAAAAGAGCTCGCGAGACACGCCACAATTTGTTTTTGATCATAGTATTAAAGTCAATATAAAGATTCATGAATAAAAATGACAATATTAATCAATACAATGAATACACGACAAACGTTGGGAAAACATGGGACTGTATTACGCTCTGACATCCCACTGTGAGTTTCAATGTTACTTAGCATTGGTATGTCAGATTTGGATTAAACAATACTCTAATATGCCAGTGTTGTATATCCTACATACTATAACATGTATACGAACCACAGATTGTCCAGACACGTGTTCGTACCATATAATCCCAACACGCACACTTCATTGGAATATTAATTTATTTTTAATTATATATGCATATTTAATTCGATTATAACTCAATTATTTACATAGTAGCTTGCATTGCTCAATCAATCTGATTTAGTACATCAACTACATTTTGTGCCAATTTTTGACGGTTAAACAATCGTGACTTCATGTGTTATCGCGAATTTCTATTGGCCAATCACAATACCAGTTGTTATACTCTATAGCTTGCTCTGCCCTTATCATTACACATTTACTAAATATGTTCTATTAGGTAGTAGATTGGTCTCTTCATGTACGATATTCTTTAGTATCTGTCTCAGCTCTACAGGTTTAATTTCATTATTGTGTACCTTTTGGCACAGCATGTTATTGTAATCGTTGACAGAATGTCTACACTAATTTGGTAAAAGTCACCTTGAATTGTATTTAACACTGTGTGATATTTGTAGAGACGCCCTCGGCTACCACAGGTCGGAAGGCGCTGCCTCAATATACATACGTAGCTGTACATGTAATTAAATAAATGTAGAAAATTAACCAAGTCATACCGACACTTTCATGAGTACTTTAGTTCCTATTGTACAGTAATGATATCTGGCACTGGATCATTAAATTAAAGTTTAATTGAAATTTAATAGCACTGGTTAAACAGAATTAATTCTTAGATTTGTGCGACCGCTGAATTTTATATAAATTCTGACATTGTCTGTATGAAACAGTTTTTGAGAGTTTTTGTGAACTGTGTAGACATTTATCAAGCTAGATACAGATGAAATCTTACTATTTTTTAAACATCAAAGAGCTGACACAATAAACTTTTTATTGTGTTCCTGGGAAGTAATTATTGTAGACTGTAGATGACGATTGTATAACGATATCATTGATTGGTAACATGGTTTCCATCAAGTAAGTCTGTTATCTTGCAAAAGTGATTAATAGTATTAGAAAGTCAATAGAATAACCATCTATACAACTGCTAACAAAGACGAAATCATAATGTATGATGAATTTATTTAATCAAAACAGGAAACGAAAATGTAATTATTAATCAAGGTAAACAGTCATCAAACGATATCCATGTCATTTATTCAAAACGCTCGAGTTAATATACAGACAATGAATTAAATACTGCACTATAACAATAGTTACCCTTAAATACACGGCTGACTTTAAACACTGAGATATGATATTTTAATAACAATTTGAAATTCTCTAAGTATATGATTTCGACTGATTAAACAAAACAAATACAATCGGCCAGTTTATAACGTGCTATAGATTTATACAAAATGGATTATTTTGCGTTTATTCACAACAATATATTCATTTTGTCCATTAAATACCATAATAAACGAAATCTGCTGGCGTGTGTTAAAATTAAATACGGTTTATATGATTGATCGACGGAACTTTAGCTAAACTTGATTATATGATGGATCGACGAAACAGGACTTTAGCTAAACCTGTCATTTATGACATATATTTAAGAGAAAAAAAAATCTGGTCGCGTATTTTGTCGGTAAATAAAACAAGGGCAGGAGTTCGGATGCGGAAAAATTTAATCACGAGTGCGTAGCACTAGTGATGTAATTTTCCGCATCCGAACGAGTGTCCGTGTTTTATTCACCGACAATATACAAGAACAGAGTTTTAATTTCGATTCTTAATACGACAATATCCCGCACTATTTACTGCGCGCATTCCATTTTCACCCATTTGACATTTAACATAATTCCACGCTGATATTGAGTGGCTTATTAGCTGGTACAATTACCTCCCTCGTCAATGAAAACGACCTTCGTAATTTTCTGAAGGAAATAACACATTTTAAACATTGAAACAGTTTTAATAACACGAGTATAGTATATATACATTTATCTATTTCATGAAATGAAAACTATAAATAAATTGATTGTCAGAAGTTTTTATGAATCTTAATTTCGAGAGTATATTGGAGTTTCTAAAAATTGATGCGTCATAGCTGTAACACTGGATACTCGTGTAACTCGTGGTCCGTTGAAGATTTTACTATAAAGTTTACGTTCATTCATTCATAAATATGACACGTGATACGGGGCGTAAATAGTAACAGCAAATTTTATACCATGTTTTATTGCGGTAATAATACATGGCCTTGTCTGCTCTATGTTTATATCGATTAATCCGCCGATCGTGTAAGAATAGGAAACAAAGAACAAACTGAAATGTTCGCTCTTGGAACATTTCCCATATAAAGTCTAGAATAAGTGCAGTCATTGGAAAAACGTATATGATCATTGCCCATTATCGTGTTATTTGTATTACATGTAATAAGAATTTTGGAGCAATGTACTTGCATGTATCCCCGTATAGTATTTGCTTTGGCGCTCTGATAGTAGATATATATTTATGAATTACAATATTCACAAATATTCATGTACAAAGCGTTGCATTAGGTTCTTCAAGTGTTTATAGTCCTGTCTATCTACAAGGGATTGTGGTAAACAGAAAAAAGACATACACTTTAGACCCATCCTTACTGTTCTTATGCCGAAGCATATATTTCACAAACTTTGAAAAACCTTCACCAAAGATATGTTGTTCATGACTAGCCAAAGGCATGGTAAATATGCCATAATGTACATAAGGTAATAGTTAATACATCAACGTTATTCTAATGTAAATACTGTATCACACATACAATCCAATGTACCACAGAAACAACGGCAGCGCCTAGGCATCCACGAGAGGGTCAGACACAGCACCACCCAATGGGTATTTCAAGCAAGCCTATACACATATTATATACTAAAACTTCGAATATGACACATTTAACAATAGGTCGAACACCGCAAGTTCTATAAAGTTTATGTAATTTCATATTTAATTTAAATGATCCTTGTACACATACAGTTGAAAACGGTGTTGTGTTATAGAAGTACACAGCTACATGGTCCGTACCAGTTGCTCGTTGGTGTTTTTTATTCATACTTACTTTACTCTCCATCTTCATTCGTCGTATCTATAAAAGTTATCATTGTTTGAAATACTAGTAGTTTATTCAAAGTTAAAAGAAAACCATTTTGTCTGAATATTGAAAAATAAATTATATTATTTTTATAAACATTCATTTAGTTTTACTTCTTATCCTTTCCGCTACCATAGCGTACTAATGCAGACTCGCCGGGATGGCCATTTCGGCCTTCCGTAGTTTTCGACCTAAATGCCCAAATTCGGGGATTTTGCTGTCATGTGTACACAGGCATCCCAGACTACAGGATATTACGGGCCCAGGGTCGTGCACAGGTTTTTGGGCCCGCTAGACCCCTTTAAAGAGGGCTTTGAACGTAGATTTTACAAAACTGAAATTACTGGTCCTACCCGCCATTGTGGTACGATTCCCTGTGGTATTGCATTAACATTTAGCGCCAAAAAGTTTTTATTTTTCTATAGCAGGAATATAAGGCTAGACAAAGGGGTCAGGACCTACGCCCTAAAGGGGCCAAAAAGTAGGCCTGTCAAGCTAAAAAAAAAAAAAAAAAAAAAAAAAAAGAAGTTTTTCGCGCAAGGGTCACCGTCACATCGTCATTTCCGGTGACCTTTAGTCGAAATAATGACAATTTTTTCTACTTTCGGTTTGAGGTGGGTGTGTAGCATCCGGATGTATCGAGTTTTTATCAGTGCTATAAGTCAATAGTGTCTCAGGGACGGGGTATAGGGACCATATGAATTTCTCATAACCCCCCAAAAAATCGTGGTAGCGGAAAGGATATGGCACATTTGTTGATATTTTGGAGCTGGATAGCGAAATATATTGTATTCACGCACATCCCCAACTGTACATATTTGAGCAAGACAAACATGGTTATGATCGTTGCCTTTCTGAGTGGCGGATGCTGAATTTTAAAAATATATCAATCACATGTTTTGTTCTTTTACTGTCGAAAACAAATATTACGAGGCACTTCTAATTCGTTTACTACATTATTACGAACACATAAATTATTTGATGGCAAGGCTGTAACATGGAACAATTAGGTGACACAAGAGAGATGTATACAACACGTAATGCCATTTTAACATACGTTTCCCCAGTAACACGTTTATAAAGCCGACCATTGTATCTGTTTTATAGCATAATAACTGGTTAAAATTCACATATCTATCTTCTCAGAGTATCCAAAACGAAATTGAGTTTCGTAGAAAACGTCTAAAGTCATTTCAGTAATATGTAAATAAACCAAGACGTGCCTTCTCATTCAATACAATTAAATGGAGATGAAGTCAAGAGAGCAAAGTAAGGTTACACGACAAAAGTGATATACCCATATATACGTCGTGTAGGATAAGTAAGGCTAGAGGTGTAATATTAGAGATATCACCGGATATATTGTTGAATGCTGCATGGTAAGTTAGGCTAGAGATGTAACATTAGATATATGATCGGGAGATATTGATGCATTCTGCATTGTAAGTTAGGCTAGAGGTGTAGTATTAGAGATATCACCGGGAGATATTGTTGCATAGTGCATGATAAGTTAGGCTAGAGGTGTAACATTAGATATATGATCGGGAGATATTGTTGCATTCTGCATTGTAAGTTAGGCTAGAGGTGTAGTATTAGAGATATCACCGGGAGATATTGTTGCATAGTGCATGATAAGTTAGGCTAGAGGTGTAACATTAGATATATGATCGAGAGATATTGTTGCATTCTGCATTGTAAGTTAGGCTAGAGGTGTAGTATTAGATACATCAATGTGAGTATACTGTATCGTTGATAATGGTGTCAAGAACTATTATAGGGCACATTGTCGTATATATGTATTTGTCTCGATGGACACGCCCTGTTAAATGTTTCACTACACAGTTAAAATACAGAACAACACTTGCTAACATACTGCATATTGTCTGGTATATCAGCACACCATGTGTTGAAAGGAAATATTATGTCAGACAGGGAAGGTAGCACTCAACTTAACCAGCCGAGGACAGAAAACATTGAAAACATACAAGGCACAATGGCAAACTGAACCAACCGAGCACATACTACATCAAACACATACAATGCACAATGCCTAACTAAATAAAAAGTAAAATATCCGCCCATGTCCAAGCTGTCCAAAAGCTATACGTACATTTATGTAATATGCGTTATTGTAAGTGTATCGATTGCAGTAAATACAATTGAAAATTATAGCAATGTCGGGAAAATGTCACGATTAAAATCAACATCATTCTAATAGCAATGTTTTATATACGCTTTAACTTGCCTTTTCCTGAAACATACGGTCCCAGTCCATCATTTATATACTTTTGATATAAATGTGTATGAAATATCGAGTTCCAAAACAGTATTTCATCAACTTTATTAATTTTGCATCGCCTTTTAAAGTATCGTTTGAACATTAGAGCGTATATATGGCAGACATTTGACACACTGCTGTGCTCCCGAGTTTCGGAACGGATTTCACTAATGCAATTTAGGCTGATTAGGAAATATTTCTATAACTTAAATAATTCACTGCCGACACCTCATTCCGGACGATATACAATATGCATGCTTCGATTATGAATGCAAACTTATATTCAGAACGGAAAAACTCATATATGTGTTAATTTTATCGTTTTACACATGTTTATCTATATAGCATTTGTTTGTGGTAGATATGACCTTTACATACGGCATTTGCAGTTCCACTTCATCAATTTATTGCTCCCCCAAACAGCATTCCCCAAGGGAACCAATCTGATGTTAATCTGTACATATAATCGCATTTGCTTAGCAGAGTTCCGAACTAAGACCTTTCCTGCAGTGTTAACCGGTGGTTTGCAGACATGCATGGAGAAACCAATGCTATCGATTTAGACATAAAAACTCCAATCACCCGGAGATCTACCAACCCAAGCACAAGTTCAGATACCTACTGAATTACTGAACCGTACATTTTCAAAAAATTTTATTAACGATTTGAACATAAGTTATGACCCTGAATCAGCATGTCACGTAGACATTTAAGTTATTAAAACAGTAAAATCGATGTGTTACAATTTGTGATACGTATCTCATAGCATCATTAGATCATTTGTATAATGTTGTAAAGTTTTATTGTTTTTGATATTTAGATATATTCATTTCTCGAAGCTCGTGTGTTCGTTACAAACATCACAAGCTACACTTTGCTTGTGCAATCTTTTCAATCAAATATCAAGTCTAATTGGTGGTGCACGAAATTGCAGGAAATGTGTTTCCACAGAGCGGAAAATTAAAGCAGAATTTATGTCCTAGAAAGCACGTTTAAAACTCATGCATTCAGCTATCTCCCTATAACAGTTGTAAAACAAGACAGCGGACTGATGTATGTTTTGCCTTGGGGACGTTGGTGCCGGCATCTTATACACTGTCTCAAAATAGACGACGTTTTAGTTGAAAATATATTCAATTTGTACTCTTTAACGCGTCAACCTCACTTCATGTTACAAGCATGTAAAATATATAATGATAGAATACCAGGGAATGTGTAACCAGCCATGTTGCAATATTATCATCAAACTTTGAAACGTTTAGGTTGTCCCATTAAGGTGATCTTAAATTAGAATACAAGGGACTTCAAACAATAAACAGGACTATTGTCATGAAATCCACATGGTTAATAAATAGAAATCAAAATATATATCATCAAAAACCGGAATCATTTTCTGCATGCAGTATGATTACTTACGAAGACAATTACACAATTATTCGAGAGTTTACCTGGGATTACTAATTGTTCAAAGCAGATCATTCGGCTTGGGACATTCGGCTTATTGAAACTTGGTCGTTCTACTGTCGCGCTCTGCATATCCGGGCGTTCCATCTTGCTGGTATGTGGGCCTTTTTAAAACTGGGTTATCCAGCTGGGCGTTGAGCTTTTTTTATTGCTGAATCTAGGTCGTTTAGCTGAAACCTTGACATTCTTTTCTTTTTTCTGCTTTTCAGGACTTTTGACTGCTTAAACTAGGTATTTCAGCCATTTATCTGTTGGAACTATGTCATTCAGCTTGGGCATTCAGCTTTTTGATTGTTGAAACTGGTTCACTTAGAATTTCGACAGCTTGGACATGGGATGATCATAGCTTATTTAGTTGGGCATTGTGCCTCGTTTTCTGTGATCGGCTGGTTCAGGTTGGCATTGTGCCTTGTGTGCTTTGTATGTTTACTGTGCTCGGCTGGTTAAGCTGACTGCTGCCTTCCCTGTCTGACTTAATATAATCGTTTTACGGTGGTCTTAACTGGCTCACTTAAATTGACCCGGTGTGGAAAATGACGTCAGTGACGGCACATCATTTTATGCGGCGTGAGTTCATATCTTTGAGCTTTGACATGCGCTATTCATAATGACAATGGTGATGAATATACAAATGTACTGCATAGAGCCATGCACGTCAATCGTATATGATAACTGTATGCATTTTCCGTATCGTGGTATCATTAGAGTATAACCAAAAGTATGCGTCACCTTGCCCAACCCATTACTGAACAAGAACATGAAATTAGCAGGTGTAAAAAAACTTGAACAGTTTAAGAATCACTGTAATTGGTATAAGAATCTTTGATGGTTGAACGTTATCAGCAGGGGTAAATGTATAAATTTAATATTATAACAGTTTACAAATCAACAAGAAGATCAAGAGAACTGCATTGATAATATGCATTATGTGCAACAATTGTAACGCAACAAATATACTATATACAATAATTTAAAGGACAGTCGTTAACGTTTCCAAGGATCAATGACAAGGTGTTTGATTAATTATTTTAAACGTTAATTATTTAATGATGACAAGTGTGTTGCTGTATCTATGTGTCGAGAACAAATGGTTTCATTTCGTTCCAAATACACATCGTTCGTCTCCTTAATTGATTTAATTGCGAAAATAGACTGCAACTAATGGAAAGTATGATTGTTTGCACTTTTCCTAGACACCGGGAGATTGCTAGTTAAGTTAATTGCGCTTGAAAACCATTAGAAGACCAGGATCTTTAAATGTAGTTTCAAGTGTTTATTTAAATACCTTCGAGGTGTAAGTATTTCAAAACTTAGCACCATGGGTGTTCGTCGTGAGTTCCTTTCAACGTTTTAATACTGTTACTTAACTTTTGAGACTAAAGGCTGCTATAACTATGTAGTTCAGCAGTTTTACTGTTGTTACTAGTTCATTCAGCGTGGGCTTTCTGTCTTTTGGTTAATGTTATTTTATACAATTGGCCGTTTACCACAAACAATCGGCCATTACACTTGAAACATGGTTGCAGAGAAACTGGACTGGACATTTCAACTCATTGTCCTTCATTGTCCATTCCTTCCATTCAAATGTTCATAGCTGACTTTAAACAGACATTTACTTGAATTATTCGTGTTAATATTTAATCAAATGTAAAAGAACGTTATCCAACATTGTTTGGCGAAAAGGAACACAAACCAACATCGTTCTGTTCTTTAGTTTACACTTGAGTGTACATGCCAAGCGCATGACCTATTTACTATCAATTTATAAAGCAAGGATGTGCGAAGATTTATCACTTTTCTTCATGACGTTAATCCTAGAGAGGATTCTCCCAACATGCTTCACATTTGATGTCATCATAATTAACGTGCGCTTTCATCTAATTCAGTGTTCGTCCAAAGAGAGAAAAACAAATCATTTCAAAAGTTGACGAACTCCCTGTAGTGCTCGGTATTGACTTAAGAATTATATTCGGAATTAGTGTAGGATTAATGTTTCGGATAAAGAAAAAAAAATACATGAAGTTGATGATTGCGTAGAAAAACTAGTTCAGCCAGATGTGCTTCATTATGAAGAGGAGGCAACGCCCAACGGAGTATATATACGCGCATTGTTTGTTACTGTAATTTCGACAAAGCTTACACATTCGATTAGACTTGCCATTTTGGTAAAATTAATGCATATTACCGTTTGATGTTATTATTTGTCACTGAGCGTGGTTGTTCTTGTACATTGTCTTAATACTATACAAATATTCCAACGTTACCTGGCACTGTATAGGTACGGTACATTATCTGAATACGTTCTGAGACCTATAGTGTACGGTTGTCTTCACATAGTAGTCCTATACTTAATGTTTCCATTTGGTATCCGTAACCGTCAATATGGGTTGCCATATTGGATATCAAAATCTTTATTTGCGACCCCTTCATTGGTAGTAATGCTAATATTGTTTAACTTCAAAACGTTTATTTCTTACCTGTATGTATAAGGCGAACTAAATGTTTTATCTCAATTAGATGTCTATAAAAGCTTTAAGGTTGATTTTGTACCAGAAAACTATCTTAATTGTATTTCAATTGATTCGCATAAATTATCATTAACTAGACTACGATGTTCAGCACATAAACACGCAATTAGAGAGGCAGAATAAGAAATATCGACAGAAATATGAGATTATGAAAATTGTGTAGAATGCAGCAAATAGAAACTGAGTATCATTTCTTTTAATATGTCCTTTTTATGAAGAAATCAGAGAAAAATTCATCAAGCGTTATTACTACACTTGGCCAACTTAAATACATTCCATAAATGTTTCAGCGATTCTCACGATTTTTAAGTTTATATAAGTTTAACTTATTTTCATCGTAATACAATACAAACAATTATGTTATATATTTCACTGCAATAATATCTAGAACCGTGACCTGACGTATTAAACGACAAACAAAGACAATTGTCATGTCCTATTCTTCTATTGGCTGACAGTTACATGTGCATTGTTTGGCCTTCTATCACATGTAACGTACATATCGGAGCTTTCTGATGACATCCTATCTCTACGGAACTTGATAATTGCCAGTCTACTCGCAAAAAAGCCATTGATTTAAGATGTCGAAATCTCTCGGGGGTAGTTTTACAGGATTCATTATTCATTCTCACGCAGCTTGCCACAATGCATACATATAAAGATAAAATAGTATATACCTATTATAGCGTTTGTATTTTCATTTGCAAATACTATGTTTACCTAATATAACGGACGTCTAATGAAGATCATCGTGGCTCAATAGCTAGCGCGCGTGTTGTCTATTAGAGGACATATTATTTTCTGCAAATGTCTACTTGGAGAAAAGATCAATGCAAATCGGGTCAGGACTTAATAGAAACAGCTGAATACATTAGGTACAAACGAAACTCACAAAAAGAATCGACACAGACCGAACGCATGCGTCACAATGCCCAACACAAAACCGAACAGGAAACGAAACTACCTCGCTGCTACTTTTAATTTAATACACAAAACAGTTTGAGAATCACTGTAAATAGTACGTGTACATGTATAATCATGCAGCTGTGTAAATAGTTTTTGGATGGTTGAACGTTTTTAGCAGGGAAAATGTTTGAAACAATAAAGTATTGTTGTGCTTTTTTTCAAGCGTTCCATTTCAGAGATATAATACTATAACTGTTGAAAAATAACCAGGAGATGTGCATTTATGATATCCATAATGTGCAACAATTGTAACGCAACAAATAGATTCAAGATTCAAATATTTATTGTACAAATGGCCTCCGGCCCATATACAAGATATATCCACAGAAATATACGATATACAATCATTTCGAAGACTTTCGTTAACGTTTCCAAGAATCAATGACAACGTGTTCCATTGATTAATTTAAACGTTAATTATTTAATAACGAGTCTGTTGTGTATCTATGTGGTGAGAACAAATGAAAGCATTTTGTTCCAAATACACATCGTTCGTCTTCTTAATTAATTTAAATGCGAACAATGACTACAACCTATGGACAGTCGGAATGGTTGCACTTTTCGTAGACACCGGACGATTGGTAATTAAACTATTTGTGCTTGAAAATCATTAGAGGACTCAGTAGAACCTTTGAGATGTAAGTATTTCTAAATTTAGTACCGTGGATGTTCCCCGTGAGATGTCAAAATGATTGTAAATTTTGTGTTATTTTGTTACGTAGCAAACCAGATAAAGAAAGACTAGTGGAATTCGGCGTTCTTAAATTAAATAAATTAAATAGATACAGATGAATGTAATATCGTTTGTTTTAAAAATTCGATATGGCATTTGTTAAAGTTGAATGTGGCATTCACAGAGACATTAGCATTAAGGATAACGCATAGAGCACAGCGTACAGATGGTCACGGTCGGTTATTGTTATAAAAAAGATGGTACGCACAATGTAATGAAGATATATATGAGTTCTTGTTCTGATTAAATGTCAGAAAAATATCAACTCTTATCAAATACATTCAGCTGTTGCCTTTGTCCAGTTAAGTTTGCTACATTATTGTTCTGGAGAGATTGTCCGGAAGTAGGTCACACACGGGAAATGGAAAGAAAGTGTACATCCAATGCTTCCAGAGAAAATACACTTTATAGCGACGTACTAGTTGGCTCTGACGATCATAAACTATTTATGGTGGTGAAATTTATTTAGGCAATATCCTTGACACAGTAATTTATAGCACTGAAATCTCGTCTATTATGCGATACTGGATACACTGCGCAGTGAATATACTCTTGTCTTGAGTACATCTACCATGCCTCTACCTTAGTTCGTGGTTACGATTATAATGTCTATAATGTGTATATGACCGTAATTATATTTCTTTTCATCAGTATGTTTCACCCAATTATGTTAAGTTGTATATTTGGGCGTATGTAAATTCGGGTTTTGGTCAATACTGAGATGGCGTCAGGGACTATTTTTGTCGTATATCTCCGAATATTCCGTATGAATGAAAGTCTAATCAGTCCATACTCATACATTTCTCTCCTGTAAGCTTCGGGTGACTTTATATAACCACGTAGTCGAACGAACGTTAACAGTTTGTTTCCTGTCTGCGAAATGTACATGCTGCATTTGTGTCCTAGAACGTTTAAAATACAAATGCTTTATCAAAGCAGACGCAACATAGATTTATCTTAACTTGATAAAACGTGAAATCAATGAACAACTATAAACACATTTGTGTCTCGAACACGTAACTATCGTCTTTCTTATTTACATCTTACCCATGTATTCAATATTGGAATGAAATTGGTATTCTAAATAAGATAAATATGAAATTAATACATTTAAAATGTTAGGAGGCGCTGAACAAGAAATAGGCGCTATTGATGTCTAGATATTTCGCTTCTTGTATTAAAAGATAGTATACAATATCTTGTAGGATGTGGACCGCTATTATACCGTTTAAAGTAATTTTATGATCAGCTGCAATTATTCTACAAAATACATAACTATACATCATACTATCACTTACAGAACATAATTCCTTACAACTTCAAGTATACTGAGAACTTTACAGTGGATATCATTTTACGACGAGAAGTGATTTTACTTAAAGAAAAGTAACATACAAAAACTGACAAAAGATAGAAAATTACATGTACTTAATAATCATAATAGTGTCCTTATTAAAAGAACTTGCCTCTCTGACCTCTGGAAATATATTTTAAGAACAAATACCCTACCCGACTCAAAATCGTTAATGCTGGTCACTAGGAAGATATTAAACCTTTAGTCCACCTGATTAATAACCTGGTAACAGAAGAGAATTAGAACCTACATACAAGCAATTATACATTATATAATGTAATTGTATCAATTGCAACTGCACCTCACAAAATTAAGCTACAAGTAGGAAACAACATTTTTGGCGTATATCAACGTCAATTGTAAATTACTTAGATAAAATATAATTTGTGATCACATAATTGCTTTGAAATGTTCTGTGAAATGATAACAATATTTCTGGTCGTGAAACATGCAGTTGCTCACAATTCCGCTAATATCTTAAATGCAGACTCCAGTAACCATTTTAAAAATGCAACATTGGTAGGTTGTATATTGGGTCGTAAAAGGATAACCAAATACTGTATAGCGGGTATATTACACGGGGTCCATTTTTGCGTTTGCTAGATCATTTTGAAACCACTGTGTCTTGATGTCGCGTATAAGATTCGACCGCGAATTAAAAAAATCTTTTTGGTTAACATGAAATCTTACGTAATTTACACCTTGTAAATAAAAAACGGAAATTAATTGCTGAACACGGCAATTTATAAAGCTTTCAACTTAAATACGATACTGTAAGAAAATCGGGCGTTATGACAATTAAGGTGTTCATTAAGTGTTGATAAATTGCGAACATACGTATGTTTTTGTCCATAACTAATAATTGATTTAACAAGTCCGACAACTTAGAGCTGACAATTAGCTATATGTTATCATTTTTCACGCACGCACGTAAAAAACAAGCTTTTACTGTATGCCGATGATTCTGGTATTTTAGTATCTGGTAAAAACAAATCTCAAATTGTTATCTCTTTATCAAATGACTTAAACATTGTTAGTCAATGGCTAATCAACAACAAAAACAACTCTCTCTGCACTTGGGAAAGACCGAGTCAGTTTCATTCGGTTCAGTCACAATCTAACGGCAACCGTCAAATAAAGTTCCATACTAAAAAAGCCAATGCTAAACTGAAATTTCTATATCGGAAACATAATTATTTGGCCGCTGATACAAAAAAGCTCCTTGTAATGTCTCTTGTAGAATGTCATTTTGATTGTGCATGTTCTGTTTGGTACAACAGTTTAACTAAATCATAACAAAATAAGTTCCAAACTATTCATACTTACACGATTTGTACAGGACTTAGACTGTACTACTAACATCGAACAAAAGTCATTTTAAACAGCCAAATTGGCTTCCTGTTAACAAACATGTGGAGCAAATTGTTATGAGTCAAGTTTTTAAAATAAATAATGGATCAGCTCCAAACTACATGAAAGAACATTTTATACTGCAAAACTCTGTTCATATGTATAAGACACGATTCAGTGAGAAGGGTGCTTTCGCGTTACCCAAAGTCAAGGGCTTTGGATCTAAATTGTTTTGCTTCAACGTTTGTACACTGTGGAATAAGCTGCCAATTGCCATTACTTCTATGATTAATTATCTTGCGTTTAAGAAGGCACTAAAATCACATCTTTAAAAAAATCATTACTGATTTTATTTTATTACATTTACAACTTCTAGTTTTATTTGATTATAATTGATTTAAATACATTTCGGTATAGGTCCATATTAAATAATATTTTTCATTTGTTTTAATTTGCATTCGACGAGGCTGTGAACAGTGATTAAATGTAACTGTTGTGATAGTTCAATGTGATTATATTTATATTTAACTTATTAATAATGGATAGCATAATTAACTATGATATTAACTATGATTACTTCTGTGATATTCATGTCTTTCTATTATAATCAGTGTATTTATATATAATTTATTGTTGCCTCTCTATGTCATGCCATCAACTCAAGGACCACAATGGAAATAAGAGTATACTCTTTTTTGTGTAATCCTTTGTGTTGGTGTTCATGGCATAGTTGTTGATACTCATAATTTATTTCTTTTATTTTTGATCATGTTGTTCTAATAATCATGTTTATGTACAGCCTTTACCGAAATAAATCTATCTACATTGTATCTATCAAATCAACGTCAGGAATATATTACCTCATTTTCTCAGCACAGTGTGTACACATACTGCGTGTGCGTTATTTAAAGTGTTTGATCTTGTTGGGGCGCACAGGGAAACTCTTTGGTATACAGAGTCTAATAAGAAGTCAGCCGTATTTATAAGACTATCTAAACCCCCTGTCATTGATTTATTTATGCTCCCAACCGGTATAACATATAAGGGGTTGTGTTTCTGTCCATCTTAATTTTATGATTAATAAACGTTTTACGGGATTTACACATTCGAAATAGTAAGCTTATTTTTTTTATTCATAAATCGCTCGTTGCTTTTCGACTGTTATTTTTATATATTTACGAGGTTTAGATTTCGCGCTATCGTTGTACACCGCGAATACCAGTGAAATTTACCCGATATACGGTATGATAGATAGTCATGAAGGTGTAGTAAACGCCGTTGTTCGATTTCTTTGTATTAAACTGTGGATGAATTCATCGTCGCCACCGTCTTGTCAAACGTGATACTTTTAGTTTTCGGATCGATTTCTTCAGTATGAAATATACATGATTTATTAAAGTTTTAAGTTTTCATATTTTCGAACAAAGGGGACAACATAACCTTCACCTTTAACTTATTTAAATAGAAACAATGTATTTTCTTTCCTGCGTAGACTAACAGTCCCTACTGTTAATATACTGAAGTTTATGTGTAACTGGCCGTCAATTACACACGCATTTGCACCATATACATTTGCTCATATTGTATGATATCGAAGCTATTTGTTTGTACATTATTATACTCAAAGACATCTTTGCCTGTGTAATAACATATCCTTTAACTGCTAGTATGTGTTGTTGTTATTTTGTAGTAATCTAATGCTGTTTTGTAATAATTTTAAGTAAATATTTCCACAATTCAGTAATATACCGAAGCAACTAAGAAGAACCGGGAATGAGATTTCAGTACATACAAGATATATGTTCTGTCCAAACACCATGTATCTAATGACAAAGTTATCAATTAAGGTCAAGTTAATAATAAAGATAAAACTTTTCAATGTCATAATAAAACCGTTTAGACCCTTGTCCCAACTGTCACCATTGGCAATTATTGTCAGAGGTATCTATCAAAGCAACCTTTAACAAGTGTATTGATTAAGCAAAGACAGTGAAAAATGAGCTAACGAATTGTTACATCTACTTTCGGGTCGGTAGAAGAGACAAACAATCCTGTCGCAGTGATCACTTAATCAAAACCATTCTATAGATAGACACAATCTTATTATATGATCGAAATGTTGTTGAGCCAAAGTGATAAGAAAATCAACATTTGCTGATTGTTTTCTTGCCTGTAATTTCAGTAAATATCAAAAGCTATAAAAAGGCTTTAAATCGGAAATGGACCGACGAAGCGTAGACATTTATTGACCTTCTGTGATTTCCCGGTTGAATCGATTTCCGAACATAAAAATCAAACGACTACTGAACGATTGTATGCCTTAATTAAGTGTTCATTAAATTGAATGAATCAACGACATACTATACCTATATCAAAGCTCATCAGAAAACATAAATTCCATTTACCGAGAGTTGTTATCTCACGGTGCGGTGTTGCAGAAGACGTGTAACTTACAGCGGACCTAACGAATAACACTTTGATGCATTGCAATTGAGAACAAGTCATATTATTGCCAGCCATTATATATCCAATCGATTACATTTATTTTAGAACACATGAGAGGTTTAAACAGTGAATGTAAGTGTTCCTTACGGCTCGGTCCTTAAATCGTCTTTTTTCATTCAAAAGGAAATGTGTCGATTCAAATCGATGAGGAAAAACTGCAGCCGAAACTTGATAATGTATAAGGTGATCTACAATATATAAATACAGTTACCTACAGACAATCCAAAGACATAAACTGCGGCAGCGCCCTGTAAACTAAACAAGAATCAGACATGGAATAAACCATCCATATCCCCAAAAAATGGATATAAGTTCTGCTGTGTATGCACCTAACAGTATTGCCATTATTGGAATATTTCAAGTTAAGGGCGTTACAAAACAAAATTAAATCCTAAGTTCTCTTTGCTTGTTTCCATCTCTTCTAATTCCTTTCTAATTACGTAAGCTCATTATGCTGACAACATGTATGATATCGGGATGTTCTTTCGTCAACAATTAAATAATTTATTAAACTTAGAAGAGGGTATACTCGAGTACACTGGCCTAATGTTCTTTTTAAGCTAAATTTGTGTCATCTTTGCGGTAGTTGTTTAGAAAAGTAAATGTCAGTATTCCTTAAACTGCAACATGCGATACGAAAACTAGATCCTTATATTTCCATTAGAACTTTAAATCAAAATGAAAGTATTTGTTGTCTACGAGTAAGACGGTCAAAACAAGGGAGATCACTCTTATTTATACGAAATGATGCTTGTTGTTTCACGCACCAATAACTTCATTTTAATTGTATTTTGATCGCAGATTCTTCTCAGAAATCAATGTTGATGGTCTATGGCTTACATACATGTATAATATGTCAAATTCCAATCAATAAAACTAATCGAAAATTGTCAATGAAAAATAGCATGCTTTTTTGACTAATTTTGACACCTATTTTCGCGACTTTGAAATGCTCTTATTTTGTTCAAATGGCAATCAAGTACAGCAAATCATGTTTTTATCGAACGAATTTAGATTATTTACGGTATGATAGTTGTGGAATAAGATTATTTCTCGAAAGGAAGTTCTAATCGACAGTTATTAGCAAAAAGTCGAAGTGTCCACTACTAGCCCTTTGAAAAGGCAACAGAAACACCATATCGGTAATTAAATTTTATTGATTTTTTTCACGAAATATTGCGGAAATTTTGAGGGTTCCAGAAATGTAAAAAGATTTAAAGATATCGACGAAGTTTCTTATTTGTGACCCAAGTGACAATACATATCGAACACCCCTCGTATATACGAGGGATGTTCAGAAATAACGTACACATGTACTCTTGAGTTCGCATTTGTTATAGTAGGAAAATAATAAATACACCATCATGATTCGGAATCTTTCTGCGATCAGTACACCAAATTCGGTATTTCTGTAACAAGTCCATCATAAATTATAGCTCCTCAAAATCAGTCACTACCACGCACCAGGGGCAACACAAATGACGTCAGTGACGTTACAATGTCGATGTCGATGAAATAACCTCTACGATCACCTCACTTAGTCACGAATATAACACGTGACACCCAATGCACTTCTCAAAATTGCCTTTATACTAATTGTCATCGTAATGTCTGATAATGTTGGTGGTAGAGTGCTGAATATCGTATAGATCTCTTCTATTTTATTTCTAGACCGCGCATTACGTTTTTGTGCCTGAATTTACGCAATGTAAACGTCAGCGCTGTGACTATATGTGTTCTAATGTGGCCTCCATCTTCTTCATACCATTTTAATATCATTTTAAGACCAAAGTGTGACTGCCAGAACTCGTCATATGCGCATTATTGATCATATTAGGGATTTCAGTGGGATTATCCCCTAATTCCTTTAGCAGTTATCACTGCGCAATTATTCGTATTATCAATAACGTAATGACGTACGTTATCGATTGGAGAACACGTGATATTCACATGCTGTGTATTTCAATCCACAACGTTTAAATGTCACCAAAACCTTTGTGTATAGTGTTTTGACATTGCATGATATATTGGCGGAGTTTTAAAAGAAAGTTTAACCTAAAATGATACTATCAGCAGTGAAAGTAATGACACAAAGTGGTAAAATTTGGTTGCCCCGGGTACGCCTAGCCATGGTTATTAATATGGCTGGATTACCTATACTATCCATAACAATATTTTGAAAAATATGCCTTCAGGTGGCCAGATTTCAAAAAGCATGTTCATATATAATCTGTCTACAACATTGATCGTTATACAGCAAAAGTCTACGTTATTTATGAACGTCCCTCGTATATATATTGAAAATCTAACCAGTAATTGCATAAACGTTGAGTAATAGGTATCCTTTCTTGTAAAATGTTGTTTAAAAATGTTCATTAGTGTTTAATCTAGTTGTACAAGAGCTATCAAACTTATATACTATGAAATATATTTATCAATAACAAATCCTTGTTATTATTGTAGAAAACAATAAATACGTTTTGCTCAGCTTGTTTTCAAGATCGAGGAAACCCCTAAGCTGGATGGTGTATATTAAATGAACAGTACAGAGCACTTAATATTTAATGAGTTGAAGATCAATGTACTGCTGTACTACAAGTTATTGTTAGAGTTTATATTTCAATAAAACTCCATTTGCAAGTTGTTAACCTTGTTATTTTCTTACTTTCTCTTAAATAATGGTTCGCGAATCACCTTAAACAACACATTATTTGCAGAATGTAAACCCGTACCAGACAAGTATCTAGTTGTCATGGAAACCTCTGCAAGATGAGGTGACGGTGTTATATATGATATCAATTTTCTCAATTTTATTCCCTTTAGAAATATATCGCTGGCTTTGAATTAGAAGGTACTACTTACGACCTGATAAGATTCATGCATATTTGACATGTGCATCTCAAGGCGATTCTTATGAGCCTATGTCGATGACAATCAGAAGCGGTCATGTTGACAAAAGTGACCACTTCAAAAGCTACAGTATAGACAGTTTTTTCTTGATTTCTCAAAATATTGATTTTGTACTTACAAGTAGCGATATCCCAACATATAAGACGCCCGTTTGACTTTATAACTAATTAAAGATAAATGTCTATGTTAATCAACTATCTAACGTCGTATTTAAGTTATGTATGTATTATAACGATTTTTGACCTGGTTAGATTCAGGAAACCCTCATGACTTTCAATGTTGCATCTGGTAATTGTGTGAAGAACTATAATCAGTGTCAGTGTAGTTTAATGTTTCTTCTGTTACCTGCTGCTGACAATATATCAAGTGTCTAATGATCTGTATCTATTTGATTCTTAACGCTACATTTATTATAGAGGTTGCAGAACGAACACTGCCTCCGCTGTATTGTTTACTTGTGTCAACAACAAACCACATGCTAGCACATCGCCTTTTTGGACTACTATATCAAATCTTGCAATTATTTTCTGAGGTTAAGATTTACATCAAATGATACCACAAAAAAGCGCTAAAGTCATTTCATAACGGTCCTTTTGGAACCTTGAGAATGTCTCAGGCAGATATTTTTATATTCAAGTTTTCGCGCCAAATGTTCAAAGGTTTAGTCGTTCGAAAGTTTGTTTGAGTTCATAATCGCAATTGGAGATTTTCATTTTACGAAAAGAAACCAAATATTTCACCTAATACAAAATATGTTTTTAAAAACGCGACGATTCAAATATTAATGTTTCAAGATAGAGAAACCTGTGTCCCAGTCGAATACATGCATCTAGATTAAGCTTGTAAATTGTTTACGTAATGTACTGTGTGTAGTCATATCACAATTCGCATATTATATCACACTGTCTTTCAATTAATTCAATTACTGTTGCTTTTATCCATGTGCTTTACTTTTTTCAGCGTCACTCTCGTGAATGCAAAGTAAGATGCATGTTGATTGCATGGTATGGGGAAAACAAATGAAAGGAAGAACATTGGAAAATGTTATTGTCCTAGTTTGTCGTACTACCTTACGTGCAGTGCAGCGATAAACATATTGTCGTGAGGCACCTCGTCAAAGTTCGCGGGTTCGTAGATAAGCAATTCATACATATCAAATGAGATAACGGACGTGAGAACTTATCTTGCATGGTAATGAATTGAACAGACAATTACATGGACCCGACATTAAAATGAAAGACAAAACAGAATTAATGCTTGTACATCGGTAGTTTCCTATAAACTATCAATCAGAACGTCATGTCAATGGATATTTGCCGCTATTTTAATTTCTTACCCATATAACATAGGGACAATGTTTAAAGAACAATACCAAGGTCACGCAAAACATACTCTACTACAAATTGAAATGTTTAGGCAGATTATTTATGAAAATGTCGACTTCATTAAAACAAACGATTGATCATACTTGTGGCATGCTCCAAGTTAATGGAAACACTGTGAGTGTTTAAAAGAGGGATACTTGGACTTGATAAGAACCTTTCAAATATAATGGTAATTTAATGTTTATTGTCTGTTTTGTTTCTCTTATAATATGTGGATGCTGTTATGCAATTACATAAAAAAATGACTATCATTTGATTTAGTTATAAATAATGTACACATATACAGTAGAACATTGTACTATATATTTGATTAATTGTTTTTCACGAACTGTGTTGAAATAACTTACTTCGTTACTATGGTGATCTATTTCGGAAAAAAACTCTCTGATTGAGATAAACGAGAAGCAAGTTTGTTTTGATCTGCAGTAGTCTTTCTCTGAATGCACATATGTACAATTTTAAAGCATAATTGTATGACAGGATACTTTTATGAACAGTTTATGTCAATAATTGATAGAATACTTTATTCTTGAAATATTTCATGTACGCCATTTAACATTAACAAGGCCTCTACAATAACAGCTGTCATTTACTTATAGATCAAAATATTAACACATTTTATGCATTTTGCTTCATTTGTATTTTACTAAAATTATGGTAACCTTTTATTTGTAAAAATAGCAGGTTTTTTCCTGGAGACTGACATACTTATATTCCGCAAACTTACAGGTGCGAAGGAGAAAACTAATACTATGTATACGAGGGTCATTTGTAAAGTTCTAGGACAGCTCCTAAAAACTTAGTTTAAACTTGACTACAATTTTAAAACTCATACCATAGGTAGAATGGCATGTTATAAATAATATGAACTAAGGCATGGCCTTTAACGGAGATTTTTTCTTTCTTAATTAATAAATTAATGTAGATTGTATGTATCTATGTATGTACAGTTTACATAAAGAATCATGTATACATCTTAATTAATAAATTAATGTAGATTGTATGTATCTATGTATGTACAGTTTACATAAAGAAACATGTATGCATTTTAACTACAGTCATGTACTTAAGGGTAAACAGGAATCAAAGAGCTGAAAGACCTGAGGTTGTTCAAATGTATGTAATTCTGATCACCCCGGCTTTATGCATTGCAATATTTAGTAGACAAACTGAGATGACTGTACTTTCACGATTAGAATTAATGCATGCAGGGAAAGAACAAATCAAATTATGCCACATTATTATTATTGCATTGGCAATAAACATTTTATATGTTTACATCAAATAAAATATTGAAGTTGAATTGAAGTTGAATAGTTTTCTGCAGCCAGAAAATTTACTGGTATTGCTTAGGATGTGTTTTTTTGCAGTTAGGATGCTGAGCAAAAAGATAACATTAAGTCGGACAGGGATGGCTACACTCTACTTAACCAGTCGAGCACCGAAATCATAAAAATATACAAGGCACAATGCCCAACACCAGCCGAGCGAGAAAAATGATCCGCCCAAATCCCAGCTGTCAAAAATCTGAATGAAACAGTTTCAGCTATCAAAAGGCTGAATGCCCACTCAGAACGACCTAGTTTCAAATGTAAAACGGCGGAAAGATACAATAATAAATACACACCGAAAGCCCCGGCCGGATGACTTAGTTTCAACAAGCAACAAGCCTTAGTCGAGTGTCACCAAGAATGACCTAGCTCCAATAAGCTTAACAGCCGAAGCTGAATGACCCAATTTAAACAACCCAATTTAACCAATTAGTATGCCAAAATGAGCAACAACGCTACATGACCATTCCGGTGTATGTTTAAATTTATTAGTCAGAATAATAAGCCAAATAATCAGAAATGTGTAATATCGAATACTACGACAGGGGCGTAGCCAGACTTGAATTGACTCATAAGCCTTGAAGTTGGTGGTTATGGTTGGGGGATCCTCACGATTCGTGAAAATTTGAGACTTATATTTATATTTAATGTTACGCACGTGCGTACATCAGTAACATAACCGACTATATATAACAGTTTATACAGAATAGTACATGGTATCATCTACGGGAACGTTAATAATGAAACAAGGTTAAAAAAGTATGTAGCCGGACCAGGGCTCAAACCTGGAACCATTTGCTATATATTAAGAAGGTTCAATGCTCTACCGAGTGAGCTAAGTGGATTCCTACAAAGTTCTCTTCCTTATCAGTAATTAAATCCTATACTAGCTCCAGGCATCCTACAGACAGACACTTTTAGCATATTTTTCAGGGAAATTCTTAACTCTCATTTAAATGAAGCTTGTAACAAATAAATTTTTCCAAACATTTTAAAATCAAAGTTAAAACCCTTTCACAATTGTCATACGACGAGTCTTAGATATAAATTTGAGGAATATCCTATGTCCGTCGTACAACAAACTTAAGAAATTTTGTCGCGTTTGACACTATCGGACCACAAAATGCATTTTTATAATTAAATTGATCATGCATACATGTATTTCAGTTTAATACTAGCATTTAGCAAGTTCCTTTGCAAATATTTATTATTATTTGAAAATAAAGAGTTTGGTTGGACGTTTTGATTAATTATACCCAGCTGCTGAAACTTATTTTTTAAAGTTTTTTAAATAAGCGTTCATTATATTGAATGAATCAACGTCGTACTAGACCTATATCAAAGCTCATCAGAAAACAGTAAATTCCAATTACCGAGAGTTGTTATCTCACGGTGCGGTGTTGCAGAAGACATGTAACTTACAGCGGACCTAACGAATAACGCTTTGATGTATTGCAATTAAGAACAAGTCATATTATTGCCAGACATTATATATTCAATCGATTACATTTATTTTAGAACATAAGAGATGTTTAAATAGTGAATGTAAGTGTTCCTTACGGCTCGGTCCTTAAATCGTCTTCATTCAAAAGGAAATGTGTCGATTCAAATCGATCAGGAAAAACTGCAGCCGAAACTTGATAATGCATAAGGTGATCTACAATATATAAATACAGTTACCTACAGACAGTCCAAAGACATAAACGGCCACAGCGCCTTGTAAACTAAGCAAGAATCAGACATAGAACAAACCATCCATATCCCCAAAAAATGGATGTAAGTTCTGCTGAGTATGCACCTAACAGTATTGCCATTATTGGAATATTTCAAGTTAAGGGCGTTACAAAACAAAATTAAATCCTAAGTTCTCTTTGCTTGTTTCTATCTCTTCTATTTCCTTTCTAATTACGTTTCTAATTGTTCCTATCACTGTATGGGAACATGCAACTGTTGTTTTGTTATATTTGTAATTGTAGTAGGTATGTAGTTGAGAAATATATAGTGAATAAACTAATGTGTATTGTTGTTTGTTCTATTGCAATGCTTTGGTCGAGGGGGGATAAGAACATTTTCACTACTTGTTTAAACATAGACTTTCAGCTTTTTACCTTCTTAATGAGTATAAAATAATGCATGAAATGCGTTACGTTCTATGCGTGATGGCGAATTAAAGATACCCTTTGCACTTTGTCCTATGCTATTGTATGATTTATAATGGGGATCCGCACGGTTATGCGTACTTAATACTCCACTCCATACCGGGGACAATGAAGTATGAAGATATTCTAAAAAATAACTGCACTGATAGAAACGGTTCAGGTTTTCTTACCAACAATGGAACATTGCCTGATATAGTTGCTGAGATGCTAAACCCAAACAAAATCAGTGAACTCGGAATGGAACCAAAACACTATGAAAACTACATGAAAATGGATAACGACAAGGAACATGGACTTGCACGCATGTATATTAAAATAATAGTAAATTTGAGAGGGTAAGTGGGTCTAGTTTTGGATATTTGGAAACAGCAAATTGTCCAAATAAAAAGATTTACTTCTTAAACCACATCATATATATTGTGTCCATTGCAAACATATATGAATAATAGGTAAAAATGTGCAGATACCTGACTTTAGATTGGACAAAGAAGAAGCTTATGGTGAACTATAAATATTAGTATGTGTAGTGGCGTCCTTGTGGTTTACGTAGTGCCTTATTCTACTTGAATATATTAGGTGAGTTGAATTATGAACTGGCATAATGATAGCATAACTCAACTAAGCTAACTATACAAAATACAGGAAATACAAAAAGGTGGTTGTTTGTGTATTATATTATATGAGGTTACTGTATAATGTATTAATGTTAATTTTATTAATTGCTTATTTTTGTAAATTGAATATTAGGTACATGTAGTTTTAAACTCTGTTAGTGTAATATTTGAAAATCCATTGAGCGTCTTTGTAAATATGAAAATGAGCTATACCAAATAAAATACACCAAAAACCTTAAAAAACTAAAGGAAAAACATATTTAAAAAAACTAAGCTCACTAAGCTGACAACATGTATGATATCGTGATGTTCTTCAATTATATAACATCTATTTATGACAATGAATATGATATCATATACAATATTAAAGTCATTGGAGTTTAATATTGTACCATCAATCACAAACTATTAGTTATGATTTATTGCCTAACTAGTATATAACTTCAATGAAACAAAGAATAGGTTCCTCCACTATTTTCATTATGTGCTCGTTGAGTCTTCAGTCTTTGCAGCATGCAGTTAATTTAATGTATATACGAGAGATGTTCAGAAATAACGTACACATTTACTCTTGAGTTCGTATTTGTTATAGTACGAAAATAATAAATACACCATCATGATTCGGAAACTTTCTGCGATCAGGACACCAAATTCGGTATTTCTGTAACAAGTCCATCATAAATTATAGCTCCTCAAAATCAGTCACTACCAAGCACCCGGGGCAACACAAATTACGTCAGTGACGTTACAATGTCGATGAAATAACCTCTACGATCACCTCACTTAGTCACGAATATAACACGTGACACCCAATGTTTTAATGTGGCCTCCATTTTTTTCATACCATTTTAATATCATTTTAAGACCAAAGTGTGACTACCAGAACTCGTCATATGCGCATTATTGATCATACATGTATTAGGGATTTCAGTGGGATTATCCCTGCTTCCTTTAGCAGTTATCACTGCGCAATTATTCGTATTATCAAAAACGTAATGACGTACGTTATCGATTGGAGAACACGTGATATTCACATGCTGTGTATTTCTATCCACAACGTTTAAATGTCACCAAAACTTCTGTGTATAGTGTTTTGACATTGCATGATATATTGGCGGAGTTTTAAAAAGAAAGTTTAACCTAAAATGATACTATCAGCAGTAAAAGTAATGACACAAAATGGTAAACTAAGGTTGCCCCGGGTACGCGTAGCCATTGTTGTTTAAATGGCTGTATTACCTATACTATCCATAACAATATTTTGAAAAATATGCCATCAGGTGGCTATATAATTCGGATTTCAAAAAGCATGCTCATATATAATCTGTCTACAACATTGATAGTTATACAGCAAAAGCCTACGTTATTTATGAACGTCCCTCGTATATATATATTGAAAATCTAACCTGTAATTGCATAAAAGTTGAGTAATAGATATCCGTTCTTGTAATATGTTGTTTAAAATCGTTCATTGGTATTTAATCTAGTTGTACAAGAGACATCAAACTTATGTACTATGAAATATACATGTATTTATTAATAACAAATCCTTGCTATTATTGTAGAAAACAATAAATACGTTTTACTCAGCTTGTTTTCAAGATTGAGGAAACCCCTAAGCTGGATGGTGTATCTTACATGAACAGTACAGAGCACTTAATATTTATTGTTAGAGTTTATATTTCAATAAAACTCCATTTGCAAGTTGTTAACCTTGTTATTTTCTTACTTTCTCTTAAATAATGCTTCGCGAATCACCTTAAACAACACATTATTTGCAGAATGTAAACCCGTACCAGACAAGTATCTAGTTGTCATGGAAACCTCTGCAAGATGAGGTGACGTTGTTATTTATGATATCAATTTTCTCAATGTTATTCCCTTTAGAAATATATCGCTGGCTTTGAATTAGAAGGTACTACTTACGAATTTATAAGATTCGTGCATATTTGACAGGTGTATCTCAAGGCGCTTCTTATGAGCATATGTCGATGATAATCAGAAGCGGTCATGTTGACAAAATTGACCACGTCAAAAGCTTAAGTATAGACAGTTTTTTCTTGATTTCTCAAAATATTGATTTTGTACTTACAAGTAGCAATATCCCAACATATAAGACGCCCGTTTGTCTTTATAACTAATTAAAGATTAATGTCTATGTTAATCAACTATCTAACGTCGTATTTAAGTTATGTATGTATTATAACGATTGTTGACCTGGTTAGATTCAGGAAACCCTCATGACTTTCAATGTTATATCTGGTAATTGTGTGGAGAACTATAATCAGTGTCAGTGTAGTTTAATGTTGCTTCTGTTACCTGCTGCTGTCAATATATCAAGTTTACAATGATCTGTATCTATTGGATTCTTAACGCTACATTTATTATAGAGGTTGCAGAACGAACATTGCCTCCGCTGTATTGTTTGCTTGTGTCAACAAAAAAAACATGCTAGCATAATTATTGCCTTTTTGGACTACTGTATAAAATCTTGCCATTATTTTCTGAGGTTAATGTTTACATCAAATGAATCCACAAAAAAGCGATAACGTCATTTCATAACGGTCCTTTTGGAACCTTGATAATGTCTCAGGCAGATATTGTATTCAAGTTATCGCGCCAAATGTTCAAAGGTTTAATCGTTCGAAAGTTTGTTTGAGTTCATAATCGCAATTGGAGATTTTCTTTTTACGAAAAGAAACCAAATATTTCACCTAATACAAAATAATCTTTTAAAAACGCGACGATTCAAATATCACTGCTTCCAGATAGAGAAACCTGTGTCCCAGTCGAATACATGCATCTAGTTAAGCTAGTAAAATATTTACGTAATGTACTGTGTGTAGTCATATCACAATTCGTATATTATATCACACTGTCTATAATTAGTTGTCTTTCAATTAACTCAATTACTGTTGCTTTTATCCATGTGGTTTACTATTTGCAGCGTCACTCTCGTGAATGCAAAAAAGATGCATGTTGATTGCATGGTATGGGGAAAACAAATGAAAGGAATAACATTGGAAAATGTTATTGTCCTAGTTTGTCGCACTTCCTTACGTGCAGTGCAGTGATAAACATATTGTCGTGAGGCACCTCGTCAAAGTTCGCGGGTTCGTAGATAAGCAATCCATACATATCAAATGAGATAACGGACGTGAGAACTTATCTTGCATGGTAATGAAATGAACAGACAATTACATGGACCGGACATGAAAATGAAAGACAAAACAAAATTAATGCGTGTACGTCGGTAGAAAGATTATATCAAGTCAGACAGGGAAGGCAGCACTCAACTTAACCAGCCGAGCACAGAAAACATTAAAAACACACAAAGCACAATGCCCAACTGAACCAACCGACCACAGGAAACATAAAACGTCCAAGCTGTCGAAAAGTAAAATAAATTAAAACTAGCTGAATAATCCAGTTTCCACACGAAAGGAATATAATGCCTAGTTTTAGCTGTCATAAAAATTAAAACGAAGACGTTTTTCCTATAAACTATCAATCAGAGCGTCATATCAATGGATATTTGCCGCTATTTTAATTTCTTACCCATATAGCATAGGGACAATGTTTGAAGGCAGATCATTTATGAAAATATTGACTTCATTAAAACAAACGAGTGATCATACTTGTGGCATGCTCCAAGTAAATGGAAACACTGTGAGTGTACTTAACATTGGAATTAAAAGAGGGATACTTGGACTTGATAAGAACCTTTCAAATATAATGGTAATTTAATGTTTATTGTCTGTTTTGTTTCTCTTATAATATGTGGATGCTGTTATGCAATTACATAATAACAATGACTATCATTTGATTTAGTTATAAATAATATACACATACACAGTAGAACATTGTACTATATATTTGCTTAATTGTTTTTCACGAACTGTGTTGAAATAACTTACTTAGTTACTATGGTGATCAATTTCGGAAAAAAAACTCTGATTGAGATAAACGAGAAGCAAGTTGTTTTAATCTGCAGTAGTCTTTCTCTGAATGCACATATGTACGATTTTAAAGCATAATTGTATGATGAACAGTTCATGTCAAGAATTGATAGAATACTTTTTTCTTGAAATATTTCATGTACGTCATTTTACATTAACAATGCCTCTACAATAACAGCTGTCATTTACTTATAGATCAAAATATTAACACATTTTATGCATTTTGCTTCATTTGTATTTTACTAACATTATGGAAACCTTTTTTGTCAAAATAGCAGGTTTTTTCCTGGAGACTGACATAATTATATTCCGCAAACTTACAGGTGCGAAGGAGAAAACTTATTGAAATACTATGTATACGAGGGTCATTTGTAAAGTTCTAGGACAGCTCCTAAAAACTTAGTTTAAACTTGACTACAATTTTAAAAATTCATACCATAGGTAGAATGGCATGTTATAAATATGAATATGGCAAATTACTATTGAGGAGTTAACATATGCGTTAACTATCGTTGCTAATGCAACGCCTGTTGCATGGGGTTTATATTGAAGCAACAGAAATATATATTGACTGTAGGTAATTACAATGTAGTTAATGTATGTAATGCTATGCAATTTGAGTATGGTTGTACAATGGCTAATGACGTGCTCATAAATATTTGTTGACTGTAGGTAATAAGTGAACGTGTGTACTGATATAAGAGAATATTATTTAAACACATTGATACTTAATTGAGGACGAAAATCTACGAATATATAATTGACCCTCGTACCCGATACCCAGCATGAACATATTTATAGACATTGAAATAGAATGCCAACAAACTGTAAAACTTCTACAGACAAGTGAAACTATAGACGATGGCGTCAAGCTAAATAAATTCGAATAATTACACTGACGCCTAAAAGTAGCATTGTCTAAGTTAAGTCTCAGACCTGTTAATGATTTCCAACCGAACATTATTTCTGGAACTGAGAAGACGTAACAAACGTGTGACGATAACAATGCCATCTATTAAACATATGTACGTTATCGAATTTTCATTATTTGTGGTAATTTTGATATACGAGGAAGTGTTTCCTATCCTTTAACTACACGAAGTTTCGCGCGTGACGTCACTTTCTATCGCTTTCTTATTTCCCCGAGTTGTCATGGTGCTAATTCGACTCGTGCTTTATGCAGTATTACGATAAACGGCCAGGCAGTAAACTCATCCTATTCTAATCAGTACACTACTATAACTTATGATTAATCTTTCACATGATAAAACAAATGGTAAATCAATATGTGTATAGCATAAAAAATTGGTGGGTATAATTGAATTACTGACTATTAAACTATCAAATGCGTTTATTATCACAAGAACCCAATCGGCATTTAAACGTTTATCTTGCTACTAACATAATGGTGACGTTATCAGGACAGCTCACATCTACCACCTAATCACGATAAATGTACTATTGTGCCCACTATATAATGTCTGAATACTTAACTAACATACTATGGTCTCAACTATAATCTGATGAAATCGTACCACCTGGGCTAGAATCAATCGTAGGAGTTGAGTGAATAATAGATAAAGACGAGTGTAGTTTTGAAGGAAATGAAACCATCGTAGTCATTACTATCTAGAATTTTGATCTCAGACATTCAAGTAATTGCCAGACGGACACTTAAACTCCGACCTTCAAACTATTCTAGAGGGGTCAATAGAAAACTTATTGAAGAGGTAGCGTACCATCGAGATCATATTAAACTGCCATTCATATCCGTCATCGGGAAAATAATGCCAATTTCACCTGTCGAAACATTGTTGCACTGGACCACTGTTCAACAATTAATGTATTTAGTACATGCCATATGTAACTGTCAAAACCTCGAAACAAACGATGTATGTGTGTAACAAGCTGCCATATTTCAACGTGATATGTCATGTTTCTAGTCTAAAGATAAAGGAAAAAACAACGATATTTTGACACATGAATAGATTCAATTCTTCCGACATATTTCGTTTTTAACAAGGCAATTGTCTAAAGTATGGTAATCAGCTTTTCTAATGTTATAAATTACCAAAATAAGTAAAACATAAGTAGAAGTGTTAATATGTTACCGATGATATGAGAACCCAATTGAGTCTCTTCATATTGCATTGGGAAGTATTTTACGCTATAAGTGGATTCCCAAACAGGGCGCCCTCATACCATATTATAAATGACTTGATTATTTGGAAGCAACTGTCAGGAACGTTGTTAATAACTTTTCATAACAGATACAGCGTCTCCTATAAATATATCAACACTTTCACCTACCGAATCTGTGTTCATAATTATGCATTAATCAAGGACATATTTTTAAAGTCACACTTATTATCGAGCAATGCTCTTGTGTATACACTTTAAAATACTCAGTATAATTAATTGAGACAATTCCATGCAAAGATGTGTTTCAAACTCGGTTAACTTGTTCTTTTTGATTCAAAAAAACTTGCACCTGTTTGTCTTCATCAGGCGGCTACTTAAATCTCTTCTCGGGTCGGCTAACCTCTGTCAGAAGTTGATATTGAGCACATAAATTCATGATTAAAAATCCACAGATTCCTCTATGTTGTTTTTCTAAAGCAATATTGATTAACGTTTTAGTATTTTTTTTTTATTACATTAGGAATTTTTGAATCTAGTTTTTGTTCTAATACTTAAACTTGGAATTTTAAAAGCAGCATTTGCAATCAATGGTTCGTTAGCTTTTTTACTCTTTTGCTCTTTAGACCTTTAAGAAAGGGTTCCAGCAATTTTAATGCATGCGACAGTACCAACCATTAATTTTAGTGAACTTTTAATGGCTTAAATTCACGAGATGAGTCGTATTTGTAGCTCCAAGATTAACAATGTAAGAGGTTTGGTTTAATATCTCGCATTAAACAAAGCATTTGCTTGAGAAGTAAAAATGCCAAGCGTTTCTGTAATTATTTGAGTCTTTCTACTTCGCGCTTTGTTGGCAATTACAAGCGATTTGACGAGATAATTATTATAGTTTCTCCCCCTTTACAGGAAATTGTCATCACAGTAGTTTCCATGTAAAACACAATTTGTACGGATTTGGAGAATGATTTTAGTGAACTACATTTTGTGTTAACTGCCGATTAACGGTAATCACCTCGCGGATGAATAATTCAAGATGTTGTCTTCGCTTACGTGCTAATCTGCGAGCAATGCTAATAAATGGTACTTCAACGCAAGCCATTATCTAAGATGACAGTGAAGAATTAGAATTTGTTTACACAGTACCACTTAATGTGAAGCATTTTCTTCGGCTAATTGAACAGTGCCCATGAAACAGTCGATAGTTTACGTACGCGTGACGTAAATAAATTCAGTACATACATTTCCGTGATGGGTTTTCTCAAATTATTAACCCAGTCCTCGACCCTAATCATGCATACAAGCTGGTCATTTTTATTTTCAGAGTTTCAATCTGTCTGTCTATTACATAACTCACTTTAATTCTATTTAGGTTAACAATGCATTCGCATAAAATATTTTCGGCTTGCTATGTCTATAGACGACTCGTTAGGTCGGTCTATCTCGGAGTCCGAATATTTACTCAACCTATACGCTCTTGCAAAAGAGAGTAATGACAGTGTATAACTATTATGCATCCGTCTGGTTATTTTTGCCACATAGTCACTTAACATCACAAAGCTTTAAAACATTAAAATGAATGTTCTAAAGTCAATATCATCGAACGCCATTAAAGAGATTACATTGTAAAGAGGAAACAAATATTCAATAAAAGTGCCAATGGAAAAAACAAACGTGACATTTATCATAGACAACAAGATAGTGGATTTTGTACAAGCGTGAAATCTCTACGCCATTTGTTAGGATTCTTGTTAAGTATTTGCATATTAAAGGAACTCAAAATGACAAAATACCGGCACAAAAATGAACTTATATAAGGGTAGACAAAACACTTTTAACTCAAACTTTGATGAAAGGTCCATGCATCAGCAGAACATCTGTGAAACTTGAATATTCATACACTTGACGAATGTTCTGAGTACACACTTTTATAACTAGAATAAATCAGGAACGTAATCCTTCAAATTCAATAAATATCATGTGTGTTTAAATATCATATGTTGGTGATTGTTTTTAATACAGAATAAGAAAAACAAGATATACATAAAAACCATGGATACGTGATGAAAATGACAAAATCACATTTTTCTCGTGCAAACATCACAAATAAATGTGAATTTGTTCAACTCGTTACATACAGGATTAACATTCGACCCCAAAATATAAAGCCATATAAATATTTCGTATTATATGGCGCGAACGACACTTGAGGGGCGCACACATGCGATAGCAATGCTTGAAACTGGCATGCCAATATGACAGGTAAGATTCACTACATTAATTGTCTGTTTTGCGTTTCTTAATCCTTGCAAACATTTATTGTTAAGGTAGTTACATGTACATTGAATTCACAAATAAAATGCATGTTTCTATTGACTCGATTTAAAATTGAGACGTCACATGATGTCATTTACATTAAGTCGTTAAATGAGTCAAAACACGTTTATGGCAACATCTGACGGATGGTTATATCACTTAGGGTTATATAGATCGTGAAATAATATAGAATCGCTAAATTAAACATTTATTTGCATGGAGTAATTTGAGTAACTTTCGACAGGCATTTATCACTACTACAGTTTAATAAATCTCACCACTTTTTGGTCAATCATGTCTGTTGTAACATACGAGCACATTGCCATCACTCTGAATTCGATTGTAATGCAATTAGTTCTAATTTCAGGTTGCACGATTAAATGGTCAACTTGTATATCGGACCTTACTCCGATGGGATGAGTTGGGTCGACGTATCCGAGCACGACCAAAATGCACAGGAAATGATGTCAGACCTTTTACTAAAATGGAACGATTGGTACACAACTGTATTAATTCAATGCGTCATGAGATGACGGACGGTTGTCATACACAGTATTGATGTGCGATTTTGTTGTTTTAAGCCATGCCATAAATGGTCATTTTCTAGTATGCTGTTTTTATATTTCAGAATGGTATTCGGTTCACTGATAGGACTAATATTTTTGCAGTTAAATAGTAACTATAAAGTGTGTACTTAAAACAGTCGACCAGTGTAGACGCCTAAATAGGGGTGCAATTTATAAAACACGCTGATCTTCTAATACTTCATAGATATAGTTGGTTTGACAATGCTTAGACTCAAACACGCTTGTAAACGTCGTTATGCTACCCTTTTATCATGTATGCATAGTTGATATTAACAGTTTTCCTGCAATCACTAATCGCGGAACATCGGTAATACCATAGATGCGTACAATGGCCACTAACCATGGGGTAGGTATTAAATTGCATATATAAAACACAAACGAAAAGCTAAACGTTCACATATAGCTCAGGTAAGATTACTGAAAGTATTCCTGATTCATATTGCTATTAACTTGTATCATATCAAGACACAAAGAAACGACCATATACTAGAACTTATCATATCCAAACATTTTATCTGTAATACATGGATCAACATTGTGTCCCATTGTGTCCCATTGAGGCCATCTCGCCCGTCTATAATTCCATCGATGTCCCATAACACTCATACCATTTAACATTTACTGGCTTTTGTTCGGCGAAATCATTTATACAGCTTAGGGCTTATTGAATTTATTACCAATGGTGTTTTTTCCATACGTCTTATATATGTACAGTCAACAGTTTATGATTTAACTCTTTATCATTTCACTCACCGCAGAGTTCCTTTACTTTACGCAATATAAGCACAACATGGAACGTTCCGACTGTTTAGAGATAAAGTGAGCTTGGTTCATTTTGACGGTGGCTACTAATGTCTTCTTATGAGAGAAATGTTGAGGATTTCAACCGTAAACAAAAGTACAAAGATGTCAAGACAACACAACTAGGAGCTTTATGATATCGCCCAGTACTTACGCACAGTGGTTCAATTGTTTGAATACTACATTGTACATGTATCAAGATTGAAGTATTTGACGCAAGTAAAACTGTTTTATGACAAACACACACGATACCAAAGTAGAAAATTTGTTTGTTTTGTCAAATCAAACACATAGCACAGGCTGGCAGTAGATTATGTTTTCCTCTTCGTTATTTTTATTGTTATTTGGTTCATGAACGATATATTCACATACCATGATGTAAATGACTTGTGTGTATTGACTATTTTTCAAGCATTTGATCATCGCGCATGCGGCGGACGAATAGGACTAGTAGAGGTAAGTGCGTAGGTACTGAGTACTTCATATTACATCACCCTTGGATTCATAGAGTCCTATTGAATATACTGTTTCCGATTGTCACGATATTATAATGTCCTTTGGACTAGTATTATGCGCACGGGTCATACCTTTAATAATGGGCTCGAATTGTCATGCGAACTAATAAATATAGTAATTACTACACTACTTTCTACAATAATAAACATGATTTCTTGAGAAGAAATCCGCAAACACATCAATATTAGCTGGTAACTGTGATCCACATCTATCATGCAGGAAAGTCCAACAAAATTCATCTTTGTCCTGAAATATATCAAAGCGACATTATTAAACAATCCACACATTATTTTCACGGGGGAGGAAATAACACATGTAACACGTCTCGACTGACAGGTTCTGCTTCCGGTATTGCACATGACTGTCAACGACTGGAGAACAATCATGATAACTTTGTAGCGATTTGTGTCATGACATAGTTTTGCCAAAATAACTCAATGCAGTGTCACCCTGTGTATGTTCCCAAACATGTACAGTACATGTATTTAGTAAATACTTTTTACGCAATCTGTAGAAAAAAACAATTTATTCTCCGTCTGGCGGTATGACTGAAAAATTATCGACAGTTTGATCAGCAGGAGAAAAGGTTTTGCAATACACTTCAGTGGCTATTGTCTGTTATGGAAACACGCAACACAATTTAAGGCGGCCTTTTGGCTAGAAAAATAGTTATTTAGTGTTAATTCGTCAGGATAACTTTCTTTGATCTTATTGGACAAGTAAGGATTACAAATATTCAAAATATCATCAAGGTAACGGGAGGTATTATTGAACGCCTCAATTACATCCGATTGGTTTGCGGGAGATGACTTAAGCATACAGTCGCGTTAGTAACAGTACATAAAGAGAGATCGAAGGCAAGTGTAGCACAATTAGTTGCCAATGTAATGCCGATACTATGTCTATAGAAGTGTGTACTATAGTATTGCTTAAATGTTATTGCACTTGAGATAATTGTGTAATTGCAGACGAACTGATTAAACTGCATTCGAAAAATAACCAATTAAGATCAAGGTTTCTAAAACGGAACTTGTCATTAGTTGTCGCTATTTAAGCTCCGACAGACAGAACACGCTTTTAATTTAATGTTTGTTTGATCAATATTTCCAAACCATCTTTTTAAATCTGTTTTTACGGTGTGTGTGAACTAACAGGAAGAGAAAAGTGTGTTCAAACCATCTCTTTTTTTATCTTTTATACATCCATATTGGGACAGGTACAATGTATGTCCATTTCTTGTCAAAGCTAGTAAAATACGATATTTTGAAACAAAAGTGTCCGGGCTTCAATTCACGGGTTTCATACGGTCACTATTCGTCTCTACATTTGAATGAGAAATATATATTGCGGTGATTAGATTTTGATTAAATTACCAAACGAATTGTCAGTCATTATTTAAAACGAACGCAATGGTACAAACTCCATGACGTCACGCACACGTGCACTCCATGACGACACGTGAACTCCATGATGACACGTGAATTATTGTGGGAATGAGATAATAATGATTACTAACGGTGCATAGTTATATAGTGTTTATAAATCTTCTTGCGACGGAGGAGTATTTATATCAAATCAACCATTCCTCCAGTAAATTAAGCAGAACTCAACGATTGTGATTGACAAGACACTACGCTAGGAAAGGAAGGATTTGTTCACCGGGAACGGAAATTATGTTAAGCGTAAGATACTTATTTATGTAAACTGGTATTTAGCCTATCCTAGTGTCGGTCCCTACAGACGTTAAAACAGACAAATGTGTTTATATTAACCTTCCTTAAGCGAATAAATACATTGTTGGTATTTGTACATTTGTAGTACAACTCCGACAATGTCTATGAGCGTTCTTAATCTAACCACAATTCCACAAATAGTTGACTGGTGAACACACATGATTTTATTCTGTCATATTTGCTGTTTGGTTCGGATAAAACTCTTTATACGTCTAGAGTATCGTAAACGGATTGGTAGGTTCGTGCTTATTCATTAATCACTGAAGTTTAATACACAATGGGAATTTATCTCTAATTACTGGTCAAGTATTTTATTCCCTGTTCCCACTCTTTATTGATTTATGTACTACTTTTTGGAAAACAAACATACCAACACTATTGTTCTGCCTAACATCATCGTTAGCTGAAGACATAAGGAGGAACCAAACACTGAAATATAACACCATTTAATTATTTGGGCTCGCCCCACCGAGACTGTATTAGAGAATTATTTTACTATGAGACTTCCTGGCCACTTTCAAGAGCAGCAATAGCTCGATCTTTAGCAGTATATGTACCACAAAATGACGGCAGGTAAGATTATAATAGAAAATAAATTTGTACTTGAATACCGGGCTTTCAAATGCATGTTTACTTGTAATAATCTTTAATGAACGACATGTTCTAAGAAAGAAACACAAGAAGCGAAATCTCTGCTTCCAAACCTCCGATATGATACACGATCCAGCATCATCAGCCTTAATCACAAAACAAAGTATACGACACCTCTAGATCACACAGTACTGTGTCTTCATCGTTGTAAATACAGTCATCTTGGACAGAGTGTTGATGCACGTTGTTCAATTTAATTTGATCTAGTTAACCCATATAAGGCAAGCAGCTGGAAGCAACTTGACACAAGCAGGCAAATTTCATTAAGGCAGGCGAAGTGTTATGCAAAATAGTCCATGTGACAGACCGAATTTCATAACCAAAAAGGTGAACAGATCCAACAATGATTTTCGGTTAGCTTGATATCTCAGCAGTCTGAAAACGGTTGATGGACTTGCGGGTCACTTTGCCAATGACCTTTTGGCGGCCATCTTTAATTTTTAAAGATGGCCGCCATTATTTTAAGCAATCATAAGCTTTGGGAAAACTTGAATTATTCCTCACTCAATAGGGCTATCGGCTTGCAATATGTCTTAAAATGTTCGTATTTCAACCCAACATATGTTGACATATACATAATAATATTATAATAAAGGAATTAGTTCGAATTTATTGATATTCTAAGAAAACTTTGATATTTTTCACTTTTTGTCATTATTTTTTCTCTTGCAATTCTGATTGGGATTTGTATTTAGCCAGTTTTTGTTTGCTAAATTCAGAGAATAATTCTAGGCATCCATAATATACATTACATTGATAGATTTTAAGTTCGAAGTCCAAAATTGGTCAGAAATATATGACAACTAATGCCTAAATTAAATAGATATTTTAGGGCATATGAATAGACCGTTTCCAAAAATCTTTTATTCCATGGCTACTTTGTTGATACGATGCGTATATATATGCCTAGGTGTCCAGTACCGTGTCACAAGGGTGTTAGTGTGGTACCTGACCCCTAGCTGGATGGTTTGGTGGCTCGGATCCGGTCAGTTACATATGAGTTCATATGACATTATTTTCAAAAAAAATTGTTATTGACAGGAAAACTTGAATAACTATTCAGCGAAACGGAAAATAAACATAAACATGACTCTAAATGATTGGAAAATAATTTGATATGAGTTTATACATTTATATTTTTGTTTATAAAGTTCCGAATATTACATTAAAAGTACATTATTTTAACGTTGTTTTCATATTCTTCTTTAATAATAGTAAAGCATGTAAGAATTCATACCTCCCACTGTTGAATTCTATTCGTTTCGCGCATTCACTAAGAAATGAAAATGTGAAAGCAGGAACGTATTCGAAGGGAAACAATAAGGGATAGAGGGGATACAAAATAAACAAAATTATCTATTGAATCAGTTAATCTCTGTCTAGTGTCTAGCTTACTACTTTTCTGACTCAGATGGACCTTAGTAACCTTTAAATAACCGTTCTTAATAGAATTTGTAAAACTATGCACACACTTTTAAAGCCTCCACAACCCTACCACAACCAAGGTTGTAATTGGTGACACGATGGTGGCTGAGGAGTTAGTGCTCTTGACTACCAATCCGGAGGTCCCTGGTTCGAAATTTCATTGACCAGTGTTCAGTATTTCCCACCCAACTACAGATGAACTGGTTGTTAACCGTGATATTCTCACGAGTATCGGTGCTATACGCTGGGCACATTGAAGAACCAAAAATCAATCTGTTCGGAAAGAGCTAGGGTATCCCATCCAGATTCCTTGTATCACACCACAGTCACTTTTACTTGCTGTCTCTTCAGCAAAGCACATGACCCCATATGGAATATTAAGAAGTTATCCTTGACTGAAAGGTTTAAATAATTACAACTACAAATACAACTACAAGGTGTCAACCACGGGGATATTTATCCTGCGAGTTATAAATGTTTTCAGCATCATCGACTATCTCTGCCATGCCTGCAGGCACTACCTTTAGATGTGTGCATCCACAATTACATATGGGTATACTTTTCTTGTTGGGTTGGGTCATACGATATTGCTCCGTGATGTACATCCCAAAGATGAGCACACTTAGTCCTGAACTCATGGATTACTAGTATGTGTCGGCTACAGTCAATCCAGTTTTGTACATATTACAGATGGACAGCGCCATTCCTGACCATATGGGTTATTAATGCATACCGGTACGACAGATGGGTACAGTAATTTGTAACCATACGAGATATATATAACAGATAGGTTCATTCGTTCCTGACCGTATTGGGTACATACTACACATGAATACAGATATTCTTGACCACGTATGATACTTAGTACACGTACTAACTATATGAGTACTAAAACATGCTACATGAAGAAACAACCATTCCTGACCATATGAAGTACATTCTACTGATAGGTACAATTGTTCCTGACCATATGGAGTCCGTAGTAGATGGGTATATCCATTCCTATCCATGTGGGGTACAGACTACATATGGGTACATTAATTCCTGGCTATATAGAGTCCACATTACAGATGGGGACAGTCATTCCCAACCATGTGTGGTACAACCTACACATGGGTACATAGATTCCTGGTCATGTGGGGCACATATTATTTATAGGTATATCAATTCCTTATATGGAATCCGTAGTACAGTTGGGTATTGGGCATACAACTATTCCTGACCATAACTATGTCATACATATTACATATGAGTACAGCCATTACTGTCAATACTTGATACATACAGATACATACATACAGCCTTTCGTAACTATGCAGTTGAACACGGGCATTCCTGACCATATGGGGTACATCATACAGAGGGGTAGAATGAGTACAGCCATTCCTGACCATATGTGGTACATTCTGCTAATGGTAATCATTCCTGGTCATATGGGTTACATAACATGATACTAATAAAGATAGGAACTTCCATTTATAATGTCTATATGAGGTACATTCTACTGATGGACACATTCATTCCTGATCTTATTGGGGGTACTATGGTCACAGTCATTTCTGATTTAATACTAGTAGGTGAATATGCATGGTCATTCCGTACCATATTGGGCTTGTTATTTTATCGGTATAGTCATTCCTGGTCCTTAAAGTACACCATATTTCTAAGTAAACCATCCTTAACCCCATGGGGAATATTCCACCGATTAAATCCATCTATTTGCTTAATATATATAAGAACATTCCTTCGGAAATGCTTCTGTCCATTCCAGTCCCAATAAAGTATATGCTACTGCCTGTACATCATTTTCTCTCTCTATGGGAGTAAAGTCCAACACATAGTACATCCACTTTGGTTCCTATGGGGTCCATCTGCAGTCAAGTTCAGCTATTACATGTACTGATAAGGGATAACGACCAATGACAGTAACAACACTTCCTCTCCTAATGGCTATCCCCCACATCACTTTGTCTGTGCTTGTGTCATGGGCTATCCATATTCAACAGGCGAAGCTATACCTACAAGATCCTATGATGCGTCTTACTTCACGGTTTGCTGCTATTCCTGTCTCAATGAGGTACATGTAGATAAGTAATTCCCCGCCAGATTGGTTCCCTACAACCATTGGGTGCAACTACCACTGGTAACAGTTACCGAATAACATTAGGCATAGCAACTGCTAGTCCTACTGCTTTCCTACAATCAAGGGGTACGACTAACGCCGGTCATCATTGTCATGAATACCTACTAAACAGTGTACATCTACTCTTAGCCCTGTAATCAAGGTGTATAACTCTTAATATAAACACTGGCCATGAATGTAGGAACAAATGACTTGCATCTTCGATACTAAAATTATATTGTATGTAAATAGCACCCAGTTAAAGTCAATTTTCAGACATTCGACCATTCGACCGACTGTACATTTACTCATTGAGTCTCACGTCAGTTGTTACACTCGCTCGGCGGTGTTGGCAGCTGGCAGGCTTTTGACTCCCTCAGGTATCCATTTATACATTTGGGTAAGCGGGGAAGGTGGATTATTTTTGCTCAGAGAAATTAAGCAGTGGTCCAGGTGAGGATTGAACCGCGGACCTCTCGATCCCGAAGCAAGCACCCAACATCTAGGCTCCCCACAGAAATCGTCATAATTCACGCAGCAGTTTTTAAGTTAAATATGACTGTCAGTGATGGTAATCATATAGACCAAGAAGGTAAGTCTGATGATGCCAGATACAGAACCCTTCGCTTGAGATAATAATATATGTCATTATGACTTCTCTAAAACGTCACCAAAACGTACTTTTCAGAAGACAACATATAACTTAGGAACTTAAAAGTTGGCATATATTCGTGTTGAATAAGAATGCAATTCGCTAATGATTCACTATTTAGGAAAGAAAGAATCAAATATTAAGTTATACTGAAACACTCGGCCCATGGCGTGTATGATCCTGTACTAATCCTCGCCTGCAAGACTTCTAGCTGGGGTCCGGTATCATACCCACATCCTATTAGGCAAAGGATTCGATTTTCGGATACCTACACATGTATAGGTATGTGCATATGAACAAGCAAAGCAACTTTGAAATAATAAACCAAAATTAATGGTTGTTCCTGAGATTATTGGAAAAGATATATGCATGTGTCTTAAAAATATCCATTTAATTAGATATCAGTTGTCATATATTCCTGACCAATTTTTTACTGAAAATCTATCAATGTAATGTATATTATGGATGCCTAGAATTACCCTCTAAATATAACAAACAACAAATGGCTAAATACAAATCACAATCAGAGTTGCAAGAGAACAAATAATGAAAAAAGTGAAAAATATAAAAGTTTTCTTAGAATACCATAAATTTCGAATTAATCACTTTATTATAATATTATGATTTATATATCAGCAGATGTGGGGTTGAAATACAAACATTTAAAGACATATTGCAAGCCGATAGCCCTATTGAGTGAGGAATAATTCAAGTTTTCCCAAAGCTTATGATTGCTTAAAATAATGGCGGCCATCAAGATGGCCGCCAAAAGGTCATTTGGCAAAGTGACCCGCAAGTCCATCAACCGTTTTCAGACTGCTAAGATATCAAGCTAACCGAAAATCATTGTTGGATCTGTTCACCTCTTTGGTAATGAACCTTCAATTTTCAAGGCCTGGGACATGGACTAAAACGTCTATTTTGAAGAGTACTAAAGTTCATGAATTTTACATACAATTGACATATTCCTGAGGATCATGGGTTAAAACCCCATTTGGACCATGTTTTTCTTCTTCTTTGTTTAGTGTTAAGGTAATGTTTTATATTAACAGTATGAATTTATACAGTTATATGGAGGAAAATAATTTTTTAAAAATATTTTGTTTAGATTATAGGAATTTATACATCGTAAAAGCATGAACAATGAGGAGTAGGGGTCATACAAAATGCTATATCTTGATAACTTGATGATGAACCTATATTTTATTTGGTCTAAATCTGTGCTTAACAGTATAAACACAACTTTGGGTAATTGATATTGACATATATATAAGAATATAATTTTAAAATGTGACAAAATTTTGAAAATTTATTAAACTTGTGAAATTCGTGTTAACGTTACGTCAACAAACGTTTGAATGACGTTTGCGACGTCACACAAAAAGTAGGCGGGAGTAGTTGGTTTTAAAAGTACACATACACCAGATTATCACGATCAGTTTGAGTTTCGTGCTTGCCAAATTGCAGTTTATTATGCCCCCCATCTTTGATGAGGGGTATATTGCTTTGCACATGTCTGTCTGTCGGTCGGTCGTATAAAATGGTTTCCGTTCAATAACTCAAGAACGCTTTGCCCTAGGATCTTCAAACTTAATATGAAGGTTGGCCATCAACAGTAGATGACCCCTATTAGGTCAATGGGTCAAAGGTCAAGGTCACTGCAACCTTCACCATATGTGACGATTAGGTTTCCACGGGGGGCATAAATGTGTTTTACAAACATCTCTTGTATATGAGGTGAGTCTAAATGTATTGCCCGATTAATATGACCTTGATACCAATTATTGTGAAAACACAGACTTGAAGTGTTGTTCTGTCATTCGAGCAATACTATTGCATGTAAGAATGTAGTTAATTTTCCTTCCACTTTTTACCAAAAGTAATTATAATATGACACGCCCGCATCAAAATGTATGAGTCTTGTTGATATACAATACAAGTAATTTGTTTTACCGTTAGTGCTAATTTGACAGGACTAAAGGTGGGTGGGTACTGGATACTACTATATTCATTTTCGATATTTGGCAGTAGCAGTGAAACAGCAATATTGATCCTTTACATAACACAGGCAATGGTAAAAATAGCACACATTGATCACAGCATACAACAAAACGTGCGTGAGCATTTACAGACTATGAAAAATAAATAATAATAATGCTTGGACAGGGACGTCATAACACATAGGAAATCACAGAGCCCAGCGTAATGAACAACTACAAGAACACGATATCCCACTTTGACAGACTATCGCCTAATTCAGTTAAACAACTCGACAACAGCCATCGTTCATCAATAGCCGAACCGACTAAGTAGCCTGATTGTTGGGACTCCACACTTTGCGTTTTGGAGTTCACCGACTACGTCATACATGTTCAAGAGACAGAAACTCGTACCACTATAATCTGGTTTGGTGCATTTGGACGGACATTTGTCGTTTCTCGTCTCTCACTCATACCCTAATGATAGCAAATAATGACACGGATACGTGACAGATGTTAAGAGTGATAAATGTAATATTGTTGTATACACTTTCTTAAACATGCCAAATATGTCGTTCTGTAAAATTGTTACACGAATGTTTATGCTAAAATCGATTTTTCTTTGAAAAACTGACCTTCGTTACTCATTAATAATGAAGCCAAGGTATAGATATAGTTGTCTAGGGATTTATTATCCGGGTAATGTCCATAAAGTATTGATAATGTGTCGAACATGGTGTAGATAATGTTACTATGACAATGTAATCATCATGCAGCTCTACCATAAGTTACCATTAGCTAATCTGATACGGCACTCTTCACTAGTAATATGTAATCCGTCACTAGCATGTTGCCGTCGACTTCCTGCAAGGGAGAAGAGTGAGCGGGAACATCTTCAGACAAATTACTGCTAATCTAATAAACTAAATTGGAAAATTAATGCAGCCATGCTAAAGAAACAATACAGTACTTGGTGTACATGATGTTCACAAAATCGGTATTAATTCAAAGCGATTCACTGGTTAGTGAAAACAAAACATCAGCGAACTGAAAATAGTGTTAAAAGTACAATAACAAGGACGCATATACTGTTTGAAACTGGATTTTGCTCAAGTGTTGGTAATTTGTATTACTGTTTATATTATTTAACCATGTTTTAATTAATCTATACAGAGGTAAGTTAGAGTAATATGTCATGGGAATAACACAAACAAGCATGTGTTTGTTTCGATTGGTTATTGGTAATATTTCCTAATTGTTTCAGGGTTTGGGTTGTCTTGTTAGTTTGGCTGTACCTAACGAATCCCTAGACCGATTGTTTTCGAATCTCGCAGTCAATACGTACATTGCATGGCGCTTTGACAAATGACAGGTTAATCAAGTTAGTGCACTTATAAAAGACACATGTAAAGATGTAAGGCGTGTTATTGTTAAGGTTAGTGTTTAGACACCATGACCAGTGCGTGTGTTAACTAGTGATGTACATGTATATCTGTCTAGGACTCCACAGTCTCGCATTCTTTATCAGGCCAGTCTACGTTCAATGCTCACGTTGATACTTCAATATTTTCTTTATGGTGACCATGATATAAATTTGGTGGACATGTTATATTGATCATGATGTGTGCCTCGTTTTACTTCTGATGACTGTATGTACGTACGTTTACAAATGTTCTTGTGTGTCCTCACGTATACCCGCTTAACACAAACTGAATACATAGTAGTTCAACATACAAAACGTGTATATCTCTCTGTGTGGTTGGTTGACTGTGTTTCGTTGTGCACTGCAGTTCCTTATAGTCAAGATGAACATGCACTGTAGTATTGATTTTCATTGATATTTGATCAATCAATTATTTATATCATATTCATGAAATATGAAACTAAAACATAATTTAAGGTTGAGAGGAAAACATGTGAATATAAAGGCATTAATGAACATAAACACTTATAGCTTTATCTATATTCATAGTTGTATGTTTCTATTAATTAATAACATCGTTTCAATCATTAAAATAATTAATGGCTTCATGTTTCAGCTTTTTTACAGCTGAAACTTTGGCTTTCGGTGGTGAAGTACTTTTACTCGTTCAGTTATGTGTGGGGCATTGTGTTGTGTAATTGTGGTCAGTGATGTTTTTATGTTTTTTTATTTTTTCTGTGTTCGGATATTTTAAGTTGAATGTTGCTTTCCCAGTCCGATCATCTATTATCTTAATGTGTTTAATGCAATACTATAACTTGTCTAAGTATAGCTGTAGAGATGGCTGACTTTCACACTCTTAATAGTTTCGTATCATGTTAAACATGTTCATTATTGACGTGGAAATTATTCGCAATTTCACATAACACATGATGGAAGAGAAATAAACACACATGTAATCATTTAGAAATATAAATGTTATGTGTTCATTTCCTGCGTTTATCTGAATATTAAATGTGTTCATATCCCTGGTTTTTATATTTTAAACTAGGTTATAAATGAAGTTAGCAATATGTAAATCATGCACGACAGTTATTGAGAAATATTGCATAACCAATCACAAATCTGTCTGTATCATATTGATGTTTTTACTAGCACGATATTAACGTGTACTCGTGCACTCAACCAATTATCTCATACGTAATGAACTGGTGCTGTACGTAACGTCTGGGCTGGTATTCAAACATAATCTTAAATGAAAACTTCAATATTAGTGCAGCTCATAAGTGCCACTATTTGAAAATTAATCCATGTTTTTTTAGCGGTTGTAGTAGCCGTTTACATAATGGTTCAAACATTTGTTAACTAATAATCATCTCGATTTTTCTGAAACACTGATCTTTTTCGAATGCATCATTATATCTCTCAAAGTATTAGTCACGAAATAGAGCGCCAAACTATCGAAGAAATATGGATCTATAAAACAGCGGTATGCTGCATAAACTTGTCAAATAAAAAGTATCACCCAGATTTGCGTCTAACATTTGTTACAATTTGCTAACGTAAAGCAAAATTTTGTGAAAACAATGCCATTGCAGTATCGAGGAGCTAAATAATTCAAACACACATTTTGATTAATATGGCTAGAGTTTTATTAAAGAATAAAGTCATTTATATGATTTTTTTATAAACAATTGAGACTTTTGCAAATGCGGGGCACTACTGGTATCAGTTTGTTGCATTGTATCAACAATTGTGAACACCTAAGTGCTGACATTTCTGTAAATGACTATCTAAGTATAAGACTTTCAAAAATGTTAACGTTGTGTCACATTTGTTGAAAGTTTTAACCCACGTTTATAGCTGTATGTACTGGTGTTCGACTTCTTGCAAGGTGTTTGAATTACATCGTTACGAATTACACTTCATATAAGTCATACAATTCTTACACGTACATAAGAAATATAGTGAGTTATAAGGTATTAATGTACAGCATGTAGCCTAAAAGAACAGATATGTGAAATCTTTCATGGCGTTTCAACTAAACATCAACACATACTGTAGCGCAAATACAATTCCGTGCATAATTAACCACAAAGGGAGGCAATTATGAATGATAACTACGCTGAGGTGAAGTCCGGGGAGTACTTTTTACAGCCGCCCATTTGCTTGTTAAAGGCATTGTTCGAGCTGATAGATGATAGCGTCATGGAAAAAAACTGACAAGGTGACCTGACATACATGACCGTTATGTGTAATCAAGAGGTGTACTCTCAAAATAACCAAACACAATAACACTCCTTTAAAATCAAGTACTTGTATAATGTATCCAAACATTAATGAGGCTTGGGCGGTAGAGTTAGACTAAAGTTGGATGTTACACATGGCCATTAACTTCTACACGTAACATGTTGGCATACAGGACAACAATTAAGCACAGGTGACCTATCTGAACGTGGTCAATGCTATATTATTTTGATGTATTTGTTATACTACTTACACTGTAATTGGACAGCGTCGACATAACATGGCGCTAAACTTACCGCCAATCGAATTAACCTTGTATTTTACGAAACTTACACACTAACAATTAGTAGCTGGTAGTGAAAACATTACAGCTGATTAGAAATTAAATATGCTGTAAGTATTTCCTTAATTACGTTATATAGACAACTATTACATTATGTGAAATATTTAGAATCCCATGGGCAGTAGAAGAATGTCTACCATTGAGCGGACCGTCAATGTACATGTAGAGTATTGTAGAGACATATGTGTTTAGGGTTTATCATGTCCTTTATACTCAAAATTGTGCAATCTTCAATTTCTGATAGGTTTCGTTCCGTATACAAGGATGCAATGTGAATGGGATTGGTCGGCACATACTGCATACACTACGCAGTATTTCTGATAAGAAATAAGCTAGAATGTGCACAAAGCTCTTGTGTAGCTTTTTGTGATAGCATTCACGAGTGGTGTCCCTTGTTTATGTGTCTTGTTTCGGAATATACTAAAATTTCTATAAGTTCACTAAGGAAATATACATTTCCAGGTCGAACAGAGCATTCCATGTAGAAGTAGTAAAAACCACACTAACGTTACAAGTACATGTCATATTTCGATATGTTAATACTTTTCATACAAGGGCATGTGTATTTGTAAATACGCTGTTTTAATGATTGTGTTTTGTGTGGTATTGTGTTTGAAATTAAATATATATCTATCAATATGTCACAGCCTGATATATATATTGTCACATGTAAACGTACATACTCGTGAATCAAGACAGGCAGATCTTAAACATGATTTTATTATAAGATGACGAATGCGGGATACTGTATGCATGTCGCATTATGTAAAATAATGGATTTTGATAGAAAAGCACACACCATGTCAGTGTTAGTAACACTTGTTTGGATAGTTTGACAAGTAAATGATGACTGTGTTGCTGTTTAGAAATCATACTTTCTGCATTCGTTTTTATTGTGTCAAATTGAAACGCGAAATGGGGCCTACGTGTCTGATTAGCAACATTCTTTCTTGTGAAGTTTTGTGTTCGTTACTTTATTGTGTGGAGTGTACTTGCGGTCTTTGTTTTTCTTCGTATGTTCGTCTTTATGTAGTTCGTATTTCGTTAATTCTGTTTAGTGCCATCATCCCAGTCCGTTATACATTTAAATAGAAAATGTGACAACACATTTTATTTGGTTATACATTATTCTGCCTTATATGGGGGCCCATAATTACAGGTAGCTAACCAACGACCAAGAAGAAAAACAAGTGTTGTCTTAACAGCATTTATTCTTTCATCTACTGTAAGGTACGACGGTAAAAACTGAAAGTACAAAGAACAAATATACTAAATACACAGAACACCTTATTTAAACCCTATATCAGAGTGTATTCATCAGAACAGCTTGTAAAACATGTAACACTATGTGAATGACTAGAGACAATAATACTGGCAATTAACATAAAGTTCTTATAAAAACATCAAAAAGGGTTTTGGATTTGTATCGGTCCCCCACTTGCACTGGTGCGTTGAGTAATGAGTACGAATCCACTATTTTGGGTACGAACGAATGAACGGCTAACTGAGAGAATCGTTTAACAAGCCAAATAATGATACACAGTTACAAATAATAGTTGCAACAACAGCCGGGGAGTACAAAAAAGATATACATACACTGTAGTGCAACCGAGAAGAGCATCACATGACGAAAGCACTCGAAAAATATCGTTGTCGTCTACATTACAAAAATATCGTTGTCGTCTCAGATCCTAAGCATCACATACATGCTCTGCGCTACAGCATAGTGAAATCAGGCGTATAAAGCAACATGACTTCAATATAAATGTGTCTCACTTATCTCGTCTTTACCCAGAGCCTCTTATTATCCCATTTAAGTGATTTAAGAATTCCAGACAGAAAGTGGTTATCAATCTACCATCTATCATCGGGGAAATGTCATCATCGGCGAGTCTCTTTCGCTACTAGACAAACATTCTTGGTGCACTTAGCGACCTTACCGACAATGCGTGAAATTAAAACCTTTCACATGGGAAAATATATCAGTTTTGTAGACTAAATCATTTCTAGATTATTAAACATATCGTTATATCATGCATGATATATGAAATATACGCTGGTTCCTTTGTCTTTTTTATAAACTGTAATAAAAAGATGAAGAACATTGTCTGTAGTCTAGTATAAAAGAAGCAATCAGGCGAGGTGGTACCCCACACACTACCAGCTTACGGAATACCGCCTTGACAATACGTACGAATACAACAACATTGTGCGAGCGAGACGACTGTTATACAATGGACGGATAATGTGCGAGTGTCTATATTCGGGTAACCTACAGCATTGAGGTCAAACACATTACAGTAATCGATGTATGTAATACACAGTAAACCATTAAAGGTTAAAATCACTTAATGATTCAGTAGTCAAAGTTGTTCTCCATATCAAAGCATTGTGTGTACTATGCTATTGTGGCAACAATTAATCTGAAATTCGCTAAGTAACAGCATGTTTTGCATGGTACGTATGATAACAAGTGCGATTCAGAGAAACGTTTACAAATACTGCCAACCCTGTGGTCAGTGGTCACATGAACTACGCCAACACAAACATTAAATCCAAATGGTCATTTCAGTATCAAAAAAAACAGTACATAAAACAACCGTTTGCATTAAATATCTGCGCTCAGTTGAATGCTGCCTTCCCTGTCCAACTTTCTATTATCTTTTTCACTGTGCACGTATATTTTAAATCAAACTGTTATCATTTGGTATGAAATCGTTAGGGTTTAATATACAAAACTTGCCAATACACGTATACAATGTACATCTGCATATATGTGAATTTATCTAATTATCAGTCGAGTTGACATTGATACTACTTTAGTTTGTCAGTGTGTCAGGATATCAACACAACATTATGACGCTCGATTGATACTTTGTTGTTTCCAAACAGGCAGATAAATGTTGTGCTGTTTTATTTTACAGTCGCATACATTTTGTGTTTAATTGAAATATCTAAAAATGGTGTACCATTGACCTTAACAGTATTTATGGGTTTAAATAGGTCATTGCCCTTTAGATACAGTTTTGACCGGGTAAGAGTGTATCCATGAACTTATTACAGAGGTTTTTTAACTTCATTCCCGCTCTATCTGACATTAAAAACAATTTACACTGACACACGTAGTTATTTGAATGTCCTCGTTAGAACGGATGATTTCCTTTTATTGTTTTACCTCATCAGACTGCTTCTGGTTGACTAAATAAAACATGACATTGTGCGTTTGTCCATTTCTGTCTTAGTTGAAATATCTTTGTATGAGAGAACACCAGTTTTGTTTGCAATTTAAAATGTTGGTTTCTTCGAAGAAATAGGAAAGTCCGCAATATTACACATATGTTTAATTAAATAGTACCAGAACCACGCAGCTAGTATTCTGTATATCTTGCCTACTCAAAATCTTTCTTATCATACTGTATTAAATCTTATCAGTCGTTCATACGTATACTTATTAATCACTCAGGCATACGGCCATTGTGATTAACTCCTACGCATATGAAACCTAAACCGTGTTCTATTCACTGGTATATCACGCAAAACTAAAATATATTTCCTAAGTAAACCACCCATGGTTGAAATCACGTTATGAATCGGAAGACGAAAGTGTTTCCCGTATCTACGCATTATGTTTACAATGCTATTGTGACAATAATTCAACTCAAATTCGTGACGTTACAGCATGCAACAAGTGAGACACAGAGTGAACGGAAACGTTTACAAATGCTGCCAACACTGTGTCAGTGGTCACATGAACTAAGCAAACAAAGGAATTAAATCCAAATTGAAATGTGGATAGTTCATTTTCCCGTTCAGTTATATTTGGGCATTGTGTCTTTAATTGATATATTTTTATGTGCTCGGCTGTTTGAGGTGAGTTCTGCCTTCCCTGTCCGACTTTCTATTATCGTTTAACACTGTGCACATATATTCAAACTTAATCTGTTATTATTCGATATGAAATCACCAGGCTATAAAACTTGCCAATACACGTAGAAAATTAGCATATGTTATTATCATTATCAATCGATTTGACATTGATACCACTTTAGTTCGTCTGTGTGTCAGGATATAACCACAACTTTATGACTGAATGTTTTTCTGTTTCGTTTAACAATGACATGCCTGTAATATTAATTGAAATACGGAAAAAGGGTGTTCCATTTACGGAAACAGAAAGACTAGGTTTGATTGTGTAATTGCCCCCATGAAACAGTAAATACCAGGTTTGGTGGTCTCCATGGAATTAATTATTACATAGGTTATTTGACTTTATTCCCGCTCTATCTGTCATTTAAAACAATATACAATGACACGGAAAGGTATTAAAAGGTCCTCGTTAGATCGGATGATTTCCTATATTGTTTTACCACACCCGACTGCTTCTGGTGGACTGAATAAAACATATAAGCAATTGCGCGTTTGTCCATTTCTCTCTGAGTTGAATTACTTTTGAGAGAAGACCTGTTTTGTTCTCAATTTTAAATGTTGGTTTCATAGACGAAATACAGAAATTCCGCACTTTTTTATGCGCATAATTGTATTGAAATAGCACTAGGACCGCCATGTAATGTTTGGTTAATGGAACTAGTTACGCAACTAGCGTTCCGCAGATCTTACTTACTTCTGATCATACAGAATATACAATCTTGTTGAAACTTGAAACATATCCCATATAGGGGAACACATACATTTTGTAGATAAGTCAATATTTTTCAAAAACTCCGACCTAAATTACAGTATTCATATTATATATGTTACATCCTCGTTTGACTCAATAAAAGTGAATACCTACTGTATAATGACGTTTACAAACTCAAACCGATTTTAAATATCATGTTGCAATAAAAGCTTGCGAGACACGATTTTGTTATTTTCATGATAATGTTAAAGTCAATAAAAAGATTCATGAATAAAACTGACACTATACATTAATGCAATAAATACACAACAAACGTTGGTAAACATGGCACTGTGACATCTTACTGTGAGCTTTAATGTGTTTCTGTATTGGTATGTCAGTTTTTGATTCAACGATACTCTAATATGCAAATGTTGTACATGCGACAACAATTTACATGTATACGAAACAAAGATCATCCAAACACGTGTTCGACAGCTTGGACATGGGACGTCATAACTTGTTTAGTTTGACATTGTGCTATGTAAGTGTTTTTATGTTTTCTGTGATCGTTAGGTTAAGCTGATTGCTGCCTTCCTTGTCTGATTTGATATTATCTTTTCTGTTAAAGTAAGCACAACATGCACCCTTCATTTGAAAAATAAGTAATTCTTAATTCTTAATGCATATTCAATTTAAACACAGTTCTATACATAGATAGCTCATATTGTTCAATCTGATGCAGTAGATTAGTCTCTTCAAGTACAATATACTTAAGTATCTGTCTACTAGTTTGTACCTTTTGGCACAGCATGTCATTGTCATCGTTGACCCAATGTCTACACTAATTTGGTAAAAGTCACCTTGTATTGTATTAAACTCGGTGTGATTTTGGTAGAGACGCCCTCGGCTACCACAAATTGGACGGCGCTGCCTCAACACACATACGCAGCTATACATGTGATTAAATAAAAGTAGACATTAACCAAATCATACCGACACTTTCATGAGTACTGTAGTTCCTATTGTAGAGTAAATGATATCTGGAACTTGATAATTTAATTGAAATTTAATTGCACTTGCTAAACAGAACTAATTCTAAAAATGTCGGCGGCAGAATGTTCTCCGTAATCTAAAATTGTCTGTATGAAGTCGTTTTTGAGAGTTTTCGTGAACTGTGTAGACATTTTATCAAAAAGATTATATTAAGTCAGACAGGGAAGGCAGCACTCAACTTAACCAGCCGAGCACAGAAAACATTAAAAACACACAAATCACAATGCCCAACTGAACCAACCGAGCACAGGAAACATAAAACACATACAAGGCACAATGCCAAACTAAACAAGCAAATATCCGTCCAAGTACAATCTGTCGAAAAGTATAATAAATTATTACAGTTTCCACAGCAAATCGACTATAATGCCTAGTTTTAGCTGTCAGATATCCTAAAACGAAGAAGTGCCCAACACACTATCAACCAAGAAAATTAATCAGCCCTCATCCCAACTGTATAAAGCTGAATGGAAAGGTTTCAGCAAACAAAAGGCGGAATGCCTACGCTGAATGATCTAGTTACAACAGTAAAACTGCTGTACTACATAGTGTCAGCTGCCTTTAGCGCCAAATGTTAAGTAACAGTATTAAAACTTGGAAAGGCATTGCTTCGGCATCAAAAAATGTGAAAGCCCTAGCCGGATGACCTAGTTTCAATGCACAAAATGCCCCAGCCCAGCTGAATGCCCCAGCTAAAACAAGTCGACACTCCAGCCGGATGTACTAGTTTAAATAAATACAATATATAGTTAGAGGGCAACCAGCAAATACGAATAAAACACTCCTAGCTCCATAGATCTTTTGTCCCAGGTAAAAAATGAATAATGAGAATTTATGACATATAGATTATTTAAGATTGAAACATTCACTGTAAACGGAATTTGCGCTCAAATCCAGATACAAGCCAATATTTTAATAATTAAACAAAATACAAAACTACCTGAAGTAGCAAGCCTAACAGAAACAGCGGGACAAGCTGAAACCGAAGCATATTTGCAAAACCTTCACAAAACCGTACCGAATACAACTCTACAATTCACATCACTGTGTATTTTATGTTACAACATTGCAGTTGTGATCAACAATAACCCAACAAAAACAAAACATAAATGCGTACTTATCTAACAAGATTTATTGCTCGAACTATCTTGAAAAATGTTTTAGCGTTGCTTGCACGTACAGTTCATGGATACTCTATGTTACTGATATTACGTTACGAAATAGCTCTAAACACGATGAAAATACACAAATAAAGCATTTGACAAAAGATAAGCGCTGTAATGTTTAATCAAAGACAGATCCAACAATAACTATACGTACTAGGGACGATATTCCTGTCTTTGCAAATTATAATTCATCCGCATGTTTACAAATTGATACGGAAATCCATGTTGTAGTTATCGACCACGCCTAATTGATTGTTTGAAAATAGTATTAAGCTTAAGGCCTTAAAACTCGTTCGTGGCATCTTTATTCTTATTGATGACGTTGACAGACTTACACTATTCCATCTCCTTGATCATGCTTTAATAAGGAGGATGTGATTGTCCTTATCATTTACAAAAGAATAAAGTTGCTTCAGTTTCCAACATGCTAGAATAGCTGGCTACATTTGACCCTTTGCAATGTTTTAAAAAATGAAACGTAAATAGGTTTCAACATTTCCAAACTGTCATTTGTCTTTTTTTAACGACGACATCACAATTTGGAGTAAAACTTTGATACTATAGTTTGATTCAAATGCGTTACGATTTTTAAACACGCAGGAAGTTAGAAGACTACAGTCGGGTGCAAAATTAAAGTTCACAAAGTGCAAATTTCATTGAAAGTTTAACAGGTTTTCTGTATTTAAAATTGCATAACAGGATATTTAGAAATCTGCCAAGTTAGAATGTGACATCATATGCCAGAATAATCTAATAGTAATTTGATTCAAATCTGAATATATGTTTTATGTATTACATTCCTGGTTTCTAGGTAACTTTAGAATGTCAATGAATATCCTTGACCTATGGAATAAGTTGTGTTGTCATGGTTACACACATTCAGAATTTTATTCATCTATGATACAAAATCATCAAGGAATGATTTCCATTCATTGCTGTCTAGTTCATTTTTCATTACGAGGTCAGTTTGTTAAATGGCTAACATTTAAATGTGAATGGAGTACAACACGAAATAAGGTTCCCATTGACTCCCTTGTAAATTTTGTCATTTTATTGTTAAATATTTACGAAACCAAATTTAAATGCTTTTTTATCTTAGAAATCGATTTTCTTTAAACAAACTTTATTACATGTTACAATCCTTTGTTGTTAAAGACACATTTAATTTAGAAATGTTAGTTGGTTTGTGTTACCATGGCAACATTATCGAGTGGACTAGTGGTAGAGTTTTAGTCGTGTTCTAGAATTGCTTAGCAACCAAGAATGTGCAACATAGATAAGAAACATGCATTGCAGTTCTGTCAGGAATCGATTGTTCTACTTAATTAAAGTCAACATAGTCAGGTAAGGGTTAAAATAACTCTGTTTGAGTTTGAGCTGAGTAAATTTACCAAATATTTTTGTATTTTGTGAACTTTAATTTGGCACCTGAGTGTAGTAGTTCAATTGTAGCTAGTGTGTGGATATAGTCATTTATTGTGAAATATGTCGCACAGCATTTACACAACGTGATGTCAAAGTGTCAGTTTTCTCTTTTTAACCTACGGCGCAAAAACTGACCGTACCGGCCAGAAAGGCACGTGGAATTTAGACACAATGTCATATGTCACACATATCCAGTTCTATTTCAAACTAGAAGAAACATCGATGTGTGGTTGCTAGACATAACTGTTGTTTGATCTTAACATTTTACTATTAGTGTTTTAATTTCTGACCTGCTAGGGTGTTATAGTTTTATACAGAGCGTAGGCAATCAATAGCCCAACTCGGCACAGAAACATACTATTTCGAAGTCATGCACAAAAGAAACCATTGACTGAACACTTTATTTTGGGGTTAAGTATCAATTATAAATCGTTTAAACGCGTATGTTTTTCAGATGACTTAAATGAAAAAAGACGGTGATGATCATAAGTTGTGGCACATGCCCTAATTGTGCGATATGTTGCTGTAAGTGGACGCATTGATTTAAACAAAACTGACAATCTGAAGGTTTAATTAATGTACAGTAAGTTATGTTGTTCATGACTAGCCAAAGGCAGGGCAAATATGCCACAATGTACATATAGTAATAGGGAATACATTTTTTTGTACATCAACGTTATTCTAATTTAAATACTGTAGCGCAAAGACAATCCAATGCACCAGAGAAACGACGGCAGCGCCTAGCCATTCACGCAAGTGTTAGACACAGCACTAAACAATGGATAATAGCAAGCCCATATACTCATTGTATAGTTCAATATGACACAGTTAAAATATGTCGAACAATGCAAGTTGTATCCAGTTTATGTAATTTCGTATTTAATTAAAATGATTTTTCTACACATACAGTTGGAAGTGATGTGGTGTTTTTAAAAGTACACGGCTACATGGTCCGCAACAATTGGTCGTTGGGTTTTTTATTCATACTTACTTTACTCTCCATCTTCATTCGTCGTATCTATAAAAGTTATCATTGTTGGAGATGAAGACAAGAGAGCATAGTAAAGTTACACGACAAATGTGATCTACTCATCTTATATACGGCGTGTAGGATATGCAATGCTAGAGGTGTAATATTAGAAATATCACCGGAGATATTCTTGAATGCTGCATGGTAAGTTAGGCTAGAGATGTAATATTATAGATATCACCGGGAGATATTGTTGCATACTGCATGATAAGTTAGGCTAGAGGTATAACATTAGATATATGATCGGGAGATATTGTTGCATTCTGCATTGTAAGTTAGGCTAGAGTTGTAGTATTAGATATATCAATGGGAGTATACTGTATCGTTGATAATGGTGTCAAGAAATATTATCGGGCACATGGTCGTATATATGTATTTGTCTCGATGGACACGCCCGGTTAAATGTTTCACTACACAGTTAAAATACAAAACAACACTTGCTAACATACTGCATATTGTATGGTATATAAGCACACCATGTGTTAAAAGGAAATATTAAGTCAGACAGGGAAGGTAGACTCGACTCAACCAGCCTAGGAAAGAAAACATTAAAAACATGCAAGGTACAATGCCCAACTAAACCAACCGAGCACAGAAAACATTAAACACATACAAGGTACAATGCCCAACTGAACCAACCAAGCACAGAAAACATTAAACACATACCAGACACAATGCCCAACTAAACCCACCGAGCAGATACTACATCAAACACAAACAATGCACAATGCCTAACTAAACAAAAAGTAAAATATCCGCCCATGTCCAAGCTGTCCAAAACCATGTGATACGTATCAAACGTATACGTACATTTATGTAATATGCGTTATTGTAAGTGTATCGATTGCAGTAAATACAATTTAAGATGATAGCGATGTCGAGAAAATGTCACGATTAAAATCAACTTCATTCTAATAGCAATGTTTTAATTACGCTTTAAATTTCCTTTTCTTGAAACATACGGTCCCAGTCCATCATTTATATACATTTGATATAAATGTGTATGGAATATCGAGTTCAAAACAGTATTTCATCAACTTTATTTATTTTGCATCGCCTTTAAAGGATCATTTGAACATTAGAGCGTATATATGGCAGACTTTTGACACAATTACTAATGCAATTTAGGCTGATTAGGAAATAGTCTTATAACTTAAATAATTCACTGCCGACACCTCATTCCGGACGATAAACAATGTGCATGCTTCGGGTTTGAATGCAAACTTATATTTAGAACGGAATAACTCATAGATTTGTTAATTTTATCGTTTTACACATGTTTGTCTATATAGTATTTGTTTGTGGTGGATATGACCTTTACATGCAGCATTTGCAGTTCCACTTCATCAATTTATAGCTCCCCCAAACAGTATTCCCCTAGGGAACCAATCTGGTGTTAATATGTACATATTATCGCATTTGCTTAGCAGAGCTCCGACCGAACTAAGACCTTTCCTGGAGTGTTCACAGTTTGCAGACATGCATGGAGAAACCAATGCTATCGATTTAGACATAAAAACTCCAATCACCCGGAGATCTACCAACCCAAGCACAAGTTCAGATACCTACTGCATTAATGAACCGTACATTTTCACAAAATTGTATTAACGATTTGAACATAAGTTATGACCCTGAATCAGCATGTCACGTAGACATTTAAGTGATTAAAACAGTAAAATTGATGTGTTATTTGTGATACGTATCTCATAGCATCATTAGATCATTTGTATAATGTTGCAAAGTTTTATTGTTTTTGATATTTAGATATATTCATTTCTCGAAGCTCGTGTGTTCGTTACAAACATCACAAGCTACACTTTGCTTGTGCAATCTTTTCAATCAAATATCAAGTCTAATTGGTGGTGCACGAAATTACAGAAAATGTGTTTCCACAGAGCGGAAAATTAAAGCAGAATTTATGTCCTAGAAAGCACGTTTAAAACTCATGCATTCAGCTATCTCCCTATAACAGTTGTAAAACAAGACAGCATACTGGTGTATGTTTTGCCTTGGGGACGTTGGTGCCGGTATCTTGTACACTGTCTCAAAATAGACGACGTTTTGGTTGAAAATATATACAATTTTTACTCTTTAACGCGTCAACTTCACTTCATGTTACAAGAATGTAAAAAATATAACGATAGAATACCAGGGACCAGCCATGTTGCAATATTATTATCAAACTTTGAAACGTTTAGGTTGTCCTATTAAGGTGATCTTAAATTAGAATACAAGGGACTTCAAACAATAAACATGACTATTGTCATGAAATCCACATGGTTAATCACTAGAAATCAAAATATATATCATCAACAACCGAAATCATTTTTTGCATGCAGTATAATTACTTAAGACAATTACACAATTATTCGAGAGTTTACCTGAGATTACTAATTGTTTATAGCAGATCATTCGGCTTGGGACATTCGGCTTATAAGAACTTGGTCGTTCTACTGTCGCGCTCGGCATATCCGGGCGTTCCATCTGGCTGGTATGTTGGACTTGTTAAAATGGGTTATCCAGCTGGGCGTTGAGCTTTTTTATTGCTGAATCAAGGTCGTTTAACTGAAACCTTGACATTCTTTTCTTTTTTCTACTTTTCGGGACTTCTGACTGCTAAAACTAGGTATTTCAGCCATTTAACTGTTGGAACTAGTTTATTCAGCTTGGGCATTCAGCTTTTTGATTGTTGAAACTGGTTCATTTAGAATTTCGCCAAATTGGACATGGGAGGATCATAGCTTATTTATTTGGACATTGTTCCTTGTGTGTTTTTATGTTTTCTGTGCTCGGCGGGTTCATGTGGGCATTGTGCCTTGTGTATTATTTATGTTTACTGTGTTCGGCTGGTTAAGTTGACTGCTGCATTCCCTGCCTGACTTAATATTATATGTTTACGGTGATCTTAACTGGCGCACTTAAGTTGACCCGGTGCAAGATGACGTCAGTGACGGCACATCATTTTATACGACGTGAGTTCAATTCTTAGAGCTTTGACATGCGCTATTTATAATGACAATGGTGATGAATATACAAATGTACTGCATATAGCCATGCACGTCAATCGTATATGATAATTGTATGCATTTTCCGTATCGTGGTATAATAAGAGTATAACCAAAAGTATGCGTCACCATGCCCAACCAATTACTGAACAAGAAAATGAAATTTTCAGGTGTCAAAAAAGTCTAGATCACTTTAGGAATCGCCTTAAATGGTATAATAATACGGCTGCACAAATTGTCTTTGTTGGTTGAACGTTATCAGTGGGGGTAAATGTATGAAACACTAAATTATTGTTTTGCTTTTTATCAAGCCTCCAATTCAAAATATTTAATATTATAACAGTTTACAAATCAACAGGAAGATCAAGAGAAATGCATTGATAATATGCATTATGTACACCAATTCATTCTCACGCAGCTTAACACAATACATATAGATAAAGATAAAATAGTATATACATACTTAAAGCGTTTGTATTTTCATTTGCAAATAGTATGTTTACCTTATATAACGGACGTCTAATGAAGATCATCGTAGCTCAATATTTAGCGCGCTTGTTGTCTACCCGAGGAAATATTGTTTTCTTCTGAAATTGTCCACTTGGAGAAAAGATCATTAAAAGATATGTCAGGACTCAACAGAAACAGCTGATGAAGACAATAGGTACAAAACGGATCTCACAAAAAGAATTGACACTGACCGAACGCATTTTTCAGCAGGTAAAATGTTTGGAACAATAAAGTATTGTTGTGTTTTTTTCAATTGTTCCATTTAAGGGATGTAATGCTAGTACTGTTGGCAAATAACCAGGACGATCACAATGTGTGCATTTATAACATACATCATGTGCAACAATTGTAACGCAACACATATTAAATATACAATAATTTAAAGGGCAGCCGTTAACATTTCCCAGGATCAATTACAAGGTGTTTGATTAATTAATTTAAACGTTAATTATTTAATGACGACGAGTCTGTTGCTCTATCTATGTGCCGAGAACAAATTGTTTCATTTCGTTTCAAATACACATCTTTCGTCTCCTTAATTGATTTAATTGCGAAAATAGACTACAACTAATGGAAAGTAGGATTGTTTGCACTTTTCCTAGACACCAGGAGATTGCTTATTAAATTAATTGCGCTTGAAAACCATTAGAAGACTCAGTAGAACCGGGAACTTTTAATGCAGTTTCAGGAGTTTATTTAAATACCTTCGAGATTTAAGTACATGTATTTCAAAACTCAAACCATGGGTGTTCCTTGTGAGTTGTCAAAATGAATATTGTGTCATGTTGTTACGTAGCAAATAAGATAAAGATAGACAAGATAATGTTTGCGTTCTTAAAATAATTCAATTTTGAAGAGATGATAAATGGAATAAAATATCGGTATGCCATTGGAACCAGTTAAATGAGGCATAAAGTGTATAAACTTGCATACAGTATTGATAGTCACTGTCGAGTATAGTTTACAAAAATATGGATCCAACTTTTAATGAATATATATATGAATATTTGTTTGTCTTTGTTCAGAATATACCTCAGAAATACAAACTCTTATCAAGTAACTTCAGCCATAATATATGCCCAGTTCAGTTTGCTTCCGTATTGCACTGAAGGTCAAGCCCGAGAAATTTATGCGAAGTGTACAGCCAATGTTCCAGAAATATTGTTTATAGCAATCTTTGTATTAGTTTCCTCTGACGACCATAAAACATTGATGGTGGTAAAATGTATTCATGCAATTTTCCTGACCCAGTCGTTTATGGCACTGCAATCTCGTCAATTATGCGATACGAGATACACTGCGAAATGAATTTACTCCTTTTTGCGTTCATCGTTTATACTTGTGTCATGGTACGGGCGAAGCAGTCTGATGTACAATTTCACCACATTGTACATGCGCATAAAACCCTCAATGTAAATATGTTCTTCCGTATTATGTGCCACCCTGTAATGTTACGCTGTAGCTTGGAGCACATGATCAGTCGAGCCTTCGTCAGTGCTGTGATTGTGTCAGGGACTACATGCATTTATTGCGGAATTCTCTCTTCGTCTTTTCTCTATTTATGAGTGTCTATTCATGTCATATTCATACATTTCTCTGCTGTAAGCTTCTGGTGACTTCATATAACCACGTGCATGTAGTCTAACGTAAGTATAAAACGTTCCTGTATGCGCAATGTATACACCCAGTCTGTATCCTAGACATTTGCCAATACGTATGCTTTATCAGAGCAGACAAAACGTTATCTTATAAAATGTGAAATCAATGAACAGTCTATAAGCACATGTCTGTCTCGAACACGTCTGTCTTATTTAAATCGTTCCCATGTAGTCAATTTTGGAATGAAATTGGTCTTCTAAATAAGATAACTATAAAAGTTATACAATTATATGTTAGGATGCACAGAGCATGAAATAGGCGTTATTGATGTCTAGATACTTCTCTCTGAGCTAGTATTAATATATATTAAACAATATAGTGTAGGATTTGTTCCGCTATTATACAATTTCAAGCAATCATGATCAGAAAATATAATCAGCTGCAATTATTCTACAAAAAACTAGTCATCATACTTTCACTAAGAGAACATAATTCCTCACAATCTTCAAACTTACGGAGATCTTTACAGCTGATAGAATCTAACTCGGGAAATGAATTTTCTTGAAGTAAAACATAAATAAAAAACTTACTGACAAAAGATAGCAAATTAAGTGAACATAATAACTACAGTATCGTCCTTTTCTAAAGAATCTATTTGACCTCATTAAATATACTACCCTACTCAAACTTCCAAATGCTCGTCACCAGGACAATAGGTACGCATATTCGATCTGCGTATCAACCGAGTTACATAGAAGGATTATAAATGTCTTACATCTACACGCAAACTATAAAATAAATGTATTTCTATCAATAGCAGATCACCTCACAAAATGAAACTACAAGTAATGAATTATTACCCTAAGATAAGAGTTAACGTTTAATGAATTGTACTTAAATAAAACAGAATTTTTGATCGAATAATTGCTTTGCAAATGTTCTGTGTAATTATTACAAGACACCTGATCGCGAAACATTTCAAAAATGCAACATTGATAAGTGGTAAGTTTGTTCCTAAAAGGATAAACAATATGATATTGTTATAAATATTCATGAAGTAGTAGTAAACGCCCTTAATTTGATTTAATTATTACACCATGGCAAAATGATAAAATATGCATCGGCAAATTGTTTGGAACGTAGCATATTGTTAACTTTTGTTATTATAGACATGTTTGGAAGGAAAACAAAATGAATACAAAGGATATATAATAAACGCAATACCAAATTAGTTGAAACACTGTAACTGAATAAACTTATAAAAAATAATTATTTTGTATTAAACCTTTGATGAATTCATCGTCGCTACCATCTTGTCAAACGGGAGAGATATCAGGATCGATTGTATTAATATGCAATATACATGTACATGATATATAAACGTTTTAATGTTTCATATTTTGTAAACAAGCGGACGACATTACCTTCACCTTTAGTTTATTTAAAACCACGCAATTAATTTGCTTTCCTTGTAAAACCAACATTCCTCACTGTTAATATATTGATGTTTATGTGTTACTGGCCGTCGATAACACTAGCATTTGCACCATATATATATTTGGTCATATTTTATGATATCGAAGAAATTTATTTGTACATTATTATACTCAATGGCAACACTTCTAATGTAACAACATCATTGTGTCCGGCTATTATTTTGCGTTTTTGGTAAAACTACTGCTGTCGTTTTTTCGGAATTATAAGTCAATATTTCCTGAATTCAAGAAAATACCGAAACAACTTAGAACAATTAGAATAGACATGTATTTCCAAACACAATGCGTCTAATGACAATGTTATCAATTTAGGTCAAGTTAATTATAAAGATAAAACTATTCAATGTCATAATATAATCGTTTACGTCTTTGTCCCATCTTTACCATTAGTAACCGATGGCACAAGGTCAATCATCGGCGCTCTCTGGAATTGGCAGAGGTATTTAACAAAACCATCGCATTCCAAACCAGTCTATTGATTAAGCAAAGACGGAGATAAATGACCTAGCGAATTGTAACAGCTACTTTCAGACCGGTAGAAAAGAGAAAGAATCTTGTCGCAGTGATCACTTAATCAAAACCATTCCATAGAAATGCATACTCTAATCGAAATGTGGTTGTGCCAAAGTGATAAGACAATCGACATTTGCTGATTGTTTTCTTGCCAATGATTGCAGTAAATATCACAAATCTATAAAATAGCTTTTTTCGGGAATTGACCGTCGAAGCGTAAGCATTTATTGACCTTTTGTCATTTCTTGGTTGAATCGTTTTCCGAACATTAAAAAACAACAACTACCGAAAGCTTTTATGTCTTAATTGAGCGTTCATTAAATGGAATGAAACAACGGCGTACTAGACATATACCGAAGCTCATCAGAAAACAGTAAATTCCAATTACCGAGACATGTTCCCTCAGGGTGTTGTGTTGCAGAAGGCGTGTAACTTACAGCGGACCTAACGAATAACGCTTTGATGTATTTGCAATTGAGCACAACTCATATTATTTCCATACATTAAATATCCAATCGATTACATTAGAACATATGAGAGGTTTTGAACAGTGAATGTAAATGTTCCTCACGGCTCGGTCCAAATACAAACGTCTGCATTCATTCAAACAGAAATCTGTTGATTCAAATGGGTCAGGAAAACCTGTCCAAACTTTTAATGCAAAAAATGATCTACAATATATTAATACAGTAGCGCACAGACAATTCAAAGCCACACTGAAACGGGGGCAGCGCCTAGCCACCTTAGCAATAATCAGACATACAACGAACCATTCATATCCCCCAAGGGGATATAAGTTATGCTAAGTATACACCTAACAGTATTGCCATGATTGTAATTATTCAAGTTGATGTAGTAACAAAACACAATTTCATCCTAATTTAATTTCTCAACACTTAATGTCTTTGTATTGTTGTTTGTACTATAATTGTAAAGCTTTGGTGAAGGGAAAAAAGGAAATTTTTCATTCGTAGTTTAAATATACACGTTTATTATTTCAACACGTTTCAGTATTGCACGTTCGTCATGTGTATATTATATAATGTACGTAATGCGGCAACTTCTTGCATGATTGCGAACTACCGATAACCTTTGTACTTTGCCACCAAAGGTTTTTATACAATTGATCGGTTACTACAAACAATCGATCATTACTCTTGAAACATGATTGCAGAGAAACTAGACTGGAAATGTCAACTCACTGTCCTTCATTGGCCATTCCTTCCATTCAAACGTTAAAAGCGGAGTTTAAGCAGACAAATGTAAAAAAATACTTGATCGAACAGTGTTTGGGGAAGAGGAGAGAAACCAATATCGTTCTGTTCTTTGGTTTACACCTCAGAGTACATGCCAAGCGCATGACCTATTTACTACCAATTTATTAAGCAAGGTTGTGCGAAAATTTATTACGTGTCTTCATGACGTTAATCCTAGAGAGGATTTCCCCAACATGCTTCTCATTCGATGTCATCATAATTAACGAGCGCTTTTAACTAATTAAGTGTAATCCATAAAGAGAGAAAACAAATCATTTCAAAATTTGACAACCTCCCTGTATAGTTCGTGCTAGATAATGTGGCAGTCGAGTCTATTTCACGACAGGTAATACATGATATTGATTAGAGATAACTTTAAAAGAATCTAATTGTTTGTTGTTTGTCCGTTTCATTAAATACTATGTAAGTGGTAACTGTTGAAATACAGACTTAATATGGACTAATGTTTGTTTACCTTTCATACCAGTATGACTGCCTTGTGCAGCTAATCCTTTACCATCCATTCAACGACGAAATATAACATTTAACATAGACAGTTATCCAGACAGTTAAATTGCTTGGCCTTATCATCATGCTTGACTAATTACAATGTAATATAAGCACTAAATAATTGCAAGAAGTTGTGTATGCTCTAATAGCTCAGGTGGTAACGCACAGGAATTGTAACTTAGCGATTCAAGTTCAACCCATCAAAGAAGTCTTTAGTATTTTTTTATTGAATTCATCACAATATTTTTAATGTTATTTTCATATTCTTTTCGAGAGAATTTATAATTTGTTAATTATATATTTTTCTTGTTTTATTATGGTCATGATAAAATTATTTTTAATTCAATTCAACTTTTATGACAAGAACACACAATCATTACAATACAAAAGAATTTTACATCACTTCATCTGCTGTATCATGGTCTGAGTTACAGTCACACTCAGATAAAGTATATGTGGCTTCGTGTTGGTAGTTACAATACCTAAATACTAGCAATCAAAATTATTGTGCTTTAATTATAATACATGTACACACCACGTTGATTGTGTACATGTATATTTAGGCTATACACTCTTTAATAATAGACTTTTCGACAGCTTGGACTTGTGCGGATCTGCGCTTGTTTAGTTGGGCATTGTGCTTTGTGTGTTTTTAATGTTTTCTGTGCTCGGCTGTTAAGTTGAGTGCTGCCTTCCCTGTCTGACTTAATATAATCTTTTTTAATAACTTTAATTACAGGTTTGTATCACTATTGGATAGAACTGATTAGTTTAGCCATTTTTCTGTAAAACTCTTAGCTTTTAAATTTATAAAGATGAGAAAAAGAAATAAAAAAAATACATACAACTTGACAAGGTTTCCAACTCACGGCCAAAAATATCGATATCGTTAGGAAGTATCTACGCACTAAACCACTCGGCTTCGAAGTATGTTTCAATTGGTGGATGGTTAGAATGATTTATAATAACAAACCTTAACCATGTTTTACCTAATTCAATCAATTGACATTGTCCACATTGTGTCACGTGACTACCACATTATCCTGCACCGACTGTAGTGCTCGGTTTTGACTTAAGAGTATAATTCTGTATTAGTGCAGGATAAATGCTTCGGATAAAGAACAAACTAATACATGTAGTACACGAAGTTAATAATTACGTAGAGAAACTAGTACAGCCAGATGTTGTAAATGTCTTCATTATGAAGTGGATGCGACGCCCAACGGAGTATAAATACGCGCATAGTTTGTTACTGTAAGTTCGAAAAAGTGTACACATTCGATTAGATTTGCAAATTTGGTCTACATGTATGCATCATAATGTTTGATATTATTAAATGTCACTGAGCGTGGTTGTTCTTGTACATGTTCTTAATACTATACAAATACCTACATTACCTGGCACTGTATATGTACGGTATATTATCTGAATACGCTCTGAAACCTAAAGTGTACGGTTGTCTCCACTTAGTAGTCATATACTTAATGTTTCCAATTCGTATCCGTAACCGTCAGTAGAAGACTCGGAATATGGGGTTGCAATATATACTTTTTATTTGTAGTTATGTTAAGATTGTTTTACTTTAATACGTTTATTTCTTACCCGACATATTGCTGTTCAATACAATGCATTATGTATTATGTTCAATGTGTAAAAAATATAGCCAGGTTTCAGTAAGATATATGCATGCTTAACAATGTTATCTGCCAAAACATTTAGAAAAGTTGTTAAGTATATCATCGTCTTGTATCACCTTCACATGTGTGGATTGTTGACGTTTTCGTATTTAATACGGGATTGGTATGTAATATTTTCAGTTCCTGCTCAAAGTATACATTATAATTAAATATAGTCTACTTATTTCAAGACACTGTTGTTGCAACTGTACTAATCTTTATTAAAATTACAAATTGCAATAGATCAATAGATCATTGGAAATCTGTCAGGACTAAACTGAAACAGCTGATGAAGACAATAGGTACAAAAATGATCTCACAAAAAGAATCGACACTGACCGAACGCATTTTTCAACAGGGAAAATGTTTGGAACAATACAGCATTGTTGTGCTTTTTTCAATTGTTCCATTTAAGAGATGTAATGCTAGTACTGTTGGCAAATAACCAGGACGATCACGAGATGTGAATTTATAATATACGTCTTGTGCAACAATTGTAACGCAACAAATATACAATATACAATCATTTTGAAGACTGTCGTAAAGGTTTCCCAGTATCAATGACAACGTGTACGATTAATTGTTTTAAACGTTATTTAATGATGTCGAGTCTGTTGCTGTATCTATATGTCGAGAACAAATGAATGCAGTTCGTTCCAAATACACATCGTTCGTGTCCATAATTAATTCAATTGCTAAAATAGACTACAACTAATGTACATTAGGAATGGTTCTACTTATCTTAGACACCGGAAGATTGGTAATTAAACTAATCGTGGTTGAAAATCATTAGATGACTCAGTATCAACTAAAAATGTTAATGTAGTTTCTGGGGTTAATTTAAATACCTTTGAGATGTAAGTATTTTCAAACTCAGCATCGTGGATGTTCCCTCGTACGATGTCAAAATGATTGTAAATATTGTGTTATGTTGTTACGTAGCAAATAAGATGAAGAAAGACTAGTGGAATTCGGCGTGCTTAAATTAAATAAATTATATAGATACAGATGAATGGAATATCGTTTGTTTTAAAACTTCGATATGTCATTGGTTAAAGTTAAATGAGGCATTCACAGAGACATTTACATTAATGAGAATGCATAGAGCACAACGTACAGATGATCATGGTCGATTATTGTTTCACAAAGAGGAGGAACGCACAATACAATTAAGATAATTATGTTTCCTTGTTCTGATTAAACGTCAGGAAATATCAACTCTTATCAAATACATTCAGCCGTTGCATTTGCCCAGTTAAGTTTGCTACATTATTGTTCTGGAGACATTGCCCGGAAGTAGGACCAACTCGGGAAATGGATTAAAAGTGTACAACCAATACTTCCAGAAAAAATACACTTCATAGCGACCTACTAGTTGGCTCTGACGATCATAACATATTTATGGTGGTGAAATTTATTTAGGCAATATCCTTGACACAGTGATTTATAGCACTGAAATATCGTCTATTATGCGATACTGGATACACTGCGAAGTGAATATACTCTAGTCTTGAGGACATCTACCATGCCTCTGCCATAGTTCGGGGTTACGATTATAATGTCGAATGTCAACACAATGTAAACTGTATATGACCGTACTTATACTTCTTTTCATCAGTATGTTTCACCCAATTAGGCTACGTTGTATCTTGGGGCGTATGTAAATTCGGGGTTTGGTCAATACTGTGATTGTGTCAGGAACTATTTATGTCGTATATCTCCGAATATTTTGTATGAATGAGAGTCTAATCAGGCCATACTCATAATTATCTCCCCTGTCAGCTTCCGGTGACTTTATATAACCACGTATTTGGACGTAAGTATAACATTTTCCTATTTGCGAAATGTACATGCTGTATTTGAGTCCTAGAACATTTACAATACATATGCTCAATCAAAGCAGACACAACTTAATTTTATCTTTACATTATGAAACGTAAAATCAATGAACAGTCTATATAAACACATATTCGTCTCTAACACGCTACTATCGTCTGTCTTATTTAAATCTTATCCATGTAGTCAATATTTAAATGCAATTGGTCTTCTAAATAAGATAAAAGTGATATTTTTACATTTAAAATGTTATAATGCGCAGAACAAGAAATAGGTGTTGTTGATGTCTAGATATTTCGCTCCTCGTATTCATACATATGAAAGAATATCTTGTAGGATGTGGACCGCAATTGTACTGTTAAAGTATTTTTTGATCAGCTGCAAATATTCTACAAAAGACATAACTATACATCATACTTTCACTTACAGAACATAATTCCTTACAATGTTTAAGTATACGGAGAACTTACAGCGGATAGAATTGAACGAAAAGAAATTTATTTACTTGAAGAAAATGGTACATACAAAAACTTAATATTATCCTTATAAAAGCATTTGTCCCTCCGACCTCTGGAAATATTTTTCAGGAACGAATACCCTACACGATTCAACATCCTAATTGCTGGTCACAAGCAAGATAAACTTTTAGTCTACCTGATTATTAACATAGTAACTGAGAAGGATAAGAACTTACATACAAGCAAATGTAAATTGTATAGTGTAATTGTATCAACTGCAATTGTGCCTCACAAAATAAAACTACAAGTAGGAGAAACATATTTTGCTTATATTAACGTCAATTTTAAATTATTTAGATAACATATAATTTGTGATCACATAATTGCTTTGAGTAAACACCGTTAATTTGATTACTTATACAGTATTTTGGATGAACTCATCGTCGCCACCGTCTTGTCAAACGTGATACTTCTTATCCGGATCGATTTCTTCAGTATGCAATATACATGTTTTATTAAAGTTTTAATATTTTGGAACCAAGTGGACGACATAACCTTCACCTTTAACTTATATAAAGAGAAACAATGTATTTTCTTTCCTGCTTATACCAACATTCTCCACAGTTAATATATTTAAGTTTATGTGTACCTGGCCGTCGATAACACACGCATTTGCACCATATATGTGCTTATATTTGATGATACGAAGCTATTTGTTTGTACATTATTATACACAAAGACAACATTGCCTGTTCAATAACATCTCCTTTCACTGCTACATTGTAGTATGTGTCGTTGTTAATTTGTGACAAGCTACTGCTGTTTTGTAATAATTTTAAGTCAATATATCCTCAATTCAGGAGTGTACCGCAACAACTTAGAAGAACAGGGAATGAGATTTCAGTACATACAAGATATATGTTCTGTCAAAACATAATGCGTCTAATGACAAAGTTATTAATTTAGGTCAAGTTAATCATAAATATAAAACTATTCAATGTGATAATAAAATCGTTTACATCCTTGTTCAAACTCTCACCATTGGCAACCATTGGCAGAGGTATTTAACAGAACAACCTCATTCCAAACCAGTCTATTAAATAAGGAAAGACGGAGATAAATGACCTAGCGAATTGTAACAGCTACTTATAGGTCGGTAGAAGAGAGAAAAATTATTGCCGCAGTGATCACTTAATCAAAACCATTATATAGATAGACACAATCTTGTTCTATGATCGAAATGTTGTTGTGCCAAAGTGATAAGAAAATCAACATGTGCTGATTGTCATCTTGCCGGTCATTTCAGTAAATATCACAAATCTGTAAAAAGGCTTTTTTCGGAAATTGACCGACGAAGCGTAGAAATGTATTGACCTTTTGTGATTTCCCCGGTTGAATCGATTTCCGAACATACAAATCAAACGACTACTGAACGCTTTTATGTCTTAATTGAGCGTTCATTTAATAAAATGAATCAATGTCGTACTAGACCGATATCGAAGCTCATCAGAAAACAGTACATTCCAATTACCGAGAGTTGTTATCTCAGGGTGCGGTGTTGCAGAAGACGAGTAACTTACAGCGGACCTAACGAATAACGCTTTGATGTATTTGCAATTGTGAACAACTAATATTATTTCCAGACATTAGCTATCCAATTGATTACATTAGAAAATATGGGAGGTTTAAACATTGAATGTAATTGTTTCTTACGGCTCGGTCCAAATACAAACGCCTGTATTAATTCAGATAGAAAACTGTCGATTAAAATCAATCAAGAAAAACTGCAGCTGAACCTTGATAATGCATAAAGTGATCTACAACATATGAATACAGTAGCCCACATACAATATAAGACACACACAGACACGACTGCAGCGCCAAGTCACCCACGAAAAAATCGGACAATAACAAAGAACCATTCATTCCCCGTAACAATGGAAACAAGTTACCCTTAGTATACACATAACAGTATTGCCATTATTGGAATTATTCAAGTTAATGTCGTTACAAAACAAAATTTAATCCTAATTTAATTTCTCTTTGCTTGCTCCCATTTCGTGTAATTCGTTTGTAATTTCGTTTCTTATTGTACCTATCATTGTATGGGAAATACAACTGTTCTTTTTGTAGCTGATTAGGTATGTAGTCGAGAAATAAATTATGGTTGTCTTTGTACAGTATTGTTGTTGCTGCTGTTTTAATGTTTTGGTAAAGGGAGGAATAAGAACATACTCATACGTCGTTTAAATATGCACTTGTATAATTCCAACATATTTCAGCGTTTTACCTTCTCCATGACTTCGTATGCGTGATTGCGGATTACGTGTGTACATATGCCTTTGTTCTTTGCCACATGCTTTTCTATGTTTAATATCATTGGCCGGTTGGCGACAACATTTTAAACATGGATATGCAGACAGAAATGGACAGGACATTAAAACTCATTGTCACTCATTCGTTCCGCTCAACCGTTATTAACTTTTTGTTAAAACATGTTTTATTACCCAAACAAATATACAATCACTTTCATACAAATATATCTATCAATATATGTTATTTATTCATGGGTAAAAGGGTCGAGCCACAATGTCCAAAACTTAGTTACGGCTCTCTATTATGTTCATAGCTGAGTTTAAGCAGAAATTTGCTTGAAATAATCGTGTTACTATCTAATCAAATGAAAAACACTTCATCTAACATTGTTTTGTGAAGAGGATGGACAAACTAATACCGTTCTGTCCTTTAGATCACACCTCAGTGTACATGTCAAGCGCATAACATATTTACTACCAATTTATCAAGCAATGTTGTGCGAAGATTTATCACTTTTCTTCATGACGTTAATGCTAGAGAGGAGTCCACCAACATGCTTCTCATTCGATGTCATCATAATTAACGAACGAAAATTTGACAAACTCCCAGTAGTGCTTGGTATTAACTTAAGAATTATATTCTGTATTATTGCAGGATAAATACTTCTGATAAAGAACACAATAATAATACATGAAGTAAACAATTACGTAACACATATATCCTTAATATTTCGTATTCATTTCGGCTTCCTTATAAAACATGTCGTTATTAACAAAGGCTTTCAATAGGTAACGTTTCAAACAACTTGTAGATGCTTGCTGAACCATTGGCCATGGTGGGATAAGTCCATCACTACTTACTACAGATGTGTATTTGAGTATCAAATAAACGTATTAAACTATAAACACTAGATGTCCTCATAATGAACTGGATACGACGCCCATCATACGCGCATAGTATGTAGCAGTAGTTTCGACAAAGCTTACAAATACGATTATACTTGCCATTTTGGTACATATGTATATGCCTTATAACGTTTGATGTTATTATATGTCACCGTGCGTGGCTGTCTTGTACATGTCCTAAATACTATACATTACTATGTCCTCATTTTCATTAATAAATCAAACAAAATTATAAACAGTCACCTAACAAAATATGTTCAGGGGGAGTTTTACACGATTCATTATTCATTCTCACACGGCTGGCCACAATGCATATAGATAAAGATAAAATAGTATATACCTACTTTTGCATTTTCATTTCCAAATGGTATGTTAACCTTACATAACGGACGTCCTATGAATATCATCGTAGCTCAATGGTTAGCGCGCTTGCCGTCTTATCTGGCGAACCGGGTTCAAATACGAATAGAGGAACTCATATGCCTGTCATATTTAAGCAGAACGCTGACTGGCAAATAAAGGCTACGCACGGCATAGAAATTCAGACCATACGACTTTAATAACATCTCTGTTTTGACTATTGCAGTTTAGTCGACCATTGAATGGAATCTGCGTTATCATGGTAATTACTTAAGAGAAACTCATTAATCACATTATCTCATTTGTGCAGGAAATTCTCAGATAATTTAAAATTGTTCTCAAAAAATAAATATCAGTAATGAAGTCAGCCCAAATCCAATTCGCATCACGCTGTTGTCCAATACTGACTGTCAATACTAAGCACCGTTGTGTTATTTAAAAACTACATATTGATGAAGATTTGGTAAATGTTCACATTTGTGGTCAAATAGCAAACATTATATTATTGAATTGTACGGATAGTTATGTATGATGCAGCAACAGCAGGCGTATGTATCCGACATGAACATTTGTTAAACTGCTCCTACTGTTTTGTCACTCATGTATACCCTCTTTCAGCAACATAATCAGTACGATGGTCACATTTGGTTGGTTTCGTGCAGAATGTTATGCAATGTTTTCACCTTGTATTATCTGAATATATTTCAAACCTATATGTTTGTGTTATTACGACATAACTACAGTACTAGTATGAATTGTATATTTGCGTCCGTGTTGTATAACATTCTCCAGAATCTATGCTTTGACATTGGGCTAAATACAAATCAGTTCTTAAGACCTTTACAGTTAATGGACCATAATCACCACACCTTTTTTCATGTCATTGAACTCATTTACGAACGAAAAAGACATTTTGTAAAACTAACTGTCTATCGTTTAATTATGATATAAATAATTCATTGTTTGATTAAGAATTAGTCCTGGTTGTAAGGAGCTTGCACGAGATGACATAACGATAACCAGTCTGAAAATCTACCATACTACCAGTCTGTAATCAATGCACGTAATTAACATTAAATATTTTCGATTATTGTTCGATATGGTTCGGTATAAAGTAATTATTTGTCATATTATAGCAATGTGGGTGTTCTATGTCAACAAGATGATGATGTATGACAATACAATTAAAAGTAGCATAGACATTGTCGAATTGGTCTTCAATGGATGTCTTACTGAACGATGAAAAGTAGAGAAAGGCTGTATTCTCAAAGAAGAGCAATTATCTAAATGTTCACATACATGTAGGTAATACATCCATTTTAACGACGACATTGTATAATTAGAATATACATAATGCTGTTCAGCAAGCCAGTGCAATAACAGTGCAATAACAACAAGTTAAATTTCTTATCTGAAAATGTGGTGTAGGAGTGCAATATTTACCCGAGGACATATATTTTAGTCTGTTAATGTCTACATGGAAAACCGAACAAGAAGGTAATACTCAATTGAAACAACAACAAAACAATAGGCACAAAAAGTAACTCACAAAAAAAAAATAAAAACACATACAAAAAAAAATGTCTAACACCAAACTGTATCAACAAATGAGACTAAGCCACTGCTACTCCTAGTTTTAGGTGTCAAAAAGTCTAGAACAGTTTATGCATCACTGTTAATGAATGTAAATGAAATGGTACAATCATGTGGCTGAATTAATGGTGTTTGATTTTTGAATGTTGTAAGCAGGGGAAAATTTCTGTGTACCAATAAAATCGGAACAAATGCATAATATCCATTCATTTTGGGGACAGCCGTTAACGTTTCCAAGTATTAATGACAACGTGTTTGATTGATTAATGTAAAGGTCAATTAATTAATAATGACGGGTATGTTGCTGAATCTATGTTGTTAGAACGTATGCTCAATTTCATTCCAAATACACATCGTTCGTCTCCTTAATTAATTTAATTGCTAAAATAGACTACAACTGATGGAAAGTAGGAAAGTTTGCACTATCTTACACACCGGAAAATTGGTAATTAAAAACTGATTGCAATTGAAAACTATAAGATGACTAAGTAAAACCGAGAAGTTTTAGTGTAGTTTCAAGGGTATATTTAAATACATTCGAGATGTTAGCGTTTCCAAACTTACCACCATGTATTTTCCCCTTGAGTTGTCAAAATGATTATGGATGTTATGTTGTTTAGAAGTCAATAAGATAAAGAAAGACAAGTGAAATTCGGCGTTCATAAATTAAAAAGAAGATAAATACCGTTTGTTTTAAATCTTCGACATACCAGTTGGTTACAATTAAGTGAGGCATACACAGAGACATTATCATGAAGGGTAAACATGCATATCGTACTAATGATAGCAGTCGATAATCGTTTCGCAAAAAGGTGGAACGCACATGTAATCAAGAGTATATATGTTTTCTTTGTTATGAATAAACATCAGGAAATACCTACTTTTATCAATTTCAGCCGTTACATGTACATATGCCTCGTTCAGATTGCGATCATTATTTTCCGAAGAGACGGGTCGGAAGAAGGTCACATTCGGTAATGAATGGCAAGTGTAATGTCAATGATTTTAGGAAAAAACTTTACAACGATGGACTAAATGGCTCTGAAAACCATAAGTACTTATGGTGGTAAAATGTATTTAGGCAAATATCTGGACACAGTTGTTTATAGCAATGCAATAACGTCTTTTATTAAGGATTCTAATGTCGGCTTTCACCACATTGTACATGCGTAAACAACCGTAAACGTGAATAGTTTGTCTTGATTATGTGCCACCCAATAAGGTAACGCTGCATCTTTGGGCATAGGAACAGTCGAGGTTTCGTCATCGTTGTAATTGTGTATTCTTCATATCCAAAACATACTTTGTACCTTGGTAATAAGGGGCAAACCACTTCTCTATCATTGAATCTAACAAAGATATTTAAGCTATTTATGTTATCATTGATCAATAATCACCCTGTACAATATGTACATGTGTATATTATTGTTACTTCTTATGGTACATTTGTTGATATTTGTACCGGGATAGCCGATGTATATTGTATTCACCCTCATCCCCTGTTGCACATATTTGAGAGAGACTTACATGGTTATAATTGTTGCTTTTCTGAGTTGGTGACGCTTTATTATTACAATATATAAATCACATGTTTAACCTAGTTAAGTTTTGTCCCCTGAGGTCATTTAACGTAGTTGAAAGTCCCCTGTCGGTTTTTCACCGGAGGGGACTATTGGTTTGCCATCAGTCCGTCAGTTTTGGTTCTGACGGGAATTGTCGTTGCTATGGCAATAGACACATTGAATATAGCATTAAACCGGTAGGGGACTTCTGTATTGCTTGCAATTCTTAATGACTTGTTCATTACGTCATATCTCGATTTGTTCAAATACGTCATTTTACTATTGAAAGTAGGTCATACGACTATACGGGCCTTTCAACGTTTTAATACTGTTATTTAACTTTTGAGACTAAAGGCTGCTAAAACTATGTAGTTCAGCAGTTTTACTGTTGTAACTAGGTCATTCAGCGTAGGCATTCCGCCTTTCGTTTGTTGAATCTTTTCTACTGGGTCATTCAGCTAGTTATAATTTATTATACTTTTCGACAGCTTGGACTTGGGCGGATCTGCGCTTGCTTGGTTGGGCATTGTGCCTTGTGAGTTTTTAATGTTTTCTGTGCTCGGCTGGTTAAGTTGAGTGCTGCCTTCCATGTCTGACTTAATATACTCTTTTTACCGCTTATTCTTCAAGAAAGAAATACTCAGTGGGCGACATCGAGAGTTAATAAAATTGCTTTTTTGCACCAAATCGTTCATAAAGCAACTGTCAGTGGCTTTCTATTACATCAATACTTGGTTAGGTTGGAAAATCACGATATATAACATTTTTAGCCCAATCTATGAGGCAGCACATTTAATGTTTCATATTTTGTAAGCAAGCGGTCGACATTACCTTCACCTTTAGTTTATTCAAAACCACGCAATTAATTTGCTTTCCTTGTAAAACCAACATTTCTCACTGTTAATATATTGATGTTTATGTGTTACTGGCCTTCGATAACACTAGCATTTGTACCATATATATATTTGCTCATATTTAATGATATCGAAGAGATTTATTTGTACATTATTATACTCAATGGCAACACTGCTAGTGTAACAACATCGTTTTTTCCGGCAATTATTTTGCGTTTTTGGTAAAACTACTGCTGTTTTTTTTCGGAATTATAAGTCAATATTTCCTGAATTCAAGAAAGTACCGAAACAGAAGAATTGGAATTGAGATTTATTTCCTAACACAATGCGTCTAATGACAATGTTATCAATTCAGGTCAAGTTAATTATCAAGATAAAACTATTCAGTGTCATAATATAATAGTTTACGTCTTTCTTTTTCCCATCTTTCACCATTAGCAACCATTGGCACAAGGTCAATCACCGGCTCTCTCTGGAATTTGCAGTGGTATTTAACAAAACCATATTTTGAACAGTGAATGTAAGTGTTCCTCACGGCTCGGTCCAAATACAAACGTCTGCATTCATTCAAACAGAAATCTGTCGATTTAAATGGGTCAGGTAAACCTGTCCAAACTTTTAATGAAAAAAATGATCTACAATATATTAATACAGTAGCGCACAGACAATCCAAAGCCACACTGAAACGGCGGCAGCGCCAGGCAACCTAGGCAATAATCAGACATAGAACGAACCATTCATGTCTCCTAAAATTGGATATAAGTAAGGCTATGTATACACCTAACAGTATTGCCATGCTTGTAATTATTCAAGTTGATGTCGTAACAAAACAAAATTTCATCCTAATTTAATTTCTCTACTAATTACGTTTCAAGTTGTTCCTATCGTTGTATGGTAAAATGCTTTTTTTTCTTGTTGTCATACTTGTACTTGTTTTGGTATGTATAGATAACAATTAATGGTATTACACTTAATGTCTTTGTATTGCTGTTTCTACTATTGTAAAGCTTTGGTGAAGGGAAAAAAGAACATTATCATTTGTAGTTTAAATAAACACGTTTATTATTTCAACATGTTTCGGTATTGCACGTTCGTTATATAATGTACGTAATGCGGCAAATTCTTGCATGATTGGGAACTACCGATAACCTTTGTACTTTGCGCCCAATGTGTTGTTATACAATTGACCGGTTACCACAAACAATCAATCATTACACTTGAAACATGATTGCAGATAAACTAGACTGGAAATTTCAATTCACTGTCCTTCATTAGCCATTCCTTCAATTTAAATGTTCAAAGCGGAGTTTAAGCAGACATTTACTCGAATTAATCGTATTAATATCTTATGTAAATAAATACTTGGTCTAACAGTGTTTGGGCCAATATCGTTCTGTTCTTTGGTTAACACCTCAGAGTACATGCCAAGCGCATGACCTATTTACTACCAATTTATTAAGCAAGGTTGTGCGAAAATTTATCACGTGTCTTCATGACGTTAATCCTAGACAGGATTTTCTCAACATGCTTCTCATTCGATGTCATCATAATTAACGAGCTCTTTTATCTAATTCAGTGTAGTCCATAGAGAGAAAAAAATAAATCATTTCAAAATTTGACAACCTCCCTTTAGTACTCGGTACTGACTTTAGAGTATAATTCTGTATTAGTGCAGGATAAATGCTTCGGATATAACAAATAGATAGAACAAAATAATAGTAAACAAAGTTACGTAGAGATACCAGTACAGCCAGATGTTGTAAATGTCTTCATTATGAAGTGGATGCGACGCCCAACGGAGTATAAATACGCGCATAGTTTGTTACTGTAAGTTCGAACAAGTTTACACATTCGATTAGATTTGCCATTCTGGTATATGCATAATAATGTTTGATGTTATTATATGTCACTGAGCGTGGTTGTTCTTGTACATTTTCTTAACACTATACAAATACCTGTGTTACCTGGCACTGTATATGTACGGTAAATTATCTGAATACGTTCTGATACCTAAAGTGTACGGTTGTCTCCACTTAGTAGTCATATACATAATGTTTCCAATTCGTATCCGTAACCGTCAGTAGAAGAATCGGAATATGGGGTTGCAATATTGGATATCAAAATCTGTATTTGGGACTGTTCATTTGTAGTTATGTTAAGATTGTTTTCTTCAATACGTTTATTTCTTATCCGACATATTGCTGTTCAATACATAGCATTATGTATTATGTTTAATGTGTAAAAAATATAGCCAGGTTTCAGTAAGATATATGCATGCTTAACAATGTTATCTGCCAAAACATTAAGAAAAGTTGCTAAGTATATCATCGCCTTGTATCACCTTCACATTTGTGGATTGTTGACGTTTTCGTATTTAATACGGGATTGGTATGTAATATTTGCAGTTCCTGCTCAAAGTATACATTATAATTAAATATAGTCTACTTATTTCAAGGCTCTGTTGTGGCAACTGTACTCATCTTTATTAAAATTACAAATTGTGATCCAAGCATCTTCCTGCTGATAAGAATATACAAACCAATACGTGGTACATGGTATTTACATGATTTTAATTCACCAAGAACTAAAGTCTGCATTAGGCTCATAAGATGAACCATTCCGAGCGCCCCTGACGCAGTCACGCAATTTTCTAATTTCAGGTCCACCTTGTCTACCCTTACCACGACCACAAACAGATTGTTATATTCCGTTTAACTTGTTATTATCACAGGCAAGTAGTTAATCTTTGTCTTGCCTGAATTGTGTGTTGTGTCTGGAAATGTTAATCATTTAGTCTCATGTTGTTGCTATTCTTGGATACATGATCATTGTTATACACAAATGTTTAACCGAGTCTTACAATTTCAAAGTTCAAATTATCATGTTTAACTTATTTTCATCGTAATACAATTCAAACAATTATGTTACAGATTCACTGAAACAATATCCACAACCGTGTCGTTACGTATTAAACGACAAACAAAGTCAATTGTCATGTCCTAATCTTCTTTTGGCTAACATTTACATGTATATTTATTGGCCTTTAACTATATATAACGTACATAACGGAGCTTTTCGATGACATCCTATCTCTACGGAACTTGATAATTGCCAGTCTACTCGCAAAAAAGCCATTGATTTAAGATATCGAAATCTCTCAAGGGTAGTGTTACATGATTCATTATTCATTCTCTCGCAGCTTAACACAATGATTATAGATAACGATAAAATAATATATACATACTTATAGCGTTTGTATTTTCATTTGCAAATATGTAGTATGTTAACCTTATATAACGGACGTCTAATGAAGATTATCGTAGTTCAATAGTTAGCGCGCTTGTTGTCTACCCGAGGAAATATTGTTTTTTTTCTAAAATTGTTCACTTGGAGAAAAGATCATTGAAAATCTGTCAGGACTTAACTGAAACAGCTGATGAAGACAATAGGTACAAAAAAGATCTCACAAAAAGAATCGACACAGACCGAACGCATTTTTAGCAGGGAAAATGTTTGGAACAATAAAGTATTGTTGTGCTTTTTTCAATTGTTCCATTTAAGAGATGTTATGCTAGAACTATTGACAAATAACCAGGACGATCACGAGATGTGAATTTATAATATACGTCTTGTGCAACAATTGTAACGCAAAAATTATACATTTTGAAGAATTGCGTAAACGTTTCCCAGTATCAATGACAACGTGTACGACTAATTGTTTTAAACGTTAATTATTTAATGATGACGAGTCTGTTGCTGTATCTATGTGTCGAGAACAAATGAATGCATTTCGTTTCAAATACACATCGTTCGTCTCCTTAATTAATTCAATTGCTAAAATAGACTACAACTAATAACTTTCGTTCCAAATACACATCGTTCGTCTCCTTAATTAAATCAATTGCTAAAATAGACTACAACTCATGACTTTTGTTCCAAATACACATCGTTCGTCTCCTTAATTAATTCAATTGCTAAAATAGACTACAACAAATGACTTTCGTTCCAAATACACATCGTTCGTCTCCTTAATTAATTCAATTGCTAAAATAGACTACAACTAATGTACATTAGGAATGGTTCCACTTATCTTAGACACCGGAAGATTGGTAATTAAACTAATTGCAGTTGAAAACCTTCAGGTGACTCAGTATCAACTAAAATGTTAATGTAGTTTCTAGGGTTAATTTAAATACCTTGGAGATGTAAGTATTTCCAAACTCAGTACCGTGGATGTTCCCCCGTAAGATGTCAAAATGATTGTAAATATTGTGTTACATGTATGTTGTTACGTAGCAAATAAGATAAAGAAAGACTATTGGAATTCGGTTTTCTTAAATTAAATAAATTAGATAGATACAGATGAATGGAATATCGTTTGTTTTAAAACTTCGATATGTCATTGGTTAAAGTTGAATGAGGCATTCACATAGACATTTACATTAATGATAATGCATAGAGCACAACGTACAGATGATCATGGTCGATTATTGTTTCACTAAGAGGAGGAACGCACAATCGAATTAAGATTAATATGTTTCCTTGTTCTGCTTAAACGTCAGTAAATATCAACTCTAACCAAATACATTCAGCCGTTGCATTTGCCCAGTTAAGTTTGCTACATTATTGTTCTGGAGACATTGCCCGGAAGTAGGACACCCTCGGGAAATGGATTAAAAGTGTACAACCAATACTTCCAGAAAAAATACACTTCATAGCGACCTACTAGTTGGCTCTGACGATCATAAAATATTTATGGTGGTGGAATGTATTTAGGCAATATCCTTGACACAATGATTTATAGCACTAAAATCTCGTCTAATATGCGATACTGGATACACTGCGAAGTGAATATACTCTAGTCTTGAGGACATCTACAATGCCTCTGCCTTAGTTCGGGGTTACGATTATAATGTCGAATGTCAACACAATGTAAAGTGTATATGACCGTAATTATACTTCTTTTCATAAGTATGATCAAACCAATTAGGCTACGTTGTATCTTGGGGCGTATGTCAATTCGAGGTTGTGATTGTGCCAGGAACTATTTATGTCGTATATCTCCGAATATTTTGTATGAATGAGAGTCTAATGAGGCCTTCTCATAAATATCTCCCCTGTCAGCTTCCGGTGACTTTATATAACCACGTATTTGGACGTAAGTATAACATTGTCCTGTCTGCGAATGTACATGCTGCATTTGAGTCATAGAACATTTACAATACATATGCTCAATCAAAGCAGATAAAACGTTATTTTATCATAACATCATGAAACGTAAACTCAATGAACAGTCTATATAAACACATATTCGTCTCGAACACGCTGCTATCGTCTGTCGTATTTAAATCCTAGCCATGTAGTAAATATTTAAATGAAATTGGTCTTCTAAATAACATAAAAATGATATTTATATATTTAAGGAGGTACGAGCTGCCTTGTGCGCATGTGCGAAATTTCAAAATCGTATTAGATAAGAACAAACATGAATTTTAGTTTCAATGATTGCATATGAATGTTGATGAATGAAAATAAACAAAATATTATCACGCAAATTAGAAATTTTTAACTTTTTATTTTTTGCCTGTATAAAAAAGTGGGTGGGGAACGGCAAAATTGTGAATAATATGGGTTCACAATAAGTCCCTACAATTGTTCAAATGCATATGCTAATATATAATATGTAGTGCATGGTTTAGTTATAAGAGGTAGCCACACTTTGAAATATTTTTAAGAAAAATTTATTCCATTACAATATGCAAATTAGGTTAATTTTATGCAAATTTATTCATAATTAGTGCTTTTTTATGCACAGCTCCCAAAAAAGGCTGGTGACCCCTATTTTTTATTTGACTAAACTGGTGTTCTATTTGATACTAAACTTAGGGCCAATTTTAAATCATTTTCGATCGTTAGGTATTTTTTGACGTTCATTTGAAATAGTTTGAAAATCACACTTTTTTGCAAGCGTGTGGGGTAACTATTTATCATGTTCAAATACTGAATTTGTTCACCAGGCAGCCGGAATTGTGACTAATGTCACTAGGAATGACCATTGAACACACAAAATATCATGCATTGCTTAAAAGTGGTTTCATACAGTAATAATCTTAAAAAGAACATAATGGTGCCATAAATGCAGGAAATAGATAAAATGACCCAAATACAATGGTAGGTCATTAGAAAGCCATGTATGTCGAAAACGAGCCTGGTGACATATCATTTCTATGATTTCAATGTTGTTCTAGAAGACTGTTCTATCATTTTAAGATGTTTCAAGGAAAATTCGATCTTTAGATAAAAGGTGCGCGTACCTCCTTAAAATGTTATGATGCGCAGAACAAGAAATAGGTGTTATTGATGTCTAGATATTTCGCTTCTCGTATTCATACATATGAAAGAATATCTTGTAGGATGTGGACCGCTATTATACCGTTAAAGTATTTTTTGATCAGCTGCAAATATTCTACAAAAGACATAACTATACGTCATCCTTTCACTTACAGAACATAATTCCTTACAATGTTTAAGTATACGGAGAACTTACAGCGGATAGAATTGAACGAAAAGAAATTTATTTACTTGAAGAAAATGTTACATACAAAAACTTAATATTATCCTTATAAAAGCATTTGTCCCTCCGACCTCTGGCAATATTTTTCACGAACAAATACCCTACACGATTCAACATCCTAAATGCTGGTCACAAGCAAGATAAACCTTTAGTCTACCTGATTATTAACATAGTAACTGAAAAGGATAATAACTTACATACAAGCAAATGTAAATTGTATAGTGTAATTTTTTTAATTGCAATTGTGTCTCACAAAATAAAACTACAAGTAGGAAAAAACATATTGGGCTTACATTAACGTCAATTTTAAATTATTTAGATAACATATACTTTTAGATCACATAATTGCTTGGAGTAAACGCCGTTAATTTGATTACTTATACAGTATTTTGGATGAACTCATCCTCGCAACCGTCTTGTCAAACGTGATACTTCATATCCGGATCGATTTCTTCAGTATGCAATATACATGTTTTATTAAAGTGTTAAGTTTTAATATTTTGGAACCAAGTGGACGACATAACCTTCACCTTTAACTTATATAAAAAGAAACAATGTATTTTCTTTCCTGCTTATACCAACATTCTCCACAGTTAATGTATTTAAGTTTATGTGTACCTGGCCGTCGATAACACACGCATTTGCACCATATGTTTGCTTATATTTAATGATACGAAGTTATCTGTTTGTACATTATTATACACAAAGACAGCATTGCCTGTTCAATAACATCTCCTTTCACTGCTACATTGTAGTATGTGTCGTTGTTAATTTGTGACAAGCTACTGCTGTTTTGTAATAATTTTAAGTCAATATATCCTCAATTCAGGAGTGTACCGCAACAACTTAGAAGAACAGGGAATGAGATTTCAGTACATACAATATATATGTTCTGTCCAAACACAATGCGTCTAATGACAAAGTTATCAATTTAGGTCAAGTTAATCAAAAATATAAAACTAGTCAATGTCATAATAAAATCGTTTACATCCTTGTCCAAACTCTCACCATTGGCAACCATTGGCAGAGGTATTTAACAGAACAACCTCATTCCAAACCAGTCTATTAATTAAGGAAAGACGGAGATAAATGACCTAGCGAATTGTAACAGCTACTTATGGGTCGGTAGAAGAGAGAAAAAATATTGCCGCAGTGATCACTTAATCAAAACCATTCTATAGATAGACACAATCTTGCTCTATGATCGAAATGTTGTTGTGCAAAAGTGATAAGAAAATCAACATCTGCTGATTGTCATCTTGCCGGTGATTTCAGTAAATATCACAAATCTGTAAAAAGGCTTTATTCGGAAATTGACCGACGAAGCGTAGAAATGTATTGACATTTTGTGATTTCCCCGGTTGAATCGATTTCCGAACATACAAATCAAACGACTACTGAACGCTTTTATGTCTTAATTGAGCGTTCATTTAATAAAATGAATCAACGTCGTACTAGACCGATATCGAAGCTCATCAGAAAACAGTACATTCCAATTACCGAGAGTTGTTATCTCAGGGTGCGGTGTTGCAGAAGACGAGTAACTTACAGCGGACCTAACGAATAACGCTTTGATGTATTTGCAATTGTGAACAACTAATATTATTTCCAGACATTAGCTATCCAATTGATTACATTAGAACATATGGTAGGTTTAAACATTGAATGTAATTGTTTGTTACGGCTCGGTCCAAATACAAACGCCTGTATTCATTCAGATAGAAAACTGTCTTTTCAAATCAATCAGGAAAAACTGCAGCTGAACCTTGATAATGCATAAAGTGATCTACAACATATGAATACAGTAGCCCACACACATACACGATTGCAGCGCCTAGCCACTCACGTAAGAGTCAGACAAAAACAAAGAACCATTCATTCCCCCTAAAAATGGAAACAAGTTACGCTTAGTATACACATAACAGTATTGCCATTATTGGAATTATTCAAGATAATGTCGTTACAAAACAAAATTTAATCCTAATTTAATTTCTCTTTGCTTGCTCCCATTTCGTGTAATTCGTTTGTAATTTCGTTTCTTATTGTACCTATCATTGTATGGGAAATACAACTGTTCTTTTTGTAAGGTATGCAGTCGAGAAATAAATTTTGGTTGTCTTTGTACAGTATTGTTGTTGCTGCTGTTTTAATGTTTTGGTAAAGGGAGGAATAAGAACATATTCATTCGTTGTTTAAATATGCACTTGTATAATTCCAACATATTTTACCTTCTCCATGACTTCGTATGCGTGATTGCGGATTACGTGTGTACCTATGCCTTTGTACTTTGCCACATGCTATTCTATGGTTTAATATCATTGGCCGGTTGGTGATAACATTTTAAACATGGATATGGAGAGAGAAATGGACAAGACATTAAAACTCATCGTCACTCATTCCTTCCGCTCAACCGTTCTTAGCTTTTTGTTTAAACATGTTTTATAACCCAAACAAATATACAATCACTGTCATACAAATATATCTATCAATATATGTTATTTATTCATGGGTAAAAGGGTCGAGCCACAAGTTCCAAAACTTAGTTAGGGCTCTCTATTATGTTCATAGCTGAGTTTAAGCAGCAATTTGCTTGAAATAATCGTGTTACTATCTAATCAAATGTAAAACACTTCATCTAACATTGTTTTGTGAAGAGGGTGGAGAAACTAATACCGTTATGTCCTTTAGATCACACCTCAGTGTACATGTCAAGCGCATAACATATTTACTACCAATTTATCAAGCAATGTTGTGCGAAGAATTATCACTTTTCTTCATGACATTAATGCTAGAGAGGAGTCCACTAACATGCTTCTCATTCGATGTCATCATAATTAACGAACGTTTTCATCTAATTCAGTGTTCGTCCAAAGAGAGAAAAATAACAAATAATTTCAAAGTTTGACAAACTCCCAGTAGTGCTTGGTATTAACTTAAAAATTATATTCTGTATTAGTGCATGTTAAATACTTCTTATAAAGAACACAATAATAATACATGAAGTAAATAATTACGTAACACATATGTCCTTAATATTTCGTATTCATTTCGGCTTCCTTACAAAACATGTCGTTATTAATAAATCAATAAGTAACGTTTCAAACAACTTGTAGATGCTTGCTAAACCATTGGCCATGGTGGGATGAGTCCATCACTACTTACTACAGATGTGTATTTGAGTATCAAATAAACGTAGTAAACTACAAACGCTAGATTACCTCATATTGAAATGGATGCAACGCCCATCATACGCGCATAGTATGTAGTAGTAATTTCCACAAAGCTTACACATACGATTATACTTGCCCTTGTACGGTTGTCTCCATCTAGTATTGACATACTTGACAACATTCGTAAGTCCTCATTTTCATTAATAAATAAATCAAATTTATAAACAGTCACCTAACAAAATAATTATGTTTAGCGAAGTTTGTACAATAATTTGTGTCACACACTGGTCGTACGTCACGTGGTTTGGTCGGTCCCAGACGCATGTGTTTTTCGTTTGTTTGCCTCCTCGCGTTAACAATTCCTTGAAATTATATTCAAAGGCCTCAACACTTTTGAAAAACGTTTAATAATATGTTTTGATATCAAGCGTTGGTACGGTACAGATTGATATTTCTTGTTGAGATATTACCAGATACATTGATGTCTGATCGATTTACAACGTATGAGTGTTAAGTTAAAAGTATTCTTATTTTTATTTGCTACATTTGGCATTTTGCGAGAACGCGAACACACCTGTGTGACCACTCATGATCACGACGGTAAGCTTCAATGTGTCTATTCATTCTGCAATGTTTCCAATTCCAATCCTTGACTGTCGGTAGAAGAATCAGAATCTGGAGTCGCCATATTGCATATTAAAATTATGTATGGGACTTTCCTCGTTTATTATAAAATAGTTATGTTCAGATTATTTTGGTTCAATAAATTTATTTCTTACTCGACTTACTACGTCTGTCTTATCTAATCTTTCCCATGTAGTCAATTATGGAATGAAATTGGTCTTCTAAATAAGATAATTATAAAAGTTATACAATTAAATGTTAGGATGCACAGAGCATGAAATAGGCGTTATTGATGTCTAGATATTTCTCTCTGAGCTAGTATTAATATATATTAAACAATATAATGTAGGATTTGTTCCGTTATTATACAACTTCAAGCAAGCATGATCAGAAAATATAATCAGCTGCAATTATTCTACAAAAAACTAGTCATCATACTTTCACTAAGAGAACATGATTCCTCACAATCTTCAAACTTACGGAGATCTTTACAGCTGATAGAATCTAACTCGGGAAATAAATTTTCTTGAAGTGATACATAAATAAAAAACTTACTGACAAAAGATAGAACATTAAATGAACGTAATAACTACAGTGTCGTCCTTATCTAAAGAACTCATCTATTCGACATCAGTAAATATACTACCCTACTCAAACTCCCAAATGCTCGTCACTAGGAAAATAGGTACGCATATTCGATCAGCGTATCAACCAAGTTACATAAAAGGATTATAATTTTCTTACATCTACACGCAAACTATAAAATAAATGTAATTTTATCAATACCAATTCACCTCACAAAATGTAACTACAAGTAATGAATTATTACCCTAAGATAAGAGTTAACGTTTAATGAATTGTACTTGGATAAAACAGAATTTTTGATCGAATAATTGCTTTGCGAATGTTCCGTGTAATTATTACAAGACTCCTGATCGCAAAACATTTTAAAAATGAAACATTGGTAAGTGGTAAATTTGTTCCTAAAAGTATAAACAATATGATATAGTTATAAATATTCATGAAGTAGTAGTAAAAGCCCTTAATTTGATTTAATTATCAGACCATGGCGAAATGATTTAATATACATCGGCAAACTGTTTGGAACGTAGCACATTGTTTACCTTTGTTAATATAGACATGTTTGTAAGGAAAACAAACTGAATACAAAGGATATATAATAAACACCATACCAAATTAGTTTAAACACTGTAACTATATAAAGTTAAATAAAAATAAGTATTAATCTTTTGATGAATTCATCGTCGCTACCATCTTGTCAAAATGGAGACATATCCGGATCGATTGTATTAGTATGCATTATACATGTAAATGTTTCATTTTTTGAAAACAAACGCACGACATAACCTTCACCTTTAGATTATTTAAAACCACGCAATTAATTTGCTTTCCTTGTAAAACCAACATTCCTGACTGTTAATATATTGATGTGTATGTGTTACTGGCCGCCGATAACACTAGCATTTGCACCATATATATATTTGGTCATATTTTATGATATCGGAGAGACTTATTTGTACATTAGTATACTCAATGGCAACACTGCTATTGTAACAACATCGTTGTTTCTGGCTAGTATTGTGCGTTTTTGTTAAAACTACTGCTGTCGTTTTTCCGAATTATAAGTCAATATTTCCTGAATTCAAGAAAGTACCGAAACAACTTAGAAGAATTGGAATTGAGATTTCTATCCAAACACAATGCGTCTAATGACAATGTTATCAATTTAGGTCAAGTTAATTATAAAGATAAAACTATTCAATGTCATACTATAATCGTTTACGTCTTTGTCCCATCTTTCACCATTAGCAACCATTGGCACAAGGTCAATCACCGGCTCTCTCTGGAATTGGCAGAGGTATTTAACAAAATCATCTCATTCCAAACCAGTCTATTGATTAAGCAAAGGCGGAGATAAATGACCTTGCGAATTGTAACAGCTACTTTCAGACCAGTAGAAAAGAGAAAGAATCTTGTCGCAGTGATCACTTAATCAAAACCATTCCATAGAAATGCATACTCTTATTCTCTAATCGAAATGTGGTTGTGTCAAAGTGATAAGACAATCAACATTTGCTGATTGTTTTCTTGCCAGTGATTGCAGTAAATATCACAAATCTATTACATAGCTTTTTTTCGGGAATTGACCGTCGAAGCGTAGGCATTTATTGACTTTTTGTAATTTCCTGGTTGAATCGTTTTCCGAACAAAAAAAACAAACAACTACCGAAAGCTTTTATGTCTTAATTGAGCGTTCATTAAATTGATTTAATCAACGGCGTACTAGACATACGAGGGATGATCCATATATAACGAGAAAAGGCTTATAATTTTGTCATTTCTTAGTATTTTCTAAAAATAGTTTATGTGGTGGTTAATACATGTATTAGGAGAGGACGTACGGAGTATTTTTCAAATAAGTCGAAAAATAAATTATTTGGAACATTTTTGCCGACCTATGAAACCGGTAGGCGGGGCAACGTCATATTTGCACATTTTAACGTTATTCAGCATTGAACTTTGATCAATTTGACGATCACATTCCTAAGGCCTTATTGTATTGATTTTTAAAAACTTTTCAGATTATCATCCTTCAATATTTATACGTCTTCACCAATGCCATACAAAGTCGAAAATCTCTCACGATAATTATCTTTCGGAATTTCATTCAAAACATCCAACATTTTCGTGCGTAGTTCTGACGTTGACGTCACAATACGTCCACTTTGCGTTAGATCTCTAGCCTTTTTCCAGTCCATTTTTAATACGTTATTATGTTCACAAATACAAAAAATGTAGCAGCTTTTGACATGATATGATCACGAAATGTTTACTGAATATCTTGCACAATTTTATTATTACTTGTTTCTTCAAAACTAAATATTTTATTGAAACCCTGTCAGGCGAGTCTTATGTGACCCCGAGTACCAATTGTCATCACATTGCTGTTGCTTACATGAAAACTGTGAGGGTTTGAATTTGCGTGACAATGCTGAAAACACCGAAAAATGCCCCGCCTTGGCGTATGGAGGGTTACCTTAGCAACCATATATTTTAACATGATGTCGCTGTTATCACGAACATTCAGGGAAACATTGCTAATGTATGTTATTATTACCAGCTAAAGTTTGAGTAAAATTTAACGGATCATAACAAAATTATAAGCATTTTCTCGTTATATATGGATCATCCCTCGTATACCGAAGCTCATCAGAAAAAACTGTAAATTCCAATTACCAAGACATGTTCTCTCAGGGTGTGGTGTTGCAGAAGGCGTGTAACTTACAGCGGACCTAATGAATAACGCTTTGATGTATTTGCAATTGAGCACAACTCATATTATTTCCAGACATCAAATATCCAATCGATTACATTAGAACATATGAGAGGTTTTGAACAGTGAATGTAATTGTTCCTCACGGCTCGGGCCAAAAACAAACGTCTGCATTCATTCAAACAGAAATATGTCGATTCAAATGGGTCAGGAAAACCTGTCCAAACTTTTAATGCAAAAAATGATCTACAATATATTAATACAGTAGCGCACAGACAATCCAAATCCACACTGAAACGGCGGCACCGCCAGGCAACCTAAGCAATAATCAGACATAGAACTAACCATTCATATCCCCAAAGTGGATATAAGTTGTGATAAGTCTACACCTAACAGTATTGCCATGCTTGTAATTATTCAAGTTGATGTCGTATAAAAAAAAATTCATCCTTATCTAATTTCTCTACTAAGTACTTTTCTAGTTGTTCCTATCGTTGTATGGTAAAATGCATTTGTTTTTCTTGTTGTCATACTTGTACTTGTTTAGGTATGTATAGATAACAATTAATGGTATTACACTTAATGTCTTTGTATTGTTGTTTCTACTATAATTGTAAAGCTTTGGTGAAGGGAAAAAAGGAAAATTTTCATTCGTAGTTTAAATATACACGTTTATTATTTCAACACGTTTCAGTATTGCACGTTCGTCATGTGTATATTATATAATGTACGTAATGCGGCAAATTCTTGCATGATTGCGAACTACCGATAACTTTTGTACTTTGTCCCCAATGTTTTTATACAATTGACCGGTTACCACAAACAATCGATCATTATACTTGAAACATGATTGCAGAGAAACTAGACTGAAGATTTCAACTCACTGTCCTTCATTGGCCATTCCTTCCATTCAAACGTTCAAAGCGGAGTTTAAGCAGACATTTACTCGAATTAATCGTAATCAAATGTAAAAAAATACTTGATCTAACAGTGTTTGGGGAAGAGGAGAGAAACCAATATCGTTCTGTTCTTTGGTTTACACCTCAGAGTACATGCCAAGCGCATGACCTATTTACTACCAATTTATTAAGCAAGGTTGTGCGAAAATTTATTACGTGTCTTCATGACGTTAATCCTAGAGAGGATTTTCCCAACATGCTTCTCATTCGATGTCATCATAATTAACGAGCGCTTTTATCTAATTCAGTGTAGTCCGTAGAGAGAAAAAAAAAATCATTTCAAAATTTGACAACCTCCCTGTTGTGCTCGGTACTGACTTAAGAGTATAATTCTGTATTAGAACAGGATAAATGCTTCGGATAAAGAACAAAATAATAGTACACGAAGTTAATAATTACGTAGAGAAACTAGTACAGCCAGATGTTGTAAATGTCTTCATTATGGAGTGGATCCGACACCCAACGGAGTATAAATACGCGCATAGTTTGTTACTGTAAGTTCGAAAAAGTTTACACATTCGATTATATTTGCCATTTTGGTATATGCATAATAATGTTTGATGTTATTATATGTCACTGAGCGTGGTTGTTCTTGTTCATTTTCTTAATACTATACAAATACCTACGTTACCTAGCACTGTATATGTACAGTATATTATCTGAATACGTTATGATACCTAAAGTGTACGGATGTCTCCACTAAGTAGTCATATACTTAATGTTTCCAATTCGTATCCGTAACCGTCAGTAGAAGAATCGCAATATGGGGTTGCAATATTGCATATCAAAATCTGTATTTGCGACTTTTCATTTGTAGTTATGTTAAGATTGTTTTACTTTAATACGTTTATTTCTTACCCGACATATTGCTGTTCAATACAATGCATTATGTATTATGTCAAGAAAAGTTGCTAAGTATATCGTCGTCTTGTATCACCTTCACATGTGTGGATTGTTGACGTTTTCGTATTTAATACGGGATTGGTATGTAATATTTGCAGTTCCTGCTCAAAGTATACATTATAATTAAATATAGTCTACTTATTTCAAGGCACTGTTGTGGCAACACTGTACTAATCTTTATTAAAATTACAAATTGTGATCCAAGCATCTTCCTGCTGATAAGAATATACAAACCAATACGTGGTACATGGTATTTACATGATTTTAATTCACCAAGAACTAAAGTCTGCATTAGGCTCATAAGATGAACCATTCCGAGCGCCCCTGACGCAGTCACGCAATTTTCTTATTTCAGGTCCACCTTGTCTGCCCTTACCGCGACCACAAACAGATTGTTATATTCCTTTTAACTTGTTATTATCACAAGCAAGTAGTTAATCATTGTCTTGCCTGAATTGTGTGTTGTGTCTGGAAATGTTAATCATTTAGTCTGATGTTGTTGCTATTCTTTGATACATGATCATTGTTATACACAAAAGTTTAAACGAGTCTTATAATTTCAAAGTTCATATAATTATGTTTAACTTATTTTCATCGTAATACAATTCAAACAATTATGTTACAGATTCACTGAAACAATATCCAGAACCGTGTCGTTACGTATTAAACGACAAAGAAAGTCAAATGTCATGTCCTAATCTTCTACTGGCTAACAGTTACATGTATATTTATTGGCCTTTAACCATATATAACGTACATAACGAAGCTTTCCGATGACATCCTATCTCTACGGAACTTGATAATTGCCAGTCTACTCGCAAAAAAGCCATTGATTAAAGATATCGAAATCTCTCAAGGGCAGTTTAACATGATTCATTATTCATTCTCACGCAGCTTAACACAATGCATATAGATAACGATAAAATAGTATATACATACTTATAGCGTTTGTATTTTTATGTGCAAATATGTAGTATGTTTACCTTATATAACGGACCTCTAATGAAGATCATCGTAGCTCAATAGTTAGCGCGCTTGTTGTCTACCCGAGGAAATATTGTTTTCTTCTTAAATTGTCCACTTGGAGAAAAGATCATTGAAAATCTGTCAGGACTCAACTGAAACAGCTTATGAAGACAATAGGTACAACAAAGATCTCACAAAAAGAATCGACACAGACCGAACGCATTTTTAGCAGGAAAAAATGTTTGGAATAATAAAGTATTGTTGTGCTTGTTTCAATTGTTCCATTTAAGATATGTTATGCTAGAACTGTTGACAAATAACCAGGACGATCACGAGATGACATTTATAATATACATATTGTGCAACAATTGTAACGCAACAAATATACAATATACAATCATTTTGAAGACTGTCGTTAACGTTTCCCAGTATCAATGACAACGTGTACGATTAATTGTTTTAAACGTTAATTATTTTATGATGACGAGTCTGTTGCTGTATCTATGTGACGTTAACAAATGAATGCATTTCGTTCCAAACACACATCGTTCGTCTCCTTAATTAGTTCAATTGATAAAATAGACTACAACTAATGTACATTAGGAATGGTTCCACTTATAATTGTGGTTGAAAACCATTAGATGACTCAGTATCAACTAAAAATGGTGATGTAGTTTCTGCGGTTAATTTTAATACCTTTGAGGTGTAAGTATTTCCAAACTCAGCACCGTGGATGTTCCCCCGTAAGATGTCAAAATGATTGTAAATATTGTGTTACATGTATGTTGTTACGTAGCAAATAAGATAAAGAAAGACTAGTGGAATTCGGCGTTCTTCGATTAAATAAATTAGATAGATACAGATGAATGGAATATCGTTTGTTTTAAAACTTCGATAAGTCATTGGTTAAAGTTGAATAAGGCATTCACAGAGACATTTACATTAATGATAATGCATAGAACACAACGTACAGATGATCATGGTCGATTATTGTTTCACAAAGAGGAGGAACGCACAATCTATTTAAGATAAATATGTTTCCTTGTTCTGATTAAACGTAAGGAAATATCAACTCTTATCAAATACATTCAGCCGTTGCATTTGCCCAGTTAAGTTTGCTACATTATTGTTCTGGAGACATTGCCCGGAAGTAGGACACACTCGGGAAATGGATTAAAAGTGTACAACCAATACTTCACTTCACTTCATAGCTACCTACTAGTTGGCTCTGACGATCATAAAATATTTATGGTGGTGAAATTTATTTAGGCAATATCCTTGACACAGTGATTTATAGCCCTGAAATATCGTCTATTATGCGATACTGGATACACTGCGAAGTGAATATACTCTAGTCTTGAGGACATCTACCATGCCTCTGCCTTAGTTCGGGGTTACGATTATAATGTCGAATGTCAACACAATGTAAAGTGTATATGACCGTAATTATACCTCTTTTCATAAGTATGTTCCTTCCATTTAGGATACGTTGTATCTTGGGGCGTATGTAAATTCGGGGTTTGGTCAATACTGTGATTGTGTCAGGAACTATTTATGTCGTATATCTCCGAATATTTTGTATGAATGAGAGTCTAATCAGGCCTTCTCATAAATATATCCCCTGTCAGCTTCCGGTGACTTTATATAACCACGTATTTGGACGTAAGTACAACAATTTCCTGTCTGCGAAATGTACATGCTGCATTTGAGTCCTAGAACATTTACAATACATATGCTTAATCAAAGCAGACAAAACTTAATTTATCTTAACATCATAAAACGTAAAATCAATGAACAGTCTATAAACACATATTCGTCTCGAACATGCTTCTATCGTCTGTCTTATTTAAATCTTATCCATGTAGTCAATATTTAAATGAAATTGGTTTTCTAAATAAGATACATATGAAATTTATACATTTAAAATGTTATGATGCGCAGAACAAGAAATAGGTGTTATTGATGTCTAGATATTTCGCTCCTCGTATTAATACATATGAAACAATATCTTGTAGGATGTGGACCGCTATTATACCGTTAAAGTATTTTTTGATCAGCTGCAAATATTCTACAAAAGACATAACTATACATCATCCTTTCACTAACAGAACATAATTCCTTACAATGTTTAATTATACAAAGAACTTTACAGCGGATAGAATTTAACGACAAGAAATTAATTTACTTGAAGAAAATGTAACATACAAAAACTAAATATTAGCTGTATAAAAGAACTTGCCTCTCCGACATCTGGAAATATATTTCAAGAACAAATACTCTACACGATTCAAAATCCTAAGTGCTGGACACAAGCAAAATAAACATTGAGTCTGTATGATTATTAACATAGTAACTGAAGAGGATAAGAACTTACATACAAGCAAATGTAAACTGTATAATGTAATTTTATCAATTGCAATTGTGCCTCATAAAATAAAACTACAAGTAGGAGAAAACATATTGGACTTATATTAACGTCAATTTTAAATTATTTAGATAACATATAATTTGTAATCACATAATTGCTTTGAGTAAACGCCGTTAAATTGATTACTTATACAGAATTTTGGATGAACTCATCGTCGCCACCGTCTTGTCAAACGTGATACTTCTTATGCGCATCGATTACTTCAGTATGCAATATACATGTTTTATTTAAGTTTTAAGTTTAACATTTTGGAACCAAGTGGACGACATAACCTTCACCTTTAACTTATTTAAAATGAAACAATGTATTTTCTTTCCTGCTTATACCAACATTCTCCACTGTTAATATATTTAAGTTTATGTGTACGTGGCCGTCGATAGCACACGCATTTGCACCATGTATTTGCTCATATTTTATGATACGAAGCTATTTGTTTGTAAATTATTATACACAAAGACAGCATTGCCTGTTTAATAACATCTCCTTTCACTGCTACATTGTAGTATGTGTCGTTGTTATTTTTGTTATTTTGTGATAAGCTACTGCTGTTTTGTAATAATTTTAAGTCGATATATCCTTAATTCAGGAGCAACAACTTAGAAGAACAGGGAATGAGATTTCAGTACATACAATATTTATGTTCTGTCCAAACAAAATGCGTCTAATGACAAAGTTATCAATTTAGGTCAAGTTAATCATAAATATATAACTATTCAATGTCATAATAAAATCGTTTACATCCTTGTCAAAACTCTTACCATTGGCAACCATTGGCAACCATTGGCAGAGGTATTTAACAGAACAACCTCATTCCAAACCAGTCTGTTAATTAAGGAAAGACGGAGATAAATGACCTAGCGAATTGTAACAGCTACTTATGGGTCGGTAGACGAGAGAAAAAATCTTGCCGCAGTGATCACTTTATCAAAACCATTCTAAAGATAGACACAATCTTGTTCTATGATCGAAATGTTGTTGTGTCAAATGGATAAGAAAATCAACATCTGATGATTGTCATCCTGCCGGTGATTTCAGTAAATATCACAAATCTGTAAAAGGCTTTATCCGGAGATTGACCGACGAAGCGTAGAAATGTATTGACCTTTTGTGTTTGTGATTTCCCCGGTTAAATCGATTTCCGAACATACAAATCAAACGAATACTGAACGCTTCTATGTCTTAATTGAGCGTTCATTTAATAAAATGAATCAACGGCGTACTAGACCGATATCGAAGCTCATCAGAAAACAGTACATTCCAATTACCGAGAGTTGTTATCTCAGGGTGCGGTGTTGCAGAAGACGTGTAACTTACAGCGGACCTAACGAATAACGCTTTGATGTATTTGCAATTGTGAACAACTAATATTATTTCCAGACATTAGCTATCCAATCGATTACATTAGAACATATGAGAGATTTAAACATTGAATGTAAGTGTTTCTTACGGCTCGGTCCAAATACAAACGCCTGTATTCATTCAGATAGAAAACTGTCGATTCACATCAATCAGGAAAAACTGCAGCCGAACCTTGATAATGCATAAAGTGATCTAAAAGATATGAATACAGTTGCCCACATACATTAGAAAACACACACAGGAACGGCTGCAGCGCATAGCCACGCACGAAATAGTCAGACAAAAAAACGAACCATCCATTCCCCCTAAAAATGGAAACAACTTACTCTTAGTATACATATAACAGTATTGTCATTATTGGAATTATTCAAGTTAATGTCGTTACATAACAAAATTTAATCCTACTTTAATTTCTCTTTGCTTGCTCCCATTTCGTGTAATTCTTTTGTAATTTCGTTTCTTATTGTACCTATCATTGTATGGGAAATACAACTGTTCTTTTTGTAACTGATTAGGTATGTAGTCGAGAAATAAATTATGGTTGTCTTTGTACAGTATTGTTGTTTCTGCTGTTTTAATGCTATGGTGAAGGGAGGAATAAGAACATATTCATTCGTTGTTTGAATATGCACTTTTATAATTCCAACACATTTCAGCGTTTTACCTTCTCCATGACTTTGTATGTGTGATTGCGGATTACGTGTGTACCTATACCTTTGTACTTTGCCACATGCTATTTTTATGGTTTAATATCATTGACCGGTTGGCGATAACAATTTAAACATGGATATGCAGAGAGAAATGGACAGGACATTAAAACTCATTGTCACTTATTCGCTCAAACGTTCTTAGCTTTTTGTTTAAACATGTTTTAATAGAAATATACAATCACTGTCATACAAATATATCTATCAATATATTATATTTATTCATGGTTAAAAGGGCCGAGCCACGCGTTCCAAAACTTAGTTACGGCTCTCCCTTATGTTCATAGCTGAGTTTAAGCAGACATTTGCTTGCAATAATCGTGTTACTATCTAATCAAATGTAAAACACTTCATCTAACATTGTTTTGTGAAGAGGATGAACAAACCAATAGCGTTCTGTCCTTTAGATCACACCTCAGTGTACATGTCAAGCGCATAACATATTTACTACCAATTTATCAAGCAATGTTGTGCGAAGATTTATCACTTTTCTTCATGACGTTAATGCTAGAGAGGAGTCCACCAACATGCTTCTCATTCGATGTCATCATAATTAACGAGCGTTTTCATCTAATTCAATGATCGTCCAAAGAGCGAAAAATAACAAATCATTTCAAAATTTTACAAAATCCCAGTAATGCTTGGTATTAACTTAAGAATTATATTCTGTATTAGTGCAGGATAAATACTTCTGATAAAGAACACAATAATAATACATGAAGTAAATAATTACGTAACACATATATCCTTACTATTTCGTATTCATTTCGGCTTCCTTACAAAACATTTCGTTATTAATAAAGGCTGTCAATAGGTAACGTTTCAAACAACTTGTAGATGCTTGCTAAACCATTGGCCATGGTGGGATAAGTCCATTGGTGGGAAAAATCCATCACTACTTACTACAGATGTGTATTTGAGTATCAAATAAACGTAGTAAACTATAAACACTAGATGTCCTCATAATGAAATGGATGCGACGCCCATCATACGCGCATAGTATGTAGCAGTGATTTCGACAAAGCTTACACTATACTGATATTGACTTATGTTGAGGTGAATATGATGTTTTGTTGACCTGAAAAAAGTGGTATTGACCGATGACGAAGTCAGAGGTCAATATCATTTTTGAAGGTTTACTAAACATCATATTCATCGAAACATAAGTCGACAACTGTTATATTGTATACCATGCCATTAGTCAAGAAAATAAAACCTATGGACTCTTTACAATATAATAACTTCAGTCTCTCTTCAGGAAAGTGTATGTAATAGAAACAAAAGACGACTCTTCAAATGTTCTAGCTAACGATGCTCTTCTTTTGTTCAAGGGATTCGACCCGATAAAAATATCTTTCACATCTATACTATGAATACATAAGACAGGGGTCTTTCTTTATGACTGGCCCTCATATACCCAGATTGTGTGTAAATAATGATTTCTCTTCTTTATCGAAGGCCGTTTTCTAGTTTCTGTCTGTGCAGGGTTATGTCGTCAAACCGGGTTTTACGCATTTTGTGAACATTCTATGCTCGACACAGGCGACATTGTGTACGTGTATTGATAAAAGTTGTAATTTTTATGTATAATATTATATTGTCTTGAAGTGTGCAGTACAAATTAAATGATTGTATTCGGCTTGTTTAAAATATTGGACATAATGTTGAGTTGGGTATATGAGGGCCAGTCATAAAGAAAGACCCCTGTCTTATGTATTCATAGTATAGATGTGAAAGATATTTTATCGGGTCGAATCCCTTTGCTTTTGTTATGTATGCCAGAGTATTCACGTATTTATTAACGGCATTTATCATTAATGGCTATGTTAGAGCCTATACATATGTATGAGCAGTTGTAGGTCAAATAATACGGGAAATAACGTTATGTTGTTTGGAACGTTAGGTCGCAGGAAATGACGTCACGTCATAAAAAGGTATATCCAACCCAGCCTAATAGGTATACAATATATATGATTATACTTGCCATTTTGGTACACATGTATATGCCTTATAACGTTTGATGTTATTATATGTCACCGTGCGTGGTTGTCTTGTACATGTCCTTAACACTATACAATTATTGCTACGTTACTTGGCACAGTATATGTACGGTGTCATATCTGAATACATTCAGGGACCAATACTGTACGGTTGTCTCCATCTAGTATTGACATCCTTGACAACATTCGTAAGTCCTCATTTTCATTAATAAATAAAACAAAATTATAAACAGTCACCTAACAAAATTTGTTCAGCGAAGTTTGTACAATAATTTGTGTCACACACTGGTCGTACGTCACGTGGTTTGGTCGGTCCCAGACGCATGTGTTTTTCGTTTGTTTGCCTCTACTTGGCACCGTATATGTACGGTGTCATATCTGAATACATTCAGGGACCAATACTGTACGGTTGTCTCCATCTAGTATTGACATCCTTGACAACATTCGTAAGTCCTCATTTTCATTAATAAATAAAACAAAATTATAAACAGTCACCTAACAAAATATGTTCAGCGAAGTTTGTACAATAATTTGTGTCACACACTGGTCGTACGTCACGTGGTTTGGTCGGTCCCAGACGCATGTGTTTTTCGTTGGTTTGCTTTACGCGTTAACAATTCCTTGAAATTATATTCAAAGGCCTCAACACTTTTGAAAAACGTTTAATACTAGTTTTTGATATCAAAATTATGCGTCGGATGATAACAGAAAAATATGACGCGACGTTGGTACGGTACAGATTGATATTTCTTGTTGACATATTACCAGATACATCGATGTCTGATCGATTTATGAGTGTTAAATTAAAAGTATTCTTATTTTTTATTTGTTATATTTGGCATTTTGCGAGAACGCGAACACACCTGTGTGACCACTCATAATCAATACGGTAAGCTTCAATGTGTCTATTCATTCAGCAATGTTTCCAATTCGTGACTGTCGGTAGAAGAATCAGAATATAGAGTCGCCATATTGCATATTAAAATTATATATGCGACTTTTCATTGGTTATTATAAAATAGTTATGTTCAGATTATTTTGGTTTAATAAATTTATTTCTTACCTGACTTGTTGTTGTACAATGCAACTAAACAATAACTCACACATATTGTAGCCTAATTTCAGTAAGATATACACTTGACGAATGTTCTAAGTACACACTTTTAGAACTAGAATAAATCAGGAACATAATCATCTTAACTCAATAAAACTGTTAAGATATCATGTGTTGGTGATTGTCTTTAATACAGAAGAGGAAAAACCAAGATCTACGTGAAAATCATTCATGGATGACGAAAATGACAAAGTAATATTTTTCTCGTGCACACATCTCAAATATGTGTAAATGTGTTTAAATCATTTCATACACAAATAACATTCGACCCCCAAACATAAAGCCATAACAATAATTCGTTTCACATGACGCAAATGACGCTTGAGGAGTGCGCAAGTGCGATATGAATGCTTGAAACTGGCATGCCAATAAGACGGGTAAGATTTATTTCATTAATTGGCTGTCTTGGGGTTCTTAACACATGCACACACTTATTATTAAGAAAGTTGCATTCACGAAAAAACTGCATGTTTCTATTGACTCGATTTAAAATGGATACGTCACATTGCGTCATTTACATTTAGTCCTGAAATGCGTCAAAACATGTTTATGACAACATCTTACTGATGGTTATATCACTTAAAGATCGTGAAATAATGTGAAATCGTTGAATTGAACAAACTATGTCCATTAATTTGTATGGAGCAATTTGAGGTTGAGCATTGAAGTAATTTTCGATAGGCATTTGTCATCCAAATTACTACTACAGTGTAACAAAACTCACTATTTTCGATCAATCATGTCTTTTGTAAGATACGAGCACATTCTCATCACATGGAATTTGATTTTGATGCAATTTCCTATTTAGGTTGCACGATTGAATGGCCGCCTTGTAGCCCGGACCTAAATCCGATATAATACGTCTTCGATGTGTTGGGGCGACGCATCCAAGAACGACGGCAACACCAGAACGTACAGGAACTCACAACGAACCGTTTACTAGAAAGGAATGAACTCCCGCAGCAATTGGTTCACATCATTATTCATTCAATGCCTCAGAGGATGTCAGGCTATCATCAGGGCTGACGGTGGTCATTCATGCTATTGATGGGCGATTTTTGAAATAAATGGTCGTTTTCTAGTATGTTGTTATTATATTTCAGAATGGTGATTAACTCAACTTGATAGACAATAGTTTCCTGATTCCAATGGTATATTCGATTAACTGATAGGTCTAATACATTTTCAGTTAAATGAAAATTACAAAGTGTGTACTTAGAACATTCGACTAGTGTATATTGCATGCTTGACAAAGTTATTTACAAAATATACGTGTGGACTTAGAAACGTATCCAAGTACGTATATCATCGTCTTGTATCACCTGCGGATAGATAACGTTTCGGGGTTTACTATTGTGTTCTCACATAACACCGCTCTAATTAGAGGGTTTTAGGAAGTTCCCTCGAAGGGCCTGTGTGGTCTCTAGGAGGCCTCTTAACGTGAATGATTTAGTGGTGACTGACCTTTGTCATGTTGTAGTTATCTCCCTTATGCTGGTTATCGCGCCAAACTCCGGAAGGTCCAGGACCTTTAGATTGATTTTCATGGCTATATGGCCCCATGGTGTAAGTTTATTTGATTGTACAGTGTTCCCTCTCGTAACGTCACCTCTCTCAAACGACTCCCTCCTTTAAACGACATTCAAAATTCCTCCCGTGCAATTTCAACGTTAATTTCCCTCCGAGAAACGACACCTCCCTTCAACGACAAACGTCACTGAAAAGTCGTACCGACACTAAGAATTACCTCTCCGGACCGGCGTAGGTTAAGTCAGTTGTTGATTGTTTTAATAGGTATTGACGCTGTCTGTCAAAATGTGTGAATATGGTATACTAATCATCATTGAGAAGCTTGTAAATCGCTATTTTTCACACTTGCATTGTGACACGATTAACAAATTGTGGTTTGGTCTAATTGAATAATTACGCCGATTAGATTGTTTTCATTCATTGGTGGTCTGTATAATAAATTTGGTCAGGGTAAGGTGAGAAAATTTGTAACTTCTGATTAAAATAAAGTGACAATTAATGCATCTTTTCTAACAAGAAAAAGGAAAGCGTTTGTTTATTTTAATACAAATGGCGTCGGGCATACGGTATCGTCTAAAGCCCGTCCGATCCGGACCGTCATGTATGTAAATTGGTGTACACGAACATTCTGTTATTTTGTATGTACATGTAGTCAGTACTTATTTCATGGCAAAATTGGCGAAATAATTAACTTTTATAGAATTGATAAGATCATAATCTGGTCAGGAGTTAGCAACCTCAGTACACTGTATTCATCTTTACTAATTATGACACGTTGCTTGTGTACATAATGTACATATTTTGGAGGTTAAATCATGCTATTCATGCAACAGTCTGTTAGAAGTACAATCCCTCTCCACAACGGCTCCCTCTCTACAACAAACACTATTTATGTCTCCCACAAAAGTCGCTCAAGAGAGGTACCACTGTATTATCATTTGTATGTGTTATTCTAGTCATTTATGTACTTCGTTACGTTTCTGCAGTTCAAATATGCTTGAAAACAAGTCATTTGTTATGTTTCGGTTGGATTGTCTAAAACCCGTCACACCATTTTGTCCGGTACTATTTTGTCCGTGTTATGTTGAGGCATCAGGCTACTAAAAGTTGTAGATTAGATCTGCACTAGTTGTCTCCCTTTGATTGTATTTTTGTAACCAAAGTACACGTTTTAACTCCATGAGTAATAATACGTAATATGTTTCTAAGGTTCTCTTTTGTTTTATTTCAGTATTTTACTATACGAGTATATTATCACCATATACGTCATCAAGAATAAAGACACTTAAGTTCATCATCTTTTGTTGGTCTTCTTGATAAGTCAAGGACTTCACAGTAAAATAACCAGGATACATATAGGAAAAACGAAAGATGTCAGACATCGACGATCAAGATAAAAGAATGGGAACGTTAACAGACGAACGAGAAGAAGAATGTAACCTACATGATGATCAAGATAAAAGAATCAGAACGTTAACGGACAAAGGAGAAGAAGAATATAACCGACATATTGAAAAATACCAAGCTGATTTAATAAAACTTCGCAGAGATATCGAACAAATAGTTATTGATTTTGAGAACAGTGACTTTTCTAAAGATGAAGTTATGAAATTAAAATTGAACTTAAATGGCTGTTTTGAATTCTATGAATTTGTACTAGAGAATTATAGAAGTTACTTGTCAGCGACTCGTACAGAAGCGAGCATCAAAGAAAAGGAATCTCAAGAAGTGATCCATAGAACCACATCAGAAACAGTCGTAAACACAATGAATAAAATGGAGAGACTTTTAAAAGATCTGCCAGCTTCGTTAGTGCATTCAGCACCAAGTGTGCATTCATCACGCAGTAGTAATCATAGTCGTAACAGTGTTGTTAGCCAAAAGGCAAGAGCAGTGGCAGCCAAGGTAAAACTTGAATTTGAAAGGAAAGAAGCTGAGCTTGTAAAACAAAAGGCAAGACTAGAGGAGGAACAGGTGAAAATGCAAGCCCTTACAGAAAGGAAGAAAACAGAACTAGATGCAGATATGAGAGTGCTGGAGAAGGAGAAAGATGTTGTGGTGGCCGAGGTTGAACTTGAAATCTATGAAGAGGAGCTCGGTAGTGTTAAATCTGAAATACACACAGGCAAGTTAGACATGAAACTTGGTGTTGGACCGAAATTACATTCGATAAAACAAAGTGTTGAACCCTCTGTAGTGCCTAAATTGGACCCTGCTGATTGTGTTGATAATCTTCAACAGACTGCAATAATGAAAGACATTGCAGAGCCACCACGTACATCTGTTATGAATCAGAGGGCTGAACCCTTCTGGCAATTGACTTCAGATAAACAATATACTGACATCTCAAAATACTTACTGAGAAGAGACTTATTAACGGAACGATTTTACAAGTTTGATGACAAGTCAGAGAACTTTAGAATGTGGAAAACCAGCTTTCGCGCCATCTTGCAAGACATTGAAGCATCGCCTGCTGAAGAGTTTGATCTCTTATTGAAATATCTCGGACCTGAATCGAAAACATACGCTATGAGTGTACGACAAGCAAGCTCTAACAATCTTGAACAAGGTCTCTCAATGTTCTGGGAGCGCTTGCATGAAAGATACGGTTCACCAGAATTAGTGGAATCATCGTTTAAGCAAAGGCTTGATAAATTCCCCAGGCTCACTGGAAAGGACAATAAGAAGTTATATGAACTATCAGACTTGTGCAATGAAGTAAACGCGGTGAAACAGGATCCTCAGTATTCTACGTTGTTGAGTTATTTTGATTCATCTTCAGGAGTTCTTCCCATTGTAAACAAACTTCCGGTTCACTTGCAAAACAGATGGGTGACGAGAGCTTCTACCTATAAGAGAGTTAAGAAAGTACACTTCCCGCCCTTTGGTGAATTTTGTGAATTTCTAAGAGAAACCAGCTCAATTATGAACGATCCTGGTTTATGTGTTAGTACATATGAGAAAAATGACAGACAAGGTGTTAGAGTTATTGTACATAAAACTGAGGTGTTCAAATGTGATACATGCCCCTACCACGGAAATACAGATACTCACACATTGAATGAATGTAAAACATTTAAGTCGAAATCTGTGTCTGAAAGGAAAAAGTTTCTGAAAGATCACAATATTTGCTATAAATGTTGCAATGCAGTAGACCACAATTTTAAATCATGTGAATTTACTGGTAGATGCAGCGAATGTGATAGTGACAGACATCCGTCTGCCTTACATTATTTTCAAGGTGCACCCCTGAATGATCAGGGAGAGATCATCTACGAACAACCGGCCACCATCTATGTTTGATACTAATCAACAGGTGCGTAGTAGTTGCACGAAGATATGTGGTAAGGGTTTTTCCGGTAAGTCGTGCTCCAAGACAGTACTAGCCAAAGTCTTTCCTAATGGTCAGCCGGCAAAAGCCAGAACCGTGTATTGTATACTTGACGACCAGAGCAACCGTACGTTGTGTAGGCCAGAACTGTTTGATATATTGAATACAGACTCAAAGTCAATAGGTGAAGAATACTACACCCTTGTATCATGTTCTGGAAGTATCCAGACTAGTGGTAGGACATTAAGTGGTTTAACTGTGTCTGCTCTTGATAATAGTTTTAGTGTATCGCTACCCAGAGTGCTAGAATGTGAACACATTCCAGACACGCGTTCCGAAATACCAACCCCAGAAGTTACACAGTACCACGATCACCTGAGTGATATCCCTATTCCTCCACTTAGACCAGATGTCGACATACATACCATGTGTACGAACAACGCATTGGAAGACCTAATGCTCCATTCGCACAGAGGCTTGGATTAGGCTGGGTTGTAGTAGGTGAGGTGTGCCTAGACGCACATAGATCAAACGTCAACGTGATGAAGACGTTTGTACATAGTGATGGAAAGTCGTCGCTTTTCCAGCCATGCGAAAGTAAGATTGCTGTGAAAACATTAAACAATGATATATTTGTTGAGACTGTGAATGACAATAAACTTGGATTATCCATAGAAGATAAGGAGTTTGTGAAGATAATGGATGTAGAGTTTCGTAGGGAGGAAACCGGCCATTGGTCAGCTCCTTTACCATTTCGTACTCCGCGAGTTCGATTACCTAATAACAAAGCTGATGCATACAAAAGAGCCAAGAGTATAGAAACATCAAATAACCCTGCAGATGATGGAACCCGTGGTATGATACCTTCGGAGTTAACACAGTCTAAATGGCTTTCTGTGGAACCATTGTTGACTATATCCAATGATTTCAACACCAGCCACCAGTTACAGAATCCAGATGACGACAGTGAAATTCGACCAGTTATAGAAGTTAAAAAAGTTGGGGTTGAGAGATTGAAACTCGGTTGTCACCGTTTTGAACGCTTCTCAGTGTGGATAATGTTAGTGGCAGCAATGTCATGTTTGAAGCGGAAGGCAGCATCATACTATAAGGACAGCCAGAAAGCGAGAAATACAGTACAGCTCAAAGTTGATGCTGAAGACACTATCATTAAGGAAGTTCAGAAAGAAGCATACAGTATTCTTTAACCAAACATGTTATTAACTCATAAGGAGAATTCCGACATTGTACCACGAAAAGATTTAGACATTAAAGATATGTACAGGTCGCAATGGCGACAAGTGCAAGTATTGGCCGATCAGTTTTGGAAAAGGTGGAAAGGTCAATACTTACAAAACTTGCAAAGCAGACAAAAGTGGACAACAGAGCGCACGAATGTAAAAATGGGTGATGTGATTCTGCTTGTGGATGACAATTTACCGCGTATTCAATGGCAAGTTGGTGTTGTGGATAAAGTTTTTCCAAGTGCGGATAATTTGGTACGCAAAGTGTCAGTGCGCGTTATGAAGGATGGCGCAAACGTGTATTATGTGCGTCCCATTTCAAAGTTGGTGTATTTGTTTTCGCAATAACTTACTGTAGTGTCAGCTGAAAGATTGGTGTACCAAATTGAAAATGTCAGCCCATATGAACATTTTTGTTACACTATGATGAAGAAAAGGTTTAAATATGGACAGTACCTTTATGTTGCAATGTACGCAGACATTGCATTGATTTTCATGTGATGATGATTTTTTGTAACATTTTATTCTTGCTTTCTTGTGTCTTAGGGTTCATGTGAATATATTTTCATGTATTTTGAATAACCTATGCTTAGTTGATGCAGATTACTTTTAAAACCATTTCTTACTACAGTTTAAGATACAATCCACAATATGCACTAGTCTTAAGGTTCTAGCAAGGTTCTTTTTGTTTTAAGGCTTATGCATACCTGTATTAGAATATTATTGTTGCACTTTTAAGGCTCATGCATACCTGTATTAGAATAGTATTGTTGCAATTTTAAGGCTCATGCATACCTGTATTAGTATATTATTGTTGCTGTTTTAAGGTTCAAGTTAACTGCGGTCTAGAAGGTTGTAAAATTCAGTTTGGTAAAATGTTGACATTTAAGTTCTAACATACTCTATGTAATACTTTTTGATTACTTCTTATGTACAGGTTTTTATTGTTGATTATTTTGTGTTCATACTTGTTAATTGTAGAACTTGCAAATTTGTTTTGTTGCATAGTGATATACTTCATGGAATTATATCAGGCAGGGAGTGTGTTGTCACATAACACCGCTCTAATTAGAGGGTTTTAGGAAGTTCCCTCGAAGGGCCTGTGTGGTCTCCAGGAGGCCTCTTAACGTGAATGATTTAGTGGTGACTGACCTTTGTCATGTTGTAGTTATCTCCCTTATGCTGGTTATCGCGCCAAACTCCGGAAGGTCCAGGACCTTTAGATTGATTTTCATGGCTATATGGCCCCATGGTGTAAGTTTATTTGATTGTATTATCATTTGTATGTGTTATTCTAGTCATTTATGTACTTCGTTACGTTTCTGCAGTTCAAATATGCTTGAAAACAAGTCATTTGTTATGTTTCGGTTGGATTGTCTAAAACCCGTCACACCATTTTGTCCGGTACTATTTTGTCCGTGTTATGTTGAGGCATCAGGCTACTAAAAGTTGTAGATTAGATCTGCACTAGTTGTCTCCCTTTGATTGTATTTTTGTAACCAAAGTACACGTTTTAACTCCATGAGTAATAATACGTAATATGTTTCTAAGGTTCTCTTTTGTTTTATTTCAGTATTTTACTATACGAGTATATTATCACCATATACGTCATCAAGAATAAAGACACTTAAGTTCATCATCTTTTGTTGGTCTTCTTGATAAGTCAAGGACTTCACAACTATGGGATGTGTATGTAATATTGGAGCTCCTGCTCAATGCACACATTATAATTAAATCAAATCTTCTGATTTCACGATACTGCTGCATGGCAACCGTACTAACGTTTATCAAACTTACAAATTGTGATTCAAGCATGTTCCTACTGATAAGCTAATACAAACCAATACGAAGTACATGTTATCTACATGATTTTAATTCTCCAGAAACTAATGTCTGCATTCGGCTCATTAGATGAACGATTCAAAGTGCCACTGACACAGTCACGCAATTTTCTAATTTCAGGTCCACCTTGTCTGCCCTAACCGCGACTACAAAGGGATAATTAATTTCATTTTAACTAGTTATTATCACAGACAAGTAGTTAATCATTTTCTTGCCGGAATTGTGTGTTGTGTCGGGAAATTTAAATCATTCAGTTTCATTTTGTTGCTATTCTTGGATACATGATTATTTCTTTATACGAATATATCAGAGATTCTCACGATTTCACAGTTCATATATGTTTTGACAGCTGGGACTTAGGAGGATAATTTTCTCGTTGAGTTGTGTTGTGTGTTTTGCCTATTGGACCTTGTTTTTTTTAATTTTTTCTTCTGTGCTCGGCTAGTTAAGTTGAATGCTGCCTTCCATGTCCGACTTAGAAGTATATTTGTACTCATTTTAATCGTAATAGAATTCAAACAAGAATGTTATACATTCAATGAAACAATATCCGGAACTATGTTATCATGTATCAAACGACATTCAAAGACAATTGTCAGGTCCTATTCTTCTATTGGCTGACAGGAAATGTTACATGTATATTTATTGGGCTTCTATCAAATATATCGTACATAACGGAGCTTTCCGATGACATCCTATCTCTATGGAACTTGATTATTGCCAGTATACTCGCAAAATAGCCATTGATTTAAGATGTCGAAATCTCTCAGGGGGAGTTTTACACGATTCATTATTCATTCTCACGCAGCTTGCAGTATGCATATATATAAAGATAAAATAGTATATACCTACTTTTGCATTTTCATTTTCAAATGGAATGTTAACCTTACATAACGGACGTCCAACGAATATCATCGTAGCTCAATGGTTAGCGCGCTTGCCGACTTCCCTGGCGACCCGGGTTCAAATACGAATAGAGGAATTCATATGCCTGTCATATTTAAGCAGAACGCTGACTGGCAAATAAAGGCTACGCACGGCATATAAATTCAGACCATACGACTTTAATAACATCTCTGTTTTGACTATTGCAGTTTAGTCGACCATTGAATGGAATCTGCGTTGTCATGGTAATTACTTAAGAGAAACTCATTAATCACAGTATCTCATTTGTGCAGGAAATTCTCAGATAAATTTAAAATTGTTCTTAAAAAATAAATATCAGTAATGAAGTCAGCCCAAATCCTATTCGCATCACGCTGTTGTCCAATACTGACTGTCAAAACTAAGCACCTTTGTGTTATTTAGAAACTACATATTCATAAAGATTTGGTAAATGTTCACATTTGTGGTCATATAGCAAACATTATAGTATTGAATGGTACGGATAGTTATGTCTGATGCAGCAATAGCAGACGTATATATCCGACCTGAACACTTGTTAATCTGCTCCTACTGTTTTGTCACTCGTGTATACCCTCTTTCAGCAACATAATCAGTACGATTGTCACATTTGGTTGGTTTCGTGCAGAATGTTAGGCAATGTTTTCACCTTGTATTATCTGAATATATTTCAAACCTATATGTTTGTGTTATTACGACATAACTACAGTATTAGTATGAATTGTATATTTACGTCCGTGTTGTATAACATTCTCCGGAATCTATGCTTGGACATTAGGCTAAATACAAAATAGTTCGAAAGACCTTTATAGGTAATGGACCATAATCACCACACCTTTTCTCATGTCATTGAACTCATTTACGAACGAAAAAGACATTTTGTAAAACTAACTGCCTATCGTTTAATTATGACATAAATAATTCATTGTTTGATTAAGAATTAGTCCTGGTTGTAAGGAGCTTGCACGAGATGACATAACGATAACCAGTCTGACAATCTATTATACTCCCAGTCTGTCATCAATGCACGCGAATTAACATTAAATATTTTCGATTATTGTTCGATATGGTGCGGTATAAAGTAATTAATTATCCTCTTATAGCAATGTGGGAGTTCTATGTCAACAAGATGATGATGTATGACAATACAATGCTTCAAGAAACTAATGCTACAATTAAAAGTAGCATAAGCATTGTCGAATTGGTCTTCAATGGATGTCTTACTTATCGATAAAAAGTAGAAAAGGGCTGTATTCTCAAAGAAGAACAATTATCTAAATGTTCACATAGGTAATACATCATTTTAAAGAAGACGTGGTATAATTAGAATATACCTAATGCTGCACAGCAAGCCAGTGCAATAACTACAAGTTAAATTTCTTATCTGAAAACGTGGAGTAGGAGTGCAATATTTACCCGAGGACATATATTTTAGTCTGTTATTGTCTACATGGAAAACCGAACAAGAAGGTAGCACTCAATAGAAACAACCAATATACAATAGGCACAAAAAGTAACTCACAAAAAAAATTAAAAACACATACAAAAAACATGTCTAACACAAAACTGTATAAACAAATGAAAGTAAGCCGCTGGTACTCCTAGTTTTAGGTGTCAAAAAGTCTAGAACAGTTTAAGCATCACTGTTACATTAATGAAATGGTACAGTCATGTGGCTGAATTAATGGTGTTTGATGGTTGAATGTTGTAAGTAGGGGAAAATGTTTGGAACAATAAAGTATTGTTTCGCTTTTTATCAAGCGTCTCATTCAAGAGATTTAATACAAAAACTGTTGACAACTGTACCAGGAAGATCACGAGAAGTGCGTTTATAATATCCTTTCTGTGTACAAATTGAAACGGAACAAATGCATAATATCCATTCGTTTTGGGGACAGACGTTAACGTTTCCAAGTATCAATGACAACGTGTTTGATTGGTTAATGTAAACGTTAATCAATTAATAATGACGGGTATATTGCTGAATCTATGTTGTTAGAACGAATTGCTCCATTTAATTCCAAATACACATCGTTCGTCTCCTTAATTAATTTAATTGCTAAAATAGACTACAACTTATGGACAGTACGAATGTTTGCACTTATTTGACACACCGGAAGATTGGTAATTAAAAACTAATTGCAATTGAATAAGATGACTAAGTAAAACTGAGAAGTTTTAGTGTAGTTTCAAAGGTATATTTAAATACCTTCGAGATGTAAGCGTTTCCAAATTACCAACATGTGAGTACCTTGAGTGGTCAAAATGATTATGAATGTCATGTTATGTTGTTTTGAAGTCAATGAGATAAAGAAAGACAAGTGAAATTCGGCGTTCATAAATTAAATAGAAGATAAATGGAATATCGTCTGTTTTAAAACTTTGGCATACTATTTGGTTACAATTAAGTGAGGCATACACAGAGCAATTATCATGAAGGGTAAACATGCATATCGTACTAATGATAGCAGTCGATAATCGTTTCGCAAAATTAGATAAAATTGTTATGAATAAACATCAGGAAATACATGTACCTACTTTTATCAATTTTAGCCGTTACACATGCCACGTTCAGATTGCTATCGTTACTTTCTGAAGAGACGGGTCGGAAGAAGGTCTCGTTCGGTAATGAATGGCAAGTGTAATGTCAATGATTTTAGGAAAAAACTTTACAACGATGGACTAATTGGCTCCGAAAACCATAAATACTTATGGTGGTGAAATGTATTTAGGCAAATATATGGACACAGTTGTTTATAGCACTGCAATAACGTATTGTATGCGATATTGCACTTGATACACTGCGAAGTGAATATACTAAAGTTTGAGGACATATTTATGCTAGTGCTATGGTACAAGCGAAGGATTCTAATGTCGGCTTTCACCACATTGTACATGCGTAAACAACCGTAAACGTGAATAGTTTGTCTTGATTATGTACCACCCAATAAGGTAACGCTGCATCTTTGGGCATAGGCACAATCGAGGTTTCGTCATCATTGTAATTCTGCATTCTTCATATCCAAAAAAAACTTTGTACCTTGGTCATAAGGGGCAAACCACTTCTCTATCATTGAATCTAACAAAGATGTTTAAGCTATTTATGTTATCATTGATCAATAATTACCCTGTACAGTATGTACATGTGTATTTTATTGTTACTTTTTATGGCACATTTATTGATATTTGGAGCGGGATAGCGAACTATATTGTATTCACTCAAATCCCCAACTGTACATATTTAAGAGAGACATACATGGTTATGATTATTGCTTTTCTGAGTTGGTGACGATCTATTATTAAAATATATAAATCACATGTTTTGTTGTTTAACTGTCGAAAACAGATTTTACGAGGCACTTCTAATTCGTTTACTTCCATGTTACAAAACGTAAATAATACAAAAGCGTTTATTTGATAGCAAGGCTGTTTTATTGAGCAATTAGCTGACACAACAGAGATGTAAATAACACGTATTACCATATTAACATACATTCCCCAGCAACACGTTTATAAACCCTACCATTGTATCTGTTTTATAGCATAATAACTGGTTAAAATTCACATTTCTATCTTCTCAGAAATTCCAAAAGCAAATTGAATTTCGTAGGAAATGTCTCAAGTCTTTTCAGCAGTATGTTAATAAACCAAGACGTTCCATCTCCGTCAATACATTTAAATGGAGATGACGTCAAGAGAGCAAAGTAAAGAAACAAGACCAACGTGATACACTCATCTTATATATACGTTGTGCAGGATATGTAATGCTAGAGGTGTAATATTAGATATATGACCGGGAGATACTGTTGCATACTGCATGATAAATTAGGCTAGAGGTGAAAATTAAGATAAACTTACTGCATCGTTGATAATGGTGTCAAGAAATTCTATAGGACACATGCTTGTATGTAATATTAATTTGTCTCAATTGATGCGTCCTGTTAAATGTTTCACTACACAGTTAAAAGACAGAACACAACTTGACTCGAATGCGTAATTGTAAGTGCATCGATTGCAGAAAATACAATTATAGATAACTTGATAGTACGACGACACACAGTGATAGCGATGTCGGGGAAATCTTTCGATTAACATCAACATCATTCCTATAGCAATGTCTTATATACGCTTTAAAATGCCTTTTGTTCAAATAGATACTGGAAACATACGGTCCTTGTCAACCATTTCTATACGTTTGTGCAAAACGTGTATGTAATAGCGAGTTCCAAAAAGCATTCATGAATAACATGTATATTTATTTTGATTGAACATGTTACTTAGTCTTTGTTATGATCGCGTGGCCGTTAGAGCGAATATATACGGCAGACATTTGGCGAAATACGATGTACCCGAGTTTCCATTCGGACTTTGTCATATACAAATGCAATTTAGGTTTATTAAAAAACAGTTATACAACTTATACTATTCACAGCCGACACCTCATTCCAGATGATATACAATATAATCAGATACAAACATGTTACTTCTAAATTTAACTAAACATTTAAAAATAAACAGAACTAACAAAAAGGCAGTCCATTTTAAAAAGGGAATGTCCACTCATTCCCAAATGAATGACCAAAAATGGCAAAATAAGGTGGTGATTTTAGTGCCATTTTTCTATATTCTGAGAATTTTCAGTAAGAAAAAAATAACAAAGTCATAATTATTTTCACTTTTTTGTAATAAAATGAAAACATTGAAACCAAATAATCAATAAAACCGATAATTTAATACATATTTTACAATTCTACAGATTTATTTGTTAAGCCGGCTTAACATTTGCTGGCTGAAACTATTTAGCCTGTTCAGCAAGTGCTTGAAACATAAAAACTAAACAAAATTTATTTGTTAAGCCAGCTAACATTTCATCAACACAATTTTGTTAAGCCGGCTAACATTTCATCAATAAATTTGATAATTTAATACATATTTTACAATTCTACAGATTTATTTGTTAAGCCGGCTTAACATTTGCTGGTTGAAACTATTCAGCCTGTTCAGCAAGTACATGAAACATAAAAACTAAACAAAATTTATTTGTTAAGCCGGCTAACATTTCATCAATAAAATTGATCATTTAATACATATTTTACAATTATACAGATTTATTTGTTAAGCCGGCTTAACATTTGCTGGCTAAAACTAATCAGCCTGTTCAGCAAGTACTCGAAACATAAAAACTAAACACAATTTATTTGTTAAGCCGGCTAACATTTCATCAATAAAATTTATCAATTAATACATATTTTACAAGTATACAGATTTATTTGTTAAGCCGGCTTAACATTTGCTGGCTGAAACTATTCAGCCTGTTCAGCAAGTACTTGAAACATAAAAACTAAACACAATTTATTTGTTAAGCTGGCTAACATTTCATCAATAAAATCGATAATTTAATACATATTTTACAATTCTACAGATTTATTTGTTAAGCCGGCTTAACATTTGCTGGCTGAAACTATTTAGCCCGTTCAGCAAGTGCTTGAAACATAAAAACTAAACAAAATTTATTTGTTAAGCCGGCTAACATTTCATCAATAAAATTGATCATTTTATACATATTTTACAAGTATACAGATTTATTTGTTAAGCCGGCTTAACATTTGCTGGCTGAAACTATTCAGCCTGTTCAGCAAGTACTCGAAACATAAAAACTAAACACAATTTATGTGTTAAGCCGGCTAACATTTCATCAATAAAATCGATAATTTAATACATATTTTACAATTCTACAGATTTATTTGTTAAGCCGGCTTAACATTTGCTGGCTGAAACTATTTAGCCCGTTCAGCAAGTGCTTGAAACATAAAAACTAAACAAAATTTATTTGTTAAGCCGGCTAACATTTCATCAATAAAATTGATAATTTGATAAATATTTTACAATTATACAGATTTATTTGTTAAGCCGGCTTAACATTTGCTGGCTGAAAATATTCAGCCTCTTCAGCAAGTACTTGAAACATAAAAACTGAACACAATTTATTTGTTAAGCCGGCTAACATTTCATCAATAAAATTTATCAATTAATGCATATTTTACAAGTATACAGATTTATTTGTTAAGCCGGCTTAACATTTGCTGGCTGAAACTATTCAGCCTGTTCAGCAAGTACTTGAAACATAAAAACTAAACACAATTTATTTGTTAAGCCGGCTAACATTTCATCAATAAAATCGATAATTTAATACATATTTTACAATTCTACAGATTTATTTGTTAAGCCGGCTTAACATTTGCTGGCTGAAACTATTTAGCCCGTTCAGCAAGTGCTTGAAACATAAAAACTAAACAAACATTTATTTGTTAAGCCGGCTAACATTTCATCAATAAAATTGATAATTTAATACATATTTTACAATTCTACAGATTTATTTGTTAAGCCGGCTTAACATTTCCTGGCTGAAACTATTCAGCCTGTTCAGCAAGTACTTGAAGCATAAAAACCAAACACAATTAATTTGTTAAGCCGGCTAACATTTTATCAATAAAATCGATACATTAATACATTATGATGTGATGGTGACTAACTATGTTGAGTTTCAACTTGTTACATTTGATAGCCTTTGAGAAAATGACTCAGACAAAAAACTTAACGAACACACATGCAGAAGCAGGTGTACACAATCCCGTCAAGACAATAACCTTCAAAAAGTCGAGCTAAAAAGTGGAGCTCAACACAAAGCTTAACCACGTCCAACAAGAGTGCCAAAATGTCACAAAATACGCCCGTCTTCGGGCAAAGTGAGTCTCAGGGCAAGGTGAATGAAAAAAACAAACAATCAAACATTTTTTTCTAATGGACCATAACCCAAGAAGGTCTATGCTGATTTGGCCTTCAATTGAACTTGTCTTAGATAGTATACCCATAAACATTGTCACCAAGTTTGAAGATACTCAGACGAAAACTATTTGCACTAGAGAACAAACAAGGTGAATTTGACATTTATTTTGGTAATTATAGGACCATAACCAAATAAGGCCTAGGCTGATTTGGCCTATAATCAAACTTGGCCTAGATATTATGCCCATAAGCATTGTCACAAAGTTTGAAGACGATAGATGAAAACTGTTTGCAGATGAAAACTGTTTGCGTTAGAGCACAGACAAGGCCAATTCATACTTATATGGTAATTAAAGGCCTATAACCCAATAAGGCCTAAGCCGATTTAGCCTATAATCGAACTTGGCCTAGATATTATGCCCATAAGCATAGTCACAAAGTTGGAAGACAATCGGATGAAAACTGTTTGGCAATGCGTTAGAGTACAGACAAGGCCAATTTCATACTTATTTGGTAATTAAAGGCCCATAACCCGAGAAGGCCTGGTCCGATTTGGCCTTTAATCGAACTTGGTCTAGATATTATGCCCATAAGCATTGTCAGCAAGTTTGATGACGATCGGATGAAAACTCTTAGCGTTAGAGTACAGACAAGGCCAATTTCATACTTATTTGGTAATTAAAGGCCCATAACCCAATAAGGCCTGGGCCGATTTGACCTATAATCGAACTTGGCCTAGATATTATGCCCATAAGCATTGTCAGCAAGTTTGAAGACGATCGGATAAAAACTGTTTGCGTAAGGGTACAAACAAGGCCAATTTCATACTTATTTGGTAATTAAAGGCCCATAACCCAAGAAGGCCAGGGCCGATTTTGCCTTTAATCGTACTTGGTCTAGATATTATGCCCATAAGTATTGTAACTAAGTTTGAATATGATTGGATAAAAACTGTTTGCGTTAGAGTACAAACAAGGCCAATTTCATACTTATTTGGTAATTAAAGGCCCATAACCCAAGAAGGCCTGGGCCGATTTGCCCTATAATCGAATTTGGTCTAGATATTATGTCCATAAGCATTGTCAGCAAGTTTGAAGATGATCGGATGAAAACTGGACGCCGCAGCCCGCCGCATGCTCGCCCGTCAAGGGTGTTCACATAATACGTCCCGTTTTCAACGGGCGTATAAAACGGGGAAATAACCCTTGCAAAATGCAGGTCATAGTTATGGGTCTTGCTTGACATGGCCAAATTTGATGGTAAATAAGTGTTGAAAGTTTCAAAGATAGTTTATGCACAAAACTTAACAAACAAGACAGCGTTCAATAAACACTTATGCCCTGATGGAAGCCTAGTCCATAAAAATAGCTAAGTCAATCAGGGGCCATAATTCTGTTAAAATGTTGGATAGGGTTACATGGCTTTGACAATGTAAAGGGCTTATGAACTTCAAACATTTTTTATATAGGTGTCCCACCGGTGAAATTTTGTCCCATACAAGTCTATGAAAAATGACTCAGTTTCGCATCTCTCACTGGGTTGCACTGACATTCCGATAATTTCTATTGCCGTTTCCATAAAATGCACTCACTGTCATTCCAAATGATCCATAGAAAATGGCACCTAACATTTACTTTTCATGCTATTTAAAGTCTTCCGGTTACAGTTTGTTATTATTCAATGCACAACAGCTGATTCGGTCGAAGCATCCACCCATTTCTAATCCTCCACCAATGCGTAGTAATCCTGAAAAATATCAATAAAACACTCTTAACTGTCGACAGGCAGTCCATATTTGAAATACATACATAAAGTGTGGTCAACAATTCACACTTTCCATATTAAAACACTACTGGAACAGAACATAATCAACATTTTGGTAGGAACTATTTTAGCATACTACGACCAGGAAGAACTTTCTACCGGTGTGACACCATATATTAGACCAATATTAAATATACCATTTTTGGTATCTTGATCATGTAAAACAATGTGTACACAAACTATATAGAACAAGAGCCATAATCACATGGCCATCCCCCGCCGTATATGATTGCCACTAATGGGCATTACATAGAAACAGGACTAGATATAAAAAGGAAAGAGATGTTATGGAAAATAAACAAAGAGTTAATTAATGAAATGGAACCAGGCAGAGTTCAATGGAAAGGAAAATGTTTTGGTTGATCACTGACCATTGGCCCTGAAGCGCTCACCTGATGACTAGCAGTTTAGGTAGAATCAGTATTTGTTATATGACCTGTAAAAAGGTTTTTCTTTGATGTGACCAGGTGACCTAGTTATTGAACCCAGATGACCGTGTTACAAACGTGACCTATAATTCATAGAGATACACATTGTGGCCAAGTTTCATTATGATAATATCAAAAACGTGACCTCTAGAGTGTTAACAAGAGATTTCTTCAATGTGACCTGGTGACCTAGTTTTTGACCCCAGATGACCCAGTTGCGAACTTGGCCTAGATTTCATAGAGATACACATTGTGGCAAAGTTTCATTAAGATAATATAAACAAGAGGGCCATTGGCCCTATAGCGCTCACCTGAGTTTTATTAAGATTACATAAAAAATGTGACTTCTAGAGGGTTAATATGGTTTTTCTTTGATGTGACCTGGTGACCTAATTTTGACCCCAGATAACCCAGTTTCATACTTGGCCTAGATTTGATAGAGACAAACATTGTGACCAAGTTTCATTTAAATTAGGTAAAAAATGTGACCTCTAGAGTATTAACAAGGTTTTTCTTCAATGTGACCTTGTGACCTAGTTTTTGACCCCAGATGACCAAGATGTAAACTTGACCTAGATTGAATAAAGCCACACATTGTGACCAAGTTTCATATAGATTAGGTAAAAATGTGACCTCTAGAGCGTTAACAAGATTTTTCTTTGATGTGACCTGGTGACCTTCTTTTTGACCCCAGATAACCCAGTTTCATACTTGGCCTAGATATGATAGAGACATACATTGTGACCAAGTTTCATTCAAATTAGGTAAAAAATGTGACCTCTAGAGTATTACAAGGTTTTTCTTCAATGTGACCTTGTGACCTAGTTTTTGACCCCAGATGACCCAGATGTAAACTTGACCAAGATAAAATAAAGCCACACATTGTGACCAAGTTTCATATAGATTAGGTAAAAAAGTGACCTCTAGAGCGTTAACAAGGTTTTTCTTCAATGTGACCCAGATGACCCAATTACAAACTTGACCTAGATTTTATAGAACATAAATTTTTACCAAGTTTCATTAAGATTATGTAGAAAAATGTGACCTCTAGAGTGTTAACAAGGTTTTTCTTTGATGTGACCTGGTGACCTAGTTTTTGACCCCAGATGACCCAGTTACGAACTTGACCTAGATTTCATAGAGACAAACATTGTGACCAAGTTTCAGAAAGATTAAGTGAAAACTGTGACCTCTAGAGTGTTAACAGTCCAATTGTTGACGGCGCACTGCGCACGACGCACGACGGACAAAAGGGTGATCACAATAGCTCACCTTGAGCACTTTGTGCTCAGGTGAGCTAAAAGTGTGACCTATAGAGTGTTAACAATGTTTTTCTTTGATTTAACCTAGTGACCTAGTTTTTTACCCAAGATGACCCAGTTACAAATAGACCTATATTTTTTAGAGACATACATTGTGACCAAGTATCATAAAGATTAGGTAAAAATTGTGACCTCTAGAATGGTAACAAGGTTTTTCTTCAATGTGACCTTGTGACCTAGTTTTTGACCCCAGATGACCTGGTTACGAAATTGACCTAGATTTGATAGAGACATACATTGTGACTAAGTTTCATTCAGATTATGTCAAAAATGTGACCTCACAAGTGTTAATAAGGTTTTTCTTTGATGTGACCTAGTTTTTGACCCAAGATGACCCAATTAAGAACTTGACCTAGATGTCATAGAGACATACATTGGGATCAGGTTTCATTAAGATTATGTCAAAAATATTACCTCTAGAGTGTTAACAATGTTTTTTCCTTGATGTGACCAAGTGACCTAGTTTTTGACCCCAGATGACCCAATTACGAACTTGACCTTGATTTCATAAAGACATACATTGTGACCAAGTTTCATTCAGATTATGTCAAAAATGTGACCTCTCGAGTGTTAACAAGGTTTTTCTTTGATGTGACCTAGTTTTTCACCCAAGATGACCCAATTACGAACTTGACCTAGATTTCATGGAGACATACATTGTGATCAAGTTTTATTGAGATTATGTCAAAAATATTACCTCTAGAGTGTTAACAAGGTTTTTCTTTGATGTGACCTGGTGACCTAGTTTTTGACCCCAGATGACCCAGTTACAAAACTTGACCTAGATTTCATAGAGACAAACATTGTGACCAAGTTTAAAAAAGATTAAGTGAAAAGTATGACCTCTGGAGTGTTAACTGTCCAATTGTTGACGGCGCACGACGGACAAAAGGGTGTTCACAAAAGCTCACCTTGAGCACCTTGAGCACTTCATGCTCAGGTGAGCTAAAAAGTTAAGAATAGTATGAAAATGCATGAACAATAACAGTTTCAAATTACCTGTTGTTCTTATCAGCACCAGCACTCATCTCTTCTATTATTATCAAGGTTTCTCAGATACAGAAGTGTCCTGATGTCAGCAGACCTGATAGATGAACTGAAACAAAAAATTGATTTAAATAAATAACTAGATCCTGTTCAGATGGTCATTATGACCAAGTTTCATACAGATTATTTCCAAATTCTGACCTCTAGCGACTACGATTTGATAGTTTTTAGACACTGGATAACTAGGGCTGTGGATCGCCTGTCCAGGGGCAGTCAGGCCCAGTTTCAGAAATTTTCAAATGGGGGGCACAGCTAGCTAGTTAGACGTTACATCATTAAAAGTGTAGGTCTACTGCTACAAATCAGTGTCAGTGAAGATACGATACGTATCTAGATACAGTTCTCGCCATTCACAATACGTATCTAGATAAGTTTAACTGACCCGTGAATATAAATATCAACATGGTTCATGAAAAATAAAGGAATCTCGCAGATGTATTCTATTATTGAAATCTTAAGTACAAGTTTAGCAAATTCAAAACTATCGAGAGTACTGAGTACTGAATTTTCAACAGTACTGAATTTACGTGTATGTTGTAAACATTTTTCATTGGAGAAACCGCAGGGGCTTTCACATAAAATCATGGTAAAAAAAGAATTTTGTTTTAAAAATGAACGGAAAAACAAAAATTGAATAGATTTTAGGTGAATCGCGCAATATATGCCTTTTATTTTAGCTGCAGATATGACATGATCGTAACGGGCCGTTTGGATAGCAATTCACCGGTGCACCAGTGAATCGTTACAGCCCTATGGATAACCCATTATTGAATTTGATCTAGAGTTTGTTGAGATGGTCATTGTGACCAAGTTTTATAAAGATTAGGTCATAATTGTGACCTCTAGTGACTACGCAATGATTTGGCCTTGTGCACTAGTTTTTGACCTCTGTAGACCCAATATAGAACTTGACCTAGATTGTATTAAGATGGTCACTGTAACCTAGTTTCATAAAGGTTAGGTCAAAATTGTGACCTCGAGTGACGATGCACGTTTTTTCTATGATTTGACTAAGTGACCTAGTTTTTAGCCTCTGATGATCAAATATCGAACTTGACCTAGATTTTGTAGAGATGATCATTTTGACCAAGTTTCAAGCAAATAATGGACGGACAACGGACCTATAAAATGGTAACATTCAGTCAAAACTATCAAAATTACCCTTCAGATTCAGCAACTAGTGAAACCCCTGCCATAGTTCATGAACATTGAAGCAATCGGGTGGCCTCCAGAGTGTTATCAAGACTATTTGACCAAGTGACCTTGTTTTTTACCCAAAAGGACTCAAGTTCGAACTTGACCTTAAGGTCATCATTAAGGTTATCAATATAAACATTTTGATCATATTTCATGCAGATAGAAGCAGAAATGTGGCCTCCATGGTGTTTTAGAGATTGTTCTATTATTTGTCATAGTGACCTAGTTTTTGACCTTATATGGCCCAACTTCGAACTAGACCTTAAGGTCATCAAGATAAACAGTTTGACCACACTTACCGGGTAATGAAGATTGAAGCACAAATTTAATCTCTATGTGATAATCAAACAATATATGTTTTGTTACAAGATCAAGCAAAGTTAAGCCATTATTTTGTAAACCTTCTTACTAATTAGTGCACAAATGCCAGAATTATGAGAGTTAAGGGGTTTAGTAAGGGTTATTTAACATAGAAATGACAAAGTGTAAAAGGAATATAGGGGCTGGTCATACGATTATTTTCTGTAGTTCATAGCTCTCTGAACAACCACGTGATAACATATTTTTCATAGATACTTTTCAACCAAGAATAAAAGAAAAATTACCTATAACAAGACTATTTTAAGTGGAAATTTATGAATATGGTCTGAATGATTGGGGAGGAAGGGGGGGGGGGGTCAAACAATATGTTGGTCCCCCTTGTCCTGACATTGGGGGGGGGGCATGACCATTCCCCCCCCCCCCTGCTCCTACACCCATGACTTGTCACTTTGTGTGAAAGGTGATCTAAAACGACAATGTTAAATGAAACATAATTAACTAAGCAAGTTTGAATCTTACCTTCAGAAGATAATTTAACTACTTTAAGTATAATCACATTTCTCACTTCTTTACCATCTGCATGTTCACTAATTCTGAAACAAATTTATACATTTTCAATATTAAAAAAAGAAAAAAAAACGTATGTCAGATCTGAGAATAATTATTGATTTAAATAAAAAAAATCTGATGAGTGAGAAGAACAGTATTTTTCAAAACATGTACTTTGATTAAAAAAATTTTGTCACGGGAAATCTCTTAACGTCCGTATCCCCTCTGTATTTACCAAAAAGTACAACAAAATATCTTTGAGTGATATTAAGTTATGAATAGTGCCAGTCTTATTTTAGACACAACAAAAGCATTGATATCATTACATAAACTGTATCCTTTTTTAATAAAGGAACAAAAAACATGTACTGTCCATCCCTCTTCAGGCCTCAACAAATATTTTTTAAAAGCACTCGTCCTGCAATATAGACAAAGAAGAAAACCCCCAAATCTTACTTGTCCTGCTATATAAGTAAAGAAGGAAGATATTGTGCAGGACAAGCGGACGAGTGGATTCATTGAGGCTTTAGACATGGTCCTGTGCCAAAAAGCAGGCCTTTAAGTTGACTTTATTATGATCAATTGTCCTTTTAAATAGGTCTTTAAATGTTAAATGTAAAGGCACACAAAGGATTAGTTCTTTAAATTGAATTATTATTTTTTTACTATAATGGCGTTTTATTCTTACATTGAATTTTCATATATATTTAAAATATTTTATTTTGTTTTTTTCCAAATGTAAAAGTAGCTCTATAAAACATGTTTTAAATTCTTTAATCTGCTACAATATCATGTAATGTTATATACTGTTAGTCTAGACAAAGGAAATAAGTAACGTTCAAATGATTAAAGTCCCATTATGCCTTAAATTACCATTTTCAAAAAGCAATAACTTGGCAACCTATCTGCAAAAATGATGCATTGAGAGCATTTTAATTGAGTTCCAGAGGTGGAACACCATAAGGTGGAACAAAAACGAACTAAAGCCTCTAGTTGGTTTGTAAACAAAATAACGAAATGTAAACAATAAATGCGTAATTTAAAGTCTAAGGGGAGCAACTCTTGCAAAATTAGTATTTTGTCATCCATACATTTTACTAAATGTGATTTTGGCATACTATTTCGACAGATATAGCTGAGACATTTTGTCATTAATTATTGCTCATTTGCAAAAAATATCCTAATTCTTTGTATTTATTCTATGTATTGGATGATTGGGGAAAAAATATTGGGAGAGATAATGTGACTTTAAATTAAATAAAAAGAATTTTAAAAAAAAGATTTCATTCATTGAGTGGGCTGATGTTACAGTTCAAGGAGACAGACGTTACAAAGCTTATAGTTATAAATGCATTTTCAGTTACTGGTATAGTCTCAGTCCTTATTTCCGATAAGTCATCAATTCAAAACTATTGAGTAAAAAAACTGGCCTAATTGACCTTATTATTTATTTTTGTATTTTTTCCAAATACATATTTCATAAATATATAACATGATGATTTCACAAATCAGAGTAGATCTGCACAAATCAGCACATATTAAGTCCAGATAATTCAATATCAAGAAAATCTAGAGTATTCAAACCTCTTAATATAAGTATGTACTGCAGTTATAAACATCTCTTTTTTTTATTTCTAGTTGGTTGATTTCCAAATAAAAATCAGGTTTATGCAAGTTTTTAATACCAGTACATGACCCCTAAAGCTGCAGCTGTCTCTAAATCAAACTAATAATTAACAATAAACCAATATACAACATTTCAAGTCAAAGGGAGTTTTATTGTCTCTTTCCTGTCTCATGCTATTTCAATAATTGATTTTTATATAATCAATTCCTTGTAAACACATAGATCCTTGTTACCACTATGTGACCCCTAATTTTTGTAGCTACTGTCCCCGAAACAAGTAATTAACAATATACCAATGTACAACCCTTTTCAAGTCAAATAGTTTTATGGTCCATTTTCTGTCTCCTGCAGCTTCAATAATTGATAATCAATTCCTTGTCAAAACATTGATCTCACTTCTAGGATTTAATCTAGGATTGTGTTATATGACATAATAAGGAGGAGCTAATTAAAAACTGCAAAGATAATATTGCACAGTGTGAATTGTGGGAGGAGCTAATTTAATACATGCATTGAATAAGGGCTCTGTACACTCAGGGAGGAGCTCAATGTCGGAGTATTACATGTACACCTGACCAGTATTAATTCGATGTAATGAATAATATGCATGATACTTCTATTTTAATGCAATAGTGACATGCTGTGATGTATGTGCGTTTGTAAAGTTCTCAGTATTGATCTTATTATTTTGTGAAACTTTCTGTACCTATTACAATGTTTTAAGAAATGCCTTCTACGTGAAATTGCTTTTTAAAATATTATATTAATTAAATTGGTTATCTGCAGGAGTTTCACTAGCGTCTGAATATGAAGGGTCTTTTTGATACTTTTGACTTTATTTTACCCTTCTAAATTAAGCTTAATATTAGTGATCTTAAAAGAAAATGACCCTTCAAATAAAAATCTTAATTTTACAAAGGGCCATTATCACTTCCAATATTGTAGCGAGAGTAATGTTACTTGCCATACAATAGCGTACTGTTGTTGTGAGCTAATGTTTAAAGTTTGAAGTCCACAACTATAATGACTTTCAAGTTATTAAGAAAAAACGTGAAAAATGTGGATGGACAGACAGATGGACAAGGTGATTTAAGGGCACTGCAAAAATATTTTTCAGGGCCCTAATGAAACTCAGGGGCATCTTCTGTATCAAGCACTTTCCCCCAAAAACTACATGTAAATGACTAACATAATATTAATAATAATGTCTTTATCGTACATCGTCTGTCTGAATGGTCGTGACGGTAAAGCGCTTGATCATTACATTGTAAAATAAATTTGTCACACCATGGCAAGTTCGAATCACACAAAAGTCTTTTTGCATTTTTATTCTATTTTTTTAAATGCACATTTCTTGCAAATTCTGTGTTATACTATTATATTTGACAAACCATAATTGTTACACGTATATAGTAGAACGTTATGACTGCTTATCAACTATATATTATATCGTAGGTTGTCAGTAAGCTCGGAACACACAAATGATCGAAATAAGTGAAAATGGAAACATACTGAATTTTTTTAACTTAAATAATCTTTTAAAATAAAATAATGAATGTAAAATTTTGAGAGTTACCCACTGCACTAAACTGTAGTTCTATTACGAACAGAAATCTGTAAGAATCATATCATTAAATAATCACCTCCGAACGTAATAAATTGTATTCTACCCACCAAAATGGACTTAGTCTAGTAGGTTCAAAATTTAACTATAATTCAAATTACAGAAGTAAAAGTATGCACATTAGCACCTGAATCAGATATCTCGGTGTAAACAGTCATAAACAACACTTTTGATATTATAATTTTTAAATATATAGGCAATAATTATGAAATACCAGTAAATTACCACTTTAAATATTTGCTTTTGAATGAAGAAAGTGTCCTAGCAGTTTGCACTGATTTTGGTAATTATTCCACAGTTTTGTACCAGAGTTAAAGAAAAGGATTTTCTTGAGAATTCAATTCTTGGTTTTGGAACATGACGGGCCTCTTCTATATCAGCGATTAAAGGTTTAAACCCGTTTTTCGGGATTACAGAATTAATAGAGTGACTGACAATGTGCAAGGTATTCCGAATTAACGTCTAAATAAAAGCATATCAAAATATGGATGAATTTGGAGCTGAAGCCCCCCCCCATTGGATGGCTTAGAGCTACAGATAAGCTGCGTATTGGGGTAATTACCCAATTAATTTTCTTAGAAACCTAATAGATTTTGAGAGAAGGGAGTAAGAAAAAGCAAAGACAATTTGAAATACCCAAATAGAAAAGGATGTTATAGTGAAAAATAGTATATAAAAGCTTATTTACCCTTTGAGTTTTATTAAATACCCAATTAAAATTTGTCAAAACCCAATCAAAATTGAAACTCGGGGGTAAAATACATTTGTACCCAATTGACAAAAACCTGATCTGTAGCTCTGATGGCTGTATACCTATATACGGTTACCAATGAATTAGTTAATTGGGGCTAACTATATCTCTTGGCATCTATCATACTGATAATGACCTGTATATTGGACAGTCTATGACATCCAGTATATAGATTGTATAGCCCCCACAGGTATGACAAATCAAGCATTAAACAGGACCTCACTGCTGTTGAAGATGTGATTTGATAAACTGATTAGGTTGATTAAAGACATCCTCATACATCAGTGGCTAGTAAAGTTCTCCAGACTATCCCCTGGTCAGCCACAGATTACATTTGTAACAATGTCCACCATTTAACCCCATTAAATTAGAGCATGCTGATTAAAAAAATAATGTTTGACTGGAAAATTGGTAGTTAAATGTAACATGAATATAAAAACATTATGTAATCTTTACAGTGATAAAAAATTACATAATTTTAAATTTCTTGTCGGTGTGAATAATAATAATAATAATAATAATAACGACTTTATTTATAGTGGATGACATATTTGGTTCTAGACCAATTTTCAATATGGTCCACAACTGATTAACTAAGATTAAATGTTTGAATGGAAAGTAATGATTACAATATTTTAAATATACATCCATTTCATTGCAATGTATTGGAAAAATTAAATCAAAGATATTAACAAACTATTGTTAGATCTTTATATATGATAGTAAGTAAGTAAGTAAGTAAGTTTATTTTCAAAGTATCTATAGGCCAAAGGCCTGTCAGACATACACACATTACTACAAAACATATATAGCAAACATGGCAACGGCAAGTATAAATGTACATGTACATATGAAAATAAAACGACAACAAAATCAAAGTGAGACAAGGCGAAAAGCAGTCTGCGGACGTGCGAATTATGCGTGGATAAAGAGAGGGAGAGAGAGCAGTTGTTAAGCGGAGAAGGGTAAATGGTGAAAAACAATTTGTTTATAACAGTCATAATGATAGAAATAATCTTACATATGGATGGCAACGCCACAGGTTACATGCACTTATCAATGTTTTCAATTGACAACCAATTTCCCAAAATGTCTAATACCCCTATATACCCCCCCACTGGGCCCATGGGGAAAACAATTTTATATAACAGAATATTTTATAAGCTAAATATACAGTGTAGCAATACCACGTGACTTTTGACTACAGTTACAAGAAGAAATTTGTAAACATTTGAAAATAAAAAAGCCATACTGTAAGTATTTTATTTCTTCATCGATTTTTATGAAATATACACCATGCTAAGGCAACAATTATTTGCTTTACATAAAATCTTTTTCAGCGGCTGCCGTTTTGCCCATTACCTTGTGAAACCGTGGAACTAGTAGGTTTCGCAGGGTATTGGAAAAATCGGTAAAAATAAGTTAAAAAAGATCTTATATTTCACAGAAAGCAAATACTTTTCCCCTTAGCGTGGCGTATATTTTAAATTTATAGAAATCGATAAAGAAATCAAATACTTATGGCTAAATTTGTGCTCCAATGTTTACAAATTTCTACTTGTAACTGTAGCCAAAAGTCACGTGGTATAAAAAATAACATGTTTGTATCAATCTATTTTAATTCAAACATTGAAGAAATATTCGCATGGATCGAGGGGACACCCCTTCAGTGCCCACCAATAGCCCCTCTGGATACGGCCTTGGTACGCCCCCCCCCCCCCAAAGAGCAAATGATCCTTTTATTTTACTTTTAACTTTACTGTTGAAATTTCTATCTTTAAATGGTACTGTGTTTCCATTATTAATTGACAAACTAACATTTATTTTCTAGATAACGTACCCAATAATTTAACTAATTGATCTACTTAAATTACTTACCTTCGTCAACTTGTCCATGTCCAGTGGAATCTTTATCTTCCATCGAAATTTAGATTATTCACTTACAAACCAAGTTGAAACTCTCCGATCTATGTATGTGTAAGTATCCTCGGTTTAACTGTCGCGGGACGAATTCATTACTGATACGCGTGTAAAACATAATTGACAAATGTCGTTTTAAAACACTACAGCAAACTATTAATTCTTTCTGATGTATTGTGTTGCAAACAAAGAAAGTTTTTGATCGACAATTTCAACTAAAACGACATAGAAGTAGATAAACATTAAACATTACGTTGCCATTATAAGAATAGTCCCTACACATTAAATGGACTAGTCCAGACACCCCACTGCGTAATATGTCTACCGGTCACTTTGTACACGCGCGACATTAACCGCGAGAAGATAAGGTGAAGGACTATCTTTACACGGATCTTGGATGAAGTATAGAATGAGGCTGAGGTAAGGTATTCTGTCTGTATTTGTGTCTGTTTATTTAAAATTTAATTATGACGACTTGATTGTTTGGTAATATTCAGTATAATTAATACATGTATTTGTTGATTAAATTTAGATGCGTTAAAGAGTAGGGGTGGGGTGGGTGTGTGCAGGGCCGTATACAGTCGACTAGAGACAACACACACGGCAAATATCCTATACTATAGGCACTATTTGCTTATTGTGGTTATTGCTTAATGCTATTAAATTATTACAAAATGTTAATACCAAAAAAGCCATAGGTATAGATAATCTACCACCGAAGGTTATAAAGGCAGGTGCGGATGCACTGGCATTGCCTCTTACTTCACTAATAAATAAATCTTTCGAAACTTCCAAATTTCCACAGGCATTAAAACTTGCTCAAGTCAAACCCCTGTTTAAGAAAGATGATCCATTTCAAAAGAAAAATTACAGACCTGTCAGTATCTTGCCGACAATATCAAAATTGTTTGAGCAATCTATCAACATACAGCTTAACTCACATTTTGAAAATATTTTTCACAAGTTTCTATCCGCCTTCAGAAGAAGTTATGGTTGCCAGACCACTTTGTTGCGTCTTATTGAAGACTGGAAGAGTGCCTTAGACAGACAAGAGTATGTTGCTGCTATATTGATGGACCTATCTAAGGCATTCGACTGTCTCCCACACAATTTAATCTTTCTTAAACTTAAAGCATACGGCCTTTCTGAGGCATCGGCAAATCTAATGCTAGATTATTTGTCAAACAGAAAGCAGCAAGTCAAACTAGGCAATACATACAGTGAATGGAGTAACATTACTAAAGGAGTCCCACAGGGTTCAATTCTAGGTCCCCTTATATTTAATATTTTCCTGAATGATATTTTTTATTTCATAGAAAAGGCGTCAAACTATAACTATGCTGATGACAATACGTTATCGTTTCACCACAAAAATCTTACAACATTAAAAAGCACAATACAAGATGAAAGCAGTGTAATGATTAAATGGTTCGCAGATAATCTTATGCAAGCAAACCCAGATAAATTTCAAGCAATTTGTATTGGAAAAGAAACAAGGAACAAGGTAAAAAGCTTTCAAATCTCAGACATTGAGATCCCCTGTGAAACTCATGTTAAATTACTTGGCATTGAAATAGATTCACTATTGAATTTTGACATCCATCTATCTAATATATGTAGAAAGTCAGCTAGACAAATAAACGTGTTGACTCGATTATGTCCGCTCGTTAATATAGAAACAAGGATCACTATTTACAAATGTTTTATCAGATCGAATTTCAACTATTGTCCAATTGTTTGGCATTTTTGTAGTAAGAAAAATACTGAAAAACTTGAAAGATTACAATTTAGGGCTCTGAAAGTTGTTTACAATGACTACTCTTCTTCATATGAAGATTTGTTAAAGCGAATCAACTTGCCAACACTTCACATTTCTCGAATAAAACAACTCGCAATAGAAGTTTTCAAATGCCTTAACAACATCTCTCCTGATTATATGCAGGAACTTGTAAGTGTTCGCTCCTCAAATTACCAATTTAGACATAGCAATACTCTGGACTTACCTAAAGTACGTACTACAACATATGGAAAAAAGAGCTTCCGCTTTGAAGCAGCTAAAGTTTGGAACAACCTCCCTAATCATATCAGATGCGCATCTAAGTTTACTGAATTTAAACAGCTTATAAAATTTTGGAGTAATGAGCACTGTACCTGTTCTATGTGTCAGTAATAAAATTGTCACTTTCTATGTGTATATACATTTATTATGGAACCCAATGTATGTTTGTTATTTTTTTTTTTTTTTTTTTTTTTTTTTTTCATGTATTTGTTTTTCATGTATATTTTATGATCCAATGTTGATATTGAAATGCTGTACATGTATATTGTTTTGAAATAGACAACATAGTCAAAATATGTACACATAACATTTTAAATGACATATAACAGTAATGCTAATTTGAAAACTCTAAGTATCATATAGATAATATCTTTACTTTATATCTACTAAACATCATTCTTCTACTTCTACTATCTTAAGCTGTATGATTGTGACTATGTGTGTGTGTACATAATCTGCTTTGCACTTATTACAAATGCATTTGCTTAGACTGACTTTTTCTCTCTATTGCAGTTTGTATATAATCTACTATGCCTTGTGAATGTTTCTAACAAAATTATCAAATGAAATCAATGATAGCGTATGCGACATGTTAATTAGTGCAGACAGACCCCATTTCATCCAATATATTCTCGGTACGATAGACTCACAACTGTGCGAAACTTTAGATGATGTCAAAATGTACCCAAACTTTTTAATTTGCTGCCCAAAATTCATTAAAGCTCTGTACTATTGAGGTTCACATACCAAGTATACATATATACCAATGAACATCGATCGAATACACTAACTACATGTGATTTCATTAAAGAAGGCGCTTTATTTTCCCTCACGTTGATAATGTACAATGTCTACTCAGATGCTTCGTTTCTGTTTCGACTTTTCGTAGTACTAAAATTTTTTTTTTTTTTTCTATGCGGTAAGAATGCGTCCATCCTGTCCTTACATATGTCTTAAGGAAGGTACTGGACTACTATGCATAGGTGTAGTCATCTAATGTTATGATTGTGTCTGTATCAGCCCAAGTAGATTTTTGGTGTATTTGAACACATGTTTTGAATTTCCTAATTGTATATACATGTAATCATGTCTGTGTGAGAGAGCATGTCTTTTTCGTGGAATGATTTAGTAGTGCGTGTATGTGTGTGCAAGAGTGGCTTAGTCTCACTTTTCTTTTCTCCTTTTTAGTTCAGTTTGTATATTATTCAATTTATTTGACTACTATGCCATGTGAATGTATTTTATAGTAGATTATTAGTCTGATCATGTTGTGGTATATTAAGTAGTACTGAAAAGACACTCATTTTACAGGGTATCACTTAAATACTTTAATATAAATACTTCATATAATAATGAAGCCATAGACTTGAACAAGCATAGAATGGTAACCAAATTTCAATCACCATTTCAATCACCCTGATTCAATTCACCTTATAAACTTCTCAATGGTTTTAAATATTACAGAACCAGCAACATCCTATTTGATGTAGTATATTTTTCTGTCCGTTGCTAAGCTTTAATAATTAATTCTAAATATAAATGCTTTTAAATACCAGTCATATAAGCTAATTATTGGACACTTTAGATAACAATTTTACTAAGCAGTTAAATATCTTTAATCCAAACAATAGCTTTGGTGTTATCTGGCATTTTATCTGAGTCTATCTTAGGATAAATTAATATGTAACAACCTTTAATAATTATGAATGTATTTGCTTAGTCCCACTTTAATTATCTTAGACTGACATATGTACATGTTGTATATAATTGTTATACTTGTTTTATTTCTGCAAATTGTGTTAGTTCCTTCATGACCATGTACAAAGCATGGTTATTTCATGTGATATAAGACAACCTATTATAAATAGTGTCCTTCAAAAACTTAATTTATATTATCTTCAACTAATAATGAAATTTCAGAAATCATAATATTACTAAATTTACAGACTATACACAATTTTAGAGCCAGCAACTTTCTTGTCAACTCACTGTATTTTCTGTCCACTGATGATCCTGATAAATCAAACAGATTAATTTTGTCCTTATAGTTTAGCATTGTAATTTTTGTTTTTAGTTCGTCTTGCATATTTGTAGTTTCATTTGTTAATTAATTCTCTTGTTACATTGTTTGTATATATTATTATATGTCTCATATAAATGTTATATGCATATACTTAAATATATGATTTCTTTGTTATGTTGAATACAAGCTTGTAGCTTATGTTTATTATGTTAACTATAATCGACGTTAAATAAAGTTTATCTTATCTTATCTTATCTTATCTTATATATACGTATGAGGACTGCGTGGATGTAGGTCTACTTTTGTCAGCCATCATGTTAAAAAATAGTCAACCAGTTACAAATTATCCGGCAAAAAGCTTGAAAGTTAGATCTGACTGATGTCGGTATTAGAGAATTTAGAAGAAACAATACATTATTAATATAGAAACTGTTTGCTTTATGATTTGAGTCTATCTTTCTTGTCTCCTCTGTGTTCGTATAATGAGGGTATTCTACTTTCGCTTACTATTTGTTAAAAGTGAGTCATTTGGCTGGGGGCAAGTTGTTCTCAGTTATGCTCGCCTTGTTGAGGCTGGGTTTTAAAATAAGGCATTTAACTTATTGAAACTAGGTTGTTAAATTCCGGAGTCTTATAATGTCGAATGTTGTAACATACCAGTACTTAAGTATGACATACTACATACTTACATTTTTCGAATTTTAAACGATTGTTACTTTTAGGATTTTCATTTTCAACTTCACTTGATCAAGTAAATGTGTAATCGGTGCTATGCGCCTTAGCGCTACGCGCCTGAGAGTCCATACTCCCAACCATCATGAGGCACACCCTATCAACAACTTGAGGGCATTAAAGTGTGTACATTTACCATCCAATCAAGCCTCGCTACGCCCCTGACTGTGACGGGTTGTCTGATTTTGAGTTTATGTGCCGTAGACGTTATAATGATCAACCACTATGTGGCAAGACTAAATTTATTTGCTTCCTTGGGAATGACTCAATGAGAAGTTTGCTTCCTTGGGAATGAGAAGCACTGGTATACTGGGTAGCAGAGGCTTTAAACCCTTGTACATTAAAAGAAAGTGTGTAGATTTTTATGATCAATTGATGTACTATATATATAGATCTAATCTATGATATATTGGGCAAAATATTAATAGGTGCATAAAAATATAAAAAAATTCCTATCAATAAGTTAAGTTGGGTCAATGAATAAGCAGGCTCTCTCTAACTGGGCCCTACTCACTCAGTTCCTACTTTTCCCTACTATTTTGATCAGAGCCCTACTTCACGGTGTATAACCACATCTGTACCCTCTCGATGCAAAATGATATATCGGTACCCTCTCAGTGCAAAATGATATATTGGTACCCTCTCGGTGCTGGGTACCGATATATCTATTTGCACCAAGAGGGTACCGATATATGGTTATACACCGTGTACTTTGTTTTAAAACAACCCTATATCTCAAAATGAAAATAAAAATTAAATTTAGTAAAAATTATACTTGCTTCTTCTTTGGGCTGTAATTTCTTTAAACGTATAAATCATGCATTTTTTCAAGCTCGCAGCTCGCAAAATATTATATATTATCAGGTTGCTATTTGTATGTCCTCGACCCCTGGAATTTACGTATTTTACATAGATCTGCCTTCTGGTAATATTGACTTAAAATGGTCGAAATTTCTACTTTATCCCTACTTATTAATGTACAAAATTCCTACGTTATCCTACTTTTAGATAAAATGTGCCCTACTTAATTTTGACCTACAATTTTTTGAAGAGACCGTTGAAAAGCACAAGTTTGCTGTGTACAAATGTACATGTAGGTACTTGACATATTTTTATGAAATTGCGGATACATACTTGGAACATATTTATTAAATATCTTTGAAAATTTGAAGCTTATGCTTTAAATATGTTTTGTGTAATATGTCACAGGGTGAGAAAAATGTGCAACCAGACTGGGGCTCGAACCCGGGACCCTTCGATTACAGGGCGAATGCTCTACCGACTGAGCTAGCCGGCTGCCTACACACTTCCTCACCCATACTGTGAACAGGTTCAGACCGTGACATACCCCCCGTCATAATAATAATGAAATTTGTCCCGAATTTACTTCAATGTAACAAACACTAATGACAAATCAAACCAATGACTTATCAACTAACGCACTATGTACGTATAATAACATGTATATCTTCCTGTATTTTATTACATAATGTTATTTAATTATTAATTACATTATTACAATTAATAATGTATCAATGTCCAGTAATAAGATTAAAAACAAAAGAAAAAAATAACGTTGGGCGCCAAATGTCACAGGGTGAGAAAAATGTGCAACCAGACCGGGGTTCGAACCCGGGACCCTTCGTTTACATGGCGAATGCTCTACCGACTGAGCTAGCCGGCTGTCTACACACTTCCTCACCCATACTGTGAACAGATTCAGACCGTGACAAATAAACAAAGTACGCGATTTACTGGGACAACCCTCGTATATCCTGTTGAAACTTGCTGTTTCGGTAGCAAATGTGTGAAAACGTCTCTTTTGATTGAAAGTGGGGCCACTTTGGTTAAGGCTTAAACGTAAAACAAAGAAGTTCTTCTTAATAACTGTTGTTAGGAATGAGGTATGTTGATGAAACTTGCTGCATAGGTACATGTACTTTAAGTGAAGACTACACACATGATTGAAAGTTGAAGATAGGTATGGGCCATGGGGGTCAAGGTCACTGAAACTAAAAATTAAAAAAAAATTGTAGTTAGGTATGATATATCATTGGTGGAACTTGCTGTGTATTTAGCAGCAAATGATCTTGTGTGAAATCCGCCACTTGGGATGGAACATGGGGCTAGTGGGGTCAATGCCACTGTTACAAAACAGGCATGTATCATTTCTGCCAAATTACATGAACACCTGTTTTTGTGGAATTTCCTTGTCTTGTATGCCTTTTGTCTATGATTTATGTTGAATGCTCTGTCCTGGAGTGTAATGATGTCTAATTTGTTATCCCCGCCGATGAAATCGGTAAGGTATTGAAATGGCGTTGTCCGTTCACAGCCATTTCTCTTTAACTAGCTGGTAGAATTTCATGAAACTTGACATAAATGTGAACTAGCATACTGGGATGATGCCCGTCAAGTTTTTTTTTCTGATCTATAAATAACTCTTATTGCCATGGCAACCGATTAGAATTTTTAAAAAAAATGATAGAAAATCAAAATAATTTCACTGAAATAGTTTTTGGGTTACCCTCTTACAAAATTTGTATTTTTAGCATGATTTGTCAAAAAACATGGCCGCCAGTGGATGGAGCTCTCAGCCTAAAAAATAATTTCCCCTATATATAAATAGTTAGTCTTTTAAAATATTCTCCTAAAAGTACTGGTTGGATTTCATTATGAAATATTAACAATGTTTCTTTGGTGATCCTCTGCAAAAATAGCTAAAATAATTGAAATCTATAAAAAAAAGTCTGGTTGCCATGGCAACCGATTGGAAAAACTTTTAAAAAATCATAAAAAATCAACCACTGGCCAGATTTGAAAATAATTTTACAGAAATATTTGTTGGTTGACCCTCTTACAAAAGTGACCTTTTTTCATGATTCGTCTACAAACATGGCCACCAGTGGGTGGGGCTTGTTTACCCCTATACATAAATGGTGAAGTCTTTTATCTACAGACTGGATTTCATTACAAATTGGTAACAATATTCCTGGAATGCTCCATTCTATAAATAGCTAAATAATTGAAATTCATGCTGAACAATGGCAACCGAAATCAAGGTCCTGTTTAAATATGGTTATTCTAGTTCAACATTCACAGATGAGCGATACAGGGCCATCTTGGCCCACTTGTTTATTGGTCAATTTTCCCTAGATTTACTGCTGTTGGTTTATTGACTAATTTTGTACACTAACTTGGGGTTGAATTTTATGAAACTTTAAAGAAATATGAACAACCATACTGTGATGATGCTTGTCAAGTTATTTTTATTGGTAAATTTTCTGTTGAGTTATTGCTCTTGATTTATTGACAATTGTTATCTGATGGAAGCTTACATTCCAAACTGTGCAATGAAATACTGATTACCTGTAGGGGGATATCAATTTGCTTGTTATTATCTGTTTCGACCTAACTGTAAGATTTTTGTATACTTTTCCATTTCAGATCATTCTTCAATGGCCTGTTTGAAAGTGAGAACTGTTGAAAAAAAACATTAACTGGTCGGTTAAGAAATAACTGCCTTTTGTACTGGTAGGTGTGTACTTTTATGCACTACATAATACACTGATAAAAAATAAAGGAACGCCAAATTTTTGGAGATACATGTATCTTTGCCAAGAATGATTAAAATACGAGGAGTGATCAATATATTTGAAGACTTTCCTTTTAACTTTTTAAATATTGTTTCTAGCACAATGAAATTACCAGTGAATGCAGATCTATCAATTACCTACGGTTTTTATTATTTAATTATATTGTGATGTCCCAATGGTCTTGATGACGTCCACTATTCAATTCAGTTGGATAACTTTAGTTGAGAATGAGATATCATGATGAAACTAAGCTGTGTATAGGTATAGTCCGTTTGCGGCGAAAACAATCTTCTAAAATGAAGATTTCTCAGTATTTACTGCACCTACAAGTATGATATTTTGCACGAGTAAATAAAAAGTATCTACCTAATATACAATTAAATCTAAGCAACATCGGACATGTGTAAAAAAAGTTTTGTTCATAAGTTCTATGTAAAATATTTGTAGTTTACAATGAAACTTCATGTTAGAAGACTCGATACACACAACAGCCAACTTTATGGTCACGTGACACATCTAACGGTACATTTACATATATGCAACCTAATTAATATAGCATGTACGAGGCCCGTCCGTACATCTGTACTGTCTATGTGTATCATAATTTCGGGTCTAAACGTAAAAATGGCTTGCGTCTAGCAGCCTCCTTCACGAACTATAAAAAACACGTATTTTACAGCGTCTTTAAACGATGTCGACTGCTTAATATTAGGCATTCTTCAAACGTGTTCATGAATGTCGATTTCAGACTAATCCTAAAGGTTTGGGTAGATGTATATTACTCAATAATTTAGGACTGGTTCAGTCATAAGACTACATGTCATTGCGCACATAAACATTACAATGCTTAAAAGTTCTTAATTTAACATTATTATATACGTATATGTCCATGTATAAATATATACATAGCTTATGTAGCTTAGTGAATATGGGGTTTGGTTTTCACTGCTTTTCCGTGAAATTACATGTTTTATACATAATCTGTATACACACAAGCGACATGCCTCAATAAATCGACTTATATGGACCTCATAAAATTCGCGTTCATCACAGCCATGTTAATCTCGCTGATCACGGATTATAACAGTTAATAAAAAGACAGTTAAACATCAATGAAATACCAGATTTCCTCCCTGAGTTAAAGTGTTCAAATGCAAGTAATATCAATATACAATAAAGAATAAACTTGTTTAAATAAGTAATAAAAAATTATGAAATTTAAAATGGGAGTAGGTAGAATGTAATTATTATTCTACATAAATTTTCATCAACATCTGATGAATAGATTTTTAACCATTCAAACTTTAGACGATTTTTTTCGCTGCATACGGGCTATAGCTTATGTGAAAAGACTGATTGAGATTGAAAGTGGGGGGGTTAGTAAGGGTCATGATCACTGTTACTAAAAATAGAAAAAAAGATTTCCGCTCAATAACTATAGTTGGCAATGAGATATCATGATGAAACTTGCTATGTAGGCAGCTTCTGTGAAATGACCAATTGGGATTGAAAATGGGGCCGGTGGGGTGAAGGTCATGGTCACTAAATTTAGAAAAACAATTTATACTCAGTAACTTATTAAGTTAATTGGTAACAAGTTGTCATGATAAAATGTGTTAGGAATGAGATAATTTGATGAAACTTGCTGTGAAGGTACCTTGTGTGATGACTTCACATGGACTTGAAAGTGGGGACATTGGGTGGGGGTATCGAGGTCACTGAAACTGTAGCTTGTGTGAAAAACACCACTTTGGATTGAACATGGGGGCTCAGGTGGGGTCAAGGCCACTGTTACAACAGCATGCACCATTTGTGCCAAATTATGCTTGGCTGTCTTGAAAATCTGGTTTTCATGGAATTTTCACACCTTGTTCACTACGTAATAGATATGGTGGACAATTATTGTAATTACAACTTTCCCTACGTTTTTGACAGGATTTCCTTCAAACATTCACAGATGACCAGCCTTGACATGTAGATGTGCATAATGGGAAGAATTTGCCCTGCACTAATTTGTTCTAAAATTATGGACCTTAATTTGTACTTTAATGCACTTATATAACTATGTAATATATAGTGATATATAGTGAACGAGTTCTTGCGGATTTAGTGGAAATAATTTCTGGGGCGCATTCTCACTCTGTTATATTATCACAGTCATTTTCCTGTACCCATTTACAATGTAGCATGCATTCCAAACTGTGCAATAATACCGATGACCTTTAAGAAGGCAATATCAATTCGCCTTATTTGATTTTCTTAAGGAACATTAGCTAGTATATGTAGTTTAATTATTGCCCTACACGTGTTTAAAATTTAATTTTTTATAATATTATTTAATAGTCTTTTATCAGGTAATTGAACATTTTGATGATTTATATTGCAGGTTATGAAAGCAGTTGCTGCACCTCATCAATGGTACAGAATAAGCGTTACTGAACATGGTGAATTTATTTGTCCTTATACTTAACATACATGTAGCAAGAGGAATAGAAATATACCACACAAACACATCAGTCGTGAAGAAATGGAAACTAAAATAGATGCCTTCGATATGCTTAGAGTGCCTTCTACTGCATGTCACTCAGAACTTGCGGAGTTGTAGTCTGTTGGTTTGACCATGACCCACTGTTGGAATTATGCTAGTTATGAATATTCCTCGCCTGAATCATGGTTGTCTAGGAACTTGACAAACCACTAATCAATTTATGTGTTGGCAAACTAGAGGTGCTGTTGCAGTCAACATCACATGGTGTAGTGAAGAGCAGAAGAACCTTAAGGCAAACATTTGAATTAACCATAGAGTGACTCGGAGACTTGTGACTGTTGTCAGTGTCAGGGATATAATATGCGTCCATAGACACTCTAGATGTTTGAGAAACATCTATAGTTTGAGAAACATCTATAGACACATCATAGAAACACCATAGACACATTGATCAGTATTGAGATATGTACAAAAATAACTTCAACAGGCAAAAATAATGACTAATTCTAGGTTCCTAGATCTATGTCAAATTAAAAAAACAATCAAGTACAGTAATAGGGGGCTTCATTTTACATTCATTTGGATATTTGTGATTCTTTGATGAGTGTTTGTTTTGATGAATCAAAAATAGAGTTTGGATATTCATTTTTGGTCCTTATGAAAGTGACAGTGTTTACCTTACAGAACTTTATATTCAACCAACCAAGAAACGAATTATTTAACTTGATCCGATTGATCCTAAAGACCTGGTGTTTAGAAATCGCAAATAACAGCAATAACATTCATTTCATAGTAACTGTTCTAATAATGCCAAAATGGCCGATTGTGATTCTGGGGAATGGAAATTTGATATTTGTTGATTCAAGCAAAACTGCTTTTTACTTTTGTTGAGAACCATTTCACTTGTTTTATTTTTATCAGCGTTAATGAACATGAACCATAATCAACTGGTCCAGCCAGCTTGCTTTCGTATTTTGAACATGGTGGAACATGGACATAAGCCTGGTACCGTACCTACATTTGCAGACTAAGGGTCATTTTGATTGAAAACCTAGATCACTAGGCTGAATCTTATGTCAACGTTATCAATGCAAGCTTTTTATGCCCCGGAAGGGTGGAATATTAAAATTAAACTGTCCGTCCGCTTGTTTGTGCATTCAGTTCAAAACTTTTATTAAAATTTTATAGTTCATGTACATAGTACTATCAATGCTATTGGATTTAAACTTGATACACATATTTATTGTCATTAGTAAACTCCACTAGACAAAGTTCTGGCATATCTTTCGGATTATTATGCCCCCCATCTTTGATGAGGAAGTATATTACTTTGCACATGTCAGTCTGTCTGTTGGTTAGTAGACGAAATGGTTTCCGTTTGATAACTCAAGAACGATTTTCCTAGGATCTTCAAACTTTACATGGTGGTTGATCATCTACAGTAGATGACCCCTATTGATTTTGCGGTCAGTAGGTCAAAGGACAATGCCACAGTGACCTTCACCATTTCTGACTATTTGGCTGTCATGGGGGCATACAGTCATGTTTTACAAACATCTCTTGTTTTGTAAGGAGTTATGACCCTTTTTAACTTAAGATATTTTTGGTTAAATTTTTTAATTAAGGTCAATATTTTTTACCCTTAATGCTATTGCACAGTGACTTGGTAGTCATACTAAACATTAGGGAGGTTCCTAAAGTCAACGTGTAACGTGTACGTGAATACTACTTTTGAGCATTTCGTCATCCAGGTATGTGTAGTTTCTACAAGTAACTGACGTATGACAGACAAAATATAGTGTGTACATTGTACTATGTCACACTGGTATGCATATACACGGTAACCCCAAATATCTGCAAACGCTCAGTGGCCAGGGGCGAAGCTAGAGGTATTCGAATGTGTACGCAAGAAGGCTAGGGGGTCTGGGGGCATGCTCCCCCTGAACAATTTTGTTTGCTAGAACGTCTCTGGTGCGTTCTGGGGTGTTTTTTTGCATCATCTTTAACATTATTTTTACTGATAAAACCAGGTTTTGTGTATAGAGCTTTTTAAAAGCGTTTCAAAGAAATGCTGAAAATACAAAAGGATTGCCCCCCTTAGGGCTTAGGCATCAGTTTTTATTAGCTCACCTGTCACAAAGCGGCAAGGTGAGCTTTTGTGATTGTTTTTTGTCCGTCGTCTGTTAGACTTTTCACCGTTAACACTCTAGCAGTTTCAATTTTGCTTGGATCTTCATAAAACTTGGTCAGTAGTTGTACCTCAATGAAATATAGGTCGAGATTGAAGTTGGGTCATGTGGGGTCAAAAACTAGGTCAAAAGGTCAAATATTAGGATAACTTTGTTAACACTCTGGAGGCCACATTTTTGCTTTAAACTTCATGTAGTTTGGTCAAAATGTTTATCTTGGTAACCTTATCAAGTTTGAAGTTGGGTCATGTGGGGTCAAAAACTAGGTCAAAAGGTCAAATAATAGGAAAACCTTGTTAACACTCTGGCGGCCACATTTTTGCTTTAATCTTCATGAAGTTTGGTCAAAACGTTTATCTTAATGACCTTATGGTTAAGTAAGAAGTTGGTTCATGTGGGGTGAAAAACTAGGTCAAAAGGTCAAATAATAGGAAAACCTTGTTAACACTCTGGGGCCACATTTTTGCTTTGATCTTCACCAAACTTGGTCAGTAGTTGTATCTCAATGGAATCCAGGTCAAGTTTGAAGTTGGGTCATGTGGGGTCAAAAACTAGGTCAAAAGGTCAAATAATAGGATAACCTTATTAACACTCTTGAGGCCATATTTTTGCTTTAGTCTTCATCATCTTTGGTCAAAATGTTTAGCTTGATGACCTTAAGGTCACGTTTGAAGTTTGGCCATGTTTAGCAGGTGAGCGACCCAGGATCTATGATCCTCTTGTTTCATTTTTCAATCATTTAATTATTCACTTTTTGAGAAGCATGTGTACGCAGCTGCGTATTCTGCATACAGGTATCTACGAGCCTGCTGGCTAACTTTTATTTCAAGTTGGCTAATAGTAATACATCTAACTCATCTTGGCTACTTACTCCAGGTCTATTCAAAATTCAGAAACTATTAGCCTGCTAATGCTTGCATTACAGGCTAAATAGTCAAATACCTGCAAAAGCTGGCTGTCATTAATATCAACTTGGCTAATTACTGGTACTCCACAGGCCTATTCCAAATTCAGAAAATGTTAGCCGGCTAACGCTTGCAGTACAGGCTACATGTAAATAGTCAAATACTGGAAATGCTATGCTGGCTATCATTTGTTTCAAGCTAGCTAATTACTCAACTTGCACATTCAAAATTCTGAAAATGATAAGCCGGCTAACACTTGCAGTTCATGCTAAATATTCAAATATCTGCAAAAACTGCGCTGGCTAATTACTCAACAGGCCTTCTCCAAATTCAGTAATGTTAAGTTGGCTAACGCTTGCAGTACAGGCTAAATAATCAAATATCTGCAACGCTACACTGGCTAACTTTTATTTCAAATTGGCTAATAGTAATACATCTAACTCATGATGAATCCCAAATTCAGAAAATATTAGCCGGCTAATGCTTGCAGTACAGGCTAAACTGTCAAATACCTGCAAAAGCTACTCTGGCTGACACTTACTTAATTCATCTTGGCTGCTTACTCCACAGGCCTTTTCAAAATTCAGAAAATATTAGCCGGCTAACGCTTGAAGTACATACTAAATAGTCAAATATCTGCAAACGCTACACTGGCTTACACTTATTTCATCTTGGCTACTCCACAGGCCAATTCAAAATTCAGAAAGTGTTATGCCGGCTAACGCTTGCAGTACAGGCTAAAAAGGTCAAATGCTGGAAACGCTACGCTGGCTAACATTTGTTTCAAATTGGCTAATTACTCAACTAACACGTCCCAAATTCCGAAAATGTTAAGCCGGCTAACACTTGCAGTACAGGCTAACTAGTCAAATACTGCAAACGCTACGCTGGCTAACATTTGTTTCAAGCTGGCTTGTTACCGGCTAACGACGAAATCTGTAGAATTGTAAAAAATTATTAATCTATCGATTTTATTGATCAAATGTTAGCTGGCTTAACAAATGAATTGTGTTTGGTTTTGCTTGTTTCAAGCACCTTGTTGAACAGGCTGAATAAGGAAAGGCCAGCAAGTGTTAGCCGGCTATTAGTAAAATCTGCAGAACTGTAAATAATGCATTAATTTATTGATTTTATTGATAAAATGTTAGCTGGCTTAACAATTCAATTGTGTTTGATTTATTTATTCCAAGCACTTACTGAACAAACTGAATAGGGATAGGCCAGCAAATGTTAGCCAGCTTAACAAATAAATCTGTATAATTGTAAAATATGTATAAAATGATCAATTTTATTGATGAAATGTTAGCCGGCTTAACAAATAAATTTTGTTTAGTTTTTATGTTTCAAGCACTTGCTGAACGGGCTAAATAGTTTCAGCCAGCAAATGTTAAGCCGGCTTAACAAATAAATCTGTAGAATTGTAAAATATGTATTAAATTATCGATTTTATTGATGAAATGTTAGCCGGCTTAACAAATAAATTGTGTTTAGTTTTTATGTTTCAAGTACTTGCTGAACAGGCTGAATAGTTTCAGCCAGCAAATGTTAAGCCGGCTTAACAAATAAATCTGAATACTTGTAAAATATGTATTAATTGATAAATTTTATTGATGAAATGTTAGCCGGCTTAACAAATAAATTGTGTTTAGTTTTTATGTTTCAAGTACTTGCTGAACAGGCTGAATATTTTCAGCCAGCAAATGTTAAGCTGGCTTAACAAATAAATCTGTAGAATTGTAAAATATGTATTAAATTATCAATTTTATTGATGAAATGTTAGCCGGCCTAACAAATTTTGTTTAGTTTTTATGTTTCAAGCACTTGCTGAACGGGCTAAATAGTTTCAGCCAGCAAATGTTAAGCCAGCTTAACAAATAAATCTGTAGAATTCTAAAATATGTATTAAATTATCGATTTTATTGATGAAATGTTAGCCGGCTTAACAAATAAATTGTGTTTAGTTTTTATGTTTCAAGTACTTGCTGAACAGGCTGAATAGTTTCAGCCAGCAAATGTTAAGCCGGCTTAACAAATAAATCTGTATAATTGTAAAATATGTATAAAAGGATCAATTTTATTGATGAAATGTTAGCCGGCTTAACAAATAAATTTTGTTTAGTTTTTATGTTTCAAGCACTTGCTGAACAGGCTAAATAGTTTCAGCCAGCAAATGTTAAGCCGGCTTAACAAATAAATCTGTAGAATTGTAAAATATGTATTAAATTATCGATTTTATTGATGAAATGTTAGCCAGCTTAACAAATAAATTGTGTTTAGTTTTTATGTTTCAAGTACTTGCTGAACAGGCTGAATAGTTTCAGCCAGCAAATGTTAAGCCGGCTTAACAAATAAATCTGTATACTTGTAAAATATGTATTAATTGATAAATTTTATTGATGAAATGTTAGCCGGCTTAACAAATAAATTGTGTTTAGTTTTTATGTTTCAAGTACTTGCTGAACAGGCTGAATATTTTCAGCCAGCAAATGTTAAGCCGGCTAAACAAATAAATCTGTATAGATGTAAAATATGTATCAAATTATCAATTTTATTGATGAAATGTTAGCCGGCTTAACAAATAAATTTTGTCTAGTTTTTATGTTTCAAGCACTTGCTGAACGGGCTAAATAGTTTCAGCCAGCAAATGTTAAGCCGGCTTAACAAATAAATCTGTAGAATTGTAAAATATGTATTAAATTATCGATTTTATTGATGAAATGTTAGCCGGCTTAACAAATAAATTGTGTTTAGTTTTTATGTTTCAAGTACTTGCTGAACAGGCTGATTAGTTTTAGCCAGCAAATGTTAAGCCGGCTTAACAAATAAATCTGTATAATTGTAAAATATGTATTAAATGATCAATTTTATTGATGAAATGTTAGCCGGCTTAACAAATAAATTGTGTTTAGTTTTTATGTTTCAAGTACTTGCTGAACAGGCTGAATAGTTTCAGCCAGCAAATGTTAAGCCGGCTTAACAAATAAATCTGTAGAATTGTAAAATATGTATTAAATTATCAATTTTATTGATGAAATGTTAGCCGGCTTAACAAATAAATTTTGTTTAGTTTTTATGTTTCAAGTACTTGCTGAACAGGCTGAATAGTTTCAGCCAGCAAATGTTAAGCCGGCTTAACAAATAAATCTGTAGAATGGTAAAATATGTATTAAATTATCAATTTTATTGATGAAATGTTAGCCGGCTTAACAAAATTGTATTGATGAAATGTTAGCTGGCTTAACAAATAAATTTTGTTTAGTTTTTATGTTTCAAGCACTTGCTGAACAGGCTAAATAGTTTCAGCCAGCAAATGTTAAGCCGGCTTAACAAATAAATCTGTAGAATTGTAAAATATGTATTAAATTATCGGTTTTATTGATTATTTGGTTTCAATGTTTTCATTTTATTACAAAAAAGTGAAAATAATTATGACTTTGTTATTTTTTTCTTACTGAAAATTCTCAGAATATAGAAAAATGGCACTAAAATCACCACCTTATTTTGCCATTTTTGGTCATTCATTTGGGAATGAGTGGACATTCCCTTTTTAAAATGGACTGCCTTCAACAAAGTACAACTTGAATTTTCCATGTGAAAAAAAAATGGACAATCGGAAAACTAGCACTTAGCAGAATCAGCTGAACACAAAAGCAACATGTAGGCACAAAATGGAACTAACGAAAAGAATAAACAAAGACGAAAAGCATGCGCATCAACGCCCACACAAAACGGAACAAGATAATGAAACTAAACCGCTGTTACTCCTTATTGACCTTTCTGGAGACGCACCGTAGCCAAACCCACCCCCATAGTTATGGGTATTCGTTGTAACTATGCAGGACATCTTTCATCAAAATTTTGTTTTCCAGCATTGAGTTCCTGACAAAAACGTAGACAGTAGACCAACAAAACGGAAATGCATGTCGACGTTACCAATGGCCATTGCATACATGCAAGTGGAAGTACTTAACATATACGAAGTGTTAGTTTCTTGCAAACCATTCCTTGAACATGCGATGCATTACATATGACTGCAGCCATACACAACCTGCTTTTGAAAGGAAGTATTCCATTGCCTACTGTTTACAATTTCACTGTCAGATACCATTGTGGTGTTATCTGATAGTTTCCGGCTTCATACCTGACTAAAGTGTCGAATATTGCTGTAAAATACACCGTGGGAGTAGAATATGTATACGCTTGCTTGCCTTGAACGGGAGTTTGACGGAGAGAATCACGGTAGTATTAAATACATCAAAGTGGCGCTTCAACATTGTATTTAGTCGTGTTATTATCTAATTATGCCAGTATATACATCTATATATGGGTACTTGCAAACACCGTATACTGTTTATGTACAGAGATAACATAATTTCATATTTAATATGTCCCTTCAGTATTTGTGAAGACAAACATGTCACGAAAACCTGACTGACTTCCTAAACAAATGGAGATATGTCATATCAGATTAAATACCATTATATTTCACTCGCAATTTATTACAATGTTGATCAAAGCCCGCATATGTTCTCGTGCCTGGCATGTGCTTATCATGTTTTATTGCTCGGTAGAAATGCATATAAAATAAAGAATTCCCAATCTTTCTTGCAAACATTTAGAACATATAAAAAAAGATACAGAAGTTTGTGCCGGCAGGCATATACTGACTGAGGCTTTGAACAACGTCTAACTCGATTTATTAAATACTGAAACATGCCCAATACATACAGATAAATCGAATACATAGGATCGAGCAATTGTATTACATGTATACTTAATACCAAGAGATTTGTTGTTAAACAAAATATCAGGACTATATTACAAAAGATACTCCGAAGGTTTAAATGTGCATTTGGTTTGTCCATTTTATTTTGTACTGATATTTGTACTATGTCGCTATGGTTAACGCAGGATATTTTATTACAAATGAAGTGTTTGCATATTGGTCATCCAATTAGTTCATCCAACCTCATATCAACATGCATTGGTTGCATGCTAGGATATTAAATTGTCGTGTTTCTTCACACTTCGCAATACAGTTCAATTTTTATATGAGCAACATAGAAGCTCGATTAGTTTTCTGTGCTCGACTGGTTAAGTGAAGTACTGTCTTCTCTGTCTGATTTAATATTATCTTTTAACAACTGGGAATACATTCAAACGGTATTGTGACAAACACTATATTATCAAAAAAAAAACTGAATGTGAGCGAGTTAACGAGTTAACATTTTATGACGTAAGACAGTTTAAACTAGGTAATTTAGCCGTTTTACTGTTGAAACTAAGTCATTCAGCTAGAGCATTCAGCTTTTGGAATGCTGGAACAAGTTCATTGAGACTTGGGCAGTTCCTGTTCTGTTATGTGTTGGGCATTGTGCCGTGTAATTATAGTATGGGATGTTGTTGTACTTGGCTGCTGCAGTTCAGTGATGCCCTCCCTGTCCAATTCTCTATTATTTTTTCAAACAGAAAATTTAAATACTAAAATATTCCGAAATTGTTGTAATGAAAAGAGGAAACTAGGTTATACTTATACTACTTGAATTTAGTGTGAGTTGGAGAAACGTCGAGCATTGCCGAGCCGTACAAGCATTTTGGAGACGAACCCAATTAATTCATGTAGTATAATGCATTTATCCAAGTGTTAAATCGATCATACCATACATTTTCTAACGAAATACTTAATTTCCTTGTTAAAACATGAAGGTAGTGAACCTTTAACATATACACACACACTCCTATTGAACCCATGTAATGATAAAAAACCGGGATCTCCGAATTATCGAAGTTCCCATATAGCCAGACAAATAATTATAAAATAACTGAACCTAAATTTATATCTGCTTTTCCTCTCTTGAAAATATAGTCAATAAACTCGTATTACAGCCAAATTCAAATAATTGACCAAATTGGCATGATGAATCAAAGTTATAGCCAATGAATTTTCACTTATGGAACAGATGTACAAGCATTGTATCTGTGTTTAAAAATCGGTTACGGAGGAAAGTAACGGAGGAAAATCAAGTTCCAGGTCATATTTCTAGATTGCAAAATTAACACGATGCCTTTAAACAGATTTTTTAATTCAGTTGAAAATACTTTGTCCACCTATATGCAAACTTGATTGGAAAAGCTACGTAGCTTGATCCTATGGAAGAATAATTGCTTTTTGGTACTTTAATTTCTTCAACTTAATCATTCCATGGTCATCTGTGTTGTAGTTGTAGTAAGGGTTCATTGTTAAAATGCAAGAATGTTATATTTAAACATTCCTGTAGAATAAATACCTATATGATATATTCATTATTTGATATGTTGCCAGAATTGAGCCAGATACAAATAGTTACGGAGGAAATAAATAGGTACGGAGGAAACCTATGAGTTAACTTGTTGTCCAATATCTTACGTACCCTAATCGAAGTTTACTTTAGGGAGATACTGGGGTTCACCATGTGCGTATGTTCGTCCTTTCACTTGTTCAGATTACTTGTCTAAGAGGCACTAAGTTAGTGATATGATTTAAATAATTTCAACTATCACGAGACGGATATTTGATTCACAGACCAGGGTTCGTAGTATGAGATTCAACGCAAATTAGAAGAAATGACAAAATTGGATGTAATGAAACATGCCACGGTCTGGTGTTTTAAGCTGGATGGATAGAAAAACATGTATGATGTTGTACACATATTATACATGTCGCTCTGTATCATTCGCGAGTTTGAGTTTTTTTAAAAGTTCAAGATAACACATTGCCATCAACATTTATTTATGTCTAATACGAATAAAATAAGCTTGTCAAATTAATAACTATATTTGGAGTTGGTACTAAGTCGTGTTTATTGTGAAAGTAACGCGGGATAAATTTGCTTATTCCAACTCCAGGTAGCATTTTTTCATTAATGTATTTTATTAAACCCATATCAATCAGTTGTTGGCAAGAATACGACTACACAAACAAGAATTTTAGAAAAAGTTTTGGTTGCATTTCCGAATGTCACATGCTTGATATTAGCCCAAATAGCTATTATACGTGTACGATTGCTATAGATGAAAGTAGTTCATTAAGTATTGTAAGATCATTAACATCGCACATAACCTAGTATGTTTCTGTCATTACTCATACTTTCCGACATAACCTAACAATCAAACATTGTTAGTGTACGACAACTGTCAATTTCGCTTGAAAAGTTGTTAACTGATTGTGTTCGATAATAGTTCATTATATCAACACGTACTTTGAATTAAACACCATTCTTTAACCGTTCTTGGTAGTCGTTACTTTGCGCAGTACGTTGTTAAAACAGTAGTTCTTTATAAATAATGTAGGCTAAATGAGCTACTTAAAAAGAAAAGTGATATTGCGCATATTGTTTCTTATGTGTAGAATTGGGCAACGTCACTAGAAGCACAAACAATGATGAAAATGTAAAAATACACAGTCTTAAAGAGACAAAATAAAATAATTAAAACATAGATAACTTAGGTTTCCTCCGTAACCATGTGGAGGGAAACGATTATCGTTAATAGTGTAATCAGATATAGAATTCAACAAATATTTATGGTACTATTAGTGAAACAGAATACTTCTCTTAATCATTTGTATTGTTTTACTTCTTTAAGATGGGTAATGTGTTTGAAATCAAAAGCTTAGTCTTTTGGTTTAACATGTATCAAATCAAAATTCTCTAAAAGGTTTTTATCATGTCATTTTTCAAATCGATGTTGTGTCTAAAGACATAATTTTTGCGCAACCTTAATGTTATGCGTATGCAGAAGTAAGTACATAGTAATTTAGAGAAAATGATGTTTGCATTTTACTTCTAGAATATAACAATATACCCAGACTCAGATAGTTTTCTTCCGTAACCACGATTCGACTGCTTAAAATCAAGGGAAGATTGTCAGTTAACCATAAAAATGTTGTGAGCCATATTATGTATTATTACTGTCGACATGCTAAAGCTTTCAGATCTTATATTGTTGTGGAAAAGTCTTGATGTCATTTTTCAACTTTTCATTTTCAAAATTAGGTCGATTATTTGAATCTGGCTGATTAACAATTTAAACTAAACTAAACTTCACGTTGTTTCTATTTGTGTTTCAACTTTGAAATGCCCGAAATGTATCAATGAAATTTTGTTTGAATGACGTCAAAGCATCGTCACGCAGTACGTGGCGTTTCCTGTCGTTTAAAAGTAACAATACGAGTATGTTCCTCTTACTAAACAAATTTCTGAATATACATAATACAGGTCGGTTACGTGTTTTTAATTCAAATAGGGGCCTATATCAGGTTATGCTTCACTAGTTATATAAGGAGGTCATTCGACACTGAGTTATCTGACTGGTTAATATGAGGTCCAAAGACAGTGAGTGACTGGTTAAACATTAGGCCCAAAGACACTGAGTGACTGGTTAAAATAAAATAAGGTCGAAAGTAGTCCCATGTTATGTAATAAAGCTAAAATGTACACGTAATGTCGATTGCGGCGTAATAAAGAACTAATAGTAGGCCAAGACAACTTAATTGTATAACAACATAAATGATATCGTAATTGTATATACAGCATATTTGATGATTTTGGCCGAGTTTCAATTTCTCGTATTTTGGTACAGTAATTGGCTTAATGTGGAAAATGACGATGAAATCAGAACGTCACGACATGATAATTATGACGCTTTAATGACGTTACGCATAATTTGAAGCCCGGCGTTGTTAAAGTAACGTTTCTTTTTCAGTATTGTAAGTATTCTTAAACAGTGAAAATAACAAAAATATAATTTCATTGTTATTTTGACTGATAAATCTCTATAATTAATTGATAGCGAATAATAAATTAAATTATTTATCGTTTCATCATAATGAATATGATATCATATATAATATGATAATCCTTGGAGTGTATAGTCATGTTCAACCATCAATCACAAATTATTGGAGTTATATTGTATTGCCAAAGTAAATAATTTGAAATGTTGCCATACAGCAAGCCACATCTTGCTTGGGATATAATTACTTAGTATAACTGCATTGAAACAAAGAATAGTTTTCTCCAGTGATTTAAACGTTACCATTCCGTTAAGTCTTAAGTCTTTGCAGAATGCATCCCAATCTAATATATGAGATATAGATCTACCCAGTAATTGTAATGACCTTGAGTAATGAATCCCGTCTTGTAATATGTTGTTTAAAATGGTGTATTGGTGTTGTGCAAGAGATATATTATGAAAACTACATATATTTAGTATGAACAAAATTATTCTTATAATTGTACAAAACAATACATCAGTATTGCTCAGCTTGTTTTTCTGATATTCCTATATTTTGAGGATAACCCTTAACTAATGAATGCACCTTACATGAATATGATATGAGTACAGGGAACTTAATATTTAATCAGTTTAAATTTGTTAATGCAATGTTTTGTTTTCATTGGACGCCTGTTAAATAATATTCACCCGTACTTTCATAGCAAATCAAGCCACCATTTAAGGTGATTTATTTTACCTAGCTGTATATATAGTGTCCAAATGGTGGTATTTATAGAGAATACATTCATGAAAATAATTTGAAAAACATTATAGCAATTTTGATCGGCTAGTTTTTCAGATATCCCTACAGTGCGTGGACACCCCATGAAACCTGGTGTTTCTTTTTACAGAAACTACATGGCTTTTAATTACTTGAACATTGGTACATATGTGTTTTTGCACGTACCATGAATCGAAGTATCCCCGTACTGATGTTCGGTGTTGCTATCATTACATTAACATTTAGTCTTAGAAACAATACCGAAGTACGCCTTTCAATTTACGTGTAGCGTGTCACAAGTATAACGAATCGTTTGTTTTAGCCAAGTCGATAGTTTTATATCAATGTTAAACTAAATGCTCCGCTCCTCTGTACATAAACAACAGTTTGTATATGTTCCCCAATATTCCTGGACAATATCCCTAGACTGCTGCTGTATTAGCTAGTAATTAAAATGGCGACAACATTCCTATTTTCTTGGCATCAATAGTAATTGTTTTTAGTTAGCAACATGTCAAGAAGCAGTTTTTATATTTAGTTGTTTCTATTTAAAACATCTCCAAGGCCGGTATTGTTTAACAAATTGTTCATAACAATATTCTTTACACCTCAATTACTTAACTAGCGCCTATGCTAAGTTGATGTACATGTATATTGTTTTTATCGCTCGTATTGTTTGGCTGTTGTGGTTATTTTTGGGTTGGGTGTTCATATGCTCTGTCCAACGCCGTCAAGTCAATATTGTATTTTACTTATTTCATTGTCGTTTTGGCAGGATAAGCCGAATCTACCCGTATTTTTCGTAGCTTGTTTCAGTTTGTTTCTTATTGTCTTAAAAAATTTAAATGACAAACAAGATAAGCATGCCGTATACAAATACATGTGTGTCGATTTGTGATACTAGTATTTAAATCTCGATATTGATTTTAATCGCATAATCGATAAAGATAGTCAAAATAGTGTTTTTGTATAGAAGCATCACTTTAATACCGCAGCTTTCTATAGTAAGAGTTGCAGTTGTTTTGACACCATGTGTCTACACAATATGTCGATACAAGTACAAACTGTTAACTATGTGATTTAAGGATGTTGTATAAAAGGTTGTTCATCAGTATATGAGTCGGTTGTACTGTAACAATTAAGTAGTGTATTATTCTTGTCTGATAAATAGACGATAAGTGTTTAGGTCTCGAGAAGGCGGTCTCTTGTGCTAATTGTCCGATTGGAGAAACGTTCCATGTCAATATTAGTACAGAGACATCCTTTTTTCTAGTACAATATATTTCCCTCAAACTAATTTCGCTTCATTACGAGAGCAAATACTCGACGGTGGTACACAGTTCCATGCTTGCTTTCTAGGACAATTATGTGTAATGAGGTTATATATATATATTAGCATGCTATTTACATTTATAGATCAAATATATATCAATATTAGGTATTTGCATAATATAGGGGATGAATACAGAGTCATGTATATTTGGTTGAATACAAATTTAATGAAATTCGAATGAAAGCTAGCTTAACACACAATGGTGTCTACGTTGGTTTGAATGACCCTCATAAATTTCCGTCTGATTACAGGTTTTATTCAATCATGTCAACACAGACGTCCTTATCAACGTTAAAGACATACAGGATCCGTCATGAGTTGTCTTTGGAGATCAACATTTCTTAATCGAGTCTATAAAACACGCTTAATAAAATTTTTTGATCCCAAAGTTAACGAGTGGAGGATTCTTTTTATCACATTACCATAGTTACCGAGTCAAAACAACGTCAGAAATAACGAAATTAAGCCGACGACGTTACCTTTTCGCGCCACGTATTCGTTATCACACGTATTAAAGAACATTGTTTCGACATTTGTTCTCACATGAAAGATTGCGGTAGTTATGTAAGACAACATTGTATATTTTTGTAAGAAAATAAATATAAATGTACTTAATGTAGACGTTCAAAACATGTTTATTTGTTTGTGTAAAAAATCGTATTGTTTTATTTAAGCATTTACGAGGGTCATTCAATAAATTTGTAGAATAATATCCGATGGCACAGAGAAAAGCAAACTACATCACGTGAAACTACAAAGGCAGAAAATATAGCACGAAACAAATATGGCTAAAATAAAACTATCTCATACCCGATACCACCACACACCGTGACGTCAGCAACGTTATTGGCGTTTTGCTGTTTCTCACGTGGTAAACCCGACGTGAAATTATGTTATTAATCACGGTAGAAATAAACATAAACAATCTAATTGCAAATGATTTAATATATCTACCATAATATATTGCATAGTCTAAGTTAAGGGTTAAGGCTAGACATGATGGCTGTATGTTAACATGAAAACACCTCGCTCATTTCGACAGACGTTGTGTCAAACGTCCCTACGTTCGCCTGTCTGTCCATTGTGTATCATTTTCAATACCATGCTGCGCTTCAGAAATTGGCTTTTGTCACTTAAACACAAGACCATTGCATGCTGTATGTTCCCGCTTTCACTCTAAGCAGCAGCTCGTGGGTGTGGGATATGTTTTTCCAAGCCCCGAGCATGATTTTATAGTTACACGAGTTTCCTTGCGTAACGTCATAGACTTTTTGACGTTATTGAAAACGTGACTCGCCTTGATAAAACAGTGTTAAATTCACACCCAAACGTCCAAATGACTTCATAATTTCATGAAATGTTATGATAATATTTTTAATAATCTGACAGAAATATTGGAATGTCAATTCACTTAAACGGAATTTATAACTACATGTAATTTAACAAACGAAAAAGGTACGGGGTGGTAGCGCGTTACTATGGTATGGAATAGCTGATGACATGCTACTGGTTTAAGATACATGTAATTATGTCGACATCACATTGTGATTTATTGTTTTATTATTGTGCGTGTTGTATATGTATTTAACGTTGTCTTCAATAAACGGGTAAACCATGTAGTCGAATTAAACACTGTTTGTGGTATTTAATTTATAACAAATGTCTAAAAGTGACTTAATTCGAATGCAGGTAAAACGTTCCGATTATCAGATATAATCCATCGTTCAAACATGACACAATTTCTCAAAGCCGAACATGCATGATACGGAAAATGCAATCCGTCGCGCTGTATTACACTGCGCAATTTGGTCTGTATTTGTGACAACAAATGAATAAGTATATATATAATAAATCTAAAACTCGTCCGCCAAATCATAAATCATTATATGTTGTGCAAATTTAATGTACTATTATCACAAATTATATTGCTGAAGATTAAAATGATGAGGCTTTAATTAAATTCTGATTATAAAGTTTTGTGATTAATTGTTTTGTGTTTGGAAAAATCAGATTAATAAAAGCAGTTTCATTTCTTATTAGTTATACATTTATAAATGTGTATTATCTAACACAGTGACGTTATTAAATGCTCTATAACATACGGTTGCCGCTTCTATATGAAATTATGTAATAATCTCTGATGAGTTATGGACTTGATTATACGACGCGTTTCCGCAAAATGTTTCATACATAATTTGTGAACATTTACTGGCAATCTTAGTATTCACCAACCATCATAGGCAAAAGTCTCATGTCTCTGGTTCATATATATTTTAATAGACACAACAAAAACAGTGCATGAGTACATTTAACATGAATGGTAAGAGCTATATAATAAGAGGGACGTTTTTTAAGTTCCATGAAAAGTTCTCCACAATGTTAATGGTGTGTTCAAATTACTTCACACTTGGCATTTTAAATAGAACTACTCATGATGCATATTGTAAAGTGAATTGAACGCATTAGGGCGTCTCATACAAAATGATACTGCTGCCATAGTAACGCCAGAAATGCTACCCGTTGCAACGTTATCACTGACCATACGTTATTCACATTTTTTTAACATAGCGCACTCAGTCAGTCAAATGACACACACATTTCACCTGCAAAACTGATAATAACGTTTTCTATTCTCAAAATATGCATCGCTTCAAGGTATCCCGGGGTCGCTTTGCCAAGCGTTCGAAAACGTCCAAAATCAGGCGGAAACGTTCGAAACAATGTCTTCGGTCGGATTCACCGCAGACCGTCCCTTTCTGTGATCATCTACACTTAGAGGCACTTATAACTGTGCACTTACCCAAATCTCAATATCTCAGTATTTAGTGGGTATATTTTGTTGAAAATTGCAGTAAGCGTAGTTAAAAGATGCGTGATAATAGTTTAGTAGATTTCATTTCATAACACACAAGATTTAGGAAACGCTAGCACATTATTAGGCGTTGCGTAAAATTGTGAATTCACGAAATCTGCTCCGGTTTAAAACGCACAGTTTTCCAACAGTTAACAACGTGTCCTTCTGTGCGTTTAAGTTATGCAATGTTGTCACATTGACGTCATATTTGAAGGGCAATCTCCACGACAGTTGGTCCAAGCATAACATGTCGCACGTATCCAGATACGTTGACATTGGACAAGCCATTGCAGAGAAATGACGTTGACAAATTTTAACAATGAAATGATAGACAGTCAGGTAGAATATGGCCCCAAATATCTACAGGGGCTTTAATGGTTGCATAACACATAATTAAACTTTTGGAACGCCAAAATTAATAATATTCCAACAGTAACACTGAGACGCCTGTGTTGATAAACGCGACGTCACGGCGTCATTCTAGACACATTTTTTATTTTGTGTTTTATTGGGTTAACGGGTAATGCATTTAATGAAAACTACCACGTATTATTTTATTTCCCGCTGTTTCACGATTTCTCGTGCAATTCGTTGAATTGTTGTTTTCACAGTCCAATGGTCAATATTCATTGAACCGTAATATTTAAATATTAGATTACGTTGTGCGTCCACTAACAACCAATTACACGAAATTTCGTTAAAACATATTGACAAACAAAAAAGTTATTAGGAATTGAAAAGTGCACAGTTATAAGTGCCTCTTAGTGTACATGGGCAGTTTGATAGCGTTTATATTATTCCTAATAATATGTCATACTCAGTGAAATGCAACTTCTTATCAGGCAGCAGTCATCAATTATAATGTTTCAAGTATAAGTTTGCCCGCCAAAAGACAAAAACTGATCAAATTCTTATGATCCTCTGACAATTTGACGGGTGATTCTAGTACGGCGACATCAATATCGCAAGATGATTGTGGGAAAATTGGAACTCTATTACCTATATAAAGAAAACGTTCCGTGTAGCCATTTTAATTGGTAGTTAATAGGTAACTATTCACTAGGGACAATTGATTGGATAGTTTGACGATTTCTTTGACGCGAAGTGACATTTGCACCGGGAAGCTCTTTTCTGGCGTTAACATCGATACAAAAAGGACTAAATCCTACTAAAATTGAAAAAGAATGTATTACAATTCATTTATTGGTCTTTGTCTCTCTAAAAATATCATTGAGATCTAGCAAACGTCGACATTCTATGACACTATTCCTGGAACTTAAAAATCTCTCCTTGTATATCAAACAAAATTATCATGATAGGAAAATGAAGTCGCAACCATTGGCGAATTGTTGTGAAATAAGGACACCATCAACAGTTTTCAAATTGATAAAGGGTATTTATTGTCAAAATGTCAAAACAACAAAACAAACCAAACAGATGTGAAACATAATAATGAAACAAAGTTGTTCCAAAATGACAAACAAATTCGGCCAGAAACGGCCACAGGGAAACTACACCGCCCAGAGAGATAGTTGTAGTGTAGCAGGCATGCCAACTTGTAATAATCTATTTACCAGAACCTTATTCTCAAAGGCCAATGTCAATTTTCAACATGCATGTATTTGAAGAAAACTCCACCTATGTCTAGCATGTCCCTAATTACTGGCAACTGCCCATCCCGCACTTGCAGCCCATTAATCCCAACGCTTTCAGACACGACCGCACTGTTATCACCACAGAACCACCACGCCGACTAAAATCACCAAACACACGGGAAACCCGGGGATTCCGGACACGATATAACCCGTACACAGCCGTACCGTACACGGACCGTAATCACTTCATAATGATCCTCAGCGACATTTATCTTAACCTTCTTACGCAGAGGACCAAAATCTTTGATGTCGGAACGAAATTCTAGTTTCAACATAATTATATCATAAAGTACACCACCACCTAACTATGAGCAAGGGAAACTGCATATTGGGAATCATCTAATCGGTTGTTCAAATAATAGAATGTAATAAACTCTAAAATTTCTGAAGACTTATTCAATTACGGGCTATATTTCCTTCGTAATATATGATTAATAAAATAGTTTGAATATCAGTTACGATGCAGTTAGGGGATGAACATAGACGTTTTGTCACGGCAGTTATGTAATAAGTTATTAGTTTGCGACCAAAACTCAGCTTGATAAATAGGAACTTTCCAAAATATTAAGTTTGGCAGAATATTTTACCTCATATCATTAGTAATTAAAATATAACTTTATGCAATGCCATGCGTATGGCCAATTATTTATTAACTACACAATATATTGTGCGTTTTTACTCAAACTGCAGGGCCAAATTGAAGTTCACCATGACCTTATGGACACAGAACTCTGGCGGCGGTATGGAGAAGAATGCGGTGTACTACCCTTCCCTTATTGTCGTATTATTATATAAGCTCTTATACTGTCTAAGTAATATTTTCTAACACTGTAATATCATTAATCCTCAGTATTCTTAGTTTTCATCTGCCACTTTATTTCGGAGCAAGTTATTCGCATTTCGTCGCCTATCGGAATTCGTACCTTATCCCGCTGGGTAGCTGCCAATGCACAGCGATTTGTTTCCTATGGCATTTAAGGAGAAACTTAGACTCAAATGATATAATTGAAGCGATCAGGAAAAAGCGAACATAGATAATATGTTTACGATGTGAATACTATGTGAATTAAACAACACACGTGACACATTGTCTAGGCTTGTGCAATGAAAACTGACGAGTTTGGTGTCAATTCGCTGGCTTATAATAAGAAGATGGTAAGCACAAAATCAATATTTGGAGAAAACAAGAAAAACTGTCTAAAAACTACTCTTTACTTATCGAAAACAGGCTTTTTAAACATCAGTTTGGTCAACATGACCAGTTCCGATTTTCAAGAAAATAGGCTCATAAGAAGCGCCTAACTTTCAATTATGCGTGAGTTTTGAGTCTTAATTATTAAAATAAGGGACTGAATCTAAATTTTAGCTCCAGTTTTACTTTATAGTGGAGTTTTTCAATCTTAAATAATCTACAATAAGTTATTATTTCTAAGTATTCGTCATTTTGACCGGGGTCAATTCGAAGCAGCTATGAGTTATTTTATTCGCGTTCACTATTGTCCACTATCTGTTTCGTTTGCGCTATTCGTACCCCACCCGGGCGTTTTATAGTTTACACGCAGCTGTAGAGTTATGGATGTATTTTTTGGTTGCTAGTTTTCTCGTCTCATTGCACCGTTGTCTCCACTTTGTTCGTTGAACGTGGTTATTCTTCTGTCAGCTTAAACTAGGTATTTGAGCCATTTTACCGTTGGACCTAGGGCATTCAACTTGCTTGTTGATTGCCGAAACTGGTTCATGTAGAATTTCAAAAGCTTGGACATGGGAGGAATACGGAGGATTATGGCTTGTTTAGTTGGGCATTGTGCCTTTATGAGTTTATGTTTTCTGTGCTCGGTTGGTTCAGATGGACATTGTGTCTTGTGTGTTTTTAATTTTGTAGCTGAGTGCTGCCTTCCCTGTCTGACTTAATAATTATTATCCTTTTTATAAGGTCGTAAGTAACGACCTTCTTATTCTAAGCCAGCGAATTCTTGGTATATCATATTGTATCATATCATATCATATTAGTTGATAAATACAATACCTCTATGGCAAATCGCAAGTTTGATGCTTGGATATGGTGTCTAATTACATGAAATTGTAGGAATACGAGTGCAATAACTTCGGTTCATGATATTAGTGACATGTACTGACACAATTATTGCACCCTTTCTTTAAATTAAGACCCATCTCATCAGTCATTACCTCATTTATTCACATCTCTTCAGAAAACATCCATCTAATATGAAATTTGTTTTTATATATCTAAGTATCGTTTCTACTAAGTACTCATGCACTGTTTACGAAATTCCTTGATTCTACAAAGCATTCATTGTTTTATCATGATTTCGGTCCTTTTTCTTTATATTCATTGTTACGTTCATTTAAACATTGTCTGTCTGCTCGCCCACCAGGGATGCATAATCATTCGATACAGATAACGAAAATTGTGAAATGTCTAGCCACGGACAGATCATTCTATAACAATTCTATACATTCAGGAAACATGTGTCTACACCATCTTAACAGACATACATGTAACGATGGTGATTAACAGCGTTACAAATGTAAAGATAATAGTGAAAACCTTAATATGGAGAAATTACAACTAAAAACTGAACTCAGATGTCAGATATTTCGGAAAATTCGCAATTATCAAGCTGTATATTGGGTGGAATATAATAATGTTTATATAATTACATATTATCGTCGTTACCCTTGTGTACGTAACATGCATTCAAAAAACATAATACTATTATATGATATAAAATTGAAGAGTAAATGAAACTAAATGTTGGATAACTCTTCCGAAATATTTCCATTTATTGAACCAACCATTATGTGCTTTCTATATACACTAAATACACTGAGCATGAAAAGTTTCGCAACTAAATTGAAAAATCCAAATTATTGAAATGTTAACTTGAAAGAATGTTCACTATATACCATATAATTGTTGGTACGCGCGTGAAATGTCTGTATATGAATCAGTTCTTTCGTCGTTGAATATTTTAGTGTACGAGCATAGTGGCATTGATTTGTAGTTGCAATGTTGCTTTCTTAAGCTAGGGGAAGTAACTACAATGTACACATGCAAACAAAATTGTTCTGTTAAACAAATATAATATCTGTAAATTAGATATTAAGCTAATGACAATTGTTTGTGCATACGTATGTGCACTTTCTGTATTGTTTTGACGTGTGTCGTGGTTTAGGTGTGTAGTTGGCATACCCATTAACTGACAATGGTATTGGAATTTGACTAAATTGTATGTTTTGCGACCTGCATTTGGATGTCTTGTTCATCCTTTGTTACACAATAGTACACCTGTTTTATGTTATGTTCATATGTGTCTCTGTATATTAAACACTTACTGCTTTAAATACGATAGGTGTTCAACTTATTTTTGAACAAAACTGATCATCGGATTTGTCATACAAACACAATAAAACCAATAATGTTTCTATTGAACCATATAAGAAAATAAATGTGTTTAGTAGTATATACACTCATTTTGAATCATATGTGCATTATTTGTCGAACCAAAATCAACCATCTTGTAGAAAGCGTTGGGTTTTCACATTTTGAAGACAAATTGTCCCGATAGAAGCATCAAAGTGTTGGTAGTTTATAAATTACCCATTTCCGTGAAGACAATCAGCAAAATTGTCTTATGAAGGCTGCTATGCGTTCACCTGCTTGTATTGGAGAACTGTCACCAACTATCAAAAATCACCAAAAATTGTCCAAACTATACACGATTCGATTTCGTTGTGAAATTCATGAACATACTGGATGTTCATTTTTCTTCAAATATAAGTTGAACACCTCTCGTATTCAAGTATATATAGCGGTGATTAAAGTATGAATGACAGTGATTATTGTAGATTGGTAGGTACAGTAGCAGGATGTCACATCATAACCATACCACATACAGAAAACAAGATCAATGTGACTTTTATATGTCATAATGAACTCTCAAATAGTCTTGGGACGTAAACAATCCGGGTAGGTGTACTCCGTGTGAACCGATTACCAATGTGCATATAGTTATTGTATTCAGTAATTTGCTCGAAAAACGTAACACATTAAGATAGTAATATATTTATATAACAAAACGTTTGATATTATTTAGATAGGCAAAGTTGCTCTCAGCAGACACAGACTCACACAAAGGAAGGGTTACAAAACCATGACTCGACACTCCTAAGTATTTGTATTATGCCTTTGGTTTTATACATTCAAGTGCATTTCGGTATTAGTTGTGCTTAAATAGATCATAATATTTTGACGTAATTGTTTATAATTACCTAAACACGATCTAACCGCCTACATCGTGTGCATGGACATTAATTTAATGTTACGTTTTTATAACTGATTGCTGGGTTAGGTTCTCCCATATATTGTAATTAAATTCTAAGCTATTACCAATAGCAGCATACTGGTTCTTAGTTTCTGGATATATTTTTTAAATATTACACTAGGGGACATTATACAACATTGAATTATGTTCCTTTTTGTACAGCGTGCTTTATTTCATAAAAACTCTCAAATTTGTAACAGGAATATTTATTTAAATACGTAAAAGTTACACTTTAATGGAGACGCCTATGTTTATGAGAAGCTGGTGAGTCGTGTAGCGATTGTAGTCCCTGGATATGTATTTATATCAGCTATCATCCACTGGTGCCAATTTAAACCTGACGATAATCTAGCACTAATTGTGTCTATTAAATCCTTATAAATGCAGTACCGCTGATGGACAATGTCGCAACAATATAACCGATAGGCAAACACTGACAATGTGTCTTAATTATCTGAAGTAAACAACACGTCAATTAATGAAGATATACCACAAGGCTTGTTTGGCAAATGATGTTCATGTTAATATGATGTGATCCTGTCTGACCTTTCTAACAATAGCACCACGAGATGGCTTGGTAATATGTTTAATGAATTATTCTAAATATGTACCTGCAATTAGGACGTAATTTTCGGATTATAAAACACTTAAGCATTTCGTTTACTACAAATTATGTATTATTATGTAAGTTGATTACTGAAAATCTTTCTAGCTAACGACTGCAACAGCGACAGCGCCTACGCTGAAGTGATTGTGATTATACTGACTACGTCACCTAAACAACTCTATAAACAGTTGCTCAAATGGCACTGATTATAATTTATATGACCGTTCTAAGTAGACGCCGCTTGGAACGCGGTTTCAAATCCCACACACCAGGTGAGGGTTCATATACGACGTTTAAATATTATATGGTCAACTACAATCCAATGCATTCATAAAAGCCAAGTGGCGTGTCCGTCTGCGAGGCAAATAAGTAGTAAAAAATTGCCGAGATAAACAATAGTTGACAAGTTGTTTTTTTAAAACGTACTACTCTCTACTTTATATGACTTCCATATACAGTGTAGCAACACCACGTGACTAAATACTACAGTCCAAAGAAGAAAATTGTAAACAAAACCTCCACTTCGCGAAGGAAAATGGGCATAAGTATTTTATTTCTTCACCAATTTCTATGAAATATAGACCACGCTAAGGGAAAAAATATAAGGGTTCCGCCATATATAGTATATTTCTCCGTAGCTTGACCGTTTTTTCAATTACCCTGAGAAACATTGGAAAAAATTTGTGTGAGAGCGGACTACAGTATCAAGCCTTTTCGTTTTCCTGGTATTATCTACTCCATGCGTGATTGAAGAGTCATGTTTACACCTTCCGGGAACACCGGAGGCAAATTCGCAACAAATAAAATACATATTATAACAATACATGGCACTTATATGACATTTTCTTTCAATTTGCAATTATGGCTACAGTTCCAAGAAAAAATATTCAGACTACAGTTCAAAGCTGTTTTCAGAATTTACCATAATACCAAGCAACGTTTTGCCCCTGATGCTATTTTTGTCAACAAAAGTATTCTTTATTTGGTCAGGTTTTATTTTTTACGACATATTTTACATCATTTAAGAACATAAACACGCACATGGGTAACAGCAGTTTAAAGTATATACATATAACGTTAGTAATTGATAAAAAGTTCGCGTACGGGTAATTTTTAGTAATTTCCATTAGTGCATTTGATGTTTGATCTAAATTTTATATTGGACGGTGCCATTGATATTCACCAATGGTAGACACCATACGGCGGATATAGCCCCCTATACTTCGCACGAAAACGAAAGTAAAAGTGGATGTCGATTTCACGCGACTCTAAGTTTTTAATCACATTTTTGTAAATATTCATGTGATTCACTTGAAGTGAACAAATTTAAGCAGCGGAATGTTTATTTTAAAACACCATTTATTTCAGCTCAAGTATGCACTTCCCAGGACTCTGTTCCGATTTAAACTCATATTTATTCCATGGTCTTAACCTATGTTGGAACTCACGCAAGCAAACACCAACTAACAAGCAATCGACTGAAGGAAAACATTGCATTGTGTACGGGATCTAATCATTATGAAACTTTCCATGAACAGGATCTAGTTTTCTGCTGTACCGAGGATAGCAGTCCTGTCCTGGTGTTGGATTCCTCATTTTGACTACGTAGTACGTGGTTTGAATCTAAAACAAGAGGGCCCTGTACTGGTGTTGGATTCCTCATTTTGACTCCGTAGTACTTGGTTCAAATCTAAAACAAGAGGGCCCTATGGCACTAGGTCGCACACCTGTCGTAGCAGTACACCCAAGCCATGTGATTTGACCTTGTGACCTAGTTCTTAGCCCGATATAACACTTTAACTAGATTTTGTTAGGATGATCATTGTGATCAAGTTTCATAAGGATTAGGCTAAAATGGTGACCTCTCGTGACTTAACACAAGGGTTTTCTATTATTTGACCTAGTGACCTAGTTTTTTATTCCAGATGACCCAATCATAAATTAACTTCGATTTTATTTAGATGATCATTGCGACAAGGTTTTTCTATGATTTGATATTGTGACCTAGTTTTTGACCCCGGATGACCATATATATATCTTGACCTAGATTTGGTTGAGATGATCATTATGACCAAGTCTCATAAAGATTAGGTCAACATTGTGACTTCTAGTGCCTACAAAAGGTTTTTCTATTATTTGACCTTGTGACCTAGTTTTTTATCCCGGATGACCCAATATCGAACTTGACCTAGATTTTGTTGAGATGATCAATGTGACCACGTTGGATAAAGATTAGGTCAAAAGTGTGACCTCTAGTGTCTACACAAGCAAATTGTTGACGGCCTGACGGACGAACGACGAGTCATCACAAAGCTGGCTCTGTCACTTTGTCACATGTGAGCTAAAAATAGGAATGCACGTGATTTAAGTACGTAGTATTGCCTTCGTAACCAAAATATTGTTATTGCTAAATTGTTCAATTCTATCTTATTTGGTACGAAATAATTGGGGACGTGTTATAAGCTATTTTACCCTCAGTCTACGGGCGCTTAAATTGCATTCTAAAACAAATTATGCACACCTTTTTATTCCTTTAATTACCCCTACAATTACATATTTTTAACTTAAAATCGTGATCTTGATATTGACCGCTAAACATTCGTACCCATGGGCGATCTTTGCCATTGAATATGTACAGTTGATTGTGGCTTATTGTGCATTTTTGGGCAACTGATGTTAATTGAATAATAAATGAATAAAGATTCCCGTTCATCTTTAGCCGTGCTTACAAGTAATTTTACATTTTCAGAATTTCTTATTAGTCCCGACTCCGGAATAAATAACGTGTTTTTTTTCCATTTCAATTCGTTTGATTTTTCAGTTACCTACATGTATATTTCCCTACAATGATAATGCTATCTGCAATTTTTTAAAAACGTTCAAAGCTTGTGGGAAATTGTTTGCTTTCTTTAAAATGTAAAAAAACAACATATTTTAGATCTTTGGGTTTTGTAAACAGGTCAGCTGGCTTACATAAAGTAAGTTGAACTTTGTATTGCAATGTTGCTTTTTCTAATAAGTTGTTATTAGTGAAACAGATTCAACCAATAATTCATACATGAACATGTTAAAAACTACCCGTCACAATTAGGCAAGATGGTCAGATAAGTCTGATCCTGCAGCAAATGAGCCATTGGCGTATCCATGACCTTGATATGTAGGCACTTATAAATCATGAAAACACAAGACTTTCAAGCACAAACAAACTGACCTGACGCTCAACAATGATGTATTATTATAAATACGGATTATATGTTATATCCGCTGTACGGTGTCTACCAGTGATGAAAATCGATGGCACTGTGCAATATATAATTTAGATCAAACATCAAATGCGCGTATTGAAATTACTCAAAATTACCCATACGCAAGCTTATTATCAATTACTAGATCTACATGCATATATTGTAAACTTCTGTAACCAATGTGCGTGTTTGTGTTTTTAAATTTGGTATAATATGTTGTTACAAATAACACCTGACCAAATACAGAATATTGTAGTGTGTGTAATGTTGCCAAAAATAGCATCAGGGGCGACACGTTGCTTGGTTTTATGGTAAATTCTGAAAACAGCTTTGAACTGTAGTCTGAATATTTTTTCTTGGAACTGTAGCCATAATTGCAAATTAAAAGAAAATTCATATTAGTGCCATGCATTGTTATAATATGTATTTTATTTGTTGCAAAATTGCCTCCGGTGTTACCGGAAGGTGTAAACATGACTTTTTAATCACGCATGGAGTAGATAATACCAGAAAAACGAAAATGCTTGATACTGTAGTCCGCTCTCACACAAACGTTTTCCAAAGTTTCTCAGGGTAATTGAAAAAACGGTCATGCTACGGAGAAATATACTATATATGGCGGAACCCTTATATTTTTTCCCTTAGCGTGGTCTATATTTCATAGAAATTGGTGAAGAAATAAAATACTTATGCCCATTTTCCTTCGCGAAGTGGAGGTTTTGTTTACAATTTTCTTCTTTGGACTGTAGTATTTAGTCACGTGGTATTGCTACACTGATATAGTCATGTGATTTCATATGATTGTTTTCTTTTTCGTGGGTGTTTATCCCTTTCCGCTGCTTCTGCTAAGTACAACCACCCCTGTTCAATTTAGTATTGTCTTTTTTAAAGTTTATAGCATTCGTTATATCAGACATTTTCACAGATTGTACGGGTAAAAGTATGGACTCCCGTGATGTGCTTCAGTCAGTTGATTATAAACAGCTTTATAGTTACACATTCAATTTAATATATATAAATTTATTGAGACAGGATTTTAATTATATTCAAGGTTTGTTTTACCTAACCATTAGTCCTCACTCATTAGCATTATCCGACCGCCTACACCATGTGCTCAGAACTAATTGATCTAATTGATTACTGTAATTGCCAGGTTAAGTTTAACCGCTTTCTGCTATTTAGCTTTTTGAACTACCTTTGATCGCATGCTGATTGTTACAAAATATTCAAACGGAAACAAATCAAACCAATCTGAATAAACTTAATGCTATAAAAAGGCAAGTTTCCTTTTCGCCTAATGCTTACACTTTTTCTTTGTGTTTTTATATCGTAATAATGAATAGTATACCATACACACATAATAATTATACATTTCATGAGTGAGCAATTGATTATACTTTTCATGAGTGAGCAATTGATTCTACTTTTCATGAGTGAGCAATGTTCTACCTAATGATATTTGAAAATTCAAGTGCCGGTTTAGCCAATATACGGCATAATTGTGTTTCGTGTTGTGTGGTAAAAAGTAATTTGTAAAGGTTAGACAAATGTGTGTGTGAAATATCTAGATTATTTCTAAGAAACCCTGACGAGTAACTGTTCTTTCGTGACACTTTATGAGTCAGGACCTTTGCATCATTGGAGGCTCGCAGGAATACTGTTTATATCAACTATCAGTTGGTAGACTAAGTATAGCTTATAACATTTCACATGGCATCCATGAATATCCGTGCTTACAAAATTTGTTGTGAAATCAGACTTGTGTTTTAACTAATCAAAACATGCTTACTGAAGACGCACACGAGGATTAATTAGCACCAGTTCAAATGTTGTGTGCTACCGGTGTATAAAGAATAGATACTGTTTATTTCCAATTTGGGCCAACATATGGGCATAACTTTTGACATATACTTGGCCTAAAGTTTCGAAATATGTATTAACTAACATTAACTACAACTCAGAAAAAGTATATGATTGATACATAGAAGCATAATAGAGTTCCAAGTCAGGTAAAACGTAATAAGCATAGTGACATGACGAATACTTAGAAATACAGGAAATCCAGGGAAACAATGTTGTGATATCACAACTAATTGGCCTACCGACTGTACTGTATCATCATTATCTGAACACTAGAGCCTGTCAATTAATGACTTTAGCCGAGTATACCACAGGGATAGCTTGACAAACGAGGCTCTTGTGAATATGATGTGATCGTGTTGTCACGGAATACTGATCAACATGCCATCTTAAAATCACACCAATCCTTACGTCTACTAGCCTTTTTCCGGCCTTCACATGGTCCCTATATTCCGTCCCTAAGACAATGTTGACTTGCAGCATTGACATAAACTCGATACACCCGGATGCGGATATGACGGTAGGCAAACATGTCAACATGGCGCCTTAAGATCACCGGAAATGACATTGTGATAGTGACTCTTGCATAAATAACCTCTTCTTCTTTAACAAGCAGGCCTGGTGTTTGCCTATTGAATCCAAACCCTTTGTCTAGCCCTATATTTTTCCTATGTAAAAACCAAATGGCGCAAAATGTAAACGCAATTCCACAGGGACTGGTACCGCTACGGGTGATATAACCAGTAATTTCGGTTATGGAAACATATGGTCAAAGCATGCCTTTAAGGGGGTCAGTGAGCCCACAATCATGTGCACGACTTTAGTCCTGTATATCATTTAGTCTGGGTTGTATGTGTATCCATGACAGTAACAAATTCGAATTTGGCATTTAGACCATAAGCTTTGGAAGCCCGAAATGTCCTTTCTGGTTAGGACGCGTTAATACGCTATGGTAGCGGAAAGATTATCGTCACATGTTGAAGAAGATGTTTTCACCATCACCGAGCCTCATTATAGAGTTTTTGGTCATCTTGCAGATGTTCTAAGATTTAGCTAAATGTTTTATGCATGTATATTTACCTCTCGTGAAAAGGCATTTTAACGTGATTTTTGTTTGATAGTCGAAATCATCAGCTGCAGAATTATTAGACTATAAAGTTATAGTGTATCTATAGTAACAATAGTATTATTATTTCCAAAATATTGTATTGATTTACTAGTGAATGTTTGATATAATGTCAAGAAGAATTACAGGATGTACTCGTATATTAGTACAGAACAAATATATTACCACTCAAGGGCTTAGCTTTGTCTAAATATGTAGGCCACATTATTTAATATTACACTGGTGTAGTATAACGTTCAAAGATGTGCATTTTCGCCAAGCTTGTGTAATATGATAAAACTCCGGAGGCTCGCATAATAACATTTCCAGAACTCGTTTGATACAAATTTATACCAAATGATAACTCGTAATAGATACTCCATATATAACGCTTTTATACCACTTTAATGCTATATAACAACTCCCTACATTCACCCAAGATTATTACGTACTATAATTATACTACAACATACATTGTATACTATACTGACGCAGAAACTATATGCTGTAGGGTATTTAATAACGTCATAGTGTAAGATAAGAGAAATTGATGGGAATATTTTGAATAATACATGTAGTAAAAGTGACCCTCAGAATTCTGATATTTCAAAACTCAAAACAATTTATAACAAAACGTTTTTACCATAAAAACATTACCATGATGGAATAAAATACTCTTTACCTCTATATTTAATTAAAACATCATCAGTTTGATATTCAGCAATTTAATTTGGGATGTTACTCGATTTAGCCGATGTTAATTTAATGTTTTACAGATGTGTTTTAGATATTTCTGCTAAATATTTAAAAATGTTCTCTTAAATTCGTGCAAAGTCGTTAAACAAATCATTTGTTATACACAATAGCCCAAACATTCAGACTCAAAATAGCGTACTATATATGTTTGTAGGACATGTTTTTGGATCACCCGGTATATTACAATACAATGATGTACTGTACGTATACATTTAATGAACGCGGGTTTAAATACAAATTAAACAGGCACACGTATGTGAAATTATTGAATACATATGCGAATTTAATAGCAAACTGTTCCAACCTACATAGTTAAGGTTCAAAAAGATTTATCCAGTCACTTCCGGCAAAATATGCCAGTCAACAGGGTGCCGATTTAACTTAGCTTTAATCGGTCACCTGGTCATGTGACTAGTGATAATCCTTTACCTTACCACGTGATCTGACGGACTTCTTCTTATATGAGAGTCGCCGGTTGGAATTCCGTAACTGAGGGTGAGGTTTTTCTATCCTAAATTAGCTAGTGGTTGATCGGTTATTTCCTTCGACTTACCTGCGTCTACACGACGTCTATCATGATGTCTGACGTCGTTGTTTATCGTGACGTCACGGAACGAACGTGAAATGCGCTAGGTAATGAAAGAGTAACAATAGAGTGCCGAGTTTGATCCCCTTACTGAGCAGATTAAGCGACTGGATAAATATAATAATATGTTAGTGCCGTGAATGAAGTAAACTTTATCCGGCTCGGCTGCGGAAATTATCGGATTCGCCTACGTTAAGTACCCTATAAATTCCTCCGTCTTGCAAGATAAAACTTTTTCATCCACGGCACTAACCTATTATTCTCTTTATAATGGCATCTTAGTATGTATGGATGTAACTCATTATATAAATGTGAAACCATTATAAATTTATGTTTATCCAGACCTGTACCGTAAACATGATATTGGAAGCATCATGTAGTTATATGTACACTTAATCATACTCCCAACGCAACACCTATATTTTTCGTCATTTTTCAACAATTTATATTGCAATTTGGTATTATAAAATATACATAACAGATGTTTCTATGAATGTGTTATCAAAATTAATTGATTGTAAGATAACAATAATTTCAAGAAATGACCATTACTGCAAATTGAAAAGTCACACAAATACACAATGAAAAATATTACCAAGGTGGTTGTAAACTTTACTAAACAGTTAACAACAATAAAAAAAAATAACACCATTCTGTTACGTGTTAATTAGTATCTAGTATTTTATGATATATTTTTTCTTCAGCACCATTGAGAGCACATATTTCCTATCTAAATCTGGGAAAGGTCCCTTTTTTCCAAAAAATGTCCTGTTTCTGCCGTGTTTGCGGGGTTGGTGGTCGTCTCGTGTGTCGCCTGCACAGCTGGTCCCCACAAATTCTAAATAGTCTAGAATTCTAAAGACTTTGATGATAGAGGCAACTGTTGTATGTTGTGATTGTGCAGAAATACTTGTGTTACATGTGCTATATGAGCCGAATTACAAATTGTTCTGTACTTTATTCTGATAACACTATAGCGTGGACATGTTTGTAGACACACACAATGAAGTTCATCTTGTATATCAATATATCTTAAATATATAATACGTTGGCATATACATATATAGATATGTAATCTATCGATCGTATAGCGGGATAATCTCCCATGATATAATGTAACCATGATGCATGATGGAACTATGTTGTCGTATTGTTGCTAGCGCCTACGAGTATTAAGTATTTGTTCTCCACGTGAATAAAGATTGCTTCTATGCTAGAAATAAGCATGTCCCTATACAAATATTGACATAGCAACCCTTCTCCAATCGGACAATTAGCACAGGAGGCAGCCTTCTCGAGACTAAACACTTATCGGCTATTTATCAAACGAGAGTGAGAAGATAATGAATTGCTACAGTACTACTGGCTAACACAATGCTCTATAATGTGGGGGACACAGATCCGAATACATCATTATCTCTATTCTCTCATGTAGGTTTTCTGTACCAGTTTTCCCAGACAACTTTATCTTATCTCGATAAAATGCTATTTAAATCAAAGTAGCCTCTATTTAGGAAGAAGCGTTTCAGGGTTATATGGCGCTCATTATACAAACATGAACAAGACAAATAATGTATCAATATATAAACAAATTGACGGCTTCGTTAAAAGTGCTTAAATGAAAGCTGCGGGGTCGTCGCATTTGTCACAGTGTACGGTAACATGCATTGTGTAACTTCCGAGAAATGAAAGAGATCTACGGAACTTTGTGTTCTAATATATGATCAGCGAATGAATTATATATTTTTCTTGAATTCAAGTTTAAGCATAATAGTGGTAACACCGAGTTGTTCGTCGGAAATAGTGTCGGTTGTCATGCAGACAGTATGCGAAGATTATTTAACAATTTTCATCTAGAGTTATTCCAATATTTTATTGGAAAATTCTGTAAAATTTAATCCAAAATGTTTCTTTACATAAGAGAGTACATAGATTCATATCGGTATAATCACACCATCTAGGTTCCCTCATCAGTATGAAGTTTACGTGCATATAACAAAATGATATATATCTATTTACTACAAATCTTGCCAGAGATTATTTTAGTATAAATTATTTACCCTACATTAATGAAAGTCGTTATCACCCTTACCATCGATGTTAGGGAACATCCAGCACTGCTATAGTTGTTTTCTCTACGCCAGCCAATATTGGTAACACTAGTCGCACAGTACATCAATTGGAATAAAACGAGTAAGGGATTGTGTCGAAGAAAGGTAATCATATCGTTGCGCAGTCTCGGATAGAACGGAACTTCAGACTTCAAACGACGAGAAATGTGACTGATAACGCAAATATGAAATACGCTGGAAGAAAGTGTTAGGACTTTCCGCGAGGATTTATTCCCTCTACTTAAGGCAACTAAAGTTTTTATTAAGACAAATATTTTCTGTGAAATTATTTTCTGGAGATATCTGGATTAAATATAAGCGGCTTATTTGATATCCCTGTTTAATGTTCCTCAGAGAATTAAGCTTATTTCTGTGATAAATTGTTTCGGAGAAGGGTAACATGTGACAATTTTCCTCCCGCTAATTTGACACCTCTCGACAAAATAAAGAATTACACGTGTAATTTTGCATTGCTGTAATATATAAGTGTGATTGATTGAGTTAGTTTAGATTGGTAAACAAACCGGGTATTTACCTTCAGTAAAGTCTAAAAATGCGATATTTGTTGTGTAAATTTGTGCCATAGGAACATTGCTAACTACGAGTCTAACAACTAGATTGCACACATAAATCTTATATTATTTCTTTATTTTTCTTTAAATTCAGATCGTGAAACATACACGACGGAGCTTTCAGAGGATAGCATTATCGGGGGAATACGAGACTCGGTTCATCTTGTGTTACAAGCTGTAATGACGCTAACGAACGCCGTATAATGTTAGTTGATTCAATAAATACTAACGCGTAACATAATTTGCTAGATGTTACCATCTCGGAACATGTTCCCATTGACAGCAGTCAAAAGTTGTTTCAGTTGTACCTGGTAGTTAGGAAAGTTTAACTTGATTATGAATCGCTAGTTGAGAATTTTAAGTGGAAACATCTTTGGAAAATCCCTTTTTTAAAATTTATCACGAAACTGAAAGGGTTTTGGTCACATGCAAGATGACTTCAAACGGAACGTGTCCGGAGGATACTGTGTCGATTGTGAAGACCAAACGGAAGTGGAACTTTCATAGTGTTTCTAATATATTGTGTATAATATATTTGGTGTTATTAACGGTTGGTCTATGGGCGTGTGCGATTGAAATAAACAAACTAAAGCAGACAACACAGTCTATATTAGATTCAATATCGCATACGCAAAATCTAAATGGTGGAGATGGAAGAAATAAAGAATTTAATATTGTTTTTAAAGACATTATCAGAGAACATAAAAACGTACTGAAAGATGATGAAAGTGATAAGGATTCAAAGTTTAACGCGATAAGGAAACAATATAAGCGCGAAGCGTTACCTACGTACGAGAGGAAGGATCTTCTATCCAGTAACCCAACGGCAAGTATTCTATTTATATTGTGTGTGAAATTAATCTCCCAAAAATCTATGTACAAGGTTAACATAAATCTACCCTTACATTATAAAATATGTGAAATTGTATATACATGTAGAATGATAGGCATAAAATGTATTCATCAATAAAAACACTCAGTCAAAATTAGTATACACTTTTTTAAATTTTGATTTTCAAAACCCAGAAGGTCGTAGACCTATAAGTACAACATATTTACATATAAGATATATATATATTAAATAAAACATGTTACATAATGTAAGGCACAAACGGAGAGATCAAAGTGAATAAAAGTTATCATTCGGAAACATTTAAATACAGGTTTACGAGATATGTATGTAAAACGGACCATTTCTTAACAAAGATTTGTCGATCTTATGCTACGTTATTTATGAATTCATCAGCGCCAGAAATTAATTAACATGCTTTGCAAAACATATGTTTTAACTCGAGAGACAGTTCCTTATAAAATGAAAAGTAAACAAATTAAAAAAAATATGTATTACATGTTCAGTTTGTACGAAGAAAAAAAAGCAATGAATTGCGGCGTGCAAAAAATGCCCAACATTGAGTTTTACATTATCGGGCAATCATGCGTTTATATACTTTCTCTTTATGGCCACGTGTTTCGGACCTGGGTAATGTTAGAGGAAATTGACAGAAGCGGTAATTCAATGTTTTTTAATAGAACTATATAATGGCGCGTGGCTGGTGATGCCACATGGCAAACACATACACACAGACATGAGTGTCACATTATGTGTCTGTCTGTTTTTGCTGTAAGGATGACAATACTATCAGACATTGATTATACGTAGTTTCTATATACGATGACTGTGTGCTTTATGAGCAGTTGAATATATCTGTATGTTTCTTTATATCAATTATTTAAACATTGTAGATACTAATTGTATAAGGAATCGATAAAGTATCTACAACAATAATCAGAAATCAATACTCTAGACGTATTCCTGACGTTTTTATAGTTATGAAACATGCATGATGGACGTCATATGAAACCATTAAGAGTACAAGCATTTATTACTTCAAATAGTTTGGTAATCCCGACCTTAGTTTGGTTGGTAACTATCATCGTATTCTGCGTTACCCATGTCCCTTGATCAAAGCTTTCATTATGCTATATACCAACTAAATGTGCGTGTCGAGCATAGCCTTTTTATTTTGTCGAGCATAGCCTTTATTTATCAATCAGCTTTCTGCTGAAATATGGCAGGCATTGAGTGCCTCCACCCGTATTTGAACCCGTGTCGCCAGATTGGACGCCTAGCGCGGTAACCACTGAACTACAGAGACACAACCGCCACCGCTGTTCGGAATGATCAACCAAGATATGTTTTGCTTGATTCAGACGTTACTAGTATCGTCAGTTCGGGGTATACGTGAATCACTACCAGCCAACCAATGGCATAAAGTATCTTAGACTGGCTGATTTTATTCATCGAAATCATGAGTTCAATGCACTACTAATTCCGCCAAAATTTAATAAGAAGACAATATACAATGTATGTGCAATACGATTGCCTGTGTCTCGTAGATTGAAAACAACCACAATAACACGATAGGTCAATTATATCGTATAACATCCATATATTCATCCTCACACACTTTGTATGTCTACGTATGTATCTCTTATTAGTCTGGCAATACTATCGAGTCTTCTTATTTCAAAGCATTGTATAGACATTCCTGTAGTTTTTTTTCTCAATACAAAACCAATGATATATACATATCTCCTATATACGTCCTGCGACATTTATATTCTCTATGGATAGCCTTAAAACTCAAAAGTTGTCAAAGGTTGTATTAGTGATGATACTATATTAGACATGTACATTTGCAAGCGCACGGAATATTAACAAATATTATAACAAAACAATAATACTTCACTTACAAATATTGCTTGTATATCGCTTTGAACAGCCTTTTCTGTAGCTCTGACATTTGTCCTAATCATATTATATATTAGTTTTAAATATTTCCTGAAATTATGTATTATTTCGACGTGACATTTTGAATATTATGTATAACTAATCGAAACAATTCTACGTAACAACATTTTCATTGGAGTTTACGCTGTTTATCAACAATTTGAATCAAATCGGCGTATGGCGATCACTTTACCTATCCAGTTTACATGAAATTCATCGTCAACCGCTTCGTTAATTGCATTGCACGTGAAGGTCATAGTCGTAGCTCAATATTTCATATAAATATTACCTCAAGAAACAGCGTAAAACCGAGGTTTAGCGCCGTATCAACTTAGCTAGCTGGCTAATATATATACATGTATAAATTATATAAGTATTGAAGCTCCGACTAAATTTTAATTCAAAGTTTGCCGAAACTCCCTAATGGTCTCATGTTTGGATTCAAAGTTCATAAAATATAACAACTTGGACAGGGAAAGCAGCCCTCATCAGACATAACACAATAGATATGATACACACACACACATAATCACATACCACACGTTTACAAGTCACGATGACATACACAAAAATTAACAAGGAAAAATGAAACTTAATCCAAAAACACCAATTTTGCTACTATATGTAGTACTGTATAAAAGTTGTCCGTATTCTGTTCGATTTGATTTTATTCAAACTTATTTTCTTCATTTGAGATTTCTCGGGAGATCATTGGGCGAGTGTGATAACAGTTGTCTAACCTAGACAGTATGTCTAAAAAGTACTTGTGTATGGAATTTACACACCAGCTCATCATGAAATCAAGACTTATTTGACGGTTTTCAAGCATTAATTTACGTTATAGGTGCAATAATTACTAGGCAAACATGGGATATTCTACAAATTGAGGGATATATGCGCAGTAAAAAATATTAGCTATAAGTCAAAATACTGTTTTCCTCTAAGATCTTGTAAATACACAACCCCAAATCGTTGTTAATTATAAATATAAAGTATTGGTGTAAAGCGCAATACAGAAACTAGTGGGTTGGAGTTACTTCGTTTATTTATTATGTTTCATATATGTTTGTTCCTTTTTGTGCATCCCATGCTCTGTTGTTTCTGAGTACGATTTGTTATTATCGTTTTGCTAAGCATCAATGCCATTTTTGTACATATGTTTCGCTTTATTCTGGAGTATTTTTGTTAGTTCTTTGTATTCGCCTAATTACGCTTTACAAAACAAATGTCTTACAATTGTAATTAGGATTCAAGATTCATTTAGATTTGGAATGGGATTATTTAAGAGGCATTCAATAAATTGATGGGGGCATTCAGCTTTTTTATATAGCTGAAACTAGGTAAGTCTTTTTACTGCCTTCCCTGTTTTTGTTCTTGAATTGGAATAATTGAAAGATGGCGATATCGATAATGATGAAAACTACATTTTGTGCTAAATACAACATAATGGGAACTGAATTGGGTTGAATAACGTGTATGCGATGTGTAGTTGTTCCGTCGTTGCATGCAAACATCCAATTATAATTTTTATCGGCACTTTTGAAAATGTGTTCTTAACTTCCACTATGTATGCTTCTAGTTCCTGGGTCAGTGCACTTTGATTTACCGCTATTCTTAAACGTTGTATGACTTTTGAAGCTACACTTAGGTCATTCAGCTTTTTTATAGCTGAAACTAGGCAGTCAGCTTTTTTATAGTTGAGACTTGGACTTTCTGCGGTTTAGTTCATTTTCTCGTTCGGTTGTGTGTTGAGCATTGTGTCGTGTAATTATGGCATGTGATGCAATTGACTGCAGTGCGTACCATTTAATTTATTTCATATGCCATATACAGAATGTATGTCATTTAGGTCAGTCAATCTGACTGCTCAGTCCTAGTCAGTAATATCATCCAGTTGTAAATACATGGACGACATTGGATGTATTAGGGCATCACAATTAACTAATCAGCATACATCCGTATGTTAGTATTAATAATTTCATCTGCATACTAATTTAATTCAATTTTATTCAGCATGTAAATCAATATGTTATTCGCCTACTAGTATTAATTTAGTTTAAACACTACTAATTTTCATGCAACACACATCTAGCAAACATTCACAAATCAAGGGTTATATATGCGGCGGTTACATTGTTAATATTAATTGTCACCAAGGAAAACATGCTCAGCTGATTCCAACCCACACAATTCGCTGGCTTAGAATTATAAGGTCGTAAGTACTACTTACAACCTTATAAAACTCATTTATATTTGAAATCTGCATTTCAAGGCGCTTCTTATGATCCCCTTTTCATGGAATTTAGAAGTGGTCATGTTGAAGTTTAAAAGCTTGTTTTTCCATTAAATAAAGAGTAGTTTTCAGACTGTTTTTTTCTCGTTTTTGACGACGTAACTGTACCTAAAATAATTTGTGTAACACGTCAATTTCTTCTAAGTTATTATTACTATACTGTCATGTATATGATATGCAAATGTAAGTACTCTTTTGGTATTAGACTATTTTTTTCCGCGCAGAAATGCGTCACTTTTACGCAATTTCTCTAAGGTTTTTATGATATAGGGGACAATAATGACGTCATAGAGCAAAAAGTAGTACCGTGACCTATCTTTTATTTAATTTTTAGATTGATTACATTTTTTTCAACAAAATGATTTTATTGGTCATCGAGGTCGCTTTTGAGCTACTGCTGATTTTGTGTATTTTTTTTTGTTTTTTTTAGCAGTCATTTTTCGGAAATATTGACAATTCTTGTTTCAAATTTGTAAATTATCTTATCAATACCAAAAGTGTATAGGAATGTTTGAATGATATGTGTTTGTTCATTTTAACAACAAAACAATATCGATTTTAATGCTAAAATGAATACATTGCGAAATATCAGGATTTTTAGTCATTGTCTTGAAAAGTGATGTTGCAAAAGGACCCATGACCCTATAAATAGTACCGCGACATACCTGTTTTATTTCAATATTGCATCAGTATATATTAAACTATAATTGTGCCTATTGTTTTGATATCATTTAAAAAATAATTACTCCATCAGACGTCCTTAACAATATAAAGTTAACGATAAACATCAAAATTGGAATGAACATCATTGTTATCTTTCAAAATTGGTCTACTATACAAAGAAGTCACTTTAGACGTAAAAACGTGATTACGTTTATTAAATAAGGCGTCTTAATTTTGTACTTTATTAACACAACAATGTTGTGGGCTTGTGATTTCATTGTTTGCAAACAAAAACAAAACATTAAAAAGACAATAATATCATAATGAGCTGATTTCGTGCATGAGTTCATCGGCAAGTGATTGAAAATATCGTTCCGACATAGTATTACGGAATATTGTACAATACCGTATTGATTATTTAATAATGGCTTTGAACAGACAAACAGTTATGATGTTAACAATTGCATCTACATATCGACTAAATGTTTGAAAATTATATAATTGGATTGTTTCAACCAATTTGAGATATTGTAAATCCATTGTCTTGTGCTATCGTAAATAACTACAAGCGATTCCGTTCTGATGACGTTTTAATTGGATTCAAAATACAGAAATGCAGGCATGTTTGGATAATTATGAGGTGTTCTCGTGACAAGGTACAACACAGACCATCGTAATCACAATATATCATAAATTATCGACGGTTGTATTATATTGGAGCAGTCATAAATTATTGCTAACTGTATTGAACCGGTTACTGATAGTAGTGTAGGCGGTTGTTAGTGTAATTTTATACATGTCCACCTCATAGGTTAGTGCTTAAATTGATTTATACGACATGCTGTCTTTCTATCTCCAATTCTATGTGTCGTTCTAGAGCAACAACATTAACATGAACAAACGTTGTATGAAACGTAATAAACACTTAACATACATTTCTGCCGCATGTCTTTCAAAACAAACTTCTCATAACACCTACCCAGTGAGTCACTAAGAGAGTGGCTGCGGTTTATAAGGTGACCGCTCAAAACTAAGCGTATACAGTAGATCTGGCTAAATGGCGTCTTGGGATTGCGTATCGCTTGTCGTCCAAATATGAACAAAATTGAGACAATTGTTAACTGCTTGCGGAATGGAATGTAAGCGCGGCTAATCATTAACCACATATTATCTTAAATATTAATTCACTTGTGGTCTAACAGATTACTTATCAAAATAGGTTTCGGAATAATACTGTTCAAGTTAGATAATAAGTCATATTGCGCTCGAGTCGGTAAGTAAAAAGGAATGCGTTCTAGACTGAACATTCCTGTTTGCGAACTTGGTCACACGAATTCATGCATATAATTGCTTGTGACCGGGAGTCATGGCACTTGCATTCAACGTTGTTTGTACCATACATTGATTCGAGAAACACAGTGTGTAACAAATTGCTGTTAGCAATACATATCTGCTACTGTTATTAAGTTGTCTAAAACTGGAAATCATATAACTGACAACTGTCGTATTGTGAGCTGGCGTAAGACAATGTTCTTATCACCTGTATTATATCTACCAATTTATACAACAAACTCGCTGTCAAAGGCAATTATTTTCTCATCTTCTATGTTGATTTATTTGTAGTATTGCTTGACTGTTTATTCTAAATAGGGGAGATCATGTTTATATAAAAAGGTATTCATACCACCAGCTAGCCATTGTTGAATAGCAGGTTTTTATTGTTTATCCATCCATTAGATTGATGGTGGACAGTTTGCATATGAATACGGCGAACTCTCCCATAGGCAGATCGTTTATGGTGCTAGACGTTGTCTTATCGGACAAGTGCTGGTTTTGTTGCAATAATCTCATTATCCTGCTCAGGAAATGTAACATCTCGTGCGGATACATAATGAATTAGCATCAACGGTCACCGATTAATTTAACGAGACAATGACTCCGACAGGCTAGGAATCAACCTTAACAACATTCTTGACTTGAATTATTTCTCTGACAGTATTCCGTTTGATCTGCTAAACGGATGCTGTATTTTGGAAATATTGGTATTGAAATAGAATTTAGTATTATAAGATGTAGACGAATTAATCACGTCATGAGTATCTTTTATCTAGACATTCAATGTATGTTTGGTTGTATAACGGTTGCCTGTGTATGTTTGTTTGTGTAAAGGTCGTGTGTTTGTGTATATATTAATGTCCTCTATGAACTATTGTAAACATTTCATTCATATCTATGTAAACGTCTGTAACCATTTAATAACAGCCCACACTTAACAATGAATCGAGTGTTAACATGTTTTCGAACTGCTGTCTTATGAAGTAATTTTCCTGTTTATGGTTTTATTAAAATATTATTCAAATCAGTGAAATGTAACGCACTTGTTAATTTGATATTTTAAAACACGCTTACACATGGCATACATGTAGATATTCCAGTATCTAATTTAGATTTTACAGTTAGGTTATACTCCAAGCTTATGTTTGACATAATCGTTCATACCAATAAATGTTCGCTACTATATATAACGCTATAAATGGTCTCAGGTATATTGCAGCAACGAAATATTAAGTAATAACGTCCTGAAAAATGTACATACATAATTCCTTTCCAACGTACAAGCATACATTAATCTTTGCAGAGTAAATAAAAAGTATACTTTATTGGAAATCAATATTGCATATGTGCAATTATATAGTCGTATATTGTAAGACCAAAACATGCAGTTTAGGAAGGACAGTCGTTTTCTGTGTATCGTTTCTAAAAATACCCGTATTTAACCATTCCAAAATGTATCCGCATTTTTGTAAATCAAACAGTGCGTGGACATTAGTTTTGAAAGAGCAGATTCTAAAAGAAGACTCATAATTGTCGTTGGATACAGTCTGTCTACGCGAAATTCCCAGTCGAGGAATAGTTTCCCACATGAAGGCTAAATACCTTTAAAACACTGAACCATGATAAACCCCCAGTAAATTCATATCGCACGTATATCAAGGTTGTAATATAACGGGTGCTCCCCGATAAGCTGTGGGCTGTTTACACAACATATACACTATAGACTGTCTGCTGTATAAATATTATGATTATGAGAATTGCGAATTTTTAATCATAACATCACAGACGATTGTATACTCACGGTTAAAAAAAGCGTAGATTACGTCAGACATGGAAGGTACTTCTTAACTGGACCACTCGTGCACTGAAAACATAAACAATAACACACAAGGCAAAATTCACAACTGAACTAAATTATACGCCAAAGTCCAAGCTAAATGAACTAGTTTCAGCAATCAAAAGCCGAATGTCCAAGTTCAATTAACCAGTTCCAACAGTAAAATGGCTGAAATACCTAGTTTTAGCTGTCAGAATTCCTAAGCAATAGAAAAACAGTTTTGAAAAGCTGAATGTCCTAGCTGAATTATCAAGCTCCAACTAAAACGGCTTCAGCTGTCAGAAGTCATAAAATGTTGAAACAAAATGTTTTAAAAAGCTGAATGCCAAGAATTCAAACGAGTGAGAAAAGTCCTTGAACTGTCGAAATCATACTGACGCGTAATAAACTCACTGTAAGTTACGTCGTCAAAACAAAGTGGCATATTTGCGTAAACCAATGATAAATCAATAGTCATATTGCATGTTTTAATAGTTTTTGTGTCAATTTTCTGATTTTATATTTTAACCGAGGAAAGAGGCGGAATAAATTTGCAATATCCAAGAATAAAATTGGGAAATCATGTTTTCAGATGCGTTCGTAAGTCATACAACTGCTTGTTACTCTACATTAAATTGCTGGCGTACGGTACTGAATTATAGCTTCGTACACGCAATCTTGCTTAATAAACATATTGCCAAGTTGAACAAAACATGGATTCTTATTCGTAAAATTATAGACATCACGACCAACGAACTGTAATTCAGATATAATTTAATCACGTTTTTGTTGGCATTTACGCCTAAATGTCTCTTCAATCACATCTTGTTGAGTATTATATGAAAATATTGTGTTTTAAAACAGTACATGTAAACGCTCATCATTTTATTTCTATGATGTGTAATAATGTTCAGAAAATTGCAACTTTACAAGCACTTAACAACTTATTTGAACATCGGTATTGCATTCCTTTCATTTTGTTCCAATATTCGATTTAGTCCCCAAGTAATCGGCAATTTGGAAGTACAGATGCACAAATAAAAAGATGATATTTGTTTGTTGTGATTGAATATGGTTTATGTAATCTCATCGTGTAGTGATAAAATTCAATATGTTCAAGAGAGCGTAGCGCGAGTAAAAATATTAACATTTTATCACTACAAAATGAGATATTAACCATATTCAATCAAACCAAATAAATATTATATTTATTTAATGCTTACCTGGTGTCAAAACAGGTACATTTTATGCCAAATTACCACTGTGGTTAAGCTGCGTATGAATACGTTATTCCATTCATATTTTTTAATTCAAAATGCGCAATCTTGGATTATGGTGCATATATGAAAACATCTTTTTTTGAGAATTTCGCTTCAAATCAAACAACAACTTGTAAAATTGGTCTAACTAAGAATATGAACCCCACATGAAATGTTTCCGTTCAGTAATAAAAAAAGTTATGGGCAGTTTAGTGTCGAGTTTTGGGTAAAATTAAAGTAGTCCCTGAGAAGGGACGCAGCTTATACATGTATCAGTCACATTATAGGTGATAACCAGTGACTAATATAGGTTTTATTTCACTGATATAACTGAATATCTTATCCGTTAGCATTAAATAAACATCAAATATTAACCACTTGTGCTGTAAATGTCTTCATTACAATCTCATTAGTTTAATTAACTGGTAGCTTTTAAGATGGCTGCGAGTATCAGACTCAATGATAAATACGTTAATAGAACGGTTTTTATACACAGTATGTAAGAATACATACGTTACAATAACAGTTTTTGGGAGGCGTTATCCTCTCTATACTACCATTGCCCATTTCTTAATGCAACCTTTAGGCTGCTATGTGAATCCGCATTCAAGTAGTTCCAGAAACTGTCAACATTCCCAATACTGCTACAAATGTTTCTCTAAATTTTTAAACTGATTTTATTCAATCAGCAACATTAGTTTATTTTAAGATCAACAGTTATTGTGAAACTGTGCGTTAAATCGATGTTTGCAGATAACCACTCTGCTGGGGCGCTATCGAACTTGTTTCGTAATATGAAAATGACGTGCTCATCAAATGTCACGGCTGTATAGCTATTTTTAGAAACTTCAGACCAGGGTCACGTGATGGTTTTATCAGATAATCGTATATCGTCTGTTATAAGTACTGTTATGCAAACATATGGTGTGACTATACTAGCCGCTTTCTATAGATGTGTCACGCTGTGAGGGAAGTGATTACAAGACGGTACTGTAGACTCTGATAAATAGGCGCGTAGTATTATTTTAAATCCACTTTTGATATACGCATTCAATACACGTATTACATATAAAATAATATGCCCCTTTTTACACTTATTTAGATACCCAACATGCCTATATAGTCACATATGCCTATTTTGAAAATCAAGACAAGATCGGCGGCAGTAAGAAAATGAACATTAAACGTGTAAAGTCGGTTTAAGCTTTAGTAGCAGCAACCAGATCGCCTCCCATCAGCAATGTCAGTGCTTTGATTATATACAGTATGTATGCCTAAATACGTTAGAAGAACAGTTTGTATACATATTATGTATGCATCAATAATGTTACAATAACAATTTTATGCACAGTATGTATGCCTAAATACGTTACAAGAACAGATTTTATACACGGTTTTTATGCATAAATACGTTTACAAGAGCAGTTTTCATATATACAGTATGTACGTATACATAAATACGTTACAAGAACATTTTTTATACACTGAATGTATGCACATGTACGTTACAAGAACAGGTTTATACACAGTATATAAGCTTCGGTATGGTCTACAAGCATGAGAATTAATCAACAAATGGGTCCATAAATTTACTTTGCATTGAAAAGGAATAAATGAGAAACAACGGACAGAAAATGACATTATACAGTTTCGACTGCTATACTTACTTGCGAGGAACAATATGCCCCTGTAAATACAACACACTAGTAACCTATGCACGCCAAAGTTTACAAAACTATATATTCTCGTCTTACCTCTCGATCAGAACTGTTTACAGACAAACGGCATGATGTCTGGATGGCCGAGTGTAAACGCTCTCGACTAGTAATCCGGAGGTACCTGGTTCGGATACCTGGGCACTTGGACTTTCTAAAATGCTTTCCAATGCTTCCCATCGAACTCGGGATGAACTGGTTGGTAATCCAAAGTTAGTCTCGTGTGTATCGGTGCTAAATATCGGACACGTTAAAGGATCAAGGAGTTTGTTCGGAAAGAGCTTGGGTATCCCTCCTGGATTGCTTTTATCACACCACGTCAACTTCTACTTGCTATGCTTTCGGCAAAAACACATGACTCAATTGGACAAAAGTACTTGCACTTATAGTGTTATCCTTAACCGAACGGCCTAAACAATTACACACACACGCTCGTACATGATGCCAGCAGGATATCACTAGCAGTGTTTATCTTGGGTCATAAAATACAGTAACTAATCAATTAATGAACAAGAGGCTCCGACTACTGAAAATCAATAACGTACCACTTTATACATGTACAATAGAACACACGGGGATACCATAATACTGTATGAATTTATTCATTAGGACATCAGAACCTAATTTTGGTTTTACTAAAACATTGTTGTGGGCTTGCGATTTTATGGACTGCAAACAAAAACAAAACAATAAAACGATAATAATATCACGATTAGGTAATTACGTGTATAAGTTCATATGTTTGTGATTTAGATATGCGCTACATCATGATGACGTCACAATTCTCACGCCTTGACGTTCTAATTTTGACATGATTTTTCCAAATTGATAGAAAAATATCGTTGCGAGATAATAGTTCGGAATATTATACAATACCGTATTGATTATGTAATAATTAATTTGAACAGACAATCAGTTATAATGTTAACAATTGCATCTACATATTAGTCCATGGGCCAGTGGGGTAAACCCTCCCCCCCCCCTAGGGAATTTCGGACACTATATTTTTCTGAAAGCGTATGACCAGTAGAGTATTTTTCCAAAGTCTGCACTTTGGCCGTTGGGGCGTTAAGATTTTTTGGGGTAAAACGTTAAAAATATGAACGAAAGTGTGAATTTCTGGAATTGGTTAATTACTATCACATTTAGTAAGTTATTTTGTAATTAAACACTTTCATGGGTTGATATTAATTCATAGTTTAAGTCTGCAAAATTCTAGTCCCGTGTAATTATGCAAAATGGGATATTTTTGGGGTAAAACATTAAAAATACATAAAAAAGTGCAAATTTTGAGAATCGGTACACTTTAATGGCAGAATACAATGTCATTGATATTTTTTTTTGGTAATTATGTAAGGCTTTGACCTACCAATACTTTTCCCAAAGTCTGCACTTCAGACATTGGGGCGTTAAGATTTTTTGGGGTAAAACGTTAAAAATATGAACGAAAGTGTTAATTTCTGGAATTGGTTTATTACTATCACATTTAGTAAGTTATTTTGTAATTTAACACTTTCATGGGTTGATATTAATTCATAGTTTAAGTCTGCAAAATTTTAGTCCCGTGTTATTAAGCAAATGGGATATTTTTGGGGTAAAACATTAAAAAATACATGAAAAAGTGCAAATTTTGAGAATCGATACACTTTAATGGCAGAATACAGTGTCATTGATCTTTGTTTTTGGTAATTATGAAAGGCTTTGACCTACCAATACTTTTCCTAAAGTCTGCACTTCAGACATTGGGGCGTTCAGCAGGAAAAGCAAAAATAAGATTATCTCCCCTGCTTTTAAATGGTGTACAAATTGTAACGATGTATTCACTTAACTGATAATGCTATAACACAGTGTGCCTTACTGTATTTTAATTGCAATTGTGAATACCAATAAAGGCATATTCCCAAAATGTATTTTAACATTTAAATGCACAAAAGGTGGGTCTATTATGGAAAATGGCCATCAAAATGGCCATCAAAATGGCCGCCAAAATGACTAAAGTATTGAAAACAGCCGTTCTACTTATTTACAAGTACTCACAATATGATTTTGAAATCTATTTCCATTTTTCACTTTGTTTGCAATGTATGTTATAGTTGGCATCAGTAACATTTGTATGGATTGTGTTAAATTATACTTACATGTATTTTACAAGTGTGGGTGGGGTAAATATACATTCATTTTTTTTCAAATGTTATTGTACAGCTATTCCTTGTGACACAATGGCTGTGCATCATGGTTGTGTCAGGAATAGCTGTTCTGGGTGGTTGTGAGTATCCAAGAGGACCAGGAATCTCTCGACCTTGTAGTTGCCAGTACACAAAGTGCAATAAATGAGATACCACATGATAGTGCACATCCTATAAGACCATGGATGTGTGTATCCAGTAGTACTGTCTGCTCATGGTGTGTGTCAGTACCCTAAAGCACCATAAATACCTGTACCTAGTGGTATTGGGTACCCTCTAATTGATGCACCTAGTGGTTATGAGTACCAAATACAACCAAGTATGCATGAACACGGTGGTTGTGGGTACCCATTAGGACTAGGATGGATGTACCTAATTGTTATGAGTACCTAATACGACTAGGAGTTTATGTGCAAGGTGGTCGTGAATACATACATGGACTAGGACTCATTTACCCAGTGTTTATGATTGCCTAACAAGACCAGGAATGTTCTACTCAGGCACTAAGTCGTCAATAGGACGAGGAATGGGTGCTCCTAATGGTTGTCTGTACCCAACAAGACCAGTAATGTATGTACATAGCAGGATCCGGAATAGTGGCTATGCATACCAAATGATACCATGAATGTATGTACATGTACTAGTAAATGATGGTAGTGGGTACCCAATAGGACCTATAATGGTTGTGTATTGTAGCTGCAAGTACTTTATCACACTTCTTATGCATGTACATGGTGGTTATGGGTACCCACTTAGTCTAGGAATGTATGCATCCAGTGGTTATGAGTACCTAATAAAGTCAGGACTGTCTGTGCATCGTGGTAATCATGACCCAATCAGACAAAAAATGACCACTCCTTGTGGTTGTTAGTACATAATCCGTCTGCAATCGTCTGTACATTGTGGTTTGGAGTATCCAATAGGACAAGGAATGCATGGGACATGATAGTTGTGGGTACCCACTAGGACTTGAAATGTATGTACCTAGTCGATATGAGTATCTAATTAGACCATGCTTCATGTACATGGGGTTAGTGATTACCCAATTTGATGAAAAAAAATGGTCACAGCTGAGGGTTAGGTATGCTCACTGCTGAATTTTAAAGACCAGGAATGTCTCTACATGGTGTCAATAGGACAAGGAATGGGTGATCTCAATAGTTGTCTGTACTCAATAAGACCAATAATGTATGTAACTAGTGATGGAGAGATGTCTTAACATGATGATGTTCAGTATCTATCCTAAACAGGAATGTCTGTTAATCATGGTTATTGGCACCCTATACGACCAGGAATGTATGTATATGCATGGTAGTCAGTACCCACAGGGACCAATAATGGCTGAGTATAGTGGCTGTGAGGACTCGATTATACCACTTATGCATGAACATAGTGGTTTTGAGTACCGACTAGGACTATGAATGTATTCATCTAGTGGTTATGTATCCCTGATAGGGCCAGGACTGCCTGTAGATGGTGGTAGCAGTGACCAAATAGAACAACATATGACTGCACCTAGTGGTTGTTAGTGCCCAACCCAGTCACAAATGTCTGTACATTGTGGTTTTGTGTATTCAATAGGACCAGGCATGCATGTACATGGTAGTTGGGGTACCCACTATGACTAGGAATGTATGTATGAGTATCAAATAAGAACATCACAGTCTGTACACGGGGTAGTGATTACCCAATATGACAACAAATGGTCGCACCTAGTAGTTGGTAGTTCCCAATCGGACAACTGATTTTGTACATGAAGGTTTCGAGTAGTACATATGTTATGAGTGGTCAATAAGGCCAAGCATGTAGCCACATGGTGCGCCTGAGTTGTCAATAATTATTGATGATCGGCCGTATCCAACGAGAATGTCTGAACCTAATGGTTATGAGTATTCTTTACGACCAGCAATATATGTACCGGTACATGGTGGAAATGAGTACCCAATTGCACCTATAATGCCTGTACATGGTGGTTTAGAGTACCAAATAGGACCAGGAATGTCTGTATATGGATATGTAAGTCACCACTATGACTGGGCATGTATGTACTTCAATAAGCAGTTACAAGTACCCAATTAGAACATGGTAAGTGTGACTACCCATTGAGACGAGGAATGAATGTACCTACCAGTGGTTATGGGTACCCAGCCTGACCAGCAATATCTGTATAAGTATGGTGGTTTTGAATATCAAATAGAACTAGGAATGGTATTGGCTATGCTATCAAATTAGACTAAGACTGTCTGTGCATGGTGGTAGTTAATACCCGATAGGACAACTGATGTCTGTATAGGGTTGTTTAGTGCTAAATAGAACCAACATTGCATGTAATGGTTATTCGTATGTACCAATTAGGACTAGGTATGGATGTACTTAGTGGATTAATAATAATTTACCCAACAGTACCAGAACTGCCTATATATGGTTAGAATGTAATTTTGAATACCCATTAGGACTAGGAATGTCCGTACCCGATGGTCGTAAGTTACAACTAGGACACCAATTCCCAAAAATCACACTTTCCATTTATTATTTTTGTAATTTTCCCCCAAAGTATCTCATCTGGCAATATATATTTGAAATCTTAAACTGCATGTTACTACAAATTTATCACATTAATATTATTTAGTTACAAAAAAATTATCATATATCTAATATTCACACTTTTCGGTTTATTTTTTTTGATGTTTTACCCCAAAAATATCACACTTTGCGTAATAACATCGCTTTAATGTTTTGCAGTATGAAACTGCACTATAATATCTTTCAATTAGAGTATTTTTTATAAAAAATATAAATAAATGCCAATGCAGTCCACAGATTCCAAAAATTCGCACTTTTCTCTTATAATTTTTAGCGTTTTACCCCCAAAAAAGCCATTTTGCACAATAGCAGCACTCTGATTTTTTTTAGTCTAGATAGGACAGGTTAATATCTACCTGTTACAGAGATTTATTTTAAAACAACATTATAAATAAGATTGTAGTTAACCGATTCCAAAAATTTGTACTTTTCGTTTATATTTTTTGACGTTTTACCCCAAAAAATCTTAACGCCCCAATGGCCAAAGTGCAGACTTCAGGAAAATACTCCAGGGACCATATGCTTTCAGAAAAATATAGTGACCAAAATTCCCTAGGGGGGGGGGGGGGGGTCTTCTATTGGTGGCTCATGGACTAATATTGACTAAATGTTTAAAACAGTATAATTGAATTGTTTCAACCGATTTGAGATATTGTAATGTCATTGTATTGTGCCATCGTAAATAACTACTGTACAAGCGATTCCGTTCTGCTGATGTTTTAATTGGATTCAGATACAGAAATGCAGGCATGTTTGGATAATTATGTGGTGTGTTCGTGACAGTGTACAACATAACCATCATAATCACAATATAACATAAATTAACGACGGTTTTATTATATTGGAGTAGTCATAAATTATTGCTAGCTATATTGAAATGGTTACTGATAACACTGTAGGCGACAGTTAGTGTACAATAATACATGTCACCCAAAAGGTTAATGCTTTAATTGATTTATACGACATATTCTGTGTGTTGTACTTGGTTTTATTAGCATGAGAAACGATGCATAAAACGAAATAAACGCTTGACAAAAGTTGTGACGCATGCATTGCAAAACAAACTACTCAAAACTCATACCCCCTGATTAATGGTTTAATGTCAGTAATGATATTGACTGTGATCTGTAAGGTGTGTGCTCACGTTTAGCTTAAACAATATATCTTGCTAAATGGCTTCTAGTGACTTGGTATCGTTTGTCCTTCAAATATAACCCTATAATAATGGGAAAACTGATAACTGCTTGCAAAATGGAAAGTTAGCACGCCTAATCATTTACCAAATATTCTTTAAATATTAATTCACTTGTGGTCTAACAGAGTACCTATCAAAATAGGTTTCAGAATAAGTATGTTTCAGTTAGATAATACGTCATATTGCGCTCGAGTCGGTAAGTAAATTGGCAAAACTAAAATGATATGCGTTCTAGACTGGACATTGCTGTTTGCATTTTGTTGGTGAAGAGCATCGAGCCATATAATATGTTGTGACCGGGAGTCATAGCACTTGAAATATTATCGTTGTTTATAGCACACATTGATGCTAGAAATACATTTTGAACTAATAGCTTTGAGCTTTACATGTCTGCTACTGTTATTAAGTTGTCTAGAACTGGTAATCATATAACTGACCACTTTCATATAGTGAGCTAGCACGAGACAGTCGCAACAACGTCCTAATGACGTGTATAAGATCTACAAATTTATATAACAAACTTGCTGTCAAGGCAATTATATTTTCATTATCTACATTGATTTATTAGTAGCACTGCTTGACTGTATAGTCAGAATAGAATAGGAGAGATCATGTTTATTTACAACAGCATTCATACCACAAGCTAGCTAATGGTGGATGGCAGGTTTCTATTGTTTAATCATCCCATAGATTGCCGGTGGGCATATTGGATATGAAAACGGTGCTATCTCCTATAGGCAGATCATGTATGGTGCTAGATCTTTGTTTCAATGGACAAGTGCTGGTTTTGTTGCAATACTATCATTATCCTGTTCTGGAAAAGTAACATTTCGTGCGGATTTATAATGAATAAGCATCAACGGTCACCGATTAATTTCACGTGACAATGACCCCGACAAGCCGGGCATCAATCCTAGCAACATTCTGAGCTGGAATTATTTCTCTGACATCATTTCGTTTGATGTGCTAAACGGATGCTGCATTTTAAAAATATTGGTATTGAAACAGAATTTAGGATACAGTATTATGTGTTCTAGACTCATTTATTACGTCATGCTTATCTTTCATGTAGGCCTTCAATGTATTTATAGAGGTTATCTGTGTGTATATTAATGTCCTCTTTGAAGTATGGTAAACATGTCAGTCATATCTATGTAAACGTCTGCAACATTTAACTGCCCACACTTAACATGTTTCGAACTGATGTATTTTGAAATTATAACTTTCATGTTTACGGTCTGACTAAAATATTATTCAAATCAGTGAAAAATAACAAACGTGATTATTTGATATTTTAAAGCATGCTTACACGTCGCATGGATATCCCAATACACAATCTAGATTCTACAGTTAGGTTCAAAATAAAACTTCAGCATGATCGTTTATACCAATAAATATACGCTGTTTAATTACACTGTTAACGGTCTTGGGTATATTGCAGCAGCGAAATGTTAGTTAGTATCATCACGAATGGTACAATGTACTTAGATAATTCCATACCTACGTACAATCATAATTACTCTTTGCAAAGTAAATAAAAGCTAAATTTGATTGGTATGCAATATTTCTTATAAGCAATTATATGGTCGTATATTGTTACGCTGAGACATGCAGTTTAGGAAGGACAGTCGTTCATCCTGATGGGTTTCTAAATATACCCCTATTTAACTATTCCAAACTGTATCCGGATTTTTCTAATAGTTGTTACAGGTTTGGTCTTTAAATGAGACGAATAGGATCAAATATGAACCTTGTTAGAAATTTGACAATGTATAAAGCAAGCATTGCGTGGGGAATTCGTTTGGAAAGAGCAGATTCTAAAAGAAGGTTCATTATTGTCGTTAAACAGCCTGCCTACGCGGTATTCCCAGTCGCGTGATAGTTTCCTTCATGAAGGCTAAATACCTTTAAAACTCTGAACCATGAATACACCCACAGTCAATTCATATCCCACGTATATCAAGGTTGTAATATAACGGGTGCTCCCTGATAATATGTGGGCTGTTTACACAACATATACACTATAGTCTGCCTGTTGTATCAAGAGTATGATTATCTTGTCTGAAAGATATAGTTTTTTTACCAAAAAGCATAAACTAGACAGCATAACATGATTATTATATCGTATTTTGTTGTTTGTCAGTTTTGTGAAATTCTAACCATGAACACTTAGAAGACTTATACCCCATGGTTTAACAACAGCATAGATTAAAGATAATATTAAGTAAGACAGGGAAGGCTGCACTCGACTTAACCAACCGAGCATCAAAAACCATAAAAAAACAACATACAAGGCAAAATTCCCATTTAAAGAAGTAAATAATCCGCCGAAGTACAAACTGAATGGTAAAACGGCTGAAATACCTCAGTTTTCGCTGTCAGAAGTACTAAAATGCTGAAAAAAAGTTTAAAAAGCTGAATTCCAAGAATTCGAACGAGTGAAAAAAGTATTGTGAACTGTTGAAATTATACTACCGCGTGATAAACCTCACCGTAAGTTAGGTCTTCCAAACAAAATGGCATATTTGCGAGATACAATGATAAATTCATTGTCCTATTGCATGTTATAATAGTTTTTGTGTCAATTTTCAGATTTTATGTTTTAACCGAGGAAAGAGGCGGAATAAATTTGCAATATCCAAGAATAAAATAGGAAAATCATGTTTTCAGATGCGTTCGTAAGTCATACAACTGCTTGTTACTCTACATTAAATTGCTGGCGTACCGTTCTGAATTATAACTTCGTACACGCAATCTTGCTTAATAAACATATTGCCAAGTTGAACAAAACATGCATTCCTATTCTTGAAATTATAGACATCACGACCAACGAACTGTAATTCGGATATAATTTAATCTCGTTTTTGTTGGCAGCTACGCCTAAATGTCTCTACAGGCACATTTTGTTGAGTATTACAAACTGTATATGAAATCATTGTGTTTTAAAACAGTAAATGTTTATTATTTTATTTCTATAATTTAATGTTTAGAAAATTGCACGTTCATCGACACGGAACAAGTTGTTAGAACAACTTTATTGCATGTTCTTTCATTTTATTCCAAGATTCGTTTAGTCCCCCAGTAATCGGCAATTTTTTAGTACAGATGCACATATAAACATCAAATATTAACCATTGGTGCTGTAAATTTCTTAATTACGATCTCATTAGTTTAATTAACTCGTAGCTTCAGAGATGGCTGTGAGTATCAGAATCAACGATAAATACGTTACAAGAACAGTTATTGAGAGGCGATAGCCTCTGTTTACTACCACTGCCCATTTCTTAATGCAACCTGAACCGCCTTAAGGCTGCTATGTGAATCCGCATTCAAGTAGTTCCAGAAACTGTCAACATTCCCAATACTGCTTCATATGTTTCTCCAAATTTTTAAACTGATTTAATTCAATCAGCAACATTTGTTTATTCTGAGATCAACAATTATTGTGAAACTGTTCGTTAAATCGTTATTTTTGCAGAAAATCACTACGCCCGGACGATAACGAACTTGTTTCGTAATATGAAAATGACGTGTTCATCAAATGTCCCGGCTGTATAGCTATTTTTAGAAACTTCAGACAAGGGTCATGTAATGGTTTGATCAATGAATCATATACTGTCTGCAAAGTACTGTTATGCAATCATAATTATGGTGTCGTTATATTAGCCGCTTTCTAGAGATGTCTCACGCTGTGAGGACGGTACTGTAGAATCTGATAAATAGGCGCGTGGTATTATTTTAAAGCCACTTTTGATAAACGCATTAAATACACGTATTGCATATAAATTAGTATGCCTCTTTTTACAAGTATTTAGATAGACAACATGCCTATATAGTCACATATGCCTATTTGGACATTCAAGACAAGATCGGCAGTATGAAAACGAACACTAAACGTGTAAAGTCGGTTTAAGCTTTAGTAGCAGCAACCAGATCGCCTCTCATCAACACTGTCAGTGTTTTGATTTTACACAGTATGTATGCATAAATACGTTACAAGAACAGTTTTTATTCATAGTATGTATGCATACATACGTTACATGAACAGTTTTTATACACAGTATGTATGCATAAATACTTTACTGGAACAGTTTTTGTTCACAGCAAATATGCTTTGATATGGTACATTTGGATGGGAATAAATCGAACGAACGAGTCCGGTCTTTGCATTGAACAGGGAAAAATGAGACACTTACAACTCACAAGTAACCCATGCACGTCAAAGTTTATAACACTTTAGTTCCTCTCTTCGTTATTTCTTGACCGGAACTGTATAAAAAACAGCATAATGTCCGAGGCTATCACTATAAGGGTTTATCTGGGATCATAAAATACAGTAAGTAATCCATTAATGAGCATGGGGTACAATAACGTGCCACTTACAATTTCGTGGGCTTGTGATTTCATGGATTGCAAACAAAAACAAAATATAAAAACGAAAATGATATAATAATGTGCTTATTTCGTGCATGAGTTCATCTACAATTGATTGAAAAATATTGTTTCGAAATAATATTACGGAATTCTGTACACTATCGTATTAATTATGTAATGATTGCTTTTAACAAACAATCAGTTATAATGTTAACAATTGCATCTACGTATCGACTAAATGTTTGAAAATGATATAATTGGATTATTTCAACCGATTTGAGATATTGTAATGTCATTGTATTGCGCTATAGTAAATAACTACAAGCGATTCCGTTCTGCTGACGTTTTAATTTGATTCAAAATACAGAAATGCAGGCATATTTGGATAAGTATGTGATATTCTCGTGGCAATGTACAACAAAAACCATCGTAATCACAATATATCATCTTTTATCGACGGTTTTATCATATAGGAGCAGTCAATTGTTTAACTGTATTGAACCGGTTACATATAGCACTGTAGGCGGTTGATAGTCTAATATTATACGTGTCCACCCCAGAGGTTAGTGCTTTAATTGATTTATACGACATAGTATATGCGTCGATCTAGAGCAACAAAAAGATAATAGAAAGTCGGAGGGGGAATGCCTTAACTTACCCAGCCGATCACAGAAAACATACAACTCACATACTACCTTTGCACGAAACAATGTCCTACACATACCTTAACGAAAAAATAAACTGCCCATGTCTCAGCAATAAATATACCATGAATGTCCTAGTTTCAACAGTAAAACGGCTAAAATACCCAGTTGTAATATCATTTCATTAACATGTAAAACGTTGTATGAAACGAAATTAACGCTTAACAAAAATTGTACTGCTTGTGTTACAAAACGCCTACCCAGTGAGCAATGTTAGTTAAGAGAGTGGCTGTGATCTGTCAGGTGTGCGCTCACTTTTAAGCTTAGACAGTGTGTCTGGCTAAATGGCCTTAGGGGACTTGGTATCGTTTGTCTTCCAAGTATGACCATATGGAGAAAATAGTTAACTACTTGCGGAATGGAAATTTAAAACGGCTATAAATTTACAACATATCATCTTAATTATCAATTCCCTCGTGGTCTAACAGAATACCTATCAAATATGTTTAAGAGTAATTCTACTTTAGTTAGATAATAAGTCATACTGCGCTCGAGTCGGTAAGTAAATTGACAAAACTAAAATGTAATGCGTTCTAGACAGGACGTGGCTGTTTATGAACTTGGTCACAAGCATCGAGACATATAATTGCTTGTGATCGGAAGTCATATCACTTGAAGTATTTTTGTTGTTTGTACCACAAATTGATTCGAGAACCACAGTGTGTTACGAATTGCTTTTAGCTATACATGTCTGCTTCGGTTATTAAGTTGTCTAGAACTGGTAATCATATAGCTGACCACTGTCAAAGTTAGCTGGTGTGAGACAGCCGAAACAATGTCCCAATCTGTAGTATTATATCTACCAATTTATATAACAAACTCGCTGTCAAAGGCAATTATTTTCTCATCTTCTACGTTGATTTATTAGTAGCATTGCTTGACTGTATATTCTGAGTAGGAGAGATCATGTTTGTATACAAAGGCATTTATACTACCAGCTAGCTATTGGTGAATGATAGTTTTGTATTGTTTATTCATCCACTAGATTGCCGGTGGGCATTTTGCATAAGAATACGGTGAATTTTTCTAAAGGCAGATTATTGATGGTGTTAGATCTATGTTCTATTGGACAAGTGCTAGTTTTGTTGCAATGTTCTCATTATCCTGCTTCGCAAATGTAACATTTCGTGCGGATACATAATCAATTAGCATCAACGGTCACCGATTAATTTCACGAGACAATGAATCCGACAAGCCAGGCATCAATCCTAGCAGCATTCCGGGCTGGAATTATTTCTTTGCCAGCATTTCGTTTGATCTGCTAAACTGATGCTGCATTTTGGCAATATTGGTATTGAAACATGATTTAGTATTACGTGTTCTAGACCAATTAATCACGACATGATTATTTTGTATCTATACATTCAATGTATGTTTGGTTGTATAAAGATTGTCTATGTGCGTATATATTAATGTCCTCTATAATTAATGAGTAAACATTTCAACAATTTACTGCCCTAACTTAACAACGAATCGAGTGTTATCATGATTAGAACATCTGTATTGTGAAGTTATAACTTTCCTGTTTACGGTCTGAATAAAATATTATTCAAATCAGTGAAAAGTAACAAACGTGTTATTTTAAAACGTGCTTACACGTCGCATAGAAATTCTACTACACAATCTAGATTCTACAGTTAGGTTCAAAATTAGACTTCAGCATACCAATTATTGCACGCTATCATATTACACTGTTGACGGTATCAGGTATATTGCAGCAGCAAAGTATCAATGTACGTAGATAATTCAATACCTACGTACAATCATGCATTACTCTTCACAGAGAAAATACCTAGTTATATTTTATTGAAAGGCAACGTCGCTTATGAGCAAATATATAGTCGTATATTGTTACACTGATATCACAGATAACTGTATCATCTTTAATAAAGTAGAAACAAACAATTTCTTTGATAAAAATTCTAATATCTTAGAAAGGTTTAGAACAAGGGAAATTGACCACGCAGTCACTGAGGTGCAGTTTGTTTTTAAAAACATTTCATTAATACTGGTGCTTTTTTAAATAGTATTACTGGATAAGAAACTAGAGAGCTTCGTCTTTAATTTGCTATCCATATTCTAAATATCAGTCGATCAATAAGAAAAAACCCCATAGGGTGTGAACTCAATTTCTTTTTTCTTGTTTAGAATAGCATTGTCGTTTCTATAGAATGCACTTAAGTGATTGACTGAACACTGTGGTATACATTTCATGGTATAACTTTTTAACTTGTTGTTCAGTTTTGATAGGAGTTTGCATGGAGGTAGTTCTAACGATGTTTTTTATGAATGTAATTACTTTATGAAGATACCGAGAGGCCATTCTTGCTATTGATACCATAAAAGTCTGACTCCTTAAGTACAAATGCACCTTTATAAGATCACATAAATTCTATAAAATATTTGTTTTACTCTTTATCAATGATACAGTTACCTGTGGCTGAGACATGCAGTTTAGGAACGACAATCGTTCATCCTGATAAGTTTCTAACAATACCCTATTTAACTATTCCAAATTGTATCCGGGTTTTCCAATAGATGTTACTATTTTGGTTTTAAAATGAGACAAACAGGGTCAAATATGAACTATTGTTAGAAATTTGACAATTTATAAATCAAACATTGCGTGGGGAATCAGTTTTAAAATGGTCGATGGATACAATCTGCCTACACGAAAATTCTTACTCGCTGAATAGTTCCATACATGAAGGCCAAATACATTTAAAACATTTTTTTTTTTGTTATTGCAATCCCATGTACATAAATTTTTTTTTTTTTTTTTTTTTTTTTTTTTACAGGGGAGATAATTTTATTTTCCTCGTCAAAAGGTAGATGTGGGTCGAGGGCATCCCACATACTACCGTACAACATGTAGTATAATTGTAAATGAATCATACAATAGTATAATATACATACATTCATTCATTCATACATACATACATGTTTACAAGTGTTGCAACTTATATACATGCTTACACGTATAGCATTTCAAAAATCCCCTGTTTGTTTGTTTTTGGTGGGTACAGGTACTTTTTTATGTTTCAATTCCGTCGGTGGTTCCTTTCTTTTATATATGATACTAAAAGCTAGAATTTCTCTGGGCTGAAAGTGCAGTACATTTGAAATATTTTTTTTTATTTCTTGAATTATTGGAAAACATTTAAGTACATATTCCAAGTTGCATTAAAAGAGTCCAAACTATTCAATTTAACCGCAACCCCTTTTTGTACCTTATATTGATAATTGACATAATGTTTTGCTCGATTTAGGGTCGGATTAATTTCTTGAACTTTACAGTTGTAAATATATCTTTTAAGGTATGTGAACATAAGGTTAAGTACAGCTTGCTTATGATCTCTGATTCCTAATATAACATTTTCACAATTGAGAAATGTTTTTATTACTTCATGATTTCCAAAGAAATTTAAAATCAGTTGCTTTATTTTATGACAATCCCAAAATAAATGTTTGATTGTTTCGGTCATAGTTTTACAGAAAGAACAGTTTGCATTATCTATGAAGTTAATTCTAAATAAGAAAGATTTTGTTCCAATAATTCTATGTATAATTCTGTATTGAAACCATTGCAAGTTTGAATCTGTTGTTATTTCGAAAGGAGTTGAAAATATGATATTCCAGTCTTTATCTGTTAATTGCAAGCCTAAATCCTCGTTCCATTTTGATACACAAGCTGGTTTGACTTCTGTTTTTATCAGAATATTATACATTGGTTGAGTTCCTTGTTTAAATTTTAGAATATTTTTAAAAAGTGTTGGAATGTACGGTCTGGTTATTTTGTCTTTACTATGGCAATCATTCTGTTTCAAGAAATCAGATATAGACCTTATTACACCTTGATATTGAATATAGTTGGTTATGAGATTATTATTTTCTTTAAAATGTTCGAAGCTGTAAAAGTTGCCTTTATTGTCTAACAGGTCTTCGATATTTTGCACACCCGATTTGAACCATGAGTTGTAAAAAATGGGTTTATTATTTATAAGGATATTAGGATTGTAGAAGATGGGTTGTGCTATTAATTCTGTTTCAATGATTTCTTGTTTTTTACACAATGTTACAAAAGCATTTAATGCATCTCTCCAATAATTATTTTTAATTCCATTTGCAATTAATTCTGGGTAGTAATAGCTACATTGTAATAATTTTTGTATGTCAATCATAGTTTTTGCTACGTTTGTCCATTTTCCACTACTCATTACCATTCTTCTGATACATGTCAACTTTAAGGAATGTATAAAAGTATTTATGTCTGTTATTCCTAAACCTCCTTTATGTTTGTGTTGTGTCAGAACACTCTTCTTAATTCTTGCATTTCCTTCCCATATAAATTCAGTTAATGAGTCAGACAATATTTTAATCATATCTTGCGTTGGGTTAGGTAGAGATGTGAATAAATGTATTAATGTAGATAATATAATTGTTTTTATCACTTGTATTCTTCCGATTGGTGTTAAAATTCGTCGTTTCCAGTTAAGTAGCATTTTTTTAATTTTTAGTAGTTTATCATTGTAGTTTAATTCTATCATTTTTTCAAGATCAACGTGAAATGTAATACCAAGCATATCAAAATGTGTTTGGTTCCATTGAAGTTTCCATTTAGTTTTAATGCTATTGGCACTGTACTTTTGTTTTCCAATCCAAACTACTTTAGTTTTGTCAAAGTTCACCCTCAGCCCAGAGAGTGAAGTATATTCAGTTAGTACTTTTAGTGTTTCATTGAGAGACTCAGTAGAGCCATCAAGGACTATTGTTGTATCGTCTGCAAACTGTGACAATTTATGTTCAATCGCATTTACTTTTATTCCTTTTATAGCTTTAGTCTGTCTAATCTTAAGAGATAAAATTTCTGCACACAGTATAAAAATATAACAACTTAAAGGATCACCCTGTCGACAGCCTCTCTGAATATTAAAAAAGTCCGATAAAAAGCCACATTGTGTAACAGCCGATACACTGTCTTTGTAGAAAATATTGAACCAGCGTTTTATATCCTCGCCAAAATTGAATACCGTAAGTGTCTTTCGAACAAAACTCCAAGATAATGAATCGAAAGCTTTTTCAAAATCTATAAGCAGAAGTAGGCCTGGAATATTATTAACTTCTGTATATTTCATTAAATCGTAAATAAGTCTTACATTTTCTCCGATAAATCTGTCTTTTATAAATCCCGTTTGGTCACTATTTATAAGTTTATCTAAATATTTTTTAAACCTATTTGCAATACACCCAGAGCCAATTTTGTATATGTAGTTCAACAACGTGATTGGTCTCCAATTTTTTAAGTATTGTTTCGGCTTATCGCCTTTTGGAATGCATGTTATTATTCCCTGAGTTTGTGTAATTGTTAGATTGCCTGTTATAAATGCTTCATTAAGTGCTCTACATACGAAAATACCCATTTTCTTCCAGAATACTTTATAAAAGTCAGCACTAAAACCAGATGTCCCAGGACTTTTATCATTTGCCATATTTTTTAAAACACTGAACCTTGATTACACCCTGAGTAAATTCATATCGCACGTAAATCAAGGTTGGAATAAGCGGATGCGGCCTGATAAGCTGTGGGCTGTTTACACAATATATACACTATAGTCTGTCTGTTATATAAATATTATGATTATCTTGTCTGAAAGAGATCGTTTTATTTACTTAAACCATAAACTAGACAACATAGCATGATTATTATATCGTATTTTGTTGTTTGTCAGTTTTGCAGAAATCTAGTCATAGCAACACAGAAGATTGTATATACCACGATTCAACAACAGCATAATTAAAAGATAAACGTCATACGTGGAAGGCAGCACTCAACTTAACTAGCCGAGCACAAAAAACATAAACAACAAACAAGGCATATTGCCCAACTAAACAATTAAATAAACCGCCACGTACAAGCTAAATTTACTAGTTTCAGCAATAAAAAACAGAATGTTTAAGCTGAATTATAGCTCAGTTCCAACAATAAAACGACTGAAATACTTAGTGTTGGCTGTCAAAAGTCCTAAACAAATGCAAAGCATAGATTAATGACCTAGTTCCAACAATAAAACTACTGAAATTCCTAGTTTTTGATGTCAGAATCCTGAACAGTAGAGAATCCTTTTTAGAAAACTGAATGTCATAGCTTAATGACCCAGTTCCAACAATAAAACGTCTGAAATACAGAGTTTTAGTAGTCAGAAGTCCTAAACAACAGAAAAAAAGTTTTAAAAAGCTGAATGCCCCAGCTGAATGCCCCAGCTGAATGCCCTAGTTCCAACAGTAGAACGGCTAAAATACATAGTTTTAGCTGTCAGAAGTCCTAAACAGTAGAAAAACAGTTTTAAAATGCCGAATGTCATAGCTTAATAATCCAGCTCCAACAGTAAAACGGCGTTATGCTAAGGTTTCTTACGAGAGAGAAAAGTCCTTTGAACTGTCGACATCATACTGCCGCGTAATATAACTCACCGTAAGTGACGTCTTCAAAGCAAAGTGGCGTAATTGCGTGAAATAATGATAAATCAATTGCCCTATTGCATGAATTAATAATTTTTGTGTCAATTTTCTGATTTTGTATTTTAACCGAATAAAGAGGCGGACAAAATTTGTAATATCTAAGAATAAAATTGGAAAATCTTGTTTTCAGATGCGTTCATAAGTTAAACTGACAGCTAATCTACATTAAATTGCTGGTGTACGGTCCTGAATTATAGCTTCGCACACGCAATCTTGCTTTATAAACATATTGTCAAGTTAAACAAAGCATGGATTCTTAATCGTGAAATTATAGGCAACACACCACGACCAACGAACTGTAATTCGGATTGAAGTTAATTTCGTTTTTGTTGGCATTTACGCCTAAATGTCTCTTCAAAATCATCATGTTGTGTATTATATGAAACTACATGTATTGTGTTTTAAAACAGTAAATTTTCATTATTTTATTTCTATGATGTAATGATGTTTAGAAAATTGCAACATCATTGGCACATTGTTAGATCATATTTATTGCATTTTCTTTCAAGATTCGACTTCATCCTCCAGTATTTGGCAATTCTTTAGTACGGATGCACAAATGAACTTGAGATGAACTGATTGGTAACCCGGAGTTAGTAGTTGCGTATATCAGTGCTATATATCATACACGTTAAATATCAAGAGTCTGTTCGGAAGGAGCGAGGGAGTCCCAACCGGATTCCTTGTTTCACTACACGTTACCTTCTACTTGCCGTTCTTACAGCAAAACGACAGGACCCAATTTGACATTAATATATAAGTGTTTGCACTTACAGGGTAACGTACCCGAATTCCTTGTATCACAATGTTTTCTCTTCTACTTGCTGTCACTTCAGCAAAAACACAGGACCCCATTGGAAATAAGTGCTTGCACGTTCATTGGGTATCCTTGACTGAAATGCCTAAATAATTACACAACAAACACACATGATGTCAGCAGGGTATCACTATTAGTGTTTATCTTGGGTCATAAAATACAGTAACTAATACATTAATGAACAAGAGGTTCAAACCCATTGCAAATCAATAACGTGCCACTTTTTACATGTCAGTAGAAATGAGGTGGCATGTGTGTGTGTGTGTGTGTGTGTGTGTGTGTGTGTGTGTGTGTGTGTGTGTGTGTTTGTTTTAACTTGTATACAATAATATTGTATGAATTTATTTAGGACATTATGACCTGTTTGTTTTATTAACATAATTTTATGGGCGTGTGATTTCATGAATTGTACAAACAAAAACACAATAACGACAATAATATGATAATTAACTTATTTCGTTCATGAGTTCATCGGCAAGTGATTGAAAAATATATTTCCGACATAATATTACAATATATTGTACAATACCCTATTGATAATGTAATAATTGCTTTGAACAGACAATTAGTTATAATGTTAACAATTGCATCTACATACCGACTAAATGTTGGAACAATATATAACTAAATTGTTTCAACCGATTTAAGATATTGTAATGTCATTGTATTGTGCAATCGTTAATAATTTCAAGCGATTCCGTTCAGCTGACGTTTTAATTGGATTCAGAATACGGAAATGCAGGCATGTTTGGATAATTATGTGGTGTTCTCGAGACAGTGTACAGCATAAATATCATAATAACAATATATCATAAATTAACGACGGTTTTATCATATTGGAGCATTCAGAAATTATTGCTGACTGTAATGAACTGGTTACTGATACCACTGTAGGCGGCAATCAGTGCAATATTAAATATGTACACCAATAGCTTAATTGTTGTAATTCATTTATACGACATTTTTTTTTATTTTATTATTCTATGTGTCGTACTAGAGCAAAAACGTTGTATAAAACAAAATAAACGCTTAACACATATTCCTGTTGATGCCTTTCAAAACTAACTGTTTATAATACTTACACAGTGAGTCATGTTGATAAGAGATTGACAGTGGTATGTAAGGTGTGTTCTCACTGTTAAGCTTATACAGTATATTTGGGGGCTGAGTATCGTTTGTCTTCCAAATATGACCCATATGGTATGGACAAGTTGACTGCTAGCAAAATGGAAAGTTATCACGGCTAATCATTCATCAACAATTCTCTTAAATATTAATTCACTTGTCGTCTAAACATATTACCTATCAAAATAGGTTTCAGAATAAAAAATATTATATTAAGTCTATTTCAGTTAGATAATAAGTCATATTGCGCTCGAGTCGGTTAGTAAATTAGCAAAACTAAAATGAAATGCTAAATAGACTGGACATCGCAGTTTGCGAACTTGGTCACGAGTATCGAGGCATATAATCGCTTGTAACCAAACCTCACAGCACTTGAATTATTTGTGTTTTTGTTCCCCATAAATTGATTCTTGTAACGAATTGCTTTTAGCTATACATATCTGCTACTGTTATTAAGTTGTCTAGAACTAGTAATCATGTAACTGACCACTGTCATAGTGAGCTTGCGCGGGACAGCCGAAACAACGTACTAATCAAGTGTATCATATCTACCAATTTATATAACAAACAAGCTGTCAAAGGCAATTATTTTCTCATTATCTACGCTGATTTATTAATAGCATTGCTCAACTGTATATTCTGAATAGGAGACATCATGTTTATATACAAAACCATTCTTACCACAAGCTAGCTATTCGTGAATGGCAGGTTTTTATTTTTCATTCATCCACAAGATTGCCGGTGGGCATTTTGAATATGAATACGGTGATCTCTCCTATAGGTAGATCATTTATGACACTAGATCTTTTGTTTTATTGGACAAGTGCTGGTTTTGTTGCAATAATCTCATTATCCTGCTCAGGAAATTTAACGTTTCGTGCGGATACATAATGAATTAGCATCAACGGCCACCGATTAATTTCACGAGACAATGACTCCGACAAGCAAGGCATCAATGTTAGCAACATTCTGGGCTGGAATTATTTCTCTGACAGCATTCAGTTTGATCTGCTAAACGGATACTGCATTTTGGCAATATTGGTATTGAAACATGAATTAGTATTATGTGTTCTAGACCAATTTATTACATCAGGATTATCTTTTATCTAGACATTCAATGTATGTTTGGTTGTATAAAGGTTGTCTGTGTGTATATATTTATGTCATCTAAGATGTATGGCAAACATTTCTTTCATATCTATGGTAAACGTCTTCAACCATTTATTGCCCAGACTTAACAATGAATTGAGTGTTCACAGGTTTCGAACAGATGCATTGTGAAGTTATAACTTTCATGTTTACGTTTCGATTACATTTTTATTCAAATCAATGAAAAGTGACAAAAATAGATTTGATATTTTAAAACACGCTTGTGGCATAGATATCCAAATACCTGATATTTTCCAACCGTCAAAATAAGACTTCGACATCATCGTTCGTACCAATACATGTTTGCTACTAACACTGTTAACAGTCTCATGTATAGTCTCATGACTAGTAAAATGTACATACCTTATTTCATACCTACATGCAGTCATACTTTGTGTACATTAAACTTGGCAGAGTAAATACAAGCTATATTTTATTGGAAGGCAATATTGCTTGTGAGCAATTATATAGTCGTACAACGTATATTGTTACACCAAAACATGTAGCTTAGGAATGACAATCGTTCATCCCGTATGTTATCTTAAAATACCCATCTGAAACTATCCCAAATGTTCCGTATTTTTCTCATAGATGTTACTATTTTGGTCTTGAAACGAGACGCAGAGGGTCAAGAATGAACAATTGTTAGAAATGTGGCAATTTACAAAACAAACATTGCGTGGGGAATTAGTTTGGAAGGAGCAGATTCTAAAAGAAGACTCATAATTGTCGTTGGCTACAGTCTCTCTACGCGAAATGATCAGCCGCTGATTACACCCACAGTAAATTCATATGGCACGTATATCATAACTTACAAATTGTAACATAACGGGTGCTCCCTGATAAGCTGTGAGCTGTTTACCCAACATGTACGCTATAATCTTTCTGTTGTATAAATATTATGATTTTCTTGTCTGAAAAATATCGTTTTATTTACTAAAAGCATACACTAGACAACATATTAACAGGATTATTATAGCGTATTTAGTTGTTTGTCAGTTTTACGAAAATCCAATTATAACTACTCAGAAGCTTGTATACATCGTGGTTCAACCACAAACTAGATTAAATAATATTATATTATTAAGTCAGACAGGAAAGGCAGCAAAGCAGAACCAGCGTGGCACAAACAAAACATAAACAACAACATTCAAGCCACAATGATCAACTGAACAAGTAAATAATCCACCCTAGCTTAATGATCAAGCTTCAACAGTAAAACGGCTGAAATACCTAGTTTTAGCGGTCATTAATCCTAGAGAGTAGAAAAACAGTTTTAAAATGCTAAATGTAATAGCTTAATGGTCCAGCCTCAAAAGTAAAACGGATGAAATACCTAGTTTTACCCGTCAGAAGTCCTTAACAGTAGAAACAAACAAAAAAGCTGCCAGAAGTCTTAAAAAGTTAAATTCCAATATTCAAACGAGTGAGGAAAGTCCTTTGGACTGTCAAAACCAAACAAAGTCAATCAATTGGCCTATTGCATGTTTTAATATTTTTTTTTCAATATTCTGATTTTATATCTTAATCGTAGAAAGAGGCGGAATAAATTTGCAATACTCAATAATAAAATTGGAAAATCTTGTTTTCAGAAGAGTTCGTAAGTCGTACAACTGCTTGTTACTCTACATTAAATTGCTGGCGTACCGTTCTGAATTATAGCTTCGTACACGCAATCTTGCTTAATAAACATATTGCCAAGTTGAACAAAACATGGATTCTTATTCGTGAAATTATAGGCAACACGACCAACAAACCGTAATTTGGATATAATTTAATCTCGTTTTTGTTGGCATTTACGCCTAAATGTCTCTTCAAGCACATCTTGTTGAGTATTATATGAAATCGTTGTGTTTTAAAACAGTAAATGTTCATTATTTTATTTCTATGATTTAATAATGTTTAGAAAATTGCAACTTCACAAGCACGGAACTACTTGTTAGAACATTTTTATTGCATTTTCTTCCATGTTCATCCGAGATTCGATTTAGTCCCACAGTAATCGACAATTCTGTAGTAACGATGCACAGATAAACATCAAATATTAACCACTGGTGCTGTAAGTTTTTTAATTACGACCCCATTGGTTTAATTAACTCGTAGCTTCCAAGATGGCTGCGAGTATCAGAATCAACGATACATACGTTACAATAACAGATTTTATACACAGTATGTATGCTTAACTACGTTACAAGAACAGCTTTTATACACAGTATGTATGCATAAATACGTTACAAGAACAGGTTTATACACATTATGCATGCAAAAATACGTTGCAAGAACATGAACATGGTATATAAGCTTTGATACATTCGCATGAGAATAAATCGAACAAACAGGTCCGTAAATTTACTTTGCGTTGCAAGGGAATTAATAAGAAAACGCGGGCAGACAATATCAGGTAAAAGTGTTCAGTGACGACAGTTATACAAATTGCCGAGGAACAATATGCCCCTGTAAACTTACAATACTCAAGTAACCGATGCACGTCAAAGTTTACAAAACTATATATTCTCGTCTTACCTCTTGACCAAAACTGTTTTCAGACAAACGGCATGATGTCTGGATGGCCGAGGGTAAACGCTCTCGACTAGTTATCCGGAGGTCCCTGGTTCGAATCTCGGCACTTGGACTGACTGAAACGCTTTCCAATGTTTCCCATCCAATCCGAGATGAACTAGTTGGTTAGCCAGAGTTAGTCTCGTGTGCATCTGTGCTATACATCAGGCACGTTACCAAATCAAGGATTCCATTGGGAAAGAGCTAGGGCTTCCTTCATAACTCCTTGTATCACACTACGGCATCTTTTACGTGTTGCCCTTTCAGAAAAAACACGGGGCCAAATTGGAAATAAGTACTTGTATTTTAATGGGTCATCCATAACCGAAAGACCTAAATTATTACACACACACGCACGCACGCACGCACGCACGCACGCACGCACGCACGCACGCACGCACGCACGCACGCACGCACGCACGCACGCACGCACGCACGCACGCACGCACGCACGCACGCACGCACGCACGCACGCACGCACGCACGCACGCACGCACGCACGCACGCACGCACGCACGCACGCACGCACGCACGCACACACACACACACACACACACACACACACGCATATGAGGTCAGCAGGGTATCACTATTAGTGTTTATCTGGGATAATAAAGTACAGTAACTAATCAATTAATGAACAAGAGGTCCAATCTACTGGCAATCAGAAACGTGCCACTTTATACAGTTGATAACACGTGACATGTGTGTTTGTTGACTACTGCTTTCCCTGACCGATTCGTTATTGTCTATATGGTACGTATTGCTTCGAGAGATGTGGTAGTAGTTTTACCAAGGGTATATTACCCTTGTATCCGCAGACTATTATTCGAAAAGGCAGTTTGTGTGGTCCTCCACCATAATAGACTGCTTTATTCTCTGTAATATCATGGCTGTCAATGCTTCTAAAAATGCCAGATATGACCAAATAGCACTCGTCGTTCCTTTTTTATTCATTTAATTGCCCATATTCTCTTTCTTTTAAGGATGTCAATCAAAATGCAATTTCTAGTTTTTACAAAGTTAATAATTGACATTTTAACATCTGAACGATGAAGGTGGAAATCCATTCCGTTAACCATTTTTGTTATAAACTCTTTAAAATAATGCAAACAATGCCTTGATAAAAAACCATTTAGAGTGTTCGCTAAAAATACATCAATCTTTAAAAGCTCTTTAATCGACTTTTAAATGTCAGACTAAATATGTAGGACTATAATTATTGTAGCATTGTGCATGCGAAGTACCAATAATGATTTGTCAAACTACGCCCCGCATCAACCCAGTTGTGCATCTGCAATGAAAGGCTATAATTTATAAAACAATTCACCTTCCCACAAACCTTAGGGCAATGTGGACGGGTCAATTACATAAAGATAAAGTCTGACTGGGAAGGCAGCACTTAGCTTGACAGCCGAGTACAGAGAACATAAAACACACAAAGCACAATGCACACCTAAACCAGCCGGCACAGAAAACATAAAAAACACACAAGGCACAATGCACACCCAAACCAGCCGGCACAGAACACATAAAAAACATACAAGGCACAATGCCCAACTGACCAAGTTATGACTAGCCGATGCTCGAGCTGTCGAAAATGTAAATGAACTAGGTTCAGCAATAACAAAACCGAATACCAAAGCTGAATGACCTTATTTTCAGCAGTATTTACTGTATCGTAAATCGTTAAAACCTAATAAACATTTATGCTGCAACGTGTAGGTCCATTTGTACTGTTTACTGCTTTAATTACACGATTGCTGAATGATACCAATATCCCAATGGTCATTTATACATGTATTACATAGGGTTATCAGTGTGATATTTTTGAAGTTTGCTTGAGTTAATAGTAATCACCAACACACATTATATTGCTAAGAACTGATGGTGTACACGTTGGAATATTGTAATGTCGTTGTTATACTTCATGAAAACAATACCTGGACATGTGTAAAGGTGGAAACGCGTCCGTCAATATCCTTTGTATGTATGTATTGTCCGTTTTGAAATTTGTTTTAAAATAATGTACATTTTCGTCATAGTGCCCTTTCATATGAGTATTGTAGTCCTTGTGTTGTCGTTCATGCGATTCGATAAGGTTTCTTACTACTATGTTTTGCTCACTGGTGCAGCATCGTCTCGGTCGTGTTTTTGTCCCTGTTTCGTCTCTTCTAACTGTTCGTGTTTTGTGTTTCGCTGTGCTCTACTGTTTCCGCTGGGTGTTGCTTTGCCTCTCTGATTTTCATGATATACTAGTATTATATTTTTGAAGGTTTCAACAAAACAAACAAAACAAGCAGTATTGCATTTAGTTTGATCAACCGATAGTGAACAATTATTTATAGAAATACGTTAATAAAATGAAAATAATCATATGATAACAATGTCACATATACGGTGTATTATCAGTTTTATTCAAACCCTGGTTACAAACTACCGATTTAGGTTCGTGGTAAAGAAATGTAATTCATATTCATAAATGCAATTATATTCATGTATGAACAATACACCGCATTGAAACAGATGATGCCAAGCCACAAAGATTATACAACACATGTTGTTTAATTATTTTCCATTTTTACCATAACGTCTCGTAGCAAAACTTTCTTAGCATAGGCAGTGAGCACGTAGCCTTTTTTGACTTTTGAATATGACCTACATTATGATCCAATGAAAACGCAGAATATGGCGGTTAAATGAAAATTTAATCATTCAAATGTTCTCTTAAAGGTGCTGCCTCACATATTTGGCTAAAAAGTTTGTATAACAGGATTTTCCAACCTAACCAAGTATTGATGTAATGGAAAGCCACTGACGGTTGCTTTATGAACGATTTGGTGCAAAAAAGCAATTTTATTCACTCTCGATATCGCCCACTCATATTTTTTTTCCTTAAAAAAAGAGCTAAGTTTCCTTCCAACATGCTTTGTAAATTATGTAATTCACACGTGATCGAATTGTAACATCAACAAACTACAGTGTAAAAATCAGTGAAGTATTTGCTTTGTTTTTCGATACGTTTTTATCAAATGCGAACATACCCTATAGAATTTTTATAACTACAAAATGCCGAAGTTTCTCAAGTTATTTTAGATGTCAGTGTTGTTGTTTATGGGTTATACAGGCAACTATACCAAAATTATGCGAATATTTGACAATTTTATTTTATTTTATTTTTATCTAAGCCAGTTAGAACGTATTAAGTAAATTCGCTCGCTCCGCACTTTTTGAAAATTTAAATTTACTTAATATGTTCTAACAATAACCTAAAAAATTGCAGTGCTGTATAACCTCTCTACATCGACCCCTGTTTAGCAACTACCTCTTAATACAATTATGAACATTCATTTTTTCACTAGCCTTTTTTCCTTCAAATCTTACCTTTGGAGAGCTACTACCTCTTAATTACGACCACCCTTTGTAGCTCCTATTTTGTGTTGCTTTATAGAGGTTATACATGTACTGTATAGTATATATTATTATTGTTGTTCTTTACAATCCAATATATGAAACGTTGTTCATATGTATTCATATGTATTTTGCGCTGCATTTACTATGTAACGTCTTTTGGCGCCACCGCGTTATTATGCATGACGTTACGTCATCATTGTTTTTGTATATTATAATCATTACATGAAGAAGCCTTCTGGGCGAAACGTTGTAGTCTAATGAATATACATTAAATGTTATTCGTGTTTGGTGGTTTCTCTCTATTTTCGATCTAACAATAACCTAAAATACTCCTCCCCAGGCTCAGAACGAGGCCTATATGTCAGGTATACTAGGCGTGGTCTAACATGGATTTTAGCATTTGACTGAATAATACAGAAATATCGACCAGTTATCTTGCACCTATTGAAATGACATATACGCCTTAATTCGAGCCTTGTAAAATATAACAAATAAGTAGACAAGTGGTCCAAAAAGGCTACGTGCTAAATGATGACTGCATAGGGTTCTAAAACGATAATATAACGTCAATCAGGGAATGCAGCTTTCAATTTAACCAGACGAGCACAGAAAATATAAAAAAACATAAAAGGCACAATATCCGACTGAACATGTAACTAATTCGCCCGAGTCCAAGTTCCAAGTGATAGAAATGCTGAATGAACTGGTTTCAGCAATCAAAACGCTGACTGACGTAGTTCCAACAGAAAAACGGCTAGTTTTAGCTGTCAGAAGTCTAAGTGCTCTTATCGTTATTTAGACTGAGGCTCAGAACACTGTTAACGTTATTGGAACTGTTGAACTGCAGTGCATATGTAAACGGTTGTCAACTATATACTGTTATTGTATCGACGTATAAGGAGTGGTCCGTGGCGGGCGACATTACTGATTGTTTTCCTAATTACTGTCACACATTGCCTGACAAAATCTAGTTATGTTTTAAATTAATGGATATTATGGTGTTAATTAATGATGTATTTGAGTGTTAAATGATCGTATAATTCTCTATAATTGTTCTATCATGTCTACATACTGCTAACTCAGTGTATACCATTACTGTAGTGATTATCTACTATGTCCATTTAAACATATTCCATCAATTATTCACAGAACATACCTCTATCGCCTTCATCTGTTCGTCTTTTATACGTTCATCAATAACAACATCTGAGCGATCTTACCTTGATTTCAACTTGGTTGAAGACTTTGCCGTTGTATACCTCCATAATGCTACCAACCATTTCTGGTACAATCACCATGTTTCTAAGATGAGTTTTTACAACCTGTAACAATTAACAACAGTATTGCTGACTTAGAATAAGAAGGTCGTAAGTACTGTTGACGTCTTATAAGAATGATGCATATTTGAAATATGCATTACAATGAAAATCGGAGGTGGTCATGTTGACCAAACTGAAGTTGTATTTCCGTATGTAAAGAGTAGTGTTCAGACATTTGTTTCTTGCTTTCTCAAAATATTGATTTTGTACTTACGACCTTCTAATTCTAAGCCAACGACATGATGTAGTGTACTTTTGTGTGAACTTTCATGAACTTGTCTTGTCATAACATTTGCATCAGGTTGACTAAGAACCCCCACATTGTTATAAGAGGATAATTAAATACTTCATACTGCACCATATCGAGCAATAATCGAAAATATTTAATGTTTATTCGCGTGCATTGATGACAGATTGTGAGAATGATAGACTTCCAGACTGGTTATCGTTATGTCATCCCGTGCAGACTTCTAACAACCAGGATTCATCCTTAATCAAATAATGAATTATTTATGTCATAATTAAACGTTAGGACCTTAGTTTCACAAAATGTCTATTTCGTTCGTAATAAGTTCAATGACAAGAAGATAATGTGTGATAATTTTGGTCCATCAACTTGTAGTGATTTTGGGTCACTACTTTAGCGGCCCTAGTGTGCGTCGTACCGGAACTTGTCTTGTTCGTCGCTGATTGGCTAATTTCACTGGTGCGAGATATCGAGTACGAAAACAGGTCCGGTAGACACTTGCTGACCGACCTCGGAAAAGGCAGGCCGTGTCCCCGACAGAATGGCTGTACCATCTCAGAGCCGTAAGTTAGAGGTAATTAGTCCCTCGTGCTGAAGCTACCCACAAGGGCCCTCAATTACTTCAAACTGTTTGTAAAGGTCATTTGAACTATTTTGTATTTAGCCCAATGTCAAACCCTAGGTTATCGAGAATGATATACTACAATGACGCCAATACACACTCATATAATTTATGCCATGCTTAGTTAAATATATAGGTGTGACATATTATTCAGATATTATCATACCACACGTGACCTCTCACCCCAAAGAGCTGCCGGGTGATATTTTGTTCAATCACTATATTATATTTTGTTCTATTACTACCAGTAAAAACGAGGCTGGGCTATTCATAGAAATGTGTACTATTTGAGTCTGGAAAACACACTGCTAGAGAGTATCCGTATGCTATTTATACAATTAAGAAAAACCGTTGTATACCTGCTGTTATACAATGGTTCGGAGTACTGACGCGTCAGAACAACAAACCATTGTATAACAGCCGGTATGCAACGGCTTTTGAACATTTTATTTCGATTCTAACATGATTTAAACTCGGAATTATATATAAAACCAGTGTTATTTTGCGAGATATATGTTGTTTATGTTACTTGTTTACCTGCATGACGTCATAAAAACGTCGTGAAGTCATTTTTATTATATATCGGCCGATATACAATGTTATGATTTGTTCTTTGTATATATAGGCAACATCGCCGGTCATGTTAGAATTGTGTATACACTACTCAACACTTATAACCGATCACTTCATATATTAACACAATTCCAGTCACTAAGTATCTAATTTATATTCTGACGGTTGTAAATGTATACGCCTTAGTGTAAATAGCATAAACATAAAGCTTGATGATGATTCTAGATTCTATTATTTTCAAACATAATTATTCCATATAATTTACGACAAGAAAAACATTGGATTAAATTCAATGTAGGTAAACCTTTTTGAAACATGAAATTTGACGATGGACGATGGACGATGAACGATAAGGTAACAATAAAAGCACATTGCAAATAATTACGACGATATGTTGTTTTGTCGAGTAAATGTGACAATGTAATTCACTTTAGGGAACTAAATGTCGCCTGTAAAAAAAGATGCACTAATATGTTGGTATGATTACGTTTGATAGGTAAGAATCAACAAACGAAGAAGTGTATGTAATTTGACCAATCTATCAACAATCGTTTTCATTATTTTGAGAAATTTATATTTTGTTCTATGTTCAATTGAACGGGGTGTAATTTCACATTTTTAATTTCCTTAATTTCAAAGCTGCACATATTTATAACGTATACTTATTCCAGCAATGATTGAGGTTTATCTGTTTGGGCGATCAACGCCGAGTCGTTATTTAAACATTGTTTTGCATTGCCACGGACAAACGTTGAATTGCACATACAAAAACTGTTTTGATAGAACAACTGGCAATGACTTCGCATAGTTGACGACGCTATATAAAACATGAACATTACGCTATATAAAACATGAACATTTATTGGTTCAGAGCATATAATGCCGATTGAGATAAGTATCTATATTTCCCTATTGTCGTTAACAAAAATATGAGAGTTTGTAAAGTGACCGGTTGTAAGTGGTTTCACATGCTATTTTAGTAAATCTTGTCCATTTCAACCATCGAATCATTAGAAGCTTATACGCACCGCGACTGTACGTGTCGTTTCTAAATAACACAAAGGAGCTTAGTTTTGAAAGTCAGCATTGGGCAACAACATGATGCGAACAGCATTTGTGCTGACTTCATTACTGATATTTATTCTGTGAACAATTTAAATTTATCAGACAATTTTCTGTACAAATGAGATAATGGAATTAATGAGTTTCTCTTAAGTAATTACCATGACGTCGCAGATTTCATTCCATGGTGGACTAGTTTAAATAGCAACCGTCAACTCTTAGACGTTATTACATGGTCTGAAGTTATAAGCCAAGCATAGCCTTTATTTGCCAGTCAGCATTCTGCTAGGCATATGAGAACATTTTTGTGAACAATTTTAAATTAGCAGAGAATTGTCTGTAGAAATGAGATAATTTGATTAATGTGTTTATCTTAAGTAATTACCATGACGACGCAGATTCCATTCCATGGTCGACTAAACTTGAATAGTCAACACAGAGACGTTACTAAAGTCCTATGGTCTACATGCCGAGCATAGCCTTTTTTGCTTGTCAGCTTTCTGCTGAAATATGATAGGTATCTTACATGTAGTTCCTCGACCTGTATATTAGACAACAAGCGCGCTAACCATTGAGCTACGATGGTATCCATTAAACGACCGTTATATTAGGTAAACATACCATTTTCAAATGAAAATACGAGCGCTATAAGTAGGTTTATACTATTTTATCTTTACATATAGGCATTACGGCAAGCTGCGTGAGAATGAATAATGAATCCTGTAAAACTACCCCCGAGAGGTTTCGACATCTTAAATCAATGGCTTTCTTGCGAGTAGACTGGCAATTATCAAGTTCCATAGAGATAGGATGTCATCGAAAAGCTCCGTTATGTACGTTATATTTGATAGAAAGCTAATCAATATACATATAACTGTCAGCCAATAGATGAATAGGACATGACAATTGTCTTTGTTTGTCGTTTAATACATCACAAAAAGGTTCTGGATATTGTTTCAGAGAATCTATAACATAATTTGTTTGAATTCTAAATATTACGATTAAATGAGTAAAAAACATTAAGTCGGACAGGGAAGGCAGCACCCAACATAAGCATTTGAAAACAGACAATATAAACACATACAAGGCCCAAGCGCAACACTTATCCGAACGAGACAACGATCCTCCAGTACAAGCTGTCAAGACATACATGGTTCTGAGTATTGTTTCAGTGAACTTATAGCAGAATTGGTTTGAATTTTATTACGATGAAGATAAGTTAAATTTAACATAAACAATAAAACTAAGTACAAAACAATTCAATCTTAAATATGAACTCTACAATCGTGAGAATCGTTGAAACATGTGTATAAGGAAATGGTCATGCATTCAAGAATAGCAACAACATGAAACTAAATGATTTAAATTTCCAGACACAACACACAATTCCGGCAAGAAAATGATTAACTACTTGTCTGTGATAATAACAAGTTAAAAGAAATGTAACAATCCCTTTGTGTTCTCGGTAAGGGCAGACAAGGTGGACCTGAAATTAGAAAATTGCGTGACTGTGTCAGTGGCGCTCGGAATGGTTCATCTTATGAGCCTTATGCAGACATTAGTTCCTGGAGTATTCAAATCATGTAGATACCATGTACCACTTATTGGTTTGTATGTTCTTATCCGCAGGACCATGCTTTAATCACAATTTCTAATATCAGAAAGGATTAGCATGGTTGCTATACATTTACAATAGTGACATGAAATAAGTATATTTGATCGAATTATAATCTATGCGTATAGCAGGAACTGCACATATTACAATCCCATATTAAACACGAAAACGTCAACAATCCGCATACGTTTGAAGGTGATACGGGACGGTGATATACTTTGATACGTTTCTAAGTCCACACGTTTATTTTGGCCGATATCTTTGTCAAACATGCACAATATATCTTACTGAAATTTGACTATAATATGTGTAAGTTATTGTTCTGCTGCATTGATAAACACTTTTGAACGTGCAATTTCATGATACAAGTACTATATGAATATGGTATAACAATAATAAAAAGAAAATATAGATTTTAATATCCATTATAGAAACCCCATATTCAGATTCTTCAACCGACAGTCACGGATATAAATTGAAACATTGCTGAATGAATAGACTCATCCGGGACCGACCCAACATCGTGACGTACGGCCAGTTTCTGTCACGAATTATTGTGTTTGCCTGAGAGATTTTGTTACGTGACTTTTTATAATATTTTTGAAAAAATGTTAATGAGGACTTACTGAAGTTGTTAAGTATAGGTACAGACAACCGTACAATATTGGTCCCTGAATGTATTCAGATAAAGCACTGTAAATATACAGCGCCAAGTAGCGTAACAATACTTGTATAGTATTACGGACATGTACAAGAACGACCACACTCGGCCACAAATAATAATATCAAACGTTATTATGTATATACCAAACTGGCAAGTATAATTGAATGTGTAAGCTTTGTCGAAATTATAGTTACATACTTTGCGCCTATGTGTATTACGTTGGGCGAAGCACCCACAACATATTGAAGAAAATGACAACATCAGACTTTACCAGTGTCACTACGTAATTATTAACTTCATGACTTGTTATTATTATTGTGTGTTCTATCTGAAGCATTTATCCTTCACTTATACAAAATATAATTCTTAAGTCAATACCGAGCACTACTGTGAGTTTGTCAAGTTTTGAAATAATTATGTTTTTTCTTTCTATGGAAGAACACTGAATTAGATGAAAGCGCTCGTTAATTATGATGGCATCGAATGTAAAGCAAGTTGCGAGAATCCTCTAGGATTAACGTCATGAAGACACGTGATAAATCTTCGCACAACCTTGCTTAATAAATTGGTAGTAAATAGGTCATTTGCTTGGCATGTACACTAAGGTGTAAACTAAAGGACAGGACGGTATTAGTTTGTCTCTCCTCTTCACCAAACAATGTTGGATGAAGTATATTTACATTTAATTAGATAGTGAAACAATTAATTCAAGCCAGATTCAGCTTAAACTCAACTTTGAACGTTTGAATGGAAGGAATGGCCAATGAATCACAATGAGATTATATTTCGAATCTAGTTTTGCCTGCATAACCATTTTTAAGCGTTATCACCAATTGTTTGTGGTGACCGGCTAATAATATAAAATCATACAATAGCACTGGGCAAAGTACAAATGGCATTGGTACTTCGCAATCACGCATTAAAGGGACTGCCTCACATATTGGTGAATTGCAAAAATAAAATAGTTTTTTCAAATATTCGAGTTATTTTGGTATAGTTGGCTGTATATCCTAAAACAACCACACATCCAAAATAACTTGCGAAACTTCAGCATTGTGTAGTTATTTAGTATTTTTACATCAAAAATTCTATAGGGTATTAATACCCTATAGAATTAACACTACTATTACTTAAATTGCCTGAAATTTGTTCGCATTTGATGAAAACGAATTTTAAAACGAACCAAATACCTCACAAATGTTTATGTTGTAGATTGTTGATGTTACAGTTCGATCACATGTGAATTACATAATTCAAAAAGCATGTTGGAAGGAAACTTAGCGCTTTTTTCAAGACAAAAAAACTTAGTAGGCGATATCGAGAGTGGTTAAAATTGCTTATTTGCACCAAATCCGCAAAAAGCAACTGTCAGTGGCTTTCTATTACATCAATACTTGGTTAGGTTGGAAAATCACGATATACAAAAATTTTAGCCCAATCTGTGAGGCAACACCTTTAATACCTGCATTATATTATACACATGAAGAAGGTAAATCGCTGAAATGTGTCGGAATAATAGAAGTGTGTATTTAAACTACGAATGCAAATGCTTTGTCCTAACTACACCAAAGCATTACGGTAACAACAATACAAAGACATTTAGATAAACACTATTTATTTCTCATAAATTATACATTCTTAAATCAGTAACAAATATAACAAAACAAAAACAGTTCATTTTCCCATGCAATTAAAGTGGATTAAAGATTGTTTTGTAACGATACTAACTTGAATAATTCCAATAATGGCTATACTGTTTGGTGTATACTAATCAGAACTTATATTCATCTTTTGGGGATATGGATGATTCGTTTTACGTCTGACTCTTGTTGGGGGCGGGACCAGGTGCTGCCACGGTGTTATTGTGGCCTGGTATTGTCTGTGCGCTTTTATGATGTAGATCACCTTATGCATTATCAAGTTTCGGCTGCAGTTTTTTCTGATCAATTTTATTTGACAGTTTTCCGTTTTAATAAATACAGGCATTTATGTTTGGGCCGAGCCGTAAGGAACAATTACATTCACTGTTAAAACCTTTCATATGTACTAATGTAATCGATTGGATATCTAATGTCGGGAAATAGTATGAGTTATTCTCAATTGCAAATACATCAAAGCGTTATTAGCCAGGTCCGCTATAAGTTACACGTCTTCTGCAACACCGCACCCTGAGATAACAACTCCCGGTAATTGGAATTTATGTTTTCTGATGAGCTTCGATATCGGTCTAGTACGCCGTTGATTCATTTCATTTAATGAACGCTCAATTAAGACATAAAAGCATTCGGTAGTCGTTTGTTTTTTTATGATCGGAAATCGATTCAACCGGGAAATCACAGAAGGTCAATACATTTCTACGCTTTGATGGTCAATTTCTGAAAAAAATAGATTCGTGATATTTACTACAATCACCGGCAAGAAATCAATCAGCAAATGTTGATTTTCTTATCACTTTGGCACAACAACATTTCGATCAGAGAATAAGATTATGTCCATCTATGGAATGGTTTTGATTAAGTGATCACTGCGACAAGATCTTGTCTCTCTTCTACCAGTCCGAACGTAGCTGTTACAATTCGCTAGGTTATTTTTCTGCGTCTTTGCTTAATCAATAGACTGGTTTGGAATGAGATAGTTTTGTTAAATACCTCTGCCAATTCCAGAGAGAGGAGTTGATTTACCTTTTGCCAATGGTGAGACAAAGACGTACACGATTTTATTATGAAATTGAAAAGTTTTATCTTTATGATTAACTTGGCCTAAACTGATAACTTTGTCATTAGACATATTGTGTTTGGACATAACATATGTCTTGTAAGAACTGAAATCTCAATCATTGTTCTTCTAAGTTGTTTCGGTACTTTCCTGAATTCGGGAAATATTGACTTTAAATAATGAGAAAACAGCAGCAGCTTTGTACATGTAACAGGTTCATTTGTGCTTGTGGTGTATTTGCTAGTGAGTGTCTGTTTCCCAGGTTTCAACTATATTTTATAATTATCATTTACAAAAATCAAGGTAAAGACAACCATTTTAAGTAAGGAGTCTATGATTTAATGTGTTAATATTTATCCAATGTAATAAATACAATATAATCTCACAAGAGTTTAATTCAAGTTCAATAATGACAAGCCATAATTTAATAGAAAAGGAAAAGAGTAATAAGTTTATTTTACTAACTAAGAACTCCAGCCAAAGTTAAATAAGATATTGTCCTTAATAAAAAGCCTAAACAGGAGCTCAGCTCGTGTTAAGGGTAAACACTACCATGTAAATGTTCGTAAACTAAGACAGAAGCATCTCCGCCTGAGCCTTATATACCCTTCTAATCGTAGAAAGCACGAGAACTTCATGAAACATGAAGTTTCATTGAACAAAGTATGGATGACTAACTGAGTAGAAAATCAATCATGCATGGGTACAAGGTTCACTATAAATACTGTAAACCCTAGTAATTACTGTGTATAACTATATTTTGTATATGGGAATAATATTAAATATAATAAATTACTGTCACAGCTTTTTACGTAAGCAACAACACAAACTAGCAGTCAAAGAAAGCTGTTAAAAGGCAGTGTTGTCTTTGAGTATAATAACTATGAGCCAATATATATGATGCAAATCCGTGTGTCATCGACGGGCAGTTACACATTAACTTCAATACATGGGGAATGTTGGTTCATTGTTTGTGGTGAAAGTAATGTCGTCCATTTGGTTCCACAATATAAAAACTTTAAACTTCAATAAAACATGTACATTGTATATTGCTAACTGAAGAAATCGATCCGGGAAATAAAAGTATAACGTTTGACAAGATTGCAGCGACCATGAATTCATCAAAAATTTAATACAAAATAATTATTCTAATTTAATTATACATGTATTAAGTTACAGTGTTTAAAACCAATTTGATTATATATCCTTTAACATTTTTATTCGTGTTTTCCATCCTTACAGATCATTTCGATGTTATCAAAGGCTGACAATGTGAAACGTTTCAAACAATTTGTCGATACATGTTAAATTATGTTCCCAAGGTGCAATATTTCTATCATATCTTACTTTTAATACTAGTATGTATTTGAGTATCAAATTAACTGCGTTTACTATACCTTCAGGGATATCTATAACAATTTCATGCATGTGTTTTGTTATCCTTGTACACCCACCACTTACACCAATGTTGCGATTTTAGAATGCTCACTGGAGTATACATTTAAGTTATGTTCGGTATTGTGAACTAATGCATGTTTCACGACCAGGAATCTTGTAATTATTTCACATAACATTCTCAAAGAAATTATTTGATCAAAGATTCTATTATATCTAAGCAATTTGCATTAATTTGAAGTTAACTGACGCCCAATATGTTCGGGTAATAATAATATTTAAGTTATAATCCTATTATGGTACTGGGTTAATAAGCAGGTAGAATATGCGCACATATTGTCCTAGTGACGAGCAGTAAGGGATCGGGTTCCGGCATTATATTTGCTCTAAAAGTATATTTTCTTTTCATAAGGTCGATACTATGATTATTAAGTACTTGTAAGTTTATATCTTTACAAGTATATTTATTTCCCGCCGTTAAATTTTATCAGCTGTAAAGTTGTCCGTAAGCTTAAGCATTGTAAGAAAGTGTGTTTTGGAAAAGGAAGTGTGATGTATAGTTATGTCTATTGTAGAATAATTGCAGCTGATCATAAAATTGCTTTAAACGGCATAATAGCGGTCCTTATCCTACAATACATAGTTTAATATCTATTAATTCAAGGAGCGAAATATCTAGACATCAATAACGCCTATTTCTTTCTCTGCCGAATCCTAACATTAAAATGTATAAATTTCAGATTTATCTCATTTAGAAGACCAATTCCATTCTAACATTAACTGCATGGGTAAGATTTAGATAAGACAGACGATAGTCACGTGTTTGATACAGAAATGTGTTTATAGACTGTTCACTGATTTCATGTTTTAAAAAATGAAGTTCTGTCTGCTATGATAAAGCATATGTATTGTAAAAGTTGAAGGACACAAACCCCGTGTATACATTGCGCAGACAGGAAACTGCTACATATAGGTCAGACTACGTGGTTTTATAAATTCACCGGAAGCTTACAGGAGAGAAATGTATCAATATTACACGATTAGACTCTCATTCATACGGAATATTCGAAGATGTACGACATAAATGGTCCCTGACACAATCACAGTATTGACAAAACCCCGAATTTGCATACGCCCCAATATACAACTTAATCTAATTAGGTGAAACGTACTCCTGAAGAGAATTGTATATCCGATTATATACACGTGCACAGGGATGGAAAATCGACTTTGGACTCGTAAGCCCGAACTAAGACAGAGCATGGTAGATATCTTCAAGATTATAGTATATTCACTGCACAGTGTATGAAATATCACACAGTATACGATATTGCAGTGCTGTAAGTCACTGTGTGAAGGATATTGCCTAAATAAATTTCACCACCTAAATATGTTATGGTCGTCCGAGTCAACTAGTATGTCGCTATAAAGAGATTTTGTGTCGCCTGACTAGGCACCATTGGTCAGCGTCGTCCGATATTCCTTGTCCGGAGCATGACTATGTCACCATTGGTTTGATTGACTCAAAACTATACATATATAGATATATTTATTCGACATAAAATGAACATTTACATGGCAATGATAATATCAAAACATACACATACAGTAAATAAATACATGTTTAAGCATGAATCAATAAAATAGCCATGTCAAATCAACATTAAATGTCAAGGATAACACAAAAAAGCGTTCAAAGGAACCCTTATTTCCATTGTGGTCCTTGATATATATTGTTGTATGACATAGGAAGGTATCACATTTTTGCATGAATTAAAGATATATATAAATAAATAAATAAATCACAATTAAACTGCTATTATAGTATGGTAAATAGAACATTATAGACAAAACATGTAAAATTATGAGAAAGATAATACTAATAATGATTAAAACATATCAGGTTTGTCATAAATAAATATATTATTGCTGATAATAATTAAAAAATAAATTAAACATGTGTCTTGCAATTCGTCAAAGTGCAGTGCCAAAGAACCATAACTCTACCTTGCATCGTTTCTGAATTAATTCCCTTTGATTTATTTTATTAGAGCATTTCTTGTCCGGAGCATAGCTTTGTAACCTAAAGTTTAAATGACTCAAGATTTGGTATGCATGTTTCTTGCAATACGCAAAAGCGAAGTGCGCAAGAACCATAACTCTATCTGGCATCGTTTTCGAATTATTTTCCTTTAATAGATTTTATAAGCATTTATTGTCCGGGGCATAACTTTATCATCATAAGTATAAATGACTCCAAAATAGATATGAACGTTTGGTGCTGTGACATGAAATGCAGTGTGCAAGAATCATAACTCTACCTTGTGTAGTTTTTGAATGATTACCCTTTGATTGATTTTATCAGGACATTATTTTGTCCAGAGTGTAACTTTTCATTTTTAGTTCAGATGACTAGAAGATGTGTAGCCCAATACAGGATAGTTTTCCATGGAAAATGTGCATGTCGTCAGGCGACACATGCGACTTGTGGATCTTTTATTCTAGAAGCATTTGTTTCCATCCATTTCTCGAGGGTGACCTACTTCCGGACCGGACTGTCACTTCAGAGCAATGTGGTAGCAATCGAACAGGGCGTATGTAACGGCTGAAGTTGACAAGAGTTGGTATTTCTTGACGTTAAGTTAAAAATAAGAACTATATCTCTTCATTACAGTGTGAGTTTCACATTGTTGTGACACAATAACCGACTGTGACCATTGATACTATATGCATGTTTTACCCTTTATGTTAATGTAAAGGGTGTAAAGAAAGTTCGTTCCGGTTTTTGAAAAGCTTCTGCATACAAAACTATTAAATATATTTGCACCAAATTTTGTATTCAGTCTCCAGGTATAATGACATTATTATGTATAACAGTTTTAGCTGATTTGACTGGCAATATTTTTTCAAACGCATTGAATAAATTTGTTGTTCTTGTTTCGAATATGACGTAAACGACGTCGTGGCCGGGTAAAGTTCGAAATACTCCCTTTGTCGTCCACTCACTGTATCTTTGTATATGTTTTAAACTTGTAATGAACTTGACTAATATTTAACCTTATATATGAACAAAACATCATCCAAGTTATAAAGCTGTAAGAGTTTTCGTTTTGCAAATAAATGCCTTTTGTTTTCCCATATGCGTAGTTTTTTCTAAATGGCGCGGTTTTGTCAAGTCGGACGTTACTTTACTTTTAAATTTATTTAGTTACTCTTAACTTGAAAAGTGAGGCATGTCTTCGCCAATGCCTTATGGTGTTCGTAGAAGTTGTTCCTGTAATTTTCTGCCGTTATTTTTTACACAGTCGGTCATTTTCTTTACCCTACTCTCAATATTCGCTTGACGTTTACGTCACGTCACGTTACACGAAATCCACACCATGTACTTGCAAATTCATATTTGTTCTCCAATTTTATGAGTACCAGTCCTATAGCCATCACTACCTTTAAGCATAGGGTGTTTTTAAACAATATGAATGTCTAAAATGCCTAAATCTCGCTATGTTTCATTTTTGCAGTTATTTCTGCTTGTCGACTCATCTTTAAAATGGCTGTCGACGTAACGTAAACGTACGCTTACTTCCGCGTTCTATAAATCCATGGCAACGGTGTCCACTAGAACGGAATACAACCAAAAATAATCCACTGATCCTTAATTTAGTACTATATCCTCATAGCAAATTACGTAATGTTTCCCTTTGTAAAAATAAAAATACGCCATACTTTCTGACCGGAACGAACTTTCTTTACACCCTTTATATGTAGTGTAAGCGTCATTCACTTGCCTTTTTTATATTATTTCCTACGTAACAACATAACAAAGCATTTATAATTATTTTGACACTCACTGGGGAATAAACATGATGCTAAGTTTGTAAATACGTGCATCTCGTAGGTATTTAAATAGACCCCAGAAACTACATTAAAATTGTTCGGTTTTACCACGTGCTCTACTGGGTTTCAAGCGCAATTAGTTTAATTACCAATCTTCCGTTGTCTGAGATAAGTGCAAACATCCTACTGTCCATTAGTTGTAGTCTATTTTTGCATTTAAGATAATTAAAGAGACGAACGATTTGTATTTGGAACGAAATGAAACCATTTGTTCTCGACACATAGATACAACAACAGACCCGTCATTATATAAGTAAATAACGTTTAAAATAATCAATCAGACTACTAGGAAACGGTAACGACTTTTCTCGAAATGAGTGTTTATTTTATATTTGTTTGTGTTACATAATGGTGCACAAAATTGATATTATAAATGCAATTTTCTTGATCTTCCTGGTTATTTGTCAACTTTTGCTACATCCGCATAGTACTACCATTTACAGTGATTCGTAAGCTGATATTCTTGACACCTCAAACTAGGAGTAGCAGCGGTTTAGTTTAATTTTCTTATTCAGGTTTTTTTGGGCATGTTGACAAATGCTTGTGGAATGTGTGTTTATTCGTTTTGTTAGTTCCTTTTTGTGCTTATTGTTTTCGGTTGTTTCTACTGAGTACAACCCTCTTGTCCGGTTTTCCAAGTGGACAATTGCACAATAAAACAATATATCCTCATGTAACTAATGTACTACGACTGTATGACCTTTAGAACAAAATGATTGAAGAGACACATTTTCCGATAGGACATTTAACTTGTAGTTATTACACTGGCTTGCTGTGAAACATTATGTATAATATCATTGTATAACGTTATAACGGATGTATTACACTAGGTGAACATTCAGATAATTTTTCTTCTTTGAGAATATAGCCTTCCCTACTTTTCATCAATCAGTAAGACATCTATTGAAGACAAACTCGACAATGCCTATGCTACTATTAATTGTAACATTAGTTTCATGAAGCATTGTCTTGTCATAATATTATCATCAGGTTGACATAGAACCCCCACATTGCAGTAAGAGGATGATTAATTACTTCATACTGAACCATATCGAACAAAAATCGAAATATTTAATGTTTATTCGCGTGCATTGGTGACAGACGCGGATTATGATAGATTTCTATACTGGTTATCGTTCTGTCATCTATTGCAGGCTTCTTACAACAAGGATTCATCCTTAATCAAACATTGAATTATTTATGTCATAATTAAACGATAGGCCGTTAGTTTTACAAAATGTCTTTTTCGTTCGTAAATGAGTTCAATGACATGAGAAAAGGTGTGTTTAGCCATATGTCAAAGCATGGGTTCCGGAGAATGTTGTACCACAATAACGCAAATTCACAATTCATACTAATTATAATATATAGGTGTGTGTAGAAATGTATTCAGATAATACTACATGTAAACATGGCATAAAACGTCCGAACGTAACAAGCCTAATGTGACTACCGTGCTAAATATGTTGCAATTTGACTATTTGGATCCACAGAATACCTTATAATACGGTCATTTGAATTGATCATATTATACCGGCACTTAGTTCCAACGAAATTGAGGGCTTTTTGAATTAAGAATTTATGATATATATCAATCTAAAATGATGAATGGTCTCATATGATAACACATAAATTTCATACGCGATAGAGAATGAAAGGATATTTAAAAGCGACAAAGAAGTAGTAGCAAATTGACAATTAGTTCTAGGCCAAAAAAGGGAGTGAACATACGCCTACTATTGCTATATGAGACATAATTATTCGTACAATATGATACTATAATGTTGGCTATATAACCCAGCACATGTGAAAAGTTTACAAAATCGTATTGAATACGTAGTTTCTAAATAACACAAGGGTGTTTAGTTTTGATAGACAGTATTGACCAATAGTGTGATGCGAGAAGGATTTGTGATGACTTCATTACTGATATTTATTCTGTCAACAATTTAAATTTATCAGACAATTTTCTGTACAAATAAGATAACGGAATTAATGAGTTTCTCTTAAGTAATTACCATGACGTCGCAGATTTGATTCCATGGTGGACTAGTTTAAACTGCAACAGTCAACTCTTAGACGTTATTACATGGTCTGAATTTATAAGCCAAACATTTGCCAGTCAGCATTCTTCTAGGCATATGAGTGCTTCCACCCGTATTGGAACCCGGGTGGCCAAATATTGAGCTACGATGATATTCATTAGACGTCGCTTATATACAGTAAACATACCATTCGCAAATGAAAATACAAACGCTTTAAGTAGGTATATACTATTTTGTCTTTATATATATTCATTGTTGTAAGCTGCGTGAGAATAAATAATTAATCCTTTAAAACTATCCCCGAGAGATTTCGACATCATAAATCAATGGCTTTTTTGCGAGTAGCCGACAATAATCGAGTTCCGTAGAGATAGGATGTCATCGAAAAGCTCCGTTATATACGTTATATTTGATGAATGGCCAATACATATACATGTAACTATCAGCCAATAAAAGAATATGATATGACAACTGTCTTATTTGTCGTTTAAAACGTGACTGGATACTGTTTCAGTGAAATATATAGCAGAATGAGTTTGAATTATATTACGATTAAAATAAATAAAAACATAATATTAATAAAAAAACATACAGATCCCAATAGGAAAAACACACAACTGAACTTTTAAACGATCCTCCCAAATCCCAGCTGTCAAAACATATATAAACTATAAAATCGTGAGAATCGTTGAAATATTCGTATAAAGAAATGGTCATGTATTCAAGAATAGCAACACAATGAGACTAAATGATACAACACACAATTCAGGCAAGCCAATGATAAACTACTTGTCTTTGATAATAACAAGTTAAAAGGAATGTAACAATTCCTTTGTTATCGCGGTAAGGGCAGACAAGGTGGACCTGAAATTAGAAAATTGCGTGACTACTTCAGTGGCGCTCGGAATTGTTCATCTAATGAGCCTAATGTAACAATTAGTTCCTGGAGAATTAAAATCATATAGATACCATGTACCACGTATTGGTTTGTATGTTATTATCAGCAGGAACATGCTTGACTGTCAATTTCTAATTTCTATAAAAATTAGTACGGTTGGCATAAACAGTATCGTGAAATAAGTAGATTTGATTGCATTATAATATGTGCGTAGAGCAGGAACTGCAACTATTACAATCCCAGTTTAAACACGAAAACGTCAATAATCCGCATACATGTGAAGGTGATAGAAAACGATGATATACTTGGATACTTTTCTAAGTCAACAACACGTTTATTTTGGCAGATAACTTTGCCAAGCATGTACAATATATCTTACTGACATTTGACTACAATATGTGTGAGGTATTGTTCTGCTGCTTTGATAAGCAACAGTATAGATTTTAATATCCATTATAGCAACCCCATATTCCGATTCTACCACCGATAGTCACGGATTGGAAACACTGCTGAATGAATAGACTCATCAGGGACCGACCCAACATCGTGACGTACGGCCAGTGTCCGACACATTATTCTGTTTGTCTTGTACAAACTTCGCTTGAGATATTTTGTTACGTGACTTTTAATAATGTTATTACATTATTGGTCTCTGAACGTATTCAGATAAAGAACCGTACATATTCAGCGCCAAGTAACGTAGCAATACTTGTATATCATTAAGGACATGTACAAAAACGACCACATCTGGCTTTATCAGTTTCTCTACGTAATTATTAACTTCGTGTATTTCTACGTATTGTGTCTTTATCAGAGGCATTAACCCTGCACTATTTCATATGTAATTTTTAAGTCAATACCGAGCACTACGGGGAGTTTGTCAAATTTTGAAATGATTTGGTTTTTTTCTCTCTATGGACTACACTGAATCAGATGAAAGCGCTCATTAATTATGATGACATCGACTGTGAAGCATGTTGGGGAATCCTCTCTTGAATTAACGTCATGAAGAAAAGTGATAAATCTTCACACAACCTTGCTTGATAAATTGGTAGGAAATAGGTCATGCGCTTGGCATGTACACTGAGGTGTAAACCAAAGAACAGAACGATGTTGGTTTATCGTTCATCTTTCCAAACGATGTTAGATGAAGTATTTTTACATTTGATAAGATAGTAACACGATTTATTCAAGCAAATTTCTGCTTAAACGTTTGAATGGAAGGAATGGCCAAAGAGTGGCAATGAGTTTCAATTTCGAATATAGTGTTCGCTGCATAACCATGTTTTAAGTGTAATCGCTGATTGTTTGTGGTAACCGGGCAATGATATAAAACCATACAAAATACAAAGGGCACTGAAACGTGTTGCAATAATACAGGTGTACGATATTTATTACTTATGCAAATGTTCTTCCTTACTTCATCAAAGCATTACAACGGCGACAACAACAATAGAAATACAGTTAGTTAAACACAATTTATTGCTCAAATACATACCTCAAATGGTTACAATCATACAAACGGTAACATTTTCCCATACATCGATAAGAACATTTAGAAACGTAACTACAAAGAAATTAGAAAAGATGGGAACAAGCAAGGAGAAATAAAATTAAGATTAAATTTAGTTTTTTAACGACATCACTGATTGAATAATTCCAATAATGGCAATACTGTTAGGTGTACACTTAGCAGAACTTATATCCATTTTTGGGGGATATGAATGGTTCGTTCTAGGTCAGATTCTTGCTAAGGTGGCTAGGCACTGTCGCCATGTCTGTATGTGCTACTGTGTTTATATATTGTAAATCGCCTTATGCTTTATCAAGTTTGGACAGTTTTTCTTGATCGATTTGAATCGACTGTTTTCCGTTTAAATGAATACAGACGTTTGTATTTGGACCGAGTCGTAAGAAACAATTACATTCACTGTTTAAAACCTCTCATATGTACTAATGTAATCGATTGGATATTTAATGTCTGGAAATAATATGACTTGTTCTCAATTGCAATACATCAAAGCGTTATTCGTCAGGTCCGCCGTAAGTTACACGTCTTCTACACCACCGCACCGTGAGAGAACAACTTTCAGTAATTGGAATTTATTGTTTTCTGATGAGCTTCGATATCGGTCTAGTACGCCGTCGATCCATTTCATTAAATGAACGCTCAATTAAGACATAAAAGGATTCGGTAGTCATTTGTTTTTTATGTTCGGAAATCGATTCAACCGGGAAATCACAGAAGGTCAATAAATTTCTACGCTTCGACGGTCAATTTCCGAAAAAAGCTATTTTATAGATTTGTGATATATACTGTAATCACCGGCAAGAAAGCAATCAGCAAATGTTGATTTTCTTATCACTTTGGCACAACAACATTTCGATCACAAAATAAGATGATGTCTATGGAATGGTTTTAATTAAGTGATCACTGCGACAAGATTCTTTTTCTCTTCTACTAGTCCAAAAGTAGCTGTTACAATTCACTAGGTCATTTTTCTGCGTCTTTGCTTAATCAATATACTGGTTTGGAATGAGATGGTTTTGTTAAATACGTCTGCCAATTCCAGAGAGTGACGGTGATTGACCTTGTTCCTATGGTTGCCATTGGTGACAGTTGGGACAAATACGTAAACGATTTTATTATGACATGACTAGTTTTATCTTTATGATTAACTTGACCTAAAGTGATAACTTTGTCATTAGACACATTGTGTTTGGACAGAACATATATATTGTATGTACTGAACTCTCAGTCCCTGTTCTTTTAAGTTTTTTCCGTACTTATTTGAGTCAGGCTATATTGACTTAAAATTATGAGAAAACCGCAGAAGCTTTTAAAAAAACACCAGCGGAGATAGAAGATGTTATTACAAAGACAGTATTGTCTTTGAGCATGATAATGTTAAAATAAAACTCTTCGATATCTTTACCTATGAGCAAATTTGCAAAGAAAGTTATGTACGTGGCTAGATTCAAAAGTATTGTCCTGTCACTTGTGCTGTAAAATCGTGCATAATGCAAATAACAAAACGCAAGTTTCACGCAGCTCCATTATTATATTTCCAATACAATGGTCCCAAGGTCATAATAATCCAATTATTTGTTATTGAGATATACGTTTACATAGGAAGCCTACTAACGGACATCGCCTCAAGCCAATGACGTTAACGAAGTCGTAAACAAAATTTGATGTAACTTACATCATTCATTTTCAAAAGTATCGTCTTTGTTGTTCTATACTGCGATTATGTCTGTTCATCTTTTTTTACATCAAATTTACCAAACACAATGGTGCAGGCCTGTCTTGATTAGGGTTCATACAAATACACCCATTTCTGGTCAACTGTAATTATACGCTGGAAATATTACGTTTTTTCGTTTGCGGCGACATAACGTCAGTGGTATATTTTGAATTTCCATATAATGCTCTTTTAATAATCAAACAATATGACGCACATGATTAGAATTGAATTACTTTACATTTTGATATAAACTTTTTTGACATACTCATAAAAAATAAACTCAACAGCGGAAACGTGACATTACGTTTGGATCTTCCTACGTATATGGTGCTAATTTGTGTGTTATCGGCGGCCAGTTACACATAAACTTCATTATATTAACAGTGGGGAATTTTGATTTTACCAAGAAAGAACAGCATTGTTTGTTTTAAACTACCAGTAAGTTTAAGATGAAGGCAATGTCGTCCACTTGGTTCCGTGATACGTAAACTTAAAACTTGTATATTACATGCTGAAGAAATCGATCCGAAAAATAAAAGCCTCATGTTTGACAAAATGGTAGCGACGATGAATTCGTCGACTGTTCAATACAAAATAATTGAGCCGTTCTCCAGGAAAACCGGGCTTAGTGACAAAAATATGAAAATCATGATAATAAAGCATTAAAAAGACAAGACTCTTTCGAACAGTTTCTGAAAAATTTAGCAAAATATAACATCAAATTACAAAGTTACAGACTTTTAAAACCAACCACTCCCAGTACTTTGTTAGCGACGTCGGAAACGTCATTCAAACGTTATTTGACGTTACGTTAACAAGAAGTTCATACATCAAGTATTTGATAAGTTCTTGACGTAAACATTTCGAAATTGTATCACATTTTAGAATCATATTCCTTTTTTAATAAAACATATCTAAATCTCGAATTTTAGCTTTTAGAAAAACGTAGCTACTGTTTTCAACCAATAACCCCTCGTATTCTCAAAATGGATACTCTTCAGAAATCGGTCACCATAACAACGACAGAAGATATTTGAACATAATTCAAGAGTAGTTCTATGTTATCCAAGAAATTAAACTTAAATCAAAGAGCATAACTTTTTTGTCATTTAAGAGGATTTTATTAACCTGTAAATATTAATACAATGTCATTAAGCCCGGTTTTCCTGGAGAACGGCTCAATTGTTTTAATTTCTTTTTTAGTTACAGTGTTAAAACTTATTTAATAAGATGTTTATTATAAATCCTTTAAATTTTGTATTCCTTACAAAACATTTCTATTTTAACAAATACTGATAATGTGAAACGTTACAACCTTTTTGCCGATGCATGTTCAATCATTTCGCCATGTGAGATGATTCCATGAATACTTACTATTGATATGTATTTAAATATCAAATTAACGGCGTTTACTACACCTTAAGGGCTATCTATAACAATTCCTTGCACACACTTTGTTATCCTTGTACAAACCAACTTACACCGATGTTGCATTTTTAAAATGCTCACTGGAGTCTGCATTTAAGTTATTTGCGGAAATGTTAGCTAATGCATGTTTCACAATTAGGAGTGTTGGTATTATTTCACCGAACATTCTCAAAGCAATGATTAGATCAAAAACGATATTTGTTCTTAGCAATTTACAATAATTTGACGTTAACTGACGCCCAATATGTTAGGGTAATAATTAACTACTGTTTTTAAATGAAATTTCAATTGATAAAATTATATTATACATTAGCATGTACATTTAAGAAACATTAAATAACATTCTAATTCGTTTCTGTTACTGGGTTGATACACAGATGGTTTAGTGATGAGTATTAAGGAGTCGGGTTCCGGTAGTGTATTTCCCCTTAAAGTATATTGTTAGAGGTCAAATTGGTGAATTATCTTTATAAGGCCGATACAGTGATTATTAATTACGTGTATTTTTTGTGAAAATGTTGTATGTTAAGTTTTCTTCAAGTAAATTCATTTCCCACCGTTAAATTCTATCAGCTGTAAAGTTCTCCGTAAGCTTGAACATTGTAGGGAATTATGTTCTGTAAGTGAAAGTATGATGTATAGTTATGTCTTTTGTAGAATGATTGCAGCTGATCATAAAAATGCTTTAAACGGTATTATAGCTGAACAAATCCTACACAATATTGTTTAATATGTATTAATACAAGGAGCAAAATATCTAGACAACAATAACGCATATTTCTTGTTCTGCGCAACCTAACATTAAAATGTATAAATTTCATATTTATCTTATTTAGAAGGCCAAATCCATTCCAATATTGACTATATCGCTAGGATTTAAACAAGACAGACGATAGTCACGTGTTCGAGACAGATATGTGTTCATAGACTTTTCATTGATTTCACGTTTAATAAAATTAAGTTTTGTCTGCTTTGATAAAGCATTTGTATTGTAAAAGTTTTAGGACATAAATCCGGTGTATACATTGTGCAGACTTGAGACCGCTATATACACGTCAGACTACATGGTTATATAAAGTTGCCGGAAGCTTTCATGAGAGACATGTATGGATATGACATGATTAGACTCTCATTCATACGGCATATACGGCGATACACGACATAAATAGTTCCTGACACAATCACAGTATTGACGAAACCCCGAATTTACATATGTCCCAAGATACAACTTAACCTAAATGGGTGAAACGTACTCCTAAAAAGAATTATATTTGCGACCATATACACATGTACAGTGTGTTGAGGCATGGAAGGTATCCTCAAAGCTACAGTATACTCACTTCGCATTGTATCACGTATCGTATAATAGACGAGATTGCCATGCTATTAACCATTTTGTCAAGGATATTGCCTAAATACATTCGACCAACGTAAATTTTTTATGGTCGTCAGACCCAACTAGCCCATCGCTTTAAAGTATTTTTCGTGAAATCATTGCCTGCACACTTGCCATTCATTTCCCGAATGTGACCTACTTCCGACTCGTTTCTTAAGAACACTACCATAGTAAACTGAGCTGAACATATATCGGCTGCTTTTACGTGATAAAGGTCGGTATTTCCTGGCGTTAATTTAGAACTAAGAAACATATCTTCATTAAATGTGAGTTTCACCTTTTTGTGAAACGATAAAATACACTGAGCGGCTTTGTAAACGCAACACTAATGAAAATCAAGATAATTTTTTTATTTATTAATATTACTCCACAACATTTTTTGTGCGTGTTATTGGCTACCCATGGATTGTAACTTGGTGTTCTTTCCATCTAAATTCGCTACAATGTTGCATTGAACCTTGAAATGGATAAAACGAAACACGTAAGAGGAATTGATTGTACAAAAATGTACGATGCAATTATTATTTTATGTAAGGTCAATTTGAATAGTCAATCAATCGACAAATTCGAAAAACACAAAATCAAAAGATTTACCACTCCGCAACATAGTGGTCGTGAAGTTTCAAAAACGCTTGATTGCAATGTTTCAGATTTACCGAAAAATACCATTAATTTTACAGTCAAGGGGAAGTAATTCTGGATAGAGATAGAGTGAATAAAATTCATATTTTCTGAATCCCAATTGAATTTTATATTTATCTGTGTTTTACTTTAGGTCTGTCTACATGATATGCACTGACACTTGTTCCCGAACTTTTTACAAAGAATAGGTACACATCGACATAAACATATGAAAAACGCAAAAGGACATAGGGCATAAACTTTGCTTTTGTTTATGACATCATTGTTTTATTGTGGCTGTAAAGGGTCTTATCAGATTGTCATGGAATGAAATGGATTGTTATGTAATATATCTTAGCTACAAATGCTGAACATGTCAGCAAAATGTAACGCATATTGGCCAAGTTATGGGTAAATACATACATGCATACATATAAGCTATGTAAGTGTTGCGTTTTCAAAGCTGCTCAGTGTACTTTGACTGTCGGTACTGGGTATTATATTTGTCCTACAGGTAAATGTTTATGCGTATGCCTCATTTAACTTTAACCTATGACAAACCGAAGTTTTAAAACAAACGGTATTCCATTCATCTTCTATTTAATTTTTTTAAATCAAGAACGCCGACACTTGTCTTTCTTTATCTTCCTCGCTACGTAACAACGTAACACAACATTTATAATCATTTTGACAACTCACGGGGGAATGTCCATGGTGCTAAGTTTGGAAATACTTACACCTCGAATGTATTTAAATAAGCCCATGAAACTACAATAAAATGTCTCGGTTCTACTGAGTCTTCTTGTGGTTTTCAAGCGCAATTAGTTTAATTACCAATCTTCCGGTGTCTACGATAAGTGCAAACATTGCTGCTGTCCATTAGTTGTAGTCTATTTTAGCAATTAGATTAATTAAAGCGACGAACTATGTGTATTTAGAACGAAATGAAACCATTTGTTCTCACCACATAGATACAGCAACAGACCCGTCATTATGAAATAATTCACGTTTAAAACAATAAATAGTACACGTTGTTATTGTTACTGGGGCACGTTAACGACTGTCCTCAAAATGGTTGTATAGTCCCGCCTCACGTTTACCTGGTACTGTACACATATTTCCGTGGTATATAATATAATCAGTTGTGTGGACCACCCACACAAAATACACATGTTGATAAGTGCACTATCACCTATCATTCATACTTTCAGCAAAAAAAATCCAAAAAAAGGAATGAACAATGTTATTGGCTTTAATCCAATTTTCAACCATAAAATAGTAAATTTTCCTACTTTTTCAAAGCAGGTTACCAGTAACAACTTTATACGTTACAGCTTATGTTACATAGTCTTCTATCGTTGGTGACACCTGTCTAGTCATTTTGGACTGGATTTCTAACTGGTGAATGTATTGTACGTGGTGTAAAGAACTGTTTACATTGGATACCATGGAAATATGTATATCCCCTCCTTTAGGTATAGACAGGAGTAGGTTTTCTCCTTACTTTATTTTGTTCATGTTTTTGCCCAAACTTAATATTTAATTAGAATGAATCTTAAACCAAAGATGCCTTTTTTATCATTCAGTGACATGCTGTAACCAGTATGGATATTTTATTTAACTTTATTGTTAAGAACCGTGGAAATACGATGCACCTGTATATATGTTATTCGTGTTGCGTTACAATTGGTGAACATAATAGATATAAAACATGCACTTCTCGTGTTTTTCCTGGTAATGTTTCAGCATTTATAGTATTACATCTCTTGAATGGAACGCTTGAAAAAAAGCAAAACAATACTTTAATGTTTCAAAACATTTTCCTCTGCTGACGATTTTCAACCGTCAAAAACTATTAATACAGCCAAACGATTTTACCATTAACAGTAATTCTTAAACTTTGTTAAATATTTTGGACACATACAATTAGGAGTAGCAGCGGTTTAGTTACGTTGTCGGGTTCAGTTGTTTGTGTGGCATTGTGACGCAGGCTTTTGGTTTGTGTGTTTAGTTTTTTGTGTGTTCCTTATTGTGTCTATTGTGTTTCTGTTGAGTGCTGCCTTTCCTGTCCGATTTTCCATGATCGTCTTTCTAAGTGGACATTACATGTATGTACTCGGCTAAATAATGTTTTCCAACTGTATGACCGTAAGAGCAATATTATTAAAGTGAAATAATGTTTTATATTGGACATGTAACACGTAGGTATCGCACCGGCTTGTTGTGTATAAATAGTAATATTCTAATTATGCCACGATACGGAAAGTACATACAAGTATCATATAATATTGACATGCATGTCTCGGTGCAGTACATTTAAATATTAATCACCATTGTCATTATGAAAAGCGCATTTCAAAGCTCTACGATATGAACTCAAACCGTGTAAAATGAGGTGACGTCGCCTGTCAGGGTAAATGGCCTAGTTCATACCCCCGTAACTGCCATATTGTGTATTTGTTTCATAAGTAATTGTACTGTCTGTTGAAAAATGATTCAGATTTCAGGTAATAGTTTTTGCTTTATATTGTTCAACAATGCATAATGCATGACGATAATAATGTTCATTTTCTAAATTCCCTCGCATTCTTTATTTAAGATCACTATGGTAAACTAAACGTGTCAAAGATAGGAGGTAATGTCGCAATGTTGCTGGTATTATATCGATGTATGTTTTACGTTCTTGTAATATGAAGTGAGAATGACACGGAAAAGAGTAAAAATAAAATATATTTAACTTAGCCGCCGTTTATAAGTTTATAAGATACCGGCACCAACGTCCACAAGGCAAGACATACATCAGTCTGCTGTCTTGTTTTACAACTGTTATAGGGAGATAGCTGGATGCATGAGTTTTAAACGTGCTTTCTTGGACATAAATTCTGCTTGAATTTTCCGCTCTGTGGAAACACATTTCCTGTAATTTTGTGCACCGCCAATTAGACTTAATATTTGATTGAAAAGACTGCACAAGCGAAGTGTAGTTTGTGATGTTTGTAACGAACGCACAAGCTTCGAGAAATGAATATATATGAATATCTAAAAAAATAAAACTTTACAACATTATTCTAGTGATGCTATGAGATACGTATCGCAAATTGTAACATATAAATTTTACTGTTTTAATCACTTCAAACTCTTACGTGACATGCTGATTCAGGGTCATAACGTATGTTCTAATCGTTAATAAAATTGTTTGCAAATATAGGATTCATTAATTCAGTTATTATATAAACTTGTGCTGGGTTGGTTGATCTCCGGGTGATAGGAGGTTTATGTCCAAATCGATAGCATTAGTTTCTCCATAATTTTCTGCAAACTGTACCCACCACCCGTGAACACTCCTGGAAAGGTCTTAGTTCGGACCTCAGCTAAGCAAATGCGATTTTTATGTACAGACGAACACCAGATTAGTATTAAATCAATAAAAAAAATTGATGAAAGGAAACTGTAGATGTCACAAGTATAGGTCATATCTACCTCACACATATCAATAAAGACAAACATGACTGTGTAAAAAGATCATACTAACAATTCTTTGGTTCTTTCTTTTTTAATACAAGTATACATACATTCAAAACAGAAGCATGCACATGTAAATGAAGTCGAATTGATATGGTTTAGTTCAATTTCGAAGTAACAGGTTTGTATCGGATTACATTAAATACCATCCGGTATGAAGTGTCGGCTGTGAATAATATAAATTATATAACTATTTACTAATCATCCTAAATTGCATTATTATACTAAAGTCCGTTTGGAAACTCGGTAGCACAGTATTTTGTTACATGTCTGACATATAAATGCATTATAATGTGTAACATTCAAACGATTCTTTGAAAGGCTATCATAATCAATATAATTCATGAAAAGCTGTTTTGGAACTCGATATTATATACGCGTTTGTTACCAACGCAGATAAATAATGGACTGGAACCGTATGTTCACAGTATCTATTTCAACAAAATGCAATTTAAAGCGTATATAAGACATTGCTATTAGAATGATGTTGATATTATCGTGACATTTTCCTGACATCGCTATCATTGTGTGTCGTCGTACTATCAAGTTCTCTTAAATTGTATTTTCTGCAATCGATGCACTTACCAATACGCATAGAACGTAAATGTTCTTTAGCACGGACTTTAACCTTTGATGTATTAGACAATAAACAATTATGTGCTAGCAATTTTTGTTCTGTCTTTAAACTGTGTAAGGGCAACATTTAATATGACGCGTCCATTGACACATATTGTAGAATCTGGTAAGTAAGCGCATATTTGAGTATAAGCCTTTGACATTATCATATATACATCATTATAATTCATGTTTACCATTTCGCGTTGACAGATTATATATAATCATCTGCATACATTAATACTATATATACATATCGTATGCAATTGAATATAACAATTCACATTTATTTTCGTTTTGTAGAAAAAATATAATATATCAAAATTAGGCGCATTAGGCTTGTCCATAAGCGAATATCAAATATACGCCCATAGTATCGGGCCTAACTATAAGCGCATATCGCATATAAGCGCATAAAAGTGTCACTAAAATTTGTATAAGCGTATGCGCTTACTTACCAGATTCTAAAGTAATAAAACATACGACCAAGCACCTAATACTTTTTTTGTGACACATTATTAGCGAGGCAATATGATCCCATTGATATGACATTGTCTAATATTACACATCTAGCCGAACTTTTCATTCAGTATGCAAAAATATCTCGCGGTGATATCTCTAATAATACACTTCTATCCTAACTTATCTTACACGACTTATATAAGATGAGTATATTAATTTTGTCGTGTTACTTTACTTTGCTCTCTTGACTTCATCTCCATTTAAATGTATTAAATGAGAAGGAACGTCTTAGTTTATTTACATATTACTGAAATGACTTTAGACGGTTTCTACGAAATTCAATTTGTTTTTGGATATTCTTAGAACGTAGAAATGTAAATTTTAACCAGTTATTATGCTATATAACAGATACAATTGTACGCTTTATGAACGTGTTTCTGAGGGAACATATGCTAATATGGTAATACGTGTTATATACATCTCTGTTGTTTCACCTAATTGCCCATTACAACAACCGTGCCATCAAATAAACGATTTTGGATTATTTACGTTTTCGTAACATGGTATTAATGAATTAGATGTGCCTCGTAAAATCTGTTTTCGACAGAATATCAACAAAACATTTGATTTATTTTCAATATAAAGCGCCCACTTTAAAGCAATACAGGAAAGCAACCATTATAATCATGCATGTCGTTTGCTTAAATATTTACAACATGAGATTTGAGTGGATGCCATGTATTTCAAACTCCCGCTCCATAAGAAGTAAAGATAACATACATATTGTATATAAGTATACAAGAGTTCTAAAGACACTAATGATTTATTCAATATCAAGACAAAAAGGTTGTCTTCAAACTTTGGTTTAACTTCTAGTACTAAAAAGATAAGCAGAATTGTAACTGTTATAGATACGACGAATGAAGATGGAGCGTAAAGTAAGGATTAATAAAAGACAAAAACAACCACGTGGTCGTTCAGTTAGTTTGCTACTATTTACAACAGGGATGATGATGATTATGTACTTAAAATAATTGGATCGAATGGTATGGACCATGTAGTAGTGTACTGTCAACTGTATGTGTACTAAGATCATTTGAATACACTATGAAATGACATAAATCATGTGTAAAGGCTACATTGCAAATTTAATACAACTTGCGCGTAGGACATATTGTTAACTGTGTCATATTGGACTTACATGAGAGTAACGTTGATGTATAAACTAATACCTACATTTTACGTAACTTTTGGCATATTCACCATGCCTTTGTCTAGTAAGGAACAACATAACTTATTGTACATTCATTAAACTTTCGGATTGTCAATTTAGTTTAAATCATTGCGTCCACTTACAGCGACATATCACACAGATTGTGCCACAGCATAGTATCCGCACCGTCTATTTTAGTCATCTGAAACACAAACACGTTTTAACCATGTATAATTGATACCCAAACCCAAAATAAAGTGTTCAGTCAATGTTCTCTTTTGTTCTTGACTTAGAAATACTTTATTATGTTTCTATGAAGCGTTGGGCATCTGCAGTCTGAGTTAAACTAAACATTCTAGCAAGTCAGAAAGTTTACTATTCATAGTGAATTATTAAGTTCAACGAACATTCATTTTGAAAACCGACCACCACACATATACATGTATGTGTCTTCGAGTTTGTATGTGGGTATGTCGCTGGCTAAGAATGAGAAGTTCTACTTACGACCTGTAAGACTCATACATACTTTAAATCTACGTCACAATGCGCTTCTTCTTATGAGCCTATTTTCAAGAAAATCGGAACCGGTCGTGTTGACCAAACTGATGTTGAAAAAGCTCGTGTTTTCTATACGTAAAGAGTAGTTTACATACAGTTTTTCTTGTTTTACTTAAATTGCGTTTTAGTACTTCCGACTTTCTTCTTCTAAGCCAGCGATAGTGAGTTGTGACATTGTGTCTAAATTCAATGTAATTGTATCGTCCGTACCGTCAGGTTTCACGTCGTAGGATTAAAACGAGCACACTTACACCTGTCGGATGCTTTTACACCTCGTTGTATGATTGTCGTGTTACATGTTTCACAATTAATGACTATATCCACTCACTACATACAATTGAACTCCTCGTCTTCCAACTTCCTGAATTTGATGACAATGGTAACGTGCTTTCAGCGCATTCTGAGTCAAACTATAGTTTCAAAATATACACTCCGAATTGTAAGTGTTGTCGTTGAAAGTAGACAAATGGCAGTTTGGAAATGGTAAACACATTATATTTTTGTTTTTAAAACATTGTCAATAGTGAAATGTTGTGACTTAATCTAACATGCTGGAAACCGAGGCAACTTTATATGTTTGTTAATGATTAGAACAATCACACTCGCACACTTACATCAGGATCAAGGAGGCGGAATGGTGAAAGTAAACCGCATAAATAAAAATAAAGATGCCACAAACGAGTTTCAAGGCCTAAAGCATTATAATATTTTCAAGCAATCAATTAGACGTTGTAGATTTAGTAACTACAGCATGGTTTTCAGTATTAATTTATAAATATGCGGTAGACAAATCATCAATAGTATGTATTGTGAATGTTGGATTTCGCTTATATAGTGCTTATCTTCTGTCAGATGTATTATATGTTTATTGTCATCCTGTTTACCGCGATTCTTAACATATGGTCAGTCAAATGGAGTGGTCAGGTGACATAACATGCAATCATGGAATTTATAATAAATCAGTACTAACTTAAATGCTAGTTAAGGGCCTGTCTTGTCAGACTCAGTATTTTAACCCGAATCGTTTGAATAAAAGGTGCATTATTTATCCACTGTGCTTACTAGGTGCATGACAACAACGGCACGAACTTGCTTAAATATTGACTGAACTATCGTAAACACGTTCTTGTTGTTGTCTGTTACAACTATTGTTAAATGTTTCTCCTCAAATAAATACGCATTTCTATTTTGTTTAAATACTGTAATAGTGTTGATCACAACTACAACGTTGTAACAAGAAATACACAGTAGCATTAAAATGGTATGTTTGTATTTGGTACGGTTTGCTGAATGTTTGGTAAGTTCCAAGAAAGATATACTTATGTTCTTGAGGAGTAAGGACGTGTCTAAAGTATCTGTCTTGTCTGGATTTAGGCAATAAACACGAATACAACCACTTGATGATGTATATTGTAATTAATACATATGTATCTTCAATCAGATCTCCAAATACTATACAGGAATTCGTGGAAGTGCAATGCTCCAAATCGTATTAATACAAATGACACGATAAGGGGCAATGATCGCATTAATGCGTTTTTGAACGAATGCAAATATTATAGACTTTATATGGGAATTGTTCCAAGAGCTAACAATAGATACTGTTCTGTGTTTCCTAATATCTGTCATAATCGACAGGTTTAGCTAAATTCCTGTTTTATCGAACCCTCATATAGTAAAGGTTTATCTTAACTTCCATCGATCCGTCATATAAGCCGTATTTACATTTAACACACGACAGCAGATTTTTTTTATTATTGTATTTAATGGAAATAATAATTATATTGGTGTGAATAAACACAATATGATCCATTTTGTATAAATCTATAACACGTTATAAACTGGAACATTGTATTTATTATGTCTAATCAGTCGATATCATTTACTTAGAGAATTTCAAATTGTTATTAAAATATCATATCTCAGTGTTTAAAGTCAGCCGTGTATTTAAGTGTAACTATTGTTATACAGTATTTAATTCTTTGTCTGTATATCAACACGAGCGTTTTTGAATAAACGGCATGGATATCGTTTGATGGCTTTTTACCTTGATTAATAATTATATTCTCGTTTCCTCTTTTTATTAACTGAATTCGTCATACATGACGCATGTTTAGAATAAAACATGATTTCCTCTTTGTTAGCAATTCTATAGATGGTTATTCTATTGACTTTCTAATGTAAGGTTGAAAGTACTATGAATCACTTTAAGAAGATAACAGACTTGCTAGATGGAAACTATGTTACCAATCAATGATATCGTTATTGAATCTCCATCTAACTTTCTATAATAATTACTTGCAGGAACAATATAAAACGTTTATCGTGTCAGTTGTTTGATGTTTGAACAATAGTAATGTTTCTTCTTTATGGAGCTTGATATAATATCTACACATGTCGCAAAATATCTCAAACACGACTTCATACAGACAAATGTTAGACGTACAATAAAAATCAGCCGTTTCCATTTTTAAATTGGTTCTGTTCAGCCAGTGCAATTAAATTTCAATTAAATTACCTAGTTCTAGATAGTATTATTCTTCAATAGGAGCTCAAGTGCTCGTGAAAGTGTCGGTATGATTTGGTTAATTTTCTACATTTATTTAATTACATGTTAAGCTACGTATGTATGTTGAGGCATCGCCTTCCAATCAGTGGTAGCCGAGGGCGTCTCTACCAAAATCACACCGTGTTTAATAGAATTCAATGTGACTTTTACCAAATTAGTCCCGACATTCTGTCAACGATTACAATGACATGCTGTGCCACAAGATACACAATAATGAAATCAATCTAGTAGAGCTAAGGCATATACTAATGAGTATCGTACTTGAAGAGACCAATCTACTGCATCACGTTTGACCATGCAAGCTGCCTATGTATATACATTTTGTAATTGAGTTATATTCGAAGGAAATATGCATACTGAATTAGACAAATGCGCAATTTCTAAGGCGTTTTGTTCAGTCGACAAGAAGCAGCCAGATGTAATGAGGGAAATAAAGGCAATCATCCGCTCTAACGTGGACATTCAAATAACTACGTGTGTCATTGTATATTGTTTAAAGGTTATATAGAACCACAATAAAGTCAAATAACCTCTGTAATAACTAAGTTTACGGAAACAACCCAACACTGTCTAAACTGTTTCTTATGGGCAATGACTCAATCAAACCTAGACTGACTGTTTAGGTCAATGGCACACCCTTTTTCGATATTTCAATAAACATAACAGGTATGTCACTGTATTAAAACAGAACAACCTTTATCTGACGGTTTGGGAACAACAAACTACAATCGAGCGTCATAATGTTGTATTGATATCAATGTCAACTCGACTTATAATTAGATAAAACATGTGCATAAAATACACAAATGCTATTTGTCTACCAGTATTGGCAAGTTTTGTATAATATACCCTGATGGTTTCATATATCAAATACTAACTGATTGACTTTCTGAGAAATAAGAGGCATATTTCTGAACGATATGTTCCTGGCGAACTCTATGATCAGTTTAGATTACAAAATAATAAATCTTTCATTCCATTTGAAAGGAGTTCTTTAGAAATTGCGCCCTAAACTTGTTAGGTCAAGATTCCTTCTTCATCGGGATGATGCAATCGAGTTTTTAGTCCAGTAACGCAACGAGACAATTTCTATTCCGCCTTACACTGCAGAATTGGCTATTTATGACTTATTTCTGTATTAAAAGTAAAAAAATCGTATACAGTGGGTCGGATATAAGTCCAGAAAGGAGCTCGGTGCTGCTCAAACGGTGACGCTTGGAATGACGTCACGTGATGGCCTGTGTCAGGCACCCATTACTTGAATAAAACTATGTTATAGGTGCATTCGGTCGGAGATATCCTATACTGAATAATGCTAATTTGCTTTTGAGCCTTACTGACAAAACAAAATTGCTAGATGAAAAGTCCACGAATATATTGATCACCCCTCGTACGTGCAGAGTGTAAAAGGATAATAGATAGTCGGACAGGAAAGTCAGAAATCAACTTAACCAGCCGAGCACAGCAAACATAAAACACATCACAACCCACATTTACATGGCACAATGCCCGACTCATAACCGAACGAGAAAATGAACTAACTAAGTGTCAGCTGTTTTAATGCCGTCTTCACCAGGCATTCAACAGATACCTCAGTGTTTAATACAAACGGTTGTTTTATATACTGCTTATTTTGATCCTGAAATTAACTTTTTGGATTTAATTCTGGTGTTTGCTTAGTTCTAGTGACCACTGACCACAGGATTGGCAGTATTTGTAAACGTTTCCGTTCACTCTGAGTCGCACTTGTTATCATATTTACCATGCAAAAGCATGCTGTTACTTTACGAATGGGAGATGAAGTATTATCACAATAGCATTATTCACAAAATGCTTCGATATGGGGAACAATTTTGACTGCTGAATCATAAAGTGATTTTAACCATGGGTGGTTTAATGTGTATTACATAACATACCATGATTACTGTAATGTGTTTGACTTCAATACTGTTGGTGACACGGATATAAATATAGACACTCGCACATTATCCATTCATTGTGTAACTGTTGTCTTGCTCAAACAATGATATTATATTCGTACATATTGTCAGGGCGGTACTCTATAAACTGGTAGTCTGTGGGGTACCACTTCGCCTGATTGCCTCGTTTATACCATACTACAGACAATGCTCTCCATCTTTTAATCATATTTTAGACATTAGAAGAATGACAATGCGATTCTTCAAAACGTGCTTTAAAGGAACGAGCGTATATTTCATATATCATGCTTGATATAACGATATGTTTAATAATCTGGGGGTGATTTCGTCTACCAAAATGATATCTTTTCCCATGCGAATGGTTTTAATTTCCCGCATCGTCGGTGAAGTCGCTAAGTGCACTATGATATTTTGTCTATTAGATGAAGAGACTCGCCGAGGACGACAGTTTCCCGATGATAGATGGTAGATTGATAACCGCTTTCTGTCTGGTATTCTTAAATCACTTAAATGGAATAATAAGAGGCTCTACGAAAAGACGAGATAAGTGAGCCAGATTTATATTGAAGTCATATCGCTTTATTCGCCTGATTTCACTATGCTGCATCGCAGTGTATGTTATATATAACACAATAAAATGCGATTGAATTTATAACGTGGCGTATGCCAACTTCGGGATATAGTAGTGAATAGACCGCTATACAAAGGCACTGATGTAGTACTCTCAGTCCAGCGAGGTTCAGAATTAGGAATGGTCATAATTATCGTTACGATAATGTTGCAATAGTAAAAGTCGTTTAACATAATGTATTTATAAGCACAATGCGCAAAGTTGACGTATCCATATTATTGATATCCGGACGTTAACTTCCATAACAAATTTGTCCGGGGTATACAATTACCAGAGACCGTTGTGCACATTTAATAGGCACTAAAGTAAATATGCAACAAACCATCGCAATCATATTATACTTTTAATAATTAATAATGGCCTTTTTATTGGGCTGACGACTGTCATATTAGCATGAGGCCGACGACCAATGGCTATTTTGACTGTCTGAAGCACAATAACGAGGTCATTATGAAAATACTTAATTATTGACAATTTCATTTATTATCTATACAATTGAGCTTTATCTAGCTTTATTCTGTTCAACAAAGTTACTGGTTATCGGATCTCGCACCATAATTTAGAAAACTATGTTAGAATGCAAAACTGGTGAATAAATAAGGGTAGCGCTACTCAACAGAAATAACAGGACACGAAAGGAACAACAAAGAATACACGATAATGAATAAGCCCATGAGCACAACGGTACAATCAAATAAGAACATTGAAACAAACATTCGACATCCTCTTAAGTTAGCCAAACATTGTAGGTGTCGTTGTTACATTTTTGTAAGTACGGTTTTAATTATCCCATACATGTACATTTTTATGCATATCGACATATATATGTAGAATATTACAGTGAATGGCACAAACATGATATCAGAGGGAATTTGGTAACGTAAGACAGTCAATTTGTATGGAAATAAGAACGGCAATAGTGTAGACCACATGGCATCCTCCAAGTGTTCTGTTTCAGAAACAAACGAGAACATACATAGCGCTAGGTTCGCATGATGCCCTACCACTTTGTTATAACCAAATAACCAATAGCATGTTACCAAATAACAACACTCTTAACACCGTTAACAAAGTTCATATACAACAAGATGAAACCTTTAGGAGACAGACGGGATCATGACAACTACATATCATCTGACACCGAAACTAAACATCAAATATGTTAAATATTTGACTGACATGATAATATGTTAATCTTAATGGAAACATTCCAGTGTGAGCGCGTGTCTATCAAGTTCCATCATTTCACATAATGCGACATGCATACAATATCCCGCATTCGTTATCTTATAATAAAATCATATTTAGGATATATCTCACTTGATTCACGAGTATCTATATTTACAAACAATATATCAGGTTGTATCATAAAGATAGATAGATATTTAATTAATCAAGGCACACCACTCGTGATTTTAACACAAAAGCTACACAAGAGCTCTGTGCACATTCCAGCTTATTTCTTATCAGAATAACTACAAAGAGTATGCAGTATGTGCCGACCAATCACATTCACATTGCATCCTTGTATACGGAATGAAACCTGTTAGAAATAGAAGCTTAGACAATTTGGATTCCAAAGAACATTAGAATCCCTAGATACAAAAGTCACTACAATACTGAACGCCAGGTTTGTCTAATGACCGCTCATTTATTATTTTGATACGACATGATTTATTATCCGTTCATTTTATGTTATTACATTGACGGCCAGTCAACGGTAGACATCTATCCACTGCCCATGAGATTCTAAATCTTCCACATAATGTAATAATTGTCTATATAACAGCAAATTGAATTTGAGAAAGTACTTACAGATATTGAATTTCTAATCAGCTGTAATGTTTTCACTTCACCCTACTAATTGTTAGTGTGTAAGTTACAATGGATACTAGGTTAATTCGGTTGGCGGTTAATATTACGCCATATTATTTCAATGATGTTCAATTGCAGTATAAGTAGTATAACATGGACATCAACATAATGTATCATCGACCCCGTTCAGATAGTTCACCAGTGCTTAATTGTTTTCCTGGAGGCGAAACTGTTAGGTGTAGAAGGTAAAGTCTATGAGTAACATCCAACTACAGTCTAACATTACCGCCCAAGCATAATGTTTTTTTTTATATATCATACATGTACTTCATTTTAAAGGAGTGTTATTGTGTTTGGTTCTATTGAGAGTACACCTCTTGTTTACACCTTTCGGTCACGTATGTCAGGTCACCTTGTCAGTTCCATGACGCTATCATCTATCAGTTCAAACTGTGCCTCTTAACTAGCAACGTATCCAGTTATCCATATCGGTAACGCATAACCAAACAGGCTTAAACTGGGTAGCGAACCTGAAACATTCTTGAAGCAATGTTTAACGCTCAATCTGTCGGGCACAGAGATTTGTTATGGAAACTGATTAATTGCTCAGCGTGTTTGCATAATATGAATTAAAACGTTTGACTGAAATTGCAATTGAAAAACATAAAATATAATAATTATGCAGTTTGATCTCTGATTCCAAAAACATTATGCTTTAAGTAATTCGTACGTAGGCGGTATCCTTGCATGTTTAGCAAACTGTTATATAAACTTTACGGCGGCTGTAAAAAGTCTCCCCGTACTTCACTTCAGTGTAGTTATTATTCATAATTACCTCCCTTTATGGTTAATTATGCACGGAATTCGAAGTCCACAATGTGTTATTCATTACTTGTGTGGATGGCTAGGCGCTGTCCTCGTTTCTCTGTGCGCTACGATATTAATTGATGTTAATTTGAAACCGATGTCGAGTATACCAAGTATAACGTCAAGCAAGAATGTCACATCCCTGTTCTTTTTGTGCAACATTTTGTACATTAATACCTTATATGTCACTATTATTCTGAAAGTATGTACGGGTATGAAATGTAAAAAAGTGAAATGTGTTATTAAAACACCTTGCAATTAGTCGAACACCAGTACTAAAAGCTATAAACGTGAGCTATTAACTTTACAAAAATACGGAAAACGCATTTACGGTTAATAATGTCTTCTACTCAGACGTGCATCTATACAACAGTACCAACACTTATGTTTTCACAATTGTTGACACAATGCAACAAACTGATACCAGTTGTACCCGCATTTGCAAAAGTCAGTCTCCAGCGTTTATTATATTACCAGAAAAATGGCTTTCTTCTTCAATAAAACTCAAGGCATATTAATCAAAATGTGTGTTTGAATTATTTAGTCCCTCGATACTGCAATGTCATTGTTTTCACATAATTTTGTTTTACGTTAGCAAATGGTGACAAATGTTAGACGCAAATCTGGGTGATAATTTTTATTTGACAATTTTATGCAGCCTAACGCTGTTTTATGGATCCATATTCCTCGATAGTTTGGCGCTTTATTTCGTGACTAATACTTTGAGGGAGATAATGATGTATTAATAAAGATCCGGGCTGGTATTCACAAAGCATATTAGCAGAAAACTTAAAATGTTCTCAAGTTTATCAGCTAAGCAGGCAAATCAAGATGATTAATATTTTACATAATTGTGAAGCATTATGTAAACAGCTACTATAATCACTAAGAAAACATTGATTATTCTTCAAATATCGAGCAGCACAAATTTTGAACTTGAGTCTAAATACCAAAGTTTTCACTTAAAATGCTTTGTGAATACCAGTCAAGACTTACAGTACGGCATCAGTTCATTACGTATGAGATAATTAGTTGAGTGCACGTGTTTGAGTGCACGTTAATATCGTGTACGTAAAAACGTCAACATTGACTCAGAAAGATTTGTGACTGGTTATGCAATGTTTCTCAATAATTGTCAGGTTTTACTCTCATGCATGATTTATACATATTGATAAATCTCAATAATAGCCTAATTTTAAAACATAAAAACCGGGGGATATGAAAGCATTAAACATTCCGAAAAACGCGGAAAATAAACGCATAACATTTATATTTCTAAATGATAACATGTGTTTTTATTTCTCTTACATCACGTGTTATTTCTATGTTGATATTAGAAAGCTGATAGATTTATGCCATTATTAATAAACATATTAAACATTATACTAAACTATCAGAGTGTGCAAGTCAGCCATCTCCACAGCTCTGCTTTGACAAGTTATAGTATCGCTTTAACTGCCATACACGAGTTACGCAATTTTAATGATTGATACGGTGATACGAGGGCCACTTAAAAAGTATTAATCAATGGTCAATAATACGTTTAATATTCAATCAATGTGTATAAAAGTGGACATTTTCTGAAAGATACAACCTTTGCCTAGCTTACTAATAAAACAATATTGCAATCGGTAAGATATCCATTACCCCATATGACATTGAACCAATAGGGGTATGAAACACTAGAATTGCGAGAAAAAAGGTATTTTATTAGACGTAAGGGTTGATATTAATGGTCATAATTTCTATATTTTTATCCGATTGATTTGAAATTTGCAGATAACATGCACGTATACTTGTTTAACTAGTGCTGAATTAACGTTATTGTTTGGACAGTCTAAATGGATTAAGTTGTTCAAGGAATATGCCATGTTCAAAATACTTCAAAAACTGCATTTTGCTGGGACTATAGTCTATACGTTGTTGCTGCATTGTACTACTGTACGTTATAAGTGAGCAAGTCAAACATGTAGTTTTTTACACATTCATATATGTTACTATCTTTCACATTACAAATATGTTTTGAATTATTCATATTTTGTTCTTTACTACAGCCCAAAGAACATTACGTATTTTAGATTTATGACGTCATATCCCTTATACAATAAAACAGAAAACCAAAATAAAAACACATGATAGTAATTTTATATAAGAAGAATTACATTAAATGGACAACCGGGGTAAATTTTCTTTGTTTATCATAAATAGGGGGTATAACATTACCCCACCCACCTTTTTAAAGTTGGGCTCGAACATAAAATTTTGTTGTTAAAAATAAAATGGAGGTAAAAATGATAAAAATCGTCCGACGAATTAAACTACGTATAATAATCTAGAAAAATTGACATATGAAGAATGTATTAGTGATTATTTGCCTAGTATATATATAATATTAAATAGGGTGTAAGTGTGGTATTTTGAGTCTCGGATGTGACTTGTTTACATTGCTATAGTTTGATACTTATTTACTGTTTTCAAAGTTATGAATTGCCATTTAAGAGCACAATGATATATATTGCAAGTGATATCCATTTAATTTCAGTAAGCCTGAATGCCATTTGACAACAACGCTCAGAAATCTTATGAGCCCATATAACACAATTCTCTTACGTATTTATGAGGTATTCTTTGTCCAGTGTTTAAACCATGTCCTCTTTGAATATCAATAGAATAGAAATGCCTTCATATTAAATGATGAAAATACCACGATTGTCTAGCCGAGAGATTGTTCTTTAAGAAAATGTACACTTTTTATATAGTCAGAGGCAATGATGTTGATTTATCGCCCACTGATTAATACTTTTTACGTGGCCCTGGTATTGAAATATAATAACTACATGCAGTATGAATAGTTAGAGATAATAGGGTTATTTGTTAATCAAATGTCAATATATTTAAAAGTTTCTTTATGAACTTTAAAATTATGTTTTTTTTTTATATCGAACTCCCATACTTATTATTAATACGTTAAATTGTTAAATATTAATATAAAAATTGATTCGTGAAATATCATTGAATATTGATGATAAAATGCATGTCCATCATAAAGCATCACTAGTAGGAATTATAATGCATAACAAAGCCCAGCTAACTACACATAGAGACATACACTTTTTTAAACTTAGAGTTAAGGATAATTTTTTGTACAACTATGGAACGAACAACTACGTGATTCTTCCAGAGCATGCTCCTATGTATTATTTGCAAATTTTGGTTTCAAACCATATTTAAATATTGTAAATATTAGAAAATTTAATACTGCACTATGCAGACTTAGAACATCTAGTCATCGTCTAGAAATTGAAACAGGCCGATGGCACAAACCATTGAAAATCTCTAAATCAGAAAGAAAATGTCAATTATGTAACAAATTAGAGGATGAGTTTCACTTTATACTTGAATGCCCTTTATATTATGAAATACGAAAACAACATATCAAACGTTACTTTTGGAAACGACCTAATATCCCTAAATTTGTAGAACTTATGTCATCTGAAAATAGAAATACTATTATTAATCTTTCTCAATATATTTACAAAAGTCTGAAACGAAGAGATGCAGAATATTATGTACGTTAGCACTCTTCTCCCTACTGTACGAAAAACAAACTACGCATACACAATAAATTACGTACTTTTAAATTTTTGAGACTACATAGTAGCATGACTAATGTCATGCAAATAACTATATTTAAAGTCACAGTGATGTTGGAATATAACTCATTATTGCCGATAATTACCACTTACTCCACATATACTTGGTACCGGAAATAATAATATGTATACATGCATGATTTGTTTATGTTATAATGTGTATATTTGTGTTAATAATTATGTCAATGCATGTAATTATTATATGTGAAATCATGGGCATATTGCCTTATTTTCGAAATAAAACTATCTATCTTTTCATTCCCATACACAGCGTTCACACGTGAAAACACACAAGGAAGTATATTTATGTAAGCTTACGTACATACCGTCACCAGAAATAAAACGAGGCACACATCTACTAGTTTATAGCATGGTCAATATAACATTTCCACCCAATTTATATCCGGATCTTCATAAAGATAATATTGATGTATTAACGTGAGCATTGAACGTAGACTAGCTTAATAATGAATGTGAGCCTGTGGAGTACTAGACAGATATACATCACTGGTGAACACACGAACTGGTCATGGTGTATTTAAACACTAACCGAAACAATAACACGCCTTATATCTTTCCATGAGTCTTTTACAAGTACACTTGCTTGATTACCCTGTCAATTGTCACAGCGCCATGCAATGCACGTATTGACTGCGAGTTCATAAACATAGACGGTCCAAGGATTCGTTAGGTACAATCGAGCGAGCAAGACAACTCAAATACTGAAACAAATCGCAAATATTACCGATAACCCGTCATTACAAGCACATGCTTGATTGTGTTATGGCCATGAAATCTTACTCTAACTTACCTCTGTATAGATTAGTCAAAATCGTTGAATTATATAAACAGCAATACAAATGACCAACACTTGAGCAAAACCCAGTGTCATATCAAGTATTGAATTGTCGTGTCAATGAACGGTGTGCTTTTCTAGCAGTATATGCGTCCTTGTAATTGAACTTGTTCATCGGTAATTTAAATAAATAAATTATTTTCACGACAGTTATATTATTTTTAAATGTCAATAGCATGTGGTGTGATTTCCAAAGACCTCGTTGTCGCCACGAACGTCAGGGAACTTCCACATTTCGTTCGTTTCAGCCTTCATGAAGACATTATCGTCGCCAAGATTTAAAATCGGTTTGTACAGTGTCTTGATACTTCTGTTCTCTCGGTGTTTTAATGTTTATGCCTTATGACTTGTGGTAATAAATCTGTCTCAGTCATTGTCTCACAATATGCCGGGAAAGTTCCTTGGGTTTCTTTAGCACGGCTGGGTCACTTTTCCAATTGAGTTAAACAAATGAGCATTGTTAAATTAGTTTCGAAGTTAAAAAAATTAACTTAACTCAACATTAGTTTCAAAGTCTGAATCAAATAAAGTAAATTTACCAACACTATTATGATGTATTGCCAATAACAAAACATACCAGATGAATTTGTCACATATATAGTTTTGTAATTATTTTATGAACGTATCACGGTGTAGTTATTCCTCATAGAATATACAAGTACAACACAGAAACGAAAGGCACACAAGGAGCTGAAGATATAAAATACCAAAAGCTTACATAAATAAATACCTAACACCAAAATTGAACGGGAGGATGAAAAATTAAACCGCTGCAAGCCATAGTTCCAGGTGTTAAAAATATTCTTTAAAATGTGACAGTTAATGGTATAGCCATGCAGATGCAAACATACGTATTGAAGGTTGGCAACACAAATAAAGTAAGTAAAGCAATAGGGGAATATTAGGCACAATACATAACCTTACAAAACCTAATTGCAGGTGTCAAAAATGTGCTAAATATTTAAGAATCACTGTACATTCTACATTAGTATTACCATGCAGCTGAATAAAAACCATCGTACATTGTACAGATAATACAGTCAGTCCACGCCCATAATCAATATCCCATAATCAATATACAATTATACACCTTTCGACACGGGTTTATGTCACAGTGTTTGAATTATCGGCAATGTAATAGCACTCAATTTTAACCAGAATGTCCCCTAGACACCAAGTGCTTTCATTGAAGAATATTTCAAAGAAGTGAATATTCTGATCTTGTAAAAATATCGACATACTACGCTGAGATATCCCGAACAAGCATAGAAATCGATCGACGTAATGATGTTTCTAATTGCTCTCCAGTGAACTATTGTTCTCATACAATTTTCTCCTGTTTGATACATAATCACAGATTAGCAGTAATTTGTCTGAAGACGTCCCCACTCACTCTTCTCCCTTGTAGGGAGTCGACGGGAACATGCTAGTGACGGATTACATATTACAAGTGAAGAGCGCCGTATCAGACTAGCTAATGGTAACTTATGGTGGTGCTACATGATGATTAACTTGTCATAGTTACATTATCTACGCCATGTGCGACACATTATCAATACTTTATGGACTTTCCCGGCTAATAAATCCCAAGACAACCATATCTATACCTTGGCTTCATTATTAATAAGATACCAATGTGTCGATAAAATATTTCGAGTAGTAATGCTAATTATCACTGTAAGAACAAGAACATGAAAAACATCTAACAAATTATTGAGATGTGTCGTGACAAATATTAAACCATATAGAGGCATCGGTCATGTTGTAAACACTCTGGATGGATGACGGAGTATCCTGAAAATAGTTTGATTCATATATTATTTTCGAACAATTAGGTTATAGCATGATTAGACAGGATACGATATTAAAACATCAAACATCATGAACAATGTTCATATCAAGCCTAAAAGCAAACCTTAAGGCTATCAACACGCAGGCGTTAACATAACGATTGAAACTAGTAAGGAAAATATTGACGTAAAGGACAATAATATTTGTCTAGAATTCAATGGCGAGTACTCGTGTACCGGTAAGGGTTAACCTTTCTCTCTGGTTTAATGTAAACTATCAAATGTGTCTTTATGTGTCCCCAATGTCGTCTGATTAATGTCTGGTGTTGGAATATAACACTGATCTCAACAAAACAAGCAGGATGAAGTATCAAAAATCATACTGAACAAGCTCGGTGTTTCAAAGAAAAAACAACGATTTTAGCATAAACATTTGTAAAACAATTTTACAAAGCGACATATTTGGCATGTTTTAAGGCAGTGTCTATAACATACATTTATCACTCTCGACACGTGTCACTGCATGTCTGTCTTTATTTACTACCATGGTGGTATGAGAGAGACGAGTCGACAAATGTCCGTCCAAATGGTTTACACCAAACGAGATCATACTAGTAAGAGTTTCTGTCTCTTGAACATGTATGACGCTGTCGGTGAACATAACCTTACCTTCCAAAACTCAAAGTGTGGAGTCCGAACAACCAGGCTACTTAGTTGTTTCGGCTATTGAAGCACGATGGCTGTTGTCGAGTTGTTTAACTGACTAAGAAGGTAGTCTGTCAAAGTGGGATGTCGTGTTATTGTAGCTGTTTGATACGTTGTGCTCTGCTGTTTCTTATAGGTTATGCCTTACCATGCCCAAGCGTCATTATCATTTGCATTGTCAGTGAATGCACGTTCTGATGTATGCTGTGATCAATGTGTGTTACTGTTACCGATTCCTGCGTTATTTAAAGGATCAATATTGCTGTTTCACTGCTAATGCCTAATATCGAAACTGAATACAGTAGTATCCACCTTTAGTGCAGTCAAAAAAGCACTAAAGGTAAAACAAATTACTTGTATTGTTTATCTATTACATTCATACATTTTGATGCGGGCGTGTCATATTATAGTTACTTTTGGTACAAAGTGGATGGAAAATTAACTACCGTCTTACATGTACAATCAATAGAATTGTTCGAATGGCAGAACAACACTTAAGTTTGTGTTCATGTATAAGACCTTTCGGTTGTTTTCACATTGACTGTTATCAAGGTCATTGCAATTTTTAAGAACAATTTTAGGACCATACCGACAAAAAAGTCATTAAATCATCAAATTTAATTTAAATTTTAATTTAATAATTTCCCATGTGCCCTATAGTTATATTAATGGAAACAAAATCAATGACAAGCAGACTATGCAATTTAAGATAGATATGTAGATGTATATTAGCAACATAGATGTATCTAAAATCCTATAAAACGTCAATCAATGGGCATATACATGTAGCAATATTAATTACCCCAAGTGTTATGCACATATTTGGGCCAAATAAAATATAGGTTCACCATTAAATTATCAAGATATGGCATTTTGTATGACCCACACTCCTCATTGTTCAGGCTTTAACGGTGTATAAATTCCTATAATCTAAAAATAAATATTTAAAACAATCATTTTCCTCCATAAAACTGTATTAATTCATGATGTTAATACAAAACATGACCTTAACACTAAAGAAGAAGAAAAAAATGGTCCATGACCTTCAGGAATATGTCAATTGTATGTAAAATTCATGAACTTGAGTACTCTTCAAAATTGAGGATTTGCATTACACTTTAATGGCCTTAATGAAATATATCTGCTTGCGTTTAGTTGCTTGGCTTATACGGGTTAACTAGATCAAATTAAATTGAACATCGTGCTTCAAACTCTGTCTGAGATGACTGTATTTACATCGATGAACACACAGTACTGTGTGAACTAAAGGTGTCGTATACTTTGCTACAAAAAATATGTATGTGATCTAGGCTAATGGTGCTGGATCGTGTACCAGTGAGGGAGGTTATGGAAGCAGAGATTTCATTCTTAGAACATTTCGTTAATTAGAGATTATCACAAGTAAACATGCATTTGAAAGGCCGGTTTTCAAGTACAAAATTAATTTCTATCATAATCTTACCTGTCGTCTTTGCTTTTTGGTACATATACAGCTAAAGATCTTTTGGAAGTCTCATAGTAAAATCATATTGTAATACAGTCTCGAAGGGGTGAGCCGAAATAATTAAATGATGTTATACCTCAGTGATTGGTTCCTCATTGTATATTCTGATACCTATGGTGTTAGGCAGAAAAATATTGTTGTTATATTAGTTTTCAACAAAGTAGTAGATAAATCAATGAAGAGTGGGGATAGGGAATAAAAAGGCTTAACCAGTAATTAGAGATCAAGTCCCATTGTGTATTAAACCTCAGTCATTAATGAATTTACCAATCAGTTAACGATACTCTAAACGTATATATAGTTTTATCCAAACTAAACAGCAAATATACAGAATAAAATCATGTGTGTTCACCGGTCAACTATTTGTGGAATTGTGGCTGGATTAAGAACGCACTTAGACATTATCGGAGTTGTATTACAAATGTACAAATACTAAAAATGTATTTGTTCGCTTAAGGAAGGTTAATATAAACACATTTGTCTGTTTTAACGTCCGTAGGGACCGACATTAGGATAGGCTAAATGCCAGTTTACATAAATAAGTCTCTTACGCTTAACATAATTTCCGTTCCCTGTGAACAAATTCTTCCTTTTCTAGCGTAGTGTCTTGTCAATCACAATGGTTGAGTTCGGCTTAACTTACTGGAAAAATGGCTGATTTGATATAAATACTCCTCCGCCATAAGATGATTTATAAAACACTATATCTATATAACTATGCACCGTTAGTTACCATTAATATCTCATTCCCACAATAATGCACGTGTCATCATGGAGTTCAGGTGTCTTCATGGAGTTTAATTAGTAAAGTGTGTACCATTGCGTTCGTTCTAAATAATGACTGACTATTCGTTTGATAATTAATTAATTAATATAATAAAAATCTATAAAAACCGCAATATATATGATTCATACAAATGTAGAGACGAAAAGTGACCATATGATACCGGTGAGTTGAAGCCCCGACACTTTTTTATTCAACATATCGTATTTTACTATTTTTGACAAGAACTGGATATAGATTTCTTGTCCCAGTATGGACTACGCTGCATAAAAATGAAAAGGTCAAATAGAAATGGTTTGAACACTTTTCTCTTCCTGTTAGTTCACTCACTATATCTTCCTCCTCTTCTTCTCTTCTGCTTAAGTACACGTCCAACTCTGTGGCAGTATCATACCGTATTACCGTGAAAAAAGATTTAAAAAGAAGGTGGGAAATATTGATCAAACAAACATCAAATTAAAAGCGTGTTCTGTCTGTCGGAGCTAAAATAGCGACAACTAATGACAACATTGATTACAATTGGTTGTTTCTTTCTATTGCAGTTTAATCAGTTCGTCCGTACTGTTTTCTGAAATTACACAATTATCTCAAGTGCAATAACATTTAAGCAATACTATAGTACACACTTCACAAAGCCTTGATGTCAGGCAGGACACTTCCATCTATAGATAGATTATCTATATTCCTAATGGAACTAATTGTGCTACACTTAGCCGCGATCTCTTTTTAAAACCAATCGGATAATAATTGCGGCGTTTTTACCTCCCGTTGCCTTGATGACCTTTGAATATTTATAATCCTTACTTGTCCAATAAGATCAAAGAAATTTATCCTGACGAATTAACACTAAATAATGATTTTTCTAGCCCAAAGGCCGCCTTAAATTGTGTTGCATGTTTTCATAATAGGCAATAAGCCACTGAAGTGTAAATACAAAACTTTTCTCCTGTTGATTAAACTGTCGATAATTTTCAGAGATGTTTTTCTCCGTCATTTCTACATATTGCGTAAATAGTATTCACTAAATACATGTACTGTACATGTTCGGGAATATAAATAATTATTTTTCTAGCCCAAAGGCCGCCTTAAATTAAGTTGCATGTTTTCATAACAGGCAATAAGCCACTGAAGTGTAAATAAAAACATTTTCTCCTGTTGATTAACTGTCTATAATTTTCAGAGAAGTTTTTCTCCGTCATTTCTACATATTGCGTAAATAGTATTTACTAAATACATGTACTGTACATGTTCGGGAACATATACAGGGCGACACTGCATTGAGTTATTTTGGTACATGTATGTCATGTTCACACAAATCGCAACAAATAAAGTTACCAAGATTTTTCTCCAATTGTTGACAATCATGTACATTACCAGAAGCAGAACATGTCAGTAGAGACGTAACCCATTGTGTGTTTCATGTGCTGGTTCCTCACCCGTGAGAATAATGTCGCTTTTATATATTTCAGGACATAGATGAATTCTGTTGGACTTTCCTGTATGATAGATGTGGATCACAGCTACCAGGTAATATTGATGTGTTTGCGGATTTCCTCTCACGAAATCATGTTTATTATTGTACAAATTATTAATTACCATATCCATTCGTTCGCATGACAATTCGAGCCCACTTTATAAAGATATGACCTGTGCGCATAATACTAGTCCAAGGGACATCATAATGCAACTCACTGGTCTGTATTATTTTCGTTTATATCACGAGGTGTACGTGTACAATGACGTGACAATCGAAACAGTTGATTCAATAAGACTGTATGAGTCCAAGGGTGATGTAATATCAAGTATCCAGTACCTACGTACGTACAACTACTAGTCCTATACGTCTATACGTCCTATCCTATAACAACACACACAATGAGGAGGAAAACATAATCTACTGCGCTATATGTGTTTGATCTGACAAAACTAACACATTTTATACTTTGCTATCGTGTGTGTTAGTCAAATACTTCAATCTTTGTACATGTAGTATCCAAACAATTGAACCACGTACGCATTGGACGATATTATAAAGCTCCTAGTTTTGTTGCTTTGATTTCTTTGTACTTGTGTTTACAGTTGGAATCCTCAACATTACTCTCATTAGAAGACATTAGTAGTCACTGTCAAAATGAACCAAGCACACTTTATCTATAAACAGTCAGAACGTACCATATTGTGCCTGTATTGCGTAAAATTCCGGAACTCTGTGGCGAGTGAAATGATGAAGAGTTAAATCATAAACTGCTGACTGTACATATATAAGTAGTATGGCCATAACACCATTCGTAAAAAATTCTATAAGCCCTAAGCTGTATAAATGATTTCGCCGAACAAAAGCCAGTAAATGTTAAATAATATGAGCGTTATGTGACATCGATGAAATTGTAGACAGGCGATATGGCCTCAATGGGACACAATGTTGATCCATGTATTACAGATAAAGTGTTTGGATATGATATGTTCTAGTATATGGTCGTTTCTCTGTTTCTTTATATGATCCAATTTAATTGCAATATGAAGGAGGAATACTTTCAGTAATCTTACTTGAGCTATATGTAAACATTGAGCTTTTCGTTTGTGTTTTATGTATGCAATTTAATACATATTCCAAGGTAAGTGGCCATTATACGCACCTATGGTATTACCAATTGCTATTCTGTGATTAGTGATTGCAGGAAAAATGTTAATGTCAACTAGGAATAAATGATAAAAGGGTAGACTAACTACATTCACAAGTGTGTTCGAGTCTAAGCATTGTCAAACGAAGCAGATCTATGAAGTATTAGAACATCGACGTGTTTTATAAATTGCACCCGTATAAAGGCGTCTATGAATATTCAAGTTTCACGTATGTTCTGCTGATACATGGACTTTTTATCAAAGATAAGAGTTAAAAGTGTTTTGACTACCCTTATATCAGTTTGTAATTGTGCGGGTACTTTGTCATTTTGAGTTCCTTTGATATGAATAATTACGAGAATCTTAACAAATGGCGTAGAGATTCCAAGCTTGTTTTCCAACATGTACAACATTCACTATGTTGTTGTTAATGATAAATTGCACTTTCGTTATTTCCAAAGGAACCTTTTATGGAACAATTGTTTCCTCTGTAAAATTTAATCTGTTTAATGGCGTTCCATGATATTGACTTGAGAACATATTTATGTTTTAAAGCTTTGTGATGTTAAACAGACAGATGCATAACTGTTATACAGTACCATTGCTCTCTTTTGCAAGAGTTGTTCGCGTATAGGTCGAGTAAATATTGGACTCAGAGCACAGATCGACCTAGCAGACATGGCAAGTCGACAATATTTGATGTGAATGCATTGTTAACATAAAATATAAATAAAGGTAGTTATGTAATAGACAGATTGATTAAAACTCTGAAAATAAAATTGACCAGCTTGTTATATATTCATATATAATTAAGGTGGAGGACTTGGTTAATCAATTGAGAAAACCTATCACGGAAATGTCGGTACTGAATATATTTACGTAACGCGTAGGTTAACTTTCGACTGTTTCACGATCACTGTTCAATTAGCAGAAGAAAATGCTTAACATTAGATGGTACTTTGTAAACAAAATATAATTCTTCACTGTCTTCTTAAATGATGGCTTACGTTGAAGTATCATATATTAGCATTGCTCGCAAATTAGCACATAAGCGAAGACAAATCTTGAATTATTTATCCGCAGGGTAATTACCGTTAATCGGCATTTAACACAAAAAGGAGTTCACTAAAATCATTCTACAAATCCGTACAAATTATGTTTTACATGGAAACTACTGTGATGACAATTTCCTGTAAAGGCGTAGAAACTAATAATTATCTCGTCAAATCGCTTGTAATTGCCAACAAAGCGCGAAGAAGAAAAAACTCACATAATTACAGAAAGCGCTTGTCCTTTTTACTTCTCAAGCTAATGCTTTGTTTAATGCGAGGTATTAAACCAAATCTCTTAAATCTTGGAGCTATGAATACGACTCATCACGTGCATTTAAGCCATTAAAAGTTTACTTAAATTAATGGTTGGTACTGTCGCATGTATTACAATTGCTGAAAACTTTCCTAAAAGATCTAAAACTCTTATCAGTATAAGAGGAAAACAGCTAACGAACGATTGATTGCAAATGCTACTTTTAAAATCCCAAGTTTCAGTATTAGAATAAACACTAGATTGAAAAACCCCTCATGTAATGCAAAAGAAAAAAACTCAAGCGTTAATCAATATTTCCAAAAAAAATAGAGGAATCTGAGTGGACTTTTAATCATGCATTTATGTGCTCAATAACTCATTCTGACAGAGGTCAGCCAGCCCGGAAGTTGATTCAAGTAGCCGCCTGATACAGACAAACAGGTGAAGGTTTTTGGCATCAAGCAAAAACAAATAACCGAGTTTGAAAACACTTCTTTGCACGGAATTGTCTCAATTAATTATACTTCAGTATTTTAAAGTGTATACACAAGAGCATTGCTCGATAATAAGTGTGACTTTAAAGAGATGTCCTTGAATAATGCATCAATGTAAACACAGATTCGGAAGGTGAAAGTCATGACATATTTCTAGGAGACGCAGTATCTGTAATGAAAAGTTATTAACAACGTTTCTGACAGTTGCTTCCAAATCATTGAGCCATTATACAAATATGGTTTGACGGCGTCCTGTTTGGGAATCCACTTATAACGTAAAATACTTCCCGGTGCATTCTGAAGAGACTCGATTGGGTTCTCGTATCATCGGTGATATATTTAACACTTCATAACTCGGTTTTCCAGCAATGTATGCCAAACCCTTCTATTTATGTTTTACTTATATCGGTAAATTAGAACATTAGAGAAAAAGAATGGAAGCTGATTATCATACTTTAGACAATTGCCTTGTTTAAAAAAAATCAGAAAAATTGAATCTATTCACGAGTCATAATGTCGTTGTTTTACCTTTGTCTTTGACTAGAAACGTGACATCTCATTTTGAAATATGGCAGCTAGTTACACGAATACATGGATATTTTTTGTGGTTTTGTCAGTGGCATATGGCGTATCCTAAATAAATTGATTTTGGAACAGTGGTCCAGTGCAACAATGTTTCGACAGGTGAAAAGGGCATTACTTTTTTCCAATGAGGGATACGAAATTTTAATATGTTCTCGACGGTACACTACCTGTCGAGAAAATGTTCTATACACATTCTGGTTCAAATTTGAGACGGACTGCAAACTGTTACATACACAAATTTGTGCCTGGTATTTCTTCATATACCGGCAGTTTCGGTTTTAAGAGTAAGGGACCCCATGTACTTGCCTTCATTGCTAAATGTTGCCCGCTTCTTATTATTGCTTTGATATATTCTTGATGCATTATTTACATAAAATACTGTGCTAATCTTTATAAACCTCTATTATGTACCTATTGGCAGGTATGTCTTTAAACAACTTTAAAATAGTTTAAATGTCGGAGCTTAAGTGTCCGTCTGACAAGTACCCATGCATTACCCCACAGCTTAAAATAGTTTTTCTCACAAGAGCATTGCTTGTCTATATATTAGCACAATTCTAATTAGAAATGTCTACGAAAGTTTTCTTTCCTTCAAATCTACACTCTACTTGATCAATTATTTACTCAACTCCTACGATTGATTCTTGGTACGAGGACATCTGATCATAGAATGTTAGTTGAGTATTCAGACGTTATATAGTCGACGTAATGGTACATTAAAGGGGATTAAACGTATAAATACTGATTGGGTTCCTGTGATAATAAACGCATCTGATAACTAGTTTAATACTCAGTAATTCAATTATACACACCATTTTAATATGCTCTACACATATTGATTTACCATTTGTTTTATCATGTGAAAGATTAATCATACGTTATAGTAGTGTACTGATTAGAATAGGACGAGTTTACTGCCTGACCGTTTATCGTAATACTGCATAAACAAGAGTCGAAATAGCAGCATGACAACTCGGGGAAATTAGAAAGCGATATAAAGTGACGCCACGCGCGAAACGTCTTGTAGTTAACAAATTGGAAACACTACCTCGTATATCAAAATTACCACAACTAATGAAAATTCGATATCATATGTATGTTTAATAGATTGAATTGTTATCGTCACACGTTTGTTCTCAGAATGATAATAAATGGAAATTTTGCAAAATTATTTATAGGACTGAGACTAACTTACACAATTGTGTTTAAAAAATAATTTCTTATATCAGTACACACGTTCACTTATTACCCCTACAGTCAATATTGTTTTATCTTCAATATAAATGCAAACCAGTAGCATGTTATTAGCCATTGTACTACAATAGTAGCGCATATTCATATTGTATATAATTGCATACATTAACGTATTACCTACAGTCAATATATATGTATGTAGCCGCAATATAAATGCAAACCAGTAACATGTCATCAGCCAATTATTACCATAGTAACGTGTATAAATATTGTATAAACATTTCAGGTGCACCGGGTGTTGGTCCTCCAGGTCCACCAGGACCACCAGGTACCAAGGGTGAATCAGGACGTCCCGGAGCAGCAGGACATATGGGTCCACCAGGAGTAAATGGTATAAAAATTATATACATACAACTGAACATATACATGTAGTCACGCTTTATTAAATTACAAGTACAACATCATATACAATAGTGATGTTCGAATCCATACAGTATGTCGCCATCGCATGTAACCACACCATACTGAATATTTACGGCCGCCCCAACAACACTAGAGAGCGTAGTTATTTTCACAAAAGATCTTAATCATTGGGAGAGTGACATGAGCCAATATTCAAAGCTGTACATTTGTTATACTGCTACATGTAAGTTCCAATTTAAACATTACCTAACACAACGTAAATCCATCGGAAGAATCATTGCAACACAAAAAGATAAATTAGAAATATTCGAAACCAAGTGGAATAGCTTTAATGTCTAGCGTGATATCATAACACTAGCACAAAACAAAAATAAAGTTTTTGAAATTGATTTAAAGGCTCAGATGTTTACCACTTTTTTCATCAATCGCTCCCATGTCGTTTGTGTCTCGTTTGTTCAAAGATTAAACCACTCTCTTTAAAAAGCAATCCAGTACACATACTAATAACCACATGCCAATTCTATCAAACAAATATTACATATGTTGTGTTAATTGTTGTTGTTGTTGTGTGCATTGTACTGTTTTAATTTATCTATATTTATCTGAAAACTAAATAAAAAGTTAATAGACATGAAATAACGCACGAAAACTGCCGACTTGAAATAAATCTGGTATAACGTCTGGTAAAGCTGTTTAATTCTTCAACAATATGTTTAATTATTTAGCAGAATGTTTAGTGTAGTCGGTATCGTTGGTGAAATAGAATTATTGTATTTTGATCTGAACCTACAACTACGCTTGACGCTCGCCACAACAAACCATTAGTACCGTTCTAATACGTTAACAGTCAAATGTTATCCAGAAAGCGGTTGGCGCCTTGTGCATTGTATTGCATAAAAATATGCACAATGTCTCAGCATTTTATCAATCAAGTGGTGAACAATTTAAATTTCTTACCATTCCTCCCGGTAATGCGAGTTATGTCGCTAGATATGTGATGACTGTTAGATAAACCATCAGTGACATCATGATGGCAGTAGGTGTTTCTATGACTGCCGTAACAAATGAAAATGGAAGAGTTGCAGCATTTTTGATACGCGTGTGTTAAGCTAGACCCTAAGGTGTATAACGTACCATAAACAGTTGATTCGCATCGTTTCATTTTTAGGAGTAAAGGGCCAGAAGGGAGTGAAAGGAGAAACAGGCCGCGTAGGTGAACCGGGTTCAGACGGCCCCAGGGGACCACCAGGTGGGTCAAGGCGTAAGTTAAATTTACCTGACCTTCCTTTGTGATGTATTTGACTGTCAGTAGTAACTAAACGCATGTTGTGGGTAAGTTAACCAATCATTATTATTTTACTTATTTAACCAACGACTACACATTACCACCTGTATATATCATATTTTATGAATGAATTGCTGTAAAATGGTCCCTTATTGTTTGATCTGTTTGTTTGTACTGTCATATGTTACCAGTAGTATAGTACATGTATAAGCACATACTGTAACAATCGAACTAAACGCTTCGTTCTTAAGATTTCAATTAGCGATCAGCATCATTGAGTTCCAATTTGCCATCTTTACAATAAATACATGTATAGTAAACAGCAAACTTCTGTACACAGGTTAGTACATTATAAAGCCATGATTCTAAAGATGATAAGAAGATGTTTATTATGAAAAAACTTATTATAATACTATGTATGCAATTCAGGTTTAAAAGTCGTTAATATGGTATTGCTATAACTCACCCGCTAATTGGCGCTCTCTATATGAGGATTTTAAGCACAGTTGGTGTACAACAAGAACATAAATACAATGTAAAAATAAAATGCAGGTCCCGCCTTTAATATATTGTAAGCTGGACTTCCTAGCATAAATAAATAAAATCATACGATTATCTTCTCAATAATAATGTCTACAGGCCAGACACGTTTAGAAATTGATATTTTTACCAGAGGTAGGCTGTAGCTGCCCTGATTTCAGATGACATGTTAAATGTTGGAATCCAGAAATAATTGAGTCAACGTATAAAACTAGATAAAAGAGCCAGCACAAACCTTAAATACAAGAATTGATCGCGTATATACACTCGGCTTCACACAAATTATTAACTAGTCTGTCATTAACAAAGACATGTATTTTTTGGAAGAAATTGTTTCATTTTATTTTGTAGTATAATATTTTACATTACATTTATAATTTATTATAGTTTATACATAGAGGTCAATACATACGTTTCATAACTTTGTTTATGTATCAAAACTATAATACCCGAGAGAGTCCAAAATTGGCAAGAAACTTTATGCTATTCTATTCTAAATTCATACATCGTAAGGTAGACATGTTATGACTTCATTGAGGACTCGTTTTATTTTTACGTCTCAAAAATAAACATAGCATCTTCTCGTTATAAGTGTTTTAAATATTCCATTCCTTTGGCATGTATGCCTGCAGACTTCATGCGTCTAAACTTGCTCTCCGATAACGGCTAACGGAATTATAGCCCGTCTCAATCTAGAACACGTGACACATATCTGGTATTTATTTTACTCGACTTTGTCACATGATCCTAGTCTTCAAGATAGATTGTGACACAATCCTAAGTTAAAATGTGTTACCATTAAATTATCTTTACGCCGATGTTCGTTCTACTTACAAAATAAACTGTATACAATTTTCCACACATGTTCGCACTGTCAAAATGGATGCACATTTACGTTGAGTGAAAGGAACCCCATGCATCATTGAAATTAAATTTACTTTCGAGTAACTTGATCAATTATTTAGTGAAGTTTGTTAGCGATTTTATAAATTAATCTGTCGTTGCTAAATCCCATTCATCAACTGTCGTTTAACGTGTTTAGGCAACTTCAATAGCAACTAATTGCCAAAATTATCTTAGACATTACATGCATTCGCCTATAGGTACACCACATCGAGGTGACGTGATCAAATGACAAATTGTGTGTGAGAGACGGCAATCGTGAGGAGAATGTTTCATTCTATGTGCATGTATATAGTGTATGGAAGTGCGGTTTACACCATGGTACTGTTTTATCAAAGCACTTACGGCAATCTTAAAGTTACGTTCAAATTTGAATTATTTATCATTCTTTAATACAAGTAGTTGCACATTGTGGTAAATGGAACTGTTATAAAATCAATGTTTATGTTAATGCGTTCCCACAAACCATATAAGTTCCATGTGTTTAGTTGTTACAGAATTATAAATAATATAAATTTGAGCGTAACTTTACTATTTCCCTAAGTGCTTTGATAAAACAGTAGCCGTCTGTATATGTTTTGCATCAACATTGCAACATACTGTAGACGTAAAATGTATTTGAATTGGTGGAGAGTATTGATTGATTTATTGTAAATAATATATTCATATATTATCTCAACAATCCTAAACGTCACAGCTCCAAATTTTTGTCTTTTCTGAATCGGTACGATTTTTATGAATTCACAAAGCTGCTTCATTTTAACAAGTTATTTTGTGTTGCATAGTTAATAGTACGTCTTTTTGGCTTCAGCTACTACATTTCGTCTTGTCACCTTTGGTCATAAATTCGTTTATTTCATGCAGCTATGACAATTCGTCCATCGACAAATATGCGCACATTGATTGGGATTATTGATGACGAAGTATCGTAGCTCTCATAATATGACATTGAATATATTTACATACATGTTGATGAAGCCGCATTTATATCTTAAAGAACCTCCTATCAGACTTTTTTCTGCCCTGAAAAGTTAGCATTTTGGTTCTACGACGTTTAGGATTATTGACGACGTATATCATATCATATGCGCATTGTATATCATCTTTACATCTGTATATTCCCCTGGTAACATATAGAAGACTGTCCTTAGTCAGGCGTAGACCCCACACATAGTATTTGTGAGATTTTATCTTTATTGCCTACATTATTTCATCATCATAAAGATTGTTGTGATATGAATTATGCATATTTATCTTGATAATTGTCTGCGAAATATGATTAATAGATGAATCCACATAGCTTCATTCCAGTGTAGTAATGGTTTGAGATGTTATAGTATTATCCACAGAGATTTAATGACACAAATAGCGAAATTGTATTTCATGACACATAGTAAGATATTTAGAAGAGAACGGTTGGTTCAGTTGGGCATTGTGCCTTGTATGTTTTTATGTTTGATATACTCTGCTGATTTAGTTGAGTGCCACCTTCCCTGTCCGACTTAATACTATAGTGTTACAATATGAATATATTTACTGCAATTCTGAATGTGTTCAAGAATCACTGTTACAATTTCCTTAGTCATTTTACAATAACAAGCTACAATGGTCGTCATTACTATAGCAAGTTACATTGGTCGACAATTTATCAACATCAGCAGAATGCAGACAAGTTAACCAATCGCCTTTCGGTGCAATAAAGTATCCACATCAATTAGTGAGACAAATTTCATTTCTCAGAATATTTCGCTTGGCTTTGTTCACATTATACGTTGCAGTTAGTGTTTCCTGTATAATGAGATCCGACCAAAATTCCCACAAGACCACTTGCAGACAATATATTATCATAAATGAAGCCTTATTGCGTCACAAACCACATAAAATCAGAATTCATGCTCCCTGTAATTGATTTTAAATAAAATTTCATTACCATCGTTTTTGTTGCCCCGTATGTTAGCCTGAAGAAGGAATTGAAGAATTTCTATGACAATTTTATACATTGTTAATGCAAGAAGCTTTCTAAAAATGCATTCCGCGCATCCCATTTGCGTGCAAACTTGTAACGAGATACACAGTTGCCCTGATATTTTCTTTTAATTCTAATTTTTGATCACAACATATTGGACTAATGTGTATTTCATGACAGCAGTTGTTGTGCATGGCGACATCCAGCTGGCGAGCATACTTTGTTTGTACATATGACATTGGTTGGGTTCTTCTTTCTTTTATTTGATATAATTTTGTGTTCACTAAGTAAAACCAAATTGTATAACTAACTGATTAAGGTAGTTGGGGTGCTCATTTCCCTTTATGTAAGATGATAATAACCACAATTACACAGCAACCAACACATAATCAAACGAGAAAATGAACCGCCCAAGTCCCAGCAGTCAAAAAGCTAAATGACCTATTATCAGCAATCAAAAAGTGTTCCAAACACAAAAACAAACAAGAAAAAGAAACCTTACCGTTTTAAAGACATTCTATCATGTGTCAATTTGGATCAATAGAGTACCAACAATGTATAGCCGAGTATTACAGTATGTCGGCGACCATTGACACTATCTCACAGATGTCTGTAAGTAAAGTCACGGTATGAATCCCGATACACCGCTTCCCAGTTCCGTCAGATAATTGATCTGTTTTCATGTGGCTCTGACGGAACTGAAAACCGATGTAACGCTCTGACGGAACTCGAATGACATGTATGTTACATCGGCTATCAATTCCGTCTAACGGAACTGAGCAGCAGTGTATCGGGATTCATACAGTGAAAGTGCTTGTCTAACGTTCACATGTTCTAAAACAGCAACAGTTATTCTAAATGTGTTATATTGCTTACTTCCATAACAAGGATTTCCAGGTGTCAATGGAATACAAGGGGCAAACGGAAGACGCGGAAAAAGAGGATTACCAGGGAAAGATGGAACTCCCGGCAAGGATGGTATACCTGGAATGCCGGGACAAAAGGTGGGAAAATATTATGTGAGTGAAATGTGCTAAAACGCACTGGCACTCGACAAGAGAATCAATTCTATAAATTGCCGTGGTCTATAATCTTCATTTATACCATGGTGCGCAACGTGAAAATAGTCGCTCGATTTGGACGCTGTCGAATCGTGTTATATTCAAAGATATCTAAATAACACTATGCAGTTCTACAGAAACAGTTTTCTCCAGAAGTGCATATGAATATTTAGGTACCTCTGAATTAAATACGAATCGACAGCGTCCAAATCATGGTATAAATAAAGATTATAGGCCACGGTAATTTATAAAATTGTTTCTCTGGTCGAGTGCCAGAGTTAAAACGTCATTGCCACTAAGGATTCAGACGTGAATTGTGTCTGTTTATTCGACATTATGATGGCAATACAAAATGTATGTTTACGTATTTAGTTATATGTAATCAAATAGCTGGTAATTTACATATTAATATGGGAACGATTGTGAAGTGATTAATATAAATCTCATTTTGTCATCTTATTTTGTAATATACTAATTATTTCGCAGCTAGTTTGGGATTTGAACATTTTGTTCTGAAATGCCTCTACTTAAACTTAATATTATAATACTTTTATGTGTGTATAATATAAATGCATGATTGAATTCCATGAGATTTCTTACCCTACAGCAGTATGTTTCCTATTTTACGTCCCAGTTTCAAAACATTCAAAGCAACCAGAAGTAACATTGTTTTTGTTCGTCTTACGAGAAGGTCAATGAAGAAATAATGGTTTTCACGATGTCAAACTTTTCAGTAAATGGTGCATTTCTACAACGTCTTGTTATTTTTAAAATAAATAATCAAATCACACTATCTGATTATTTGAATGGTTTAATGTCTCAATATAAGTCTGCTGTACGGCTCTCGTTCTTGTTGGTGCATATTGCCCTGTTACACATTACCGGTGGCCCATAGAGTAGTCGCCTACTGTAGGTGCATATTGTAGCTGGCGCATATTGCCAAGTCACATTGTAGGTGGCGTTTTCTGCTTGCATTTTGAGCGTCTAATTGACCCAAGTCTGAATTTGTATATAAAAAAACACATGAATGCAAACTGCACATGCCTTACAGCGTAATTAACTAATGGCTTAACAACTTCAGGCAATTAGCATGGCCAATTAGTGTGTTTACTTCATGTCGAGATTATTTGTTTTACTACGCTTAATTAAGAAATGTTTCTTTACTGACTAGTATTCGAACGTCAATTGTGGAAATACAATTAGTGTTTAGTTTAAATGAGAAACAGTTTTTAACTTTTCACTGTACGTTTCTACACAAATAAAGTAAAACATTAGAAACCTATCGGGCGTCTAGCTGTTTGATCAGAAATATTTCACCGCGATCTCCATTCATTCATTACGTAGGTTTTGAAAACTAAGCATTTTATAAAGGTTAACCATGTGATATTGCAATCAGAATTGGACAGGGTGTTATGTGTATGGCATATGAACACAAAGAAGTAGCGACATGCTGGCAACATAATTGTTCAAATCTCTCCAAAGAGTAAAGAGTATTAATCAAGTCTTATTATTTGCCTGAAAAATAAAACAGCCTTTCATGTTACACGGCCGTATCATAATGTTGTCAGTACGTACAGGCAGGATTGTATGAGATTCACAATACGACACATTATTGTAGCCCTTATTTAGCGGAAAACCCGTTTTGGCTTTCCGCATACACTATTACATGCACGCGTCGTGCTTTCATTTGTGCACAATTGAGATTATATGAACTTGAATCTATTTGTTAGTATGATGAAATGATGAATTATGTTTTAAGGGCCAGAAGGGAGATCCAGGTGATCCAGGCGGAACCTACAGTTCAAAGGGCGGAAATTGCACGTGTAAGTAAGAGGATACTTTCCATGTAAAAGCTAAAGTTTAAGTTTGAGTTTAAGTTACTGCTTAAACTTAAAACTTAAACTTAAATATCTAAAGTCATGTTCTCTTAATGACATACCGTGCCAATCATGCACGCGTGTTCATTCTTCTGTCAAACTACTGTGTAAACGTTTCATTTGGACTAAAAATAGTTTACGAATAATTGTGTGTACCATACAATTTTTAAAACTGTTATCGATTATGATAATATAAAACGTTTCTTGTAAAAGTAAATTTCACATAAAACAAGATTTTGCCTAGAATTTGGCGAAGTTTTAGTCATTATATTAAAACAGGGAACGTCTTGCGTAGATGGAAACTATCCCTGACAATAATAACGGGAGATTCAAAAGAGAAATTTATAACAATGAACCAATTACCTTATCTAATGAGTTTTCAATGCAAATCTGATGCTTGTAAGCAGTTCTGAACGACATCAGGATTGATAGAGTGAAATATGATTTCATGTCGAACAAGAAAATTGAGCCACAAATTGTATATTAATTGATTTAATTGGATTTCTAACAATGTAATTACGGCAGGATATGTCGCTTGCTGTAAATACATTCATCTTGGGAAAATTTAATGAGTAGATTGAATAATTCTGGATACGAATTTCTGTATAAATCACGTCGGTGGATTCTGCTTCAATGTAAGTTATTGTAAACAAGTAATTTCTTTTCAATTTCACTCGCACAACGGCGCGAAATTTGGTTGAATTGAATCATCTAATCTCAATATTTCGCATGATATATACGAGACGAGACAGGACAATACTTTCGACACGTCACGATTGTATGCAGCATACTTACAATAGTTAAACACATCATAGTAGTGAACTATAGAAAGATAAAGATAGGAAATACTGAGACATATACTCTCAATTTGTGCTGCATTTTGTAAAATACAGTCTAACTTGTACTAGCGACCACGCGTATTAAGCGACCTTTGTGTTAAACGACCGGTTTAAACTCCCGATCGTATTTGTTCTATTTTCCTATTGTATCAATCGACTTTTTTCTAACGCGACAAACGGCCACTATTTAAGTACTATAATTGTTTGGTCAAATTTCATTAAGCGACCGAAAACACCTTTAACACTGGTCGTCTGTCGTGACAGGTTGTTAATTACTATATATCTCGTCATAAATCATTGTTTGTTCACACTCAAGAGTTTCGCTTCTGTTAACTGGACCTCAATTAACAGCATTGATATTCACCATTGTGTCCGCAGGGCGTGTCATACAGATGAAATTTAATAGAGTTACACACATTATTACGGATTAATTGTTGTATCTCTTGCTGCAATCAGCTTGTTGTCACCGTCCATTTGGAATTGGCTAAAACCTGGTCTATTTTGTTTTTGTTCTTCGAGTGTAAGCAAAACTGACCAACATTAATTGCATTGCGCTATATATGAGTAAGTTTATTAACTGAAATGTTTTTTTGACGATGCATACAACTATAGACTCATCATAAAACCTATTTACACACTAATGTTTATCAATTGAATAGTATTCGGAAAGCCTAAAATCGGAAATTCGTTATAACATTTGCGTTAAACGAACATTCCGTTTAGCGACCGTTTTTGACCTTCCTAAGTGTGGTCGCTTAATACAAGTAAGACTTAGTTTAATTGACAATATGCATTTTGCTTACTATACCCTCATGGTGTTATACTATATCCATGTTAACAAATAACATGCGTGCATCATATGCATATACTAATATCATTTGGTTGTATATACATTACTAGTCACATAAGGTTGTCAAAGTCTATTTAATAACACCATAAGGACGGGTAGTTCCATGTACTAACATGTTATGAAAAACAAAAAATAACCTGAAAATGATGGACCTATCTGTGCATCGTGCACATGAGCTAAGAGTTTGTAACAAATACTGCTTAATAACCTATGAGAAAGGCCAGAAAAGAATTGTAAATATTACGGAAATTGTGACAGTAACTTTACCAGTGACTTTTAGAAATAATATTAAAGGGAGGTACATGACGCAACATAATTATCCTAAAATTTTATCAAAGTTAAACACGTTATCAGTACATCGAAATAGTGTATGCATGTCACACATATATTGGTGGCTGGTCGAAGTGACGAAGCAAGTGTTATGTAGTAATATGACGTGTGGAATGGTCAAGTCCAATAATACAAGTTTCTTTCTGCAAAAAGAGACTCAGTGTGTACGTTCGTCCGATGTTTAGATAAGCAAGATAAACTTGTAAATATCGTTTTAATATGTTTCATGTTCTATACGATATGCAGTCAATTATGTATTTGTTTTAGATAAATAATGAAATTGATGTCACTTTGGTAAAAGATTCTAGCGATCTATTCTATTCTTTACTAATTAGTTTTCTGGTATTTTACTCGTGAAGGTAGTACTATAAAGGGAGAAAAAGGAGAACGTGGTCATATAGGGTTTTATGGTTATAAAGGCAACAAAGGTACCTGACCCAAGATTATTGAAAATTTCTGCAAGTTTAGAATTCATGTCATGTGGAACGGGTGCAATTTGAACAATTAAGTTTCTATAGGAGTAGCAAGGGCTTTGTAATACTAATTAATGGGTAAAATGAAGCGTATTTGAACTTAGATTTAGGCTTTGATGTTACTAATGTTATAGCATAAGTCTGAAGTATCATTAATAACCATTAACATACCTTTATCAGAAGCATATCTCGACTAAGTTGTAAGTTTGGGATTAACAAATAAGCTTGTAGTCACATACAGGATCATACACGTGTTGTTGTGGGTCAAACATTTGTTCAAATTGTTCCAGTTTCATGATCAGACATTACCGTAAATGCATGAAACCAACTGCATGAAATCATGCACACTCACTCTACTTTCTGTTTTTGCATGTTGTGTATATAGGCGTCGGTATAAAAGGAGAAAAAGGACAAAGGGGTCTGTTAGGTTTTGAGGGCTACAAAGGTGAAAAAGGTAAGCACAATGAACGTGTGATAATCGCCCCGTGTGATATATAATCAGTTTATAGACGCTATGTACAGATAGATCTGTTAGCCTGAGTTGTATAGGTTTCACATAATAATGACTCTTGGTGCAACGATTTAGTTTCTTTTCTGTCAAGTTTTGTTCTGTTTTTGACCGACTAATCCACAACTAGCTCCATACGATTTATGATATTCATATGGTGTATGCAATGTCTGATGAATAAAGATGTCACATGCTATTATTGTTTATGTAAACATTAACATCTCCAGTGAATATATTCTTATGAAAGTATCAACGAAACATTAGGAAGACGACATTCAATCATAGCTCTCTGTGTTGTTTAACTCCAACTAATTGATTACCCTGCGCTTTTTTCAGAAGTCTATGTCTCAACTTTTGCCAAATTCCCATCAGTTGTGTATCATGCATGTATTTCTTCTTGCATGTCATCTCATTGACTTCCAGTGCTGCCTGGAATGGTTTAAAGTTGCACGTTCAGCATCTTGATTGTTGAGTCAAACTTAGTCTGTGATAAGTATGGTCTACTTCTCTTTCTATGTTGAGTCAAACTTAGTCTGTTATAACTATGGTCTACTTCTCTCTCTATGTTGAGTCAAACTTAGTCTGTGATCAGTATGGTCTACTTTTCTTTCTCTACAGGTTCTGCCTCGTCTTGATTCTTTTCTCTGTGACAACTATCTTGTCACCTCTACAATCTAAATTTGTTTCTTATACCACGTTTTGCTGGGTCTCTGTGTCTCTGTCATTCTCTGGTAGCTAACGCGCTCTATTGTTTGTCTTATTTATGTCCAAATGGTGTATTGTGAGTCTGTGCAAACATTTTAACTTCTCTGCACTTTGGCGTTCAGAACAACATCTGTCAATTATAATCTCAATTAGACGATTATCTTCTTCGACAATAACGGTATCGGCGGGAGGTCTTGAACATGTACCGGATATCAACGTTTTAGACGATTTATTCACTAATTGTAATTTGTTTCATAAACGTAATACGCAACACCCCAAATATTTGCAATAGTTATGTTATGATCTGTTTTTGATAAGTTCTGTCACACTTTTATAATTATGTTTCTATCAAAAACGTTGTACAACGTTTTAATTATGTTTATAACGTTAATTACCACACTATCATACATTTATTAGGTTTAATGATAATAAAAAACGCTAATGATATGCCTATTTAAAATGTTATATAATAAGATTTATACACCTTGTCACAAATAATTTACTCTTCACTTTGAAATAACATAATGTTATATGCAATGCATTTATTAAAAGGCATTCATTGTACATCATGTATGCAGTTTCGGCATAAATAATTGTTCGCGGTGTTCTATACACTTTGGCAACATAAGTCGAAACTTTGAGATTTCATCGAGCTTATGGGCTATTGATAGGAAATCTTCCAGACTGGATGAATGTCATAAATGACGTTATTTATGGATTACCTTGTGCGTTATTTTGTTGTATCTAAGTATGTGATAATTAGTCGCCATACCGTACTTACATCGATGTTTTACCATTAATGCTTACAAGGAGAACCAGGCATGAAGGGACAGAAAGGTTGGTAGCTTGGCTTCAACATTCACGCTTCTTCGAACTTTGTAGGAGCTGCTTAACAAGGATATACCATATGTATTCCTTTAGATAATATTGGTAACCTTCAGGTTGGACCTGTTAGAATACGTGCAATGTTCTTATATGTTAAATCATTACTATATGGTCTACTAAAGATAGTAAAAAGTTGGACAGGGAAGACATCGCTCAACTGAAACAGCTGAGCACAAAAAAAACACAAAAAACAACACAGATCACAATTACACTGCACACTGCCTAACCTACAATTGAACGAGGGAATGAACTTAACCGCTGAATGACAAAGATGAAACTGCTAAATTCTGTTTTATGTATATTATATATTTAATAGCGTAGTGTACTGATTTTGTTTTGATAATTCTTTATATGGGTTATCCTATAATTAATCTCACCTAGTTATGATACTGTTTTGTTGAAACACATTTTCTGCCCTTTACTAAGTCTGTTTCATAGCATATTCATCTACAAAGTATATGTCTTTCTGAATGTTGCCTTTCTTTGTTTTAGTATTTCAGATTTTGTTGGAAGATAATATGTTGCTAGACCCTGTTTGTTTATAACGCGTTGGCGAAATTTAACATCACGAAAACAGCCATGATTATGATAATTATCAGACTTCTAGAGAACAATTACTTTCAGATTTGTAATGTGTGCAATTAGCTGTCTAGAGTATACTGTATCTGTTTTGTTATACAGGTTATGGAATGCAAGGATATCCCGGCCCTATTGGTCCTCGTGGCGAGAAAGGAACAAAAGGGGACCCCGGCTATTGCAAAGGTTAGTAATTAACATATTGATTTTGAAGTGTTACACGTCAATTATTCACTGACTTTTCTTAATATACATTGTGATAACAGTGTATGAACATACAACTTCGTTATGGTAACCGAGGGAGTAATTGTATTGAATAACCGAATTGAATCAGTGCTGATTGTCGGCGAACTCTCTGAATATACAGTGCTTAAGAACACAATATTACAATGGTAAACGGGCAATGCGAAATACATTTTGTCTACCGTCATTAAAATAAAGATTACGAGCTGTTAGTTGCCATTGCTACCAATATTCAGTGAGACAGTATCTACAAAAATTTGGCTGTCGGCCTCATCACTATGTGCGCATATAGTTTGAAATTATATTCACGAATGTCGAATGAGATATTTAAACATTCTAAAGCACGTTTTGTTTTTCATTGTACAAGCTACTTGCGATGATGTAAATTATGTTATTTTTTTATTGACTACCGGTGTTAATACCATAGCAATTAAGCTTTGCTACGTTTGCAAGTAATTACAAGAAACTACTAGTATTTCTGAGACGGAAAGTGTTAGTACATGCATTGGTGTTCACTATTGTTTGAGACTATGTTATGCGCTATTTTGAAACGGAATACGTTGCCATAAAGCTATTATTACATCCGGAATCCACACGACTTCTTTATAATTATCTCTAATTATAACAGTATATTTCTGCGAAAGTTAATTTGATTTCAGATTTATTATTTAGACTGAATATAAGACACATATATGTTGGCATAGACACATTAGTTGGATTAGATCTCGTCTTCTGCGTTCTTTGTATATGTAATTTAATGTTTTTGTAGTGGGTCACAATCTAAAATGTAGGTGTTTATACCTTAACATTACAGAAGCTGTGTTGAACACAAACATTCTTCCATCTTTAGTACTACATGTATGTTCAATGCATTAATTAAGTTATAATCCTTGTTTCTACAGTAAATTAAACATAGATTAAATACGCACTTAATTGCCTCAGGGACATGTACACACAATATTCATAGTTGCAAAGTAGATATGCAGTATGACATTTACTGAGCTGGTAGAAAGTTGTATCTTCAATTATGCTTTGTTTGTTTCAGCTTATAATTGTGCTGATGTCAGAAACGATAAATATGTTCGACGGAAAGCAACAGAGCCTTACACTGTAAAAGGTAAGTATTATATTACGATTTCTAATCAATTGACGATTTAAAATTATGACATATTAGTATATAAAATAGCCGTTTTCTCAACCGGGTTAATTGACATATCCCATGGCAATGCTATGGTTGTGAAATTTAAGAAAGTTTGAAATGTCGTTATGTTCAATTTTAAAACATCTAATAATGTAGTTGTACATCTTAGATTTAAAAAAATACCATACAATTTATCATGAAAATATGAAGAAAAAACCCTTATAAAATTGTCTTGAAACGAATAGATTATATTGACAAACCTTACTACGTTACTATGGTGACTAGCTGGCTTGTCTCTCAACAAACCCTGTATTGAGAAGATGGAGGAGTTAATTGTTGAAAAGTGTAGTACTTGCTCTCTCAAAGCAAACATTTAGTAATACGATCGTATCATACATTGTATTAGGACAAATTTCTAAAATGTAATACTATTTTCGCAAGTTTATGTCAAAACGTTATCAAATGATTTAACTGATATTATAAAATGCTTGATACAGTGAAATAACGTCTGAATGGGTTTTGCGTCAACATCACGCTAAACAATGACTGAAGTGTTTAGGTTATAAGGTTTATAACCTTTGTAAACGAATAGTTTATATTGCTACTTTGTCAGAGTATTTTATATGAATCAGTGTACTACACGTTAGACCAGAGACTGGAACAGTTGTATTTAGTACTATTGAAACATGTCCACATATACAACGCTTAAGTTATAACAAAAAATACAAATTTAACTTTCTTAGAAGTTTGCTTGATTTCCCTTCATAACAACTTTCTCCATTTTACATCGCGTAGAATCATGTTTATAAAACATATATCAAGATGGTGATCGGTCAAATCCAGTCAGAACTTTTTTCCGTTTCAAGAGAAAGCATTCAAAAATCGATTATTTCGACCTTCTAGAAATACTTTAAGGATTTAGATTTACTATTTCATGACGTCCGTATATTAGTATATCGTATTCGGCTATATGCAGTACAATGTTTAATATTGTGTCGTAAGAAAATTCACATTATACGCATTTTTTAACGTTTGGACTGGTCAGGTTAATCCATACCGTTAGATCGTTAGGGTTGCGTTTCGTGAGATTTGTAAACCATCGTGATAGTTGTAAACCATCACCCATCGTGTATTAAATTGTCTACTAGCTTCATATTTGGTTTTTCTGCTGCGTTGGTACTGAAAACTGTTTGAATAAACAACTTACTATCAACCTCTAGTCTAAGTCAAAACGTGATTGTATAATTTATTTGCCTAACTATTCATAATAGCAACGACACCGATGACCACAACCGAACTAACAACGACAATGTCTACGGTACCACCATCACTAGAACCAAGGACTTCCGGTATACACTGTGTGCTTACAACATACGCCTTGTTTGTTACAATGCAGTGTGTGCTAACAACTAACGCCTTGTTTCTTATATTATACAGTGTGTGCTAACAACATTCGCATTGTTTCTTATATAACGTCCGGTATACAATGTGTGCTAACAACATACGCCTTGTTTCTTATATAACTCCCGGTATATATTGTGTGCTAACAACATACGCCTTGTTTCATATATAGCATGAAATTGCTAGATGATGATATCTAATGCATATACTGAATAAAGTTTGTAATAAAAATTTTTTGGTACCTCGTGGCTGTCATAACTTGTAATGTTATCAACTGTGTGTTATCCTTAGCCACTATACTGCCAAACGATGTTTTATCATTTCTTTTGTAACAAATATGTCTTCTTGTATTGGACAGACGTGTTTTATTTAGGTTAGTTTAAGTACGCTACGATTTCTGTCTTGTTTTCACTAAGGGTAGATCAGCAATAGGATGTGTGTTCAGATTAATTTGAAAAGACAGTGAATATGTAATTATGTGAATTCAATTTATTGTGGATCCGCAACATGTAATTATAACGTGTAATACAATTAGATGGGGCACTAATAAATACATGCAAACAAACCAAACAGTCTGAATACAACCTCGTGACAATGAACGTATTCATATAGACGTGTAAGGTTGATCATGATTGTTTTCCAGTCATTAATTGAAAATGTAATTCACATCTGAATCTGCCGAATATAAAAAATTATGAAACATGTCAGAAAAGAGAATAGATGTTAACTTTCTCTTTCAGAATATCAACTTTTTGAAGTTTAACTTTTAATGAGAAATATAACTTCAATCTCATCAGCAATAAGGAATATTTATCTCACGTTTAGAAAGCGTCATTAGATAATCTCATTTTAACATATTTTAATATGTTGCTTAAATTAGTTCGTAATGATTTATATCATATAATTTTCAGATTGTTTTCCTGTCAAGTTTACATTCTGGTTTTTTTGTTCTTTCTGGACTACCGAAAGCCCGTGATTTATTTTTACGTACACTTAGAAAAGGGATTTTGTTTGTTTCCTTTTCATTTAAATGAGTAGTGTTACAACTTATTTCAAGAAACATGTCAGTAAAGTAACTTGTTAAACTGATTTTTTTATTTCGTTCTATGAGCTGATATCTCTTTATGGAAATAAAGTCTTTGACAAAAATACCGACCAATCGAACATTCTGTTTACTTGAATTAAGTTCCCTCATCACTTCTGGTATTGCTAATTTATGTAGAGCTTAAACAATTCACTACCAATGTTTGATCTACATTTAAAGTAGTGACCAGTTCGGGTACGCATACTCTAAAACTACCAACCTTTGATCTACATTTAAAGTAGTGACCAGTTTGGGTACGCGTACTCTAACACTACCGATCTTTGATCTACATTTAAGGTAGTGACCAGTTCGGGTACGCATACTCTAAAACTACCAACCGTTGATCTACATTTAAAGTAGTGACCAGTTTGGGTACGCGTACTCTAACACTACCGATCTTTGATCTACATTTAAGGTAGTGACCAGTTCGGCTACGCATACTCTAACACTACCAATCTTTGATCTACATTTAAGGTAGTGACCAGTTCGGCTACGCATACTCTAACACTACCAATCTTTGATCTACATTTAAGGTAGTGACCAGTTTGGCTACGCATACCCTAACACTGCTTCAGACCCTGGATATACTGGTTCTAAACAGTTGCCTATCGATGCTCCTTCATCTAACAGCAGTACTTCTAGATTACCAAATCTTCTAACATTACTACACCTACTAACCTACTGTCTACTAATAACATATCTGGTTACCATGGTTACCCACTAGCGCTAACATGATATGCTTCATACTTATCGGTAAGTTTGTAGTGTTTATAATAACATATCTGGCTACCCAATAGCGCTAACATGATATGCTTCATACTAATTGGTAAGTGCGCGGTGTTTATATTAACAACAGTTACTAATGAACGCTAACAGTAGATTTACACCAGTAGAAAGGCGTGCACGTTGCTATGACTAATACGCATGAGTACAACTTCTCCCTATAGGCGGGGGACAAGGGCAGGAATGGATAGTTGTATTTCAATGCTATTTTGGACGCTAACGACACCTTCCTTATCGCGATTTTTATAATTTAGCCACACCCAATTTAAGATATACATACTTTACATGTTAATGTAAACTCGTTTGTATTTCTCTATGGTCTAAGTCTGAAGGCCTTTAATGACGTATAGTATACATGCATATGTAAAATATGTACCACTAAGCAAACCATGTTCGATTTAAATTACTGCAAAGTTTGCATGCAAATTGACCGAACGTCTATCAACTCGATCGTTTAATATCTTCACAAATCAAAGAAGACTACTTGAAGTATTATGATACACAATTTTCAATTTCAAAATATTTATCAATTCAATTGAATAAGCATTGCTTGTTGAAAATGTAAAAGTCAGTTATCACCATCAAGGGTCTAAAGTCCGTCTGGTGGCGAAATGCGCAGGTGTATTGGCTAGACAGGTTACGAGTTCAGTTTTACTTAAATATTTATTGTTTAATATATGTCTGTATTCATTCAATGATCTGATGAAATGATATGATTAATCTCAAAACTAAATATACGTGACAGTTAAAACGCACTATAGTGATAATTTGAGCAAGTATCCACCTTGTTATAAGAAAGCACTGTTTATAAAACGGCATTACTCTTTTGTTGTAGAGCTATTTTCCTTATGTTTCCACGTAGAGCACTGATAACTCAACTTAATCAATGACACCATATGTTCTTCGTCTTTATAGTTTTAAAACAGTTATTGCAGGGATATAAAACAATTGCATGCAAAATTGAACCTGGTTGTGCTTAATGGCTTTTAGAATTATATGTGTTATACGCACCATGCAATTTAACCGTTGGCATACCATTTGACAAATTGTTATGTCACCAGTTCATCGATAACTTCCGTATAAGAGTGAATCATTATCAAAATATTGATACAATAAACTATGGGGTTATATGTAATGTTTGCGTCTTCATGTATACTGTCAATAGGCGTCTTGCATGTATATACTGAAACATAACGCATAACATAAACATGTGAATGAAAATTTCATCTGAACTTCATTTGATTCATAAATAGAATTGTATAACAATTTCTTTCTGAAAAATGTAGTTGAGCTACAGGAAGAATAGATTTCTAATTAACATACAGACGCTGAGACATTCTAGAATATACAATCATATTCCTACATTAATCCAGACATTATGTAAACGAGTGTCTCCTTGTTCGACAATAAGCTGATAAAAGTATAACGTTTTGCTTACTTCTGTCATCGCCTCAATTCCAGAAAGTTCTAACTCCTTTTTTGATAAAAAACCAACGTAAGGTTTTGTTATCGTTGGAAAGCGCTTTATAATATCTAAAAATGCACTTTTGTAGACTTAGAACATTCACAAATTGAGGTGACGTTTTTTATATTTCTGTGTATTACTGAGTGTTTTTATTTTGCAGTTTGCAGAGTCAAGAAAATATCAACTCCTATATTTATCAAACGGGAAAGTTCATTTTTAGGTTCAATCTTCGGTGATCCGTTACAACCAGGAAAGTTCTGGGTATCTAGAGACTATTTTGGTCAATATTTTGAAGAATATGATAATTTAGATAATCTAAAGAAAGCTGTGATCGGAAGAAAGTATAACATAGCACATCATCGGTATTCTGGCACCCAACACGCAATCTATAACAACTCTATCTATTATCATTATTACGAGAAACAACACGTGGTACGATACAATCTATCCGATCATGCTGTTGCTGCCGCTGTCAAGGTCATCGGGAGTCACTTCAATGACAGCAACTTTCTATACAAGGACAGTAAAACATACTATGATATAACAGCTGATGAGAATGGTGTATGGATAGTGTATGGAAGATGGCGGATAAACGGTTCATATATCCACGTGATCAAAGCGGATCTAGTAACGCTTGATGTTATACGTGTCTGGCGACTTCCGGTAGAAATTGGAACATATAAGAATGGATTTATCGCGTGTGGTGTTCTGTATCTTGTACAGGAAAGTGGGGATAGTAAGATTGACGCGGAAATTGGGTTTGCTTACGATTTCTACAGCGACGAGGAAACTAAAGTAAATATTAAGTTAAAGATACCGTTTGGTAAACCTAGTATGTTTACGTTCTACACGAACACACCAGACAGAAAAAATAGTTTGTTGCTTTCTTGGGATAATGGAAACATTATAAAGTACCATATGTTGTTCTAAAACGTTCGTCTGATGCTACAGGCGTATATGAAGCTATTCAATGTATCTAGGTAGTATAGACCAGCGAATTAGACACGACTCTCGATCGTCTATTAGCATACTTTAACAGCTTTTATCACATAATCTGCGTTCAAGGAGTGCCGTAAAGCCGTGCTGTAAATATCGTTCGGCATTTCCAGACTGTGCAATAAATATTTAAATGAGCTTGACGTGACGTTAGTCAATCCATGCATTGACCCGTCAATGACGTCATGATAATTTCAACGTCGCCATGACGTCGCGCTAATTGTACTGCTGAATTTGGCTGAAACTTATGCAGCGTGCATCATCCTTTTGAACAATAATGAGCGTTTTCTAAGGTTATGTGATCAATAGAATCTTACATTCGTGCTAATTACATACGAGTTTTATTAAACTCGTAGACTAAAATGTTTTTCGGTGTAAGGGCGAATGTTATTTCACCTCGTGAGCATCTGACTTTAATTCACTCGTGAAAATATTGCGTCAGCTGCTCACTCGGTGAAATAACTCTCGATCTTACACCGAAAATGTCCTCTAATATATTGTCCATATTTATAGCCCCGTTGTATTTTTTCGTAAGCGGGAAGTATCAAGAAGGGGTCTAAAGGACCGATATTGCACGAGAACCTTGTAATACACACATGCATGAAGGTCAGGATCATGTCAAATTATCTGGACTATACTTTACTTTCAAATATACGCCTTTTAACGCTGATAACAAATTGTATATATGTCTATACTATATAAGTTGTTATTTAATTGTTGTGTTGTCGAACTGCGCTCAACTATTTCATGTACATGTATAGTAAAAGCCTAAATAAAATGCACGCATTGTTTTAATTGTTCACTGTTATACCAAACTGTGTTTTCATTATAGTATATTCGATTTAAGGCAAGATAACAGTCGGTTAACTTACTACCCAGTTCCTTAGATAGTGATGACTGCCTTGAACATGATAGTAAAAAGGGTCCTTTGGCATATTCGCTCAAGATAAAATAAAGCAACTTTGAATACTTGCACACAGACATGTCCTCGGGCCTTTATTAAGACAAGAAATTATGCATGTACATGTATGCCTATGTTTTACGGGACTGCCTGTTTATAATGTTGTCTGTTTCTGTTGCTTAAATAATCAAAATTGTATATACAAATACGTCAACTTCAAAAGCTACCTAAAATATGAAAATAGATTAATCGCTAGAATAACTTCAATTGTTATTTGGGGTGGATTATTTTTTCCTTCTTTCGAAACTTGAAGTATTTGTAATTCTAGATTATATTTGAACTTATTTCCTATCTTGTGATACACATGTACCGTTTTCATTGTCTATTGATTGGTTAAATGGAAGTCAAAACAGGTTTGGAGACATGCACTAAAACATGTTTGGACGAGATGGTACATTATAATATTGATAGTTGCTTATGATGTCTAAGTATGTAAGTAATTATTTAATTGTTATTTAGATTCCATATGGCATGCGAGTGAATACACTCGTTTAGGGTTGGTTCATATAATGTATAGCGTATAGAAAAACGGCATCACTTCATTTTTTTTGATACGCTAGTAGTCATTATGCATTAACTTATTTACTTAGCTTTGTTTAGTGTTAATATCTTGTATATAATCAACAAAAATGCTCGGATTGTTATGATATGTGTTACTGATACATGTATGCTGTATTTGTTGTTTGTTTATATATGTTATAGGTTATGTACAAGACTAGATTATCCGACAGTGCTTGCACAGTAAACAGTATGTTAACACCATTATTATAATATATGAAACAAGTAAATTCTGCTTGGAACCACAATAAGGGTCGTGTTTAATATATCAAGGCAGTGTCAACTGTACTAACATTTGATTAAAGCTATAGTTCATAACATTTGATCTGAGGCTAATTAATCTTCGTATGTTTTCGTTATTGTACTCGAACTCTCTCTTCCCTTGTAGTCGGAGATCATTTGCCTATTATTGCTGGAAACCTGAATGAACCATGTACGACGAACTGTCTCCGTAGAACGCCAACAAATCGTTTATAAAGTCAAAACTAAAATAATTTGAGGTTTATTTGTTAATGTCAATGCGTCCTTCACTCAGAATGTTCTCTATTAGTCACCACTAACAGACAACAGATACAATTATATTTACGTTTTAACTTTAAAGGTGCTGCCTCACAGATCGGGCTAAATGTTTTGAAAGATGTAATTTTCCTATCCCACCAAGTAGTTATGCATTTGAAAGTCGCTGGCTGCCGCTTTATGAACACTTTATGTCACATAAGCAATTTAAGGTGGTACGCGCCTTTTATATAACGATCGAATTTTTTCCGAAATATCTGAAAATGACAGAAAAGTCATTTACAACGACATTGAAATCATAAAACTGACATGTCACCAGGCTCGTTTTCGTGTCTTTCTAATGACCTACCATTGAATTTTGATATTTTATATATTTGTTGCATACACATGTATGACACCATCAAGTTCATTTTAAGATTTGTATTTTATTAAACCACTTTTAAAGAATGCATGCTATTTTGTTCAATGGTTATTCTTGTTGACCTTAGTCCTAATTTAGGCTGCCTGGTGAACAATTTCAATATGTGTACATGATAAATAGTGTGATTGTTTATCGTATATACAGGCAACTATACCAAACTTACGCGAATATTTGACAATTTTATTTTATTTTTGCAATACACCAATACGTTAGGTAGCACATTTAAACGCACGTACATGTATTCTGAAAAATAATATTACCATTAATATTGATACCTCAGGTTTTGGAATCGCTACAAAAAGTATGTTCGTCTGCACAGTAAACTTAGCCACTAAGACAAGACGAATTCGCACTCAAGACAACATCGTATGACCTAGACATATCTTTGAAACTGTTTTTAATTGTAACCGTCAGTACAAACCACGTATTCATTTTGACACTGGAAAGCACAATGAAGCGAAATAGGTCCTCTTTTGTGTTCAATATTTTAACTTGGCGTTTGATTAGAAATTGTATATATAACATTATGTATATCGATGGCTTAGAAGAAGAAGATCGTACATGTAAGTACAAAAATGCTATTTTGAGATAACAAGGAAAAACTGTCTGAAAGCTACTCTTTACTTATGGAAAAACAAGCTTTTTCAAATCAGATTGGTCAACATGATTTGTTGCGATTTTCATTAAAATAGACCCACAGGAAGCGTATTGTGATTTCATATATGTTTGGGTATTATAAGGTGCTACTTACGACTTTCTCATTCTAAGCCGGCGATATGCGCTGTTATGGTTCACTGCCGGATATTCTTAGTATAAAGTGTAAATTAATTTCTTTGTAATCACTATAATTATATTACATATGTTAATCTAAGGCCTAGTTCACTGTTATGTTTAATCTTGTAAGGCTGGTTTCATAGTCATTTTTATTGTCATTAAACGTTTTGATATCAATAGCAGCTTGTTGTATTTGTTTATCATTGTACACTTTATAATGCTGAGCATAGCCTGTATTTGACAGTCAGCTGTCTGCTGAAATATGACAGACATATGACTGCCTCACATTCTACCTAACACATCCATCATTGCAAGCCGGAAACATGTATCAGCTTCAGGTAAAGATAACTCACATAGAAATATAAAAAGTATCATTTTATGATAACTGATGAGATACGGAGTTCTATCAGTGCCATAAAACCTATATCTTTATTGCATTGGTTGATATCAGCTCCAACTCGCGGGGACTACTTTGATGCTATCATCAAACTTAACTATAAAATGTAACTGATTAGTGAACAGAAACATTGCATGTAAATATTCATTTTCTGAGTTTCAGCATTGCCTATAAGTTGGTGTACGTATATGTGACAATTCTAAAACAAAGTTGCTTCCGCAAATATGGCAAATATGAATGTAATAATGTACTTATCCGCGTATTAACTAGTTGCAATGTAGCATAAATTATGCCAATTTTGCTACCAGATAAGCATAAAAATAACTTGACATGACTGGGTTTGTTTTTAATTTTAACACTAAATGATGATAAACTGTATTTAAATTTTGATTTGATAGAAATAAGTTCTTCGTATCGTCCCAACGCTTCTGGATCTTTTAAAAATTTCGAACAATCAAATATCATTTCTGTATGAATCATATTTACACATATGATCACAATTTGGTAACCATTTTAAATGTATGAGAAGTGTTAGATAAGAAAGTTAAGGTATAGAACAATGTCAACATTTTCTTATTCCACTTCAGCTTAAGTCTCCTTTATAACACAGTCACGAGCTTCCGCTATAAATTTGTCTATCAAATGTCGAACTTGCTTAATTTTAACAACACTTTACATGAAAAATGAGTATACTGCCTTCAGCTGAGTAATTTTCTCTCGACAAAATAGTTAAGTTTTTAAATTGTTTGTGACTTTCCATTAACCGATTGACACTTTTGTCGACGAAAACATATAAATTATTCAAGGCCGTAGTTAGCTTAAACGTTATCATATTTTACTGAAATATACATTATAATCTTACAAGTTTATCATCGAACATCATCGCACGTGCTTGGTCTGCAGATGTCACGATGCAAGAGGACCACAAAATTGACAATACGGCGACATGTTATACTCTAGCATGTTTTATGTCGTGGCATTAGAATGGAAAGGATGTATCCCACACGGTGCACAATCACATGGGCTATGACGTCACATTTTGTCATAGATCATGTGATTGTGCACCGTGTATCTGCAATCAAACAATCTGTCAGATAGGCACGCAGCAGACATATTAACGAATATCTTAAAGGAATATGAATACTTTTAAGAGTACATGTTATAATTATCTGCGTGAGGATAATTACGTTGTTTGATGTGTGCGCATTTCCACAATTCATAAAATACTTGTTGCATTTGTGTGTGTTTCCAAAATTAATTGAATACTTATTGCTTTAAGGAATACTAAAATAATGCCTTTCATTTATGTAAAGCAAGCATAAAACACGGCCTTCAACGTGTCCACGAAACATTCACAACCATAGTGCATTATCAGGTTGATCAACACTAACTAAGCCTGTCAGAAACATGCATGTCCATAAGGCATTCAAGTGTTCGTTTCTCTACTTCTTGTAAGAAGTCATTGTTAGATGTATAAATATGTTCATGAATAGGATTAACGCATACAGCAATCTGCTTTGAAGTATAATTGGAACATGCTCCGCTTTAATGGAATTTTAATACTGTTGCAAGTACAATATTACATGTTATTCCATCTTATCAATTTTCTGTCTGAATTAATGGATTTAATTATAACATAGAAAATGTTTTCTGAAACTGTATTATAGATCAGTTGGTTGCGTTGCCTAGTAATATCTACTCCACTAATGATTTGGCCGTCGACTAACACTCGTTTAGGCTAATACAGTGGGACGAGACTTCTACTGACAGAGACAATTAAATGAACCTCGTCACTTGGTTACCTAACATTTGGTATACACTAAACATACACTATATGAAAAAAACACTACATCTTTGAAATGAACATTTTGCAGGAAATACCGCAATATTAAAACTTGTGTTCCCTTCAACATTATCCCGAGGGAAATAACCGCACACCAGGCAAAAGCGGATTTAGCTCAGTGGTAACGCACTGGACTGTCAATTCAGAGGTCGTGGGTTCAATCCCTGGCATCGGAGCTTGACATATCTGAAATATGATCCCGCTATATTGGACCATGTGGTCTGCCATAAGTGCCAGAAGCTGTTTATCGGTGCTATACACCGGACACATTATAGAACCAGACTGTCTATTCGAAATAAGAGGTAGGCGCACTTCTGCAGCACCGGACATGCCTGTACCTGTATAAAATGTCTATCTCTCCCTTCAGAGGCTTTCTCTCAGTCTGTCCAACTGGTCAGATCATGCTATATCTGCACTGGTAGAGGATTCGCCTGCGCCCTTGCGGCTGAAACACAATAATGTAAAGTGCCTTTGAACGTGCGTTCACATAAATAAGGCGCTATACAAATCTGGTATATTTCTTATTTCTATTTGAAAGGAGCTAAGTGCGTAAAGGCGAACATCAAAGTCATACCAAATATTTATTTACCGATAATCCCGCACTCAGTAAAGTTTAACTTATTTATTTATCACGTTCGTCAACAAACTTAGCTGTGCTGGTCTTGTAAGATAATCCGTGATTCATTAGTGATAATAGCAGCTCTTTACATAACGCTTTAAACTGCGTAAAATGTATAGTGTCTTGGTTTTTTTTGGTTAGCTGAAACAGATTAGTAAATTGTAAGATAATTTCTGCTAAGATGCTTCGTCAATATCGCTACCCACCCTCCAGCAAAACAAAGCAGTTTATATGTTTTGACCACATGGTCAGTATAGTGAGGAGACATCTTGCAATCAAGGACATTTTTGTGGACCGCAAGTAAAGATCGACAAAAAATCTCACAACTTCTAGATAATAAAGATTTATGTATCCTGGCTTATAACACCATACTCAATCACTAACAGAACAGACAAAACTTGGAAGAAGCGCAAGACAATTGCTGTGATATATCTTAATTTGAACCAAGGATCATTCAAACGTGTCTTCATGTCCAGAATAAGCGATCAGAATACCATATGAGACGCTTAACAAGAATAATCCGAGACTTTGCCATTCCGGCAACAATGTTGTTGTTGTTGTTGTGGTGGTGGTGGTAAGTACAGTTGTCTGTAACATTACGTCTGCAGTGTACAGTCACCCTGAACCTTCGTGTTACTTCCCTAATTAATTGGTTAAACCTACCCGATGCATACAGTATTACACGGGGCTGGTAATCGACGCGTACAGTATCACATGGGCCTGGACCCTACTCGACGCGTACAGTATGACACGGTGCTGGTACTCGGCGCGTACAGTATCACACGGGACTGGACCCTACTCGACGCGTACTGTATCACACGGGACTGGAACTTACTCGACGCGTACAGTATCACACGGGGCTGGACTGTACTCGACGCGTACAGTATCACACGGGACTGGACCGTACTCGACGCGTACAGTATCACACGAGGCCGGACCGTACTCGACGCGTACAGTATCACGCGGGGCTGGACCGTACTCGACGCGTACAGTATCACACGAGGCTGGACCGTACTCGACGCGTACAGTATCACACGGGGCTGGACCGTACTTGACGCGTACAGTATCACGCGGGGCTGGACCGTACTCGACGCGTACTGTATCACACGAGGCCGGACCGTACTCGACGCGTACAGTATCACACGGGGCTGGACCGTACTCGACGCGTACAGTATCACACGGGGCTGGACTGTACTCGACGCGTACAGTATCACACGGGACTGGACCGTACTCGACGTGTACAGTATCACACGAGGCCGGACCGTACTCAACGCGTACAGTATCACGCGGGGCAGGTACTCGTACGCAGGACGCGTACAATCTACAGGACCTTAAACGACGCGGAGCTGGTAATTGACGCGTATAGTATCACACGGGGCTGGACCATACTCGACGCGTACAGTATCAATCGGAGCTCGACATTCTAGACGCGTACAGTATCACACGGGGCTGGACCGTACTCGATGCGTACATTATCACACGAGGCTGGTCCATACTCGACGCGTACAGTACCACACGGGGGTGGACCGTACTCGACGCGTTCAGTATCACACGGAGCTGGACCGTACTCGACGCGTTCAGTATCAAACGGAGCTGGACCATACTCGACGCGTAAAGAATCACACGGGGCTGGACCGTACTCGACGCGTACAGTATCACACGGAGATTGTACTTGATGCGTACAATATCACACGGAACTGGACCATACTCGACGCGTACAGTATCACACGGGGCTCGACCGTCAGAAATTAAAAAGCAGACACTTGGAGACAGCAAGTCTGTCTACTAATAAATATAGACTATTGTTGTTTTATGGCGGGCAACAGTCGTATAACAACATTCTGACTTTCATTGCATTAGATATACTTCCGTCTTTCCACAACAACGGATATGTTGAACTCTCATTCTTACCTGTTTGTATGTGGTTCTTCATAGATCAATATTGACTTGTTAACGAAAGACACCAAGTCAGCCCACAAGTCATGAACTATTTATATAGACTGAACTGGCTCTACCATTTATAATCGAACAATTATAATCAAATACAGTATGTAATAGGCAATCAACGACCGCTGATTCCAGACCCGGAACTTAATCAACTGACTAACCAGTAATTTTACGTATGTGCGACCAATTATATGGAAATTGCTTCGAACAGTATCGCTGTCTAGAAGTGCCTCCTCATAAGTTAGAACCAACAGCGAAACTGTACAGACATGGTCATTGATCACTGATACAGACAATTCTAAACATCTCTGCTAGGCTTAGTACTATGGAACACCATAGCTGTATCATTGTGAACATTTGGACTAATTTGTTAATTTGTTTAACATAATAGGACTGTTTTACAACATAAAACAGCTATGGTGTTCTATAACGTGCAGTCTCTATTTGTTAGTATGCTCTATAACTATGTTTTATATAAAAAAGAGGTCGATATTTACTTCTCCGCATGGTTGGACAGTTGGAACTTGGACTTTCAGCGATTAACTTAACTTTCTCGTTCAGTTATGTGTTAAACATTGTGCCGTGTAATTGCGGTTTATGTTGTTTGTTTTTTTCAGTGATCGTCTGTTGAAGTCGGACGTTGCCTTCCCTATCCGATTTTTAATAATACTTTTTAAAAAAAATATCCAGATTTCAGATTACAAATTAGTTAAAATTTTAAATTGTTTGTGTCCTTCTATTAACCGATTGTCGACGAAAAGGTATAAATTATTCAAGGCATCAGTTAGCTTAAACTCTGTCCATTTTTCTGAAATCTACATCTCATTGTTACACTTTTATCATTGAACAGTACCTCACGTTCTTGGTCTGCTGATGACCCGATGCAAGAGGACGAAACAATTGACAATACGGCGACATGTTATACTCTAGCATGTATTATATCGCCAACTCCGAATGGAAAGGAAGAATCTCATACGGTGCACAACTACGTGGTCTATGACGTCATATTTTGGGTATCGCGTCTACAAAGATGTGACGTCATGGACCACGTGATTGTGCACTATGTGTCTGCAAACAAACAAAGAGGGAGTTATGTCATGCTCATTGTAAGGTGGCGATATGTGGGTAATTTTTTTGTTTCGCCATCTAGTTATATCAGTCAGGTAGTCAAGTAGATATATTATCGAATTTATAAATGGAATATTGATATTTTTAAGTGTTCATGTTATATTTATCTGCGTGAGAACAATTACCTTGTTTCATTTGTGTACATTTCCACAATTTATTAAATGCTAGTTGCTTTAAGGAATACTAGGTTAAAAACATCGTTGGCATAAAACACGTGCTTTCAACGTTTTCTCAAAACATTCACTGCAGAGGTTTATAACCAGGTTTATCAACACTAACTAGGCCTGTCAGAAACATGCACGTCCATAAGGCCATCTAGTGTTCTCTTCTGTCAGAATCAAGCATGTCCATAAATGTCCATAAGACCATGCATCTAGTGCACTCTTCTGTTAGAATCATGCATGTCTATAAGTGTTCGTTTCTCTGCTTCTAGAAGAAGACAGTGTTAGATGTATAAATATGTTCATGAATAGGATTAATGCATACAACATTCTGCTTTGAAGTATAATTGCTACATACTCAATGTTTAATGGAATTTTAATACTGTTGCAAGTACAATATTACATGTTATCCCATCTTATCAATTTTCTGCCTGAATTAATGGATTTAATTATTACAAAGAAAATGTTTTCTGAAACTGTATTATAGATCAATTGGTTGCGTTGCCTAGTAATATCTACTCCACTAATGATTTGGCCGTCGACTAACACTCGTTTAGGCTAATACAGTGGAACTAGACTATGACTGAGAGAGTCATTAAATGAACACAATACCTTGGTTACCTAACATCTATTTAACACTATACATAGACTACATGATAAAACATAAATTCTACATCTTTCTATGACTTTTGTTGCCTTCAACATTATCCCGAGGGAAATCTTCGCAAACCAGGCAAAAGGAGATAAGTATGTAAACGCATCAAAGTCATAACAAATATTTCTTTACCTCAGTAAAGTTTAAAATATTTATTTATCACTTTCGTCAACAAAAATAGTTGTACTTGTCGTAGTTTAAAACCAGAATATTTGACTTCAGTCAAATGAATTGTCTGCTCATATTTTCGCAATTTGTACGATAATCCGTGATTCCTTAGTGATAATACATGTAGTAGCTCTTTACATAATGCGTCAAACTGTGTAAAATATACATTGTATATCATCTTGGTTTTCTTGTTTAGCTGAAACACTGTCGTCAATTTTAAGATAATTTTTGCTAAGATGCTTTGTCAATATTTTCACCAGCAAATCAAAACAGTTTAAAGGAAGTGATCGGGTCAATTAACATGTTTTGACCACGTGGTCAGTTTCGTGATCGGGTCAGTGAATATGTTTTGAACACGTGGTCAGTATAGTGAGGAGTCATTGCAGAATCCAGTATAATGACAATACATTGGATTACGAACAACCATATATTTTATGCCAGCCTGACAAGGACATTTTTGTGGACTGCAAGTAAACATCGAGAAAAATATCACAACTTCTAGATAATAATGATTTATGTATCCAGGCTTATTACACCATACTCAATCACTAACAGAACAGACAGAGCTGGGAAGAAGCGCAAGACAATTGCTGTGATATATCTTAATTTAAAACAAGGATCATTCAAACGTGTCTTCATGTCTAGAATAAGCGATCAGAATACCTTATGAGACGCTTAACAAGATTAATCCGAGACTTCACAAATCCGGCAACAATGTTGTTGTCGTTGTTGTGGTGGAGGTAAGTACATGCATTTTGCAGTTTTGATATGGCTTTGAAAGGACACTGGTATAGTACTCGGTCGGAAGTTAGGATACTCGTCATATGAGTTCCTTCCGTGCGTTACATCGTCGTTCAGCCATAGCCATATGAAAACTGTATAATTCATCGACAAAACTTATAGTTTAAAGTGTAATTCAACTTTTTAGTTATAACTTCTCTAAGATTTTAGTATTATGTTTACACACCTAACGCTGTAGACCACATTATTCTTTGTTTGGCGTTTTCCAGAATGTATAAGTCATTGGATGACCAAATGCCACAAGAATAACCCCGTGTTAACACAAACATGCACCCACCAGAATCATTATTCATACGGTTTTAAACACATGAAGTTTCCCTGAGGCTAAACTTGAAAGATTAATGAACCACGTGTTACATGAAATACTTATTTTAGCGTTGAGTCGCCAGATGAAAATGTAAACATACTTTGTGAGGACAAGTCCAGTGCATCTTTGGTTGACTTGCAATCACTCGCATACGGTACAAACTCATAAATCACAGTGCCCGTAATTAGTTGTCTACTGTGTAATTCAATAAGTTGATTTGGAGTTCGTTTGTCCAAGTAATTGGTGAATTTGTGAATTGGTGAGTTTTTAAATTGAAATATATGTGCATTGTGTGGAAGACTAGGGAGACACGTTTGAAAAATAACAGTTGCCTTCTTTGTGAGTTTAATTTTAATTGTATCCAATTTGCCTGTCGGCGGATGTAGCTAGTGCAAGTGTGTTGTTTCTCAACATTTATTTGATTGTATTGAATGCCGTCAACATACCACAACTACCTGGATACAAGCCTGGTAATTATTCCTTGACTCTACATAAAACCATAGTTTACCATGTATGTGGGGATTATTTGGAAGTATCTGAATATCTCGGAATACATGTAGCTGGTATGGTAATCGACAAGCATACAATGGCTGGAATCCACAATCAGTTTTTTATTAGCCCCATTATACTTATTATGTTGGATATATTTTTGTACACAACTTTATAAAGAAATATGTGTCAGACTGCTAAAGAGCAGTAATTGACAGACTAAGATATTAGCAAAACGTGACAGAATACTTCATAAATGATGCAAAATAAACTAATAATGCAAAGTTCTATCTTATTAAAAGGACTAGGTAGATTTACAGACAACAGCTACACTCTGAGAAAAATAGTCTACCCAGCTGGCATTATGCATGATCGATATTTTATTATGGTGTCCAAGTACCAGACAACCTGCGTTGATGCGTTTTAATGATCGTATTTGTTCCTACAACAATAATGTGTGCATCATTATTGTTATACGATATTATAACAGAAATAAACAACATGTAAATAATTAGGTCATTCGGCTGGGGTATTCACCTTCTTTATTGCTGAAAATAGGTCATGCAGTTGAAACTATTGCATTCAGCTTTGTGTCACTTGGTATTACAGCCGTTCTACTGTTGACACTAAGTCATTTAGCTAGGGTATTTAGCTTTTGCTGAAACTGGTTCATTCAGTTTTTTGACAGCTGGGTATTGGGCAAATCATTTTCCCGTTCGGTTATGTGTTGGGCATTGTTGTAATTTACGTATCATGGTGGAAACAGGAATACACTTTTGTCACACATTTGTATTCAATGTTGCACATGCAATGACGTAGATCTGTATGAATCGGTGGTTATACATTTTAGATAAGGTAAGATTAATGTTATTGGATAAGTTCGTATTTTAAACCATATTCCAGAGAGGCTAGAACAGAAAACTAAATACAGCATCAAATGTAAGTACAATGTATACAGCTATATACCGAAACGTGAAATAACCTCATGTGAAATGTAAAACGTCAATATGTCATGTACAAGCATGTATAAAGTTAAATACTCAAAATATGAGGCCAAAGTTAATATCTGGAAAGTTCCCATTTGTCAAGTGGAGTTTTGGTCGGAACAAATAACTTACTACATAAGTGCCGGACAAAGCGTCTATGTTTATCCCCTAACTGCATCGTAACTGGTATTCAAACTAATATATTAAACACATAGTGTAAAGGAAATGTAGCCCGTAATTCAATAAGTCTTCAGAAATATTAGTTTATTACATTCTAATATTTGAACAACCGATTTTATGTTTCCTAATATGCAGCTTCACTTCCTCATAGTGAGGTGGTGGTGTACTGATATAATTATGTTTAAAGTAGTCTCCATAGAAAGTAATCCACATAAAAAGAAGTATCCATAGAAAGTAGTCCCCATAGAAAGTAGTTTCCATATAATTATGTTCCGACATTAAAGATGTTGGTCCTCTGTGTAACAAGATTGAGATAAATATCGTTGCGTATCAAAACATTCAAGTTGAAAATTGACATTGGCTTTTGAGGATATACAGTATGTCACACCGGTAAAATGTTGTATTATCATTTGTATGCAATACAACTCAATTGTGTGTCTCTCCCTGAGTCACACTGATTTTCCGAATTATTTCATTTCGTCGTTTCCTTAGAATACATACATTGTCCTCCAAAATCAGTCACAGAAAATGGTAGGTTTATAGTGATGTTTTCCTGCTATTTCAAGTCTCCCAGGTAGGCTATGCATTTTTCTAATACACAACAGCTGATTTGGCCGAAGTACCCACACATTTCAGCCCCTCAGTCAGGGTGTAGTTATCCTGAAAAAGATAAAAACAACTGTTAGCTGTTGACAGAAAGTCCATATTTGAAATATATACAGGAATTTTGGTCAACAATCCAGTTTCATCAGTCAAACAGTACTTGATAGAACAGCATTAAATTTTTGATAGGAACTATTTTACCACCAGGTAGTACTTTCACCGGTGTGACACCAATAAGGTTCTGGTATATGGATGATAACAAGTGTAGAGCGCAGTACAATAAGTACCTCTCTGGACGGTGTAGAGTCCCCATGTCGGTTTTGGAAACAATTGGTTTCATTACTATGTTCATATTTCGTTTGGTTCAATGTGTTTTATGACATTTTGACAATAAATACCCTTTATTAATTTGTTTGAAATTTGTTGATATTATCCCTTATTCCACAAAACATCGCCATTGGTTGCGACTCCATGCCTTGTGTGTTTTATGCTCTCTGCTCTCGGCTGGTTAAGTTGAGTTCTACCTTCCCTGTCTGAATTAATATTATCTTTCTCATTTTCTCATCATTATAATACCATGTTGTTTGACATACGAGGGTTATTTTAAGTCCGAGGAATAGTTTCATAGAATTGTCAACGTTTTCAAGAATTCAGTGATATTTTTCAGAGAGACAAAGACACACAAAGGTATTGCAATGCATTCAGCAAAACATTCTTAATTTTTTGTAAGATTTCAAAGTAGGTTGCAGTTCTTATTGTATCGATGAAAACGCCTGGAAGAGCTTCCCGATGCAAATTTCACGTCGCGTCAAAAAATTGTCAAACTAACCAATCAATTGTCCCTAGTGAATAGTTACCTATTAACTACCAATCAATATCACTGCACGGAATGTTTTCTTCATATAGGTCACACAGTTTCAATATCCCCACAATCATAATGCGATATTGATGTCGCCGTACTAGAAAAAGCCGTCAACATATCGGTAGATCATTAGAATTTGATCAGTTTTGGTCTTTTGGCGGGAAAATCTCCACTTGAAACATGAGAGTTGTTGACTGCCGCCGTTGCTGTCGTTGTATGTCACTGCAAAACTGCTAATACAGTTGATCATATGAAGGGACGGTCTGCTGTGAATCAGAACAAAAACATTGTGTCGAACATTTTCGCTTGTTCTTTCACTTTCAAACGCTTGGCAAAGCGTCCCAAGATACCTTGACGCGATGCATATTTTGAGAATATAAAGCGATGTTATTATTATGGCAGGTACATTGTGGGTCATTTGACTTACTGAGTGAGATATATTCAGAACATGTGAATGTAGTATAGTCAGTGAAAACGTTGCACTGGGTAGCCATTTTTGACGTTATTATGACAGAAGTGCCATTTTGTATGAGATGTCCTCACCCCTTCGATTAAAATTACAAAATGTGTCATGAATGGTTCTATTGAAAAATGCCAAATGTGAAGTAATTTGAACACACGATAAACATTTTAGAGCTCTTTTATGGAGCTTAAAAAACGCCCATCGTATTATACTTATCTCGTCATTTATGTTTAAAATGGCATGTACTCATACACTGTAGTTTGTTTTATCTATCAAAACGTATGAACAAGAATGATTGAGACTTTTGTATATAATGGTTGGTGAAACTGAGATTAAAATGCACAAAACCACCGGTAAATACATCTATATGTAAGCGTTAATGTCGCTGTAGAACTAATACAAGAAAATCATATCCGCATGTAAAGACAAAACTTATATCTGTGTAAAATAAAAGTTGAATGTAATATCGGAACATGATAAATAAATCTGTATTTCAGTGTATTTGAATTGATTACAAGTTGTATGTCATATTGTAATAGTTATATACTGATAGTTTGCGAATTATGATGTTTCGACAAATCAAATGCTTTGTGAAATCACCGGGATTATATTTCGTAGTTCTATGTATTTTTGTAGCACTTTTTGGAGGTTTTGTTTGTGAATATGATCCTCTTCATATATACATGTTCTGTATTCACGTAGTACAACATGCCGTGCTCCTACGTACGTTCATGTATTTTTGTAGAACTATACATGTACGTATATGATCTGTTTCGAGGCGCTCTAGTGAGAGGAAAACATTGTACATGCATCTTTGAATATATAAAGGCGCACACACGGGCTCGTATGTGCTATATTTGTAACATTATGTGCTTTTCAATAATCATCGCAGGTTCGAACAATGGTAATCGGTAGTATTGATGACGAGGTTTGAATAGTGATCACGCTGATACCTTTATATACATTGAATTATGACTTGATCGTTGGTTCCTGGCATGTCATCCACGTGCAGTGAAGTTGTTATAACACGTTAGAGCTAATTTATAATACTTCGATAAAGATTGGTTAGGTCAGCTGTCCCCTGTATGACCATACTACTATTAAATAGATCATTAAAACCGAACGAATGTTTTGTATTTTTTAAACGAATAATCTGTTGTTGTGCCTAGCTGCTAATAAGGTAGGTAGCACATTGTGTCATTGTGAAGACAAAGAAATGCAGTAATGCTTGAGGGGACAATGCCGAAACAACAGGATCAATAGAAAACTCGCATATGTTGTGCCATAATCAACTGAAGAATATATTCCTGATTTACTTTGCAAATGTTGCAACTAGACTTGCTCGTTTTTATCTTATTTTAGACAAGATAAATTAAAATTGTCAAGAACTGCAATATGTGTCCATATAACACGGATGCCTCTACTTGTCATTTGACCATGCCAAGGGTCATGACTCAAATACACATGTTAACTAATATTCCTACAACGCATGATGACCAAAAGTATGTATAGGTTTCCACGGCCGCAACTTCGCTAATATTATTTAGATCAGAATGAAAACACCTTCTGACTAATATTACTTTGAAGTTTGAAAACTTTAGCCCAAATACGTGTCAAGCAAAATTAATCAAATTTCATCATTGCAAATGCAATAACTTTTGTTAATACATGTACTTATCGGAAAAGAAATATATAGATGCACATCAACCCATACTGACTTATATTCCAATGAGGTTAGAAGACTGTAGCACAAGTACTATTCGAGTTACAGACAATACAACATTTTGGGATGGACGGACAATCTACATTCTTCTCCATGTGGTGGAGCATAACAAATGCTTACCTGATTTCATAGTTTAATGTACATGTATGTACATGTACTCTGGCAAATCAGTAAATGTTCACAAATTTGGAATGAAACATTTTGTGGATTAAAGTCCATAATTCACCAGTCTGAGAGAATATTACATTATATCATATTGATGCGGAAACTGTATGTTATAGAGCATTTAATAACGACGCTATCTTAGATAAGAGACATTTATAGATATATCATTGAAAAATCTGATATTTCCAAAAACAAAACAATAAATCACAAAACGTTATCAACATAGAAACATTATAATCAAAATTTAATTAAAGCCTCGTCATTTTAATCTTTAGCCATGTAATTTGTGACGGTACTATATTAAATTTGTAGAAAGTACAATGTATATCGATTTATAATAAGGCGGATCAGTTTTAGATTTATTATATACTGATCAATGTATTGTAACAAATACAGCCTGTATTCGCATTAAGTCGTTTTTAGACACTGTTATGAATTAATTACCACACACAGCGTTATAATACGACTCCAGGGTGTGCATATAAACATTAAATGAAGATCACGTTAATACAGATAGAACACACAAATACATTTCTGAGAACCAATCGGCACAATAATTACTTACACCGTGATGACGACACAATTACAAGTATAATAACCTGATGTTTATTTAGACCCATAAAGATAATGAGCAATTTTAGCCTGCATTCGCACTGAGTCGTTTTTAGACATTTGTTATAAAGTATTATTATTATACCATATTTATATAGCCCTTTTTTGTATGTATATACACGTTCAAAAGTGTTGTACAGTCACAAGTACGTCATGGTTAAAACAAATCACATAACTCACACAATTATATATGGACAAATTTAAAAATCAAGGTTATGACTAAAATACGAACAAGGAGATTTCCAGAATTTTAATAACTTATTTCCGATGCGTAGTGCGCTGGGTCCATCGTATGGCCACCCCCGGATATGTTATGCATCGTAGTTAGTCCAATGAGTCAAAACATTTCAATGAAAACCAACACGCTCTCTTTTTACGACGAGATTATACACCACATATATAATGTAAGACACTGTTTACTAATGTACTAGTGTTTCAAGAAACCGTCTTCAAAGGTATAAATGTGCTACCTTTTAGAAGACCCCCAAGTAGTCAAACTAATAATCAGCTAGAATAAGCTTTCGTAAAACAGTGCGTTTTAAGCGCTTTCTTGAATGAATGTTGGCACTGCATTCCATAGATTCGGTGCTGCAGCCATGAAACATCATTCGCCGTACGATACAGTCCTCATCCTTGGCACAACTAGAAGAATAGAGTCATTTTGTGACCTAAACTGTCTTTGTGGAGTATATATTTCCAACATACTTCTGATGTAGCCTAGGGACTTTCCATGTAGTGCTTTGTAAACATAAGTCAACACATTGTATTCCACTCTGTATTGTACAGGTAACCAGTGAAGATCCTTCAGCACAGGAGTGATGTGATTGTATCGCGGTATCCGTGTGATGAGGCGGGCAGCTGTATTCTGAATGTTTTGTAGTTTGTTCAGAATAGTTTTTGGGGAGCCACACAACAAGGAGTTGTAATAATCCAGTCTTGATGTTAGCATGAAACAAGACCTAAAGACAGAGTTTACATGTTTGTCCATGTTTAGATGTGAACCCAACATGGCACCAAGGTTTCTCACCACCGATTATGTTCTGATCACAGCATCACCAACTTTCACTGTGAGATTCTCGGCATCACTGGTATTCCGTTTCGGTACAAACAGGATTACCTCTGTTTTTTCTGCATTTTGTTTCAACAGATTATGTTCCATCCAGTGCAAGATATCCTTCAGACATGCTTCAATTCGTAGCAGTGTTTCATCGCGTGGTTTGAATGCCATATACAACTGGGAGTCAACAGCGTAGAAATGGTGTTGCAGTTGATGCTTGATGCTTTCTGCTGATTGCACCCACTGGTTTTGTATACATGATGTAGTTTTTGGTACCAAGCACAGTACCCTGAGGTACGCTATATTCAATCAGGACTGGTTTTGAAAGTTCACCATCAATACAAACAGTCTGGTAACGGTCACATAAATAGGATTTCATCCACTCAAATGGCTTGCCTACTATACCAAAATGTTTTTCAAGTCGGCGTATGAGGTTGATGTGATCAATTGTGCCAAATGCTGCTGAACATTCAAGAATGACGAGGACAGTAGCTTTATTCTGGTATAGGGAACAAAGGATGTCGTTTTGCACACGAAGTAAAGCAGTTTCAGTAGAGTGCAATTTTCTATATGCTGACTGGCGTTCTTGGTGGAGATTATGCAGTGTTAAGTGATCATCTAGTTGAGCATCGACTACATTCTCAAGAACTTTGGAAATAAAAGGTTTGACACCGGTCTGTAATTTTTCATTACATTTTGATCAAGACCTGGCTTCCTTATCAGTGGTCTTATTCTGGAGCTTTTAAAAGCCGTAGGTACATTTTCAAGTGATGCAATGAATTGTCGCGTTGATATTGGCAGTAGTTCATTTAAACAATCCTTCAACAACCATGTTGGGATTGGATCAAGCTCACATGATTTACTAGGTAATTTATTTATCAGTTTCCGGATTTCTTCTTCGGAAGTCGGAGAAAACTGTGATAGTTGCTCATCTTGGAAAGGTGTGTCGAATTCAGCAGTGTCGCCATGTTGGTTTGACTGAGTAGTGGAGGCTTTTTCAGTTCGTATTCCTTCAATTTTGTTAATGAAGAAGTCACTAAAGTCCTGTGCAAGCACCTTAGCCGATTTGTTGGATGGTAACACCACTTCTTTAGCATCGCCCATAAGACGTTTAGATATCTTGAACAGCTCTTTCTGATCACGACCATGTGACTCTACCTTATCTGCGTAATAGGTTACTTTAGATTGTTTTAACAATTTGTTGACTGCAGAACATTGATTTCTATATATTTCATTATCTATTGTTTATTTAGTGGTTCGCCATTTTCGTTCAAGTTTGCGTCTCAGGTGTTTGGCGTCATGTAGATCTGCAGTGTACCAAGGACAAGAAGGTCTTAAAGCTATGGTTTTAGATTTGAGAGGAGCATGTTTGTCAATGAGTGATGACAGTCAATGTGTATAAACCTCAACAAGTTCATCAACATCGGAAATGTGCAGCACACTTTTCAAAATATCAGATGATTTCGTGTACTTTTTGAATTCATTTACATCAATCGCTTTTAGCTTTCTAAACTTAACGTTTTTCTCATAACCTGATGTTTATTTAGACCCATAAAGTCAAACAAAGTAACGGTAGATACATTGTTTGATAGAACAATACGATTTTTACAATGAGACAATGAACGTGATTTAAACTTCTACTTGTATTCCTGTTCTCGCACGTACAGTCTTTTACGTTGATATATATTTTAACATGGACCTCGGTGCTGGGCATACTAATTCTTGTTTAAAGTAGTTCATTCGGCTGGGGCGTTCAGCTTACCAAGACATTTACTTATTGAAACTAGATTACCCGGCATTATCGCCAATTGTGGTCATCTGGTGTCGTTGTTCACATATTAATTGTTTAAAGCGAGTCATTTTGGCTGAGAGCGTTCGGCTTTTTGGGGCTGGTCCGTTCTTGGTTGCGCTCGTTTTGTTGAAGCTTGCGCCATGCAACTAAGACATTTTACTTTTTGAAACTAGGTCATCCCGCTGGGACTTTCAGTTTTTTATTGCTGAAACTAGGTTATTCTGCTGAAACTATGATATTCAGCGTTTTAGTACTGTTATTTAACTTTTTTGGACTTAAGACAGCTATAACTATATATTTCAACAGTTCTTTCTATTGTAATTATGTCATTGAAGCGTAAGCATTCAGCTTTTTAGCATTTCAATTCAATTCTTAATAAAAACGGGGTATATTAAAAACTAGCTGAGAAAAATTGCTAATATGATTGGCTAATGAATTGATCGATATTAAAACCAGATCAATGAGAGATAATGTTCTGTTCTTTGATTTTGATGAATCTGCCAGCAGCAATGAGAGAAAAGTGGAAATTTGTGCTACCAAAATTCTGTACTATTGTAAAGATTCCCTGCTTATCGAGGACGCGCAATACATCTATTTAATTAGATCGTGCACTGCGTAATGGTAGATATGCACCAAACAGTAAGCGACCGATTGTGGTTAAATTTAACTACTACCAGGATAAACTGTTGATCAAAGTTAAAGTGTTCAGCATGGATAACCCCCTCACAAAGTTAGCGACCAGTTTCCCAAGGAAGTACAGGTTAGACGAACACGACCTCGAGTTTTTTTTATTAACGATTCCCATGTAATGAAATCAGACTTTTTATTGTTCGACCAAGCTTTGATATTTCGCATATTTGTCAGTGATAGATGAAATTTTATTTACAGCAAACTAGTTTTCTCAATTTTTGATTTACCGCGCTGCTATGAAAAAAGTCCTATTATTTCTGGAACAACCTACGTATGTAAAGAAAGACCTCTCAGATGCTGGTGTAATAATGAACAATAATAATTCTGTACTGTTTAATATTTATATTGAAAATGCTCGAATTTGTAAGGAAAATATGTGGGTATACAAAATTCAAAATATCATCAACAATTTAGGATTTTCCAATTTTTTCAACATTTTAGAAATCACTGCATCTACAATACTATGTTCAAAATGCGATTGTGCGATCAATTCATAAATGAATGGAATGTCTCTATAAGAGATTCTCCAAAAGAACTACATTATTATTGTAAACACAAAAGAATATTTGATAATGAAGGGTATTTAGATAAATTGTGTAATAAACTAAGAAAACAATTAAAACTCTTCAGGTTAGGTTCTCATACTCTTGAAATTGAACATGGTAGACATTTGGGTATTAATCGTGAATTAAGACTTTGTAAAATGTGTAACTTAAACTGTATCGAATCTGAATATCACGTGACTATGTTGTCCAAAATAGTGTAATTTAAAAACACGCTATTTAGGAAGAACAACATTCCAAATTATAAACAAATTCGCTTGATTGATGTCATCTAATAAAATTGATCAACAAATTTCAATTTGTGTATTTTTAACAGAAATCATGAATGAAAGAAAAACTCCTTTAACTATTAAACTGTTTCTTATTGTACATATTTAATATTTTCTATTCACATATATTTGTATGACTTTGTATTGAATGTTCATTGTATGTTTGCCATGTTCCTTTGTTTATTCATTTGTATTTGGCCAAATGCAACATAGTGCCGACTTGTTAATAAATTGAATTGAAATTGAAATTTGTTTATCAATTGTTTTCACGAATTTCTTCTCTATAATATCACACCTCTGATTCTTAATATACAGACAATTGTGATCGTACAATATGAAATATCCAAAAAAACAAATAATATTCAACTAAAACTGTAATTTTCGTAAATAATAAAAGGCAATATTCTAGCATGAAGACACCAGTAAACACTTTAGCGGAGACGGTGGTCGTTCGGCAACCCCTATAATAAATGTAGTAGGAAGAGTCTAATAAATATAGATAGCTGATAACAGAAGCAACATTAAACTACACTGACACTGATTATATTTCACCACACCATTACCGCATGCGACTTTGAAATTCATGAGTGTTAAAGGGAATAACTTTCAGAAAATTGATATAATAAATCCCACCGTTTTCTTACCTTGCAGAGGTTTTCATGACAACTAAATACCCATGGATCCCCTAAAACAACATATTTCATGAATGAAATATCACTAAAGGAGGATTTTATTAATATTACTGGGTAGATTAGCAATATATATTTCATATGCTAGATTGAATGCATGCTGCAAAGACTTAAGGCTTAACGAACGGGTAACGATTAAATAAGTTGAGGAAATTATGTTTTGTTTCAATGCAGTTACATACTAAGTAATTGTACTCCAAACAAAGATGTGGCTTGATGTAGGGCAACTTTCCAAAGTATTTAGTTTGACAATAAATTATAACTAATAGTTTGTGATTTATGGTTCAACATTACACTCTATGGATTGTAATATTATGTATGATGTTATTTTCATTGTGATGAATCGATATTATATAATTTAATAAATTCACGGTATCGTTTATGTTCTATACGAGTCATTTATTATGTCATGTGAGCTTTATTGGGTTTTGTGGTCACATGAGATGCGATTACGTTCGACCTATTTTTAACAAGTCAATCAATGTCGAATGAGATACGTATATAATATGTGGAGCATAACCTAATATAGCATGACATACTAGAAAACGAACCAATTGAAAAGGTAGAAGATTTTACATATTTAGGAAGTGTTCTGAGCAAAACCAATGCGACAAAAAAAGGATATAATAGCCAGCAGACTTCAAAAGGCAAGAATGGCCTTTCATCAGCACAACAAGATATGGAGATCTGGAAACATAAGTGAAAAAAAAAGATAAAACTCTACCAGAGCAACGTCCGCTCAGTCCTGTTGTATGGGTCAGAAGCAATGGAGAACTCTGGTAGCAGCCTTATGTGCAAGCCGGCACTAAGATGATAGGTAAGTAGGTTACCTAATATAGACCCCTATTTGAATTCAAAACACGTCATTAGCCTGTCTCATGATATTTCAGTAAATATGTTAAGTAGGGGGAACATACATGTAGTGTTACTTTTACAAGACTGAAAACGACGCCATGTCATTGATGCTTTGACGTCATTAAATCGGAATTTCTGGAAGTTGAAAAACAAAATGTAGCAACGTAAAGTGAACTTTGGCTGAACGTGTTAATTTTTGTTTATAGTTAGTAATTGAGTGGAATTAAACGCATACGTAAACATTCGTTCATGTTTTGTATGTGATTGTCTATATGGGAACTACATTCGAAGATACCCATTGTTTATTATCATGATGCGGGATCAACAGACTTGTGTGTGTGTTTGCATTTTAAAATGTACAAATGTATATCAAAATCGTAAATATTCGCATCCAGAGAAAAATTACTGCAGTTAAAACCAACTTGCTCCTCGTTTGTCTTAATCAGAGTACCTTTCCGAAATTAGTTACCATAGTAACGAAGTAAGTTATTTCAGCATTATTTGTGAGACAGATTAGTACTACTGCATATGTGTAAATTATTTAAAACTTAATAATTTGATAGTCATTTTTCTTATTTGACAGTAAGTTTTCTTATTTTAAAGTAATTTTTCTTATTTTACAACTTTTCCAAAACCTATTATAAACAATAATTACATAATGTCAGTAAAGCAGATTGTTTTGAGGACTACTCAACTTGGCTTGTAGAAAACAGACGAGATACAAACAAAAACAGTTTATTCTGAAAACCAATATGTTAAACAAGGAAGACATTAACGATAAACAGATTACTTTAAAGTTGATTAACAAGGCAAATGCACATTTCAAATTTAAGTAATTGCATTACAGCACCCACATATTATAAGAGAAACAAAACATATAACTCATCCCTGTATAATTGCATAGCACAGAATATGATCACATTATGAGTGCCATCAACATTATGATGAAAGAGCATCACTTGAATATAATCACTTATGCTTCAAGGATTGTGCCAATGGTTATTGCATTTGTCGGCGTAGATATTTAACCTAGATATTTATATACATGTTCTTAATTGACAAATGAAATGTCTATAAATATAAACGCAATAAATAAATAATATTATACAAGCCAAATTGCTCAGACTATTCAATGTAAATTGTGTTTCACAAACTTTAGGAATGACATAATGTGGTATGAAATTATTACACCCACCAAAGATCTCCACTAAATACAAAATGTACGACTAAAAGATGCATGCACATCTACGAGGGTTGTTCAAAAATAATGTTGACATTTGCTCTGGTATTTGTTTTAGTATTTGTTTTAGTAACAGTAAAATTCCATGTTATTTTTTACATCCCTGGTATATTAAATACATTAATGTTCGGATAGCAAATGAGTTATACACGTATCAAAACAGTTTACAAACCCCAAAACGTCATTCTATGAATATGTGGAAATAAACATCATACATTACACTTTTACGCGAGACGAATGCTACTTGTATTGTTCTGCTGGACTGGCAAATGTACATCGTAAATATTTCTTGGCATTTAATGACTGGACGTCGGAATCTTTAAATGTCGAATGCGCATAAAACATCCTGCACGATTTAAACAGACCTAAACAAATTTGTGAATTGAAATATTACTTTGTGTCTATGAAATACATGGTTGAAACCTGCATCATTGTTCTGCATTTCAAAGTCAATGATCTGTATTTTAACCGCAAAATGTACGGTGTATTCAGGGAAGTTTTAGTAGATTGCAAGGCACACATATAATTTTATAAGTGTCGGCAGTCAGCTTGATATTTATTTGGATTATATTAACAATAATAATGTTTAGTGAAACGATAATAGAAAGTCTGTCATGGAAGGCAGTACTCAACTTAACCAGCCGTGCACAGAAAACATAAAAACATCACACACCACAATTAAACGACACATGGCCGAACGAGAAAATAAACTGTCCAAGTGTTAGCTGTCAAAATGCTGAATGACATAGTTCCAGCAATAAAACAGCTGAATGACCTAGCTGAATGACCTAGTTTCAACAGTACACAGGCTAAAGCTCCCAGATCTGAAGTCCTAAAAAGTTAAATAATCGAGAAAACGTAAAGAATAACAAAGACAAAGACATGCCTATAAAGTATGAAAGTAATCAATAATATTATACTGAACATGCACTTTGATAGCCTAATAAAGTAATACCTTATGTAGCATTTCGAGCAAGTTCATTCTACTATATTTTTCCAAATAAATCTAAAACGGGTTCTTTACGCCATCCTTCATTCAATGATAACTACATCTACATATGCGTTAGATGCTATGAACGTCGAATACGCTGGTCACACTCAAAAGCACTCGTTCGTGTTCTGACATAGTAACTAAACGTAAATAACAACGACCACGGCTAAAATATTTATTATTATTTCATATTTAAAAGTGTTGTTTAGTCACATTCAAGACATGGTTAAGAACAATTCGAAATAGATATAAACATACATAATAACAAAAGGATACATGTATATATACAGTTTAAAATTTGCGGATACAAATATGATTTTTTATGCAGACTAATTAAAACAAATATAAACATTGAATGCATTAGATCGGATAGGCATTGTAAAATATATGGCCAGTCCACACGCGCATTACTCCACCAGCCAGCATTAAATGTTACGAATTATGTCAGTCCAATGATTCGACACATCTTACTGAAAACCAACAATGTATTTTTACGACGACATTACGACGTATGCACCATACATATTATATAAACGTAATACATTATTTACTATTGTACTAGTGTATCAAGAACAGCGTGACAAACCACTTCAGCGAGAAGCCGTCTTTAAATGTATTACCAATATGAAGATAGATATAAGATGAACTAATTATATGCTGGCATTGATGATGCAAAACTCATTTCTTCGCTGTTATACCCTCGTTGCGATGGATAACATCAGGAATTAGGTTTCGAGAGTGATTAATATATTAAGTGGAAAAAACTTGATAAATGACTGAAATTATCATTTCAACAACACATCACAGTGATAAGGGCTTTACCAATTTTGACAGTGTGTTGCGGCTGTGCATTCCTTTGAAACATCACAGAACGACACAAACTTTCGTAATTAGACTCACTGTTTAAACAGTAGGTAATATTAAATTACCATTATATTTGAAAGGCACTTATTAATTTCATATTTCTCTCTTTGGATATCAATTTTAATACACTAATAGTATTTCTTTTTACTTGGAGCATGCCACAAGTATGATAAATCGTTTGTTTTAGTAAAGTCGATGTGTTCATAAAGGATCGGCCTAACATTTCAATTTGTGGTGGAGTATGTTTTGCGTGACTTATGTAATGTTCTTCAAACAATGTTTCTATGTTATATGAATTCGAAATTAAAATGGCGACAACAGTTCATCGACATGACGCCCAAATTCATAGTTAATAGGACGCATTATTATGTGATGGATCGGCATCATGTTATATTGTTCATTTCCATGTCGGACACATGTCAGTGACGGTTCTGTTTATTAGCATGCAAGATAATGCCGTCCGTTATCCAAATTGACATATATGGATTGCTTATCTACATAACCACAAACTTTGACGAGGTGCCTAACGACAATATATATATCACTGCAATGCACGTAAGGTAGTACGACAAACTAGGACAACAACATTTTCCAATGTTCTTCCTTTCATTTGTTTTATCCATACCGTGCAAATTAACATACGTCTATATTTGCATCCACGAGAGTGACGCTGATATTTGCAAATCACTTGGACAAAAGCAACAGTAATTGAATTACTAAAGTAGACAGCTAGTTATATACGGTGTGATATATGGACGGTGTGGTACATGACGACTACACACTGTACATTACGTAATTATGTATTGTTACTACTTTACTAGCTTAATTTAGATGACTGTAGTTGACCGAGGACAATGGTTGCTCTATCTTGAAGTAGGGATATTTGAATGCACGAGGTTGTACAAAATTAGTCGAGATATTTCGTGTTTTGTTTTCAAAAGGAAAATCTCCACGTCAGATAATGAACAAAACATATAGCCAACTGTCATCTAATGAACTTCAAACACCTAAACATTTGCTGTGACAATTTGAATATAAAATATCTGCTAGCAACATCATATAGATACCAAAAGCACCGTTACGGTAATGAAATGTCGATAGCTTGAATTTGTGGATTCATTTAATGTTAACCATAACCTTAGAAAAATGATTGCAAGACGGATAACAGTAGACCACTCCATTCTTCTTATGACACTTATGACTGCTGGTTATGATATTTTAAGATATTATCTGACTGATATGCATGTACAACCATTGGCCTTCCAACGAGCAAGTTCATTTTCTCGTTCAGTTATGTGTTGAACATTGTGCCGTGTAATTGTGGTTAATGTATGTGATGTTTTTATGTTTTCTGTGTTCGGCTGGTTGAGTGCTGCCATCCCTGTCCGATTGACAATCATCTTATTTTGAAAACCGATGCAAAGATGCAAATCAAATTGTGATTGAATAACGCGGCTTCTACATACATACCATTGGACAGTAGCTTTAGAGTGTGTGTTAAATGCGTGTATTATTTGGTAGTTAATCAAATGAATTAAATTAGTTTACTTCCATCATATTTCTGAAACGCCACTCGTATTAAAAAGAATTACATCAAAAGTTTATTAAATATTAAACATCGATTTATCAGAATCAAAACATCACATAATGTTATAATAATGGGATTGCATGTTAAAGCATCATTATCTAAAGATATATGGTTTAATGAACTGCCGATCTAAAGATGTTTCCAAATTCTCATAGATCAAGTTTTACATATTCCGTTCAATTTACATGTATAATTACTTAATAATCATACGTATTACGGTAGTGAAACAACATCCTCCTCTGCCAGAAATCGTAAACTATCCAGCAAAAGATAATTAAAACATGTTACAGGAATAGCAGCACTCAACTGAATTATCAGAGTACAGAATACATAAACATAACTATACACAACAATTACACAGCACAGTGGCTGTTTCGTTTCCTTCGGAATGGCTTGTACACTGTTTCTGTTGACAGATGCAATACATGTTGTCTTTGTGTTACATGTGCATATGTATCCTTTTGATCCGTTTTTGTTTGTTGCCATCGTCCCTAACTTGTTTGACTGACTGAAGCGACGTACGTGCGGAGTGGAATGTCATGTACACATATTTTGCTCTTCAAACGTAATCTTTTCGTTGCTCTCATTGTGATCTGTGATTGTTTACTTTATATGCATGTTTTGTCTTGTAACCATTGAATGTGCTTTTTTGTGCTGCAGTTTGTCTGCTTTTCCTTTCCGTTTTTAATGATCTTTATGCATTCAAACTATTTGAACTATACATGCAGGAACTATATTGATAATAAGTCTTCTGTAAATTACAACGCATTATTAAACACTCGTAACAAACCCACATTCGTTTGCCATATGTACATGTAGTTTACTTAAATAATATTTCACAAAATGAGGTGACGTAGCATTGTATTATCGTATCAAGTTGATTTAAGACGTCTGTCTTGCTTCTTACAAGTGAAGATAAACGAATGCGCTCACAAAACGTTATACTGATATATAAGTTACTTAATGCACATGTTTTTGTTCATAGCTCGTTTTGATTATAAGGTAATGATGGTTTTCCGGTCAATTAACTTTTACAACATATTTTTTGAATGCATGACTCCACAGTTGTATTCTGACTTTATGCTTGTTGTTGTCAATGTGTCTTTGTACGTACAGAGTACAATTGTAGAACAAAGTTTTTGTTTATGATGTGGTTTTCGTGTCAATTATATACAATAATTTACCAGGACATGCATGACTGTAACTTCACGTCTCCTTATTCTATAGCTATTGACAGAAAGCTGTACAATTGAAAATTTGTTAATGTTGGTTTATTTTGAAACTTTATCTTGACATTTTCAGAAAAACTTTTATGTTCCAATTTTCTTCTTTTGCAAAACAAGCCCGTTTTTTTACCCATGTAAAGATAATACTTTTCGCAAATTCTGTTTATAGTGTTCCCCGCTGTATCTGGCCGTGTCGACTGCAAAGTATCTTGTTTATGGTGCCAGGAAGCTGTGTATTGCATGAAAAGGGCGCTATATAAATCTGGTATATTTATTTATTTATGTCATAACATAGTTTAATATACATGTACTCTGCCAAACCTGTTAATGTTCATAAATTTTTGACAAACATTTTGCGGAATCGCATTATATAATCAAGTCTATAATTCATCAGAGATTATTATATAATATCACATTGCAACAGAAACTACTCGTAGAGCATTTAATAACGATGCTATGTTAGATAAGACAAATTAACAGGTATATAACTAATAATAAATAAAACTGCTTTTATTTATCTGATATTTCCAAACTCAAACCAATTAATCACAAAACGTTATTAACATACTTAGAAACATTATAATCTTGATTTAATTTAAGCCTAATCATTTTAATCTTCATTAATATGATTTGTGACAGTACTTATACATTAAACTTGTATAACATATAATATATACTGATTTATCATTAGGCGGATGCGTTTAAGATTAATTGTATACGAGGGTCGTTCATTTAATACCCTGACGATCGCCATAGCGCTTGATTGAAACGTGATATTGTAATAAAGGTTCGTTTAATAAGACTTACTCACCAACTTGATAATTTGACCAAACTTGTCTGACTTAATATACTGTTTTTGGTATAACTTTATCTAACCGAACACGAATTGTGGTTACTATAGTAACCAAACTAAGGGCTACCCGGCAAAGCCCAAGTTAACAGTTAAATGTAGAGTGTTGATATGACAGGGTGCGTAGTATAGTAGCAATTTTTTAACGGAAAACATCATATAACGTCATGCCTACATCTACGTGATGTTATATAACGTTTGATGTCATTTCTGAACTGTTGCTGTGCGTGAAGCGTTGTTTAGTGACAACGGGTGTGTTCCGTTAATATCGAAACGATATCGAATTTGTTAGGGAAAAAACCGAATATGATACAATTTCGTTTTTTGGGAACATTCGTATCGGTGGATTTATGTTTATATAGAGGATCTTACATGAGTGTCTTTCTATTTTGAATTTATTCAACGAGTTTAATAAATTTAATATGGAATTACACAAATGTAAGATTCTTTTTATCACATAAACTAAATACACAGTAAAAAATTGTCAAGAATGCACATACTTCCCCTTTAGCAAATAAACTCCATAGGAGTTAAAGCAGTTTATTGTAAGAGCCAAGAAAATAGTGCAACAACGTATACTCCAATATGTTAATTTGTCTGCGTTTGAAAATAATATTTTAAGGATATCTAAAATCATGCAGATGTAAATTTACGCATTATAAAATAAATAATGAAATCTAGGACCGCAGCAACAACGTATTCTGTTCCACTCCGTGTTCCGTTTAAGCAAGGACAATCGTCTTTATACTCAAAATTAACGGATTTATACAATGAAATCAAATTCCGATGCCGTGTGTTTGTGTAGTAGGCACACGTTTGGTAAGTACATTTTGTCCCGATCTTATTCGTACCCACGGTTAACGGACCTACCGTCATGTTTACTTACAGTTATATCTCTTATGTTCTTGTACATCTGTTATTGTGTGATTATAACATGGCCTAGAGGGCTCATAATTGGATATAAAGTTTATTCTATTCTAAAAAAAAATATTTTACGTTTTTGACTACGTGTATGAATAAATAAGTAAAGTGACTCGCCCTTGTATACACCTCATTTGCATGTTTATTAAACGTGTGTAATAGGTATTTATGTAATGGGGTTTTTAAACTCCCAGAGCCTATTTTATGTGATAAAACGGTTATATGATGACAAGAATCACCTCGCGATGGTCCAAGACCGGGTCAATCTAACGTCAGAAACAGGAAAGTGTCGCTGGTAAAACACCTGTTGGAGGGGTAAATACTACTTGACAAATAACTACTACAGTACTTACGGAACCATGCGAAATTATAGTGGAAACAGCATTTAACATCATTACAGAATCTCTTAAAATGGTAAATATGTGTGCTCGCGGGACTTTATGGCTCAAAAACGATGATCAAATAGAGAACAAGTGTCACGTTTAAGGAGCGAAAATGGCGTAACGTCACAATATTTTGACGTCGACTTGGGCCGACTCGCGTTACATGTACTTATTAAAACATTAATATTATGTAAACCCTTCGTCACAACAAGTTGAAATTTCGTATGTGCATTAAGTAATAGTGTGAATGTATGTTTTCATCAATACCAGTCTATTAGTTTTCCAGCGATATTGATCGTCCGGGTATTAGATGAACGACCCTCGTACTTATCAATATATTGTTATAAACACAGACCACAAAACACATATCACAGTGAAATACAGCGCGACGGATTGAATTTTCCGTATCATACATGTTCGGTTTTCTGAAATCATACCATGCATGTACTATAGGTTATTTCTGATAATGAGCAATTTTAACCTGCATTCGCATGGAGTCGTTTTTAGACATTCGTTATAAATTAAATGCCACAGGCAGCGTTTTTTTAGTACGAATATATGGTGTACCCGTTTATTGAAGACTACTTGCACATCTTTTTCTGAGCATCACATGGCACAATACTAGTAATTGATACTTTGCTATGTTTATGTGTCTATATTCATCTGAGCCATATCTTTCTGATTTATGTACATGGCTATATCACACTATAAAAACAAAATAAACGGTATCCAAGCACGAAAAATACTGGTTTGTAGAATCTGCTTATCCAAACCAAAGAAGACAATGAAATAAGTAAAACAAAATATATATTGACTTCACGGCGATTCAAATGAATACCTCAACCAAAAATAACCACAACAACCTCGACATGCGAGCGATGAAGCAACGTACATCAGCTTAGTGAAGACACTAATTTAAGTAATTGACATGTAAAACATATTGTAATTGAAACATATGTTAAACAAGACCGGCGTTAAAGATGTTTGAAATACGAACGTCTATATAAACAAACTGCCTCTAATTATTAACATTTTGCTAAATAAACACTATTACATTGTACTATTAATGCTAAGAAAATAGAAATGTTGTCGTCGTTTTCATTACTAGCTAATACAACAGCAGTCTAGTGATAGTGTTCATACATATTGGGGAACATACAACAAAGTGATGTTTATGTACAGAGGAGCGGAGCAATTTGTTTGAACATCTATAAAAAATATCGACTTCACTAAAATAAACGAGATATCATACTAGTGGCATTCTATTAAACTTTCAACTTTTGACGACACATTTCTTAAAATATTGTTTCTTATGTATCTATTTTTTCACGATAGAAACACTGTGTGAACACAATAGCTATTCCGCCATCTCAAGAACCACAAAAAAGTTGCGCAATACCGGCCAAATGTCAATGTATTGTTATCAACACTGACAATTAGTACGGGGACACTTCGTTGTGTTATGCAAAATTACAAGTGCACTGATGTTCAAGTTCTTAAAAGTCATGTTGTTTATATATCATACGGAACATTGCTGTAACTTATCGGATGTTATCTGCAAAGTAGCCTCCCTTGAAAACGTCTAATCGATCACATCGATAACGTTTAACGATACACTGATTTACTATAGATTTATATAGAAGCTGTATGGTTTTACTCTTATAACTTGTTTATAACATTAGATGACAAAATTGTATAAGCTCGTGAAGTAATCTTCATTCTTTGCACTTTATTTTAAATATAATTTTTATTAATGTGGTACGTTAACTTTTTGCTTCCATTTTCGTTTGAAGTTTGTGACTACCATTCCTATATAACTCTATATGAAAAGTGTCAAAATACTAAAACCGCGTTTTTGACAGGCTATAAAGGTTGCTTTTTACTTAAAAGACATTTTTTATAACCTCGTGAAGTATTCTTTAAAGTCTAAGTATTATCACAATATATTTTTTAAGAAATTTGCAAATGTATAATTGCTTCCAATTTAGTTTGAAAATGAAGAAATTCGCGTTCTAGTACGCGGTTTCATATCGTTAAGTATAATGTATATCATGAAACATCGGCTATTTCCGCTTTCTCTGATCTATAATGGTCGAGGAGATCACTATGCGTAGCAATTAACTATCAAATAAGACGTTTATTAGTCCCCTACCGGTTTTTGACCGGAGGGGACTATAGGTTTGCCGTCCGTCCGTCCGTCCGTCCGTCCGATCAAAAAATCTGGATCCTGACATAACTTAAACAGTTTCCAAGCTAGGTTTATGAAACTTAATATGGTAATAGAGGGCAATAAGGGGATTATGCATGTCTAAAGAAATTTTTATTCTGACGAAATTTGTGGTTGCTATGGCAACAGAAACATTGAAAATGGCTTCAAACCGGTAGGGGACTTCTGTATTGCTTGCAATTCTCAATTACTTGTTATACGTGGGTTGTTTTAGGGATTCGTATTGTGTATTTGTGACCGGGAAATAAAAAGCCGCAGAAGGGTAATCACAGCATGAAAAATTACGTTTAATTTACTATTAAACTTAACTTAAATTCAATTATATTCGAAATTTAAATAAATTTAATCAGAAAAAAGTAGCTATTAAATTCCATTTTAAAGTTAAGTTTAATACTACATTTAAGTCGAATTATTCCTAGAAGTTTAAGTCACATTTAAGTTGCATTTAAAGGTGATTAAATATAGAATATAAATTGGATTAAATGCACGTTTATGCAATATAAACGCAAACTTAAATGCGATTAAATTTTAACTTAAATTTGAAATTTAAGTTGCATTTAATGTTGATAATATCTTTTTTTTGTTTTAAATAAAATTTATTCTGCACATATTGTGCAAATAACAAACCGCTCAGTAGTAGAGCAGTTTTTAGTAGAGCAGCAAGCAATACAATAATTATTTGTGCGATTTACAAAGTATAACCGTATGTTTTTATGTTAGCTATATATGCTGATTCTTATTTCAATGTTCATGAGCAAATATGAAGTAGAATTTTAAAGATGTTACACATACACTAATATTTTTATTCAATGGAGGTAATAAAACAATTATGGAAATTCTTCTAATTTTAAAATTTGTGAAATAAAATTTGGAGATCTACATGTAAACTAAACGCGAATCTAGTTAAATGCCTGTACTAGTATTATTTGTGATTATATAAATAAATAAAATTTAGATAATATACGGAAAATAGATCGACTTAAATATGGACGTTTTTGTGAAATTCCAAATAAACGGAAAGATAATATAGTATTATTTGCGATTAAATTTACAAATTAAATTTAGTTAATATTCGGAAAATAAATCGACTTAAATTTGACGTTTTTGTGAAATTCCAAATAAAAGTAAATATAAAAAAATATTATTTGCACTTAAATCCTTTTTTTCATGCTGTGAATCCTGTCTGGTCACTGTCTATCAATCTAGTTAAACAATAGGGTCCTAATACATTCTATCGATGTGTATACAGTATACTGATCACTGGAGATGTTTATCGATTTTTCTGGTGTAAAGAGAAACAACTCGTACAAAAACACCGGTACAAAAATCGCTATCGACAGAGTTGTCTTTTCCTTAAGAATTTGGCTCAATGTTCAACATGTATGGAATATAATATAAGGATATATTTCGCACTTAGTATACTGACGAGTTGCGCAAATGATAAAAGGCGATATTCAATCATTTTGACACAAGTAAACAATAAAGCTAAGACGGTGTTCGTTCTGCAACCCCTATAATAAATGAAGCAATAATCATGTCGTAGATACAGGTAATTTTAAACTTGATATACTGTCATCAGCCGGTAACAGAAGCAACATTAAACAACACTGACACTAATTATAGTTTAAAACACCCTTACCGCATGCGACATTGAAATTGAAAGGGTTTCCTTAATTAAACCAGGTCACCAACCGTTATAATACCTACATAACTTGAAAACGTTAGATAGGTAATTAACATAGACATTAATCTATACCGACTTATAAAGACAGACGGGCGTCTTATACAATTTTGCGAAAAGTGATATCATAAATAACACCGCCACTTCACCTTCCCGAGGTTTCAATTACAAATATATACTTTTATTGTAAAGGTGCTGCCTCACAGATCGGGCTAAAAGTGTTGTATGATGTAATTTTCTAACCTAACCAAGTATTGATGTAATAGAAAGCCACTGACGGTTGCTTTATGAAAGATTTGGTGCAAATAAGCAATTTTAACTACTCACCGATATCGCCCACTGAGTTTTTTTGTGTGGAAAACAGCGCTAAGTTTCCTTCCAACATGCTTAGTGAATTATGTAATTCACACGTGATCGAACTGTAACATCAACAGACTACAACATAAACATCAGTGAGGTATTTGGTTCGTTTTTCGATTTGTCTTCATCAAATACGAACACATTTCAGGCAATTTAAGTAATAGTAGTGTTAACTATATAGGGTATTAATACCCTATAGAATTTTTTATGTAAAAATACTAAAAAACTACAAAATGCCGGAGTTTCTCAAGCTATTTTAGATGTCAGCGTGGTTGTTTAGGGGATATACTAAACCAAAATAAAAATAAACTATACCAAAATAACGCGAATATTAGACAAATTTATTTTATATTTGCAATACACCAATATGTGAGGCAGTCCCTTTAAGGTGATTCGATGTCTTTTTTAAGAGAAATGAAGAAAATAACGAGGTTAACAACAAGCAAATGGAGTTCATGGAAAGATAATTAACTATAACAATAACTTGCAAACTTACTAAACATTAATTTATACAACAGTACATTGAACTTCACTTAATTAGATATTAAATCCCCTGTACTTATATGAAATACTATGCATGTACTCTTAGGTTTAGGGTTTTCCACAAAATAAATGAATATCTTGATAATTAGCTGAGCAAAACTGATTTATTGTTTTCTACAATAATAACCAGCATTATGTTTTTATAAATAGTTTTCATAATACACGATTGAAAGCTCTTGCTTACCTAGATTACATACCAATGAATCATATTAAACAACATATTACATGAACGGATGTATTACTCAGTGTTAATGCAATTATTTGTTAGATTTTCGATACATATCACATAAATTGAATTGAATGTATGCTGCAAAGACTTAAGACTTAACGGGCGGGTTATGATTAAATCAACGGAAGGAACTATGTTTTGTTCCACTGCAGTTATATACTTAGTAATTATTTTCCAATCAAAATGTGGCTTGCTGTATGTCAACTTTCAAAATGATTTAGTTTGCCAATAAATTATAACTAATAGTTTGTGATTGATGGTTCAGTATTATACGCTAAAGATTGTAATATTGTATATGATGTTATATTCATTGTGATAAATAGATATTATATAATTTGATAAAATCACATTACCATTTATGTTGTTATAAAACTAAGTTGTTTTATTCTGCCACTTTGCCTTTATTGCGCCAAAATCGTCTCATCGTGTTAATTGTGACTGTATGCGAGCTTTATTAGGTGCGATGGTCACATGACATGGCAATACTTTCGACCTAATGTTTATCTAGCCACTAAGTATCGAATAAGAGCCTTATACAACTAGTGGTGCATAACATGATACATGTATGAACCACTATTTAAATTCAAAACATGTAACTGGCCTGTTTATGCTAGTTCAGTAAATATGTTTGATAAGAAAACATACTCGTATTGTTACTTTGAAAATACTAGAAACGCCACGTACTGAGTGACCTCATTGATGATTTGACTTCATTCAATCGGAAATTCATTGATACCATGTGGAATGTTCAAAGCTGAAACATAAATTGCAGCAACGTAAATTGTAGGTTAGTTTAAATTGTAAATGAGTGCTTATTGATAGTATTTGAGTGGAAGTGCATAGTTAATTTTAGTACATTTTCGTTCAGTTTTGTGTTTGCCTGTCTATTTGAGAACTACACTCGAGAATTCGGAGATCCTCATTTTCTTATCATTTTGCAGGTTCAGCATGGTTGTCTGTTTGTGCTTTTTAAAGATTCACGAAGTTCATTTTTAGCAATGAAATCATGTATTTTGTTCAAAAACGTGTGGCAGGATCAATATAACATTAGGATTGGTCTCTTATACTACTTGAATTATTAGGTTTGCCTCGAATGACTCATACGGCTCGCCAATGCGCGACTTATAAACTTTTATCCAACTCACCCAATAAATGCAAGTATTATAACGCACTAACATATTAGTCTCAATTTATCGCAACAACTTTACAATACTTTAAGTATTTACTAGTAGATTGGATTTTCTGTTCTAACTTCTAACTCGTCAGCTGTAGGTTTTTTAATAGTATAGTGTTTGCCACATAACCATTTCAATGTCTTTGCATGTACATTTCAAGCATCCCTGTAACACATATGTAAACATATGAAAACATGAACCGGGTTGTGGAGTGTGAAGAACTACGACAAATATACGCAGCATAATAAAAAAAATATAACTAATTGAATGACCAATATGCAAATATATCGTTCAAAATGAAATATCCGGCGTTAACCAAAGCGACATTGCACAGATACCAGTATGAAGACGGACAAGCAAAATACAATTTGAATCCTTGAAAGTATCCTCTGTAATGAAGTCCTGTTATTTTGTTTTACAACAAAGTTCTTGGTATTAAGCATACATTGCTATCCTATGTGTTCTATGCATCTACATGTATTAGTATTTCATAAATCGAGTTAGACGTTTATCACAGCATCCGACGGTTATACCTGCCAGCACAAATGTCAACAACTTTCCATAGATGTTCAAAATGTTTGCAAGAAAGATTGGAAATTATTTATGATGTACACATTTCTGACAAACTATAAAACATGAATAGTAACGTGGCAGGCATAATACCGTATGCGGGCATTGATCAACGTTGTAAGATATTACGAGTGATACATGGCATATCTCAACTTGTTTAGGAAGTCTTGTTGTCGCGACATGTTTGATTAAACGAATACTGAAGGGACATATTAAATATGAAATTATATCATCTCTGTACATAATAGGTATACATTGATAACAATTGCCAATATACATATAAATGTTTATACTGACAAAGTAAAATAATAACAAGACTTAATTAAATGTTGCAACGCTACTGAATGCGAGATGTCATCGATAGAAGCGATATCGTCGATAATGGACTAAATACTACCACGAGTCTGTCCGTCTAACGTCCGTCGTAGGCAAGCAAGTACATACATATACCATTCACATTGTGTATATCCCAGCAATATGCGACACTTCCGTCCGATAAGAAGCCATATAACCACCAGATAGCGCAATTGAAACTGACAGTGTGATTGCTTAAGAACGAATGCAATTTGTGTACGGCCGCAGCCATATTTAACGAAACAAAGGTTCAAAAAATGATTTGAAAGAATTTAACTATTTACATACGTTATATCCATTGCATGTGTACGATTTCCATTAGTAACATTGACATGTGTTTCTGGAAAAGGTGTATGCTCTCCATAAACATTGTCAGCTATTCAATGCTGGAAAACAAATTAGGTTCATGTAGGAGGGACATGATAGCTTGCTAGTTTTCTTATAGATTATGTGTTTGATGAATGATAATAGAAAGTCGAACAGAGAAGGCAGCACTCAACTTAACCAGCGGAACACATAAAACATAAACCCATACCACAATTACACAGCACAATGCCCAACACATAACTGAACGAGAACATAAACTGCCAAAGTCCCAGCTGTCAAAAAGCTGATTTACCTAGTTTTTGTAATCAAAAAGCTGAATTCCATAGCTGAATGACGTAGTTTCAAGCGTAAGAAGGCTGACATACATAGTTGTAGCTGTCTCGAGTCCTAAAAAGTGCAAGAATAACAGTAATGAAACAGCTCAATGCCCTACTTTTAGATGAATGATCTAGTTTCAGCAATATAAAAATTGAATGCCCCTGCCGAATGACCTAGTTTCAAGAAGCCGAATGGTGATAAGCCTTCAATATAGTGAGGAATTGCAACAAAATAGTATCTACCCAACTACTGGTATAATATTATACATCATTGTGATAAAAGAAACAATGTACCGGCATCTGTTCCTAATACAGCAATAGGTTCAACAGTACGTGGGCTTATTATAACACTTCATGGTATTTCAATGTATGGAAGTCGACCTATTAATTTTATTTGCATTTGAATGGCACATGAATGGCACGGTCGTGTTGTACACATTAGAAACAACGATACGGACATTCTTCGTTTCTCTACTATATTCATTAATATTGCGTTCAGACAAATTAAACGTGTTTTACTGTCAAAAAAGTTTTGATAAATGTTGAAATAATAACTTTATATGACAATTGATCTCAGAATTTCTCTAACTGATGATAATCTGTAATATGAATGACTTGTTCTGTTGTTGATGAAAAATAACTTTCAACATAATAATCCGCCTAAAAGATGAACGTCCGCTTCGAGTGCTTGATATATCGGGTTTGATAGTAGTCTGAAACATACCATGTGACACATCCTGGACTGTTCGTATGCACTCGTTACATAGTCGCGTTTGCAGTCACATAATCCTAATTCGGTCACACGAAGATTGAATGTTCGTCGAATCTCGATAACCCGGTGGTCGCACGTACATGTAGCAATGTATGGCTATCAGATCCCCTGTTACCGTGAATGAAACTAAACAGAACACTATCCCTTTCCTCACATTTTGTCCTTCTATCGGGTTTTATACTTAATCATTGTACGTCCCTTCTTTCCTCACATTTTGTCCTTCCATCGGGTTTTATACTTGAACATTGTATGTAAATATATCACTAGCGCGTATACATAATATATAGAGAGGATATTTGTGTTTTTCGGTGAAATAACAACCGATCTTACACCGAAAAACACAAATATTCTATTTATTTGATGCTTTATTTTGACAATCTAAACCAACTAGTAACTAATTGAATTTTATTGACCCGTATTGTGCCTCAACATGATGACGTGACTAAATAGGTCTTTAATAACCAGTTGATTTCCGACGTTAATGTATGCTTTATAAGGTTACTTTAACTGCAGTGTAAGTAATCATATGGATGTTTTTATTAAGTGTATGTCTGATGGAAAAAAACGTATTTTTCATTTTGTATACATACGCTATCTAGATCTTCTAATACAGCATCCGCTAAAAGACGCTAGCCGTCAATATTTTGAGTAATGAACTAATTTGTGTTTTTATTTGAAATTGACCCTGTATTAAGTATTAGTTTAAACATCAGCTGCATATTTAAATTATTATCAATGCCATACAACATTATTATTCGTCTGCATTGCCTCAAAATTGGGGATTTTGTGAACTATCCACAGAGATTTCAAGGCAGACAGTGTCATTTCGATTTAAGACGTCAATAGGTATAAACCAAATTGGGGCGCTCCACGGGGTTTTTAAAGTAGTCCGTTTGAGTGAAATTATCAACAGTGTAATTACAATGTATCAACAGTGAAATTATCGGATTATAATTCACTGATATTCCGCTCATAAGCATTAAATAAAGTATGCCAATCAATCTATAAATCCATCGCACCTATGAGTTTGCGTAAAAAAATCAGTTCGTCTCCAGGAAAATCTGCTTGTTTTGACAATTTTTGTTTATATTTTTAAAAGAAAAAAATCAAAATGTAGCCAACTGGAAATAAATGTGTTTATATAGGTAATATTTTTTTAAGGCTGTAGAGTTATTTTTCGGGGCTGTTTGGCATTACCGCTACGAACGCCATTCAAATGATATATGGCGTACCGGTAACAAGTATTTCATTAATCAATTCTTGATATAAACTGTTCAGAATAGTATCCTGGTTTAGAACCATGCTTTGAAATCGTAAATGTTTGCATTCAGAGAAAAGATACTGCAGTACAAAACAATTCACTCCTCGTTTATCTCAATCAGAGTACCTTTCTGAAATCGGTTACAGTAACGAAGTAAGTTATTTCAACATAATTCGTAAGAACATAAACAAATATATAGAACTAATCTATATGTTAAGATAATTTAAAACTAGACCAATTGACAATTAGTTTTCATATATTACAGCTTTTTCAAAATCCTATTACAGTACATACAATAATTACATAACGTCAAAATGGCAGTTTTCCTTGAGACTCTACTGAACAGGGCTGGTAGAAAACACACGAGATACAAACAAAAGTAATTGATTCTCAAAACCAATACGTTAAACAAGCAAGACATAAACGATAAACAGATTAACTTTAAGTTAATTAACAAGGCAAATGCACATTTCAAATTTAAGTAATTGCATTACAACATCCATACATTATAAGAGACACAGAACATATAACTCAATATTGTATAATTACCTAGCTCAGACTATGTTCACATTATGAGTGCCATCAAAATTATGATGATAAAGCATCACTTTGATTATAATTACTTGAGACAAAATGAACATGCAACTTTGATTTATCTTGGAATAAAGCACAGTCACTAGTTTAGATGTGTATTAATTAAATTACAAGTGCGTAGCATCCGAACAAGTGACTGTGCTTATTATAGATAAAACACAGGTGCATGTTCTTTATTTCGATTCTAACATAGCCAATATTTCGCATTTGACAACACATCAATGCATGCGCGTACATTTGAATGTAAATAGTGTTTCACGAACTTTGGCAGTTACATAATATGATATAAAATCATTACTTCCACGCAACGCATCCACTAAATGCAAAATGTAGGAATAAAAGGTGCATACACGTCTATACGAGGGGTGTTAAAAATAAAGTTGAGTTTTGCTCTAGTATTTTTTATAGTAACAGCAAAAGTCCACGTTATTTTCTGAGCATCCTTCTTATATTACGTATATTATAAATCCAATAGCAAAGGAGTTATATCAAAATAGTTTACGCATTCCAAGACTTCTCTCCCTTTATGAAAAATGTGAAAATATGCCTCATTAATTACACTTTTACGCGAGATGTGTCGAGCGTAGCATTTATTTGCCAGTCAGCTCTCCGCTGAAATATGGCAGGCATATCTATGTGTGCCTCCACCAGGATTTGAACCCGGGTCGCCATATTAGACGGCAAGCGCGTCTACCATTGTGCTACGGAGACCATCGTATTGTTCTGCTTGACAGGCAAAAGTCGTAACTATTTCATAAAATATAACTGGATATTGGTATTTTTAAATGGAATGCATAATTATGAAAACATCTAACACAATTTGTGAATTGAAATATAACTTTGTGTCCAAGGAACACAAGGTTGAAACCTGCATCATTGGTTCGTATTTCAAATTCACTGATCTGTATTATAACCACACGATGTGCGTTTCATTTAAATACCATGTTTTAGTAGATTGCAAGACACATAATGTAATTGTCACCAGTGCATGATATTTATTTTTATTACATTTACAATCATGGATGTTTAGTGAAAAGATAATAGAAAGACGAACAGGGAAGGCAGCACTCAACCTAACCAGCAGGGCACATAAAACATTAAAATATCCCCTACCAAAATTACACAGCACAATGCCCAAAGCATAACTTACCGCGAAAATAAACTGCCCAAGTCCCAGCTGTCAAAAAGCTGAATGACATAGTTTCAGCAACCAAAAAAATAACGAATACATGCAGTGTTTGTAATGGTGTGTACTTATACTTGCACTTTATCAACTGATAGTTCCGTGATGTCTCTAATGTTTCCAATGACTATTACTGTTTCCCAGTCCTATTATTTATAATGTCACCATGATTATTATTATCTACGTGCGTATAGGGTGGGTATACCATTTGATTTTGTTACTTCGTGCTTTCGTGATTTAATTCACTGCTATAAACAATAGTACATTGTAAATGGAGCAGAGAAAATATGAGATGCACAATTTGTGATACAATTAAATATCTTTCTCGTCTAAAGCAATTGTCGATAAGTTATATTTGGAATACCATTATTGTGCGTCAGCGATAATGAAAAAGGCGGGAAATATTGGTATATTCCTCAAAGGTAGGTTAATCGGATGTGCATGATTTTCAGTGGTGTTTTTGTACAAACCCGATTATATATAAACTAACTTGTATATCTATTTATTGATCCAACCCATTCATGTATGTAATATCACATTATCCTTAGCACACAATATATGCAGCAATCAATAAGTATTGAAACATTATAGCAGGATTGAAATTAGCATACGGGAACAACACATTGATTAGGCCTTTACCAATTTGATTATGTATTGTGGCTTTGAATTATGTTGAAATATTGCCTTCGTAATTAGTCGCATTGTATAAACAGACGGTAACATTAAATTACAATCTTATTAAGCCAACTTGTCTTTCTTATAATCTCAATTTTAAGTTTACTCACAGTGTTTCCATTTACTTGGAGCATGCCACAAGTATGATGAATCGTTTGTTTTAGTGAAGTCGATAAATGATCTGCCTAAACATTTCAATTTGTAGTAGAGTATGTTTTGCGTGACTTTGGAATTGTTCTTCAATCAATGTCCCTATGTTTTATGGATTAAACCTTAAAATGGCGACAAACGTTCATTGACATGATGTTCAAATCAATAGTTCATAGGACAAACTTCCCCGATGTACCGAATATGAAATGTCGTTAGCACAAATTATTTGTGGATTCATTTGATGTTAACCTTAACCATGGAAATATTCGAAACAGTGGACCACTCGATTCTTCCCATTAAACTTAGAGCTTAGCGCATTCAGTTTTTTTACTGCTGGAGATAGGTCATTCAGCTTTGTGATAGCTTATTATACAGAACAGTAACGTCATTTATACAGGTTAAAAATCATCACCTGATGAAAATGGAAATGTGGACAAGTCCAGTGCATATTTGGTTTACTCGCAATCACTCACATAAGGTACAAACTCATACATCACAGTGCCCGTAATTAGTTGTCTACTTTGGTAATTGAATTAGTTCATTTGGTGCTTTCTTTGTCCAAGTGTATGGCGAATTTGTGAATTGATGGTTTTCTAATTAAAATATATGTGCATTGCATGGTACGCGGAAGACAATGGAGACACCTTTGAAAATAACAGTTGTCATCTTAGTGAGTTTGAATTTAATTGTAGCCAATTGCCTGTCGGCGGATCTAGCCAGTGCGAGTGAGGTTCATCGTCGGGATATGCACAGTCTCTGAACTGTATGTGCTTGTATTGAATGCCGTCAACATACCAAAAGTCCGAGATGCAAATCTGACAGTTGACAATATTTTATTTGATATTGTGGCCACCGGCCCAGAAACAACTAATACTATTTGACATATACGTACATCTGTTGTCATACTTTGGTGGAATATATTGAGATCTTTATTGTGATAAGCTTTGACAAACTAATACAAAGCGTATTTCTCAGTTATTGCACTACTGTACTTATAGCATTATGTATTCTGGAATGCAATGATACTCTGCTTGTATCTGAATACCTGGGAGCTGATTGTATGGTAATTAAACGGCGTTCAAAGATGGACATACACAATCACTTTTTGTTTTGCCCCATTATACGTATTATGTTTAATAGGAATTAAGCAAATTTATATCATAAAATATCAAGCAGACAAGGAAAGTTAGCAGACAAAAGCTACACTCAGATGGAAATAGTCATCATGCTACGACAGATGTTTTATTATGGTGTACACATACTAGACAGTCTGTGTGTAGGTGTTTTTAATTATGCTCGTATTTCAGCCTACATAATAGCATGTGCATCATTATTGTTATGCGATATGTAAACAGAAAAAAGTAAATAACTAGGTCATTCGGCTTGGGTTTTCAGCATTTTATTGCAGAATCTAGGCAATTCTACTGAAACTCTGGCATTCATCTTTACCGCTAATCTTAAACTTTTAGGACTTAGCTAAAACTAGGTATTTCTGCCGTTTTACTGTTGAAACCAGATCATTCAGCTTGGGCATTCAGTCTTTTGATTGCTAAAACTATAGGTAATTTAGGTTTTTGACAGCTTAGCCCTGGGCAGTTCATTTTCTCATTCGGTTATGCGTTGGGCATTGTGCCTTGTAATTGTGGTATGTGATGTTTTCATATGTTGTGTGCTCGGCTGGTAAATTGTGTGCTGCCTTCCCTGTCCGACTTTATATTGTCATACGAGTTTTATATTTGTTTCAATCACAATTATGTAAAAGGTATCCAAACTAAACTATAATACGCTGCACAAAGAAAAACATTCTGAAACGGAGCCGAGCACAGAAAACAGAATAACACATATCACAATCGCACGACACATGGCCCAACACACAACTGAACGAGAAATTGAAACTAAAACGCTAAAGTATAGGATGAGTTTTAGATATAGTCCAAGTTTCGACTTTAAGAAAGCGGCAAGTCAATATTTCAGCTGTCAAAAAGGCTGGATCTCCTGTTGGAGTTTTAGTTATATTTTTGTACATGTTTTAAAACAATATAGTTTCATGTGGAATCAAAATAAACACGATCATCATAGTTTAACAAACATTTATTTACACTAACGTTGTTATGTATCATGACTGTCGAACATTTGTATTCAATGTTGCATATGAAATGGCGTAAACCTGGAGGAATCGATGTTGTACCGGTTATATGAGATTGACTTTATTTGACAAGTCCGTATTTTAAACCTTATTCCGGAGAGGTTAAAACACAAAACTAAATACAGCATCAAATGTGAGTACAATGTTATATGTTCTGTATTTATACAGCTATATACCGAAACATGAAATAACCTCATGTGGAATGTAAAACGTCAAATGCATAAAGCCACCTTTTAAATACTCAAAATATAAGGTAAAATATACTGCCAAACTAACTTATTTTGGAAAGTTCCCATTTAGAAAGCTGAATTTTGGTCGGAAACTAATAAATTACTTCATAACTGCTGTGACAAAATGTCTACATTCTTCCCCTAACTGCATCGCAATTTGCATTCAAACTAATATATTAATCGTATAAAGCGAAGGAAATGTTGCACGTAATTGAATAAGTCTTCAGAAATATTAGAGTTTATTACACTCCATTAATTGAACAACCTATTTTATGATTCCAAATATGCCGTTTTCCTTCCTCATAGTCAGGTGGTGGTGTACTTTATGATATAATTATATTGAAAATAGTCCCCATAGAATTACGTTCCGATTCTCTGTGTAACAAGGTAAATATAAATGTTGCTTCGGTTGAAAATTGGCATTGACCTTTGAGAATAACGTTCTTGGTTGGTATTCAATATTGGTCTTAATTGACTTAACGGTAATCAATCAATCAGATCACACCATAGTAAACTCTTGGTCAGTAACAAGCGATATGATTGGTAATCCTTGGTCTCACATAAATAAGATCAATATTGAATACCACTCCTGATATATGAATGATTACAAGTGTACATGCCTTCTTACACTAAAAGTATCTCTCGGGGCGGTGTAGTTTCCCCGTGGCGGTTTTTGACCGCCCAGATTTATCACTTAGGAACAACTTAGTTTCACTATTAAGTTTCACGTTTCATTTGGTTCGTTTTGTCTTTATGTCTTTTTGACCCTTTATCAATTTGAAACATGCTGATGTTGTCCCTAACTCCACAACAAGTCGCCATGGGCTGCGACCAATTTTCTTATCATTAAAGTAAAATTTTGTTTGATATACGAGGGGAAAGTTTTAAGTTCTAGGAATAGTTTCATAGAATTTTCGACGTTTGCTGTGACGATATTGTTCATAGAGACAAAGACACATAAATGTATTGCAATAATTCTTCAATTGTCTTAACATTTCATAGTAGGGTGCAGTTCTTATGTTATCGATGTTAACGTCAGAAAGAGCTTTCCGGTGCAAAATTCACATCGTCAAACTAACCATTCAATTGTCCCTAATGAAGAGTTACCTATTAACTTCCGATCAAAATGACTGCACGGAACGTTATCCTCATATAGGTCATATTTTTTTTATATTCCCACAATCATTTTGCGATATTTATGTCACCGTACTAGAATAACCCGTCAAATGATCAGACCATCATTAGAATTTGATCAGTTGTTTGTCTTTTTGCGGGGAAAACTACACTTGAAACATTAAAATCGATGACTGCTGTCTGATAAGAAGTTTCATGTCACTAAGTATGATATGTCATTAGAAATAATATAAACGTTTCTAAATTGTCCATACAGATGATCACAGGAAGGACGGTCTGCTGTGAATCAGACCGAAGACATTGTGTCGAACCTTTCCGCTTGGTGTTTGGAAGTTTTCGAACGCTTGTCAAAGCGATCTCGATATACCTTGAAGCCAGGCATATTTTGAGAATAGAAAACGTTATTTTTAATGTTGATTTGACTGACTGAGTTAGGTATGTTCAGAACATGTCAATAACGTATAGTCCGTGAATACGTTGCACCGGCTAGCATTGTCATGAATTGTTCTATTTAAGATGCCAAATGTGAAGTAATTTGAACACACGATAAACAATGTAGAACATTTTTTATTGAGCTTAAAAATCGCCCCTCCTATTATATTGATCTCGTTATGTCTGGTATGTTTTAAATGACATGTACTCATACACTGTTTGTTGTGTCTATCAAAACATTTGGACTACAGACATGAGGCTGTTATATATGATTGTTGGTAAAAACTGAGATGCACATAACCACCGGTGAATACTTCTATCTTGTTATATACTGATAGTTTCAAAAAGGATGTTTGTACAAATCAAATGTATGGAGCCATATAACTGCCACCACTTAATTTTTTATTTTCATGAAGTTTTTCGTGAAATTAACGAGGGATTTCATGAAAACAGAAAAATATCATGAATGCAAGATAAATATCTTAATGTGAAAAATAGCCAGTTAGTGCTTCGATCTGCCACAATATTCCTGTTATAATTTTTAAGAAACCAACTAACTTTTCATGAAAGTGTATTATTTTTCACGAAGACATTATTACGTTTCGCGAAACTTTTCATGAAAGTCGATTATTTTCATCAAAACATCTTTACGTTTTGCGAAACATGTTTATGCTTTCATGAAAAACTTATTTAGTTTCGTGAAAGCATCATCTTTATGTAGTGTCAATTCAGAGCACTAACAAGCAGAATTTCGTGTTCAGATAATTTATCTGTCTTCATGATAATTATATATTTTCATGAAATATCCCATAATTTTTACGAAAGTTTTCATGAAATCTTTAAGTTAAGTGGTGGCAGTTATATGGCTCCATACAAATGCTTTGTGAAATCACCAATAGTTGTAAATGTATGTGATCTTCCGTGATCATCGCAGGTTCGAACAATGTGTGTCAGTTATAGGTAGTATTAGTGACGAGGTTTGAATAGTGATTGCGCGGGCACCTGTATATATCCTGACTTGAGTGTTTGTTCATGTCATGTTATCCACGTGCGGAGAAGTAGTTATAACAAGTTAGTGCTGGTTTATAGTTAATTTCAGCAAGCCTGGTTAGGTCATCTGTCATCTGTTTATGAACAAAGGTTTGTTGAATAGGCCATTAAAACCGAACAAATGTTTTGTATGTGTTCAATGAATATGCTGGTAGTCCGCCTAGCTGCTAAAAAGGTAAGAAGTACAAAATTTAAAATAAATAAATACAATATACCAGATTTTTAGTACGCCTTTTCATGCAAACACACGTTCAAAGGCACTTTACATTATAGTGTTGCAGCAACAAGAGCGCATGTGCATCCTCTACCAGTGCAGATACAGCATAATCTGACCAGAGGGACAGACTGAGCCCCTGAAGGGAGAGAGAGACATGCAGGCATGTTCGGCTCTGCAGAAGTGCGCCTAGCTCTTATATCGAATAGACAACCTGGTTCTTTAATGTGCCAGGTGTGCCGAAACAAAAGCAAAATATCATAATTTCAAGGGTCATAACTCTGCTAATACAGGTCAGATCCGAATTAAATGTTTTTTGTTGGGCAACTACACATACTGACAAATAGTCCTACAAAATTGTAAGACTGTAGCACCAATACTTATAGAGATATGTACGACACACGCACAATTTCATCAACTTTCACGGCCACAACTAATATTAGTTAGATCAGAATGAAACACATGCTGACTAATTAATTAATATTCCTTTGAAGTTTGAAAACAGTTACAGTAGCCCAAATACGTTTCAAGTTACATACAACAAAAGCAAAATTAATCAAATTTCATCATGTCAACTGCAAAAACTCTGCTTATACTGGTGTGATGCGAATACAAATATATAGGTCCAAAACAACTCATGCTGACTAACATTCCTATGAAGTGTGAAGAATGTACATAGCACAAAAACGTTTAAGGTTACGGACGACATGTACAGGCAGACAGTAATCCAATTTCATCATTTCATAGGCAATAACTCTGTTAATACTGGTCGGAAAAGAAATGTATGAATGCACATCAACTCATACTGACTAATATTCCAATACAGTTAGAAACCTGCTACACAAGCACTATTCAAGTTACAAACGACACCACATTTTTAGATCGACGGACAAGGGCAAATCTAGGGGCATACAAAATGTTTATCTCATTACATGCATTGTTTAATGTACAATAATGGACACTAGCAAATATGCCCTCCATTCGGTGGGGCATGCATAATGTTTATCTCATTACTAGCTAGTTTAATGAACATGTACTTAGCAAACCAGTAAACGCATTATACAGGGTGATCCAAAAAACATGTCCCCAAAACAATGCTTGATTACTTTGCAAATTTGGGTAGTATAGTTATTGTTTTGGTATTGACAGAAAGAGTTTTTGCTGAATATAAAGACGACCGTTATATAATGTCATAGTAACCATGGTAACGCCATCGGCGATGTCATCATATTTAGTTCCAAGAAATTGTAATTTGGACTATGAAATAAGGCAATTCTGAATCCAAAGTCATCAGTATCATATAGAAAGTAAATTAGAAGACTTATGTCAAAATTGGAGACACAATAGACTGTGAGGAGCATGTGGACTTGTAGGAATGGTAGACGGCGTCGTAGTGGAGGTATGGATGATATAATCGAGAATATTCATCAAGTTGTATAGGAAACCCCAATGCTGTGTTCGAGGTGTTATGAAGGATATATATAACACTTCAGCAGATTTAATGTATTGACTTGAAAAGATGACTAGTGCTAAGATGGTTTCACACTAGTCGGATGTAACCTTAAACTTTTGCTTGGTATAGCTTCGTGTTTTGCTGTTCGCTCCATCCCTGTAACGGCAGTGTTACTGTTTCTGTTATATGTATGTTCATATTAACTTGAGCGAATGGCTCCCGGGATCAAAGATGGTTGTCGGAATGTTACGATATATTTATATGTAAATTATACAAATACATAACAGCATCCATAGATGTGATAATCAACTACACTTCCAGTTTATATATTTATTTCCATAACGTTTTTACACTCGTTTCAGTAATCAAACATATAGTGTTCACACGATATTATCACAAAATATTATCCAGTTATTAGTCATTATGATAACGTCCATACTCACTGGACACCTAACTTCCACCTTTCGAATCTAAGACTTCGGACAATAACTCAAAATGTTCGTTTGTGCCGGAACCAATGATACCTGTTCCAGCAAGCACGTGACCTACAGAATATCAAGTTTCTAGCAAATCTCCAAATCTGTTATCTTACTGACCCGTCACGTGATAGCTATCAATAACTTATTCTGTCAGGTAAACAACTTATCAACAACACACAGACACCTGTGACTACTTATATACTTGTGTACATGTAACATGGTTACACGAATGTTGTGATGGACAAGTTATGACGGACCTTATATTTCGGTGATTGCTCATACGACGACGCATGCATAGCCCACTCTTAGTCCATTGGACTTCTTCTTATGGAGTTCGATATCCGCGTCATATTTCGGCAAAAATTACAACTTGAAAATAGTCTACATGTAGGAGAAAATCTAAACAAACATTAAAAATGATAAAACAGGCATCGGGACAGAATTCTGCCAGAAGTATGCGTATAATCGTTACTACAAAATGTTTTGTGGATGAAAACAAACTTTAGTATATCAAGCAGAAGCCAAGAATGCATCAGATGAGCGATCAGTTTTGAAGGTCACTTGCCAGTGTACGGTCTTAAACACAAAAGCCCTCTTTAGAATGAGTTTGATCGAATAATTACCATGTATTTAACATATAATTATTATTATGTATTCTTGATATTGTATTACAAATGAAATGTTTTTATACAAACTAACTCTCTTTCTAGCTAAATACTGAATACATGGTAAATTCGTGCAATACTTATAGAGACATGAGCGATTTATTGGAGCTATGTGATGTTAGAATAGTTAACCGTTGATGTTCATGACGTCATTGACGTCAATTGTGGGCGACAAGTCGCTGTACCCAAGGTTGCGAAACCGTTGAGATATTTACAAAAATATTATATTAAGTCCGACAGGGAAGACAGCACTCAACTTAACCAGCCGAGCACAGCAAACATCAAAAACACACAAAGCACTGAAAACACGGTATCCCGTCCCGAAAGTCTGCCGCCTCAGTGAGTCAAACCAAAACGGAACGAGAGCCAGGTGACGAGAAAAAAACAACTGGAGATTACACATCACAAGGACAATATACAACACATGCACAGTGTACATGCACTTTCGAAAGATACGAGCAGCGTTGTGCTGGACAACGAAATTGAAGAATGGCACATACAAAATCAACAAAGTTTTAAAAAAAAGGCATAATGGCGAAATATTTTTGTATTTTTACTATAAAGTGGACAATACATACATAGAGGAAGGTTGACTAAAAGGCTTCCGGCGTGGTACGAACAGCGACATATGTCACTGGGGGCTTAAACGTTTTACAGTGCACTAATACATGAATATTCACCTTTTCTTATTATATCACGATTCATTGTCAATCTACAGCGTTTGTTTCATTTCTTTTTGATCACCCCACGTATATATTATCAATATCTATACATGTATATACTACAATCTAATACAAAACGGACGGACTTCTTTATGTTGATATACGCACTGTTGATATATACACTGTGTATAACCTCCACACACATAATTGTCCTATGAAACATGAATTGTCGAATAGTTGCTACCGCCGTCAAGTATTTGCTCTCTTGAAGAGGCCAAATCATTTTGAGGGAAATTTACTGTACTAGAAAAAAGCATGTCAAAATATTGACATAGAAACCTGTCTCCAGTGAGACAATTATCGCAAGAGGCCAACTACTCTAGACTTAATACGTGTCGTTTATTAATCAAACAAAAATTATATCTTGATAAATTGTTACAGTACAACTTGACTCATATAATGATGAAAAAACTTATTATACAACATCTTAAACTCACATAGTTACGAGTTTGTGCTTGACATACATAGATACATGGTGTCAAAACAACTGCAACCCTTACTATAAAAAGCTGCGGTATCGAAGTAATTCTGCCATACAATAAAACAAGCTGTTGTGACTTTCTCTACCGATTATGCGATTGTGTGTTTTGGTGCGAAGGAGCAGACAAATGAATATTTTTAAAATCAATATCTGGATATAAATCTCACAAAGCAACGCACACATATACGGCATGCTTATCTTGTTTGTAATTTAACTGTAAGACAATAAGAAACAAACTGAACGGTATCCAAGCTACAAAATATACGTGTTTCGGCTTATTTCACCATAGAAGACAATGAAAAAGGTAAAATACTATATTGACTTGACGGCGTTTGACAGGGCAAATGAACACCCAACCAAAAATAACCACAACGACCAACACCTACGTGGGATAGAAACAATATATATCAACCTAGCAAAGGCGCTAGTTAAGTAATTGAGTTGTAAAACATATTGTAATTAAAACATTTGTTAAAGGTGCTGCCTCACAGATTGGGCTAAAAAATATATATCGGGATTTTCCAGCCTAACCAAGTATTGATGTAATAGAAAGCCACTGACGGTTGCTTTATTAAAGATTTGGTGCAAATAAGCAATTTTAATCACTCTCGATATCGCCCACTGAGTATTTTGTTCTTGAAAAAACAGTGCTAAATTTCCTGCCAACATGCTTCTTGAATTATGTAATTCACATTTGATTGAACTGTAACATCAACAAACTACAGCGTAAACATCAGTGTGGTATTTGGTTCGTTTCCTGATTCGTTTTCATCTAACTAATGCGAACAAATTTCATGAAATTTAAGTAATAGTAGTGTTAATTCTATAGGTTATTAATACCCTATAGAATTGGGTATTAATACCCTATATAATTTTTTATGTAAAAATACTACATAACTACAAAATGCCGAAGTTTCTCAAGTTATTTTAGACATCAGTGTGGTCGTTTATGGGATATACAGGCCACTACAAAATGTATATCAAAATTACGTGAATATTTGACAATTTTATTTTATTTTTGCAATACACCAATATGTGAGGCAGTCCCTTTAAACAAGATCAGCCTTGGAGATGTGTTATTAGGAACAACTAAATATACCAACTGCTTCTAATTATTGACATGTTGCTAACTACAAACTTTTACTATGGATGCCAAGAAAATAGGAATGTAGTCGCCGTTTTAATTATTAGCTAATGCAACAGTAGTCTCTGGATATTGTCCAGGACTATTGGGAACACATACAAAGTATTGTTTATGTACAGAGGAGCGGAGCATTTGGCCTTAACTTTTTAAAAATTATCCACTTTGCTAAAACTAACGATCCATCATACTTGTGACATGCTACACGTAAATGGAAAGGAGTACTCCTGTTTTACTTTAATGTGTTATTTTAAATAACAGACTAAATGGGAATCATTCTGTGAAACGTTCAACTCGTTGACGATAAATTTCTGAAAAGTTTGTTTCGTACATATTGATTCTATTTACGATACAAGTACTGTATAAACACATCGCAACAACCCCCAACAGGTTGCACAATACCAGTAAAAGGTTAATGAACCACTGAAATTAGCACGGATACTTTTTTTCTTTCGTTACATGCAAAATTACACGTGCACCATTGTTCGAGTACTTAAAAAGCCATGCTGTTTCTATAAAACGGAAAAATCAGGTTCCCAGGGTTTCCTACAAATATAAGGATATCTTAAAAACTAGCTGAGAAAAAGTGTTACTATGCCACGAATGTCTTCTCTATGATACAACACCCTTGGTACTTAAGGACATTTGCTAGGGAAACATTTGTTAAAGATGACAGCAAAAACCAGGCACAATTGTACTTTAATATATACTGAAGCAATATGTAAAATACACAAGGTACAGGGTGATTCATAATATCTGTCACACTTTTCAAATGAAACAGTTTTGATATATCTGGGTATAACCACAAATCTAAAATACATACATTTTAAAGTTTTATATGATACAAGATAGTATATACTTGCATGTATATTTTAGTCTACAGGCGGAATTGTATTAAGTATCATATTTTCAATGTTACGTCAATTTTGTGTGATGCTGACGTCAATGATTTCTTGATTTGGCTTAACATTTAACCATTTTCGATCAATACAATATGCTTAAACCATTTAACAAGCCTGTGTGTCTTTCCTCTAGACAGTGAATCATAACCAGAATACTGTTTTTGCATTGTTGTGATGGTTATAGTTCGAGAATTGCTTTCAAAGCACAGCTACTCAAAACTAAACTTCTTAAATTATGCTTTGAACGCAACGTCTTCGAAACCACACTTCTTTTTATGACAACGTTTATGACGCCATGATGCTAACATCATTCTTTTAATTTATATAACAGAAAAAAACCCTTATCATATCAGCTTTCAAATGATATATGATGCATAAGTATCTTGTAAAGTAACGAAAAGTTATAGTAGTTTGAAACTGTGACAGATATTATGAATCACCCTGTATGTCGCGGTACTCGACTGTTTGTATTGATGGTGAACTTTCGTAACCAGTACTGATGAAATATAGCGTACCTCAGGGCTATGTGTTTGGTCCCAAAAACTACATCATGTATACAAAACTAGTGGGTACAATCTGCAGAAAGCATCAACGGCAACACCATTTCTACGCGATTTCTACTGCAACAAATTGAAGCATGTCTGAAGGAACTCTTGCTCTGGATAAAGAACAATTTGTTGAAACTTAATGCAGACAAAACAGAGGTAATCCTGTTTGTTCTGAAAAGGAATACCAATGTTGCCGAGAATATTACGGTGAAAGTTGGTGACGCAGTGATCAGCCCATCATCAGTGGTGAGAAACCATGGTGCCATGTTGGATTCACACCTGAATATGGATCAACAGTCATGTAAACTATGTCTCCAGGTATTGTGTCATGCAGATCCGATAAATAGGTCAAATCAGACAATATTTGACAGTTGATGCAAAAAAATCCCTCATCAATTCTTTAATAACATCAATACTGGATTATTGCAACTCATTACTGTGCGGCTCCCCAAAAAACATTCTGAACAAACTACACAATATTCAAAATACAGCTGCCCGCCTCATCGCACGGATACCGCGATACAACCACATCACTCCTGTGCTGAAGGATCTTCACTGCTTACCAGTACAATACAGAGTGGAGTACACGGTATTGACTCATGTTTACAAAGCACATGGAAAATCCCCAGGCTACATCAGAAGTATGTTGGAAATATATACTCCACAAAGACAGCTTAGGTCACAAAATGACTCTATTCTTCTAGTTGTGCCGAGGATGAGGACTGTATCGTACGGTGATCGATGTTTCAAAGCTGCAGAACCGAAGCTCTGGAATGCACTGCCAACAGCACTCAGAGATAGTTTAACACTACCGTCATTCATTTAAGCGCTAAAACCGCACTGTTTTACTAAAGCATAATCCTGATATTTCGCAATGTATTCATTTTTGCATTAAAATCGATGTTTTGTGTTGTTAAAATTATTTGCATGTGTTTGAATGTACAAAAACGTATTATTCAAACATTCCTATACATTTTTGGTATTTATAAGAACATTTACAAATTTTTGACAAAAAAATTGTCAAAACTTCCGAAAAAAATAACTGCTAAAAAGACAAAAAATATTTTATCTAAAAATTAAAATAAAACATAGGTCATCACGCTACGTTTTGTGCTATTATGACTCAATAATCTCCCATTTGTTTCCAATTTGGCATTGACGTCGCATTCCATATAGCAAGGGAACACAGATTGGCCCTGAATCGCTCACTTAAAATATATCAGTAAAAGGGCGATCTGCGTAGTCCCAGGCAATACAAACACTCATTATATATGGGTAAAGGTAACCAAAATAATAATTTCTAATTTCACATAAAATGAATGAAAATATAACCGCTATTTCACACAGATTGTGTTTATATTATTTACTCAGTGAGTTTATTTTTTAACCCCAAAGTACCGATATTTATACGAATCTTAGATAGCATCACGACAAATAGTTTGCCCATTTTCATGACGATACCGTGAAAACCTCTATCCCCGTTTAAGGCATATGCGCAGAAATGATGCGCATACAAAACTATATATTGGTATGCTCAAAGTGAGAAGACCATGGAGGGGCACATGACCTGTTCTCGATGGTTTACGATTTAAAAAAATTTAAAAAGTATTTTGTTAGAATGTCGTGAACCAGACTACTTCCATTATTCCATGCGGATAACATCGGTCTTTGTCGCATTGCAATAAGTTTATTTACCGAAGAAATTAGAACTGTCCGAAATTTCACTGTGAGTGCTAGGCAATTTGGACCATGTATCTAAACAGCAGGTGTCTGCAGCTGCATAATCAACGCGCTTCCCGGTCAATGATAACTATAGTGAGCAATGCAGTACATCCCGTAGAGAACACATTGCTATATTGACAGAAGCATGGTATATTGATACATGATAAATGTTTTTTTAAATTATTTGTTATTCATTCGCTCGGCACATTACAAAACCAAATATATGTTTGTTTAAACTGAATACGATTTATATCTCATCATGACATTTGTTGTGATAAAGTTCAATATTACCGTTACATATTATAGTTGGTTATGTTAGATTAATCGGAATTGTCCGATATTACAAGTCATATATTTGAATTATTTGGACAGATACATTTAAACATACACCGGAATAAATTCGATCATCATCCAAACTGCAAAAATCACATCCTAAACAATACAACTAAAGCATCTGACCGCAGAAAACTATTTGACTTGTATACAAGTGTGATCGTACAAAATAAAATATCCAAGAACATAGGTTGTAATTATTTAACGTTCAACTGACACTATTGTTTGCGTCAATAATAAAAGACGATATGCTAGCATGTTGACACAAGTAAACAGTTAAGCAGAGACGATGTTTGTTCTGCAACCCGTATAATAAATGTAGCAGAGAGAATATAATAGATACAGATTACTTGATATATTGTCAACAGCAGGTGACAGGGGCAACATTAAACTATACTGACACTGATTATAGTTTAAAACATCATTACCACATGCGACATTAAAATTTATGATGGTTTCCCGAATTAAATCAGGTCACCAACCGTTATAATACACACATAACTTAAATACAAAGTAAGCTAGTTAATTAACATATAAATGTGTCTATACCAAGTTATAAAGACAGACGTGCGTCTTATATGTTGTAATATTGTTCTAAAGGGAATAACTGTGAGAAAATTGATATCATAAATAACACCACTAGGCACTTTTCTGGTACGTGTTTACATTCTGCAGATAATGTGTTTTAAGGTGATTCGATGTCTTAATTGAAGAGATAGTAAGAAAGAACAGGGTTAACAATATACCAATGGAATTATATTTAGAGAGGTTAAAACAACAGTACATTTAACTGTACGAACCAGCCATTATTTTCATCACCTCGGAAATGTATTAACATTAGTCTTATATAAGACTTGTTTACAAATCCAATTTCTACCATATTTACCATAAAACTACCTGTTACTAATTATTATATATGTACCTCTTATCTTTAACAATCGGTCGATGTAACACATAAAAAATGCATAATTATGGAAATAAATATTGTTTAAACTAACAGTACATTGAACTTCAACTAATTAAATATTTCATTCCCTGTACTTATATATAATACTCTGCATGTATGATGTCATCTTAGATTTAGGGTTTGTACTCAAAATATATGAATATCTTGATAATAAGCTGAGCAAATCTGATTTACTGTTTTCTACAATTATAACCAGCATTATGTTCTTTATAAATAGTTTTCTTAATACACGTTTGATAGCTCTTGCTTAACTAGATTAAATACAAATGAACCATTTTAAACAGCATATTACCAGAGCTGATAACTCAAGATTATTCAATTATTTGTTAGATTTCCAATTTCACGGGCGGTAATCACGTGACTTCGTCTAGTATTTTAAACGAATAATGGCGGATATTCAGTCTCGGTAAGTACCTATTTTTCTTGTTGTTATATGTCGTATATCATCTATATGAAAACTTCACATAGCCTATCATATGCGCATTGCATTTTTTCGAACGTTAGAACTTAGTTTCGCCTCGTAATTTGAACATATTTCGAGAACACTCATTGAATTTGATCAAAAGTTTCAGCGCAAGGCCGGTATGTCGCACGCATTGAGTAACATTTTGTCAAATTATTGACAAAATTTAATACAGTTTTCTGGGACAAAATAGTTATAAATTATAGCAAATGTTTGATCATATCGTGAATGAACACTGTACGGATCCGCTTAGTGTAATATTCGGAAGTATAATTCCATTTTACGTAAGTAGTATGTACAACGAACGATTTTTGCCATAGTATGTCGCACGTACATATCTCTGTGTGTTCCAGTACGACAAGAGGTGGCTCTTCTTTACTCATCTTAGCACCCCATATTTATGGTTAACGTTTCAAAATATTTACAGAACACTACAGTTGAAAAACAATTACTGCGTTACGTGATAAACTATGAAAATAGATAAATGGTTATATTGAAGAAAAATACATCAAATGTGTGTCATTCTCGACTCGGCTATAAACTCATTTTATTGCGCCTTTAGAAATAGGTATGACGCGGTCACGGATCGAAACTGCGATCCCCGCGCTCGAAGCGTACACTCTACTTTGCAAATTCTAGAAGTGTTTTATCAATTTGACAATTGAGTATCGATTCTGTTATAATAATTTAAAATTATATCTAAGTGTTTAATGTAATTGTGTTTATTGTGTCTTACAAATGTTAGGTACAGTGCACATATATTACTTCGAACACTGAGATACATACCAATATTTTATACTGGGGTCACTGAGTAGCCAGTTCTTAAATCCAATATTATGTGAGATATGAAGGGGCTGTCACAAAATCTAGGATCATTGACTTACGGACCGCTGCTAATCTGCATACATTATTCGATCATTCTTTTCACCTATTTCAGAACCTTTGCATACCGCACAAGTAAAACACGAGTTTACGATATGGCAGAATGCTGTGATTCAAAAACGACACATCGTTTCTACAGGGTATGTGCTGAAGGGTATGAAGTATTACCAAGGACAATACTCCCGTGTAAGCCTGTCTATCCTCTGTTAGAATATAACCTACTATATGCGCCAATGGAAACAACGACCTGTTCTGGGTATACGTTATAATTAATCATTAAATAAATGCACTTATCATACGTGACGTCAAGTGTTGGCGCCACATACCATCGAACAATCAAAATGCATTTTCAACCACTAAGAATTGACTTAATATGTCCTAACTATTTTACATTCAAGTCATAAATACAACACCTTAGTCGACGTGCCCCCGTAGCCGAATGGTAATCTCGCTTGCAGTCTAAATGCTCACCTGACGACATGGGTAAAAATACGGGTGGAAGCACTCACATTCATTCATGCCATTTTTCAGCAGAAAGCTGACTGACAAATAAAGGCAACGATCGGGGTGTTTTAGTTAATATCAAAATACTAGTGTTGTGTCTTAGTGATTGCACCTTTGAAATGGTCCACAGAAAGAGACCAGGAAGGAAAGGACCAAGCCAGAAACTGTCAAGGATTGCTGTCCAACGATGTGCTATTGGGGTCCGATGGGAGCGAGTGCGGAGAAACGAGTCCAAAATGTTGCTCTCAGATAAATGGGTATTGAGGAAAAAATGTTCGATAACAATGATACGAATAAACTATACAAATGTAAGAATGTCTTAATTGTTTATTGTAACACTGATTTGATTTACAGTGCTTCATTTTGGTTTTTAATACACCAAGTCCTGGCCTTTCCCACTGAACTTAAAAATCAATCCCACTGTGTAAAATAAACAATTTTCAAAATTATATTAATTCCAAGCCAATTTACTGAGTCAGGGACTCAGAGTTCGCACCAACATGAAACACTGGATTAACATAAAGAACGAAGTGATAGATATTTTTTATTATGGAAATTATAATCATTATCACAGACATCGGATATAATCAAATATTTTGTTAAGTATAAATCACAGAATAATAAAACAAAATCATTCATTAACAGCTGATGTAAGATTTACGTTGATACCACAGTAAATACCTACCGACAGTATAACAAACTTGACATTAAAACATGTAACTAGCATTTCTAAATTAAAATTGGATTCTTTACACGCCCTTAAGTAATGGCACAAGTCTAGTACTGTTGCATAATGATAGTAAATGTGTGTGTCAAGTTGTTTGGAATAACATTAAGGTAAACAAATATTAAAATATGTCGTGTCAATGCATCTGTATGGCGCCTTCCCTCTATAACCTCTTTCGTGACAGGATAACCCAGGTCGACGTTTGTACTCTTTTTCACAATGTGTGCAAACAAACGACTGTTCCATTCTGAAACAAGTTAATTTAGATAGTTTAATGCTCACCAAACGTCCATGCAACATCTATATGATTTACCTATGTAGTCATATACGGAATGGAAACAATAGTACCAATGTAGTTACATTTTTGTAGTTAAAACCCAACGAGTATGCCAGTCCCAAAAGTTGTTAATGTTTGCCGATTTTCCACTGAGAAACTAGGATTTCACTGGTTCTACCAGTGATTTTGAAGAAAAAAGAATGAAAATGTAGCAGCACTGATATAAAATATAGAAAATAGCTTGGATGTGTAGTCCGGTTTTATAGTAAGTAGCGTTAAGAGAATGTTTTCTTGCATATTGGATCAATCATTCAATATGTGGTCGTTTTTGAATTTATGACATCTAAATTAAAAGTGTACTGGATCCTCAGTTACAAACATAGCATATGACATTGTATCGATTATAAATATACAATTACATCTCTTATATATCTTTGAAAACTATTTTGACACGTTATACATAAAAACGGGGTGGTAAGATGTTTAAAAAGAGCCACCTTGCGACATACTATGACAAAAATCGTTCGTTGTACATACTACTTACGTAAAATGGAAATATACTTCCGAATATTACACTAAGAGGATTCGTACAGTGTTTATTCACGATATGATCAAACATTTGCTATAATTTTATAACTATTTTGTCCCAGAAAACTGTATTTGTCTATAATTTGACAAAATGTTACTCAATGCGTGCGACATACCGGCCTTGCGCTGAAACTTTTGATCAAATTCAATGAGTGTTCTCGAAATTTGTTCAGATTACGAGGCAAAACTGAGTTCTAACGTTCGAAAAAATGCAATGCGCATATGATAGGCTATGTGAAGTTGTCATATTAATGATATACGACATATAACAACAAGAAAAATAGGTACTTACCGAGACTGAATATCCGCCATTATTCGTTTAAAATACTAGACGAAGTCACGTGATTACCGCCCGTGAATTTATATATCATGAATTAGATTAAATGCATGCTGCAAAGACATAAAACTTAACAGAAGGGTAATGATTAATTCAGAAGAGGAAACTATTTTTGTTTCACTACAGTTATATACTTAGTAATTATATTCCAAGCAAGATGCGGCTTGATGTATGTGTTTTATGTTTCCTGTGCTCGGTTGGTTCAGTTAGGCATTGTGCTTTGTGTGTTTTTAATGTCTTCTGTGCTCGGTTGGTCAAGTTGAGTGCTGCCTTCCCTGTCTGACTTAATATAATCTTTTTGATGTATGGTAACTTTCAGAAGTATTTTGTTTGGCAATACATTATATATATAACTAATAGTTTGTGATTCATTGTTCAATATTACACGCTAAGCCTAAGGATTGTGATGTTATATGTATTACATTTTTGTATATTCTCTTTTATTAATCGATATTATCTAATTTCGTTAAATCACTGTATCAGTTAAGTTGTTATACAACATAGTTGTTTTATCCAACCATTAGGCATTTATTACGCCGAAGTCGACCCGACGTATTAACTAAAGCTTATTATGACATGTGAGCTTTATTAGGCATTCAAAACACGTCACAAACCGGTATCATGCTAGTTCAGTACATAAGAAAAACATACACGCTTTGTTACTTTTAAAATACTCGCAACGCCATGTCATGGATGCTTCGGTGTCATTAAATCGGAATGTCTAGGAGTTTAATGTTGAAACAGTGAAGTGTAGGTTAGTTTTAATTTGTTTACAGATTGTAATTGAGTGTAATTAATCGCATAAGTAAACTTTCGTGCAGAGTTTATGTAGTTGCCTGTCTATATGGGGACTATATTCGAAACTTCAGAGATCCCGTCTTTTCATAGCAATACACAGGGTTGTTTGTGTGCATCTTTAAGAAATCATATGTTTTGTTAGAACAGGTGTGGCAGTATCAATCGATTTGTGCCTTGTGTTACTTGAATTATGTGGGTTCGTTTTCGAAAGGCTTATATGGCTCACCAATGCTCGACATACAGGTTCAAGAAGTATAAGGCACTTAATATTTTTATCTATCGCAAAAACTTCAGAAACGTTAGTAGTATAGTTGTTGCCCAAATACTATTTCAATGTCTTTGCAGCTTTATGTCTAGCATACCTTTTGCCCACTATATAACCGTGAAGAATCTCGATAACTATATGCATCCAAACATGAAACCAACGCATGATGATGTACGATGAACTAATTGAATGACCATTATAGAAATGCTAACGTTATAGTGAAATACCTCACGTTGACCATAGTGGCATAATACATATATCGGTACTAATACAATGAGACAATTACTCGATCCTATTTGTTATATGAACCTACATGTATTATTATTATATATATATCAAAAGCCTCCGACAGCTCTGCCTGCCAGCGCCAATTCCTGCATCTTTCCATAAATGTTCGAAATGTATGCAAGAACAAATTTGGAATTCTTCAGGGTGTATGCATTTCGGCCGATCATTAAAACACCAATAGCATGTGCCGTGCATGAGAACGTATGCGGGCATTGATAAACGTTGTAAGATATTGCGAGTGAAATATAATGATATTTAAACTGATATGACATATCTCGATTTGTTTAGGAAGTCAGGTTTTCGTGACATGTTTGTCTTAAGGTGATCCCAACTCTTCATTTGAGCGGAAGTTTAGTAATCGGTGTAAATAAGACGTCTGACTACCATGATGAAATAGTACAAAAAATTAAAATTAAAATTGATTCGTCAGCATGTTCTCATGTCTTAAAATAGCGAATTTACTGTATAGTTGTTACTATATTATACTATAATAAGCTTGCAGACTTAAGCAATAGCTGCAATTTTATGTACCATTTATTCCAAACTTTAAAACATCAACACTCGCGAATACTAGCTACAACGTTTGTGAAACGTTTTATAATGCGCCCACACAAAATTGTATCCAAGTATTAATATTTGTTTAGCAAGCATTCCGACTACATTAGAGGAAGGTTCTTTGCATTTATTTCGTAAGGATTTAGACTAGCTAATGCAAAAGAGCATATAGCTAAAACTGGGCTCATCTTCAAATATACACATTGTTTCAAAAACAAATTATCGCGAAAACTCGATACAACGTATTTAAAACGTTGATGTATTTTGTAAACTCTCCTGGTTTTCGACATTTCCGAAATCACTAAACTGTCAACAAAAAAAAGCAACTGCCATGAAATTTTGAATAAAATTGCTATAATAGTTACTCTACTGGTTGCATGTACGAAAACAGTATGCTGTTCAACTATTTTTTCGTATAACTTAAAAATGAAAAATCTTATATTTCAAAATATCATTTAAAATACATATAACATGCATATTCTAAAACAAACATTATCGTGTGATTCCGTGTATACGAAATTTCATGCATGCCAAGTTTCATGAAATAAAATGTCAAAATTTTTCGGTAAAATGCAAATATCCGTTTTTAGGGGGTTTCCCCAAATTCTAAAAATATCTCAAAAAACTAGCCGAGCAAAACTGTTATGGGTTTGCACAATCACTGTCATGAGTCTGACTGTCAAAATAGTTCTAATAAATGTTTGAATAATCACCTTTTGTCAATTCATTTCAGAATGACACTTGCTTCTTATAAGCATCGTAAATGCTGGTAGAACATTATTCACCATTGTGCTAAATAAAACAATGTAACAACATCTGTTCATCATACTGTCATAGATTCAACAGTTCATAGACCGTAATACTTCCAATGTATGGAAGTCGAAGTTGTTTTATTACATTTGGGCATTGGATTCTTAGAAAACAACGATACAGACATATTTCTCCTATATTCATTGCTATTGCTTTCAGACAGATTAAACGTTGTTAACTGTCAAAATAGTTTGATAAATGTTAAAATAATAACTTAATATGCCAATTGATTTCAGAATTTTACTTTTTGCTTAATTGCTTAAAGGGCGTCTAATATGTTTGGATATATTTCTAAAGGGACTAACTTTGAGAACATTGATATCATAAATACTACCGTCACATTACCTTGCAGAGGTTCTCAAGACAACTAGATACTGGTACGTGTTTACATTTTGCACATAATGTGTTGTTTAATGTGATTCGCGGGTCTTTATTTAAGAGAAAGTTTGAAAATAACAGGGTTAAAACATGCAAATTGAGTTTTATGGAAAGAGGTTAAACTCTAATAATAACTTGCAAACGTATTAAACATTAGACAACAGAACATTGAACTTTAACTAATTAAATATTAAATTGCATGTACACATATACAACAATATTCATATTAGATGCCCTCTTCAGTTTAGGGTTTATGCTCCTATTTTCACGAAGATCGGACGGGGTCATGTTGACCAAACTGACATTTTAAAAGTAGTTCTTTTCTTGTTTTTGCTAAGTATCGAATTGTACTTACAATCTCCTTTTTCTATTCCAGCAATATCTCCATTTGTTAAGGAAATCTGAGTTTAGTGACATATACTGAAGAGACATTCTAATATAAAGTTACAGTATCTCATAAACATAATACGATGTTAACAATTATCACCAATTAATAAACGTATATATTGACAAAGTTAGATAACAAAACGCGATAATGCATCGCCACTGTAATTGATGTACAACTACCATGCATGATTCTATCAGTCAAACATCCTTCGAAGAAGGCAACCAAGCACATACATATTCTACTCTCATGGTGTAGTTTAAAGCCAAATTCGACACTTCCGGTAGACACGAAGTGTACTGGAACAAGAGTTTGAGAGTTAGTTTATAATCCAGGGTACCCCTACTGGGGTCCTGTTTTTACATAAGTTTGATCTTGCGTGTTTTTAGATGTTTTGTATGGTCCTTTCGTGTCTTTACGATTTCACGAAGGAAGTTTTGCGTTCCGCAATGTGTCTCATTTCAATGGCCTTATTTAGCGTTGTAGACTCACAATATGTAAGTTGTTTGAACCTGATGTATTTGGTTGCTACCTTCATTTTAAAACCACTGTCCGATTTCTATAGATATTTTAAAGCAATTAGAAATCTTGATAAAATTCATGTCATATGTTTTCGCGATTGATCTTTCGTACCAGTGAGGTTTTGTATCATTGATTTAGTAACCTTTTCGCTCACTTTGAGTCTAGTGTAACAATATTTTGGTTAACCAATAATTTCCTCATCGTTTGCTGATTGTTTTTGTACAACATATCGTTTTACTAGTCTGAATCCACGTTGAAGAGTTTTTACCTTTTACTGTTCATTAAGACCGACACTATCTTCCGAATAACCGACAAGGACCGACATGAACAGAATCGGTATCCAATGAGCGACAAGGACCGACACGAATATAACTCGGTCTCTCTAATTAGCGATAAGGACCGACACGAACACGTTAAGGATCTATGATATTTGTATCACATTTTACAGTGTAATCTTACCTGTCTAGTCAGTTACTTATTAGTCTTATTTTTGTGTTTCAGTCTTTTACAAAATGAACATGATGGGGACACAACCAAAAGAAAGGTTATACTTCTTGCACGGTTCGTTTTCTATAATCCGTAGGCAAGGCACGAAGTCAAATAACCATCAGATTGCGCACAATTGTAGCTGCCAGTAAGTCTGCCTAAGTAAACAATAGGCAAGGACATTGTTCCTTTCAAGAGCTGATTTTGTACAACAGCAGCCATATTGAATGAACCGAAAGTTCAAGGAATGGTTTGCAAGATGCTAACCATTCAAGTCAAGTCAAAAGTCATTTATTGTCGGAAATTTGGTACAAACAAAAAGTACAATATAACAAATTATGAAGTCAATCTAACATAAAAGTGTGAACATATCTAAAATTATTGGAGATATAATAACAGAGGTACAGTTAAGAAACAAGGTATACAGTTTTAAAATTTCAGATTATTTAAAAGATAAATTATACTCAATATAAGTTTTTAATACTAAGAATTTATATCCTATAAAAAATCAAATTCTGCTAGAAAGACAAATATAAAAATATAGCACAGAATGGCAAATATTTATTTATGTAAAAATTGATAGTTTAAGTTTGGAATATTATGGAACCATATATATGTATATAAATATGAACATAACATCAATCCATGTTCGAGACAGACAAATCATATTGCTGAAACTAAATTAGACGACTATGTTAAATTTTGATAGTTCCATTCGTAGACATTGTGTACTTCCACTTTCATGTGTACAATGACCATTGCTAACGTCAAAATGTTTTCTCCTTTGTTAGTCAACAGTGTACTGGACCAGGCTTATGTCAGGTCATCAATGCTGGAAGACTTATTATGTTAGTTTTGGATAAACATTAGTTATTGTAAGTTGTCTGATGGATTATGCGTTTGATAAGCCTTCAATAGAGTATAAATGAAGTTAAGTATATCGTAAAAACACATAAACACACATTAAACAAACATCAGCAACCGAACCTGACTCCTAAAAAGGCATTTTGGCATGAATAGCAATATTTGTTTATTTCTTACCCCACCCATCTATTTTGTAATTTTGTATTCTTTTCGGAATGTCAACCGTCATTATGATTAGTATTTTCTAATTTTATTGCATAATAATTATCAAAACTGTCAAATTTGATTTATTGGTTCCCTATCGGTTTTTGACCGGAGGGGACTATAGGTTTGCCCTCCGCCCGCCCGTCCATCAAAAAGTCTGGATCCTGACATAACTGAAACCGTTTCCAAGCTAAATTTATTAAACTTGGTATGTGGAGAGGGGGCGATAAGGGGGATTATGCACGTCTACAAATATTTCGATTTGACAAATATTGTGGTTGCTATGGCAACAGAAACATTAAAAATGGCTTTAAACCGGTAGAGTACTTCTGTATTGCTTGCATTTCTTGATGACTTGTTTTATATTAGTTTAACACATTTTTACATTTATAAGGCATACAACGTACATTTGTACTATGACAAATGACGCATGCGCATTGATTTCAGAATTTCACTTACTGTTTAAAATATGTGATATGAATGACTTGCTTTTCTTTGTTGTTGATGAAAAACAACTTTCGACAGAATAATCCAAGTGCTTAATGTCTCGGGTTCGATATTAGACTGAGACATACAAATGTGACATATACAGCTGGCTTCAATTAAAATTATCATGGACTGGACAGATGCACTCGTTAACATACTCGCGTTTGCACTCATTGAGTCCTATTTCGCTCACACGGAGATTGATGTGCGTCGAGTCTCAATAGACCGGGAGTCACACGAAGTATTGTACGGCTAACAGAGACGCTGTGACAATGTATTAGATTGAATAGAACACTATCCTTGGTTTCCTAACATTGTTTCTTTCTATCAGGTAGTATGTACGTTAGTATATCCCAGCTTCTATACATGATACGTATATGGTATGCCAATCAGTTCAATTATTCGCACTAGTCAGTCAGTCTCAAGGAAACCTACTATTTTGTTTATTGGTAGAACTTCAAATTCCTGTGGCTTAACCAGCTGAGTACAGAAAAGAAAAACATCACATACCACAATTACACGACACAATGCCCAACAAATAACGGAACTAAACAATTAACTGCCTAAGTCCCAGGTGTCAAAAAACTGAATGATCTTGTTTCAAAACGTTCAATGTCTTAGCTGCATGACCTACTTTCAGCAGTAAAAAGATTCAAATATCCAGTTTTAGCTATCTGAAGTCCTAAAAAGTTAAACTAATAACGAAGACATGAAATGTTTGTAATTATGTGTACTTATACTTGCACTTTATCAACTGACAGTTCCGTGATGTCTCCAATGTTTTCTACCATTTATATTTCCCAGTGCTATCATTTATAATGTCAACATCATTATTATTAACTAAGTGCGTATAGGATGGTTATGTTATTTGATTGTGTCACTTTGTGCTTCCGTGTCTTTACTCGTGCTATAAAACAGTATCACATTGTAAATGTAGCAAAGAAAATATGGGATGCACATTTTGTGACATAATTGAACATCTTTCTCGTCAAATGAAAAATTTCGATACATTTTATTCGGTAAACTATTATAGTACGCCCACGATAATTAAAATAAATTACTTCCCTGAGAAAATAATGTTGATAAACACTTAATAGGACTGAAATTAGCATGTCGGAACAACTCAGTAATAGTGCCTTTACCAATTTTATGTGTGTGAAGTTGGCAAAGCAATCGACAATCGCCAATCAACATTCAATGTCTAGCTAGACAATCGACATTCATCTCAACATTGGAAATAAGGCCTGTATCGCCATCATCATAATGTATATTTCCAATGTCGAGCTGGACAATCGTCATTCATCTCGACATTCAAAAAATAGGCTGTACCACGCTTGCAGTTATGAAAAAATCCAATGTCGAGCTGGACAATCGACATCCATCTAGACATTCAAAAAACAGGCTGTACCACGCTTACAGTTATGAAAAAATCCAATGTCGAGCTGGACAATCGACGTTCATCTCGACATTCAAAAAACAGGCTGTACCACGCTTGCAGTTATGAAAAAATCCAATGTCGAGCTGGACAATCGACATCCATCTAGACATTCAAAAAACAGACTGTACCGTGCCCACTGTTATAGAAAATTCCAATGTCGAGCTGGACAATCGACGTTCATCTCGACATTCAAAAAACAGGCTGTACCACGCTTACAGTTATGAAAAAATCCAATGTCGAGCTGGACAATCGACATCCATCTAGACATTCAAAAAACAGACTGTACCGTGCCCACTGTTATAGAAAATTCCAATGTCGAGCTGGACAATCGACGTTCATCTCGACATTCAAAAAACAGGCTGTACCACGCTTACAGTTATGAAAAAATCCAATGTCGAGCTGGACAATCGACATCCATCTAGACATTCAAAAAACAGACTGTACCGTGCCCACTGTTATAGAAAATTCCAATGTCGAGCTGGACAATCGACGTTCATCTCGACATTCAAAAAACAGGCTGTACCAAGCTTACAGCTATGAAAAAATCCAATGTCGAGCTGGACAATCGACATCCATCTAGACATTCAAAAAACAGGCTGTACCACGCTTACAGTTATGAAAAAATCCAATGTCGAGCTGGACAATCGACATCCATCTAGACATTCAAAAAACAGGCTGTACCACGCTTACAGTTATGAAAAAATCCAATGTCGAGCTGGACAATCGACGTTCATCTCGACATTCAAAAAACAGGCTGTACCACGCTTACAGTTATGAAAAAATCCAATGTCGAGCTGGACAATCGACATCCATCTAGACATTCAAAAAACAGACTGTACCGTGCCCACTGTTATAGAAAATTCCAATGTCGAGCTGGACAATCGACGTTCATCTCGACATTCAAAAAACAGGCTGTACCACGCTTACAGTTATGAAAAAATCCAATGTCGAGCTGGACAATCGACATCCATCTAGACATTCAAAAAACAGACTGTACCGTGCCCACTGTTATAGAAAATTCCAATGTCGAGCTGGACAATCGACGTTCATCTCGACATTCAAAAAACAGGCTGTACCACGCTTACAGTTATGAAAAAATCCAATGTCGAGCTGGACAATCGACATCCATCTAGACATTCAAAAAACAGACTGTACCGTGCCCACTGTTATAGAAAATTCCAATGTCGAGCTGGACAATCGACGTTCATCTCGACATTCAAAAAAACAGACTGTACTGCGCCCACTGTTTTAGAAAAATCCAATGTCGAGCTGGACAATCGATATCCATCTAGACATTCAAAAAACAGACTGTACCGTGCCCACTGTTATAGAAAATTCCAATGTCGAGCTGGACAATCGCCGTTCATCTCGACATTCAAAAAACAGGCTGTACCACGCTTACAGTTATGAAAAAATCCAATGTCGAGCTGGACATTCGACATCCATCTAGACATTCAAAAAACAGACTGTACCGTGCCCACTGTCATAGAAAATTCCAATGTCGAGCTGGACAATCGACGTTCATCTCGACATTCAAAAAACAGGCTGCACCACGCTTACAGTTATGAAAAATCCAATGTCGAGCTGGACAATCGACATCCATCTAGACATTCAAAAAACAGACTGTACCGTGCCCACTGTCATAGAAAATTCCAATGTCGAGCTGGACAATCGACGTTCATCTCGACATTCAAAAAACAGGCTGTACCACGCTTACAGTTATGAAAAATCCAATGTCGAGCTGGACAATCGACATCCATCTAGACATTCAAAAAACAGACTGTACCGTGCCCACTGTCATAGAAAATTCCAATGTCGAGCTGGACAATCGACGTTCATCTCGACATTCAAAAAACAGGCTGTACCACGCTTACAGTTATGAAAAAATCCAATGTCGAGCTGGACAATCGACATCCATCTAGACATTCAAAAAACAGGCTGTACCGTGCCCACTGTTATAGAAAATTCCAATGTCGAGCTGGACAATCGACGTTCATCTCGACATTAAAAAAACTGACAGTACTGTGCCCACTGTTATAGAAAATTCCAATGTCCAGCTGGACAATCGACGTTCATCTCGACATTCAAAAAACAGTCAGTACTGTGCCCACTGTTATAGAAATTCCAATGTCGAGCTGGACAATCGACGTTCATCTCGACATTCAAAAAACAGGCTGTACCACGCTTACAGTTATGAAAAAATCCAATGTCGAGCTGGACAATCGACGTTCATCTCGACATTCAAAAACCATGCTGTACTACGCCTAGAATTACGAATAATTTGAATGTCGAGCTGGACAATCAACGTTCATCTCGACATTCAAAAAACAGACTGTACCGCGCCCACCGTTATAGAAAATTCCAATGTCGAGCTGGACAATCGACTTTCATCTCGACATTGAAAAACAGACTATACCGCAATCACAATAATGCAAAAATCCAATGTCGAGCTGGACAATCGACGTTCATCTCGACATTCAAAAAACATGCTGTACTACGCCTAAAATTACGAACAATTTGAATGTCGAGCTGGACAATCGACGTTCATCTCGACATTCAAAAAACTGACTGGACCGCGCCCACTGTTATAGAAAATTTGAATGTCGAGCTGGACAATCGACGTTCATCTCTACATTAAAAAAAACAGACTGTATCGCGCCCACAGTTATAGAAAATCCAATGTCGAGCTGGACAATCGACGTTCATCTCGACATTCAAAAAACAGACTGTACTGCGCCCACTGTTATAGAAAATTCCAATGTCGAGCTGGACAATCGACGTTCATCTCGACATTAAAAAAACAGTCTGTACTGCGCCGACAGTTATGAAAAATTTGAATGTCGAGCTGAACAATCGTCATTCATCTCGACATTCAAAAAACAGACTGTACTGCGCCCACTGTTATAGAAAATTCCAATGTCGAGCTGGACAATCGACGTTCATCTCGACATTAAAAAAAACAGTCTGTACTGCGCCGACAGTTATGAAATATTTGAATGTCCAGCTGGACAATCGACGTTCATCTCGACATTCGAAAACCAGACTCTACCGCGCCCACTCTTATAGAAAATTCCAATGTCGAGCTGGACAATCGACGTTCATCTCGACATTCAAAAAAACAGGCTGTACCACGCTTACAGTTATGAAAAAAATCCAATGTCGAGCTGGACAATCGACGTTCATCTCGACATTCAAAAAACAGACAGTATTGTGCCCACTGTTATAGAAATTCCAATGTCGAGCTGGACAATCGACGTTCATCTCGACATTCAAAAAACAGGCAGTACCACGCTTACAATTATGAAAAAATCCAATGTCGAGCTGGACAATCGACATCCATCTAGACATTCAAAAAAACAGACTACCGCGCTTACTGTTATAGAAAATTTCAATGTCGAGCTTGACAATCATCGTTCATCTCGACATTCAAAAAACACACTGTACTGCGCCCACTGTTTTAGAAAATTCCAATGTCGATCTGGACAATCGACGTTCATCTCGACATTCGAAAAAAACACACTGATATGCGATTACAGTTATGCTAAATTCCAATGTCGAGCTGGACAATCGACGTTCATCTCGACATTCAACAAACAGGCTGTACCACGCTTACCGTTATGAAAAAATCCAATGTCGAGCTTGACAATCGACATCCATCTAGACCTTCAAAAACAAGACTCTACCGCGCCCGCTGTTATAGAAATTCCAATGTCGAGCTGGACAATCGACGTTCATCTCGACAGTTAAAAAACAGATAGGCTGGGCTGCTCCAACAGTTATGAAATATTTGAATGTCCAGCTCGACAATCGACGTTCATCTCGACATTCGAAAATCACACTGTAATGCGCTAACAGTTATGCAAAATTCTAATGTCGAGCTGGACAATCGACGTTCATCTCGACATTGAAAAAAACAAGCAGTACTGCGCCTACAGTTATGAAAAATTTCAATGTCAAGCTGGACAATCGACGTTCATCTCGACATTCCAAGAAAAGACTGTACCACTCTTACAGTTATGGAAAATTCCAATGTCGAGCTGGACAATCGACGTTCATCTCGACATTCGTAAAAAAGACTGTACCGCGCCCACTGTTATAGAAAATTCAAATGTCGAGCTGGACAATCGACGTTCATCTCGACATTCAAACAACAGCCAGTACCGCGCTTACAGATATATGCAATTGATATTATGTCTGTGTGTAACGGTCGTAAAATGTTACACCGTATATCAAGTAAGTGTAAATCAACCGACTCAAAGTATTGTGTGGTGTAGTCACATTGATTCTGGTAAATTGTGCATCATTTTTAGTTGTTCATGCGATAGCTTATTGGTCTAATAGATTGTACTCCGCAATGCTTTGCAATTATGCCGTGCAATATAGGTTCGAATCCCCACTATATGTGTTAACTGTAGGTTTATTGCATTGTTAACGTACGTGATTATTTATTTGGCAAATGTCGACGTTAATGTTTGTTTTCTGTTGGATAAGGTTACGATTGTAAAATATATTCTTCCACCATTGCCCACTTTCCTCGGTTGATGTAAACATTACCGCACCTTGCCAGTTTGTTTGTTTTGGGTCCAGGACATAGCCAACACCCACCCCTTCCCCGACAAGCATGTAACCTGTACCGGTGACAAACCGGTATAACCCGGTGGTCAATGGAGTGATATATACTTCCAGCTATAGGTTGAGTAAAATCGGAGGATGTTAAGATTTATAACTAAATTATAAGTATGTTCGCGTTATACATAGAGCATCCCTCGTTCACCACATTTATTTTAAAAGTTGCGAACACTTTGAGATAGTATTAGCCACTCAGAAGGTGTGTATGAGGGAGTGGTAAGTGTATCAGATCGCTAGGTTATGCCCTGGTCACACTGTCAAGGATCGAATTTTTGGATTGCTACGGACTCGATCCGGTATTGTACGGAAAATCCGTAGTAATCTGCCGTAACCCGTAGTGGCATCTCTGTCTCAGTGGTGTCTTGGTCGTAGATCTTTTTTTTTAACTATGCGAGACTACAAACAAATAATGAGTTCGAACTACGTCTTTCACGGCGTTCGGTGTACTTCGGACAACTACATTCAACTTAGGTTTCCCTTTCTTCGGTTAACTACGAACTACTATGCATGTTGTGGAGCGCGGTCACATTTACGGATGAAGTTTGTTATGAACGCAGTTAACTACACGATGCTAGATATTACTAACTAGTTATAATTACTCCGTGATAATCCCTACCAACCCATATAAATCCGTTCTACACCCATTTATCAAGACATACAGTCCATTAACAGTATCAGTTGTCAACCTTAGCAACTTACGAATAGTAGACACAGGAACCAATTTGTGCAGGATGGTATTCCGCCACCGACAGACCAATACATTAATATTGTAAGTCGTTGAGAACTAATTTGAAACTAGGTGCAAGAGCCTTCATGTGCCAAGTATCCTGTCTGGAGTTTCGATGCCGCCCTGGTAAGACACGGTTTCCCTGAATTTCAAGCTGGGACATAGAGAACAGGATTTAAAGTGACTTTCGAAATTCTCGTTATGTCGTAGTAATTGTCAAGGTCCCGAAAAATCCGAGATAACAAGAGTCGATTGTACTTTGTATGTATTTATTTAGCTGTACATCTTGGCTGTACTTACCACCTTTTGAGATATTCGGCGGCTTCTGTTGGTTACACAATACCACTTATACTTTGTAACACGTATTAGCCTCAAATGTTATTAAAATAAATGAGTGGAAAAACAATAGATTTGAGCTTCAAAATAATCAAATAACGTTACAAAAATATGTCATGTATTATCTAAATAAAATCTGACCATCAATTTATAACATAAAATTACTCAGTTTCATGCTTTTTGAGATTCACATTCTTTTCACATTTTAAGCAAATGTGGGTTGAAGTGTATAAAAGGGAACATCTGATCAATAGAGTTACACTGCGTAAATCGGCTTCTTTTCGCTTGCGACGGGGCTCCAAAATTTCCCGCTGTATTTTGTTCTTAAAAAAGTAAAAAAACATTCAGTGTCGATCTTGATGTGTTATTTAAATACAAATGTACCATATTAAATTTCAATTAAATCACTCCCGGAAGTTTTTGAATGTCAAATGATTGACATCCACCCATTTTAGAACGACAATTTAAGTGATTGTGGGGTGAACTGAACACAAGGGAACTTCTGACCGAAATAGTTTCCCTGCGTAAACCGGCTTCTTTTCGCTTATGAAAAGGTTTCAAAATTTCCCGCTGTATTTTTTCTTAAAATGCTGTATTTTTCCACTGTCGATCTTGATGTTTTATTTAAGCTCCAATTTAAAATACATGTACTAATTCAATGACATCCGGTAGTTTTTGGATGTCAAATGATTGACATGCACACAGGTTTTAGATTCGACCATTTTAGCGATTGTGGGGTGAACTGAACACAAGGTCGAAATGGATAAGCTGCGTAAACCGGCTTCTTTTCGCTTATGAGAGGGCTTCAAAATTTTCCGCTGCTTTTCTTTTCTTAAAAAGTAATGTTTCTCCGCATGTCGTTCTAGATGTTTGTAATACTAGTAACAATTTCGATGGCCGTACGGTGTCCGTGCGACATTAATTGATATTATTCAAGCGAATTTCTATTATCTATTTTAAGACTCTAGTCACATTGATCGTACGGGCTCCGTGCGAGTCGAATTTTAGCAAGTTCGTACGGAGGCCGTACGGAGGCCGTACGGAGATCGTAAACCCGTAAGAGCATCGTACGGATGTTTTAACTCGTAGAGGACTCGGGAGCTCGGTGAAAATGTTTCAGAGTTGCCTACGAGCTCGTAGAGATTTTTGATGAAGAGAGCTCGCAAGGAAGCTGTCCTCGCCCATTTTTGTATTATTATACTATGTATTATCATCATCGTTCTATCGTATTATCATCATCGTTCTATCGTATTATCACTATCGTATTCCCGTATTATCATTGTCGTATTATCAGCATCGTAATATCCGACCAGCAACCTTTCTTCAAGTAGGTACGCACCAGACTTTGATCCATGGCATATTATCGCGACCGTGGCCGGTTGATTTAGGCGTCCGCATAGAGAGCGGGAGATCGAAAGTTCGAACCCCGGAGGAAGTTAGGTTATAACTGATGCAGTCGTTTGGTGAGACACCAGCTAATTTACGAAGTGTTACAGTAGGCCCATCTATGTCAGGCACCCGGCAATACATGTATGTCGGAGAATGGATTCGGGTTATTTTGCTAGGGAGGGGTTCCGACCAGCTATATTTTAGCCAAGTTGGAACCCACTAAACTCCCACACAAGACGTGCTCCTCTCATTGACGGTATAAGATGACCACAATTCCAGGGCCCAGGCCCACCCCATCTGGATCTACACACGCTCAGTGTATGATAATTTTGTTTTTCGTGAACTCGTACACAGAACTAATGAGTACTTAAACCAGTGTCTATACATCTACGTATGCATACCCTTGGATTTCTACTGCATTCATTAAAATACGTTTGGTGTGATACACATTAAACACATATACCCCTTGTACTATTCAAAACGTAATTGCCAAATTGGCTGAGCCTGTCAAGGGACATTTGTGCACTTTTCCTTGCATATATAAACATGACATGAAATATCAATCATTCTATAATCATGTTACATAATATAAAATAATACAAAAAATGGGCGATGACAGCTGCTCTCTACTTCAAAAGTCTCTACGAGCTCGTAGACAACATTTTCACCGAGTTTAAAAACATCCGTACGATGCGCTTACGAGTTAACGCTGTCCGTACAGACTCCGTGCGAACTTGCTAAAATTCGACTCGCACGGAGCTAGTACGATCAATGTGACCAGGGTCTTAAAATAGATAATTAAAATTCGCTGAATATATCAATTTCTGTCGCACGCACACCGTACGGTCATCTTGTGGTCACCGTGCGGCCAGTGTACGAGTTATCTGCGAGCTCTGATTGATCCTTGCGAGCCCCGTACGATGTCAGTATGGGTATTACGATGCCCGTACGGATATCGTACGATTGCATCTCTATAAATCGTACGTGGTCCGTACGAGCTGTAACCACACGTTACGAATGTACAATTACCGTTAGGATTTTAAATATTGTGGACTCGTACGAGTCGGTAAATTCGTACGGATATCGAACGAGCTTAGTGACCGACGCATAATCGAACGAGTTACCCTGCGTAAATCGACTTGTTTTTGTTAAATTCAAGGCTCCGATATTGTTGCATATTGTTTTAGATGTTTTTGTTTCTTAAAAAGGAAAGGTTTCTTCGATGACGAACGCATTTTGCTGTTACCGATTGGATCCTTGTGTAAAAATGGAATTGACAGAGCTGACTCTGAGAAAACATAAAAACATTCAACAAATTTGAATGTTCAATGTTGTTCCCCATAACAACATTCAAAACATTTGAATGTTCAATGTTGCTTTCCATAACAACATTCAAAATTTTGAATTTTCAATGTTGTTCCCCATAACAATATTCAAAAAATTTGAATGTTCAATGTTGTTCCCCATAACAATATTCAAAAAATTTGAATGTTCAATGTTGTTCCCAATAACAACATTCAAAAAAATTGAATGTTCAGTGTTGCTTTTCACAACTTTGAATGTTAAATATTGTTCCCCATAACAACATTCAAAAAATTTGAATGTTCAATGTTGTTCCCCATAACAACATCAAAAAAAATTTGAATGTTCAATGCTACTTCTCATAACGTTCAATGTCGTATGTTGTGCCAACTTCACGCTGCTGCGGTACAGTCTGTTTTTTGAATGCCATAATGAACGTCGATTGTCCAGCTCGACATTGGAATTTTCTATAAGAGTGGGCGCGGTAGAGTCCGGTTTTTGAATGTCTAGATGGATGTCGATTGTCCAGCTCGACATTGGAATTTTCTATAACAGTGGGCGCGGTACAGTTTGTTTTTTGAATGTCGAGATGAACGACAATTGTCCAGCTCGACATTGGAATTTTGCATAACTGTAAACGCATTACAGTGTATTTTTTCGAATGTCGAGATGAACGTCGATTGTCCAGCTGGACATGCAAATATTTCATAACTGTAGGAGCAGCACAGCCTGTCTGTTTTTTGAATGTCGAGATGAACGTCGATTGTCGAGCTCGACATTGGAATTTTCTATAAGAGTGGGCGCGGTTGAGTCTTGTTTTTGAATGTCTAGATGGATGTCGATTGTCCAGCTCGACATTGGATTTTTTCATAACTGTAAGCGTGGTACAGCCTGTTTTTTGAATGTCGAGATGAACGTCGATTGTCTAGCTCGACATTTGAATTTCTATAACAGTGGGCACAGTACTGTCTGTTTTTTGAATGTCGAGATGAACGTCGATTGTCCAGCTCGACATTGGAATTTTCTATAACAGTGGGCGCGGTACAGTCGGTTTTTTGAATGTCTAGATGGATGTCGATTGTCCAGCTCGACATTGGATTTTTTCATAACTGTACAGCCTGTTTTTTGAATGTTGAGATAAACGTCGATTGTCCAGCTCGACATTGGAATTTTCTATAACAGTGGGCACGGTACTGTCTGTTTTTTGAATGTCGAGATGAACGTCGATTGTCCAGCTCGACATTGGATTTTTTCATAACTGTAAGCGTGGTACAGCCTGTTTTTTGAATGTCGAGATGAACGTCGATTGTCCAGCTCGACATTGGAATTTTCTATAACAGTGGGCGCGGTACAGTCTGTTTTTTTAATGTCTAGATGGATGTCGATTGTCCAGCTCGACATTGGATTTTTTCATAACTGTAAGCGTGGTACAGCCGGTTTTTTGAATGTCGAGATGAACGTCGATTGTCCAGCTCGACATTGGAATTTTCTATAACAGTGGGCGCGGTACAGTCTGTTTTTTGAATGTCTAGATGGATGTCGATTGTCCAGCTCGACATTGGAATTTTGCATAAATGTAAACGCATTTCAGTGTGTGTTTTCGAATGTCGAGATGAACGTCGATTGTCCAGCTGGACATTCAAATATTTCATAACTGTAGGAGCAGCACAGTCTGTTGTTTTTTGAATGTCGAGATGAACGTCGATTGTCCAGTTCGACATTGGAATTTTCCATAACTGTAAGCGTGGTACAGTCTTGTGTTCGAATGTCGAGATGAAAGTCGATTGTCCAGCTCGACATTGGAATTTTTCATAACGGTAAGCGTGGTACGGTATTTTTTCTAATGTCGAGATGAACGTCGATTGTCCAGCTCGACATTCAAATTTTTCATAACTCTAGGCGCAGTACAGCCTGTTTTTTTGAATGTCGAGATGAACGTCGATTGTCCAGATCGACATTGGAATTTTTCGTAACTGTGACCGAGGTAGTCTTTTTTTTTGAATGTCGAGATGAACGTCGATTGTCCAACTCGACATTGGAGTTTTCTATTACAGTGGGCGCATTACACTATGTATTTTGAATGTCGAGATGAACGTCGATTGTCCAGATCGACATTGGAATTTTGCATTACTGTGAGTGCGGTACAGTCTATTTTTCAATGTCGAGATGAACGTCGATTGTCTAGCTAGACGTTGGAAATTTAATTTTTATGATGGCGACACAGTACCTATATCGAATGTAGAGATGGATGTCGATTGTCCAGCTCGACATTGGAATTTTGCATATTTGTAAGCGGGGTACAGTGTGATTTTTGAATGTCGAGATGAATGACGATTGTCCAGCTCGACATTGGAAATATACATTATAATGATGGCGATACAGGCCTTATTTCCAATGTCGAGATGAATGTCGATTGTCTAGCTAGACATTGAATGTTGATTGGCGATTGTCGATTGCTTTGCCAACTTCACACACATACCAATTTTGACAATGTATTAGGCTGTGCATTCTGTCGAAATATCGCAGCACAACACAAACCATCGTAATTAGTCACACTGTTTAAACAGACGGTAACATTAAATTACCATTGTATTTAAAAGGTTCATATTTCTCTCGTTTAATCCCAATTTTAAGCGCTCTCACAGTGTTTCCTTTTACTCGGAGCATACCACAAGTATGGTAAATCGTTTGTTTTAGTGAAGTCGATATTTTCATAAAATGATCTTCCTAACATTTTAATTTGTAGTTGTTTTGCGTGACTTAGGTATTGTCCTTCAAACATTGTCCCTATGTTATATGGGTAATAACTTAAAATAGAGTCAAAAGTTCATCGACATGGCGTCCAGATTCATATTTTATAGGACACAATTTTAGGCGATGGACCGGCATCATTTTAAGTATTTCATTTCCATTTCCTAATCAGGAACGGTGCCATGCAAATGTTATTTTCATTACCATGCAATATAAGGTTCGTCCCAATTAACATCTATTTGACGAGGTGCCTCACGGCAATGTGTTTATCGCTGCAATACACGTTGGGTAGTTCGACAAACAAAGACAATGACTCTTTCGAATATTCATCCTTTCATTTGTTTTCTACATACAATGCAATCAACATACATCTAAATTTACATTTTAGAGAGCCTCGCCGAAATTGGTAAATCACTTGGACAAACACAACAATAATTGAATTACTACATGTAAAGTAGACAACTAATTATTGACAGTGTGATAAATGATATATGTGGTACTTCACGATTACACACTGTGCATTACGTAATTATCGTAAATTGTTCCTAGTTGACTAGTTTAATTTAGATGTATGTAGTTGACTGGGTACAATGGATTCAATATTGTGAAGTAGGGACATTTAAATGAACGTTTTACAAAAGTGGATAGTATAAGGCGAGACATTTGGTTTCGTTTTTAATACGAAAATCTCCATGTGAGAATAATTTGAACATTTGGCGCGAAAATTTAAGTATGACATATCTGCCTTCCACATCATAAACATGCCAACAGCACTGTCATGAAATGTCGTTTTGCGAATTTGTGGATTCACTTGATGTAAACGTTAACCTCATAAATAAACATTGCAAGATGGGATACAGAAGACCACTACAATCTTCTTATAAAACTTAGAGCTGCTTGACTTTGAGATGCTATTTTAAGATGGTTTAAACATTATCTCACTCATCAACAACACTAAGTAGATGTCTCTGGTACCCATTCTGTTATTGCCCTTTGAACGATTTCTCGTTCAGTTATGTATTGGGCATAGTGTCGTGTAATAGTTGTATGTGATGTGTTTTATGTTTTTAGTGCCGGGCTGGTTAAGTTGAGTGCTGCCTTCCCTGTCCGAATGTCTATTATCTTACACGCTCGTTTTGAACTTTTGCATTTCAAGTTGTGTCGAGTCAGAAAAGTTTTCCTATGCCTTGTGTCTGTTTCCCAAACTTAAATATCATATTATTGTATTCAGGTTGGTAGAAAGTATTAGATAGGACAGTTCATGCTTTATTGAAATTCCGATGCAAAACGCATTGTGGTTGAAACACTGCTTGTACATACATCACATTGGGCCGTAGCATTAGAGTGTGTGTTAAATGCGTGGATCGTTCGCTAGTTAATCAGTTTACATTACCATTATACATGCATTTCTAAAACGCTCCTCGTATTAAAAAGAATTACATCATAGGTTGAATAAGTATTAAACATCGATATAACAAAAAAACCCACATAATAATCGAATAATGTAACAAAGTAACAATAATGGGATTGCATGTTAGAGTATCAATATCTAAAGATGTATGGTATAATAAACGGCCGATCTAAATATTTCCATAGATCAAACTGTACATATTCCGTTCAATTTGCATGATTGCATAATTACTTAAAAATTATACGTATAACGTCAAGGAAACGCAATAATCGTAACCAATCGGAACAGTACTGATCATTTTCAGCATGTTGCAAATGGAGTACGGTTGAAATGCACAGCAAAGGCTGCTTCGTGTCCATAGAAAGGGCATGATGACTACTTCTGTAGACTTCTGTGTTGTCCTTCTGATAAATGTATGTAAGCATCATTTTTTACTCTTCCTAATCAGATTTCCCCTGTCCCGAACTTGTTTGACTGGTTTAAGCGACAGACTATCGGAGCAGGATGTCTTGTACACTTATTTTGCTTTCATACGCTGTGATTGTTTATTGTTTATATACACCATGCTTTTCATTGATCTGATTACCATTGAAACGTGCTTAATTGGCCTTCACTTTGTCGGCCGAGTGCTGCTTTTCCTCTCATATTTTTATTTACTATATGAACTATACTATATAAATGTATATTGAAATTGAAAAAGTATTCCGTAATTAACGAAATACGTGCTAAATACTCGTAACAACCCAAAATGTGTTTGTAAAATGTACATGTACTTTACTTGAAAAGTATTTCACAGAATGGGGGTGACGTTGTATTTTATTATCGTATTAAGTCGATTTAGGTTTACAGCATATGAATACGTTCTAATATAAGACGCATGTCTTGCTTTTACATATGTGACAAGTCAAGATAAACGTTCAAATGTTCAAGACGCTACACTAATGTTATTGAGGCACATTTTTTATTCGTCTCTCGTTTACATGCATGACTGTATAGTTGTATTCTAACCTTTTGTTTGTTGCTATCAATTTGTCTGTGCACGGCCATTACCTAATTGTAGAACACAGTGTCTGTTTTTGTTGAGGTTTTCGTGTCAATTATATAATCGTGCATCTACAGTTCTGTAAACACATTTTAGGGATTAAGCGTACGACGCAAAATGATTTTGTATACGGTGAACTAGGGCGTCTAAATTATCAATGGCTTAGGTATTTTCAAATAATAAAATAATGGGTAAAATTACTTTATACAGATAACAATAAATATAATAAAAAAATATATACTACATTTAGGAGCATTTAGAACAGAGGTAAATTTACCAAATTTAATCACGTCGGCAACGACGTCGGGACTTGCCCCCTTGTCACCTTGGGTACAATCTACATGTATACATCATGTTCCACGCTTAACCCTTAGGCCGATTTCTATGAAACTGTATGATTTAGACGAATTCAGATGCAGCCACAGCATATACTGAGCAAAACTGCTAACCGAACACGTAGGTTTTTGATCAATATATTTAGTATTAGCGATAGGGATTTTCTACAAATTGATCGAAAGTATGAACAATATGTCGGAATGCAGTGGTCAAAATTTCATGATTTCTTTTATTTGCATCATGGTTACAGCATAAATTTAGTTACACAACCAACCATGATGAAATTCACAAATATGCATTGGGCGGCTTTAAATATGTAACACTAATGAAATCATGATAACTTTTTTATTTATGAATATTTTTGAGCGAAATTTTGTTTGTGTGATATTGATTGTCCAGCGAATGTAACCCGATATTTTTTCTATCTAAATGCAGTACAGTGGTGCATTGAAAAATGTACTAGGAATTGACTGTTTGAGGCAAACAATTTTTAGTGGGTTAATTATAATTTTCGATCGATCGACACATTCAAATAACACAAAATAAACATAACCTTTAGCATGCCGCCTAAATAATAGGTTCAATAGCCTAGTAAACTGCATACCCAACGTCATGACGTCATTGCTGCAACTGAATTAATTTTGGTGTTTTTAACGTTGACTCATGCTCATTTTCGAAGAGCAGTGGGGCCTTGATCTACATCGTATAATAGCTTGTTGATGGAAAAACACTAATTCTGCTTACACCAGCCTGTCCCACGTGTAAGCATATAAATAATGAAACAAGGTGGAAGTTTATGATATATTTATTCACAATTCTTATTTTTACATGGAAATGCATGATTTCTGTCAAACTCCACCATTCATGCCATTGTCAAGTGGTTCATCGGTGAAATGCTTGGTCCAGGCATTAATTTAGTATGTGTATGTCCAATTGCCTCAACAACCAAATTCGAATTATACAGCCTCAGTAAGCAGAATCAGCACGGTATAATCTCACATCGGTCGACCGGCAGCTCTGAAAATACAAAAATAAATCTCAGAACATTCAATAATTTACCATAACCAAGAACTATGTAATATTTAACATAGTACCTTATTTTTAACACAAGGAAACAATGTGTATGAGCGGTAGATCTATGAACCGTGTAAACATGTAGAACTACCGTTGAGAACGAGGCCTACAGTACTGTGAAAACTGCAGTCATATAGAAAAAAATGCGATGCGAACACTTTCATGTTTTATACCAACATAAACTATTGCACTAATAAGGTACATCAATTTCCAAAATCTATTTCGTTTCTCAATAAGTTAAATTAGGAACTATGAAGATAAGGTTTTCATTTCGTAACTTCACTTATTCCACGCGAAAACTCATAACAAAACATTTACCTTGGTCCGAAAATGCATCATCGCTTTCGCCATTAGCAAATATCGCATGCATTCATCCATGTCATATCGCGCTTAATTTAACTGTAAAAGCCGCTAAACTTTTATATTTCCATTTCACAATCGAGATTTACGATTGTCGGTCGTACATGACCTCAAAAGAATTGGGGAAGGTAAAAACATTGACGACTACACGCGAGAACGGAAAGTCGGTCGTCTCGTCGCATAAATGCGACCCGAGCGGCACGGAATAAAATTATCGTGTCGCATCAGAGCGACGGCAGCAGTTCGACGTAACGTCGTCTTGGTGCATAGATGCGACGGCAGCACATGGTGGGCGTTGACTTTAAATGTTGTTGTAAGCATCATTATGTAGATTAACTTACTTTTTTATAATGGAGGGAAGGTAACCCAGTCAGTAATAAACCGAGTTGGTAAGAAATTAAGCATACTGACTCTTAAAGATAGTAGTTCTTAAAATAGTGTTCATAATTCCTCTTTTAAGATCAATAGTGTTTTTATTTGATCCAGAGACTATGAAAGACTGGACTGTGCCTAGAAAATGAGTTAATTCATATCACTGGTATATTGTATTGACTGTTTATTACACTGAATGAAGAAAAAAACGCACTTTTAACATGTGTGCTAATAACACCATTAAACTCTAGATTTGTACAAATGTCATAAATTAAACAAACAAACCATATTCAGTAATGTTCAATTATACAATAAAATGAACTCAAAAAGGGAGGTAATCATTCAAAAGTTACCGCACTGGAATATAACACTTTTCTTGCATCTTGTGATTTCCAATGCCTTTTTTGTTTCTTTTAAGGCGTATTGGTATTCACACACGTGTAAAAACGTGTAAAACAACTTAATCAGTTCGATGGTTTATATCAATGTTATACTGATCTGTCGAATAGTACACCTAAAATGAGCATACTTACCTATCCCAATTCTATGATAAATTTACACAATAATCATGAAAACCACGATTCCGGGAAAATCTCGTGCAAAAGTGTGGTTAAAAGCTATTCCGCTATGGACGGGTGATTTTTGAATGTATTGTCACGGGGTCAGCTGTATTCTGTACATATTCTACCATGCTAAAACTATGCAACATTTGAGGTCTGTAAGTTCTGTGTCTTCGTATTTTTTGAATGACCCTCGAATGTCACGGTTTTTCTATTATCTTAGAGCATGTCTCAAACACTTTGATCAATCGCTTGTTTTATTAAAGTTGTCATGTTCATAAATGTTCAGTTTGAAATTTCAGTGTTGCTGTAGATTGAACAATATTTATAGTCGCCATTATTATTCAAACAATGTCCCTAGGCATAGTTTGTATTAGTAAGTTAATTAACATGGCGACAACATTATTCATTGAACTGTCTTTCAATTGATATCTTGTTCATAATTGTTGAGTGTTTGGTAAAATTCTGGTGCCTAAATTTTAGGTTCAATACTGGTACAATAATTTGAAAGGGACAGGCAGCCCACATACATATTCGGAACAAAAGCCAGCAGTCAATAACGATCCACAAGTACGAACGCACATCACTAGGACAATCCACACATCTATGCTCAAAACAAACAGTTAGCTGCCTATTTGAAAGAAACAAAACATCCTTTTTGATAAATCTATGTCATAGTAAGCACACATCAAATATGTGTTTAAATTATTATTATTATCATTATTAGATATAAAACAAACACAAGAGATATACTCATCCACTCACTCACAATACATAAATATAATTTATTGTTAGATAAAATAATCTATGTCATTGATTTATACTTCGACTTCAATTCACAGCCTTTGGTTTCTTTTAATGGATGCTAATTGATTTGGGTAATACCGTATCCGCGACATAGTAAACAATATCACGTGGTTGCCTTTAGCCTATCAGCAAGCTCAGTTTGTACCACGTGGTAAGTTTCAACCAATCAGGCTTCAGCATCATCAGTTCGTTCTCTAAAAAATTCAGCGTCACCTCATCGATTTATTTTATTTGCATCTGTTTTTACGTATTTTACTTCTCCACTACCTCCTAGTCTGTTTATATTTTTATTTACATGTTGTTTGTTGTAAGCGTTATGTATTCGCACAGATATGTATAAATGTATATATTATTGTTCTGGCAATTAAAATTGCCCATTTTCAAGTCAATACATAAATAACCATAGACCATCACTTCATTATTTGTAAACCGTTAACACTGAACAAATCGAGAACTACCGGTGTCGTACGCTTACAAGTATCATAAATACGTAATAGTATTGTCACATGACCCATGCAAGTGGGCAAGTTGACTAAAGGCAATACTTTCGTATTGCACGCGGAATCAGATCAATCATATAATAACGCTGACGAAGGCACTGAATGGTACTGCCTTATGCCCGAGTAAGATCAGCTAAGCAGTATGTAGGACGACACACTCAATTGTATACCCATGTAAGATATTTGAAAGTTTTGTATCTTTTTTACCGTACCATACCATATGCATATATTCTCAATTTGCAAACCAATATTCCAGTGCGTAAATTAGAATGTTTTTTGGACGAACTCGATGCTGGCTGAACAAATTAAATTACCACAGTAGACAACCAATTATAGACATAATGATATATATACTTTGTGATACAAAATGACTGACGGCCACTCTGACTTTAATAGTTAAAGAAAAGGATGGTAAGTGGGTGTTGGATTTCTTAAAAATAAGTAAACTGAGAAATGCAAACTTACAGCTAGTGTACTAGTATATCATAATATTGATAAGACAGTCCATATACATGTATGTTGCAACAATTCAAGAACTATCAGTACTGAGAGAAATCATGAGTAATCCAAGTAATTGTAATAAGCAAATTTGAAAAGTAACTGTAATGTAATTAATTACTGATCCATGTTAATCAAGTATGTAAGGGTTTTACTAACAGGTGTTGACAATTGCTTTGATAAAACAAATTAATTAGCATCAGTGTTCCAAGTAAAAAATACTCATTCTGGGTTTGGACAATATCCTTACTATAAAGCTAGTATAATGGTCTTTTATGAGTTTCGTATATTTATTCCATCTTATTGAGTGGATACATTGACTTTTATTTATAATAACATATTAGTTTTGTTACAAACGGAAGTTGACCAGTGGTAACAATTAAGGTTCCATGGAACTCATGTGACATGATCTTAACAAACGTATTGGTTAGGGGGTAAGTCTTAAATAGATTATGACAACCTTAGCAATGGCGTCACTGTTGGCTAAAACAAGTATACACATGGTGTTGTGAGCAGTTTTTAAGTTAGGCAGTAAGTTAGTTAGTGAGTTAGCCTTCTGGTTTTAGTCAAGTTTGGGCCAGTCGGTATAACAGACTAGCTAAAGGTTAGCTCGCTTTTATTTCGGACTCCACATTCAGTTAGATATTCAATAACTGGTTAATTTCCGTGGAAACCATTAGGAATTATATTGGACATTGAATAATTTGAGTAATATGAGTATCAATAAACTCTATATAAACTGATATATACAATGTTCTTATTTAGCCTGTTACAACTACACTGATATGTAAGGGGGATTTCTTACATTTCGCAAGAGCCACTGAATAAGGAGGTGTGACTTGCATTTAGCAACACAGGCTAGTACCATAGATTTACCCTCTGCGGGTGGATCAAGGTACTGAACTTTCACACTGTCCGTTTGTGTTCTGGCTACTGTTGCCTCTGCAGAACAGTGTCCAAAACATGCCCCTCATCTGCTGAGGGTAATACACATGCTAACCCATTAACCTTTACATCAATGACACTTGTGAAAGCTAGATCTTCTGGAGAGGTCACATGTTTCCCCTCATCTGCTGAGGGTGGACAACTTATAGCTTGTGTGTAACAATGTTTCCCCTATCCATCTTCTGGAGAGGTCCTTCCCCTCATCTGCTGAGGGCACCCAACTTTTACCAGTTGAGTTACAGTGTTTCCCCTCTCCATCTTCTGGAGAGGTAACATCCTTCCCCTCATCTGCTGAGGGTGGAGACTATTCTAACTTTCTTAAGTTAACATCTCCATCTTCTGGAGATGTGAAGGCCATCTCAGTACTTTGGGTCGACTTTAGGCCTCTTCGTCCGACCTCTCCCAGTTTAAATTCTCAAAAAACTGCTCTGTACTTTTCAGGTCCACTTAAGTGGCCCCCTATTTTGGGACATGCATTTATGAAATGACCAGTTTCATGACCATAAACACACATATCCGTCATTGGTGGTGAGGAGGATCTAACTGTTACTTGTGAAGACAGTTTCTTCACTGCCTCGCATAAGTTTTCCAAGGTTTGACTTATCTGGGAAACTTTCTCCTCCACAACTTTTATCCTTCCCTCCATCACATCCAATTTCCTGAGTATTGGTTTCCCACTGGAAGTACTATTTGCAGAACCTCCAGCCGCCATGGGTTTGTATTTACTTGACTCACTCTATAGCCATCTTCTGGCTCTTCTACCTCCTGAGACTGGACCCTGTGTGTCTCCCTAGATATAACTGGCCAAAACCAGTTTGAATTTCCATCAAACAGAATATCATTGGGATCATTTACTGCCCTTGGATATATCTGTTCATAGACAGGGGATCTTCTCCTTTGCCTTTGACCAATTACTTCAGGACCAACAGGGGATCTTCTCATCTGCCGGTCATTCCTCCCATTTCTCAACCAACGTTCATTATAGTCTTCGATTATTAAAGGGGATCGCCTCCTCTGTCTATGACCAACAACATCATGACCAACACAATCAACTTGTGAACTTGTAATGTTATAATGCAAGTAAATTAACTGAACCTCATTGAACTTTTAATGTTACAATGCAAGTAAATTAACTGAGCCTCAGTGAACTTGTAACGTTATATTCCAAGTAAATTAACTGAGCCAAAATCAGAGGACAATTCGTTGGATATATGCCTTTACCATAGGAATTTCTACAATTCCATAATCTAATTGATAGCTGCTTTAATAGCACCAAAGGTAAGTTTCCTCAACTTAACAACAGGTCCTAACAAAGTTAGACCATTAAATGAGTAGCAAATCACTGGTATATAGTTAAGCTGACTAACTTAAGCTTAATTATTGTATAAGCTAAGTATTCTGTTTGAGTAGTTAATATATAAAATAGCTTTTTTTAGCTTATACAATAATTAAACAATACTGAGCATTGGATCTTTTATCACCTTCAGATTAAATGCATGAACTTTTTTACCAAATTATTGAAGTAATCTAACAACCAATCTGATAGAAAAGCAATATATTTACTGTTCAAAATCCAGGAACTAACCTGGTGGAATGGATGCTTAATAATAGGGGATGGTAAATACACCAGTAACTTGTCTTATAATGAAATGCAAATTTAAAGTAGATTCACAGGACAATGCAAATATATCTTACCATAGACAAAATAGGAATCAGTATGACTCCAATGGCATGTGCCCTAAACTAAACTTTTAAATTATGCAATAAAAAATGTAAACCATCCGATGAAACACTGCTTTAAAAACTGAGCAGGCAATACAAACAAGTATATTAATAAAAACTTAGTTAGACGTCACAACCAACAATCGGTAAATGTGATTGGAGTACCAAATTACAAAATTTACTAAATTAATATGAAAATTGACAAACTTATTGTTTATCATTAAATACAATGGGGCGTTTACATTACAATGAATTTCTAAATAAATACACAAAAATGTGGGCTAATTATATAATAAAGTTTCAGGATGGATTGTAAGTTTCTTCAACTTTCGCTCCAAGCAGATGTAAAATGCAGTTGAATTTTATCAATCTGCCACCTTTATAGTCAGAGTAAGGATAGAAAATATCTTTAAATATCTAATACTTGACTTAAAGAGAATAGGCATACAGTGTACTTAAATCTATAGAAATTGGCTGTGTAACTATCAATAACATTAACAGAATGGTTGAGCAATATAAATAAATATTACCCCACCCACTCACTGCCACATGATACTCACAGGATTCAGGAAATAAATATTTAATAAATGTTGCAAATTATAATTGGAGTGACTATTCTGACACTGATACAACTTGAGTGGGCAATACAAATAAAAATTACCCCACCCACAAGCAGTAAACAGCCGTGACTTAATTATCATGTGGTCAACTTGTCATGCGACCTTTACAGGAAAATTAAGGAATGATGCAATACAACTTGGAAGGTAATACAAATAAATATTACCCCACCCACTGTCGGTAAACAGACTTGTGAATAATGTATCACGTGGCAAACTTGTCATGTGAGTTATAAACAGTTTAAATTGATGTTTGTCGTGGACTAAAGGAATTATAAAGTATTGCTAGCCACAAAATTGAGCAGGTAATACAAAATATAAATATTACTCTACCCGTAATCGGCAATAAAACATTAAAAGTGAAAGTAAATAACACGTGACTTTCCTATCACGTGACCATCAAAACCGTCCAAAATGAGAAGTTCGGAACGAATATTGGAAAATTTGGTATAGAAACTCAAATAAATTATTTAAAGGGGACTGGCAAGTCAAGAAATGCAATAGAAGTGTACAATTTAACGTATATATTACTACACGAGGGTTCGGGGTTTCCACCGGAACTTTCCACAACTACCGCGAGAGAGTGAAATAAACAATTTATTCAAATGCAAAAATATGCAGTTGAAATATAATAACTCTTCCTCCCAACCAAATAATGATAGGGAAAAAAATAAAGAGATTGAATGATGATAACAATAAACAAACCACGTGCACCTGTTTCGAAAACGAAACTAACACGCAAATGCTGAATGGCTGAATGTTAAAATGTAAATTCGAAGTAAGTCGCAGCGCCAATATAGAGTTTCGAGTAATTACCTTAGTCAAGACAAACGGACTTACCAAATCCTGAAGCTTGCTCTTCAGTTTGGTAGCACGTCTTGCTTCTTTGAACTTAGGATAATAACTGATGAATGACTGTGACTTCCGGTACACGTTTGATCTTCCGGTCACAACAGTGGAACATTTTCTGCTCTTGACCAAATACCACAAATCACAAAAATACTAATATACACTTAAACATATCTGCTTTGCAACTTCCGTCACACAAACGTATTATTAGAAAACTTGAAAGACGTATACTTTAAGTAAAGTACGGAGATAATGGCGTGATACTGATCAATCATAGTTGGTTTTGTTCAATTGTCGCTCACTCAACCAACGTTGATTTACATATGAATTGCATATTTCTTGTAGGTAATATCTTGTCAGTGTATGTCTTGACTTCAATATGTTCCTTAGTAAGTCACGTGTACAGTCATACTTGTTATACTGGGTTCATTTAGCATCTATTCATACTAGTATGAGCAATGCTTTTCACATCAATGCGTTATTATCAATTCAGATCTCACGCTAGTAAAGCACTAAGAGTACAATAAATTTCTAAATTTAGACAACGTATACATGTACTAACTTACATACACGTGTCAATATTGACACATGTTGTAGGTAATTAGTCACGACATGTTCTAACTGCGGCCTACGTTAGTGGTTCAATTATGGCAATTACGCTCATTGGGAACATCGGAGGCTGTTACAATTTGTCCTCCAGCGATACCGTGCAATCACAATTTAGAGAACGCCGTACCTTTGTAGGTTCAATGTTCTCAGAATAAAGCATTAAATGTATTCACAGACGGTTATATATATATATATATATATATATATGTCTGAATTAGATATATCTCCTTAGGAATAACCGTGAGTGTTGAAACAAATACCAAGACGCCGTTTTAGGAAACACACACCTATCATGTGCGTATTCTGGTAATGTGATATTGGAATGCATGCTAGAAATAATGTATATTGGAACCAGTCTCCTTTTTGCAAGGTAATTTAGTTAGACTGTCACATGCTGTAGAACATACAAGTTACTTGATTAATAAGAATTGATTGTTGTCGGTGTATTATGATAACTGGTATTTTGATAAGGAATTTGTAACGTCAACAACATAACACCAGACATGCTATTGTGCGTAAAAACACCAAGTACAAACAGCGCTATTTGAATTATTGATTACAAAGCTAAATCCACTACAATATAAAAGTAAATAATTATAGGGAGCTGATTATATGACGATTCAATGGGATGTGAATTAGAAGTGAAAAAAAAAATCCAACGGTGTATTAACTTAGCCACTAATCGCTTAACATCCGCTTGTCATGTGGGATCAAAGAACAAGTATGGAATGTCTACTAATGAAATATATATTGAATTACATATGTACGTTCGCTAAGGAAGTTGTTGGTTATCAATAAACTATTTATTTTAAAACCTGCCAGCATGTAATTATATTGATTTAGTTACAAACGTAACAAGTATCTTTATTGACTTAGCTAACCCCATACTAATAGCAGAATATTTGTCGATGTTTGATTCCACGTTAAGGCTATGTGTATGTATGAACGTCTTGAAACAAAATCAAATATATCTCTAGTTACTAAGCAATAAATTGTGAAAAAAGTCTGTACATTGTACCTATCTACTTAGTCAACGTACATACCATATACAAATGTAAGTTATAATTTATCACAACTATCTATTTTAGTAATGCCAGTATAGAGAGGCAATCTGTGGTACCAACCTTAGAGCAAAATGTGGTACATAAAAAAATCAAAATGACACAGAATAAGAAGTTTATTTTATATCAGTATACATTACAAAAACACATTACGAACAGGTCAGAGGGATGACCAAAGAACATACATAACCTGTTTTTTGAAACATTTAAATAAACTATCATTTACTGTTCAATGGCAATATTTACGAATCAAGTAAGAGCTTGACAGCAATATAAGTTTATATATTGTATAGTGTATATTGATATGTTTTTAACTAAAAATAAATGTTCGTGTAACAGGACATGTACGTGTATAAGTAATATGCATCGAATAAGTTCATACTTTAATGTAGTTGAATGTAAATTATTCTTTTCAATAATGTTCAGATTTATGATAATTGTCCATGGTTTATTAAAATATAATACATCTTTGACATAATGATGATACACGTTGGCATTTTGCAATCCACCACATACAGCTATGTGGGCACCTATATGTTAATGAAAACATGAAGAAATGGCCAAGAAATAACATATGCTCAGTTTAGTACAGACTGCACGCAGTGCATTATATTATGCATACAATGTGAACCGTATTCAAAATTAAATATGTATGCAGAGAGTCATTGAGTACAGGCAGCTGCCATCAAATAATGAATAGTACTACATGTTGATGATGGTGCAAACACTGTGTCGGTCGGTAATATGACAAATGAAATTGCATCGACTTTAACACTAGTAGTAAACATGCATGCATTTATTATGACCATAATGCGTGATAAGAAATTATTTTAGCTTGCCATTTATTCATATTTGGAAGGATACGTTATTGAAGTTTCGTTAATGAAATTGAATAAAATTACCGTGAACGAACAGATTGCTACTAGTGTATGAGAAATACTAACGAGGCTGCCCATAAATAGTTGGCATTCGTTAAGCATCACAGTCATGTTCGCGGCCGGCTGTATGACATTGGCTGCTGTCTGATAAAATGGTATGCATATCTCTTCCCTATGGGTCAAATGTGAGTGCACATTACTATGTTCATTAGGTTTAAAACATATTGGGACAAAATGTTTGCCACAAATCTTTCCTTGAGACAATGCACGGGGCATGGTGTTTTAGTCATGACGCAGCTTCACATAGAAACATTTCGAATATATCTTGACAGGATGCGAAACTTTGATGTTAAAGATTGTTCAAATATACGTAGGGCACTTTTCGTACGTGGCAAAACATTTGATGTTTTAAAAGATAACAACAAACCGACAAGAGAACGCTGTACTCAACAGAAACAGCAGAGCACGATCGATGGGAGTATCAAAACGAAACACCCACAAATAACAAGAACACAACTACAAATATAAAATATTGCAGTATTGTTAATATGTAAGCCTCGTAAGACACATACTTAACTTACTTACTTACAAAATGCCACTTGTAATGACAAACATTTTTAATCAGCCATGATATCAGTATATGTCATATGACAATTTGGTGAGAGTGCTGCACACATATAATCTACGTTACTATACAACTACACACGTATACTATGTATTTAACCATTGTTGGTCAATGGACATATCAAACTTACTAACACCTCTGGTGGTTTGTTATGCTCACACCCGCTTATGTAAACCGGGATTTCTCGTTGTACAATTTAGTTACTTTGACTGGCATTTCTAGTTTAATTAGTCGTCTTTGTCAGAACGTAATAAAATGTTTCTTTTTTACATGATGAGAATATCGTGACACTTGTTGATTATTGATACGATGTCTGCATGATGTATTCGCTGTATTGAGTTTGATTAAACAACCAATCGTAATGTACCATTCTAATTGATTTTGCGACCTTTGCTTTTTATGTAGCACATTGCTGTTTGTTGATCATTGCTTTAATGTACTCAATTGTAAATGCGTTCAAATAGTTCGACATTGTAATACTATGTATGGGACAACGTGTCATAATTCACAAGCGTGTTGTCAATCAACGTCACAGTTGACCAATAGCGGAGGGATAGAGCCACGAAGTGTAACAAATGGCCCCATGTCCAAATCCTGTGAAATTGATAAATCTATACCACCAGTTTAAGTATTTAAAAAAAACGGCATTTTTTAAAGAAATTTTGTTGAAACTATTACCATGGTAACGGGTATAATATTTTGCCAAAAAAATGGAAAAAACTTTATTTCCAAAATAGTGAATCGAAATGTAAGTGTGCATCCATAGAGTGATATTAAGAATTGGAACTTATCTTTATTACGAATTTTATGTTTGGTTGCCATGGTAGTTTCAAAAATGCCCAAAAATGCACATTCATGACTCCACATTAAATAAATTGTTTGTATGGAATATTTTCAATTGAATATCGTTCGAAATACTTCGCAATATTTTCTTGTGGGTTTTTAGAATTTAAGCTGTTCATTGGAACTGTTACAATAGCAACGAAATTAAAAACAATTAGATCTATTTTTTTAATTTATTGAAGAAATACGTTTGTATCATCAGAATGATCATACATAGTCAAACAAGAATATTTACAATTATTATGATTTGGTTACCATGGCAACAGATTTGAAAAAAATACAAAAGAAACATTTAAGCCTCAACTTCAAATACAACGGCGCTACGGAACAGTTTTAGAAATAAATCACATGAATTTCTTGTGTGCTTTACAATTTAATTTTACGTTGGAACTGCTAGTCTGTTTCCATGGAAACAAAAAGAAGGTTTTGACAAAATATGTTAAAAAGAAATATTAAATTATTGAACAAAATGGTTTTTGACATTTTTCTAAAAATAGACGTCTTGCCTGATTTCAGCAGTCTTAATTTACGATTTTTTTCGCTTTTTGAATCTAGCGGCATTGAAGAACGACAATGATTTTTATGTATTTGGTTGCTTTTGCTGATACAAAGCAGTGGTACCGTACTCGGAAGCCACCAATCTGAAAATGATGCTCAAAGTGGTAATTTTCGTCAAACAAATGACGTTTTTGTCAAAGTGGGTGGGGATCAGTGGAGTATATCAAAACAGCACGATTTGTCACAAATCTAACGTACATGTACATTATGTTCTTCATTTGGTTTCGAATCCAACACTGGTATATGTATGTACCACGTAACCCCAGTATGTTTTTTATCATGTTCGGATTTCAAGCTCAATCTTTGAACTCACTATTTGATCCGATTATTTATGGATTAAACATGTCCGAAATTCGACATGTATATATCATATCATTATTACGACATCTTGATAATGTATAAAGATATCAAAAATGAAGAAAGGGTCATTGTAATAATTATATCTCATAAATAAATAATTATTATCGACTTGAATTAATAATCGTTTTATTAGCGACTATAGGCAAATATAATTGTATACATACGTCATCAACGAACCACATCATTGGTATACAACGAACTCATCGCATTTTGTGAACACATACGTACAAGAGACAATATCCCTAGAGGATATTTGACTAGTATTATAAATCAATGTTCACACTTAAATGAACGTTTCGATTTATATTATGCTGTGTAACCCCCTAAGGTATCAAGACTAAACAAATTCGTGAGCATTGTATTTCCTGGAGGCGATATCTCATAACCGTTGTACAATATTAACGTGGCGACAACGTACAGACGAGGGGTGATTAACGCTTATGCGGAAAGTACTGGACTTTCTTTATTCTACGTTGTTAGTAAATTATTAATACATTTTTTCAAATCGATTCACAACTGATCGTTATGTTTACCAAAGTCTAAATGCAAGCGGTGTTCTATGGTTACTTTACTCGACCTTAATTGGCCCAAACATTGAACTAATACACGTTCGCAGGCACTGGTCAAATGCCGAAATGCGAATCGGCTACTTGACGTCAATTATGTTCGTTATCAACAAAAAAACTTTCTATCTTATAAATTACAAGCTTTGATTTCCAGCTGATAGTTGTATGTGGTGTATCTTCTTGCTTGTTGTTTTTATTGTGAATCATTCGCGCTATGTTTTATGTCTGAAACGAATATAGATGACATACTTTAAATAATGTCATCATGATGGCGGACAGGTGTAACCTATTTGTGACATTACTGTTCTAATGAATTATCTACCAAATATCTCCTTATAGAAAAGTAAATACTGTCAGGTTTAGTTGTGAACTCGCGCTAATGCGAACTACGCTTGGGACTTTCACGAACTGAATGAATATTTGATAGTACGTTATAATTTGAAATAGCGTGTTGCGAAATATTTGGCAATAACGTTCATGTCTAATGTTGTCAATAACACAGTGATATCAGGACTGGCATGTCTTTCGTCATGTAGTTTAGTTTTCTTTCCATTATTTTGTCCTTGTCTAAACCGAAATATTTGATTTGCAACTATACCGATCTAACAGTAAAACTTTCTTTTACCAATACTTTACGGTACATGAACACGTTCCTCGGGAAAAATAAATGTCGGCCGATATTCTTGAAACTGGGTGCAAGCAAACATTCAAGACTCTTCTTCTTGTTGGTGTATGTATTTTGGTCATACATACGTTGAAACGTACGTCATAGCGTCACGTAGCGGACACGCGCGTATTGACGCTACGGGAATGATACCATTGTTTTATGGATGGATGGATGGATGGATGGATGGATGGATGGATGGATGGATGGATGGATGGATGGATGGATTTTATTCAGTATTGAATGTACATACATGTACATGTAAAAATAACATGTATAATAAAACAACTTCTACATACAGCATTTATAAATAACCATGACAGGCACACCAACACCAAGGGTTACACAAAAAATAGATACTTCTTATTTCCATTGTGGTCCTTTGGTGTTTGTGGCATGACATAGAGAGGCATTATGTAAGTTTTTTTTTTTTGACCATTGAGTAAATAAATATATTAACATAAATGCATTTAAGTATTTGATCACAGTTATTTCACAATAATAAGTTAAGTTTTTCTTTACATTATCAATTTTATATCGCAGATAATCAGAATCATCAGTCAAATTAAGCTAAAAGACGCCTTAAAGTTAAAGAAGTACATGTACCAATACTGAAAGACACTATTAAGCATAAATTAATAACTAAATGAATAAATAATATATTACCCAGCAATTAAATAATAAATAAAATAAAAAAATGCTTAAATGATTAAATAGATGTAAATATTGAATCTCTAAAATATTCAATACATAGATAAATAAATAAATAAATAGTCATTTTAAGCACGTTTGATACGGTTATTTTTTTTAAATGATACCAAAAAATAGGCACAATTATAGTTTATGATATACTGAAGCAATATGCGAAATAAAAAAGGTATGTCGCGGTACTATTTAAGGGGTCATGGGCCCTTTTGCAACACCACTTTTCAAGAAAATGACTACAATTTCTGATATTTCGCAATGTATTCATTTTTGCATTAAAATCGAAATTATTTCAATGGGTTCGTATGAACAAACACATATTATTCAAATATGCCTATACACTTTTTGTATTGATTAGAAAATTCACAAATATTTGTCAAAATATCCGAAAAAAATACTGCTAAAAAGAAACAAAATCTACACAAAATCGGCCGTAGCTCAAAAACGACCTCGATGACCAATATATTTTTTATTGCTAATTTTGTTGATAAAAGTGTACTCAATCCAAATATTAGATAAAAATCTTACTAGTAAAAAACGTCGTATGGGACATTCCACTGGACAAATCTGACGCTGTAAAAATCGCATTAAAATTTAAAGCATGTGAAAACAAATTACACAGCACGGTAGGTAATAGTCTACCATTTAATACTTCAAATAATTAAAAGAATGTAACGGCGCATATTTCCTCACCATGAAGCGTAATGCAATGTGTATACCGCAAAACAACGACGAAAATGAAAGTTTTCGTTATATGGGACATTTTACTAGACAATTATAACGTAATATAAAATGTGCATATACGTATTAGTTCTAGGACAAAATACCACAGTAAACACGTACACATGTTACCATTTTGTTATATTTTAACAATTTTTCTTACCCGAATACATGGTCCTGATTATCTTAAATTTTAATAAACGATCACCGTATTTCACTCACCATAATGACGTAAAAACGTTCACGGGACATTAGTCTTCATTTTGTTTATTTGTCACTTTCAAGCAATACGGTTAATATTTATACTAGTTGCTTAACACAGAATATATGCATATGTATTCAAAATCTACTTCATTGAATTTTTACCGTATGAAATTGTAATTATATATACATTTTTTTCAAAATATATTGCGTTATACCGTCCGTTGTGGCGTCATTATAACGTTGGGACAATTCCAGTTTACGTGTATATAAATGAAATAAAATTCACAGTGATGACAATACCTAAAATAACTAGTACCTTCTTGTGCGGATATATATTAGGTAAACATTCATTAAAACAATAGTGTCATTGTATTTATTAGTGATATCTAAAATGTGTTTTTTCTATACCTATTCTTGCATTGGTCTTATTTGTGACATCAGATGACAGTTTCCTAAAATCACGACCAAACGCTTATCATTTACATATGATGTTCGCGGACATGATGTCACGTCGTTAGGTCATCGTGATACAAATTGACGAAGTTTTGGCGATTTTTGATAAAAAATATCGACACAGCATGTTTATGCATCCCGCTGTCTTGCTTTGGACGCAACGTGTGACACCGTTTTTTACCGTCACTTTCTTTTGAAAACGTAGAATATAATTCTTATAAAACACGATATTCTTTAAATATGTACATAAGAACGAAGCTCCATGTATGCTCTTTCCGTCGATATACAGGACTTTATAGTAGTACGTTATTTATATGAATTAGGCACACTAATTCCAGACATTACGTTCAATTTATCGAAAAGACACCAGTTTCGTGCGTAACGTCAAAATATATCGCAATTGTTTCCAATTCAAAACACATCCTTTTGTTATTTGATTATCCGTGTAAACAACATTTCTATTAAAACTCTCGTAAAATCATAAAAAATGGTATCAGGCCTGTAGCGTCAATACGCGCGTGTCCGCTAGGTTATTTTTTCCCGAGGAACGTGATCAAGTACCTTAATACCACACATTGTTGTGTCCGTATATAATTCTCTGTTCACGTATAACACAAAACATACAATAAAAGTAATACTCCGGTGTCCATTATTTGTTAGTAATAGAGAACGCATGTTTAAGTATTGTTAGCAGTTTTATGGAATTGGTTTTAATACACTGTACATCTGGTCTGCGTTGTGCATCACTAACATTAGAGAGGTTGCGATTGAACGTGTACGACTACGTGTACGTGTAGCTACCCGTACATGTATACGTATGCGTTGCAATTAAAATTGGTTTGCAAAACACAACGTGTGCGTGTAACATCACATGCCAGTTGTTACATGATTTATTCGTAAATCGACAGTAGGTGTTTATATAAACTGAATGAAATCACGGGCGATTAAGCCTTGGGTTTCCCCTGCATTCGCATATCTGTGTGACATAGTACACATTATATTTTCGTATATCACACGTCTGTTACATGTAGAAACTACACATACCTGGATAACGAAATACTCAAAAATAGTATTCACGTAGACGTACACGTTACGCGTTGAATTTCGCAACCTCTCTAATATCGTCAATGACCGTGTAGCAGGTATCATCATGGTGTATATACGGTATATACGGGGACATAGAGGGAATCCATTAAATATTTTATCTGTCACGTGCGCATATGTTACTAAATATCTCTGTGTCCCCTCTATGCCACCATATGTATAGATGTCTGTTAAAGAATGTCTTCGTGTCTATGTGTTCCGAAGTTACAATGCAAATTAAAATTATTTCAGTCTATATTATTTCTCAAGAATGGCAAACACATAGTAACACAAATACTCTATAGAAACTAGTGTCGAACTGGTGTTAAACGGTAATACTCTGGAAATATACTACTATATGAGATAAAGTACTGTATCCACTCAAAACACATGCGTTTTTATTTGGTTAAACTATTCTCGTTAAGAGCAATATTGGGTACCTTAAAATTATGTTTGTTGACCGATATCACTTGCAGGTATTTTGATATTGAGTTGCACGTCTGTATGGCCAAGTATTGAAATAAACATATTATCAAAATACTATTTCGAATTAAATTAAATCACGTTGATCAAGAAGCCACTGAAATACACTCATCACAGCAGCACTATTGTACAATGCTGTAATAAGTTCAACAGTTCGTGGGTTGTCTATAACATTTAATGGTATTTCAATGTACGCATACAGAACCTTTTGTTTCATTTCCATTTGAATAGAACAGCAACGATGTTGGCTTCTGGATACATTGAAAAACGTGTTTCTGACATTCTTATTTTTCTCGCCTATCAATTGATATTGCGTTCAGACAGATTGAACATGTTCGTGCTGTCAAGAGTTTTGATAAATGTTCAAATAATTACTTTATATGTCAATTGTTTCCAGAAATTGCCGACTTCGTATACGTCTGTGATGTGAATGACTCGCTGCGCTTTAGAGAACCGATAGAACTGTCTACTATTTTCTACGGAACTTTTATTGTTGCACTTTCGGATTTTATTCCATTCATGCTGAAGAGTTAAATTCGTAACTATTGCTAGACATTTGTGTATGCTTGTAACGCATTTTAAGAAACCCAAAGTACCCAACATCCAATTCACAATGGATACGATTAACTTAGAATCATTCTTTTCATGTATTGCTCGTATATTATGTTGATGAGCTTAGCTGTATTATTATTTCTTGTCAAATAAATCACATGCTTGTGTCATTAATGCACGTGTGAATCACCAATTATAATACTGGAATACGGCATGTTGCGTGTAGTAAAGGCATAATGTCACACAGGTATGCAGAGTGAATAAAGTGTCAAAACCCTAATACATATGTACACTTCTTAAACGCATTGTAGTTAAACTATATAAATTTAATTTAAATAACCATAACAAGAACAGCATGATCAAGCCTTACTCCTTTATTACCAATCACACTAAATGCACAATATTTCTATTACGCCCATAATAGTATGGTAAAAAAATAGTGTAATGCTGTTCACAATACATGGGTGCTTAGGTACACACACATTAATTTGTTAAGCCTAAAAGCTATATATATTCATTAGAATCATCTTGGTCCTATTTGTAATACCATATTGATCTAACCATTCTCTGGAGAAGGACCATGTGAAGTATGTATTTAGATAATTTTTAACAAATTGTTACATAACTCCTTAAATACATTTATCATGTAGTGCTGTAAAAGTACCAACTACATGTGAGTACATGAGTACTATATGGGAGTAAATTGAGAAATAATTGTACAAACGTGAATCAAAATCATTGTTTGTGGTTTGTGCTCTACGATTTTAAGGAAATCGTATATTGCAATTAGAATTCGTGAAAAGATCTACATGTATTTTGGTGACAATGTGTATAATATTGGACATGTTGTTTTGTATTAATTTGTTGGCATATATGACATTATCATGGTAATCGAACGATTTTTATTATATCGCAACACTTTATATTGTGCAACTCAGTGCAGTTGTGTAAAGATTTGTCTTACATTTATAATGAACAACACCGATATTTTGTTCATTTTTATACACTCAGAACTGTCCCTTTGGAGTGTGCTTTTGATTGTTCCTGTGTTTATCTAGCCATTCGTAACTTGTTTATTAGAGCATTTGCTGTCCTGCTGTTAATGTTGAATGCCGCCTCACAATGTACATCCCTAGTTTACCTTTCAACATAAAACGTACAGCAAATGGTCTTTATCTGACCATCAATCATCAACAATATTAATTACCAAACGTAACTCAATCAAAATTCTACAAAATGCTGTATTCGTCATTATCACCGAGTCCACTTTCATGCAGATGTAGCAATTTGCACACAGTACTTTTTGTGTATTTCATGCTTTGCTACTATGGTTTGTTATAAACATTTTACCAATAAATATTAATTCGTATTAAACATTATTAATAGCAACATTACTGCGAAAGTTGTTTGGTCAGGGTGAGCAAGCAATAACAGTCTCCGATGTTTACAATATATTGTCTACTTGACATTTTAAATGAAATTAGCAATTGGTTCATTCGTAATTGCGAATATATGAAAATATATATATACAGGTGTGCCATTCAAACATCGCTTGTTTGTCTTATAATTTATTGCAACCTTTTTATTTAGTATGAGGTTCCTCGAATCGTTTAGCATCTTTACAGATGTACAATACTGTGTAAAATGCTTTTCTAATCAATAAATTATTATTCAATTCACAAAGTACATGCAATAAGAGTACAACAACTTTCTAAATCCAGACAGACAATGTATTCTAACTTACATGCACGTGACATTATTTACACATGTTGTGGGTAAATAGTCACGGCATTTTATCAGTCACCTACATTAGTGGTACAATTATGGCAAGTATGCTCGTTTGGAATATCGAATGCTTTTAAGATTTGTCCTCCAGCGATATAGTGCAATCACAATTTGGAGTACGCCGTATCTTTTTAGGTTCAATGTTCTTAGTATAAATCATTAAATGTATTCACAGACGGTCTTATATATATGAATTAAATATACCCTTTAAAGAATAACTGCGAGTGTTGAAACAAATATAAAGAAGACGCTTTAGGAATAGCAACCATACATGTACCATGTGCGTATTCTGACAACATATTGGAGTGCATGCTAGAAATATTGTAACATGCTAGTTGAGAAATAGATGAAGACAAATACGTTCAGAGACAGTTAGATGTGTTACAATTATATTCTGAAGAAGTTGTGAAATGTTTGAATTTTGTTTTTTTATTTCCTGACACACTCAATCAATTTCAGTTTTCACATAATAATGACCAACAGAGAAAGGCGGTACCTGACAATCGGCATTCACAAATCATAGTTACCATGTACATATTCCTTAGACAATAAGAAATAAATACGCAGCTGGAATGGAATAATGACCAATAGAGAAAAGCGGTACCTGACAATCGGCATTCACAAATCATAGTTACCATGTACATATTCCTTAGACAATAAGAAATAAATACGCAGCTGGAATGGAATATGATATCAAATGATTGTATTCGTAAACTGATTATATTGTTTAAATGAACTTTATTCCTCGTATTGATTTTAATGTTTTTACCTGCAGACTGGATATCATTGAACATTTAAAGACACTTTGATATAATGCGTGTGAAGCAAACGTACGAGTATGTATGGATGTACTGATAGGAATGTGCTGAATAAATGTTTAAATCAACGTTTTATCTTGAATATGGGTCAATTACCAACGCAAGTGTTTCCATTAACACTGCATCAACAACTGTGAGAATGGATAATAAATAATTCATTTCAGTATCACGCAATTAACCCTTTATTGCCTTAATATTGTTTATTACAGGAAACCTTGAAAGGACAGGTTTCATGTATACGTTCAACTGCTTAAAACAATCGTTTAATGTATTCCTTATAGTGCTTAATTATAAGTAAGTAAAATAGTAAATCTTTTTCATGTGGGTTTATAGCTTTGAATAACAGATTAATACCATTAGTCGTTCCCTCTGGAATTGTTTTGTATGTGTTATGGGGGTTTGAAACTTAAATATGGCGAAAACGGATAATGTAATGTTAAATAGTATGTTATGTGACTATGAACAACGAATTAAATTGGATTGGTTTTTGTATTAGATCGTGGACATATTATTACCGTATTACATGCAAGGATATACTAGTGTAGCTTCTTAAAGCGAGATTATTATCGGGAATAAATACGATGCATTTTGATTTTGCAGCTATATGGTGAACTAAATGTTTTATCTAAATTAGATGTCTATAAAAGCTATAAGGTTGATTTTGTACAAGAAAAATATCTTAATTGTATTTTAATTGATTCGCATAGAATAGCATTAAGTAGACTACGATGTTCAGCGCATAAACTCGCAATCGAAGAAGGCAGAATAAGAAATATTGACAACAATATGAGATTATGCAAATTTTGTAGAATGCAGCAAATAGAAACTGAGTACCATTTCCTGTTAATATGTCCTTTTTATAAAGAAATTAGAGAAAAATTCATCAAGCGTTATTATCACACTTGGCCAACTTTAAATAACTTCCGTAATTTAAGGAATTCACAAAACATTACAACCATAAAGAAATTAGCAACATATGTTTATTCAGCTACCAAAATGAGGAATACATATTTATCCCAACTTGACTAAATTTATATTTTCTTACAAAATTGTTTCTACTTTATTAATGTATTATTGTATCAATGTTGATACTAGTATAAGTGTAATTGTCTTATAAGTACCATGTATATTTGTCATTTTCACTTACTTACATGTATATATAACTTATACTTTTCTACCGCCAATTTTGATTTGTATATATGTTTACTTGGCGATGGACTTTGTTGTTTATGCCAATAAATAATTTGACTTGACTTGGTGTTTATATTATCATTAACTGTTATTCCTAAACATTTCAGCACTTTCTGACAGCTAAAACTTGGCACTTCATTCTTTTTTACATCTAAAACTAGGCCATTCAGTTTTTTGATAGCTGACACTGGGTCTTTCAGCTTTTGGACAGATGAGACTAGGACTTCCAGTGGTTAATCTCATTTCTCGTTCAGTTGTGTGTTGAGGATTGTATCGTGTTATTGTGGTCTGTTATTGTGCATTTTTGTTAAATTTTGTTCATTTTGTATGTGCCATTCTGCAATTTCGTACACAAGACTGCTTGTTATCTTTCAAAATCATGTATACTATATATATGTTGTAGAGTGTCCTTGTGATGTGTAATGTCCAATTGTTATTTTCCTCTTCACCTGGCTCTCATCCCGTTTTTGTTTGACTGACTGAGGCGGCAGACTTTCGTGACGGGATGTCGTGTTTTCAGTTGGGTATTGTACTTTGTGTGTTTTTGATGTTTTCTGTGGTTGAGTACTGCCTTCCCTGTCTTACTTAATATAATATTTTTGTTTATGTTTTAATTGTTCGGTTGTTTAAGTTAAGTGCTGCATGCCATGACCGATTGTTATTATCTTTTTATTCTTAAGTACCAAATATTATATGATAAAATATACAACTTAATTTAACATGTTTATGTTTTCACCGAAAGATGATTACGTGTCATTGATGAAGAAATAACACATTCGTCATGTGATTAAAATATATCCTAGGTTCCGAGCAATTAATTGCATTGCATCCAACGGACGATTGCCTGGTATCCTGCGTTCATTGTCGTCAACAATTGTGATTATGACATGATTGACGACCATTTAGTGATACGTTTAGCAGCCTGTCACTGATTGATCGGTCACTGAATGACTTGTCAACAGATTTTTAGAAACCATTCAAACGTATGTACAACGTTTTAAGCACCGGTCGATCTCATCTCCATTAAATGTCTGTAAGAGGGACGTTCAAAAATAAAAAGGAATGGGGCCCTTACGGGTACAGTTATATTACTACATAACATTGAATTGGAATTCAATTGCGAAAATTCGAAACCTGATTTAGTGAGTTACACTATCATGTCCGCTCATAATAGTCAATTTCGAAACCATAGCAACATGCACCCGGCGCAGCCCACCAATTACCACTGATGGCGACTACATAATAAGTGTATCTTAATACTTTAATTTCCTTAGTTTTCAAACTTTGCCATGGCAGTGCATGTTACATGTTGGACGATGTCTGCATAAATGACGACATTTGGACGTTATGTGCTGAAATAAACAGAGGTTGAACGCAAAAGTAACGACACCAGAAGGAAAAACGGACAAACGCCAAGTTCTGTCAACAAGATGATTATGTCCTCTAAATCATTATCGTAACTACACATGGGAAACCGTTCTAGGAGTCTTTGTATCAGTTTTAGAATGGCACAAAGCTTTAATGATAAATTTTCAGCTTTGAAAGACAGGGCAGTAATAGGAAATCATATAACGTTTGTGACGTCAGTTACTGAGAAATTTTCAAAATTCCAACGTTTCATTGTACTTATCCTCGTCCATATATTCAATGTAAGATCCGGAAAAATAAATGCGATTCTCGCCAACCTTTTTCTTGAGTGGCTCGGTGTGGTACAGGAATGTATTCATCACCATATATCACTATAAACATCGTATTTCATAGCCCTATGCGAAGCACTAACGCCCTATAATATCGCGGTACGTTATTTTGTGCGCCGAGTCAGCGACAGTGACCTTGTTTAGTCACCTGTAACTCTCGGACTACATATTTGGCTTAGTTTATATTTTTTATGTATATTGAAAAAGCATTTCGATTTCTGACGGTATATAATTTGATTTATTTTGTTTAATCATGCGGGTTTTGTGACTATAGTCTTGTTTATTTTTGAACGTCCCATGTAGCAGATATGTTATAACAGTGTTGTAAAGATTGTGAAATTAATCCAATTTCCAGTAATGTGTAACAATTTCCAAAAGTTTACATAACCTATGCTAACCAGTATGTTGGAGTATGTCTTAGATTTATGCGAACGGTACGAATTACACATGATGCGACAGGGCAATCTATTCTCGCTAACAGGATCACCCCACAAACACATTCTCCCCTATTTTTCGAGAATGTATCAGTAAAAAGATAGTATTGGTTTTACATTTAAAGTTTCTGAATTTCAAATTAGTTTTCACTAGATGTTCTTAAACCCGTTTACAAGCCTGATTTAATAACATATAAGGAATTCAAACTTTTACGAATCAACAGATGTGTTATATGGTTATGAGTGACACGACAATAACAATACACATGAATTGTCTTACAATGTAACTGCAATATGTAAAATGAAGTTGTGCGTATACAATTTAAATCTATCAATATGTGTTTGAACTATCACATATGAGAAAATAATCGCTTTCGTGACACCAAAGACTTTTCCCAGCAGTTAATGTACACACAATGACATTAGTTTGACTTTTGTTTGACAATTGTTAAATTTAGTTCGAGCGTATTGTCCCACAAATCCCTTATGTTATTTATATGCTTTGAAATATCATCGAACTTGAATATGATTTCAGATCATACTGACAGAAATGTGAATTACTAAGACAAAGAAAGTCACAAATGCCACGAAAGATGAGGTAGAATATGACGACGTGTCGTGCTATAGTGAAATATTGCTCACATGATCGCCTGACATAGCGCACTAAGTGAGATATCTTCTGGTACGATAGTCAGACAATGCGATAATAAAGCGTATAGGAGAGTTTCAATAGTATGTACGAGGGGTGATCAATATATTCGAAGACTTTCATCCTAACTTTTTAAATAGTGATTCTATAATAATGAAATTACAATGGAATGTAGATCAATCAATTACATTCAGTTTTAATTATTTAATTATATTTTGACGTCACAATGGTCTTGATGACTTCATTAATTGTGACCAATGTGCAGCGCGCGCCGCCGAGCATGACGCATGATGGACAAAACTAATCACAAAGCAACGGCATGTCATTAAGATTAACACCAAACTTGGAAAATCCCTGCGATATCTCAACGATGACTTGACCAAGTATAGGATTCTTTGCGCTCTGTAAGTAAACTACACATGACTCCACTGTTTATGTGATAGTAGGGATTCTGCCAAAACGGATGCCGATGTAATATGAGAATAACAGAATAGTTTAGACCGCGGTAGGGACACTCCTCCTTAATTAGTGAGAAATAAGAGGCATAGTTCCGAACCATATGTTACTGGCGAAATCAACGATCATTAAAGGCCACAACACAATAAATCGTTGACACTAGTTACATGTAAAAGGCGTTCTTTGGAAAGTTCGCTCTAAACTTGTTAGGTCTTGCTTTCTTCGTCACCGGGATTGTACAACCGTGTTAAGCCAACCGCCTATTTCCGGCTTCTGATTCCACTGTGTCTACTGATGAAACTCATTAGATTGTTCACGTTACTCGAACATAGTTTTGGTTTGCAAAACAAACGCCGAACACATCGACACAGATACACCTGCATCGATTAGACTATTGTAACAATTACATCTACAAAGTTTTCACTAGTGTTTGTAAACAACGACGTGAAACACCACCTTAGGATGCAACTATGTGTTGAGCCGCAGAATGCAGACACTAGACCTGAATCACTATATCGCGCATCTATAGATTCGTAACGATAGGATATCATTTTGTGATGACCTTGTTGTTTGTTTCCAACTCAACAATCCTTTTGTAATATTTATTGTCTTAAAGCCTTCCTGGTATATGTACATCATTATATTCCGTATACTAATGATCTCACTTGATCAGTTTCAGTGCCTGTTAACTTAGATGTGACAATGTTTCTCCTTACGTTTGATATCATCGCTTCAAGATTACGTTAGGTTATTATTACATAAAGGTTTGTGTTCATAACATTTTAACACTTTCATCAGTCACGGTGTTCTATACAACAGTAGCAAAGTTATAAATTTAATGTCGCTAAAGTATATATTATCGAACATATGTCTAGAGACATTGCTTCTAGGAAATTGAAAATAAATTAGCTTAACAAACTATACCATCTTAGACAGTTTCACAGCGCAACGTATATAGAAAATATCTTTTAGTCAAAAGCAGTTTGTAATGACTTGACAACAAAATTACAAGTAAATTGGAATGTAATGGACGATTATATACACAGATTGCGGTTCTACTTCGTTACGTGTATAACTGTGGTAGACTTTCGTCATTCAGAAATATCCTGATAGGATCGGCTTCTTGGTAATATTAGATCAAATACTGCTATACAGGGCAGGTATTGGAGCAAATAATTCAGAAAGATAATGATGCAGTTGCTCAATACACAGAAAATCGTTCAAATCAACATATTATGTGCAAACAAGTCAGAATGACAACGAAGTCGTTGCTAAAATAAGCAAAATATACTACCAATGTGTTACAATGTACATAGTTCCTAATCAAACAGCTCTATCGTAATACATTTGTATTCAATAAACAATTTTGTTAATGATGGCATGGTCTTGCGCGAACGTTATTAACGTTTATTAGCGTTCATGTACAAAAAGGATGGACCCGACATCGAAATAATGAATATTGGACAAATACAACCGTTTTATCAGGATTCATAATCCCTGAAGAGATATAGAAATTATATGTTTTCTCTCTATCGGCATTTCGGTATTTTATAGATTATGTTTGATTTCATTAATTGATATTTACAATGTATCTAGTATTGAACGTGTTTAGTGAATTTTTACACAAAATTATATACTTTGTGTACTAGCTTAAATAATGTGGATTATATATCTGAAATTGTATTGTTCTGTATTCAAGTGTGGAATGACGCTTATTCCGCTAAACGACGTAAAGTTATTATACCGACGTTAAGTCCGCTTCTGCTTAGCTGGTCAGTGCAACGAATTCCTACGCCAAAAGTAAATACGTAGGCCACTATAATCAAAGCACTGAGAGTGCTTATGAGAGGCGATCTGGTTGCTGCTACTTAAGCATAAACCGACTTTACACGTTTAATGTTCGTTTCTTCTGCCGATCTTGTCTATGCATATATGACTATAATATAGGCATGTTGGGTATCTAAATACTTGTAAATAGGGGCATATTAATTTATATGTAATATTTGTACTGAATGCGTAAATCAAAAGTGGCTTAAAAATAATACTACGCGTCTATTTATCAGATTCTACAGTACCGCCTTGTAATCACTTCCCTCACAGCGTGAGTCATCTATAGAAAACGGCTAGTATATAGCCAAACCATATGATTGCATAGCAGTACTTCGTAGACGATATATGATTTATTGATAAAACCATCACGTGGCCCTGGTCTGAAGTTTCTAAAAATAGCTATACAGGCGGGACATTTGATGAACACGTCATTTTCATATTACGAAACAAGTCCGTAATTGCCTCGGCGGAGTGATTTTCTGCAAAAATATCGACTTAACGAACAGTTTCACAATAATCTTAGAATAAACAAATGTTGCTGGTTGAATGAAACCAGTTTAAAAATTTGGAGAAACATATGAAGCAGTATTGGGAATGTTGACAGTTTCTGGAACTACTTGAATGCGGATTCACATAGCATCCTAAAGGCGGTTCAGGTTGCATATAGAAATGGGCAATGGTAATATAGAGAGGCTATCGCCTCTCAAAAACTATAACAATGGGAGCAATTGCGTCGCCTAAGTAGTTTAAAGTAAGGGAATTCAATACAGGTTTTTGTAATTATAAGCATCGAATAGCAATTTTCCGCAGTTAATCGATGTATGAACTGTAGACAACTGCGATTTATATTTTAAATAAAAGCAGCTGAAAAAAAGTTAAATTAGTTATTGCAATATCAATTAGACTTTACAGACACTGTGGTGTAAGGACTAATAAACGATAATTTCCACATTAAATTATCACGTTGTGACATTGCGTTTAATCTAACCGTAGTAATATAATCCGAATAACTTCTGCTTTTGTATTGTTACTGAATAATTCGTAAATGTTTCCGTTCAATCATTCACAATAACGCTACGAACATTGAAAGCAGCACTCGTTAGAACAACTAAATTAAGTACAATTATATAACCCAAATTTATAAACATGTAAAGACAATCGGTTTATATGCTAAAAACATACAGACGCGATCATTATCACATGTAAGTATATGTACATGTGTTATACATGTATGTAGACAGACTAAACATTTAATTCTTTCAAAATGAAGTGATTGTGAAATAAAAATGCATTTATCAGCCCCTTTGTAATTCTTGTCTGTGTATCTTTTATATGAAATGACAATGCAAGACGTTAGCATGTTTACAATTCAGTATATGAGCTTAGAAACAAAACATCAATCCCTTTGGGTAAACTTTCTCCATCACAAACATGTCAGGAAATCATTCATGCCGAATTATAATATCCCCCGAGGTAGTCAGATAGAACTTCATTACCGTACCAATGATATGTCATTATTTATACTCGGAAAAGTTCTGGATAATCTTTTTATATCGTAAGGCGTAAGATGAACCGAGGTCAATTAAGGTGAATTTCAATGTTAAGGTTACTTTTTCGGACATTGAAGTCTTGCTACCCTACTGCACGTAATTCGTTAAATGTTCAATGCATACATGTCAGCGCGATAATTTGCATTATACGTATATATATACTTTTTGTAACAGAACTTTAATAGCTGAAACTAGGTCATTCAGCTGTTTGACACCTGGCACTTGGGCTTTGTGGTTAAGTTCATTATTCGTTCAGTTATGTGTTGGACATTGTGCCGTGTAATTGTGGTATATAATGCGTTTATGTGTTCGTGATCGGCTGGTTCAGTTGAGTGCTGCCTTCCCTGTCCGAGTTTCTATTATCTTTTCCCATAGTATTTATTTCTGGTACGAAGTATTAGTGAAATATTGCACATATCACATCAAACTTCTATTACTGACTAAATATATTTATTTAAATTGTATTTCATTTCAGTCCTGATGCGCTGAATAATACGTTAGAAATATTTTCAAATAAGAAAGTCATAGTGCAATATACCAGGTTGTCACTGACAGTTAGGTTGATTAATAACAATGACTGTAAGACATCTATCAGAATGAAGCAAACACAAACAACAATGTTTTTTTCTGTCTATATTTTATTCACAACAGGTTACAATATACATAGTGTACTGTCGATTCAAAGATATCTGTCAAAACCGCCGGAATGTTCCATTTCTTAATAGATAAATGTATGTATTGACCAATCAGCGCTCTTATTTTACTAATACCATCTTTGACCATAGCTTTATGTATTAAAATAAGCTTACTATACATCGTTAGCGTTCTTAGCGTAGTGCGTTAATTACATGGTTTCAACATAAATCATTGGTGAAATCCAAGTAAAGGTTCGAATCCAGTCTGATACGTTTTTTCTTTGTTATGCTTTTTATGATAATGTTTTTCTGATGTTTTTATATCGACAAATTAATTTTATCATACTTTTCTTTGCGAAAAAAAGTAGCTGGTTTGATATAGATACACTATATTTTTTATATGTACTAGTACATTGAATGCAAAACATGATTGCAGAAATTTCTAGCTTCGTAGGATGAACTTAATCCTGGTGTGCTGGAATACAAATGCGAATAGATCTCGTTTATTCATTGTATGTATGTAATCACAAGAATAAGCACAATTTAAAACATCTAGGCATTGTTGGGATTTGAACTCGCAGTAAATTGTATTTATTTTCAAAACAAGACTCACAAAACCATAACTGTTAACCACTCGGCTATAGGGCATTTGATCATTTAAATATACTAATGATGTTAGGACTTAGTCCTGACACACCTGTAATAATCGATCGTGTTGAATGTGTGTTTACGCGGTTGTGACAGATAACTTTGAATCAACTGTACATATACACAATAAATGATGTAACACTATTTTAATAATAAAGTTGTAAAGTTTACAAATGTTTCCAGTTTTATAACATGCCGTACGGGCATACACCAACAAATCCCGTCAGTGAAAAGCTAGCTCACCCTTAAGGATGATTTGTTGGCCTTATATATGCCATTCTACTCTAATGACAACTTACAAGGTTTACTTTGTGCATAATTATCCAATTACCTCCCTTTAGGCACCAAACAACCGTTACAGTTTTTTATATTTCAAGATATTTAAAGTTAGCTATTTACATTAATGAAATTGGCGAATGTTAAAAGATAGACAAAACTTCTTCATGAAATCTGAGCTTTCTTTATGTTTATATTTCACGGTGGGGAATCACGTGGTTTCAATGGTAACTGCAACGTTCAAAATGGCCGCTTAAAATACTCGGATTAACCCATGAAATCAGATATTTAACTACTTTTTACTTGTTCTTGTTATTTGTCATACATACCAACCTACGCAGATTGGTCTATGGAATCTTATGATATCATGTTCATTACCTAAGACTCTATACTTTTCACAAACACTTCGAAATGCTACCGACATAATAAATTTGACCTAAAAAAATTGTGATTATTTCCACGGATGCATACATAAAATGTCCTTAGCAGCTTCATACGGTATGTATCATGAGATGAATTACTTTCAAGTTATCTGTTTTTTAGAATAATTATTATGCATACTGTTTATTGCAAAATACATATTGGTGTTGGATGTAATACTCCAGGGCTTTTTTCGCTGAATTGTGAAGAGGCCCAAGCCCTTGTTTTGTTTTGTGAAAATATTATAAAAATCTTTTCAGATGTTAGTTCCTTTTTGTCAACTTTTCCCAAACATGCATGTATCTATGATATAATACTTTATATCAAGTCCTGTACAGAAATATATGACTGTTATCTGGTGCTTTGTGATGTTGATTTTACAAAAACCATTATAATTGTGAATTAAGGGGCCTTTTTAGGTTTGTGAAAGGGGCCTATAGCAAACTGTGAAGGGGCCTAATATAGGCCCCTCGTATATAGTGAATAAAAGCCCTGTACTCGTACATGTATACATAGTTCTACGGTAGCTAAACGACTTTCATTTATACTTTTGTGCCATGTTTTAATTTGGTAGGTTTGGTTGGTCATTTGATATTGTTTTCGCACAAAAGTATTCGTACTAAGGTACGGTCACGTGTATGAAATGCCATACACAACAACAAACGGGCACAAGTTTTACTTTAGCTGCTTATTTTTACAGAAATGGACGTAATGGACTCTGCGGCGCAGTTTTGAAGTCTAAATCAGTACTCAATGACCATGAGCAATGTCATTACGGCCGTACAAATGTTGTGAAAATATTTATTTTAGCCAGGCTCACTTAACACGCCACAGGTATGTCGTTGACTGCGTTTCTTTTATTCCACTATGAAAAATGTAGTATATACAGAAATGTGCCTCCTGTTAATTACGATTTGAAGAAAAATCGCTTGATTCCAAATTGGTGTTTTTATTGGATTTAAAGCCTATATTGCTTTGAGTTGAGTTTGCAGGTGCGGGCAGAAATAATGACCAGTAAACACCATATGATAACATTTTGTTGACAGTACATCACTGTTTGACAAGAATGCTTACATATATGACAGATGTGGCTTGACGTGCATCTCATGCTCGGCCTTATATAGTGACTATTTGGATGTTCACAGCAGTTAATATATTTATGGTACATGTACAATATACATTTGGTCTCCTCGCAAATACTCAAAATGCATCAACACTGAAGATGGAGCAGGCGTCTGCATACATCAGGGTGCTTATAGTATGTCCAACCGTTATCCTTTTCATCAGTATCTCTTATACCATTGAAGATTGTTATAAATTGAATGATGTAATGCACAGACAAGTCTGCCGAACAAGCATTTTGATCGATTTGCTTCCAATGCATGATCATACCCTAAAGCTAGTGGGGTTTTGTTGCAATTTTGATTATGTTCTTGTTACATTCGTTAGGTTTTCAAATATTGGTATTCTACCTACTGTTCCAATATCATAATGAATGAATTGTTGCAAGAAATGTTCTACGTATGGGCTGGAAGAAACCTGTGAAGTGCCCTGAATGTCCTTACACTTTAATACACCAGATTTATATAGCGCCCTTTTCATGCGAACGCACGTTCAAAGGCACTTTACCCATGTTGCAGCCACAAGGGCGCAGGTGCATCCTCTACCAGTGCAGATACAGCATGATCTGACCAGAGGGACAGACTGAGAGAAAACCCCTGGAGGGAGAGAGAGACATTAGATACAGTCATGTATGGCGCTGCAGAGGTGCGCCTTGCTCTTATTTTGAATAGACAGCCAGGTTCGTTAATGTGCCCGGTGTATAGCACCGATACACAGCTTCCTGGCAGACCACACGTCCAGATATAGCGGGAAATATTATAAATATTTCAGAAATGTCAAGTTCCGATGCCAGGGATTGAACCCACGACCTCTGGATTGACAGCCCAGTGTGTAACCACTGAGCTAAATCCGCTTTGGGTGATCTGTCCAGACAGGGAGCCAGAGTTCAAGTGTGACACTTGGATGTTCACAGCAACGAGAAAGGACATCTTTTCTTATGTTGAAAAGCCTTTCGATATGCGTCTAGTCTTTCCAGACACAGACGTAAATGTTAATGTTAATTAGGGATCATTTGGCTGTAATGATATCGTTTTCTTTTGTAAGTAGGGCTTATACATGCATAAGCAAATAATTATCTAGGTTTGTTGTTTACAAACGTGTATGGTAACGTATGTATTATATATTCTATAATGATAAGGTTTGAGCAAATGTAAATAGAAAAATGATTAAATAAATTTAAAAAATGGTTCAGATGTGCATAGTAAAAACCTAGATAATTATTTGCTTATACATGTACATACTCAGTACCATTCTATAACTGTGTGTTGTTCATCGTAACAATAAGTATTGTATTAGGTAGTTAACATAATGATAATAGTGTTAAGAATAGCTACTTGTCCACTGTAGTATGTCAAATTCAAGTTTTTATTCATACATAGTGTTGTTCGTGATCAACGTGATGTTTTTTCATGTAAGTGCATACCCCCACCCTCTCAAATAGTGGTTCTATGCTTTATGTTATTATGTTTATTGTTCATTCTTATGGTACATATGTAGCATTCCTCACAGACATTAGTTTTTGTATCATATGTAATGGGCAGTTTTTGCTGGTCTCCTGACAAATCAACTACATTTTGTCTGTTTGTCCTTTTTTGTATGACTTATGTTGTTTTGTTCCTTTTCGTTTGTCTGGTTACTTTTGTAATGCGTCTCTTTATGCTCTGCTATTTTTGCCGTGTGTTGCATTCCCTGTATTCCGAGTTATCATTATATTTTTGTTATTCACAAGAGACCAGTAACACCCCAAGTTTCCTTAAAGATATTTAGACGATTTAGTTGCAACTGTGATGTCATGTACGGTATGTATGCTCAAAGTTAAATGTTCAATCTGTGATTCAGCATAATTCTGTGATAATTATTGTGTTTTGAATTCTGTGATAATTATTGTGTTTATTTGTATTGAACGTTTACAAGAAGTAAACAAAGAACAGTATTCGTTTGTCATGTTTTAATTTCTACCACATCCGTCATACTATCCTTCATCACACTGTATACCCATTACATTCGTTTGCAGTTGGCAGGTTACACCTTGCACTTTCCCACCGGACACCGAGTGCTCCTTTTTGTACTGCATTACGATCAGTCGATACAGTGCCATCTTTCCTTCTGCCAATCAGCCGCTTTCTACACATTTAATCAAAGGGATGGTTTCTGAAAGAATATATACAATACACCCTATCTGTATTAATGTGTATTAATTTTGACATCATTTTGTTAATTTAAAATGTATGCCAATTGCCGAAAAATGATAAAGAGAAGTCAACAATATGCATCATACATATGGACCAAACAAACCAATTGCTACTACCTATATACAATGTCCGTCTAACTTAAGTGGTATGCAACATATATTATTGATATACTACTTAAATTACAAAGGTATGCATGTTTCAATTCAGGACTATATTAAAGCATCTCACGATTTGCCCCAATTACGCTGTCATATGGACCCTGTCCAAGATACAGTGAACAGAAAACCGAACTGAACTATTTCTCGACCAAACACAAAACAAGAACTATCGTGCATGTTTAACACCTTGGTTTAGATATATTATCTGGCTCTATACCAATACAAATACATTTTGTACATGTTGTTTCGTCAGATGTGCAAATGTTTGAGGTTTCTTAAACCACCCCATACACATTTCTCTTGCTGGTGTAGTATGAAACGCTTCTGCAACAGATACATTTAATAGTGAAGGAACAATCTGGTGATCATATAAACAACTTTGAACGATGAATAAATTGTTGACAATACGTGGAAGTTATCTTTGTTATTGAATTGGTACGTGGAGTGTACCGTGGAGGTTATCATTTTCCTTTGAAGCGTTTTCATGTGACCAAGAAACGGTCGAATTTCCAAATAATGTATGAATACAATTTGCAATGATGATAATATACGAGTTGTCAAACGAATGTTGCATGAAAGTCGCGAATATGAAGATTACAAGACAAATTGTGGTTATAACGTGTAATTTATCACACAATTTTATTCGACAAACGCTGTCTGTCGGTTGCATTTCGGAGTGTTTGAGAAAAGTGTAAAGTTTGTGGTAATGAATATGATATCAAAATATTCGGTAGACCAATCTGCGTAGGTTGGTATCTATGACAAACAACAAGTAAAAGTAAAAAGCAGTTAAATACCTGATTTTTGGGTTCAGTCGATGATGTTTAGCGGCCAGTTGTTAATGCCATTTTCTGAAAATATGTTGAGTATCTTTTCCCAGAATGAGTCCATGTAAGGACATGTTATAAAAATTGATTTAAGTTGTCTAAAGCCACACAGTGTAAGCAGTTTGTGGAAGTGAATATTTTCCATTTGTAGAGATTTTCATTTGTGGCAATTACGTTGTACAACAAATTATATTTAAATTGTTTGACGCGATTGTCGACGAGTGCGTTATTTATGAAATAGTAGAAGCCAAGCCAATTGATGTTTTTTATTAAAGCTTGATTCCCAAATGAATGTTTATGTAGATAAGGGGTTTCGAATTTTTTTTGTTTATGAATTCTAAGAAGTAGTCTTTGCTTTGAATGATTTTCGTATTTGTAATCGTAATTGAGTTTTAATGATGTTTTAACTGATTCTGTTGCTTGGAATTTTGTCTTCCATTCTGATGATATTGCCTTTTTAATAGTTTCACTTTCTGTAAGCAATGTTAATATCAGTATACTACTGTCGATTCAATAAGTTATACTAATGAGGGAACTATCATATTCAAAAGAATAAGTGGGGGTTATGTTTTATATAATAAAAGAGATACCTTAAATCAATAGTATAATTCTTGAAAACTAGTTTTTCACATCGTCTCGTTAGTCGAGTGGTTAAGCATGTCTCTATTATACCACTTATTTTATTGAGATTTTGTTCGACACCCATCCAAGTTATATAAAAAACATTATTAATTAAAGTGCCTTATATTTTATTTGTCACTAATATTTGCATATTTATTTGTGTGTTACGTTTCGATTTTGTATCTATCAAATCTGTTGTAGCTTTTCAATTATTTTGTTTATCTACAGTTTAATAATCATACAATTATATACTATATTCACTACAGCATAAAAAGTATCGATTCATTAAAGCAGTAGTACCATATGAGACATTATAACATGGATACAACATTTTTAAAAAACAATGGCATTTTGGGGATCGAACCTACGACTCAGAATAAAATTGATATTTGTAAAAAGTGAGCGTATCCACTACACTACAGCGCCTTAGATGTATAGGATGCGCTTTGAACACAATTTGATATCGGACCCATTTAAAGTTTACCTGTCGGTCGAGTTTATGTTTATAACTAATCTCGTTTGACTTTGAACGCACTATAACACTCTATCATAAATATAATTGTATCCCTAGAGGACATAACAACACGAGTGTCTTCTCGCTCGACGACAGATATACACAGATAGAAAATATTATGTTCGTCATATCCAGTGTTGCATTTATCTTTTTAAACATATTTCCACTAACACTTCTCTACAACCAGGCATGTGATATGATTGATACCATGTGCATCTTCTAGACGTCTGAATTACGTCCCAGTTGACTTGAAATGATAATAAATGTTTGCATTATGCAGAGCTAAAGATGCAGCTTCGGTGACATTTTATGTAAAAAGGTTTATTTGAAACACCAACAGAAATATGATACAGAATATGATAAGGAAACAGGCAATCATAACTTGGAAAACTAAAAGAAAACTCTATTATAAAAACCTCAGTCATTGTGTTTGTGTTGCTCGCTGACCATATCTGCTTTGGTGAACGAGGGATTTCCTAAAATTAACATTTAAAAAACAAAACAATATACCGATTGCTTAGAATCAGAAGGCCATAAGTACAAAATCAATATTTCTAGAAAACGAGCAAAAACTGTCTGAAACTATTTTTTACTTATGGAAAACAAGCCTTTATAACTTCAGTTTGGTCAACATGACCACTTCCGATTTTCATGAAAATTGGCTCAAATATGCATGTGTCTTATAAGCATGAGTCTTATAAGGTCGGAAGTAGTACTCAAGAGGACCCTAAATAGTACTTACGACCTTCTAATTATTTATATCTGCACAAATCATCTGTCAGTTAACTTTCTATGTCATTTAAAATAAATTAAGGTATACATCCTACTTGATCCCTTGTGTATTTTCCGGGAAACATACGTACGTGTAAAAAGTAACATTGTTCAAGTTACTTGCACTGCAAATTCATTGAATCGAAGAAATGTATCTTTTTTTTATTGTAAGCAGGTGTCTAGACATATGTTCAATTACAGAGGTGAATAGATTTTTAACGCAATTATGACCTACGAGATTATTTAAAAGTTAAAAGAAGATTACCGGTTTTTGAGAAACACTTTCAGCAAATCAGCAATTCAGCCGTTTATCCACTCTTTGACATTTAACTTCCCTTTGTCATATGGCAAACAAAAGCAAACCTGTGTTTGAGTATTCCTTTGGAGACCATTTCTCTTATGGTATGCAACCAACATCGAGATACGGCACCCAACAATATCGAGTATGCATCAATTATATACCTTCGTGGAGTGGAGCATTTAGGCTAACTGTTGCTCAGAGAAATAAAGCAGTGGCGCAGACGGGGATCGAACCTTTGGCATATCGATCCTAAAGCGCGTGACCTACATCTAGGCAACCGCTCTACATTTCTTAAAATTGAAGTGAAATTTATACTGATCGATATGTGCACATTAATATACTTTATCGTCTGCAATAATTCGACAGAAACATGTATTCATTTAGTTAATATTCAGTTTAAATTTGATTATAATAGTCTAATATCAACTGTCAACAGTTTAAATTTATTTGATTACTTATATAATGGTTGGAGGTCGACAGTATTATGTCAGCACGTGCGTGGTGATGTATATATCATAAATTGCATCCGCTGTCACCGGTTAAACATGTGTATGCAATTATTAGATATATGCAACCACAACGGCGAAATGAAATTATTGTGCAGTTATGTAGTACGTAATTACGTACAGTAGATCAATAATTAAATTGATATACATAATCATTTGAAATTAATATACTTTGCAAGCATTAGACAGGCATTAGACAGGCATTAGACAGAAATTTATCATAATGAATATCTTCCTTAACAATAACAATTAAAATTTCTACTGATATCAATTTCTGCAGATTTAATTTATTGTATTGCTCAAACAATGTCCTGAAAGGTAAAGAGTATCATCTTCATGTGGCCAGATCTGAAAGTTGTTGTAAATTGTAGTAAATTAGGATTCGATCGTGATCGAATATTCCTCGAAAGGTAAATAAATTAAATAAGTGTCCAGCAATAGTTCAGTTTCACTATTCCAAATTATATGGTGAATGTAAACTCGTATCTGACAAGTAATTGTTTGTGGTGTGTAGTTTCCCTTAGACAATTTCATACAGTGAGGTGTTTCTTGTCACCCAATAATAATGATGCATTTGTGTCTGCGATCATTTGAATACTGTGTTAATATACAATACAGATACGGACATCACTCCAGTTAAGTTAAAACAAGATAACTTATACGGAATCAAAATACCATTTAGTGTTGATTTTAGGGAAATTAGTTGTCAATGATGTACAATTATCAGATTATGTTCCATGACGCTATCAATCGTTACTACTGAACAAATTCTGACTTTCTAAATATATTTTTGATATCGGAAGCTTGTATAATAAGTGATAGGATTTGCTAGTACCTGTTCTATATTTCACATATTTAATATTGTTTGACACATACATAGTATGAATTAATACTACCTGAAAAGGATTCAAACACTTATATTAAGGTTTGAAACCCAAAAGGACGACTGCGAATAGAAGCCGAACCACCTAATTGACTGAGTGTCACTCTAACAACATCGACAAATCGTTTAACCCAACAAGACAGTTTAAAGTGGCTTTTCATCACTTAACCTATCACCGTTTACATGTTTAGAGCTCTCATGCATACCACGGCGTGCGCTGCTTTTCTGGCACAATTAAAGTAAACAAAGCGATAGAAATCACAGTGGGCGACATATGAGTGAACCCACACCCTAAGGGTGACAAGCGGGCATTATAATCACATCGCCAAAGGCTAAACCCAACACCAAGTGTGAAGGAAGTGGCCTTCAACCACTACACATAATTTGAAATTTGTTCGACATAGGCCAGATGCTCATGATATAGATGCTCGTCTTATCGAGGCTCTACTGTATATTTTGTTAGAATATCAGAATCAAACCTGATAATGCTTATTTTAAACCAACCATATAAAACTTATTAAATCACATTACACTCCTACATTCACCTACTTTGCAGGTTCAGTTAAAAGTACAACAGCTGGTTACTGAGCTATATATTACATTGTATGTGTTCTGTTGTATTCCCTAGGGGTGAATTAGAATGAGGAAAAACATCACGTGTTTACTTTTTAAATCTAATTTCACAGTCAATCGCATATATGTCATTTTAATAGCATTGCTTATCACCCAACAGCTCTTTTTAATTTGATATTCATGTAGTTTTTGTGAATAAAACTCGAATTTAGGTCATATAAGCACAGACAAAATACACTAGTGCATGCATTGAAACGAGTACAGACAACATGTCTTGTAATCTGCACATAGTACGCACCAAACAGGAGACATGCTCGGTAAGGGGTATCGGAGAACAACTCATATACAATCAGGGACTAAATAAATGCACACATGATTCAGAGGGCTTTTATTTTAGGTAAGATGCATTTCTTTCTTAACAATATTCATACTACATGTACTTGGGTTAAAAGCTTTACATAAGTATTTGTTTATCCATGCTATATCTATTCCATAAAGGTATTGACAATGTAAGTACAGGGTGATTCATAATATCTGTTACACTTTTCAAATGAAACAGTTTTTATATGTTTGAGTATAACCACAAGTAGTTTGCACATTTAAAACACTTACATTTCAAAGTTTTATTTGATATACAATATTTCATACTTTCATGTATACTTACGTCTACAAATGGAATTGCATTTTATCTAGTATATTCGATGTGACGTCAATTTTGCCGATCATGACGTCAATGGTTATTTTAGTGTGGCTTAAAAGGTTGTCTTCTTCTATTGATACAAATTACAGAAATCATTCAACAAGCCAGTGTGCCTTTCAGCTAGACAGTTTATCAGTCTAATATTTTTGCATTGCTACACTGCATATAATAGGGAAATGGCTTTCAGAGCACAGCTGATCAAAATTATGCAGCGTTTAATAATGCTTTGAAAGTGACGTCTTCGAAATTGAGTATATGTTAATGACATCATTCTTGACACCATGATGTCAACATCATTCTTGTAGCTTATTACAGATAACACTTTATCATATAAGCTTTCAAATATATATATTGTACAGGGACGAAACGTTATAATTGTTTAAAACTGGGACCGATATTATGAATCACCCCGTATAAACCCATATTTTACAATTGTTGACAACGTACAATTCATGCCTTGAACATTATAAAATCTAAACTTATAACTACTGTTTATGTGTGCAAACTATATACAAACTTATTATATACATTGTATAGGGCATTTACTTTTTTGGTTGCTGTAACTAATTCATTATACTTTTCGCCAGCTGGGACTTGGGCGGATCTCTACTTCAGTATATCTTCAGTTGCCCATATGTGCCATGTGTGTTTTTAATGTGTTCTGTGCTCGTCTGGTTAAGTTAAGTGATGCCTTCCCTGTGCGACTTAATATTATCTCTTTAAGAAATATCATTGACACTATTACCATTCTATAAAATGTGCGTTTATGATGTTCATGTGTACACAAGTATTTTACATGCAGAGGATTACACACTATAGCTTATTCTGGAATGTGCAAGTTATTTCTTTTTTCTTAATATTTGTTCTTACAATTACAAAAAACAAAAGTTTATAGCACACTAGTAGGACAACATATTGTATTCTATCTTGCAATTAGTAGAGCATCACTTTTTGAATTATAAAATTGCTCGGCTATAAAATTTTATAATAAAGATTTCAGTGATTTTAGAATTGCTAAAACACAGGGGAGATAGCATTGCTTGTTTGTGTATGGTTGTTATGGTCGGTGTCCTACATGCATTACTATAAAACAACAGGCTTGTCTGTACTAAACTTTTGTTTCTTAGTTGATAATATATCTAGCGTATTATTTAGTGCAGCAGAACTGAAATGAAATGACATTTAAATAAATACATGTATAAATAATGGAATAATGGTGTGGCATGTATTATTTAACTAGTATGTGTATGCATCAATTACTTCATGTAAGTTTTGCTAACATAAAATCACAGATAATGTACTGCAAAGGGGGGTAACTACTGCGAATAGTTTGCACTTTTCGTTTTTAAAAAAGATATACTTTTGAGAAACTCAATGAACCACAATAACACATATGGCCGTATCCTTGAGATATCCTAACCAATGTTTAAAGGCTAGTTTTCATTGGCTTTTTTGTCTTAACCAATCGCGCTATCTGTTACAACGACCGCGATGTCTGGCTGCTGTATGTCTGCTGTCTGGCTTACTTTTGATGATAGTGGCATGAAGATACCGAAGCTGGAGACCACCTTTGGAAGTGATTTATATAGTAATTTCCTATCATAATACTGGCTCGCTGTGCTTAAGCTGTTAAAGTATGTAACATGAGGCACCGCACTTAAATAAGTAATGTTTGGCTTGACTGCAAATATATGTACATACGTAGATGTTATTGATATAACAAAGTATAGAATAATGTATACCCAACTTATAATGTCAAGTCACCGATTAGAAATTGAAAGCGGAAGATGGACTAAGCCCAACAAGATACCGAGAAATGAAAAAAAATGTAAAAGTTGTAATTCATCAGACGAGTTTCATTTTATACTAGATACTTTGGTGATAGATTGCACGGTCTGTACGGCTATGTATTAAATATTATCCCAAAAAAGGATCAGTTCAACACCATTGCACAACATTGTAATGGGTTCAACAGTTCGTGGGTTGTCTATAACACTAAATGGTATTTTAATGTACGGACATCGAACTTTTTGTTTCATTTCCATTTGAATGAAACAGGAACGATGTTGTCTTCTGGATACATTGAAAAACGTGTTTCTGACATTCTTGTTTTTCTCGCCTATCAATTGATATTGCGTTCAGACAGATTGAACATGTTCGTGCTGTCAAGAGTTTTGATAAATGTTCAAATAATTACTTTATATGTCAATTGATTTCAGAAATTGCCGACTGCGTGTTCGTCTGTGATGTGAAAAGCTCGTTGTGCTTTAGAGAACCGACAGTGTTGTCTGCTGCTGTTGACTGAACTTTTATTGCTGTACTTTTGGATCTGATTATATTCATGCTAAAGAGCTAACTTCGTAATTATACTGCTTGGACATTTTTGTATGCTTGTAACACTATTATTAAAATCCCAAAATACTGAACATCTTATTCACAATGTAGACAATTAACTTAAAAGTATTATTTTCTTGCATTGCTCTAATAATATTATTTTGATGATCCTAGTTGCATTACTAATTCTTTTCAAATAAATTATATGCTTGTGTCATGAATTCGAATGCTAATTGACAATTATAATACTGGAATACAGTACGTTAGTAAAATCATTATGTCACACACGTATAGGGAGATAATAGAATAAATCGAATACACTGTTTAAACGCATTTTCTGTTAAAGTATCTAAACTTAAATTAAATAACAAGAACAGTCTTACTTCTTTATTACCAATCATCCTAAATTCACAATGTTCATTTTACGCATTTACTATTATGGGACAAAACGAAGAGTGCAATGCCGTTCACAATACGTAGTGTGATTAGGTACATGCAAATTAATGTATTAAGCTATACACTGTATATATTCATTAGTTTGGATAACAATAAATGTGTCATCCTGGTGCACTGTGAAACGCCACATTTATCTCACCAGATTCTGGAGTAGGTCCATGTGAGATATGTATGTAGAAGAGAGTCTTTACCAAAGTACATTTATCCCATAGTGTAATAAAATACTAACAACTATAGATGGAAGTACAAGGAAAGGTTTTACAAACCAGAACAAAAATCTATATTTGTCGTCTTCATACGAAGACTTTAAGAAAATGTATATTACAAATGAAATTCGTAAAACGAGTTATGTTTGGTAACTATTTGTTAAATATTGAACATTGTATTTTGTATTCATTTGGTGTCATATTGGAGACCAACATAGTAGTTTTAAGATTTTTCTTTCAAATTGCATCACTCTTTAATAAGCAATTTAATGTATTTGCATACACAATGGTTTTATGTGTTTGCGTATTCATCTAATCGTTTTCTTTGTACATGTCCGTACAGTTGGCGTTGTCCTTTTGATGTGTGCTTGTGGTTGTTCCATGCTTTATCTAGCAATTTTGTAAACTGTTTTGTATAGGCATTTCGTCCTGCTATTTCCGTTGCGTGCGGATTCCCAATCTCCATCCTTAGTTTTACATGTTAACATATAACACACTAGCAAATGATCTATATCTGATTGTAAGTTTCAAAACAATCAACAATAATAATTAAAAAATGTAACTCAATCAAAATTCAATAAAAATCAGTATTCGTCATTTTCACTGAGTCCACTTTCATGCAGAGGTAGCAATGTGACCACAGTACTGTTTGTGCCTTCCGTGCTCCGCTGTTCAACACTGCTGGTAATTAGTGTACAACTGTATGTGTCTCCCTATCTTCTGTGGTATAATAAACATGTTACCAATACTTATTCACATTATACCTATTCATACAATACATTACTAGTAGCCAAATGACTTCAAAGCTTGATTTGGTCAAGGTGAGTTAGCAATAACAGTATCCGATGTTTACAATATATTGTCTACTGAACATTTCACATGAACTGTGCAACTGGTACATTTATAAGTGTGCATATATAGAAATATATACATGTATGATATTCACACTTCGCCTGTTCATCTTTTCATAATTTATTGCAACCGTTTTATTTAGTATGAGGTTCTTCGATTATGTTAGCATAAAATCACAAATGTGCAGTTAATGTACTGTAACACTGCTTTTCTAATCAATACGTTCTTATCAATTCGATACGTAAAATACAATCACTTTCTAAATCCAGACAGACAATGTATGCTAACTTACATACACATCCCAATATTGACACATGTTGAAGGTAATTAGTCACATGTTCTAACAACGGCCTATACTAGTGGTACAATTATGGCAATTATGCTCATTTAGAACTTGTTAAGATGTGTCGTCCAGCGATATAGTCAAACCACAATTAAGAGTAGACCGTACCTTTCTAGATTTGATGTTCGCAGAATAAATCTTTAAATGTATTCAAAGATGAGTATATGTCTGCATTAAATATATCCCTTAAGGAATAACTGCTAGTGTTGAATGAAATATTATGATAACGCATTAGGAATAGAAAAGATACCATGTGAATATTCTGACAGTACGGCAATGGAGTGCATGCTAGAAATACTGTACCATGCTTGTTGAGAAATAGATGATGACAAATCCTTCAGAGACAGTTAGATGTGTAACAATTATATTCTAAAGAAGATGTGTAAAGTTAGACTTTCAAGATATTATTTCCTGACATACTCAATCACGTTGAGTTAGAACATAATAATTATTAACAGAGAAAGGCGGTGCATGACAACCGTCATAAGATTCACAAATTATAGTTGCCATGCACAAATTCTTAAGATCAGGGCTGGTATTCACAAAGCATCTTAGCAGAAAAGTTAGAAAAATCCTAAAATCTTATATTTTTCTAAATGGTCTAACTCTAAGCAAGAAAATCAACATGCTTAATATTTTACATAGTTTTGAAGCATTATGTAAACAGCTACAATAATCACTAAGAAAACATGGATTATTTTTCGAATTGCGGGACATATGAGCTGCACAAATTATTGACTTAAGTCAAAATATTTAAGTTTTCACTTAAGATGCTTTGTGAATACCAGCCCTGAACATAAATTTACATGCTATAATAAATTATGAAATTATGTGTTTTTGCAAAACAGTGCTTGGAATTCTAAGACTGATGCACTTGTTTATAAAAAGAAAGTACAGTTTTACTCATCATATTTGTTGGTGCATTTTTAACTGCACACTGGATACCAGTTAACATTTAAAGACATTATGAACTTGTGTATGTGTGGTAAAGAAAGTATGTTTGGATATGAGTTCTTGTTCGTTTATGCCGCTCAAAACTAAATAAGTTTTCACCATGTACATGTACTTTATGAACAACACATAATTGTATCGTGGTATTATGAAATTTATAAGTGTTATATATTCCATGTGACCATTTCAGTGTTCTACTGATTCGATAGAGTGGAAACATCAGTCTGATTAAACGTGTTTCTAATCCAGGGGTTGTACTAAAATCTTCAATGATGCACGCCCGATGATTTGTCACAACCACGTTTTCGTTGATTCACATATTCCGAGTATGAATGAATAGAATAAATGAATAGCAGTCAGTAGGTACTTACATTGTTTCTCTTTGAACACGCACTTTACGCATTATATACCCATAATGTTGTGTTATTTTTATTTATAGGATTACACGAAATGAATTGTTAGAATCCCTATATCGCACATCTATGGATTCTTACCGAAAGGATATCATTTTGTGATGACAACGCTGTTTGTTTCCAACTCTACATTTCTTTGTAATAATTATTGCCTTAAAACCTTCCGTGTACATCATTTTATTCCGTATACCATAGGTTCCCTTTGATCAGTATCAGTGCTTGTTAACTGAAATGTTACAATGCGTCACGCTTGTGTTAGGTATCCGCGCTGTATGTCATGTAATAACTACATGAAGGTTTGTGTTCACAACATAACAATCATTTCATCAGTCACGGTATCATATACAACAGTGACATAGTCAAGTGTTATTAATTTAATGTCGCTAGCGCACATTTTATCGCCCATATGTCTAGAGACATAGCCTCTAGGAAATGCAGAGTAAATGCATTTAACAACTAATATTACCTCAATTGCACAGCACAATGTATATGGAAAAGTTTATATATGCGTGAGATGCAGTTTGTAGTCACTTGGCAACAAAATTACAAGTAAATTGGAATGTAACGGACGATTACATACACAGATTGCGGCACTACTTCGTTACGTGACTAACTCTGGTAGAACTCCGTTATTCAACAATATCTTGATCTGATTGGCTTCTTGGTGATATTAGATCAGGGAAATAGTTTTTACAGGGCAAATACTGGTGCGAACAAGTCAGAAAGACAACGTCGTTCGTTACCCAATACACCAAAGAAACTGTTCAATTACGAATAAAGCAAAGTCCATTATTTTTAATACAGGAAAATACCTTACATACAGGGTATGTATCGGTGCAAATAAGTCAAATGTAAACTACGTTGTTGCCCAAATAAGCGGGAAGAATGTTTAAATACGCATCATGCGAAACATGCGACCAATGTCTTATAATGTATACATTTTCTAATTAAACAGCTCCGTATATTAATTACTTGCATCACCGTACTACATTGGTATTAAGTCCGAAATACAATGAAGCGGTTGCCCAAATAAGAGGGATTTGTTTTACATACCCATAATGCAAAACATACTACATTTTACCAATGTGTTATAATGAATATAAGTTCCTAATAAAACAGCCCCGTATGCTTCCTTGTATTACCGTACAACATTTGTATTCAGTAAACAATGTTGTTAACGATGTCACCCGTCATCGACACAATGAATATGTGGCAAATGAAATGAAATATAGACATTATATAAAATTATTTTCTCTCTACGATTAGAGCATTTCAGTATTTTATAGATTACGCTTCGATTGTTTAATGAATACATATCATTACAATCTGTCTAGTTATGAACCTGTCTAGTAAATTTTTACACAAAATTATATACATGTACATACTACATAGTGTAATAACTTTACAAATATGGATAGGGTTAGGGTTAAGGATCTGCGCTTGTATTCAAGTTCATAATGACGATTATTCGCAAAACGATGTTTAATTTATTTATATTCTGACGTTACTTCCGTTTTTTTAATATTAGAACTACTTAGCTGGTCACTCGGAACAACGAATTACTATTTTTTAAAATTAGTAAATGCGTAGGTCAATAAAACAACTGCGTCGACTAGGAAGTTTAAAATAAGGGTTTTCAATATTGGTTGTAATTACAACAACTGAATAGCAATTTTCAGCAGTTAATCGATGTATATGAACGGCAGACTTTGCAGACACTGTGTTATAAGGCATAATAAACGGTAATCCCCAAATAAATTATCACATTGAGACATTGCATTTAATTTAACCGTTGTAAGAATATTCGGACATCTTCTGTCTTTTTATTGCTACTGATTATTTCGTAAATTTATATTTTCAACCATCAATAATAAAAGTAAGGACATTGAAAGCAGCATTCTTCAAAAAAACTATATTAAGAACAATTATATAACGAAAAGACAATCGGTTCATGTGTCACAAAAATTTATTGACACGTGATTATTAACATGTACATGTACTATATTTAGACAGACTTGACATTGAATGCTTTCAAAATGAAGTGTTTGTGAAATGAACTTACAATTTAACACACCGTTTAGCATTATAGTAGAGCAGCAAATGCCTAAAGGTGGCTTATTTAAGAAGTAAGGTGGACCCAAACAGAAACAGCAAGAGTTATATAACTTATATGTTGGCCATGTGGTTTTGCTGCTCTACTATTCAAGGAATAATTTTCTATGTATGTTATAAATGAAATGACAATGTTAACACGTTAGCATTTTTACAGTTCCGTTTATGAGCTTAGAACAAAACATGAATCCCTCTGGTGTATACATTCTCCATCACAAACATGTCAGGAAATCTTTCATGCTGAATTATAATATCCCCGAGGTATCCAGATAGGACAATTCGACCGTACCAATGATATGTAATTATTTTTACTCGGAAATGATGATCTTTTTATATTGTAAAGCGTAATCTTGAAGTAACGAGGATAATTAAGGTGAATGTCAATGTTTTGGTTATTTTTTCAGAACTTGAAACCTTGTCAGTCTATTACTCGTAATACGTAGACAAGATTTACACAGTTTGTTGGTTCAATAAATACATTAATTTTCAGCCCGATTAATTGCATTATACGTATATTTATATTTTGTAACAGAACTTCCATGTAACTGATTCCTGCGTACAAATTATAAGTGAAATAATGCACATATCACATCAATCTTCCATTATTTATAAAAACTATATTTATTACAGTGTCATATTAACTCTGCTGCGCTAAATGATAAGTGAAGCATGAAACACACGAGGTAACACGAGGAAACATACGGGTTTATCAATGCCAGAACTACACATACACAAACAAGCAATGTTAATATCCGTATACTAATACTCTATCAGGCATTGCATTCCCTTTACTCTGGAAATTGAGTCATTCAGCTGGGACATTCAAATGTTTAATTGCTGTGCTCGGTTGGGTCAGTTGAGTGCTGCCTTCGCTGTCTAACTTAATATGATATTTGAGTATCCCTATAGGACATGACAACACGAGTTTCATCTCGCTCGACGACAACTATGCACAGACAATATTATGTTCGTCATATACAGTGTGGCATAATCTTTTTAAACATATTTCCATCAAAAGGTCACTACAATCAGCTATCTGATATGGTTGATACAATGTGCATCTTCTAGACGTCTGGATTACGTACCAGTTGACTCGAAATGATAACAAATGGTTGCATTATGCAAAGTTAAAAATGCAGCTTCGATGACATAGTATGTAGAAATAAAGGTTTATTTGAAATACCAACAGAAATATGATACAGACTATGAGAGTATTTGTTTGAGCAAAAGAATATAGAATATAGAAACCTTAGTAATTGTGTTTCTCGCTGACCAAATCTTCTTTCGTGAACGAGGGATTTCCTAAAAAGGGACTGCATTATAAACACTAAACGAAAGTTCGCAATACTCATCTGTCAGCTAGCTTTCTTTGACAGTTTAAACAAATTAAGGTATACACCATCCTACTTGATCCCTTGTGTATTTCCAGGAAATATAAATACGTGTAAAAGGTAACATTCGAGGTATTTGCACTGCAAATAACGCATTGATTCGAGGAAATGTGTCTAATTATTTGAAACCAAATCTCGTGGTAGGTCTCTAGATATTTGTTCCATTACAGCGGTGAATGTTTTTTTATTGCAGTCATGACCTACGGTTTATTCAAAAGTTAAAAGAAGATAAAGTTACAAGATTTTGAGGAACGCTTTGAGATATTCAGCCGTTCAACCACCCTTTGATATTTAAATTCCCCTGGTCGTAGGGCTACCTAAGGAAACCTGCGTTCGAGCATTTAGGGTTACAATTGCTCAGAGAAATAATGCAATGGTGCAGATGGGGATCGAACCTGAGACTTCTCGATCCTAAAGCTCGTGCCCTACATCTAGGCCATCGCTCTACATTTGATAAAATTATAGTGGAATTTAAATTGATGGATGTGTACACATTAACATACTTTTCTTCTGAATAATTCGACGGAAACATATATTCATAACTTTAAAATAAAGTTGAAATTTGATTGCAATAGTCTGATATCAAATGTCAACAGTTCATATATTTTATATTAATGATTTGGAGGTCAAACGGATAATGTCAGCACGTGCGCGGTGATGTACACATTATAAGTTATATGCACTCTCAGCAGTTTATATATGTGTATGTAATTATTTGAGAGCAATTAATCATACATTGTATATGCAGGTGGCTACATACATATCCCTTTCAACCAAAACGACGCAATGAAACTATTGTGCAGATATATAGTACCTAATAACGTTCATTTGATAAATAATTAAATTGAGATACATAATCATTTGAAATTGATTTGCAATCATTAGACAGACACCAGACAGAAGTGTATGAAAATAAATATCTTCGTTAACAAGTATATTTTTAATTTCTACTGATATCAATTACTGCAGATTCAATTGATTGCATTTCTCAAGCACTGTCCTGAAACGTTAAGAGTACTGTCTGCATGTGCGCAGTTTTGGAGTTTGAATTCTGGTTATTCTACACTACACATCACGCAGAAGTTGTTGTCAACATTAAGTTGTTTACGTTTACATCTTAGTAATCATTCACATACTTCCATCATTGGTATTCAAAAACCAACCAAATAGACATTGCAGACACATTCCACACACCAACTGATATATACAACTACGAATATTACCTGCAAATGCGAATATGGAGTAGATTTCCTATCCTGTAGAATACTCTCAAACATTTTGGTTGAAATGTGCGTCCATGGTACTCAGAATATGATGGAAATTTTACTATGCACTTTTAAAACTGAACAACTGCTGTAGGTAAATTCCTTAAGGACAGTCTGGTGAAATAATTCCTCCTCTGGAAGATTAATCGTTGCCGTTTTCATGACAACCAATTGAAATCATGTATGCAGCTGTAGGGTTATATAAGCTCTTGATTATTTTCATGTTTGTACTTGTATTACGTGATTGTTTGTGTTCTTTTTTGCTTTTCGTACTCTGTTGTTCCTGTTGTATGTTTTTTTCAACATATGAGGATAATAGGAGATTTTTTTCAAAACCCAAGGTTTTGAAAAAACATCTCCGAGACGTCTGAGTTTGGCTTTTTTCCTAAATCAGCAGCCTATAAATGTCGTAGAGGCCGTACCAATTGTCTTCCCGGCAATCGTAACTACTCGGGTCTTTCCGTCATCGGCCGAAGTTTCGCCCCACTAATAGCTGAAAAGGTATGGATTTCCGGTCTCATCGAAGATCCGCAGTGACGTACGAGAGTAGTTATGATTGGTACGAGGATTCAACCATTATTGTAATCTCAAATTAGTTGAAAACTGACAATTCGTAGCTGAACTTCTATATTTTTTAGGTTTTCTGAACATCTGCAGATTTCAAATTACGCTATACAAAATAAATAAATAATCCCGGGTCCGGAGCGATAGCCAGGTAACAGGGGAAGTAACTCAACATTCTACGTGATTGCATTCGTCTGAGACGCCGACCATCGATTACACGATGTAAGTACTTGTTAAGCAAGGAAAATCGTCTTTAATACTCGCAATTAGCATACTTATACAATAAAATCAACATCCGATGACGTATGTTGTTATTAAAGGTTTGGTAAGTACAACTTTCTACAAATTCCTGTCGTACCCGTTCCTATTCGTACCTACGACCGAAATTATTCGTCCAAGTTTCATTAGTTTGTACCAAAACAAAATGTAAAATGACTCTTTGACAATGTTCCGTCTGTATCATGTGTATTGTGCTTTGGATAGCAATGTTTATTAGATAATTGTAGTACTGTGTACAGGATTAAATTACTGATAGGGGAGAAATGTATTTGGCCAGCTTGACCAGTTTTCAATTTTTCAACTGAGCCGCTACAGTGTATACTGTACGCGTCCAATACGTTTGACTAATACCTGGATAGCTCAGTTGGTAAAGTGTTCGCTCTGTTAGCATCTTGCCTATAGTCTAACCAACATGATGTGTGTATGCCTTCACAATAACATTGTTAAAACCACAATTGTTTTGTGCATGGTTTTCAGAAGTGGAGGTTGGTGAGTCGGTCTTCGTCATCAGTGCCGATTTAGTTTGGTAGGAATTTCCCGTGCCCCGGCAGAGATTCAAACCAGGGACCTCTGGATCGGTACTAAGTTGAGAGCGCTTATCACTCGACAACTGTTCCACCAAAATGTCTGCCATGAAAAGTGAAATTTGAAGACTGCATCGGCAAAGTTATGACCTACTTATTCCAATTCATATTCACCTTATCGACATTACCGGATAAACATGCGTAATTTCAAAATATATAGGAGCCATGACTAAAACCCCTTTCACAATTGTCGTAGGAATGTTTTCGTTGCACGAGGCTTATGGGTCTACATGGAAATGTACCAATTTGCGCCTGGAAAGGGTGCGACAGCTCAACGATGCATTTTTGGGAACTATCGTGCGTCCGCCACACGACAGACAGACGTATGATGGTCATGCGATGGTCGCAGGTCATAACAATTGACGCGCGAAAGCCTTAAGATGAACAGTTGTAGCACGTCCGTCGTACGATAAAAGCATTGTCAAACTATTAGCTGGTTTAAAAAATAAGTTTCAGCAGCTGGGTATAATTAATCAAAACGTCCAACCAAACTCTTTATTTTCAAATAATAATAAATATATGCAAATAGGAACTTGCTAAATGCTAGTAATAAACTGAAATACATGTATGCATGATCAATTTAATTATAAAAATGCATTTTGTGGTCCGATGGTGTCAAACGCGACAAAATTTCTTAAGTTTGTTGTACGACGGACATAGGATATTCCTCAAATTTACATCTAAGACTCGTCGTATGACAATTGTGAAAGGGGTTTAACTTTGATTTTAAAATGTTTGGAAAAATTTATTTGTTACAAGCTTCATTTAAAGGAGAGTTAAGAATTTCCCTGAAAAATATGCTAAAAGTGTCTGTCTGTAGGATGCCTGGAGCTAGTATAGGATTTAATTACTGATAAGGAAGAGAACTTTGTAGTAATCCACTTAGCTCACTCAGTAGAGCATTGAACCTTCTTAATATATAGCAAATGGTTCCAGGTTTGAGCCCTGGTCCGACTACATACTTTTTTAACCTTGTTTCATTATTAACGTTCCCGTAGATGATACCATGTACTATTCTGTATTAACTGTTATATATAGTCGTTTATGTTACTGATGTACGCACGTGCGTAACATTAAATATAAATATAAGTCTCAAATGTTCACGAATCGTGAGGACCCCCAACCATAACCACAAACTTCAAGGCTTATGAGTCAATTCAAGTCTGGCTACGCCCCTGCCGTAGTATTCGATATTACACATTTCTGATTATTTGGCTTATTATTCTGACTAATAAATTTAAACATACACCGGAATGGTCATGTAGCGTTGTTGCTCATTTTGGCATACTAATTGGTTAAATTGGGTTGTTTAAATTGGGTCATTCAGCTTGGGCTGTTAAGCTTATTGGAGCTAGGTCATTCTTGGTGACACTCGACTAAGGCTTGTTGCTTGTTGAAACTAAGTCATCCGGCCGGGGCTTTCGGTGTTTATTTATTATTGTATCTTTCCGCCGTTTTACATTTGAAACTAGGTCGTTCTGAGTGGGCATTCAGCCTTTTGATTGCTGAAACTGTTTCATTCAGATTTTTGACAGCTGGGATTTGGGCATTGTGCCTTGTATATTTTTATGATTTCGGTGCTCGACTGGTTAAGTAGAGTGTAGCCATCCCTGTCCGACTTAATGTTATCTTTTTGCTCAGCATCCTAACTGCAAAAAAAACACATCCTAAGCAATACCAGTAAATTTTCTGGCTGCAGAAAACTATTCAACTTCAATATTTTATTTGATGTAAACATATAAAATGTTTATTGCCAATGCAATAATAATAATGTGGCATAATTTGATTTGTTCTTTCCCTGCATGCATTAATTCTAATCGTGAAAGTACGGCCATCTCAGTTTGTCTACTAAATATTGCAATGCATAAAGCCGGGGTGATCAGAATTACATACATTTGAACAACCTCAGGTCTTTCAGCTCTTTGATTCCTGTTTACCCTTAAGTACATGACTGTAGTTAAAATGCATACATGTTTCTTTATGTAAACTGTACATACATAGATACATACAATCTACATTAATTTATTAATTAAGATGTATACATGATTCTTTACGTAAACTGTACATACATAGATACATACAATCTACATTAATTTATTAATTAAGAAAGAAAAAATCTCCGTTAAAGGCCATGCCTTAGTTCATATTATGCTTACTGCTATACTAGCGGATCCTACTGTACAAAACTAACACAATACGCCTTAGTGACATATTCTCATAGCATAAGTGGCAATGTAATACTTATTCCCCTATAAGTAGTGATATGATTTATTTTAGTCGCTTCCCACGCCTCAATGCACTTTTATATTTATAAAGTCCTGTAATATGACATAGTTTGTTACATTAATCAAGTAATTTCAAAAATGGCGAATGCCAAGGTCAGAAAAACGGTCGGTGTTCACGAGCGATTTTACCAAAATATTCCAAGGGAGACAATCGTCTTGAACCCCCGTACATGCTACAACGGAACGGTAATTTCGATAACTTTGTCCCCTCTGTAGAGATAATGCTTTATCGTTGAGATATTCACGGTAACACGACATATTGCAATTTGAGAAATGCCTACGAGTCTATCAAAACGTTAACATTCGTTAAGCAACGTGAGTTCCCACCCGATTGCATGACTTGTGCTGTCGTTTGTTATAACTAATAAAATGAAACTTATATTTATTCTACAAAGGGAAAAATAAGCGCACAGTACTATGCTCCTAACGCTTAAAAGTTTTTGGACAAAATGTTTGCCACATCTCGTGCCTGACGACAATGTCTAGAGCATGGTGTTTTGGTCAAGACTCAGCTTCATACCCCACCACAATCACGCTATTCGATACCTTAAGAACACGAAGTCCAATGATATTACACCAGAATAGTGAATGCCAAAGTCAAAAATAACTTGTTGCTAAATAATGCTTATAAAAGTAAGTGTTCGTATATTTTCTATACATTATTTCGGAATAATGTAACTCATTCGTGCTGTGGTTAATACCAATCATGGTTTTGACAATATGATTACTTTTGCCTGACAAACAAAGAAGACAACCCAATTGCATGCGTTCTCAGTGTTAGTAGAACAAAAGTTTGCGACATTTGCAAATCTATCAGTTATTTCGTAATACATTAATCTATTAGATAAACTTAATTCTAATTGATTTTTTCCACTTGTATAGAAAATATACGTGACGAAAATATAAATCTTACTTGATGGTACTAAAACCACAATCTTACCCCATCTAAAGAACGAATAATATGTTTCCAACGCAAAGTTATACATTTTATTTCTATTACGGTTACTGGACTCCATAGTATATTTTCAATGATAATTGTATTGAAATGAAATTGTAAAATAAGTGATTAGTTTTTTAACACCATGGCAACGATAAGAACAGATGTCGAGAAGGTTGATAAAATGTGGGTAAAATGTTGCTAGGCAGCACAATAACACAGCATTGGTGTTTATTCTCCAAGATACATATGTTAGTTGTAATACATCACGGTACATAAGGCTGAACTAAACCGTTGAATTTACATCATATTAAATCTCCCTGTCGCAGAGGCGAACGCATACCCCTTAGTGGTCTTCTTTAGTTGATTGGCAGCTGTATTTCTAAGCCTATATCAAATGTCGGAATTTATTACACGTTACACAGGGGATAATATTTGACGACGAATAATAAAAATTACAAAAACTTACTGCAAATACATGTTGAAGGCTTAACTTAACAACTCTCATTTATTTTTGACTGGCCCTCGTATATGAATCCAAGCTTCCGTGATTTCAAATACAATGTTTAGTTCCACAAACATGGGACATTTTCAGGACATGGTAATTGCGCAATATGTCTGAGCTGAAAATGTCTACATTAGAAGCTTGTTCTCACAAATACATGCTTATGAAATGAAGAGGCGTTGTTGGTTAGTAACAAATGTAATAAAATAAATGTTCATATATTATTGGTGCAATTATATTTCAAACGTGAAACAGTTAATTGCCCATCCCTATTGATAAACTGCCCTACCAAAAAATAGATATATAGCTCAGTTAACAGCTGTATTCATTTGACATAAAACCACAAAGTAGGCGAATATCTATATAGGGGTATTACGAGATTTATTGTATATGGTGATTAGCAGTCGGCAAAGTGGTGTTTAAAATCGCTATTCTAACACAAAGCAAAAGTTCTAAAGTGCTTATATGTCATTTTCAAAAGCCTTGGTGATGAGTGTGTACAAACAATATTATTCATGCTTTTCTGTATTTCCATTTAATGGATTTGTATATATTCAGCGCCAACTTAGTTGGGCGACAAACATGTATATATTTGTATGTCATTAAAATTTCTTGAACTTGAACATTTGGGGATATGATTAGAATGTCTGCCTGTCAACTAGGAGGTCTGGCTTCAATCCTCTGTCGTCCATGGGTTTTATCCCCTACTTTATACGCAATATCCTTCTAACTAAATATAAAATCGTGTGCTTCTGTCAAACTTTTATTGACTTTGCGAAAGAACATCATTTGCATCAGTTTGAACAGAGTATTTCCATTTCGACATGAATCGGTTTCTTAATCAACATAAGTACGTGTGTGTTGTTTGTCCGTATAGGTCACTATGAGGATACCGTAACGTAGACGGATGTGGTTAACGTTGATAAGGTTGATTATGAAGGATCATATTGGTATTGTACAAATACATGCATTGTACTATTGTATAGTATGTTATGGTAGAGACACAAAGGCATCCACAGTGTTTGGAGACGAGAAACGCTGTATTGTACTATATAGTTTTTCTAAATTCGAGCGTCGAAATATTTGACATCAAATATAGTTACGCATATTTTTTAAATCGATAACATAGAGTACATTGTCACCTCACTAAATGAAATTGTCTAAGGAAAACTATACGTCACATACAATTACTTGTCAGATACGTGTTTACATTCACCAGACAATTTGACGTTTATACAATGGAATGTGGAAACTGAAATATTACTGAACACTTATTTGATTGCATTACGTTTAAAGGAAATATTGCATCACGAGCATTTTTGAAATGCTCAATACTATACAGACGGGCTGCGATTTAATTAAAAGAAAAGAGACTTTGTTGCACTTCAGTTCTAGCTTTTGTAATCATATTTCATGCATCTTGATTAATGCAAACTTTCAAAGTTATCCTGCTTTGTAGTCCATTACATCTGAAATATTTTGTAAATAATGTTTCAATATAAAAAACACACGCTTATTAGATTGTATAAAACTCCATACAGTCCATATTTCATATTTACATGTAATAAAGTCACAATGTATCCTGTATATATGCCAGTATATCATATTGCGACACAATTTAAGATTGCTGTCTCTTTACTTTTGACTTTCATGTTTAACATTCTTTTATTAATTCTGAATTTGATGCATTTGTTCTAAATTGGCGACGAGAACTGTTTCGACATTGTCGCGAATAGGCCATTTATATGATCAATTCTGAAAGGCGTTTGGTCGAGCAAATAATCTTATCAGATAGGAAATATTTTGATATGACCTGCTATCCATGAGTTTGTCAAGCTTTTATTCCTGAAACTATGTCATCCAGCTGAAACTATTCAGCTTTTTGTTACTGCTATTCTTCAACTGTTTAGGACTTCAAACAGCTACATCAAGGTATATCAGCCTTTTTACTGTTGAAACTAGGTCAAACAGCTATGTCCCTCAGCTTTGTGATTGCTAAAACTAGGCCATTCAATATTGTACCGAGTAATTGAGGTATGTGGTGTTTTATGTTGTCTCTGCACGGTTGATTAGGTTTAGTACTGCCTTACCTGTCCGACTTTCTATCATAATTTTGTTTTCGTATTGGACGAAACTCGATAAATATCCATTTTGCAAGGAATGTTTTCAATTTTAACAAATGTTATGTAATGTATACGTTTAGGTCAACTGCATGTATTACATGAATGGTGCCATAAATGTTCAAGGACTCAGTGTGTGGACAATGAATATATATTATATGTACTGACGAAATGTTTACAACTATTCCATTAAGGAACAAAAAATTGCCTTATATGTCGCACCGTCTTGAGAACTCCCAATTGTGTTCCATAACCAAAATAGAACGGTTCTCAATTTTAAATGCAACCACATAATACTTTTTGACTATGGGACGGCTTATGAAAGCTTTTGCACTGACGTAAATTTAGACAAAAAGATGAGTTCGTAGAGCAAACTACAATACGTTGCAATCCATGACGACTGGGATAATGTAAGTGATTTGTATAGTAAAGGAAAACAAATTTTCTTATAGTCTGCTACATTACGTTAACTCATTTACACACACTAACAACATAAACTTTAGAAGGTTAATATCCACAGTATTCGTCTTAAGCAGTAGTGGTAATTACCAAACATGACGGGGCATGACCGGGGCGACGATGAGATGTGGCAATTACCCTAGTGGACAAGCTTAAAGTAAATGGCTACTACTAAAACAAAATGTAGCTTGAGTGAGGTTATTGCTCTATGGACGGCCACCATAAGAAGGATGTACTTTCTAGATTGTCATTGACATTCAACCGCATATGCTTTAGTTCTTCAAGGTTGATACCACTTTTGTGTATAGAAATTCATTTTCTAATATTGCATTTGCGTTACAAATGTTGTAAAACGGAAATGTTAAATGTGATATATCACAATGCCACTAATTAGTTGTCTATTGCAGTAATTGCATTAGTGCAATGAGTGCCAATTTTGTCCACGAAATATTCTATTTACGCACAGGCGTCGAGTAGATGTTTTGTAAATTAAGAACATATGCAGATGTATGATACGATAAAACAAAACAAGGCTCCTTCCAAACTTTCCATGTGTACAACTATGAGTAATTAAATTTACTGCTCAATACAAAAACCGTTGATAGTTACCTTATAATGTTTACGTTATTAATATGTACGATGCTAATTTGAAGGCAGGTGTATTACGTTCAGACTGACGCAATAAGAAATTAACAGCCACTAACTTTTAACAATTTATTAAATGAATAACATATAGTATTAATAATATTTACCAGTAGCAGCAAAAAACACAGTTCAAACAATTTCTGAATATCTGAAATGTCCACTATCGATTGTTCTTTCTAAATAAATCCAAAGTTCACAGAATGTTTATCAATGTGCAAGAAAAATCCACAGAATATCTAATTAAATCCTCTCATTGGCAAGTACATATCCAAAGTAACACAACAGACCATTTTAAAGTGTAATATTGAAAACCCTTCTCCCCTGTGCAAATTGTTAATACACTGAAAAAATAAAGTTTATCAAGTTTTTCAGGGTAATACTATGTTCACTTTTATGGCGATGTATGCATACGTGGTGTAAATAACATGTCGGCCTTGACCTAATTATTAACATTTTAGTGGTCAATTTGTTTTCCTGGTTTTGAGAAGCCATGACGTCATTTATAAAGAAAACACGTGTAACATGTGCAGGAAAATTTCTGACCCGTGTAAAGGATGAAAACAAGCGCGATATTGTCAGTCTTATGTCACAACCAAATAAACCGGTGTTAAAATTGTAAAAAAACGGTTCGAGGTCCAAGAATACCAGTGAACAACGTCAAATGGCTATTGGAATGTTGAATGATGTCACGAAGGCAAGAGGCAAAGCAATACATTTTAATGACACTTATTTGAGCAGTAGTCGCATAAAGACTAAATATTCGCTAACGGGAGACGTCAAAGGTGGGTCGTGTTCAGAAAGACTAACAATTACTACGTCACAAAAAGAGCATTAGATTGCAGTGACGTCAACTCGTATGAGATTCATGTGAAGTCACCAGCTAGCTGTTCATGTCAGGAACGCAAACGACACTATTATTTGTTATAAAATCGACCAGAATAGACAATCCAACGCTAGAATTTATGGACGTCATGCTGACGTTGGCATACCGTTGACATCACGTCATTGGTAGTGTTGGTTTGCCTTGGCAATTTTTATTTGGTATAACGACTCATAGGCATTAAAAGTACAATCTCCGTACGTATTAAACAAACACTATAATTTTCGCCGATTTAACTAATTTTGGTCCTTCTCGGGAGTAGAGGAAATGAGGAACAAAATACCATCCAAGGTGCATGACCTTGAGCAAATCTTGAACAAAACTGGTATAACATTCCCCTAACCGTTGTTTGAAAGCTTCGTAAGAGCAAGAAACAAACATGTTCGACTGTAATGTCTCCTTACGGAGGGCATAATCGACATCACATTTCTTGTGATTTTTCTAATTTACCCCTATCTCCTTACAAGTGACGACTTTCCGTCAGGATAAAAATTTCCTTCTCTTAAATGATTGAATTTAAAATGGAATGAAATGATCTTAAGATTGAAATACTTTCCTGCTGTTAAATATCATGCAACTTCACGAAAACAAATAAAATAGTCCACCTTGCTAAACTTTTTTATACGTAAACTCCAAACGTTCCACAAATTACCTTCAAGAACATTCTAGAATATGCTAGGATACTAGTATTCATGTAAATATATTTATCTATATTTATTTGGCATAAGATGTATATAACATGGCACATCAATTCAGATAATAAATAACACCAAATATAAATAAAACATGTTTAATAAATGACAAATTTACAAATACAAAAATATATTTTAAAAATATTCATAATGAAGCCATGTCAAACATACCCTCACCAAGGATAATACAAAACAGAGGATACCTCTTATTTCCATTGTGGTCCTTGTATATAAATATTTGGTGTACTGACACAGAGAAGCAAAACATTGCACCTTGTAGGCATGAAATACAATTGTATAAATGATTTATAAAAATAGAACGTTCTCAATAGGGTTTATATTAAAACAAAAGTTAAAGACCATCTGCTTGGAGGGATGAAGCTTTAATGTGTCAACTGCATGTACACAGTCAATTTTAAATTATAGCTACATACCCTTTAATATATATATACAAACATTTATAACATACTTACATTTTTATTTATTTATATAGTCATTTAATGTATACAATTAAAGTATTTTTTACTTTTTGTTTTAAAAGTAGAGATATTGGTACTGTCCCTTTTTTTAGTAGGTCTATCAAAACCTGGAACCATCCAGACCCTTCCATACGATTCCAAAATGTAACAACAATGAACAAAAACATGTAAACAAGTTCAAGGTCATTTAAGTACATTTATACCAAACAAAATTATAGACACACATAACAAGTGTAATAGGCTCATTTATCATTTACGGTAATGACATAATGGCGTTGACCTATGACGTGCGGATTTTAGCCTGCTAGAAAACATTGTAACAAAGTTTAATAAGAGAAAAATGAAAAATACCGACCCGGTGGTGCAGTCTTGCCCAGGCTACTGTAAATTGTTGCTGCCCGATTATTATTCCGATCAATAATTTAGCTGCAATCAAGTTGATCCTTTCGATAGTGAAGTTGCATGTGTATTGAACGACCGATACATGTACTTGTAGATATTTCATGAGCATGGATCCTCGATATTTGGTCATTGTGTTGTCGTTCTAATTTCGCCAATAAACACAAATAACTTGTATTTATTAGAATAATCACATGTCACCATACCTCGTGTGTTATTATACGTACCGTTAGTTTCATTTTATACAAATGTGTCATCGTTGATTGTTTAATGTAATGAAATATACCTGTGGAAAACTCAGTGGTAAAACACTGGGAGGTCAATCCTGAGATCGTGCGTTCATTCCACGACATTGGAACTGGACATTTTTGAAATTATATTTGTAGTATTTTTCAGCTATATCTGGCCGTGTGGACTGTTAAGTATCAGGTTAAGGTGTCAGGAATCTGTGTATCGGTGCCATACACCGGGTACATTACAGAACGAGACTGTCAAAGTCAAAGTCAAAATGTATTTATTGTCGGAAATTTGGTACAACAAAATGACATAAGCTATGTATAGCTTTTGTCCGACAAACAATAAGTTACAATATAACAAATTATGAAGTCAAAGTAACATAAAAATGTGAACATATTTTAAAATTCCTGAATAACAAAACTACAGTTAAGAAACAAGGTATACAGTTTTTAAAATTTCAGATTATTTAAAAGATAAATTATACTCCATATTAAAATTTCAGATTATTTAAAAGATAAATTATACTCAATATAAGTTTGTAATACTAAGAATTTATATTCTATAAAAATTCAAATTCTGCTAGAAAGACAATATGAATAAAATATCCTAATATAATATAAATAATCTCTATATTAATCTATATAAATATAAAAATATAGCACAGAATGGCAAATATTTTATTTATGTAAAAATTGATAGTTCCGTGACAAATTTTTGAGATTGGAATAGTATATATGTGTATATAAATATGAACATAACATCAATAAATGTTCGAGACAGATAAATCATGTTGCTGAAACTAAATTAGACGATTATGTAAAAATTTGATAGTTCCGTGACAAATTATTGAGTTTGGTATATTATGGAAACAACCATATATATGTACAATGTATATAAATATGAACATAACATCAATAAATGTTCAGGACAGACAAACCATGCAACACATGTCCATTCGAAATAAGAGCAATGCGCACTTCTGAAGCGCCTGTATCTGATGTCTCTTCCTCCTGAGGGCTTTTTCTCAGTCTCTCCCTCTGGTCAGAACATATCGTATCTGCACTGGTAGAGGATTCACCTGTGCCCTACTGGATACAACACTACGTTAAGCGTCTTTGAAAAAGCTTCGCATGAAAACGGTGCTATTAAAATAGGTTTTTCATATTACACAATTATCATAATAACTAAACATAACGAGACAACATTCTTACGTTTGTTCGCAATATTACATAATATACTGGCATCACTACAAGATACATCGTGACTTTATTAAATATGAAATATAGATTGAAGTTAATTTTTTATAGGCATGGGTTATTATATATTGAAACATCATTTACAAAATATTTCAGATATATTGAACTACCAAACAGGATACTTTAGAAAGTTTCTGTTAATCTTGTTTACAATATTAACAAAAATAAAACTGCAGTGAATAAATGTCACTTGTCTTAACTATTAGAAGCACAGCCTGTCTGTAAAGTATTGATCGTTTTAAACAAGCTAGTATATATTTCCTTGAAACATAATTAGAAATTAAATAAGTCTTCCGTAATATTACAGTTTTCACAATCCCTTGTTTAAACGTCAAATTATATGGTGAATGTAAACTCGTATCTGACAAGTAATTGTTTGTGATGTATAGTTTCCCTTAGACAATTTCATACAGTGAGGTGACGATGCACTTTTTGTTATCGATTTCACAAATGTGTACACTTCAGATGTTTGAGACGCTCGTATGCTCCTTCTAATTGAGGTAACTATACGATACCATGCAGTGTTTCACGTCTCCCGATAATAATGATGTATTTGTGTCTGCGATCTATTAAATAACGTTTTAATGTACAATACAGACATGGACATCACAATCACTTCAGTTGAGTTAAACAAGATGACGTATAAGGACTCAAAATACAATTGTTGATTTATGGGGTATTTAGTTGATAATAAAGTACATTTATCAGATTGTGTTTGGAAATAGAGACAATGTTCCATGACGTCAACAATCGTTACAACTGAACAAATTCTGATTGTCTAAAATAGTTTTGATGTCTGAAGTTTTTATAAGTAGTGATAAGGGTGTGCTAGTACATGTATTATATTTCACATATTTAATAATGTTTGAAACACACACATATATGATTAAATACAACCTGAACAGGATATTTTACTTAAATTGAGGATTAAAACTACAAGGATGACAGCGGATTGAATCCGAACCACCTGATGGACTTGGTGGCACTCTTACCACATCGCCTTTAATCACTTCTCATCTCGCCATGTACATGTGTTGAGCTCACGGCATGCTCCGCATTTCTGACACAATTAAAGTAAACTAAGAGATATAAATCCCAGGGAGCGACCGAGGATAGAACCCGCACCTCGTGTGTGACAAGATGACATTCTTGTTTTAATGTATATTTTGTTAGAATACTAGTAGCAGAATCAAACCTGATAATGCTTATTTTAAGCCAACAATATTAAACTTATTAAGTCACATTATACTCCTACATTCACCTATTTTGTAGTTTCATCTATTGATTGACCTATATATATTACATTGTATGTGTACTGTAGTAGTTCCCTAGGGATCAATTAAAATAAGCAAAAACATCACGGATTTACTCTTTAAATCTTATTGCACATATAATTGCATATATGTCAATTTGATAGCAATGCTTACCACCCAAAACCTGTAGATGTACGTAGATGGTGTGAATGAAACTCGAATTTAGGTCATGTTAGCACAGACATATTACACTATGGATCGAAACGATTACGAATATCATTTACAGCAATCTGCACATAGTACGCATCATACAAATCATATATTCCAGACATATCACCTAATGATTGGTTGTTACCTTTTAAACCTCTTTTTGGTATTGATGATACACCTACTCAAAATGAAGTAAACATAGATACTACAGAACATGATAACCTTAGTGATATAGAAAAAGATATTTTTAATAACGAAATATTTTCATGTGAAATAACATCAGCAATTAAGGGATTGCAATTGAATAAATCCCGTTCGGGTACACTTTTACCAGCACATTTTGTGTATTGACTTTTATTATATTATTTGTATTTGCTGAAGCCTGGTCCTGATTCCCATTCATAGGAAAGGTGGGATAGATGATCCTTATAATTACAGAGGAATTAGTAAAATTTATATCAATGTCTTGAATAAAAGAATTACTATGTTTACCGAAATATTTGACAAAATCTCAGAGTCCCAAGCAGGCTTCAGACAGGGCTACAGTACAATTGACAATGCGTTTGTTTTATAGTCAATAGCCCAAAAATCTTTGGATATGAAAGGGGAAAAGGTATATGTTGCATTTGTCGATTTTCAAAAAGCGTTTGATTCAGTAAATCGAAACGAACTATTCTAAAAACTGAGTCATAATAATATAAAAGGAAGGTTACTAAATGCAATCGAGGCTATTTATAAACGGTAAACCCGGTCAAACTGAAAATTTCAGTATCTACATAGGTTTAAGACAAGGCTGTAACCTAAGCCCAATTCTATTTTCACTGTTTATTAAGATTTGGACGCCAATCACAATTACATGGTATTCAACTAAATCCCTCTTTTATTGAAATGTTTTTATTAATGTTCACTGATGATATGGCCTTAATGTCGGACACAATAGTGGGTCTACAAAGACAGCTAAATTCACTTAGTACTTTATGTGAAGAAAATGAGCTTATAGTTAACAAAAACAATCCTAAAGTGCTTGTATTAAAAAATGGTGGAGCGCTGTCTAAGCAAGAAAATTGGTTTTATAACGGAACTCAACTAGGCAGTGTATCTGGTTTTTCGAATGTTGGAATTTACTTCAGGAGATCATTGTCGTCTTTCCAAATGGCGGAACAAAATGCGTTAAAAGCCAATAAAGTTCTGAAAATACTACTAAAAGACTTATTGAAACTTCCGAATTTGACCTCTAAAATTGTCTTTCATATTTTTTATACAAAAATCTGTCTACTATTACTTTATGGGTGCAAATTGTGGTGAATGCAACATATGATCACCATTGAAAGCATACATGCTTACGCTTGTGAACGCTTTCTTAATGTCTCAAGATTTGCTTGTAATGATGCAATTATGGGCGACTTAGGTCGTTACCCTTTGCCAATAACTGCTGCTTTACGTTGTATAAAATACAGGATTAGAATACTTTAAAGTAATCAAGATAGATATGCAAAACTTTGTTATAAAATGTTAAAATTCTATGATAATGTTGCAACACGATACATGCGTTGCTTAAAGCCCATACGCAAATTTCTGCATCGGTTTTTTTGTCAACATCCAAACAAATTCAATTATTTTTATACCCGGAGACTGAGAGTGCCAAATAACCTTTTTTTAACCAATTTGGACTATTCATTCTTAAATTATACTAGCTTGGTATAAATCATTGTTTGTAGGTGCATGGCAAGTTAAAACATAACAAATGTTATTGTCCAAGTCCTTCACATATTACCATCGTAAGGTGTAACATATGCCTACATCTTTAAAAAAGATAAGCCCCATACCGTAACTTTCCAGCAGACGATTTCATCTTTTTCGACCCCCCTGACCTTTTTCAAATCTTCCGCGGTTTAATACATTTAAAACGTGTTTGATACATAACATATCGACGTGGGTTTTCTTACTCAGTAGGAAGGTAATAAAAATAATATTTTTGCTTTACTTGTATACATATAGCAGAATCTCTTTTGTGTCAGAGGTTAATTTGCGACATTTTCTACCCATCTCTGTAGAAACGTCTGTTCGTAAACAGAACAATGCCGGCAACCAAAGTTGAAGTCACAATGTTTAAAAGTGAAGGTATTTTGAGTTTTAGGAAATGTTAATAATTAATGACGTACTCTACACATGCTTAAAATAGACCGCAAAGATTTCACTACCGGAAATAGTGTACACGACGAATACTTTTGCCCTCCTACTGTACCTGATAAATTATGTAAACACCCTAATCTGTCTAATTTGAACAATCTTCTAGCTGCTAAAACAGTAACATAATAAGGCATTTGTCTATGTATTTCTGTCAGGTTTTTGACAAACGAAAACGTTTATAATAGTGTTATTTGACCATTACATAGTTGTGTATGCATTGTGTAAGAATAAATTTTGTATATGGATCGGAGGCCATTTGTACATTAAATATTTGAATCTTGAATCTTGATCTTGATCTACATTTAACAATTGTTATCGGAAAAACACTCATATACTACAGTTAATAAAGTATCATTAAAGAAGAATTGTTTTACAGATATGAATATTATGAAATTGAAATGTTTGTCTTTTTTGCTTTTTTTCAATGATAGAGTTACCTGTGATACAATCAGGGAATAAAATGACGCACACATGATTCAGAGTGATTTGCTTTTAGATAGGTGCGATGTATTTCTTTACAATATGCATGCTACATGGGTTAAAAGCATTATCTACGTATAAATTTGCCATTGATTTTATCATTTCTATAAATACATTGATATTGTAAGTATAAATATGTGTTTTACGCGTTGCTAACATCATAACATTCATGGATTGACTATTATCAAATGTAGACTTTGTTAATTACTACTGTTTAGGTGTGCAAACTTTAAACGAACTTTAAATACCATTATTAATTTGACCATTCTATGAAATGTGCGTTTATGAAGTCATGGGTTTAGTTACTAACATGGTCTGAATGCTTTACTGTTTTGTATCAAACGTAAGGTCATCGCAAAGACAAAAAACAACGAAATACTTCAGCATAATATAAACTTTACATGTGTGTAATCTTGTCTAAACTCATGTACTGTATTGTTCAATTGCACAATATTGATACTCTAATGTACGCCGCTGAATTTAGATAATCAAACATTATATTCAATATCACGTTCATGTTGGTGCTTCAAATAAATCTTTATTTTTACATTCCGTATTAGTGTGACTGCATCTTTAACTTTACATAATGCAACCATTTATTATCATTTGCAGTCAATTGTGACGTTATACAGACGTCTGGAAGATGCATATGGTATCATTCATATCACAAATCTTGCTAGTTTCTGTTACGGTTTCTGACTCGTAGACGGGATACAGTGTTTTAGCATATCGTAACAGAAATACCTTGCAGGTTCGTCCTAAAGCAATTCGAACACGACCTATCACCAAAATGTGATGATTACTCTCAAATACTGTTTGACTCAGTCAATCCAATGTACTCTGACAATAGACTAAGCCTTAAAATGCAATGGAGTACACACGAGCATAACCATTACATTATCCGTTCATGGCGTTTCCTTTTAATTTTGTTGACAAACATCAATGTTTGCTTATGAAGCTACAACTGTATTTATACATGTATATATGTGTATACCATAAACAGTTATTCTTTTTGGGACTCTTGTTTTCTTTCTTGTCTGTTCGTTTGTGTGCTATTCGTGCCCGACTGTTTCTGTTGAATGATGCCTTCAATGCACATATTTTCAAATCTTATGTAATCTTGTATAAAGCTGCCGTCTGCATGTTCAAATTAGTTTAAACATAATTATTTAATTGCCAATAATAAATTCAACGGCTAATGACGTGGTTAATAACAAGCGCCAGAACGACAAACCATTGTATAACAGTCGGTATACAACGGTTTTCATAGTTTATTTCGATTCTAACATGATTTAAACCCGGAATTATATATAAAGTCTGTGTTATTTTGCGAGATCTATGTTGCGTAGGTTACTTTTTACCTGCATGACGTCACTTTCATTGTATATCGGCCTATATACAACGTTATGGTTTGTTCTTTGTCTATATAGGCAAAATCGCCGGTCATGTTAGAATATACTATCGGAGCCTATAGACTTTGTCATAGTGGCATATTATAAAAGTAAAATAGGCAATTCAATTATAATTACACCAGAAGTTGTGATATAATGCAATATAGTGACTTCCCATTCCTAAAGATTTAAGTGTCCGATGTTTCCACCTTTCCAACTACCAGTGCATATTGACATATCAATAACTATGCCGTGAACAGACCTTTCGTGCGACCGTTTTTATGCAGCCGACAGAAAGGGAAACTTAACTCAAATTCGCATGTTATATATTTAGTTGCACATATCATTATGTGTGGGGGATGTCTTACACGCTGATGTTTCGAACGAATGTATCAACTAAAATGTAGAAGTACACAACCAAGTATTGGAAGCAACTGCATATTCTTCGTATTTTAAAAGCCAGCATTCAACCACCAAGCGTTTTACATTACCGCGTGCATTCATGTGTTATCTTTTAAATTTGCAGAACATTTGATTATGGGCAATGGAATAATTTAATCTGCAGAAATGTATATCATCAGAAATATAATTTAAATTGTTAACGAAAAGATTTATTTTCATTCAATAATGTCTGTCCACTAATTGTACAATATTAATTTTAAATTAATATGTATTTTGATATATTTATCAAATAAACGTACTACATCGCTGCATATTTGCTATACTTTAATCTTTCTTGTTGAGTCGAAAATGTAATTAGCCACCTGCGTGCAGTGATGTTTTATGGCTTTCAATTAATTGCTTTCACATAATTACATACATTTTGTAATTCCTTACTGGGCATAAACGTTATAACAAACACCACCACGCAAGTGCCTAATATGTTATCTTTTCAACATCCAGAACATATATAAGTTATCCAATAGATATGTTGATATTTTACGTCAGACAGTTAAAATCACAATTAGATAACGATAAAAATTATTTATCTGTGGAATTATTGCATAATACTTATTTTAAGGTATTCAGGTATATCAATAGAAATTACATGTCGTGTTGTAAAGAGCAAATTACGATGTACTTTATAATTGCATTAGAAATAACCTCATCTAAAAGCCTTAATTGAATCATAACACTTATGTAACCACTAACATCGGATCATTTAATCTTGCTTAATTGGGCATTGTGCCTGGTATGTGTTTTATGTTACTGTGCTCGGCTTGGTAAGTATTAACTTTTTGCTACCAAATTACAAGTTACATATTTACGAATCCATAAATAACTTACAGTGCATGCAACTTGAAGTTACTTTTTACACGTATTTATGTTTCCTTGCAAATACACAAGGAATCAAGTAGGATGTTTTATACAATAATTTGTTTCAACTGTCGGTGTAATCCAACTAACAGATGAGTCTTGTAGATAAAAATATATTGTTTTCTTTTCAATGTATTCTGTTTTAAGAAAGTACTCGTTGGTGCAAACAGTTATGGTTATCGAGCAGTACAAACACAATAGCGGTGATTTCTTTACTATTAATAGTTTATGTCGCTCGATAAATACTCTTTGATGCAAATGCAATTATGATAATCTGTTCTCAAATATCACATTATATATCGTGCTCTAGTTAGTCTTTCTGAACAGAGAACAGAACAGTTAGTCTTTCTAATAAACATATTTTAAGCCAGGGTAGACGCATCTTTTACTTTGCATAATGCAAACATTTTTAATCAAAAAAATTAGAATTGTCTGTTCTTAAATATCATGACATTCTATATTATACTCCCGTTGATATTTCAAATAAACCCTTATTTCTACGTAAATGTCACTGAAGCTGCATCTTTACAACACCAAGGAATCATATAAACTATCGAATATTGTTCGGTACATGTTTGCTTCAAAGTATTTTGTCGTTGGTATTTATATATTAATTAAATATGTTTTTACGAATAATTGCATAGTAAAATATCGCGCGGAACTTATGCAGTTATGAGAACCAACAAAATGTGCCCGTCTTCCCTGTCCGATTGTTATTATTATCTTGTATTTTACTAATTTAACTATTTTGTAGACTGGCAAGGTTTCCAGTTTCGAATAACACATAAAATTAATATGCACTTTAGTTATTCTAGATTATTCTTACGCTTTACGGTATAAAAACAATATCAAGAACATTTTTTATTATAAATAATGAAATAACAGTACTGGTGCGCTATGTGACTACCTCTGGGGATATTATAACTCGGCATGAATGATTTCCTGACATGTTTGTAATGGGGGGTGTATAACGAAGGGATTATAGTGTTTTGTTCCCAGTACATCGGAACTGTAAACATGCTAACGTGTTTACATATTAATATAGGAATGATATTGACATACGCCTTTCAAACACTCCTATATCACTTTGTGTGTTTGGAACATATGTTTCTAGCAACTTTACATATTAAATCAACAATCGACATGTATTGTTTTATATGGTACTAATATCAAATGTAATTCCATTTAAGATAGACTGATAGGCTAATCGAGTGTCTCGATAAGTTGTTAATAAGGTAGACAATTTCGCAAAAAGGCCAGCAAAATGGCTTAGATTTCTGGGTATGTGACATTTTGTGTACATTATCGGCTGGGCAATTTAAAGTTGGTTGTGTTCTGATAGCGATTAATTTCTCAAATGTGATAGTCCAAACATATAAACGCAGAAGGATAGGTTTTAAATGAAATCCGCAAAACTTGAGTTTATAAAATGCAGTAACAGTGTACGACCATTCATTTGTATTCTTGTTTTCGTGTCACTCTGAACCATAACACACAACTGTTAATTCGTAAAAGTTTGAATTTCGTATAGGTTATTAAATCAGGCTTGTACATGTAGTGGATCTAAATTTCAAATTCAGCAACTTTAAATATAACACCAATACTACCTTTTTACCAATACATTCCTGAAAAAAAAACATTAAGGGCGAAGTGTAATTGGCGTGTTAGATCTATTGTAGTATTCGATAATATTCAAGTGTGTGGGTGAGTGAGTAATTGGGTGCGAAAAAGCTCCAAATGTGAAACAATGAATGACTGGCACACTCCTGACTTTGTCAGCCTATCAAGAGATTTTTAGTACAAACCCTGTATTAGGAATCATGTTATATCAGAAAATATTACTTAGTTTCCTCTCCATCAATTAAGAAGACGTAGAACAACTGATATTGTCAAATGAAATATATTACATATTTTATAATGCCACAATAAAAATATGCTATACATATACTACTTGGTGAACATTGTTTTAGTTTAATGAGCAGCATAAATGAACTATACTGCTCTTTATTTAGTCAACCAACTTTTCTTGTGAATATTGTGCACACTGAAAAAGATGGACTGGTGGATTTTGTATCAAACATGTTGTAAACTAAACGAAATGTTGATGTCTAAAAGCTGATCAGCTTTACCCCACGTAAATGATTTTGCTGATCAAGCCCGTGTGATGGCATAATGAAGTCTGTTGTTTTGTATTTTCTGTTTTACACGTATACGAAAAGAACGGTTATATCATTTCTAAAAGGCGACGTTTTGACTGTGTAGCTTTTCATTTCAGTTTTGTGTTGTGGCTTTGTTGTGGGTACTTCTGGTCTGTGTTTGATCTCTATGTTGTATGCCTTTCATTCTCGGGTGTTCCCGCTCTATTCAGCCTTCCCTGTTATGTTTGTCATTATCCTTTGACTATCCCATTCTGACATCATGATCGTGCGACAATTACGGTGTTTAATCATCCGCAACAGTCTAAATTTCTATCAATCTCAGACAAATTATGATCAGTTGTTTATTATGCCTCAGTTGTTATATCTATACATAATTTGTTGTTAAACATACTGTCACTGAATTTTGGTAATGAAGAATACAACTTTGTTAGAAGCAACGACCCGACTATTCACTGGTATAAGATTCATGCGATGTTGTCAAAGCATCTCTACATTGCAAACATGCCCTTACACAAAATCCATTCTTTACAATGTTAATAAAGTCAAGGACAAGTCTTTAGAGATCTGAGATAAATTGCCTCTATAATAACATCTAGTAGCGCATCGATCAATCGATCAGGTCAACCACTTTGAACTACAACTTTGTGTGATACCTGCTTCCGTCATCCACTGTAAGTGTACTCGTGTCATTCCAATGGCGTATGTAAATAGGAACTCAAGTTTAAAGTATTCAAATAATGTATGTGAAAGTTCAGTAAAATAATGCAGCATATGTTTCTGGGTGACATTGCTCAATGACATGCACACCTTAAGGTTGGTCATGTTTGCAAGAAAAGATTGCCCTGTCGCATCTTTGGTAGTTTTTACCCTAAGCATAAATCTAAGACATACTATAACATATTGATTAGCATGTGGACTTGTTGTGTAAATCTCATTACTAAAAATTAGATTCATTTTACACTCTTTGCAATACTATTACTACATATCTGCGATATACATTTGATGAGACGGAAACTAACCGATGTACTTGAAGACTGGTCACCGTTTGGCTGGTTATACTTGCGTATAGATTCTGAAATTCTGTTGGCAAGTCATTCAGTGATCGATCAATTAGTGACAGGCTGCTAAACGTATTACTGAATAGTCGTCAAGCATGCCATACTTACAGTTATAAACAGTAATGAGCACAGCAGACAAGGCAATCGTCTGTTAGATGCAATGAAATCAATCACTCGGAACCAATGATATTTTTGCAATCACATGACGAATGTGTTACTTAAATATTTCTACATCAATTACACGTGATCATCTTTCGGTGAAAACTTAAACATGATAAAATAAGTTACCTGCATATGTTATCGAATAAATGTTGGTACTTAAGAATAAAAAATATAATAAAGACAGGGAGTGCAGCACTTAATTTGAACAGCCGAGCCCCTGAAAACATAAACACAGACCACAATTACACGATACAATCCCCAATACACAACTGAACGAGAAATGAACTTAACCGCGGGAAGTCCTTGTCCCAGCTGTCAAAAATCTGAAATACCAAGTTTTAGCAATTATAACGCTAAAAGACCTAGTTTCAGCTGTAAAAAAGTTGAAGAATGATAATGTAATACCTCGGCTGCATAAACAGCATGCTTCTTATATACTCCCGATAATAATATTGCTGTCAGAAGCTATATGCTTGCACGTAATGCAGTAATAATACCACCACGATATAATACAAACACCAACCTTTCTCATTCCTGGTTCAGAGTCACGGATCATAATGTTTAACATGACACTCTCCATTTTCACCCTATTTGTGTTTACTAAACCCTACAAAAAACTCATACAAAGCAAATCCGGAAGGAACAATAAATATTACTAATCTGCAATTCGTAAATATAAACCCACATAAAATATTTACTATTTTTCTTACGTATAATTACGCACAATAACAAGTTATATCAAATGATTGTGTTTAAGCAAATGAAAGTATAAATCACTCGAGACATGTTTCCTACATAAACAATATTAAGGCAGTAATGTATTACATGTATTTAATATTCATCCTCAGAATTGTTGATGCAGTGTTAATGTAAACAACGTGTGTGTGTAATTGATCCATATTTGGACCAAACGTTGATTTGAAACATTTATTTGGCGCATTCCTGTCAGTACATCATTACATACAACTAGGGTTTAGCATAGTATATACTTTCAATTTGCCTATAAATATTCAATGATATCCAGTGTGCATTTAAAAATGCTAAAATCAAAGCATGTCTTATAAACAAGTGCATCAGTTTTACGAATGCGAGCATTTTATATCATATTACATTCCAACTGCGTATCTTTTTATTATTTTAGGAAAATGTGCATGACTACTATGATTTGTGAATGCAAGGATGTCATGTACCGATTTTCGCTGAATATGATTATTATATTCTAACTGAACATGATTGGGTTTGTCAGGAAATAATAGTTTAATAATAATTTCTTACTTTACACATCTTCTTCAGAATATAATTGATATAAATCTAACTAACTCTGAAACATTTGTCACCATCTATTTCTCAACAAGCATGGTACAATATTTCTAGCATGCATTCCAATGCCCTAGTGGGAGAATACGCACATGATATGTTTAAAATTCCTAAAGTGTCATATTAATATTTGTTTCAACACTAGCAGTTATTCCTTAAGGGATATATTTAATTTAGACATATAATCGTCTGTGAATACATTTAATGATTTATTCTGAGAACATCGAAATGCGTACTCGAAATTGTGATTGCACTGTATCGCTGGAGGATAAATCTTAACAGCCTTCGATGTTCCCAATGAATACCATAATTGTACCACTAACGTAGGCCGCTGTTAGAACATGACGAGACTAATTACCTACAACATGTGTCAATACTGGCACGTGTATGTAAGTTAGTATAAAGTGTCTGTCTGGATTTTACAAAGTTACTGCACTTTTAATGTATGTACTTTGCGAATTGAATTGATGAGTTTACGTCTTAGATGTTTGGCGTCATGTAGATATTCAGTGATCCAAGAACAAGAAGGTCTTAAAACTATTGTTTTAGATTTGAGTGAGCATGTTTGTCAATGAGTGATAACAGTCCATGGGTATTCACATCATCATTTTCATCAACATCGGAAATGTGCAGCCCGTTTATCAAAATATCGGATGATTTATTGTCTTTTTGAATTCATTGACATCAATCGATTTACGGATTTTCTCATAGGAGCGGGTTTAGCAGCGCATGCTTTAAATACTACTGCCAAATGGTCACATGACGTCTTTCCACTGTCATCAGGAAGTCCAGGGTCGGATATTTCAACTTGTGAGACAGAAGTGAATTACTAGTAACTTGTTTATTATCGCATGTGTTTCTAATTTGATAATAATTTAGCGAGCAGAACTGACAAGAAATGAAATTACACTGAAATAAATACAATTATAAACAGTGGAAGGATGGTGTAACATGTATTGCTTTAAGTGTATGTATAAATTAACATCATGTAATGCTTGTTACAATATTGAATACTACTATATACGAAAACATAAAATGTAAAAACAAAACACAAACCTGTAAATGTTAATGGGTTTGGAGCATCCAGGAAGCTGACAAACTGCATACTATTGTTCTCTAAATGTGTGTTACAACATTTTTCTCAGTGGGCCTTTTATGTCCGATTATTATTAATATTTTGACAATTAATTTACAGTTTTGTAGACTAGGAGGGTCAACAACCATACAGTTAAAACGCACCTTAATTATCCTAGATTATTTTACATTTGTAACGCTTTACAGTATAAAAAATTATCAAGAACACTTCTGAGTATAAATAATGAAAAAAAAGGATTGTTGTGCTACATGACTACCTGAGGGATATTATAATTCGGCATGAATGATTTCCAGACATGTTTGTAATGGGGGTGTATACCAAAGGGATTATAGTGTTTTGTTCCACGTACATCGGAGCTGTAAACATACTAACATCTTTACATGTTAATATGAGAATAATATTGACATACGCCTTTCAAACACTCCTATATCATTCTGTATGTTTGAAACATATGTATCTAGCAACTTTACATTCATGTATAAATGAACAGTCGACATCTATTGTCTTATATGGTACTGATATCAAATGTAATTCCATTTATGATAGACTGGTAGACTAATAGACTGTGTTATTTCACAAGCACTTCTTTATGAAATTATTTGGTGTTCAGTCTGCGTTTGTTAATACAGTATATGCATTTTATACATGTGTATATTTTATTATATATATTAGGCATTTTATTTATATTCATACTTTAGTATACCTTTGGAGTTCAGGGTTCACTGCTTACACCAAGCAAATTACTTTATTTTCGGATATTGCTTTTATAATTCTTATAACAATTATCATCAATGATAAAAAGATACAATAATCACAAATCTCTTTAATCATAACTTTTAATGAGTGTAGGTTTATTTTGCATTTGAATATACGACTCTCATTTAGTTCGTTTAGTTTATTTGTGTGCAATTTGCTGTATTATATTTCAGACCATTTGCATACAAACATTTCGAGTGACAATTGATCTTCATTAATTTTAGTGCCGGCTGCAAGCAACTGTAAGCAGGGATAATATTTTCCCGCAGGTTAGTTTTATGTCGACAATCAATTTATTAAATTCACGAAAGCCGACAACATGTATCGCACCGTCATCATAACGACACCTTTGGTTGTGAGAAAAATATATGATTGGTGTAAATAAAATACTAAATTAATATCTGCTACTTTGAAGTTGTATCGCAATTGCATTAAAATGGCATTATCGCGTGATCTCTGATTGTTATGGCTTGCAATATATTTATATTTGAAAAGTATTCTTATAGAAGCATTAGCAATGCATATACAATGTGGTTGTCTTGCATGTGAAATGGCAATACATGGATATAATTATTGAAATGTCTGTCCGTTGGCTACATCTCTGATTCGTGTCTTTCACAAGCACAATAACATTGTTGATGTTTTATAATATTGGGAAATGCAGCTAGTAAAGACATATTAGACATCAATTAAAATTGATCTATAAGTGCACTCCGAACGTAGAACACAAACAACCATAAACACATTGTGGTATTTATAGTCACCATTAGGTGACCATAAATGGTGGTAAATAGAACCTACCTAGAACAGAGAGATGATTGTGCCCGTCTTTCTGCTCGCAGCGCGATTTGTGGTATTGATAGTCACCATTAGGTGACCATAAATGGTGATAAATAGACCTACCTAGAACAGAGAGGTGATTGTGCACGTCTTTCTAGATGAGTTCCGTAATACATAAGAAAAGTACTTAGTCTCTGCGCATGCGCCGTGAGATGGTGACATCTGCCTCTGATTGGCTCATCTAGACTGGTGACCTCCGACCCGTAAATACCACAATATGATAGTACTTGCTACCATCTATACAACAAAAGGGTTTTAACCGGACATTAATAGCTCACATAGCGCAGTTGTTCATTAACATGATAGGTTAAAGTCGCATCAGAAACCTGTAGATGTTTAACCTCTTACATGTAACAACCAGGCGAGATAAATTATATGTCATACAATGTTGAAAATAGCTGTGGCTTCGAATTACTTTGAACAAACATCAACAAGGTTAAACCAAAAATGATAATAAGACAGACAGGGCAGCACTCATCTTAAGCAGCCGAGAACGGTAACATTAAAAACATACACTGAGCGGCTTTGAAAACGCAACACTAATGAAAATCAAGATAACTGTTTTATTTATTAATATTACTCCACAACATTTTGTGTGCGTGTTAGTGGCTACACATGGATTGATTGAGAACTATCAGCATATCAGGAACGCCTGTGATGGGTTTTTATGTTCACAGGAATAACACATAGTACATACTATTGATACTCTCCTATGCGCTCCATTATCTCATTGTATGAATATCGTACCAGAAGATATTTCACTTAGTGCGCTTTGTCACGCGATCATGTCAACAATATTTCACTATAGCACGATATGTCGTCATATTCTACCTCATCTTTCATGACATTTGTGACGTTCTTTGTATTGATAATTCACATTTCTTTCAGTATGATCTGAACTCATATTCAAGTTAGATGATATTTCAAAGCATATAAATAACATTAGGGATGCGTAGGACTATACGTTCGCACTAAACTTGATTTTCAAACATAAGTCACATTAATGACATTGAGCGGTCATTAACTGCTGGGAAATTTGATGTTTTTGATGACATGATAGATTGTTTTCTCAAATGTGATAGTTTAACCATAAAAACATAATTCATTTCATTGTACGGATTGATACGTAAAACATTGTACAGATTGATACGTAAATCATTGTACAGATTGATACGTAAATCATTGTACAGATTCGTAAATCATTGTACACATTGATACGTAAATCATTGTACACATTGATACGTAAATCATTGTACACATCGATACGTAAATCATTGTACACATCGATACGAAAATCATTGTACACATCGATACGTAAATCATTGTACACATCGATACGTATATCATTGTACACATTGATACGTACACCATTGTACACATTGATACGTAAATCATTGTACACATCGATACGTAAATCATTGTACACATCGATACGTAAATCATTGTACACATCGATACGTAAATCATTGTACACATCGATACGTAAATCATTGTACACATTGATACGTAAACCATTGTACACATTGATACGTAAACCATTGTACACATCGATACGTAAATCATTGTACACATCGATACGTAAACCATTGTACACATCGATACGTAAATCATTGTACACATTGATACGTAAACCATTGTACACATTGATACGTAAATCATTGTACACATTGATACGTAAATCGAATACGAACAACGTGATTGTAAATATTTCAATGAGTACAATGATTTACGTATCAATCTGTACAATGATTTACGTATCAATCTGTACAGTGATTTACGTATCAATCTGTCATTATCTTTTGTCCATACCATTCTGAAATGATCGTTCGAATCATCCGTAAATTCTTAAGTTCTATCAATCCCAGACAAATTATGATCGATCGATTATCGCGCCTCAGTGGATATATCTATACATCGTACTTTGTTGTTAAACATACTGTCGCTAATTTGGTTATTGAAGACTACAACTTTGTTAGAAGCAACGATGCGACCATGTACTGATATAAGATTGAGGAGATGTTGTCAAAGCATCTTTATATAGTCAACATATCACAGACTCCTTTCTTTCCATTATTCAGAAAATCAACGACAAGTCTTTAGGGTCGTGATATAAAGTACTTACAGTAATATTTAGCAGCATATTGCTCGTATAGTCCGTCTATTCAGGCCTGTCAAATGTATACATACATTGCAATACTAGTACATACGTGTACCATTGTATTTTTACTGTTTTATACATTTTAATTGTCGAAAAAGGAAGTGAAAGTCAATACCTGATTCACTAAGCTACATTGTAAGACACACAATGTCTATAAAATAATAATCAGAGAAGTTGTAATGTTGATGTACATAATGTTATGTAAACAAGTGACTGACCTGTTAAATCGATTGTAGATACATGACCTTTAATCAACTATTGTCAATTGTAACCATAGTGATGTTGTGATACCTGCTTCCGTCATCTACTGTAAGTGTACTCGCGACATTCCCATGGCGCTTGTAAATACGAGGGATTCAGAATTACATGGACTTTAACTCTAATTCAAACACCGTTGAATATACAGTTACAAATCTGTGGACAATGTAATATTGATACTTATTGCACAAGTATACCAAACTTCATTCGGATCTGATCATACCTAACGTCATCTTCACGCCTGTGTCATTTCAAGATGCTTTTATTAACTTTTCTTTATTTGTCCTTGCACATTATGCTCTTATATTACTTATTCGTCCTGTCAATAGTTACTGAACGGTACCATTACAAGCTCTACAAGATCATATATTTCCCCTAATGGTACGAATGGTTGATTCAAACCAACGTAAATACCGATTTTGTCAACATCGGGCTTTTACCTCTACCCTCATTGTCGGTTCCATCACACAGGCTTACTTTAAAACGTAAATGCCATTTAAAAACAATTGGCCGTGATACAATAGGCCTTATCCTTGATTTCTCCAATATTTATTTTGTCTGCGTTGGGGTTTTTAATAGCTGTACATCTAATCGTATGGTTATAAGACTGTAAATGAAATCTTGTGACGTCATTATTTACTTTAATTATGACATGACAACAATAACACATATATTCATAACATGGTGAAAGTAACGAATTTAACCTTGAAATTTTACCCAGTTGTCGATGCGATATTATACAACATTATGCCATATTTCTGAATTTTTAAATCAAGAAACACAGTACGATCAGCAATAATGTAAAAATGTTTTACTGAAGAAAATTGTGTTGATCCGCGAAAGCATTTATGTGTTGCTATGGTAGCGTATAAATGTTAATGTAATGAATTGTTTTTAGATATGTGTTGTGATTTATGTCAATAATTGATAAAAGTCGCTTGTGTGTATAATTTATACCGATTTGACCTGAAATAAACTTTTTAGAGCAAAAGTCCACGTAATTCTGGATCACCCCTTGTATGAACTCAAGTTTAAAGTATTCAAATAATTTATGTGAAAGTTCAGTGAAAGGATGCGTCATAATATTATGTTCCTAGACGACATTTCATGCACATATGTGATTGTAGGCTGATCCCCGTCGCATCTTCAGTAGTGCAAAACTAAGACATACTGCAACATCTTGGTTAGCATTGGTTACAAATGTATTTGGACTTTTATCAATCTCATTACTGCAAATTAGATTCATTTCACACTCTTTGCAATAATATTAATTCATATCTGCGATAGACATTTAATGGGGCGGAGACCGACCAGTGCTTAAAAAAATGACCCAACGTACTTGTAGACTGGACAGCGATAGGCTGCTAAGGATATTTGTGTATAGTTTCTGAACATCTGTTGACAAGTCTTTCAGTGACCGATCAATCAGTGACATGCTGCTAAACGTATCACTGAATGGTCGTCAAGCATGCCATAATTCCAATTATTGACGGTAATGAACGCAACACATCGTACGTTGGATGTAATAAAAATCGTTAATTCAGAATATTCCTGTCAGTACACCCATACATACTACGAGTGATTTACATACATAATTTTAATGTTTCTTTAAATGTCCAATGGTATCCAGTGTGCAGTAAAAATAAATATGAGGAGTTTTTAAAGCTTTATATCAATTAAATCAGTTTACGAATGCATGCATTTTATATCATATCCCATTCCAACTGCGTATTTATTTCTTCTTATCTCATGAATATGTGCATGACAACTTTGCTTTATGAATGGTAGTCATGTACCGATTTCCTTTATAAATAATTATTATGTTTTAACTGAACATGATTGAGTGTGTCAGGAAATAATAATTTAAATTTCTTACTGTTCACATCTTCTTCAGAAAATAAATGTTACACATCTAACTGTCTCCAACTATTTCTCAACTAGCATGTTACAATATTTCTAGGATGCACTCCAATGATATGTTGTCATAATACGCACATGATAATGTATGATTGCTATTCCTAAAGCGTCTTCTTAATATTTGTTTCGACACTCGCAGTTATTCCTTAAGGGATATATTTAATGCAGACATATAATCGTCTGTGAATTTATTCAATGATTTATCAGAACATCGAACCTAGAAAGTTACGGCGTACTCCAAAATGTGATTCGACTATATTAATATCGCTAGTGGAAATTCGTAACAACTTTCGAAGTTCCCATTGAGCATAACTGCCATTTTTTGTACCAGTAACGTAGGCCGTGTTAGAACATGTCGTGACTAATAACTTACAACATGTGTCTATACACGTGTATGTAAGTAAGTATACATTGTCTGTCTGCATTAAAGATCACTTTCCTTGTTAAAACAAGTACTTTTACGTGTAATCAGTGATTATCGGCTCTTTTTAAAGTTGTATTACTCATCAACAAACCAAACTGGCAAACGCTTGATATCACGGGAAAAACGACTTCCGGTCTGACCGGGCTATCGTCATGGCGACGGCATTTAATGATTTTGTTAAGCGTATTCGTAGATTAACACAATTTAAAAAATACAAAAAATATTTTTTTAGATATTAGTTAGTAATTGTCGGTATTGAACTAATTTGTGATAATTAACTTGTCCTCGGTATTCATTTCCGAATACTTACGAAACAGGAAGTACATTGTTTAAATGCTATAGTGGTTGCGCAGAACTTCGGCCGATGACGGAAAGACCCGAGTAGTTACGAATACCGCGAAGACAATCGGTACAGCCCGAACGACCTTTATAGGCTGCTGATTAAGGAAAAAAGCCATTCTCTACCTTCGGCCGGTAAAATCTCCTATAATTTTTTTAACATTTTCGCACAACATCTGCAGATAACGATTTTGATTCACTTTTACACAACCTTCTTATATACTTCCAGCAAGTACTCCCATGTAGTTGGTACTTTTACAGCACTACGGGATATATAATGAAACCATTTGTAAAATAGTATCTCCTAATTGCATACTCCACAGGGACCTTCTCCAGAGAATTGTAAAATTAATACGGTCGAACACATTGTACCACATTTATTGATATATAATCTAGCGAATATATTTAGCTTAATAAATTAATTTGTGTGTACCTTATCACCCTACGTATTATGAACGGCATTGTACTCATTTTATTGCATACTATTAAGTTCGTAAAAGGAACACTGTCACATGAGGGCGATTGGTAATAAAGGAGTAAGGCTGGATCATGCTGTTATTATTATTTAAAGGAAATTGAGGTAGTTTAGTTGAAAATGCGCTTCAACAGTATATTTTTATACTCTATCCACTCCGCATACTTGCGTGATATAATGTCTTTACTTACATACCGTATCCCAGTATAATAATTGCCAAGTCACATCCGCATTAATGACACGAGCAGATGATTTATTTGAACAGAAATAATAATGCAGTTAGGATCAACAACATGATCCTATACAAGTGATAAAAGAAAAGGAGGGTTCTAGAATAATCGCTTCATTGTGAATAGGATGTTTGGTACTTTGGGTTTCAAAAAGTAGCGTTACGACCATACACGTTTTTAGCTCTTTAGCATGAATATAAACAGAGTCTGGCTTAACAGTTCGAGGGTTGTCTATAACATCAATTACATTTCATTAATTTGTTCCATGTCACCAACTGGTAAATGTCTCCTCAGGTGCGTTTATGCCGTATATCCACTATAAAACACGAAAATGAATTGAACGAGTAACGTTAACAAACTGACAGTTACAATGTGCCGCCGTTTCTGTGTGGATTTGGATTGTCTGTGCACTTCAGTTTTGTTACAATATTGAATTTTAATATATAAGCAGACATAAAATTTAAAAAAACACACACAAACCTGTTAATACTTACGGTTATGGAACATCCAGGAAGCTATATATAGTTCTGTACACATTTGTTTCAATAGATTTGTCGTGATTGTTGTATTACTTAAATTTGTTTTACAAATATTGCAAAATATCGCGCTGGATTTATGCTGTTATGGGAACCAACAAAATGGTCCTGTCTTCCCTGTCCGATTGTTATTAGTATAATGTATTCTACTAATTGAACTATTTTGTAGAATGGGAAGGTTTCAAGTTTTGAAATAACAACCACACGATTTACAAGCACCTTAATTATCATAGATTATTCTACATTTGTAATGCCTTGCGTTATAAAAACATTATCAAGAACATTTAATGATATAGCAGTAATGTTGTTCTATCTGACTACCTCGTTGGACATTATAACTCGGCATGAATGATTACCTGACATGTTTGTAATGGGGGATGTATACCGAAGGGATTATAGTGTTTTGTTACATTGGATCGGTAAACATGCTAACAGTTTTACATGTTAATATCAGAATAATATTGACATACGCCTTTCAAATAGTCCTAAATCACTTTGGGACATACGTGGCAAGCAACTGTACATAAATGAACAATCGACATGTATTATTTAATATGGTACTGATATCAAATATAGCTTCATTTAAGATGGACTGATCTTGAGTTGTTAATAAGGGAGACAATTTCGAAAATACGCCCGCAAATGGCTTAGATTTCAGGGTATGTGACATTTTGTGTACATTTACAGCTAGGAAATTTAAAGTTTTTGGTGTCATGATAGCGATTATGTTCTCAAATGTGATAGTTCAAACATACAAACACAGGTTGATAGGTTTTAAATGGAATACGCACAACTACATTTTAAAAAATGCAGTTACATTGTACGACAATTCATTTGTATTCTTATTTTCGTGTCACTCATAACCATAACACATAACTGTTGATTCGTAAAAGTTTGAATTGCTTATATGTTATTAAATCATGTCTGTAAAAGGTTTTAAGTACATGTAGTGAAAACCAATTTGAAATTCTGCAACTTTAGATACTACCTTTTTACCAATACATTCCAGAAAATATAGGGAAGAATGTGCAAGTGTATGGGTGAGTAAATATTTGGGTGCGAAAAAGCTCCAAATGTGCAACAATGACTGACTGGTTTACTCCTGACTTTCCATTTTTATCACTAAAATCTCATGTCGGTCAATTAAAAAGATGTTGAACAAATTTTATTGACTAATGAAATATACTACATATCTTATAATGCCACGATAAAATATATGGTCGAGTATACATTTACTTGGTGAACATTGTTTAGTATTATGAGCAGCAAAAATGGACTATATTGCTCTTAACCAACTTTCCTTGTGAATGTTATGCAAACTGGAATAGATGGACTGATGGATGTATTATTAAATATATTAAACGTTTTTGCGGCATCAAGCTTATTTGTTAACATCATGAGATCAGTAATTTTGCATTTTGTGTCTTACACAATATTATAAAAGAGAATGTACAATGTTCAATTATACCAAATTGTAATAATTTGACAGTGTAGCGTCTCAGTTTGGTGTTCGGTATTTATGTGTGTGGTCGTGATCAGTGATTTTTCTTCTTTTTTGTGGGTTCCTGTTTGTGTCTTTCGTTCTTGTTTTTGTCTTTCCATTGCTGCCTTCCATGTTCTGTTTGTCATTATTCTTTGTCTATCCCATTCTGACATGATCGTTCGAAAATTACTGTGTTTAATCGCCCGTAACATTCTACATATCTATCAATCTCAGACAAATTATGATCAATCGTTAACCGGCCTCAGTGGATATCGTCGGCTTATAATTATTTTGAGCTATCTACAAAAAATCATTTTTTTGAGATAATTACACCCCTGGATTCCTTATATGTTGAGCTATCTAATGCGCCCGGTTTTTTTTAAAATGGAAGCATCCGTTATGAAGTTTGCGCGTCACATCTTGCGCTAACTCAACATTTCACACTCAAAAGTAAGTGTTATTTTGAGCTATGTACGTGAGATAGCGCACTATAATCGTAACACAGGTTGAACAACCAATCAAAAAGAAGCATTTGGTCACGTGTTTTGACACAAAAATTCTTAACATGACGTCATTCCTTGTAGAGAGCTCAAAATAGACATGAAAATTATCAACAACAAATGAAACAGTTTCGCTTGAAACGTTCTTATTTCAAGTGATATCTCCTGATAGCTCAGTATAATACTAAAGAAAATATTGTTACACTTTATGAGCTATCTCTAAAATACTTTTTAGAATGGGGTATTAAAATTATGGTGAAGGTAGCTTTTTATAGTGCAAATAATAGTATTTTTATTTCTTGAATATCGACCAATGTTGAGTGAGATTATCATATCTGAATCTTTGAAGCGCTTTTTCTCGAAAATTAAAATTGTATAGTTAGCGCAAGATAATACTAAGGCGACGATATATCTATACATAATGTGTTGCTAATCATACTGTCGCTGATTTGGCTAATGCAGATTACAACTTTGTTAGAAGCAACGGTCCGACAATGTACTTATTTAAGATTCAGGCAATGTTGTCAAAGCCTCTCTTTATAGTAAACATGTCCTTTACATAATCTTGCTTTCCACTATTCAGAAAGACAATGACAAGTATTTAGATAAAGTGCTTATAGTAATATTTATATCGATTGCAGACGCATCATTATTTTAATAAGCCTATTTCAACTGCAACTACCTGCAAATGATATTGTGAACCTGCTTCCGTCATCTACTGTTTACATAAGTGTACTCCTGACATACCATGGCACTGGTGAATATAAACTCAAGTCTGTTTTTGGGGTGCCCTATCGTTGCCTGAGTAGTTCTTACCGTTTGCTCAAATCTAAGACATAGTGTATGGTTAGCATGGGGCATTTGGAGTTTTAGAAATCTCATAACTGGAAATTATATTCATTTTACACTTACTGCATATGTGCGATATATGAAGTTGAGACCGTCTGGTGATCAAAACGATGTACTTTTAGACTGGTCACCGATTTGGCTGGTTATATTTGCATATAGTGTCTGAAATTCTGTTGGCATGTCATCCAGCAACCGATCAATCAGTGACAGGCTGCTAAACGTATCACTGAATGGTCGTCAAGCATGCCTTAATTCCAATTATTGACGATACTGAACGCAGCAGAAAGAAAAGGCAATTGTCCATTGGATGCAATGAAATCAATTGCTAGGCACTCAATTTTTTTTTCAATCACATGAAGTTGTTTTAATATTTCTATATGTTTTACCCATGGTCATTTAAGAACTTTCGATGAAAATTTTATAACATAACATATTAAACTTAGTTACCTGAATATGTTATCGTATAAATATTGGTACTTACGAAAAATAGATATACATGTAAATATGCTTTGTATATTTTCGCGATAATGATCTTGGTGTCAGAAACTATATGCTTAAATGTTGAACGACAATAGTATGACCACAATAACCAACCTTTTTCAGTCACATATCATAATGTCTAACATGGAATCCTCGATTTCCACAATGTTTGTGTTTAAAATACCCCCAAAAAGATTATATTAAGTCAGACAGGGAAGGCAGCACTCAACCTAACCAGCCGAGCACAGAAAACATTCAAAACACACAAAACCCTGAAAACACGGCATCCCGTCCTGAAAGTCTGCCGCCTCAGTCAGTCAAATATTAACGGAACGAGAGCCATGTGACGAGAAAACAACAACCGGACACCACACACCACAAGGACAATCTACAACATATATATAGTGTACATGCAATTTTGAAAGATACAAAGCCACCTTGTGCTGGACAACGAAATTGCAGAATGGCACATACAAAATGAACAAAGTTTAACAAAAAGGCACAATGGCGAAATATTTTGGTATTTTTGTATTTTTACTATAAAGTGGACAATACATACATAGAGGAAGGTTGGCCAAAGGGCTTCCGCCTTGGTACGGACAGCGACAAGTGTCACTGGGGGCTTGAACGTTATACAGTGGACCAAAGCTCACACTTACCGAATAGACAGGCTTATACACACCGTACAACCCGCTGTGTGTAAGGCAGTAATGTATGTTGAAGGCAGAGACACACGCGTTTTACGCCACTAGATAGGGGTAAGTATTTGTTATTTTATATGTGTTTTGCGTTACTTTTGAAAGTGATCACTTACATATATCGTTGACGCGATGAATGAACAATAATTATATACAATTTATGTGGCCTCAAATGCCATATTATTCGAGTAAACAGGGTTTATGTATGCGATGTTTGCCAAAAGTTCGAAACTTTCGCCTTTGACATTGAATTCTCAATTTAATTCGTGGTTTGGAACAATTCTAAAACATTGAATACAAACTTCAATCCTTCCTCAATATATCTGTCGTTTCCGTTTTGAAAAATGTGCATTTCCTGTGAAGATACAGAGGTTTAAATTGAACGAGGTACGAAAAAAATGCTAACGAAATAGGCAGTTCTGTTTTTCGGATGATAACGACAACGGCAGAGCGTTAAATATTAATGCTAACGCAGAGGCAGAGATAAGAGACATATGCTAACAACAAAGGCAGAAATTCTAATGACTTGACGGGGCCATACAACCCCTTTGTACGATTTGTATGTTATAAATATAACCCAGATTCATGTTAGGCTGTATTCCAAAGTCCATTTCACCAAGAACCACGAGTGTTTAGTGGTTATTTTCATCAAGTTGATAAACGGAATATATTACATACCTGTTGATCGCTGACGCTGGCAATTATCGGTTGTGAGTGGCCCTTTATGTCTGTAAATGACGAACTGGTTTGGGGGGCATTAAGCGCTCCATTTGTTATCATGAAGTTAAGAAACTTATACTTTTTAGCACTCTATAGAATACGTATGTTCGAAATGCAGCAATTCAAATTACTTGACAGGGAACTTAATGCACTGTTTTGTTTGTACAAAAATATAGGTTATTTGTGTGTTACAAATTTTATTTGACTATATTTCGTGAATAACTCGCACGAAGAACATAAGACATAATGTCGTAATGCCCCGATACATTGCTACACATGTGCAGTCGAACATATGATCTTGGTATTGATCTTCTAAGCAGCCAATGTTGATTAAAATGACCTCAATATAATTAGAAAAACTTGGTCAGTACCGCAGTATATGATTACGTAAATATGCCGACGAAGAAGGTACGGAAGGCAGTTAACGGAAGTGGTAATTGCTTTGTAAATACAAAGAAATACTGGACATAGGTTTAAATTATTTATTGGGATATCCAACTGTACTATAGATTTAGAAATATGAAGTAGCTTTGTAGTATGGTATGCTGCAATTAATGGAACTATTTTGCATTACGGTTTACATCCGTGTCGGTAGTTATGCAATACCGGCTGACCGGTTTACTATTGCAAAGGTGGCGCTGCCTAGCCGTGGTGTAGGAATAAAAGTAGTTTCATCAACTAAAGTATAGTCGATTGTAGAAACGTGTGTATATAACTATAGTTGGTCGATTCTGGAACAAATAAAAAGTATCTATATTACATAAAGCAGTTTAATAGAGTGTCACGTAAAAATTCCAGTGTCGATGACTTACAGTTCATGTAAACTGCTGACAAACAAGTGCTGTATTTATACCTAACTGTCATAGATCTACATTTATTAAATATGCAGACGTGCATGGACATGTACTTAATTAGAGAATTAAAGCTCCAGCACGAATAAGATGTAAAGTACAACCTCATCGACAGAGCAACAACCTTTGATTTCCGGTCATTGTATGACTTCAATGATTAGGAGACTATAAAGTTCAACTTGTATGACTTATTGCGCCTCCCAAAAACTGCAAATTTCACCGTCATTTTGTTAACATGTGCCTGAAGAGCTTATTCCCCAAAAAAGCCATGCACTCATCATTAACAGGCATAAAAGGCCACTCACAAGCGACAATTGCCAGCGTCAGCGATCACCAGGTTTGTAATATATTCCGTTTATCAACTTGATGAAAATAACCACTAAACACTCGTGATTCTTGGTGAAATGGACTTTGGAATACAGCCTAACATGAATCAGGGTTATATTTATAACATACAAATCGTACAAAGGGGTTTTATGGCCCTGTCAAGTCATTAGAATTTCTGCCTTTGTTGTTAGCATAAGTCTCTTATCTCTGCCCCTGCGTTAGCATTAATATTTAACGCTCTGCCGTTGTCGTTATCATTCGAAAAACAGAACTGCCTATTTCGTTAGCATTTTTTTCGTACCTCGTTCAATTTAAACCTCTGTATCTTCACAGAAAATGCACATTTTTCAAAACGGAAACGACAGATATATTGAGGAAGGATTGAAGTTTGTATTCAATGTTTTAGAATTGTTCCAAACCACGAATTAAGTTGAGAATTCAATGTCAAAGGCGAAAGTTTCGAACTTTTGGCAAACATCGCATACATAAACCCTGTATACTCGAATAATATGGCATTTGAGGGCACATAAATTGTATATAATTATTGTTCATTCATCGCGTCATCGATATATGTAAGTGATCACTTTCAAAAGCAACGCAAAACACATATAAAATAACAAATACTTACCCCACTCTAGTGGCGTAAAACGCGTGTGTCTCTGCCTTCAACATACATAACTGCCTTACACACAGCGGGTTGTACGGTGTGTTATAGCACATTACAGTTTAAATAAAAGTTCCTCGCCATGTAATGCCCTCTAACAAAAAGCCCACAGTGACAGGTAATAAAATAATGTAAAACATGAAACATTATATAAATAACGTCCATCGAGTAGCACAGAAAGTACTCAATAACCAATCAGAAGTAAGAGCAACAAGAAAGCAAAACATTTAAGGGTACGACAAGACAATGTAACAGGCAGGCATCAATGCCAGCCGTCCAAAAAGGCTTGAGGTAAGGCATATAATAGAGTCTGAATAATGTCCGGTCATCGCACAATGAAAACGGAAGCGTAATGGCGAGCTGTAAATGGACCCACTACTAAGAATGCAGTCCTTTGCAAAATTAAAGGGTCATATCCTCTACTCAGAAAACGTTTTACAATCTTGCTAAACACATCATGAATGTGACTATCACCCAAAACCTTTCGAAATTTGTAAAGCACATCCCCATAAAGTATAGGCTGAGACAGACCTTGTCGCAAAAGTGTCTTTAAATTAATACCATATTTTGAAATGAGATCTTAATTACGCCTATAAAATTGTGCAAAATGTTTACACATACGAAACAATTACATGGGGAACAATAAGTGTTAGTTATCTGCAATTCGAAACTATAACCGCACATTACATAGATTTACTCTTTTACTTACTTATAATTAAGCACTATTACGAGTACATCAAACACTTGGTGTTTAAGCCGATGAGCGTATAAATTAACCGAGTCCTTTCAAGGTTTCCTGCAATAAACAATACTAAGGCAATAATGTGTTATTTGCATGATACGGAAATCATTCAATAATCATTCTCAGTTTTGATGCAGTGTTAATGGAAAAACGTGTGTGGGTAATTGATCCATATTTGGTCAAAACGTTGATTTAAAACATTGATTCAGCGCATTCCTGTCAGTATATCATTACACACTACGAGTGTTTTACATACATACACACAATTTGTCTATAAATGTTCAATAATATCCAGTGTGCAGTAAAAAATTCTAAAATCAATATGAGCTCCTAACATGAACAATCATTTCTGTTTTACGATTCATATTATATCACAGTTATTTCAACTGCGTATTTATGAGAATATTTTGCATGACATCTTTGATTTGTGAATGCCAGTTGTCATGCACCGCTTTTCTGTGTTACATGTAATAATTTTTACAGTCTAACTGAACATGATTGAGTGCGTCAGAAAATAATAATTTAAATTCTTACTTCACACATCTTCTTCAGAATATAATTGTTACAAATCTAACTATCTCTGAAGAGTTTGTCTTCATATAATTCTCAACTGGCATTCCGTAATACAATATTACAAGCATGCTTTCCAATGCCATGTTGGGAGAATACGCACATGGTACGTTTGTTATTCCTTATGCGTCTTCATAATATTTGTTTCAATACTAGCAGTTATTCCTTAAGGGATATATTTAATGCAGAGATATAATCGTCTGTGAATACATTTAATGATTTATATTGAGAACATCGAACCTAGAAAGGTACGGCGTGTACTCCAAATTCTGATTGCACAATATCGCTGGAGGACAAATCTTAACAGCCTTCGATATTCCCAATGAGCATAATTGCCATAATTGTACCACTAACATAGGCCACTGTTGAAACATGACGTGATTAATTACCTATAACATGTGTCAATACTTGCAAGTGTATGTAAGTTAGTATACATTATCGGTCTGGATTAAAAAAGATATAGTACTCTTATTGCTTTTATTTCTACATGCATACTTCACAGGGACCTTCGCCTGATACTGGTAAGATCAATGTACTAGGACGACACATTTATCAATACATATTCTAGAGAATATATATAGCTTAGTGAATTAATTTGTGTGTACCTAATCACCCAATCTATTGTGAACGGCATTGCACTCATTTTATTCCATAGTATTAAGTGCGTTAAAAGGAACATTGTGAATTTAGGGTGGTTGGTAATAAAGAAGTAAGACTGAGTCATGCTGTTCAAGGTGAGATAGGTTAACTATAAATGCATTTAAACACTGTATTAAAGTTTTCACATTCTAATCACACCGCATACCTGTGTGTCATAATGTCTTTACTAACATGCTGTAATACTATCTCTTTAGCATAAATATAATCAGATCCGAATGTACAACAATAAAAGTTCAGTAGACAACAGTAGACAGCACTATCGGTTCTCTAAAACGCAGCGAGTAATTCACATCACAGGCGTATACACATTCGGCAATTCTGAAAACAATTGACATATAAAGTAATTATTTGAACATTTATCAAAACTCTTGACAGCACGAACATGTTCAATCTGTCTGAACGCAATATCAATTGATAGGCGAGAAAAATAAGAATGTCAGAAACACGTTTTTCAATGTATCCAGAATACTACATCGTTGCTGTTCTATTCAAATGGAAATGAAACAAAACGTTCGATGTCCGTACATTGAAATACCATTAAGTGTTATAGACAACCCACGAACTGTTGAACCTATTACAATATTGTGCAATATTGTTGATGTGATACGTGTGTCACAATGGGTTTCTGATTAACGCGATTTTATCTGAAACAGTCTCAGTTATTAGGTATAATAATATTTTATTTCAACACATCGTCATACAAACTTATAAATCATCTTCAAAAATACTAGAACTTGGTAACTATGTAACTATCCTGGTCCTCATGCAATTCCATCTGGTGCAGTATGCTATCAATTAAGAACCGGCTGCTGTACAATGGTTATGAGTTCTGACGCGTAAGGATAACTTAAAAAGGACATGGGCCTGAGCGGTTAATACCAAGCGTCACAACTCAAAACAATTGTATAACAAAGGCATGCTACGGCTTTTGAATATTTTATTTCGATTCTAACATGATTTTAACTCGGAGCTATATATTAAGCCAGTGTTCCGAGAGTATGTTGTTTACTTGACTCGTTTTCCTGCATGACGTCATAAAAATGACGTGACGTCACTTTCATTGTATATCGACTCATATACAACGCTATGATTTGTTCTTTGCCTTTATAAGCGAAATCGCCCGTTACGTTAGAATAAATCTTAAACCACTTGATATTTGGTACATACTCGTATATAAGCAGTCGAGCCATCTGACAATACTGTATTCATACAATAGAGTGGTTCCTCATTTAGCATTCTTAAACATCGTCGTGACTAGTATTCTCTATACACTACACATGATCAATGATAAATGTAAACATTCCTACATGAAACCTAGATATTTACCTTTAGTTCGACACTAGTTTCTGTCAACCTATTAGCTTTTGTTTGCTATTCAAAAGCAAATGGCATCGTTACGAAGAAAGCTAAGTGTAGACCATTCCTGAGCAATAATATCCACGCTGCTCAGAATTAATTAGAGTGACTTAGGAATACATAGACACGACGACATTCTCTGACGGACACATATACATCGTGATGATACCTGCTGCACGGTCTTTGACATTATTGTTGTTGATGCAACAAACAGACCATATGCACACTTAATTACTAACAATCCCATAAAACTGCAAACAATAAGAAAACATGTGTTATTAATTAATATCAAATAATGAACACTAATTCCCTCGAGTATTATTATTTTGTATGTTTTGTTTTACACGAGAACAGATAATTATATACGAACAAACCAATGTGTAATGTTAACTTGTTATAGTATTGTTAAAGGTGTCGCTGATATATATGTACATCAGATATTTCAGTGTAAACATGAAAGAAACTACATGACGAATGCCATGTCAGTCATGTTGTTATTGTGTTTTATTGACAACATTACGCGTAGACGTTATGCCAAATAATGCTCCATAATACGATATGTCAAATTATAACGTAGAAAAGTCTATCAAATATTAAGTCCCAAATGATGTTCACTTTAATGCGAGTTCACAATTTTACCTTTTTACCTTTAAATGTCCTCATTAACACAGCATGTTATGGTACCAATAACCGTTTTGGAAATGCTGGCATTAATAATTGTGTTGCAATTGTGACAGTAAAAAGTTGCTAACTCTAAGGAGATATTTAATCTAAAATTCATTAACATTGTAAGGTCACAATATGGTTATACCGTTCCGACATCATTATGTCATTATTTATAGTACATGTATGAATATTCATTTCAGACATAAATCATGGCGAATGATTCTCGATACAAAAACAAACAACAAGATACACTTCATACAACTATCTGCTGAACAGAAAAAATGTGTCTATGCATTGTTAACGTCCGGCTTGCGGCAATGTACGTGAGTATGCATCATGCCTAAGCTAATATCTCAATAACTGTTCCGTGTATTTTCATATTCAAAATAGATTAATGTAACTTTGTGTAAAACTTGCTAGTTGTTTAACATTGTGGACGATTCAATAGCACCAGTGACATTACTTTTGGATCAACCCACGTACATGTTAGTATATTACCTATAGTCGCCAATAAAAAGATAATTAAATCGCTGGTTTACAATTAGAAGTTAGTATGTACAAAATCCATATGTGTAATTTCCGGTTTCCGGTGAACAGTACGAATTTTCGATGGGAGAAAAAATTACCAGAAATACGTTACCGTAAATAATGTAGAAAACCAACTGTCAATATGGGAGGACCGGAGATCTATTCAAAATAACCAGTCAATTTAAACGTTTGTATATATAATCTAATACTTTCCGGTCTACCCCAATAGACACCCGAAAGTACTCTTGTATTGTTACATTTTCTATGTATTTTATGTTGTTTCTTTATGAAGTTAGTTGCGTGTTTTTTGGTATGATCCCATCTCTCTTTATCCTTTCCCTTGTGAGCCTTTCTATCATATTCACATATAGTATATTTTTGAAACTACTGTGCATTATGATCCTGACACCAATCTATTCTTACTTACTGATAACAAATGACTTGGAACCTATGTACTTTTAACACCAAAGGGCTTTCCTCCAGAGAAAAACGGATAAAAGTTTTTGAATATTTAAAACAGAAAAAATACGACATCTGTCTTTTACAGGAAATCCACTGTATTGATAAAAATGATAAAGAATTATGGAAAACCGAATGGAAAAATGATGTATTTTTAAGTGGTGACAGCACCAACAGCAAAGGTATAGGCATACTCATTAGTGAACAAACAAACTATAAAAATATAGAATACAAAGACATAATCAAAGGTAGACTCCAATTACTTAAACTTGAAATAAACGATGAACCGTTTGTCATAGTAAACTGCTATGGTCCAAATGTAGAGGATAGAGCTTTTTTTGAAACATTCAAAAACACTATTGAAGAATATAACAATGAAACACTGATTGTAGGTGGTGATTTTAATGTTGTCTTAGACTTCAACAGAGATAAACTAAACGGAAGAAAAGATACAAATAAACATAACTCCGAAGAATTAAACAATATAATTTCAAATAATAATTTATATGATATATGGCGTCTAACAAACCCCGAAGGTAAAAGCTATACCTGGCATAATAATACAAAACCACCAATATTTTGTAGACTTGATTATTTTTTGATCTCACAAGATCTAATTAACATGGTTTCACAATGTTCTATATCGCCTGGATACAGATCAGATCATTCAATAGTTAATCTAAAAATAGATCTACAAAAGGTTGAAAGAGGACCGGGGTACTTCAAGATAAGCAATAGCATAATTCTCAACCCCGAGTACCAAAATATTATTCGAACTTCTATCCAGGAAACAGTCCAATACAATAATGCGGCAAACCCAAATACTCTGTGGGAAGTAGTAAAAAGCACTATTAGAAACGAATCTATAAAATTTACAGCGAAAAAGAAAAATGATAATAAAAAAGATCAAATGCAAATAGAACAAAACATCAAAAAAAATGAAAACGACATCATTAAATCACCTCTTAATCATGAACTTTTAAAAACACTTAATACAGAAAAAGAAAAACTAGACCACTTGTTAGATGAAAATATGAAAGACATCTTACTACGAACAAAAGCGGAATGGGTTGAAGGAGCTGAGAAAAATACAAAATATTTTTCAAGCCTAGAGAAAAAACAATCAAAAGAAAAAACAATAACTAAAATTGAACATAATGGCACTATAAAAACAAAAACAAAAGACATCTTATTAGAAATTCAATCATTTTATAGTAAATTATACCAAAGTACAGAATTTTACAAAATCTTCTGGAATGACATTAAAACATATCTTATAAAATCTCTAAACTATTCGTTTCAAAATAATCAACTAACAGAACTTCAAACACAGAGCGTGATCTCTCTTCTACCAAAAAAGAACAAACTATTAACTATTATTCCAAATCAATAGCCAATCGAATGAAAAAAGTACTTGACAATATAATTAATAAAGACCAAACTTGATTTATCAAAGGAAGATACATTGGTGAAAACGTACGAATATTATATGATGTAATCGAACAAATAAACAACGATAACGAGGAAGGTTTAATATTTTTCTCGGACTTCCATAAAGCATTTGACAGTGTAGATCAAGATTATATATTCAAATGTTTAGAATATTTTAACTTCGGTAATACAATAATTAATTGGATTAAACTTTTCTACAGAGACGCTAAAAGCTGTTATACATTAAATGGCAACCTATCGAATTTCTTCAAAATCGAGAAAGGGGTTAGACAAGGCTGCCCTCTGTCCTCTTATTTATTTATCATAGGCATTGAACTATTATCGCAAAATATAGACAAGAACGAAAACATAAAAGGGCTAAATATCAAAAACACCGAAATAAAACAAACGCTTTTTGCTGATGATGCCAGTTTCTTCTTGGATGGGTCAGAAAAATCTTTCAAAAACCTCATAACAACGTTCGAAAAATTCAATCAGGTGTCTGGTCTAACATTGAATGTGTCTAAATGTACAGTGCTAAGAATAGGATCATTACGTAATACAAATATAATATATTGTAAATCAAAAAAATTCAAATGGACATCAGACGAAGCTACAACACTAGGAATTGTTTTCACAAATAACCCAAACAAAGTACTGGAATTAAATTTAGACCAAAAATTGATGCATTCCAACATACCCTCTACAAATGGAGGAGATGGAAGCTGTCTCTAATAGGAAGAATAACAGTTCTAAAATCGTTTGCGTTCCCAAAACTAGTGTACCCTTTAACTGTTTTAAATAACCCAAATGAACAAAGACTTAACAAGATAAAAAATATCATGTTCGACTTCTTGTGGGATTCCAAACCTGACAAAATATCTCGAAATATGATTTATCAAACATACGAAAATGGAGGACTAAAAATGCTAGATATTGATGCTTTCTTAAATTCGGTGAAAGCAAGCTGGGTTAAAAGAATTGACATCAAAACAGAAGCCAAATGGAATATAATCTATAACAACGAACTCTCCAAATACGGGTATAATATATTTAAATGTAACATTAGTAAAACAGACGTAAGCAAACTTAACTTCAACTACACATTTCTAAAAAACATTATTTCATCCTGGAGCTCAATTAACTATAAACAGTCTATGGATTACCTCCCCAAAGAAATCATATGGAATAACTCGAATATAAAACATACAAACGGTAACCTATTTTTATACAAAAAATGGATAGAGAAAGACATCATATACATAGATCAAATATACGACTTTCAAATAAAGGATTTCCTAACCTTCGAACAAATACAAAACAAATACGGCATTGAAAACGGCGATTTCCTCAATTACTTGTCACTGATTAAGTCTATAAACAAAACTTTGAGAAAACAATTAACAGACGAGGAAAACATACCATCTGTACAACCAGAATACCTATTAGACAAAATAAAACTTAGTAAAACTGGAAATAAAATATTGTATGAAAAACAAATTAAAACAAAAAGATTAATGCCAAAGCACTCAAAAAATGGGAAGATGAATTTCCTGAAAAAACGATCTTATGGAAAAATATACTTACAACACCATTAAACTGCACCATAGATACCAAACTAAGAGAATATCAATATAAATTCTTAATGAAATTAACACCAAATAACGATTATCTTTATAAATGCAAAATAACAAGTTCCAGATTGTGTGACTTCTGTTTGATGCACACAGAAACACAAAGACATCTCTTTTGGGAATGCCAATCCATCCAACATTTTTGGCTTAACATACAGGACTATTTGAATAGTAAAAACATTAATGTTAACTTAATGAACTACAGAACAATAACACTAGGAATGGAAAACGAAAAAGACAGCAAAATAAAAAACATAACCAACTTTATTTTAATATTAGCAAAATACTACATCAGCTCTTCTAAATACAATAAAACAATTCCTAACATAGAACCATTCAAACATTACCTCGCAAGACATATATCCATCGAAAAAATCATTGCAATACACAAAGATAAACTAGAAATATTCGAAACAAAATGGAACAGATTTAATGCCTAGCGTGATAACGCAACACTTACACAAAACAAAAATGTAAAAATAATTTTTTTTTCTTAAATTGATTTAAAGGCTCACAAGATCTTTTTCACAAGATCGTTATCTTTCCTTCAAACTCCTTTTTTCTTCTATCCCCCCCCCCCCCTATCGTTTTTCCTTTTTTTCCTTTCTTCTTTTCTCTTCTGATCAAATATCAAACCACCCTCTTTAAGAAACAATTCAGTACACATACTAATAACCACATGACAATTCAATCAAACAAATATTACTTATCTTGTGTTAATTGTTGTTGTTGTTGTGTGCATTGTACTGTTTTTTTGATGTATCTATATGTATCTGAAAACTGAATAAAAAGTAAAAACACAAAATCCATACTTTTAGGAAACAAGAAAAAACTGTCTGCAAACTACTCTCTACTTACGGAAAAAGGGGCGTTTTAAACTTCAGTTTGGTCAACATTCCGATTTTAATGAAAATATGCTCATTAGAAACGCCTTAAGATGCAGATTGCCAGTATGATTTAGTCTTCCGTTTCTAAGCCAGCGAATTGAAGGTTGTGATAGAATTATTTATTTCTGTAATATAGTTATTATAATGCCATTTCTTCGTCATTTATGATATCCTTATACATTCGCAAGATGTCATGTACAAGTGATATAATTTATCATTAAAAGTTGCTATTGGTCAACCCTAACGTTGATTGACAACATGATTGTGGATTATGAAACGTTGTCCCATACATAGTATTACAATGTATTACTACATGAACACATTACATTTACAATTGAGTACATTAAAGCAATGACCGACAAACAGCACTGTGTTACATAAAAAGCAAAGATCGCAAAATTAATTAGAATGGTACAACGAGAAATCCCGGTTTACAATAGCGAATGTGAGCCATAACAACCTTTCAGAGGTGTTAGTCTGTTTGATATGTCCATCGCCTCACACACAATGTTTGAATACAACCATCATAGTATATGTGTACTGGTTCCAGAATTTCAGAGTTAGTTTATAATCCAGGGTAGCCTTACTGGGGTCCCGATTTTACTTTAGTTTGATCTTGCGTGTTTTTAAATGTGTTTACGGTACTTCCGTGTCTTTACGATTCCACGAAGAAAGTTTTGCGTTCCGCAATGTGTCTCATTACGATGGCGTTATTAAACCATGTAACCTCACATTATGTAAGTTGTTTGTTTGAATATGATGTAGTTGATTACTACCTTCATTTTAAAAGAAACTGTCCGATTTCTATAGATATCTTAAAGCAGTTATAAATCTTGATACAATTCATGTTATATGTTTTCGCGACTGATCTTTTATACCAGTGGGGTTTTGTATCATTGATTTAGTAAACTTTTCGCTCACTTTGAGTCTAGTGTAACATTAGTTTGGTTAACTTAATCATTTCTTCATCGTTTGCTGATTGTTGTTTTACAATATGTCGTTGTACTAGTCTCAATCCACGTTGAAGAGTTTTTACCTTTTACTGTTCATTAGGACCGACACGGTCTCTCGAATAACCGACAAGGACCGACACGAACGAAATCGGTCTCTCTAATTAGCGACAAGGACCGACACGAGCAGAACTCTGTCTCTCTAATTAGCGACAAGGACCGACACGAACACGTGAAGGTTCTGGGTTAAAACATTTAAAGCAGTTTTGTGTTGGATTTACATTAAATGATTCATATGTAACTAACTTGAACATATTAATGTTTTCTTAAATTCTTGATGATATTTCATAGGCATTTGGTTTTAACTCGCCGTAAATTATTGATTTGCACTAGTCAAAGATCGACCGGGCACTGAAAATAACCGTGTAAAATAATGCGAATTAGTTTGCATATTGAAACGGCATTGTGTTTGGCTTTTTTAAGACCAAATATTGTTTGCATTCTAACGTAACATATTTCAAATTTGTGTTCTTAAGATACCGAACGGTGTATTTGTTGTGGGATTTAAAGCTGCGTCTTGACTAAAACACCATGCTCCTTTTATTGTCTCCAGGAAAGATGTGTGGCAAATATTTTGTCCCAATATATTTTAAACCTAGTAGACATATTAATTTCCACTCACCTTTGACCCATGGGGAATTAAATATGAGTTCCATTTTACCAGACGGCAGCACATGCCATTAGCCGGCCTCGAGCATGCGATGCTTTAACGAATGTCAATTTATGGGTTGCATCGTAAGTATTTCTCATACACTTGTAGCAATCTGTTGTAGCAATCTGTTCGTTCACGGTATTTTTTTTCAATTTCATTAACGAAACTTCAATATGTTTCCTTTCAAATATGAAAAAATGACAATCTGAAATAATTCCATATCACGCATTATGATCATTATAAATGCATGCGTGTTTACTATTAGTGTTAAACTCGATGCAATGTCAACGTAGCAGAGATGTCGTTTGTCATATTCCCGACCTGCAATATGTTTGCACCATGATCAAAAAGAAGTAATATTCATTATTTGATAGCAGCTGCCTGTACCCACTGACTTTATACATACATATTTAATTTTGATGACGGTTTACACTGTATGCATAATATAATGCAATGTGGTATATGATATGTTTATGTTTTTATGTTTTTTAAATAAGCGGATTTAGCTCAGTGGTAACGCACTGGACTGTCAATCCAGATGTCGTGGGTTCAATCCCGGCATCGAAATTTGACATTTCTATAATATGTATAATATTTCGCGCTATATCTGAGTAAAGGTGCCAGGAAGCTGTGCATCGGTGCTATACACCGGGCACATTACAGAACCAGGCTGTCTATTCGAAATAAGAGGTTGGCGCACTGTATGTCTGTATATAATGTCTCTCTCTCTCTCCCGTCAGGGGCTTTCTCTCAGTTTGTCCCTCTTGTCAGATCATGCTGTATCTGCACTTGTAGAATATGCACATGTGCCCTAGTTGCTGCAACACTATAATGTAAAGTGCCTTTGAACGTGTGTTCGCATGAAAAAGGAGATATATCAAGCTGGTATATTTTTACTGTGTTCGGCTGGTTAAGTTGAGTGCTACCTTCCCTGTCCCACTTTCTATTACCTTGTTACACTCATATGCATAATATAATACACTGTGTGCGAGCTATACTAAACGTTGTATATGTGTGTCATTACTCAGTGTGCTATGTCTCATATGAAGTTATTGCTTGGACTTCCCTTTATTTATCTGTAAACATATCGCTGGCTTAGAATTAAAAGGTTGTAAGTTTAACTTACGACTTTATAGGACTTATATGAAATCTGCATCTCAAGGCGCTTTTTATGAGCCAATTTTCATGAAGATCAGAAGTCATGATGACCAAACTGAAGTTTAAAAAGCTTGTTTTTCCATAAGTAAAGAGTAGTTTTTACCTGTTTTCTCAAAATATTTATTTGGTACTTAATATGACGTTCTAACTCTAAGTCAGCGATATAATACGATAGTATAGGTGCCCTCACTAATATAATCGGTTACAAACGTTGTCTCAAATAAAATGATAATGTATTTGGTATGTACATTACCTAAGTAGATCGGTACAATGTGCAGAATATTTTCAAAATGTAACACATACATTGACTGTCCGGATCGAAGTGGTGAATTTTAAAGCAAATCTATAGATAGATAGATAGATAGATAGATAGATAGATAGATAGATAGATAGATAGATAGATAGATAGATAGATAGATAGATAGATAGATAGATAGATAGATAGATAGATAGATAGATAGATAGATAGATAGATAGATAGATAGATAGATAGATAGATAGATAGATAGATAGATAGATAGATAGATAGATAGATAGATAGATAGATAGATAGATAGATAGATAGATAGATAGATAGATAGATAGATAGATAGATAGATAGATAGATAGATAGATAGATAGATAGATAGATAGATTTTAGATAGATAGATTTTAGATAGATTTTCGATTTTATTCAGTATTGAATGTACATTCATGGATATATAAATCAACATGTATAATAAAACAATGTATACATACATGCATTTTTAAATAACCATGACAGGCACACCAACACTAAGGATTACACACAATTAAAAAAAAGTGTTGGTGGCATGACATAGAGAGGCATACTTATGTAAGTTATGTATTATTGACTATTACACAAATACATTAACTATATTGTATCACAGATAATCGGAATCAACAGTCAGGTTATGTTAAAAGGCAAGTTAAAGTTTAAGAAGTACAAATACTGAAAGTCACTATCAAGCATAAATTAATAACTACATGTAAATGAATAAATTAAAATAACAGATTATCAAGATAATAAATAAAAATAAATAATTAATTAAATGATAAAATAGATGAAAATATTGAATCTCTTAGATCTTAAATAAATAGATAAATAAATGAATAATCATTTTGACACACTAAAAATTTATATTAAATTGTCTAAAAAATGTTTTTTTAACTTTGGCTTTAAAAACAGGCAATTTCTCAGTCAGTGCTATACTAGCAGGCAATTTATTCCATAGGCTAATACCTGAATAGAAAAAGGATTTTGTGCCAAACCCTTTAACTTTAGGAATTGCAAACCCCCCCTGTTCACGTAACCTTGTATTGTATGAATGCACAGAATCTTGTGGTGTGAAATTGTCACCCATGTAGTCCGGGGCTATATTATACTTTATTTTAAAAACATGGCACAGAATGATCTGGTCTAGATGTTTATTGACAGGTAACCAATTAAGTAATTTAAAATGTTCACTTCCTATGTGTGACCTTGCATCTAAATCAAGCACAAACCTTATTAATTTATTTTGGGTTGTTTGAAGTTTGGATTTAAGTGACTGAGTGAGACCATGATACCACATAGAGCAGGCATAGTCAAAATGATATTGAATAAGGGCCATGACAAGGAGCTTCTTTGTGTGTTGAGTAAGGTTTCCTTTTTTACGGTATAAGTATTTTAACCTAGCATTAGCTTTTTTAAGTATAGATCGGGCCATAGTATCAAATGATAGGGTCTGGTCAATAGTTGCCCCAAGATATTTAACAGCAGAAGTGTGCTTGATAGTTGTACCATTACATGTAATGTCAAGAGTCGAGTTTGACCTTAGTCTATGTTTAGACCCAAATAAAATGGACTCAGTTTTACCCAAGTGAAGTGATAACTTGTTATCAACCAACCATTGGCTAACAAGATGCAGGTCGTCTTTCAAGGAAGTTTCCACAGAAGACTTGCTTTTACCTGATACAAGAATGCCGGAATCATCTGCATATAACAAAAGCTTGTTTTTTACCACAGCTGACATGTCATTAACATAAATTAAAAATAAAAGTGGACCAAGTATGGAACCCTGTGGAACACCACATGTTATTGGGGCAGTAGCAGAGTGGGTACCAGAGACATCTACTAATTGTTGTCTATCAGTTAGATAAGACTTAAACCATCTTATAATATCATCACCTAGTCCTGCAGCTTTAAGTTTTATGAGAAGAATGGAGTGGTCTACAGTATCAAAAGCCTTTTGGAGGTCTAGCAGAACCATGCCAATTACATGACCTTTATCCATTTCCATTCTAATGAAGTCTGTTAGATGTATTAGACAGGTATCTGTAGAGAATCCACTTCTAAAACCGGACTGGAATTTATACAATAGTTTGTTTATATAACTAGTTCCAGAATATTTGTCCGGTTTCCGGAGTAGAGGGGTTCCGGGATGACGGGATAAAATTACATTCAAACATGAAGGACAAAATTTGAGACCAACTGATTTGTCGAGATTAGAGGGGTTTCCGGATTAGAGAGGTCCGGATTAGAGGGGTTTCACTGTATTTATTTATTGTTTGTTACTATTTGTATTTACTTCATGACGATCATACTTATCACCTTAACGTGCTTCTAAACATGGACGAAAAGCCTGTCATTAGTCAGGCGTTAGCTAAGTCAATAAGGATGCTTGTAACGTTTATACCTAAATCAATATAATTCCATGCTGGCAAGTCTTGACGTAGATATTTCATTGATAATCATCAACTACATTAACGAACGTAAAAACATATGTCATGCAATCTCTATTTTATTAGCTGGCATTTCATACTTGGTCTTTGATCCCACACGACAAGCGGAAGTTTAAGCGATTAGTGGTTGAGTTAATTCACCGTTTGGTTTAAATCTTCACTTACAGATCACCTCCCACTTAATATTGACTTAATCCACACCCTAGAATTGTATATTTTTATATTATAATTGATTTAGCTTTGTAATCAATAATTCAAAGAGCGCTTTTTAGACATATTGTTTTCCTCGAACAATAACATTTCCGGTGTTAAGTTGTTAACGTTACAAAGTCCTCATTAAAAGATATCATAATACAACGACACCTATCAATTCGTATTAATCGGGCACTCATATGTTCTGCGTACACAGCGTGTGACAGTCTAATTTATTTTCTTGGTAAAAAAGGAGACTGGTTCCAATACCGTGTATAAAATATATCTATTTTATGTCGTGCATAGCCTTTTTTGTCAGTCATCTTTCTGCTGAATGTGTGCCTCCATCTGGATGAGTTGATACTGGGTCGCTAGATTAGACGACAAGCGCCGATCACTGACTTTGTCCCTGATATATAGAATGTTATTAAGATCAGCACTTGTTTGCATCGATATGAAAACAAAGTTTGATTTACAAACTTGAAAATGGTTATTTTGCATGCTTTTACTAATTTTGATTTTTCTTTGATAAAAGCAATACATTATTCAAACGTACACTAATCAAATTGTATATGAAACATGGTTTTGAACATTGATATACTAGTAATGAAGACTCTGTGTCTGTACGAAAAACATTGTGTGTAAAAAGATAATATTTAGTCAGACAGGGAATGTAGCACTCAACCCAAACGAGCACAGAAAATATAAAAACATACACGACTAAATGCATGACACAAAAAACTGAATTAAATATTTTCAGCAATCAAAAGGCAATCGTACAACTGCTTAAATACACAGTTTTAGCTGTCTTAAGACCTACAAAGTTAAATAACAGTATTCAAACGCTAAATATCCTGGTTTCAGCAGAATGAACTAGTTTATGATCATTGCTATTAGTTGAAGAAAGTATGTAAATAAATATGTTTACTACTTGTCTGTATTATGCTTAATAGAGATGTATACGCGATATACGATGTGAGGTTGGAAAGCGGATAACGGGTAAATGTATAAGGGGTGTTCTCAAAGATACGAATGATGACTATGAATTACAATATAAAAAATTTAAGGTATAGAGCCACATAAGTATCATAACACCTACACGCACATTTCAAATTCAAATTGCATAAACACTTGAGCAAACGAGTAATTTTGATTTACAAAAATAATGTAAACTAGTTGTATCCCAGATATAGTCTCGTGAGCATCGGTGATGTACACCGGGCACATTTTTTCAAATAAATCAATCAAATCAATCAATCAATCAAACAAACGAATCAATCTAATCAAATCAAATCAACCAATCAAACAAATCAATCAAATAAAATCAATTAATCAAATCAATTAATGAAAGCAAAGCAATAAATTAAATCAAACCAATCAATCAAGTAAAGTCAAATCAATCCGATCCAATCAATCAATCAAGTCAAATCAAATCAAATCAATCAATTAATCAATCAAATTGAAATCAATCAATTAAATCAATCAAATCAAATCAAACCTATTTGAAATCCAATCAATCATATCAATCAATCAATCAATCAATCAATCAAACAAACAAACAAACAATCAAATCATTTGTAAAAATGTATGGTTGAATTTTTTTAACATTCGGTGAACACACTACAATTCTTGTCAATAATATTTTAACAGAAGCATTTTTTTTCATTTTTATATCCGAAGTCATGGTTACAGTTTTGATAAAAATATATTCAATTTGTCTTTTTGGTAAAATACATGAACACTTTCACGGAAATTAAACATGGAAGCGAAAATGACATTTCGTAGCTATGTCCCTTTATATTTATATTTTAAAATTCCTTTGAGACAAGCCCTCGTTTTAAATCCGCTTATCCGCTCTCCGTTCACATCGGTTGTCGCGTATACATCTCTAATACCAGCAACAACGGTATATGTAGTAAGCAAAAGGTACTATTCACTACTTCGAAAACAGAATATATATTATTAAACTCATCCTACCTGATTACTCCATTTAATTGCGATGAAATAAGTTATTTATTATATAATGCGTACTTGTTGGCATCGATATCGACAAAAACTGATGAGTTAATGTAAAATTAATTAATACCAGGTGCATTTATTTAACAGTGGCGATGTGAAATTAGATTTGACATTTTATCATTGTACGGACGTTTGTAGTTTTTGGGGTTATACATGTATTTGTGTTTTTGCCGCCGTATCGATAGATTGGGAGGCATATAGTGATTCATCTGTCCGTCCGTTCGTCCAATCCTCCGTCCAGTCCGTTCGTCCGGTTAACGCAAATTGACCGTTTCTTCTAGCATCATTATAGCTTGCTACAAAGCTTCCATACTTGCATGGATGTTGTATATGAACACTCTCCACATGCCTGTATCACCTGACCCCATTTTGACTTTCACCTTGACTTTATTTTGGACTTATTGAAGGGCCAAATTCCTGGTTAACACAAATTGACCGTTTCTTCTAGCATTAATATGGCTTGCTACAAACATTCATACACGCCTGTATAACCTAACCCCATTTTTACCTTCACCTAATTTTTGACTTATATTTATTTATGGACAAGGCTTCCACAGGGGGCAAGAGCGTTTATTGAACGCAGCCTTGTTGTGTTTTTACAATTGGGTCCTGTTGATGTTTTGTTAATTTGTTTAATGGTGCTTAGTGTAATAGAAGCCATTATACCCAGGTTCAATATCGTGCTTTATATCATGTTTTGTTACCATGTATTTGGTCGACATAATAACAATGTAAAACTATAGTAAAGACCACCTCAATAACAATGCCAACACAATCGAGAGATTAAACCAAAATATAGTAATGGTGTTTCAATTATTGAAGTTTAACTACTAGTACTGAACTAGAAATGAGAACAGATGAAAGTTCACAGATATTATATTTATCGTTGGTGTAAGTTATTTCAATATATGTATAAATTACTGTTTGTTATTCACAAATGAAAAACAATACAGTTTAATGAAGTTAATAGTTAGATAAATTATTTGAGTGTTCTAGTAACCTAATTACGGGTTTCAGTACTGGGGTCGACCGGGTGAAAATCGAACCTTGCTAACTGGGTAGGCAACATTACTAAAGGCAGTCACAAGTATGTATTCAAATTGTTTATCTATATTCATCTCTGTCTTGCTGAAACATGTTATAAGATATTCGAATACATGAAGAAAACCACAGCCTGGTGTTATGTTATACTAATTTATTTTACAGGTCGATTGTGAAACAAATTTTCAAACATATTTTAACCACTCTCGACGCCTCATTCTTGATGTTATCCATCACCATGGGGGAATGAGAGAAGAAAGTTTCTCTTTCATACTGAGCGGCAAGCAAGGGAAATGTATGGTACCATTTTTATTTTGTCTTTGGTACATGACGCAGCCAGGGATCCAAATACATGACGGATCCACCGACGATGTGTATGTTTGTCGCTATTCTAGGCTCGCTATCTCTGGTTTATATTCATGGTTTGTTGTTCGGCGTAACGTATTGTGATCTTTATCTTACTTTTACATTTTACTTTCATGTTTGTCACCAATTTACGAGTTTGATAAAAACAATCCAGTTTATTTAAGTATTCCATTCTTGAAGTATTTCGCTTTATCCAGTAACTCAATCAAACAATTGTCTTCCAGCGATGCTTTTGGAAAGAACTGCTTTTTTCTACCTTTTACGCTTCGTTTTCGTTTGAGCGTTAAATGGTATGCATAACCTTGCTTTGTGGAGGCCTTTATGTCTTTCTTCATTTGCACCTTTGTTTAAGTGAACCAAATCGTAAATTTGCACTGCCAAATATGTCATCTACTATAAATAAAGTCGTTACTTACTTATGCAATTGCACTATTTCAAAAGATGGCGGCATAGATTACATTTATGGTTATATCCATGTACAAACAGTGAAATAGTCCATGTCATCTCATCAGTTCGTGTTCTGTTGTATAGGTCTTCCATGAGCCATTTAATATGCAAAATGTGCAACTCTGAAACAGATGATATATGTAGACATCTACTTGCCGAATGCATCATGTTTGCTCAGGATAGATCAAAACTTATAGACAATATAAACAGCCAGATAAACTCTTCCACAGCAGACTTCCTGCGACACTCAAGTGATGAAATTTTCATTCAGTCACTGTTTGATCAAAACATTCTATGCGTCTTCCAAGAACAGCCATGCTCATTAAATTACAAGCAATTTTTTAATCTAAGTTGCAAATTCATACACAAAGTATATGTGACATACTGTAACAAGAGTTAATCTTTGTATAGGACAAGCATCACTGTACATAATGTAATCATACCTTAAATGTGATCTTAACATTTTCGAATTTCGGTTAAGACATTTGAAATTAAGGTATTGAGTTGTACATAAAAAGCTGCACCATACCTTACATTTGATCTTAACATTTTCGAATTTCGGTTAAGACAAATGATATAAGGTTAATCTATTTAGTTGCACATAAAAGCTGCAATATACATCGGTACATGTAAAATAGAAATTGTGTTACTAACTTTATGTATGTATTTATTCATTGTGTTAATATACATTTATCTTAATATTGTACATAACATTATGCATGTCATGTACTATTTCACTTTCCTTAAAAATCATTGTAATGTATGTATGATATTTATATGTAATTGTAAATCACAGAAAAGTGGAAATAAAGAGTATATATATAGAACGTTATTACAATACTCAGAATACGTGATCATTACAATCATGTAGCAATACACTTAGCGAACAAATTTAAATTGAACCTTATATGTTAACTGTTGGCACGCAGACAACTTATTTGAATATTAAGATAAATCCTTAAGTTAAAACATTTGGCAAATGGTTGAGAGTTTCAACGCAATCCTGAGATATACTGTGTATTACTAATGCAGTTATGGTGTCATTCGTATCCAGAAAATAATTAAAGTGCGTGTCTGTATAGTATATTGTTAGACTGTTTGCATGGTATATAATACTTTAGAGAAGTCTCTACGAGCAAGTCTGAGACAGTTGTGAATGAGAGATGGAATTTATTTGACATATAGTAACGTCGTGGTGACATGCTAATACATGAAAATTCGTTGTTAGAAAATAGAATTGTTATTTGTTTTGTTCTTGGAGACAATAAATGTTGTATGGAGTTCATATCAAGTGATGTTAAGGTTTTGTGTACTTCTTGTTTACTAGACAGTCTTAATCGGAGTATTGGTAAATACAGTTAACCTCGTTATCTTTAGGATCCAACGGGACAAGCCAAATGCTCGAGATAAGCCAGTTGCTCGACATATCAATATTCTATGATGAAATGTTTTTATGACTAAGTTTAATTGTGTTCTACAACGTACGTGTTTGGTGCGTGTATTTGGTTGTAACTAGGAATATCGTCATCGTTTATAATGGTATGGTTACTAGACAGTCTTTATCGAAGTATTGGCAAATTGGGTTACATTACCAGCGAGCGATAACAGTTAGTTTACCTGTTGTACTTTCAAGATAAATAATAGTCAACTCTCTTACTGAGAAATAAACAAAAGTCAACGAAAGTCAAATCGATTTTATCGTTGTTTTTCTGGTGTTGACTTTCGTATAGCATTAGTTGCTCACAAACATCGGGATACTTACGATCAATACAAATCATGACAAGTAGTATGATTCGATGCTACATTTCGAGCTTAAACTAGTATATTTGGCAGGTTTTCGGTCAGCTTTGGCAAGACTTCACAGCTAGACTGGTGCTTTGTTTTAAAACTGATTTTACACTGCAGAAAATATGAGACTTTCTTTTAAACAAAACTGTACATAAATGTAGAAGTGCCTGGCTGTTTTGTGTGAACAGTTTTTAACACATCGCGAGAATAGACATATATATTGAGGAATGTAATTAATGAAGCTGGGCATCTGCATCATATTTCTTTTGTAATGCCAACCGTATGTCAGATTGTTCAGAGGTCGTACATATTGCACATTGTTATACAAATAACGAATTTAACTCATTTTCTAGTGCTATATGTGTATATTGGCATAGCAAGCATTGTCCATTTTCGACAAAATCATAATAATACCAAGGTGGCGTGTATGTTTGTAGTATGGATTCACTTCCAGCGATCGAGAAAGGTTTGATTATCGGTTTTTCTTTCAAGATTAATGATAGTCAACTATTTAGCTGATGCAACTGAAAGAAATTGTTATCGCTGTTTGACTTTTGTTGACTTTCGTAACGTATACATTGGTCGTTGGGGGATTAAATTTTTTTACAGAGTACCAAACCTCACGCTTACCCACAGGCAGCCCTAGATAATTTCCCTACTACAGGGCCTTTTGTTTGCAACAAACCTGGTTTGGTTACCATCTGGTTTGTTAAATTATCCGTTTGTTCAGTAAAAATTGTTTGAAACGAAAACAAGTATTGCCATTTGTTTAAAAATATCTCGAACCGGTTTGTCAAACCTTCCAAACTACCACCGGAGTCGGTTTGGTGCATCCGAAATTACATGCAGTTGAACGCAGGAAAATGGCCGACAATGTTTACGATTACTGAATCTCTTAGTACACAATTTCTTATATGATCTGATTAGCTATGGTCAGAATTGTACGCTATATTTATGAATTGACAATGTTTTAATCTAACGTAAAGAGAGCAATATCAATTATATATCATCCTAGTATTCAATGTATCAACCAAATTTCCAAATATGACAGCCTAATCAGGGAATAACAACAGAAATAAGATAAAACTTCATTCTTTATTATTATTTTTCTTTATAAGCGTGTGTTCCTATTAATATTATCAAGACCATAGTAAAACTCTTTTCTGTCGCCTTGGTGATCATAATGTTTCTTCAAACTACCCGTTTGTTCGCCACTCAGTTTAAATCGAAACCAAGTTTAGTTTACTGTCCAACGTTTAACCAAACCTAAAACCCAAAATGAAACCGGATATTTTCAACAAAAGCGCCCTACATAATTCTGATAAATGCAAACTGCATCAAATAACGCCAAATTAAATAGAAGATCGTTTTATCACTAATCACGGCTCGAAGTCATTAGGATCGTAAAGTACAAGCATCATAAGAACACAAATTGAACTTTGTCTTAATATAACGGCACTGCGTTGTATTTAACATGCGATAAAGAGATTACACATTGTTTTAAAGCCAACACTGCTTTTCCAGTTTAAGCAGTTTTAACTGATACTTGTAAGCATGTGTGCATGCGTCCAAATAAACTGGGAAATGTTTGTATTAAATTTGAATTAAGCAGTAATAATATATTGTTCGAGAACCATGCTGTCAATACCGTCATCCGACAAACTAGGATTTAAGTATACATGTCATATAGCAAAATCGTCCAAATAAAACTTGATAATGCTGTTGTAGCATTGTGCCATTATGACATCAACTGTGTTTCGTTACAGGTGAGTTGCTTTCTGTAGGAGCATACAAACTGTATTACTATGCAATGTGTCTATATGAATATGTGTTTTATTTATTTCCTTATCGAGAGCCCGTTGCCAAACCAAACCGCTACCGAGCGCTGGGTAGCCTATGCTGGGAAACGTCTTGCTTCAAAAAAGGCGCTACATAGCGGACGAAGCGGAAAAAAGGAACTGGCGTTGTGCAAGAATGCGCTCGGTAGCGCTCGCTCGTAGCGTGTCGATGCAAAGACATAGGAAAGCGCCCGAAGGCGCAATTTGGAAGCGGCTTGGTTAGGCAACATTTATTGATCATTCATTATGAGGTTGATTATCTCATTATCTGAATATTTAACCTGAAAATGTTTTACTTAGTGTGGTATGTCTGACAATATGGGTTCACATGCGATAGAGATACATATACTTGTAATTTCTCAATGTGTAGACACACGACTGTAAAACTGTATGTCTGCTTAACAAATTAATGTTAATTATATTGATAATAATCAATATATTAATTTAATTGATAATTTATATTTGATTTTACTTAAAGATTGTTCGTAGTGCTCTTCAATAGATAATATACTTAATGGGAATTGTGCATGACATTATATTCTGTATCGGGCATAAGGATCATATTGTCTATGACATGGCATTAGTAGAAAGTATTGGGAAACATTACATGTTTGCGTGCGCATGTCAAGCCTACTTGATTCTGGTTGGAGTGGTTAATGGACTCTTGATTCCCAAACTTTGTTCATGAAATACCGATAATGTAAGCAGAATATAAATTTAAGACATTCCTTTAGATGTTAAGATGTATAACATGCAATGTTACACTTATTGCGTACGTTTTGGAATCTTTGAGTCTGTATTTATGATATGCATTGCTTATATTAAACTAACTAGAATCGACCTACAGGCATATAGAAGTTGATACTCTCAAACTGATTGAAGAGTGTTACTGAAATGTCCAGTGCCAAAAAAGTATAATGAATTGGGCTGGGGACGTATTAGCGCAAGGAAAACGAAGCTACACAGCTACTATTTAGCACAACAAAACTGTATGCGGGCTCGAAAATATGCTAGCTCTGCATGGAAATTACCCAAGCCGTAATGACGAAAACAAGGTTCCGATGACTCTCGAGTGACTATCAATAAGTATGGAACGCCATAGCTGTCTTTTGTTGACGCTTGTCATGTTAAATTGTTATAATATCATTTGAACATGTCTATACGACATGTTAAATTGTTACAACAACGTCTTAAATTGTCGAAATGGCATGTGAACTTCTCAGTGCAACATTATTATATGTCAAGTCACACTGTTAAACTGTCCAAGTATCTTGTGAACATGTCTATATGCCATGTTAAATTGTTAAAATAGCTTCTTAGCATGTTCATTCGGCATGTGAACTTCTCAACAGAACGTGTAATACTGGTAAAGGACAGTGATAAATTGTTAAAAACCATTTGAAGATGTCTATAAGCCATGTTAAATTGTCAAAATAGCTTCTTATCATGTCCAATAACCATGTGAACTTCTCAACAGAAAGTGTTATATTGTTAAACAAAAGTGGTAAATTGTTAAAATATCATTTGAAGATGTCTATACGACATGTCAAATTGTTAAAATAGCTTCTTATCATGTCCAATAACCATGTGAACTTCTTTATAGAACGTGTTATATTGTTTAACAACAGTGGTAAATTGTTAAAATATCATTTGAAAATGTCTACATGCCATGCTATAGTGTTAAAACGGTATTTTAACATGTCAACGAGGCATGTGAACTTCTTAATAGACAGTGTTGTTGTTGTTCAAATTTGTATGACGTCATCAATAACATAAGTTCCTCCCGCGTGCATATTGAACAAAGATGGCGGAAATTGTTCAATATGCACACGGGAGGAACTTACGTCGACAAGTTAAAATATCGTTTTAACACTATAACATGTCGTATAGACATCTTCAAATGATAGTTTAACAATTTACCACTGTTGTTTAACAATATAACACGTTCTATTAAGAAGTTCACATGCTGAATGGACATGATAAGAAGCTATTTCAACAATTTAACATTTCATATAGACATCTTCAAATGATGTTTAAACAATTTACCACTGTTGTCTAAGAATATAACACGTTCTATTAAGAAGTTCACATGGTTATTGAACATGATAAGAAGCTATTTTAACAATTTAACATGTCTTATAGACATCTTCAAATGATATTTTAACAATTTACCACTGTTGTATGAAAGTATAACTCGTTCTGTTGAGTAGTTCAAATGGTTTTTGGACATGATAAGAAGCTATTTTAACAATTTAACATGGCATATAGACATTTTCACATGATATTTGGACAGTTTAACAGTGTGACTTGAAATACAATAATATTGCACTGAGAAGTTCACATGCCCTACCGACAATTTAAGACGTTGTTGTAACAATTTAACATGTCGTATAGACATGTTCAAATGATATTTAAACCATTAACCACTACCGTTTAACAGTATAACACGATGTGTTGAGAGGTTCGCATGCTCATTCGACATTGTAAGACGTTGTTTTAACAATTCAACAACGCATATAAACATAATTATTTAAATGATAGTTTAACAATTCATCATTGTAGTTAAAGTCTAACATGATAATACGAAGCTTTGAGAAGTTAACACGTTCTTCTAACATTATCAAACGTTTTTCAACAATTTAACATGTACCGTAGACATATACAAATGGTGATTTGACAATTTATCGATGTGGTTTAACAGTATAACACGATGGCTTGAGATATTATTGTATTCTTTTAACAATTTTAGACGTTGTTTCAACAATATAACAGGGCAAGTTGACATACTCAGATGATAGTTTGACAAGTCAACAGTGTGGTTTGACATATTAACACATTGTACTAAGAAGTTCACATGTCCTACCGACATGACAAGCGTCAACAAAAGACAGCTATGGCGTTCCATAAATAAGTTTGACAAAGATCATTGTGATGGCTTTAGAGCATGAAGCAGATCTATAAGTACCAATGTATAATGATTTATTTTTTATCATGCACAAGTTCATGACGCTTTGTTGCAGAGTGAAAAACGCCTTTTATTTGTAGAGTGCTTTTTAATGGTAGAATGTTCAATAGCATAACGCAACATTTCGTGCAAAAATATTAATAAATATATTGGGTATATGGTACCAAAACGTGCACAAACATTTGCTAATGTGTATTTTGAAATGTTGGGTTATGTCATATACGGTGTTCATACATATATATAGTTTATTTTCCAACATATAAGACTTTACAGTCTATGAGCATTACAAATATTTACAATACAAATTTAAACATACAATGGTCAATGGCACCAGTAATAATACGTGTACATAATTATGTATAGTCACTGAGTCAAGTCAAAATTATTGAAAATACGGTATAAATTGAAACATGTTATTACAACGTTAATAGTGAATAAAATTGTGTATGAAAACACGAAACAAAATAAACTTCCAAAGTTATAGTAAATACAATACAATACCTATTAGCATTTTTGTAGTATAACGAATCCACACAAAAAAACGTTATACTTGGAGTGGATGTTGCATAAGAGTGGATTAATTTGTATAAAATGTTTTTGTCAATTCAAAGGATTTGTGAGTATACATAGCAAGATTTCTGATGACAGTTTTATTTCCAGAATTTATCAAATCTATAAATTTAATAATATTTGCACGCTTCCAATAATATTTCTTTATATGTAGTTTTCTAATATCATTATATAATGGACATTCAACAAAAAATGAAACTCATCTTCAAGGACATTGCATAACCTACATTTACGTTCATTATAAGGTGTTTTTACTGGCTTGTGCCACCTTCCAGCTTCGATTTCTAATCTATGAGATGATGTTCTTAGTCTACTTAATGCAATGCGAAATTTTTCGATATTCATAACATCTATATAAGGTTGTAATCTAAAGGTACTAAATAATTTATACGTTCTAGCTCTCGATGAATCTTCAATATCGCTATTCCAGATTTGTAAGTAATTATCATGTAGTCGTTGTTTAAATGTGCATAAAAAAGTATTTTCTTAACCAACCCCTTGGTTCAACCAAACATGGGTCTACATGGAAATGTACCAATTTGCGCCTGGAAAGGGTGCGACAGCTCAACGATGCATTTTTGGGAACTATCATGCGTCCGCCACACGACAGACAGATGTATGATGGTCATGCGATGGTCGCAGGTCATAACAATTGACGCGCGAAAGCCTTAAGATTTTGTGGTCCGATGGTGTCAAACGCGATAAAATTTCTTAAGTTTGTTGTACGACGGACATAGGATATTCCTCAAATTTACATCTAAGACTCGTCGTATGACAATTGTGAAAGGGGTTTAACTTTGATTTTAAAATGTTTGGAAAAATTTATTTGTTACAAGCTTCATTTAAATGAGAGTTAAGAATTTCCCTGAAAAATATGCTAAAAGTGTCTGTCTGTAGGATGCCTGGAGCTAGTATAGGATTTAATTACTGATAAGGAAGAGAACTTTGTAGGAATCCACTTAGCTCACTCAGTAGAGCATTGAACCTTCTTAATATATAGCAAATTGTTCCAGGTTTGAGCCCTGGTCCGGCTACATACTTTTTTAACCTTGTTTCATTATTAACGTTCCCGTAGATGATACCATGTACTATTCTGTATAAACTGTTATATAGAGTCGGTTATGTTACTGATGTACGCACGTGCGTAACATTAAATATAAATATAAGTCTCAAATTTTCACGAATCGTGAGGACCCCCAACCATAACCACCAACTTCAAGGCTTATGAGTCAATTCAAATCTGGCTACGCCCCTGTCGAAGTATTCGATATTACACATTTCTGATTATTTGGCTTATTATTCTGACTAATAAATTTAAACATACACCGGAATGGTCATGTAGCGTTGTTGCTCATTTTGGCATACTAATTGGTTAAATTGGGTTGTTTAAATTGGGTCATTCAGCTTGGGCTGTTAAGCTCATTGGAGCTAGGTCATTCTTGGTGACACTCGACTAAGGCTTGTTGCTTGTTGAAACTACGTCATTCGGCCGGGGCTTTCGGTGTTTATTTATTATTGTATCTTTCCGCCGTTTTACATTTGAAACTAGGTCGTTCTGAGTGGGCATTCAGCCTTTTGATTGCTGAAACTGTTTCATTCAGATTTTTGACAGCTGGGATTTGGGCGGATCATTTTTCTCGCTCGGCTGGGTGTTGGGCATTGTGCCTTGTATATTTTTATGATTTCGGTGCTCGACTGGTTAAGTAGAGTGTAGCCATCCCTGTCCGACTTAATGTTATCTTTTTGCTCAGCATCCTAACTGCAAAAAACACATCCTAAGCAATACCAGTAAATTTTCTGGCTGCAGAAAACTATTCAACTTCAATTCAACTTCAATATTTTATTTGATGTAAACATATAAAATGTTTATTGCCAATGCAATAATAATAATGTGGCATAATTTGATTTGTTCTTTCCCTGCATGCATTAATTCTAATCGTGAAAGTACGGCCATCTCAGTTTGTCTACTAAATATTGCAATGCATAAAGCCGGGGTGATCAGAATTACATACATTTGAACAACCTCAGGTCTTTCAGCTCTTTGATTCCTGTTTACCCTTAAGTACATGACTGTAGTTAAAATGCATACATGTTTCTTTATGTAAACTGTACATACATAGATACATACAATCTACATTAATTTATTAATTAAGATGTATACATGATTCTTTATGTAAACTGTACATACATAGATACATACAATCTACATTAATTTATTAATTAAGAAAGAAAAAATCTCCGTTAAAGGCCATGCCTTAGTTCATATTATCGGCTATGCATTGTATATCGAAGTACACATGTGTAGTTGTATCAGCAGAAACTGGACATTAATTTATGACAAACCCACTGTCCTGGCTAAAGGCTAGTAGCGGCACCTAACTTGTTTAATATAGAATAGAATAGAATATAGTTTATTTGCATATTCAGTCCTGAAAAGGACTTTTTACAAAGCAACATTAATACAATTACATAAATAGCATGGTGATATATGACGGGAAAATATGCGATATGATATTATACCAAATTAGAAAAAATCTTTTATATATGTAACCGAGGTATATATGTATGAGACGAATTTAGGCCCGGGTTCGGGAGAGACGGTATTTTTATTTTTTTTAGAAAATTTATAGTTTATGTACTGATATTATATGTTAAGCAAAACCGCTCTTATTATCCGAGAGATTGTACATTACATACAATATAATTGTACAAAGAAACATAGTTTATGAAATACAAATGTATAGTGTTTCCATTATAAAGTTTACCTTGTCGAAACGAAATACAAGGCATACTTAATGGTGTAAGGTTACATTTATAAATGATTTAAATAACATATTTGAAATAAAAATGCAATACATGTATTAATGCACATGACAAAATAACTATAAAATAAATGATAATCGACAAATGACAATAAACAAACATTTAAGATACGGTATATGTACATGTTAAACGTGTTAATGATCTATCAATACAATTACGATAACATGGCATGAAGTTGTCTTCTTTCGATGAAAGCATGGTGAATAAAAGTGGCAAGGTTTCTAATATCAGATACATTTTCACTAGTAATTAATTGTATAAATTTAAACATATTTGGATGTCTCCAATAATAAGGTTTAAGTAATTTTTCACGAATCTCTGAATAAATTGGACATTGAATGATAAAATGATATTCGTCCTCTAACAAGTTGCATGCAATACATAAACGTTCATTAAAAGGAACCGGTAGGGGTTTTTTCCATCTCCCTGTTTCTACATAGAGCCTATGCGAAGACATTCTTAATTGTGACATAGATATTCTATACTTTTTAATGTTGATAATCTCAAGATATTTATTGTGAGTAAAGTTAGTGAAGGTTTATAAATGTTGATGTGATTATAACCGCTCTCTGTGTCAATTGAGAATATAAAATAAGTTCAATTACTCCTCTGACTTTAGAAAAGTGCATTTGCCCTTTAAGTGTAGACACCTATATTTAATAATCAAAAATGTCACGCTTCAATGAACGAGTAAACGTTTGTAAATACGAGAATATATGAGAATGCGTGAGAAAATATGGATTCAGTTGAATTATTAGGAAGCCGCGATAAGCCGCGATAAGCGGCTTCCTTCTTGGAATGCAATGTGAATTTCTCTCAGGGAGGTTAAAGGACTCCTCCATAGGGCTAGAAATGGCTTCATCCACTGCTGGTGACTCCTCTATAAGGCTAGCAATGGCTTCATCCACTGGTGGTTACTCCTCCATAAGGCTAGAAATGGCTCCATTCACTGATGGTTACTCCTCCTTAAGGCTAGAAATGGCTTCATCCACTGGTGGTGACTCCTCCAAAAGGCTTGAAATGGCTTCGTCCACTGGTGGTGACTCCTCCATAAGGCTAGAAATGGCTCCATTCACTGATGGTTACTCCTCCTTAAGGCTAGAAATGGCTTCATCCACTGGTGGTGACTCCTCCAAAAGGCTTGAAATGGCTTCGTCCACTGGTGGTGACTCCTCCATAAGGCTAGAAATGGCTTCATCCGCCGTTGGTGACTCCTCCATAAGGCTAGAAATGGCTTCATCCTCTGGTGATGACTCCTCTATAAGGCTAGAAATGGCTCCATCCACTGGTGGTGACTCCTCCAAAAGGCTTGAAATGGCTTTGTCCACTGGTGGTGACAACTTTATAAGGCTAGAAATGGCTTCATCCACTGGTGGTGACTCCTCCGTAAGGCTAGAAATGGCTCCATCCACTGGTGGTGACTCCTCCAAAAGGCTTGAAATGGCTTTGTCCACTGGTGGTGACAACTTTATAAGGCTAGAAATGGCTTCATCCACTGGTGGTGACTCCTCCGTAAGGCTAGAAATGGCTTCATCCACCGGTGGTGACTACTACTGAAGGCTAGAAATGGCTTTATATGCTTGTTGGGAGTTCACGACATGGGATAATTATGACTTTTCTAGTTGTAGTACGAAAAAAGGCGTCTTTTATTTTGTTTTACAAGGTGTATAATTGTCCTTTTTACACAAACAATTATTTATATATAGACCTATATTTAAAATAATTTCATTATTAAGCATTATAAAATTGAATCAGTAACACCTGAAACGTGAAAAAATGTTATAAAGTTGCTTTTTTGTACTTTGACCTTATAACTACATTGACCCTAACCTTGACCTTGAAATTGTCAGTGTTGCAAGGCAATTTGCTGCATATCATGAGATATACCAGAATGCAAATATTCAACATCATTTACATGTATGAAATTTAAGTCTCATTTGATTCGGTTTATTGTCAATTGTGGCGGTTGTACTACTGATGACGGTGTGTATGAAAGTTCTTCTGATCGCATATCCATTGGTTTTAGCTTATAATGGCGCCCATTATGAAGTTTCACAATTTACGTGATTTTACCCCACCCACTTCACTATATTAAGCATGACCAATTTTAAAACAGCGAAATGCTGCAATAAATATATCTTATAATACAAAATAGACTTGTACTGTCTATATTAATCAAAATAAATCATAGAATGCAATTTCTGCAAATTGTCATTATTCTCATTTTTGCAGTTTTTTACCCCACCCACTCTTAACAGGCGAAGTCATGTAACGTGTTTATTTGTACAATGTCTCATTTATTATATACAGAAGTAGCTTGAAGAACATTTCAGAATAGTTTATCATAGGTCAGAAGAAAAACAGAGCTCAGAGTTTAAAAACAATCATTGGTTAATCTCGTTATTAAATCTTTAAAACTATTTATGAAATTTTACCCCACCCACTTTGTAAAATAGAGCACGAGCAACCAAAACTGATTTCAAAATGCATAATTTCATTCACATTATATAAGTCAACCCAATATGGTCTAAATACATAAATAATTAGTTAAAAAGAGGCAGTTTCTTATTTTTTCACTTTTGATGTGAATTTACCCCACCCACTTCACACCCTTAGGGAACGCATAAAACTAAAAAAGTTGTACATCTTACACCCTCATATTTTTCACACTAAATATATAGAATAAATGAAACCAATTAAAGGTAAAATTTACAGTCATAAATGTACTTTTAAGTTATTGACAATACAAAATTAAGAAAAATACCCTAAAAATAGCCAATTTTGGGCCTCTATATGGGTCATAGCTTTTCCAAAATGTCGAAATTTACTATTAAAACAAATAAAAATGTGTCTTCCATTCATTTTTCAACTTATAAGTACATTTTGAAACATATTTGTGAGAAAACAATTCATTTCATGCACAAATAAGCGTTCAGTACCATTTTCGCGTAAAAATGGCGGCCCTCTTGGACGCCATCTTGGATGCTGAGCGGTTGTGAAAGAGGAAATTTGTAAGAAATGGATTTTCTTAATGTTCGGTCATATGTCCAACTGTGGTGCAAGTTTAAGAGATGGACTCCAATTTTGAATAAATCGCCCTCAGCTCTTAGGCTAACAAGTTACTGCTAGTTAATACAATGAATACATTTGTTTGCTTGAATATTGCAGCTTTTAATTGATGAATATATATAAACCTATTTCAATGCTTATTGATCCCACCCTATTTACATTTTTTTGGATTGAAAATGTTCGTAATTAAAAAAAAAAATTCTGTTTTAATAATAATTGCTGATCCCTTTGACCGTAGACTTGCTGAGGTGTCTATTTTCCTTTTCTTCAAAACTTCTTAACTGATCGGTAGTTTTATTCATTTACAAATGATGTACTCAGATGTTTTCGCATGAAAACAATAATATAGGGTTTCATATGAATTTTCTTATTGATCAATTAAAGATAACGAAAATAAATTGCTGAAATTCATACAGTAAAAAGGTGTAGTCTATTAAGTCTGTACTATAAATAGCACTTATTGATTCTGGTTGCTGGTCCACTAATAACTGTTACCGAATGAATCGGGAACCAAGCGAAGTGACTACTAAACGACGGTATCCTACGGTTTTGTCCGGTATCAATAGAAAATCCCGGTATTGATAGTTAATCACGCTGTATAGTACATTAATTATGTTGTATAATTGAAACATGTCTGAGGCGGGTGAGTAACTAATTATAGATAGTGCAAATGGGTGTGTGCAGAAAATGTCTATTTAGAATGGTCACATAATAATATTTCAGTGATTTATACTGTGCTTGTAATTGTATAGGCAACGCGTGTATATCAGAACGTTTTGTGCGTCCATATAGATGAATTTTGACACAATTACAACCATTTCAGTGCCTGCCATCTGACGGTGTCTTGTCAGCTCTACATCTCCTATACCCTTAATTGGTCCGATTTTAATGAAACTTCATAGGAGTGATCAGCATGAAGTATTTTCCAGTCATCAAGGGATTTTGAAAAGACTTTGCAAAAATGATAATGACACAATGTATCATGCCCAAGACCTAGTTCCAAGGTCAAGGTCACAGCTGTCAGACAATAAACTGGGTGTATTTTGCATCTGTTCCATTACTCTACCATTCATAAAGGGATTTTCATATCACTTGGCATAAATGTTAACCATAATGAGACGGATTTGTCATGCACAAGACCTAGCATCAAGTTCATACTTTAGTTTTTTATTGTGTATTGCAATGATTTGTCTTTACTGACATAACAAAGCAGGGGCATCCGTGTCGTTCAGACCACAGGTCCGTGAAAAGTGACCTAGCCAACCTTTCATGGACCTGTGGTTCAGACACATTTACAGTTTTGGTTTGGAACACGACTCCTTAAGTTTTTTTCTGTCAGATTATACACCAAAACATTAGGGCTTTCGTTTGATGCCTTGCATCAAATATTTTTCTTGTTGACACTAGGTATTTCATTTCAAGGTTTCTAGGTCAGTGAATGTTACATTATATTCAATATATGGTTTCTGATGATTTATCTTGGCAGTGTAATTGAATGTTGCCATGAGAAAAAAAACATAATAGCGGTACTGCCAAATATGGTACTAATGGTGGAAATGTAGGAGAAAAGATCATCTGACAAAGTGAAGTCGACAGGAACAGTTAAATTGATTAGAGACTGTAAAATCGAACAGTGGAGGCAGCACCCAATTGATTACAACCAGAGTTTACCTAAGTGAAGACAATAGTCTAATAAGTACACATGCCAAGTTTGAATCACGAAAACCACGAAATACATACATGCTTAGAGCTGCATTTCTTTTGGAACGCCCCACGAATTGTTCAGTCAAATACTGGTTCATTTTGTGATTTCAATTTAAGCTTAATTTGATCTAAGACGTTCTAGAAAATCGGAAGTTTCAAAATGTGAAATATAGCCGAGGGAACTAAGTACGATTTTAGTCAGAAATATTTCGTCACAAATTGAGTAAACCCAAATAATGTGATACTCTTTGTAGTAAATTGCTTTAATCCATCGAGATTATAGCGACTCGTACACTTACACACAGCAAAACGTATTTAAGTGCACACAGGATTTTTACGTTATAACATTTTTATTTATTATTATTTTTGCATGACATTTTGAGTACATGGTATTGAATATCACAGGATTGGATTATAACATTGTCACTTCAAAATGAAATACAGCGGCCCATTGAACCAAGAAACATGTTTCAATTTTTCACTCAACAATACGGTGGTAATTCACTTAAGATATTTTAATTGTTATGTGCAAGGGGAGATAATCCTGTCGGAAATTGCATTTTTATGAAAAAGTCGGTATTTCTACACCTTAATTGGGCTTTGTTCGTATCATTGTTTTATTTATTTCTGTCTCCGTGATTAGAACATACACTTGAAAACGAACTGTATAATAAAGCGGACACATATCTGCATTAGTAACCAGACACACGCCCGATTAACACAACGGCAAAAGTGTGTGACTTTAGATTCTCCTGATGTCATCATGTGTTTATTCTGCTTGTGTCAATCGTAATCAGATGTTAAAACATCAATTGTATTGTAATTCCACACATCCAAACCAGGCCTCAACAAATATTTTTAAAAGCACTCGTCCTGCAATATAGACAAAGAAGACAACCCCAAAATCTTACTTGTCCTGCAGATGTTGTGGACGAGTGGATTCATTGAGGCCTGCAAACTACATGTGTTGAAAATTTTAGCAAGACCAAACACGTATTGACAGCGTTATGGGTAAATAAAAACATGTGTACTTATAAGTTTTGTTGAGTGTATATACAGCCAGGTATAAGACAAGTTCACCAGTATTTTAAGCGTACATGTAAATAATGTATAAAAATCATGCAAGAAAGACAATAACCGTTATGACATCCTTGTCATGGGAAACTAGTCGGTACTTTTGGACATCGTGCTAACAATATGCTTATTAAGAGTATAATTACAATAACTAAAGCATTTGTTACATCACTCTCGCGATTATTTGGTCGCACGATTTATTACTCCAACAAATAGTATTACATTAACATTCAGGTCATGCACAAAATCGCAGACATCCCGACAGACAGCAGACATCACAGCGATGCTGAAACTTGGACTTTCAGTGGTTAAGTTCATTTTCTCGTTCGGTTATGGGTTGGACTTTGTGCCGTGTGATAGTGGTGTATCTATGTTCTCGGTGCTCGGCTGGTTCAGTTGAGTGCTAGTTTATGCTTATTAATTTAAGGTCGATTGTGAAACAAGTTTTTCCAACTTATATTAATCACTCTCGACACCTCATTCCTGATGTTATCGATCGCCACGAGGGTATGAGAGAATAGAAACCAGTTCCCGTTTATGCTGAGCGTCTAGCAAGAACATTTCTGGTACCGTTTTAATTTCGCCTTTGGTCAGATGCGGCCAGGGATCGAACCCGAGACCTCCCGCCCTCGAAGCGAACGCTCAATCACTAGGCTATCGATGAGTACTGCCTTCCTTGTTCGATTTTCTACTGTCGTTTTACCATTTTCATAAGTGTTTTGCATAGAATTAAACATGTTGGCATGAATAGTTGAAACACATATATACTTATACATACCGTACTTCATAAATAAATAATATAGCACTCTTCGTGTCTGCGATCCATTAATACACCGTAATCCAATGTGATTAAGTGCGCCAGCCTCATGTATCCATCTATTCATTTTGCCGACCAGAACCTATTTTTTCGATAGATAGATGTGCATTGCTTATGCCAGCATACCTTAATGAATTATTAAACTATGGAATTTTTGTTTCGGTGTCTGCACTTCTGTACAAATATAATGCTGTAATTTCATTTGTCAAGTGATACCAACTAAATTAAACAAGAGGGCCATTAGCCCTATAACGCTCACCTGATGACTAGCTGTTTAACAGAATCAGTGACCTGGTGACCTAGTTTTTGACCCCAGATGACCCAGTTGCGAACTGGACCTAGATTTAATAAATCCACACATTGTGGCCAAGTGTCATTAATAACACATAAAAACGTGACATCTAGAATGTAATCAATGTTTTTCGTTCATGTGACCTTGTGACCTAGTATTTGACCCCAGATGACCCAGTTGCGAACTTGACCTATAATTCATAAAAACACATATTGTGACCAAGTTTCATTCTGATTACATCAAAATACGACCTCAAGAGTGTTAACAAGGTTTTCTTTGATTTGACCTGGTGACCTAGTTTTTGACCCGTGATAACCCAATTACAAACTCGACCTAGATTCATGTAGACATACAATGTAACCAAGTTTCATTAAGATTATTTCAAAAATGTGACCTCGAGAGTGTTAACAAGGGTTTTCTTTGATTTGACCTAGTGACCTAGTTTTTGACCCCAGATGACCCAATTACACACTTGACCTATATTTTATAGAAACATACATTGTGACCAAGTTTCATTAAAATTATGTCAAAAATGTGACCTCTAGAGTTTTAACAAGGTTTTTCTTTGATGTGACCTAGTGTTTGACACCAGATGACCCAGTTACGAACTTGACCTTGATTTAATAGAGACAAACAATGTGACCAAGTTTAAAAAAGATTAAGTGAAAACTATGACCTCTAGAGTGTTAACAGTCCAATTGTTGACGGCGGACGGTGGACGGCGCACGACGGACAAAAGCGTGATCACAATAGCTCACCTTGAGCTTTATGCTCAGGTGAGCTAAAAAACAATATACATTAAATGACTCGAGGGTTGTCTGGAAGCTACTGTAATTGCTTTGGAATAATAAGCAGTTACCACAGTCTTACGGGCATTCATCCTAATGTTGACTCTCTTAATGAATAACGAAAGCTTGTTGTGAAATTGAATCCTCTAAATAGTATAACATGAAATTAATACACGGATCCTCAGCATAATACCTCCAGGACATTACCATACTTATATAAGTCAAATAGTTGGCTGCGGGCAGATAATTTAGTTGTATAGTTTAGGGTGTGTTTTTCTGGAGTTTGGATGCTGATCGAATTAATTCCCGTGTATGTCTAAATCTATCTGTCCAAATAATTCCAATACATGTAATATCGGGTAATACCGATTAATCTAGCATAATCAACTATAATATGGAACAGTAATTTAGAACTTTATTACAACATATGTCTTTAATAGATATAAATCGTATTCAGTTTAAACAAACAATTATCCTCGAATTAGTTGGTTGTTTAATGCGCCGAACGAAAGAAAAAGTTCCAAATAATTTGAAAAATATCTATCATGTATCAATACCATGCTTCTGTTAATCTAGCAATGTGTTCTCTATGGGATGTAATTCATTGCCCATTATATGTGTGACGGACCGAGAAGCGCTTTGCTTATGCAGCTGCAGACACCTGATGTTTAAATACATGGTCTCAATTTCCGTCCGTCCACAGTTTCAGATAGTTATGCTTTCTTCGGTAAATAAACTATTGCAATGCGACAAAGACCGGTGTTATCCGCATGAAATAATTGAATTAGTCTGGTTCACGACATTCTTGCAAAATCCTGTATTTTTATTTGAAATCGTAAACCATCGAGAACAGGTCACGTGTCCCTCCATGGTCTTTTCACTTTGAACAATCCAATAGACCTGCGGGCTTCAGCAGAATTATACACCAACACAGTAGGTATGTACAGTGACATTTTACCCGGATGTACTCGACTATTACAATCCAATACCTCCGATAATGTATGACTTATTTGTTTATAAATCACATCTCACGCTTAAACAACTTCCTATTTATATTTTGCTCAGAAACTCTGTAAGATGACACGGTTGATTAAATTCATTTTCTTGACATTGCCTTCAGATGATTGCCCAGACTGTTCGATTCTATGTTCATCAAAATATACGTGTGGAAGGAAACATTTCAGAGCATTAATAGTACGTGTAGTACAATGTCATTGAACTGGTGATTTTTGCGTATTTTTTGTCAATTTTTTCTGACCCGTCGCGGGTCATCTGCTTGACCATTAAGCTGGGTGCACACTATGAACGTTTGTACCAGCGTTGGCTAGCGTATCAAAAGTCGAAAAAAGAGCCCAAACGTCGATGAAATAACGCTCGCGAGGAGGAATATTTTGGTTCACAATGCGAACGTTGTGTATCTAACGCACGCTCGCGTTTTGGAACGTTTCTCAGCGCTTGACTGCGTTTGACAGCGGTTAACGTTTATCTGCATTGTAGCTATTTTATATCGGCGTATGCGAACTTTTGCCAACGTAGGTAAGCGTGTGTGTAGCCGTCTCTAACTTAGTCCGACTTAGACGAACGAGGTGCCAAACGCCAGGATCTGTTGAATAAAGTTTAACTTAGTTACCAAAACGTTATGAAAAGTTCGTCTGTGCTAACCACATGCATTGCTATTGCGTTCATTGCGTCTGAAACCAGTTGGCCTACGTTGCACAAACGTTGATTTGCGCTGGGGAAAGTTGCCTTACGTCGGCCCTTGCGTTACTACCGCGTTCATTGCGCTGGATACCCGTTGATCTCCGCTAGACTATATTCATTATCGTTACTACCGCGTTCATTGCGCTGGATACCCGTTGATCTCCGCTAGACTAAATTCATTATCGTTACTACCGCGTTCATTGCGCTGGATACCCGTTGATCTCCGCCAGACCATTTTCATTATCACCATCAGCGTTTCAGCAGACGTTTGTCAACGGAGTTTAAGCTGGGTTCACACTCTGGTGTTAGGACCGACGTTTACCGACGTTTGGGCAAACGTTCAGCTCCGCTAGTTAAAAACGATTATATGAAGTCAGACAGGAAAGGCAGCACTCAACTTAACCAGCCGAGCACAGAAAACATTAAAAACATACAAGACACAATGCCCAAATAAACAAGCGCAGATCCGCCCAAGTCCAAGCTGTCGAAAAGTATAATACATTATAACTACCTGACTAAATGACCCAGTAGAAAAGATCCAGCAAACAAAAGGCGGAATGCCTACGCTGAATGACCTAGTTACAACACTAAAACTGCTGAACTACATAGTTTTAGCAGCCTTTAGTCCCAAAAGTTAAATTACAGTATTAAAACGTTGAAAGGCCCGTATAGTCGGATGACCTAAAGTTACTGAACGTTTTGAAATTTGACGATCGCTGGTAAACGCTGAAGAACGTTGTATTCGTTTAAAATTTTAAACATGCAAACTCAAAATGCTCGTTTGTGCCGGAACCAATGGTACCCGTACCAGCAAGCACGTAACCTACAGCATATCATACTACCCGGTGTGCTTATGTATAGTATATCAATAACATTTAGATACCGACAATGATTTATAGTTGTACATGTAACACGGTTACAGTAGTCTATATCGGTATACATGTATGTGCACAAAAAGTTTCATAAACCTACCTTTTAAGCTATTTGAGTTATGAGTCTTATGACATATATGTTTTTCATAGGACAGCAAGCATTTAGTCACGTCCTATGTGGACACTGGTAAGGGACAAAAGGGCGATAACTCCATCAACATTCTTATATCAAGAGTTATCTGTCCATGTCTTCAGTAGGAAACTCTCAGAGACTGGTCGCTGTGATAATACCTGTTAAGTTACAAGCCAAAACCTCTTACGTTTTAAACGTTTTAATTTTTATATTTTTACTTCTCTTGACTTACATGTATATTAGATACAGTTAACAGTGTATTTGCAATACATAAGGCATTATGTCCACGAGTATACAAAATGTACATGAAAACATACTTGGGTGATTCTCTAAAAATTGGGCAGGTGCTGTCACTCCCATTTAAAGTTCTATGGTTTTATTATTTTCAGCTTTTTTCCAATTTCAAGTTGAACCAAATACAGAATACATTTATTTTAGATATTGTAAACCCGAAATATGTTTGTTGTAACATTTGTTTAGAAAAATATGAACTTTCAGATTATATAGATACATTAATTGGCTTGTCACTCAGAAGAGGTTGAACGATTTTTATACTAATAAGTTGATTAATAATGCAGAGAGGTGTGCAAATTACAATAAAACATCTTTATTGTGTATAAAGGTACACATTTAACACAAATATAGAAATAAATATAACACATTGCCAAACTAACAACGTTCTCTCTTGTACCTCAAATGTGTGTCATTACCGAAACGAGTGTGCTATTCTCACAATATAAGAACAAGAGTATCATAGATCCTGAGGCGCTCACCTGCTAAACATGGCCAAACTTTGAACTTGACCTTAAGGTCATCAAGATGAATATTTTGACTAAACCTGATGAAGGTTAAAGCAAAACTGAGGCCTCCAGAGTGTTAACAAGGTTTTCCTATTATTTGACCTTTTAACCTAGTTTTTGACCCCACATGACCCAACTTCAAACTTGACCTAGATTTCATTGAGATACAACTACTGATCACGTTTGGTGAAGATCAAATCAAAAATGTGACCTCCAGAGTGTTAACAATGTTTTGCTATTATTAGACCTATTGACCTAGTTTTTGACCCCACATGACCCAACTTCAAACTTGACCTATATTTTATTGAGGTACAACTACTGACCAAGTTTGATGAAGATCAAAGCAAAATTGAATGTGCTAGGTGTTAACGGTGAAAAGTTTAACGGACTGACAGACGGACGACGGACAAAAACAATCACAAAAGCTCACCTTGCCACTTTGTGGCAGATGAGCTAAAAAGCATGTACTGATTTTAACCGCGAACATGACGTCATGAAAAACGTCCTTGGCGCCATTGTTTTAAAATCGTCCAGCGACCATGCAACAATGGCAGATGAACGTTCATTCGGCGGTAAGTTGCAAATTTTCCTTCGTATATATATTATATGTCATTCTAACACGATCCGCGGATTAATCCAATACACAAAGAGCAAACCGAACCATGTTTTATTACCCCCATACTAAATAGCTGTCACATTGACTGTTACTATTAACGCCCCGTATACAGCAAATTGATCATATCTGTTTGTGCGCTCTAAAATGGCAAAACAACTCAATAAAATACATAATAAGCATTTATTCAATACACTGTTATAGTTCGTGCTAGATAATGTGGCAGTCGAGTCTATTTCACGACAGGTAATACATGATATGGATTACAGATAACTTTAAAAGAATGTAATTGTTTGTTGTTTGTCCGTTTCATAAAATACTATGTAAGTGGTAACTGTTTAAATACAGACTTAATATGGACTAGTGTTTGTTTACCTTTCAGACCAGTATGACTGCCTTGTGCAGCTAATCCTTTACCATCCATTCAACGACGAAATTTAACATTTAACATAGACAGTTATCCAGGCAGTTAAATTGCTTGGCCTTATCGTCATGCTTGACTAATTACAATGTAATATAAGCACTAAATAATTGCAAGTAGTTATGTATGCTGTAATAGCTCAGGTGGTAACGCACAGGAATTGTAACTGAGCGATTCAAGTTCAACCAAACAAAGAAGTCTTTAGTATTTTTTGAATTCATCACAATATTTTTAATGTTATTTTCATATTCTTTTCGAGAGTTTATAATTTGTTAATTATATATTTGTTCTTGTTTTGTTATGGTCATGATAAAATTATTTTTAATTCAATTAAACTTTTATGACAAGAACACACAGTCATTACAATACTAAAGAATTTTGCATCACTTCATCTGCTGTATCATGGTCTGAGTAACAGTCACACTCAGATAATGTATCTGTAGTTACAATACCTAAGTACTAGCAATCAAAATTCTTGTGCTTTAATTATAATACGTGTACACAGCACATTGATTGTGTACATGTATATTTAGGCTATACACTCTTTAATAATAGACTTAATAACTTTAATTACAGGTTTGTATCACTATTGGATAGAACTGATTTATTTTATTTAAGCCATTTTTCTGTAAAACTCTTAGCTTTTAAATTTATAAAGATGAGAAAAAGAAATTAAAAAATACATATAACTTGACAAGGTTTCGAACTCGCGGCCAAAAATATTGAACTCGTCAGGAAGTTTCTACGCACTAAACCACTCGGCTATGAAGTATGTTTGAATTGGTGGATGGTTAGAATGATTTATAATCACAAACCTTAACCATGGTTTACCTAATTCAATAAATTGACATTGTCCACATTGTGTCACGTGACTGCCACATTATCATGCACGGACTATACTGCTGTTCCTGCAAATAAACAAATTAAACTGCAAAAATGTGTTTCGCTTCTTCACAATACATCGAACATCAACATGTGCGTTTCAAAAATAGTTCCAACTACCGTCGTGTGAAATAAATATCACGTGACATATTTATGAATGAAAAATGTAAATATTGTAGTAAATTATTCGTCCGGTTCGTAGTAAAATGCACTTCTGGTATGTATCGGTGTCGGGGGAGGTAATTGTACAAGCTAGTGCCACTCAATTTCAGCAACGCACTCGTGATTTAATTTTTCCGCATTCGAACTCCTGTGTTTTTTTCACCGACAATAAACGCGAACAGATTTTTATTTCTAAATTAACGAACATGCAAGTGTGCAATGTTGAATTTATTGCTGAAGTTTTCAATTGTGTATTACTATTTGGCCATCGTTTCCTTTAACCTCCGATGTTTTATTGAAAGTGTAATCATAATCATCCAGACGTTTTAAGCTCATTTACACAAAATAGTCATTACCGACACGCATAATTGGTTGTGGTAATGACATATACGTTCTGGTGATGACGTTTGTGTTTCGGTAATGACTTAGTACAAATAAACATGATAATAAATCATAGCATCGTCAAGATAAATTTAAAGTTACTGTTTCAAAAGAATAATGACATCCTATGAATTATTTTGTCCAATGTTAAAACAGATATAGTAACTCCTACATCTATAATGTCAATGGTCTATTGCATTGCAGACACTATTTCAACTTTAAAAAAAATTAGATGCTCTAGATATCACCATTGGAGAAGCGCAATCATATTTGTCAAAGGCTTTGAGTTACCAAATCCACTACGTTTTAAATACGCCTTAAGGAAAATATATGAAAGCACAGAAAACAAAATTGACTCCAGGACATTGCTAACAAAAACAATTAAATGATATTCAAGAAACAGAATGGCACTTACTAGTGAAGAGAGGAGTGCTCTTTGGAGACAGCGACAGAAAGAGAACCAAGGCAAGCACGAAGAGTACAAGAAAAGAGAGAGAGAGAGAGCGATACGTATGCCGAAAAGAACAAGGATTGCTGAAACATGTGGCCCAATTAACAAAGATAGAGCACAGACTTCAAAATAAAAGATTGAAGGTAAATCAAAGAAATAAAAGGAAACAGACATAACAATACTTAAAGCTGTACAGAACACGTTAAGTCCCCCAACTTCCCCAGAACATGTTGAAATACCACAACATATACCAATCATAGATGGAAGGAACACAGCTGGGAGAACAAAGGTTAGAAAGGATAAATCTAAATGCTACAGAGACATATTTAGATTACGAATACAATTAGATTATGAAAGACGATATAAGAACAAATACAAGAAGAGGTACTACCGACTTTTGAAGAAATCATCTTGTAATAAACTCACGAACAGGGAGAAAATTGGTCGTAGCACTTAAAGGTGTACGAAATGGTTGTCAACGGAATAAAGCAGCGCTACAAAGCAACATCAAGTCATAAAGAACGCCGGATGATAAAACAGCTTATCTTTAGAGAAAATATGCTTAAGAAGTACAGCCTTTGTGGTTATGCATCAAAGATGACGGGTATCAGAATGCGAAGAAGGGATATGAACCAGAAAAAGCCAAGCAGAACAAGTAAAATTAAACTCAAGCTAAAAGAAGCAGTTGTAAGGTATTTCGAAAGAGATGACAACTCAAGGTTTAAGGCAGGAACAAAGCTACCATACACACCACGGAGACAAAAAGCAAATACGACTCCTTAATGAATCGAATAAAGATATCCACACAAAAGTCCAGTTTGAACAAAACACCAAAATAAGTTACAGCTTTTTTGCAAGTTGAAACCTTTTGAGTGATAAAGGCATCAAAAAAAGACCGAGAGACATCTTTGTGTAAAATTCACAAAAACCCAAAATAAATAGATTATATTCAGAAAAGGTTATATCAACTGATAACATCAAAACTTTAATTAGAACACATTACATGCTCTACAGACAATAGGGAATGCATGTATCGTGAGTGTATTAAGTGCAAAGACAAATTATTCCCTAGAAGTAATGCTGATGGAACAAGACTGCGTTCAATAAACGCTTATGCCCCCTGTGGAAGCCTAGTCCATAAATAAGTCTAAGTCCAAAATTAGGTCAAGGTGAAGGTCAAAATGGGGTCAGGTGATACAGGTGTGTGGAGAGTGTTCATATACAACATCCATGCAAGTTTGGAAGCTTTGTAGCAAGCCATAATGATGCTAGAAGAAACGGTCAATTTGGGTTAACCAGGACGGACGAACGGATGGACGGACGGACAGGTGAATCACTATATGCCTCCCGATCTATCGATACGGGGGCATAAAAATGGTATTGTGGTAGAAGTGTGCCTCTAAGAGAATTACTCGTGAGAAAATGAACGAAGACGGTAACACAGTACAGTCTAAGCATACAGTGACAGTTAAAGAACTTGAATCTGGAACACTTGAGACATTGGTTGGTGAACTTCAACTTGATTTAGAAAGGCTTGCTAGACATGTGTACAATATCAATGCACAATATGATTCACTTAAAAACATGAAGGAAAACCTCACAGATGATTCAGTAATTCTGCATATTGACTTTTCGGAAAATTATTCCTGCAAATATGAAGCTGAAATACAAAGTACACACTTTGGATGTTCGAAACCGCAAATTTCTTTGCATTCTGGAGTTGCCTACACTAAAGATAAAACCATACCCTTTGCGACAGCCTCTGATTGTTTGACTGTAAAAGACTTATAGAGGGTAAGCTCATGGAGATGCAATCAAGTGCAGATGCTAAATTCGTCAGTATTCTCGCTTTGTTGAATAACGGGCCTTCGGGGCAGCGTTCAAATACAGAACAATGTGATTTTCAACCACAGGCTGCACAGAGTCGAGAGGTTGACGAGTTGTCATTGAGACCAACTAGATCCGAAGTCAGGTATCTGTTGTGTGATGATTTTAACAATGAGGTAAGCTTATCTTCGGACAGTAGTGATACAAATAATTATAAACAACTTCTGGAGAAATCTGGTAATCTGGCTGCGATTTTTTACACCTCCAAGTCTGTTGATAAACCAGATGGGTTGATTATGGATGATTCAAAGAAAGACATTCTTTTCTAAGTCTTGGTAAATGGAAATTCCTGCTCATAGCATCTAGGGATGAATATAGGTTAAATTTTCCCTTACATGAGCAGTCCGAGCCGTTTCTCAGAGTACCAGGACTGGATAATTGATTGAGCATATGCTTCGTAAAAGACATGGTGTAAAATTATTGAAAATCATTACGAAATTTAGCCAGTATTGCAAGATTTTTTATGATTTGACCATGTGACCTAGTTTTTGACCCCAGATGACTAAATTAATATCAAACTTAACCTAGATTGTGTTAAGATGATCATTAGAACCATGTTTCATAAAGATTGAGTCGAAATTGTGACCTCTGGTGACTATACAAGGTTTTTCTATTATTTGACCATTAATTTAAACAAAATAGTTTGATATTTTCATCCATATAACTCTACAAATACATGCTTTAAAGACAAAACATTACCTAAACCAAGTTTCATAAAAATTAAATAATTTTACGACCTCTAGTGACTACACAAGGTTTTCTATAATTTGACCTAGTGTTTTACCTCAGATGACCCGATATCGAACTTGGCCTAGATTTTGTTGAGATGATCAATGTGACCAAGTTTAATAAAGATAAGGCCAAAAGTGTGACCTCTAGCGAGTACACAAGCCAATTGGTGACGGACGGACGACGAGTGATCACAAAAGCTCACTGTCACTGTGATAGACGAGCTAAAAACGAATGCCCCCATGTCATCCTTACTTACTTACTTAATCCTCTTTGTCCCCAGTGGGACAATAATGCAGCAATGATCCTTCTCCACTTGGACCTGTCTTTGGCTGCTTTCTGTGCCTCACCCAACGATAGTCCCATTTCAGCAAGTTCGGCTATTAGAGTTCTTCGCCATGTTGTTTTTGGCCAGCCAGGTTTTCTTTTCCCAGGAGGTGTCCATCGTAGAGTCACCTTTGGTGAGTCGGAACTGTTCCATTCTGAGCACATGACCTAGTCATCTCAGCCTTCTCTGCTTGATTTCAATTTAGATGTTGTAGCATCCAGTTTTCTTAAACAGATCTTTTTTGGAGATCTTATTTGGCCAGAAAAGTTTATATATCTTGCGTAGGAATCCATTGTAGAAACCTTCTATTCTCTTCATGTCACTTTGTATTATTCGCCAGCATTCTGATCCATATAGCAGCACCTGTTTTACATTACTGTTGAAAAGCTTTATTTTGGTCTTTAGCGAATACTGACTTGATTTCCAAATTGGTCTTAAGGTGGCAAAGGACTTCTAGCTTTTCCAATTCTTGATTTGATGTCTTTATGTGCTGCATTGTCTTTACTGATCAAGCTTCCAAGGTATGTGAAATCTTCAACATAGTCAAGTGGTGTGTTGTCTACATTTACTTGTACTTCAGGTGTCGCATTGATGCACATAACTTTTGTCTTTGAGGTGCTTATATGAAGCCCCGTCATCCTAATAGTCCGAAATTGTAAAGGTCGTAGTGATCGTTAACCCTTTGACCTCAAAATCCATAGGGGTCATCTACTGTTGATGAGCTATTGAATGAATGAACAAACCATTTGGTCTAGCGTTAGACCGACCTACCGACAGGTGCAATATACCCCTCATCAAAGATGGGGACATGACCAGGAAGCTTTTGCTGACAGACTTAAGTTGTTCTCGTCCAACTAATAGTAAAGAAGTACTTAACATTAAAACAACTCAAATACTACATTGGGACATTTGACAAAATATACAGTTCAACTTCTCCAGATTGGCCCTTTGTAGAGCAACGACTTCTCTATAACAATATCTTAAAATTGTCTATAAATTTAATCTCTGAATATTAACTACCTAGTAACTAATACATGTTTCGGCAAATGTCTACAGCTCCCAAAGGTTGTCTCTCTACAGACGTTGCAATTTATCTATTACATCTTTATATCAATAGTACAATTAATAGCATGATACTGTACAACTGAAGACATGTTATATTAATGCATTCTAAAAACAACTTATGATAAATGTTGCATACACATAGACATAGACAGCAGCTATATGAATAATTAATTATACTTAACACATATTATAAGTGTACATGTATATATTTACCCATGCCTAGATTAATATGTGTTCGATTTTGCTGAAATTTTCAACATGTGTAGCTTGGATATTTGGAATTACAATTCAAATGATTAATTACAATTTGATAACACTTGCAAAATAAATAAACAAATAACGGCATCAGCAAAAGCTAATGTCACATGCTTTTGTCGTATGTGTCCTCTTTGCCATCAAGTTCGTGTTCAAGTGTATGTACTTATCATGGTCACAAAAAGAAAGAAAACAAGGATAAAAATAAAGCCAAATTTATGTTGTTTGGCCTTAATCGACAATGTCTGACGAGTTACTTCCCCTTGACCATAAAACACAAAATGTATTTTTAAAAGTAAAAAACACCGTGTTGTTGAGTGAAAAATCGCATTGTTGTGTGGGCTTTTTAATGTAATGATATCTTGAAAATTCTAATTGACCATGCATAAAGATAATTTGCAAATTTCTCGTGCAGTTTACGTGTTTTAATGATTCATGGTTCATTGCACCTCTGTATATAATATTTAAGAAACTTTATTAATCCAATCTTGTGTTATTCAATAGCATATAATATATACAACTTCATGCAGAATTATTTATAAATAAAAAAGTTATACGTTTTTTTTACCGTGTACACTTATAAGATGTGTTAAGTGTACATATCAGTAGAAACGTTTGCATCAGACGTTACATCATGACATAACTCCAATATTATCATGAACAGGACGAGGAAGCGAACAAGGTTGACAGCGTGTGTGGTAATGACGAGATGATGTTAGCGGTACCGCTACTGGACGTACCACTGGATCTTAGAATAGTGAAGAGGAAGTAAGGTGGTGCAGGAGGAAGATACGTTAGAGTTGGCTTTTGATGAAGGCGAGGAAGATGGGATCCAAGAAGAAGGGGCGGTGCCAGATGAGGTGAAGGAGTACCAACTCGAGAGCTTGGACCAACCTCAACTGAAAAGGTCTCCTTTAGTATCCTCAACAAGTAGTTCGATTTCATCGAGTTCGAGCTCCAGTTCAGCTTCATCAGGAAATTCCAAGATTGCAAAGAAAAAGAAAGAAGTCCCGGGTGAGGTTGACCGATGGCCTAGGTGATATGATACGGAAGGCGGGAGTCCTTATCGGTGAACAAGTATTAGCGAATACTGGTCTAATTAATAAGCAGCAGGGCACTGTGGACGAGTTGAGACGTGAGGTTGGAAAATTGAAAGAGAGAGGGAAGTATGTGCGTCAGGAGAAGGGAAAAAGAAGAGAGAAAAGAAGAGAGGACGAACGGAAGAGGACTGGTCATCTAGAGAGTAGAAGGCTGAAGAAGAACAGAGGGAGTGAGAGGACCGATCGGGTTGTGAGAGGAAGTAGGATGGATGCCAGTAGATGTGAGGGAGAAAGAAGAATGGGATGAAGATTCAGTAGCAGGGACAGTTATAAGCGAAGCTAGAGACGTTGAGTTTGGTTGTACAGAGGATCTATCCAGTGACTCTTGGAACATTATTGCCATAATTATTTTATTATTCAGTGTCACTGTGAAGTTTAATTTATACTTGTAGTTTAGTCCTGTGTGAATATGAGTATTATCTTGTAATTGTTGAAATTGAACATGGTGTATGTATTAATTGAATTTTAATAAAAAGCCGTTAAAGCCGTAACTTCCCATTCCAGGATTAGATCTTAAATGGTTTGATATCTAGTGTATGTGTTTTATTTACTTCTTGTATGATGTTAAACAAGGCACTCAGAACTTTGCCTTGGTTAGCAGGGGGTAAACAAATGTAACAGTTGTTGGAAGCATAAAGGGAGGTAATTGGATGTAAGGACAGAATATTTAATTATAATATTATGACAATTATCATTCATTCGTGCATTCACATTCATAACGTAAGGTTTATCAAGAGAATATCCGAAAATAACTTTTACTGAGCTTAATTTAATGTTAATTTATGTAATCATATAATCATTAAATTGTGTAGATTTTATTAAAATCATGTGTTTTTTTAACTTTACTCAACATTTATACATTACGTATGTATATGAGTGACCGTCAATTAAATCACAAATTGTATTTTAGATCCATTATCTTTATTCACTATCCTTAATTGACAAATCAGTACATTTTTGTATCTTTCTTTCTTCAATTTCTTAATGAGTTTGTATTCAACTTACTGTGGGTAGAGATCTTCAAAAATTTAACTAATTAAATAATTCAATACATTCTAAATTGGAGTATGTTCCTTGTTTCCTCAGGTATATACAGTAACCATTATCATCACACCGTGTTACACAATAACAACCTCGGATAAGAGAAAACACGTCCCAGCTGGCGCTTTAAAAAAACTGGGGGAGAATCCAGGTAGGGGGCGTTTCCATTCTCTCTCACAAGCGAAAGCAAAGACCGTAGTCACTACAAGATTCAGTGAATATGAGTTATAATTGTTATAATTATCAACTTCGAACTTTAAACAAAGGTCACTACAACACTTTACTCGTGAATGATAAGCAACAATTAGTGCAAGAGTTATTGTGCTTTGTAATTTTTTATTAAATTTATATTAAAGAAATAACATCCAAGTTTTCGTTTTACTAGCATATTTTATAGCTGCATATTAATTTATTATTAAATCAAACAAAAAGTTTGATGACACAGACTCTGAGGAAGAAACAACAACTCAACGGAAAATGCCAGTACAGAGGATGAGGGTGTCACCAAGAAAACATCAGTCTCAGGCTGTTCTTCATCACAACTGCCTGCATTGCCTGTTTTTCAACCATCATCTACCTCAGTATCAACGTCAACCATGCCTACCACTCCTGTGCGACCATTAACGTCCTTGTTTGACTCCCAGATTGTTCCAGAAGCACCAAAATCACTCATATAACCTGTATCACAGCAAGCATCATTTACATACATCTAGGCTTAGCAATAACAGGGCATAATATCTGGGCCAAGTTCAATTACAGGCCAAATCGCCTCATGCCTTCTAGAGTAAAGTTCAACTGTTTGTTCAGATGCCCTAACGGTTGAGACTGTGAGAATCGAGAGGTAAACCACACATTGATCCAAGTTACCCGCCAAATCGTCTTAGGCCTTCTAGATTAAAGTTCAACTGTTTGTTCAATGGCCCAACTGATGAGACTGTGAATCCTATGTAAGTCCCAAGAAAAACATAGATGTGTTATGATTAGTTACAACGTTAAATATATAAGCAAATTACAAAGGTTTCACCGTAGATTGCAAACTCAGGTTGATCCTGAAAGTGAAAAGCTCAATTCGTTAAAGTCAAGAAAAGGACCCTACTCAGTACGCAATGTGACACACCGTGATAATTTAAGAATTGAAGAATACAACATTCAACTTCAACGTAATTACAAAAGACTTCAAGCGGAACTTACCAAATGCAAGAAATACAGGATAGTCTAACAACCAGATATCCAAATGAAAAAGAAATGTTGAATAATGAAGGAAGTCTACATCGAAAATTGATTAACTGAAAAGGAAATACTACGAAAACATGTAAATCAGCATTTGTTAGGTAAACAGCACCAATCAGTCTGTTAAATACTTGAAGAAAAAAACGTCCAGAGACTAAGAAAATATTTTAAATCTAATGAAATCATCGAACAGCTGGAAAATCTATTAAAATTCAACAATTGCGCATTGTGCATGAAAGATTGAAAGATGATAGGAAACATAAGTATGGAACGAGAAATTCTGATGGATCAATCAAAGGTAACATTAGACTTTTGAATAACTGGATTAAAAAAATAGCAACAAAGAAAGTCTCAGTTACATAAGTGGTATCAAAACACATACATTCCTTTGCAATAAACAATTCAGAATTGCCAACTATACGTTCAACAGTCCAAATTATCTTTGACGTAGGCCATTACCAGGCAAAAACAAACACCTCTACTGTATTAGATGCTGAGCACTGGAAGTTTCGATATCAACAGAGATGACACAACTACATGGGCGACAAATAGAAATTGTGAAAAAAATGAAATCCTCAAAAATTTACAATTTATATACCGGTAGGTAATAAAAAAAACTTTTTAAGTTTAAGCAAATGCCTGAAAACTTTCACTCATGCAACTAGGAAAAAGAGGCAGATAGTTGATACATTCATAAGGTTGGATACAGGAGATGTAATGAGTTTGGGTTTCACACATGTAGCTCATGAAAATGCTATAATTATAAATACTGCAACAAAGCCTAACATTAGTTAACATGCTCATTTAAACAATACATCGGAAAATACTCAGCGAGAACCAGCAACTTGTGAGGAATATATAAGGAATACTTTATCTAAACTGGCCTACAGCATGTCTGACCACTCTAGCAATGGAAAACTATTGAACGAGTGGTGGGATGACATACTAAACAAGAGCACTGCCTTGCGGATCCAGACGCTCATCTGATCATTGTCTCTGTAAAAAAAGGCCTATTACCCTTGCTAAAAAAGGGCAGTGTCATTAGTCTTGCTTAAAAAGTGAGGTATTGATGGTGAAAAAAAGGGGCAATAACTATTGCAAAATGCTGATCTAACTCTTGCAAAATGCTGATCAGAATTATGGGTTATGATTGACACAGTCAGGTTTTGATAGTAAATAAGTTTTGAAAATTTAAAAGCAATAGGCCACATAGTGTATGAGAAAATAGAAAATTTTCTGAGTCCAAAAAGGGGCAATTACTCTTGCAAATACAGATCAGAGTAATGGCTCTTGCTTGACATGGTCAGGTATTGATGGTGAACAAGTACTCAAAGTTTCAAAGCAATAACCCACATAGTGTATGAGAAAAGTAGACCTAAACGCAAAACTTAAACGGAATTTTCTGAGTCCAAAAAGGGGCAATAACTCACGCAAAATGCAGATCAGAGTTATGGTTCTTGCTTAACATGGTCAGGTCTTGATGGTGAACAAGCGTTGAACGTTTCCAAGCAATAGCCAGCATAATTTAGGAGAAAAGTTAACCTAAACACAAAACTTAACCAGGCATTTTATTTTCAAGTCAAAAAAGGGGCAATAATTCTTACAAAATGCAGATCAGAGTTATGGGTCTTACTTTACATGCTCAGGTATTGATAGTGAACAAGTGCTGCAAGTTTCAAAGCAATATCTTTGATAGTTTATGAAAAAGGTTTACCTAAACACAAAACTTAATCATGCAACGCCGACGACGATCAAGTGATGACAATTATGTCACCTCATCTTTTTTTCAAAATTCAGATAAGCTAAAAACGACCATACTTTAATTATGAGTTCTTCTGTGTTTGGTAACCCAGCTTTTATGATTGAATGAAGCATTACAAACATCACACTTGAATCGTTTTATAATAGTATCACTATGTATTCTCATGTGACTGGTTAAATTGCTTTTCAGCCCGAATGCAGATCCACAAACATCACATTTAAATGGTTTTTCACCAGAATGTATTCTCATGTGATTGATAAGGCTAGCCTTGCATGTGAATGCAGATCCACAAACATCACACTTAAATGGTTTTTCACCAGTATGTACTCTCATGTGGCATTTAAGATTTTTTTTGGTAGTGAGTGTAGAGTCACAAATATTGCACTTAAATGGTTTTTCACCGCTATGTGTTTTTATGTGACTGGTTAAATTGCTTTTAAGTGTGAATGCAGATCCACAAATATCACACTTAAATGGTTTTTCACCAGAATGTATTCTCATGTGATTGATAAGGCTAGCCTTGCATGTGAATGCAGAATCGCACACATCACACTTAAATGGTTTTTCCCCCGTATGAATTCGCCTGTGACTCCTTAAATTTCCTCTGTGAGTGAATGCAGATCCACAAACTTCGCACTTAAATGCCTTTACACTGGAATGTTTTCTCATGTGATCAATAAGACTACCCTTGTTGCTGAATGCATATTCACACACATCACATTTATATGGTTTTTCACCTGTATGTATACTCATGTGACGTGTAAGATGACTTTTGCATGTGAATGCAGATCCACAAACATCACACTTATATGGTTTTTCTCCAGTATGTGTTCTCAAGTGGCATGTAAGACTGCTTCTTGAAGAAAATGCAGAACTACATTTATCACACTTAAATGGTTTTTCACCAGTATGTATGTTCATATGTCGGCTAAGACAAGCTTTGGTTGTAAATGCAGAACAACAAATATCACACTTAAATACTGTTTCATCATGATGAATCATCATGTGACGTGTGAGAGCAAGTTTACGTGGAAATGCAGATCCACACATATCACACTTATATGGTTTTACACCAATATGTATTCGTATGTGGATGATCAAATTAGCCTTGGTTACGTATGCTGAATCACAAAGATCACAGGTAAATGGTTCTTCAATAGTATGTTTTATCATGTGTGCTTTAAGCTTACATTTCTCAGTGAATGCCGAATCACAAACGTCACACTTAAAAGGTTTTTCACCGGAATGTTTTTTCATGTGACGTGTTAGATCTCTCCTGACTGCATATGCATAACTACACTCTTCACACTTAAATGGTTTTTCACCCGAATGTTTTCCCTTGTGACGGGTAAGATCACTTTTATTTGTAAATGCAGAATCACACTCATCACACTTATATGGTTTTTCACCAGTATGGGTTCTCATATGACGTGTAAGATGACCTGTGTTTGAAAAACCAGATCCACAAATGCCACACGTAAATGGTTTTTCACCGGTGTGTTTCTTCATGTGTTTTAAAAGTTCAGAATTGTATGTGAACGGTGATTCACAAATTCCACAAATGAAACTTTTCCCACCCGACTCCATCATATTACTGTTGGCTAGATAGTTGCCTAGTGCACAGACATACAGTGAATGAAAATGACATCTCAACTCATATTGTCCGCATCAGTCATTTCATTTTTCAAAAGTCCTAGAGAGTAATTTCGCAGCCTTAATCTGGTTGATATCTGTAAGTATATAAATATAAAACCATAATTATACAAGATATAATATTGTAACACTTTTACACACCGTATTAGTACAATTGTCTGACCTCAGGAACAAGCCCTATTCTTCTAGCGCTATCAGCGCTTTGCTTTCTACTATTTGAAATGTTCACCATACTGAGATTATTAGACCATGGGCCAGTCAGTTGAACCCCCCCCCCCTAGGGAATTTCGGACACTATATTTTTCTGAAAGCCTTTGGTCAGTATTTTTCTAAAGTCTGCACTTTGGCTATTGGGGTGTTAAGATTTTTTGGGGTAAAACGTTAAAAATATTAACGAAAGTGTTAATTTCTGGAATTGGTTAATTACAATCACATTTAACAAAGTTATTTTGTAATTTAACGCTTTCATGGGTTGATATTCACTCATAAATTTGAGTCCTGTGTTATTATAAATGCAAAATGGGATATTTTTGGAGTAAAACATTAAACAAGAGGGCCCAAAGGGCCACAGGTTGCTCACCTGTCCTACTAGTTTGTGCAGGCCCCTTAATGGTAATCAATAAATGCAGCCTCTATAATCCATTGCATGTACAAGGTTTTCATATTGTCTTACAAAGCGACCTAGTAATTTACATCACATAAACCCATATTGACATGGTCATTGTTACCAACTTTGAGACCTCTAGCAGCTACACAAGGTTTTTCTATAATTGACCTTGTTACCTAGATTTTGACCCCGGATGACCCATTATAAAACTTGAACTAGATTTTGTTTAGATGATCATTGTGACTGAGTTTCATAAAGATTAGGTCAAACTTATGACATCTAGTGACTACATGTACATAAGGTTTTTCTATGATTTGACCTTGTGACTTAGATATAGTTGAGGTGATCATTCTGAGTTTCTTAAAAATTAGGTAAAAATTGTGACCTCTAGTGACTACACAAGGTTTTTCTATGATTTGACCTTGTGACTTAGTTTTTGACCCCGGATGACCCAATAGCTAACTTGACCTAGATTTAGTTGAGATTATCATTGTGACCAAGCTTCATAATGATTAGGCCTTAATTGTTACCTGTAGTGTCTACGCAAGCAAATTGTGGACGGACGGACGTTCTAACGAGACGGTATGTTACGTAGTCCTTATGAGTTGGTAAAGAACGTAACGCTCGTGTTCGTATAGTGGCTTTATTCATATAGTTGTTCATATAGTTCATAAACATAGTAGATTAAACAGCATAAGTCAACTTTTCATACTTTAAACATAATGTCCAGGCTTACGGCCCAAGCTACTCGCTTGTGGACGGCCCACACCTAACTGGTCTCTAACTCAACTCCACAGACTCTCTACTAAACCCCAAACTGAACTCAAATCCCCAGTTGCATGGTCTATGATATATTTGACCAGCCTAGGCAGATATTAAGAAAACACTTCCGCAATTCACTGACAAGTGTCTGCCCAAGGCTGTCTGGTTTTAGTGTATGGACATCGAAATATATTGACATATATAACTTAGTACAAATCTATATTTATGCACAGTCGATAGGAAAGTACATTGAAACTAGAACTGTCGCCATTCGGCAGACTAATTTACCCCCCGCGTGGCATAAATTGCAGCTAATTTTTTGCTTCATGCACATCTACATGTTGGGGTTGTTCATCTGTTAAAGTTTGAAGGAAATGCTGTAAAAACTGTAGGAGAAGTTGCGTCCACAAGAACTGTTCACTATATTATTGTATCATCCATATAAGGACAAAGGGCCATAATTCGGTCAAAAATTGTCTCAGCGCAAATTCTTGCCTTTAAGCACATCTACATGTTGAGGTTGTTCATCTGTTAAAGTTTGAAGCAAATGCTGCAAAAACTGTAGGAGAAGTTGCGTCCACAAGAACTGTGCACTATATATTGTACAGTGCATAAAAGTACAAAGGGCCATAATTCTGTCAAAAATCGTCGCATCGCAAATTCTTTCCTTTATGCACATCTACATGTTGTGGTTGTTCATCTGTTAAAGTTTGAAGGAAATGCTGCAAAAACTGTAGGAGAAGTTGCGTCCACAAGAACTGTGCACTATATATTGTACAGTGCATAAAAGTACAAAGGGCCATAATTCTGTCGAAAATCGTCGCAGCACAAATTCTTTCCTTTATGCACATCTACATGTTGTGGTTGTTCATCTGTTAAAGTTTGAAGCAAATGCTGCAAAAACTGTAGGAGGAGTTACGTCCACAAGAATGCGTCTACGGACCGACGGACAGACAAGCTGAATCCAGTATACCCCCCCTTACAACTCGTTGTGCGGGGGTATAATTAATATTATATAATTAGCTATTCCTCAATCATTACACTACTGGTATTTATGTGGCTACTTTACGGAATGAAGAGTAGTTGTGTCTAATTTTAGCCATATAAAAGAAAACTTTAGCCACATAAAAGAAAATTCTACTTTCATTTTAACTATTTTCAACGGGTTTATCCATAAAAAGTTGCCACCTAAGTATACGTTTGTTGGGGCGGACAGACGGACGGACGAAGAGTGATCACAAAGCTCACCCTGTCACTTTGTGGCAGGTGAGCTAAAACTACATGAAACAAGAGGGCCCGGTCGCTCACCTGTTGTAGCAGTACATGCAAGATCTGTGATTTGACCTAGTAACCTAGTTCTTCTTCCCATATGACGCAATATCGCACTTGACCTAGATGTTGCTGAGATGATCACTCTGACCAAGTTTCATAAGGATTAAGCTAAAATTGTGACCTCTAGTGACTACACAAGGTTTTTCTATGATTTGACCTTGTGACCTAGTTTTTCACCCTAGATGACCCAATATCGGACATGACCTAGATTTTGTTGTGATGATAATTGTGACCAAGTTTCATAAAGATTATATCAAAAGTGTGACCTCTAGTGACTACACCAGGTTTTTCTATTATTTCACCTTGTGACCTAGTTTTTGACCCCAGATGACCCAATATCGATCTTGACCTAGATGGTGTTAAAATGATCATTGTGACCGAGTTTCATCAAGATTAAACTAAAATTGTGACTTCTAGCGACTACACAAGGTCTTTCTATGATTTAACCTTGTGACCTAGTTTTTGAAACCGGATGACCCAATATCGAACTTGACCTAGATTTTGTTGTGATGATCATTGTGACCAAGTTTCGTAAAGATTATGCTAAAACAGTGACCTCTAGAGACTACACAAGGTTTTTCTATGATTTGACCTTGTGACCTAGTTTTTTACCCCGGACGATCCAATATCAAACTTGACCTAGATTTTGTTAAAATGATCATTGTGACCAAGTTTCATAAAGATGAAGTCAAAAGTGTGACCTCTACAGACTACATAATGTTTTTCTATGATATGACCTTGTGACCTAGTTTTTTACCCCGGATGACCCAATATCGAACTTGACCTAGCTTTTGTTGAGATGATCATTGTATCCTAGTTTCATAAAGATTAGGCCAAAATTGTGACCGCTACAGATTGCACAAGGTTTTTCTATGGTTTGACCTAGTGACCTAGTTTTTGACCCCAGATGACCCAATATCGAACTTGACCTAGATTTTGTTGACATAATTATTGTGACCAAGTTTCATAAAGATTAAGTCAAAATTGTGACCTCTACAGACTACACAAGGTTTTTCTATGATTTGACCTTGTGACCTAGTTTTTGAAACCGGATGACCCAATATCAAACTTGGCCTAGATTTTGTTGAGATGATCATTGTGACCTTGTTTCATAAAGATTAGGCCAAAATTGTGACCTCTACTGTCTACACAAGGTTTTTCTATGATTTGACCTTGTGACCTAGTTTTTGACCCCGGATGACCCAATATCAAACTTGATCTAGATTTTGTTGAGATGATCATTGTGACCAAGTTTCAGAATGATTAGGCTAAAACTGTGACCTCTAGTGTCTACACAAGTAATATGTGGACGGACGACGGACGGAGAGTAATCACAAAAGCTCACTCCGTCACTTTGTGACAGGTGAGCTAAAAAGGTCTGTTTATATAGTAAAACAAGGAACAAGAGGGCCCTAGGTCGCTCACCTGTCGTAGTAGTGCATGAAAGCCCAGTGATTTGACCTAGAGACCTTTCACTTGACCTGGATTTTTTTTTGAGATGATCATTGTGACCAAGTTTCATAAATATTAGGCTAAAATGGTGACCTCTAGTGACTACACATGGATTCCCTATGATTTGATCTAGTGCCCTAGTTTTTGACCCCAGATGACACATTTCAAACTTGACCTACAAGGCCTAAAATAAAATATTGTTTGTTTCCCCATCCCCTACCTACCCGACTAAAAAGGGCCCTACCCAAAATATTTTATTGCCCAAATTGAAATAATAATTTTTTTATTAAAAATTGGAAGTGAAAATTTTATTTTTTTGTTTACTGGCTTCTTTCTTACCATTAGATTCAAGACTGTTGGTTTTCACCTTAGAGTTAATATTAATTTTCATTATTGTTGGTTTTCACCTTAAAGTTAATTCTAAATTTCATTATTTGTATGTTTTAACCAATAACTATCATACTGAAACAGTTCAAAAAAAGAATATTTACCCTACCTACCTACCCATTCTAAATCTGCCAGGGTCGGGATGGGGAAACCAAGAATATTTTAAGTTTGGCCCAACTGATTGCGTTAAAATATTTAATAATCATTGTGACAAGGTTTGAAATACTTTTCTTGTCTCAATAGTCCTGGGGCCTGGTCTCAATAGATCAGAAATCTTTGTCTCAATCGTCCAGTCATGGCGAAGGATTTTGGACTCAGTAGAACATTGGTCTGACGGGCCTTCAGGATCTGTCAGACCGAATGAGAATATGTAAGACCAAAAAATCTAGGAAAATGGGATGGTTTTTAAAACAATATCTTTTTAAACTTTACTACATCACATGCTTAATTCCTTATAATCAAGCAGAGGGTTTATAAGACCTCTTCTCCAAGGAAAATGAATTTTACCTGAACAAAATAAGTCTCCCATATTGAATGAACTTTGCCCTAATCAAGAGCACCGCCTTGCGGGTGCAGACGCTCATCTGATCATTGTCAAGTGCTGTAAAAAAGGCCCTTATTAGGCCAATAATAAAATATTGTTTGTTTCTCCTCCCCCAACCAACTGTTGAAAATGGTTGCGACCATAAATATTTTTTTGAAGTCGGCCAAAAAAAATCACCCGGTGCGAATATTTAGGTACCAATATTATTAGGTACGAAACATTCCGATCCCGCCTGGTACTGTTTTTAGTAGCTGCTCGCTGGTTCCTGTAATTTCAGCGTCATTGTCGATATTAATGGGTAGAAGTAGGGAACCTTCGTCAAGAATGGCGGCAGAGCACACAATTTGTGTTTCAGCGCATGTTAAAACGATGTTTTTACATGGATACTTGTTAAACAAGAGGGCCATGATGGCCCTGAATCGCTCACCTGGATCACCTTGCTCATGATATTTTTATATATGAAACTGTAGCCTCTTAAAGAAGACAAGTGCCCTAAATTGTGGTTCCAGAGAAGAAGATTTTTAAAATAACATTCTATATATCTCTTATGTAAAATTAAGGGAGGCACAGGGTGGGGCCAATATTGACACAAGGGTCATGATTTGAGCAATCTCAGTAAAGGTCCAACAGACAATGCTACTAGCAAAATATCTAAGCTCTATGCCTTGTGGTTCCAGAGAAGAAGATTTTTTTAAGTTTTTCTATATATTTCTTATATATAAAATAATGAGATGTCTGGGGTGGGGCCAATATTGACCCGGGGGTCACAATTTGAGCAATCTTGGTAGAGGTCCACTAGACGATGCTACATGCTAAATATCTAAGCTCTATGCCTTGTGTTCCAGAGAAGAAGATTTTTAAAGTTTTTTCTATATATCTCTTATATACAAAATTAAGGGACCCCCGGGCGGGGGTCAATATTGACCCGGGGGTCATGATTTTAGCAATCTTGGCAAAGGTCCACTACGCAATGCTTCATGCTAAATATCTAAGCTCTATGCCTTCTGGTTTCTTAGAAGAAGATTTTTAAAGGTTTTGTTACCTGGTTGCCATGTCAACCAGAGTATTCCGAATGTACGTCAGGGGGGAAAACGGATATAGCTTATAGAGCAACTAGGTACAAAAATCGCGATTATTTAAGCCAAATGATAAGAATTTGTAAAAAGTCTTACTAGAAAACAATGACAACACAATTTTACGACCTCGCTGATAATATTTTCGCCTAAATAATATGTTTAACTTGAAAAATGCGTATTTTTTCTCGACATCGGTATCGAGCCACGGAAGCGGCAGTGTAGAATAAAATGCAATATTTCAAATATAAAGCATTTTTTAGGATAATTCTTGCTAAAGTTTAAGAACAAAGATGTTTAATGATAATGTGTAATAATTGTTTTATATGTTTTCATGTTAAAACGTTGAAAAAAGAATAATTATACACACTCCCGCTATACTGGCATGCGAGGTATTACCGGACAGCAGTAATGACCGGACAACTGGTCCTAGACGCTTATTTTCTGGAGCTATGTATTGAAATTTGTACCTAATCACTCAGAAGCGTGTTTTGAATAAATCTAGAAACAAGACTGCGTTCAATAAACGCTTATGCCCCCTGTGGAAGCCTTGTCCATAAATAAGTCTAAGTCCAAAATTAGGTCAAGGTGAAGGTCAAAAAGGGTCAGGTGATACAAGTGTGTGGAGGGTGTTCATATACAACATCCATGCAAGTTTGGAAGCTTTGCAGCAAGCCATAATGATGCTAGAAGAAACGGTCAATTTGGGTTAACCAGGACGGACGGACGGACGGACGAACGGACGGACGGACGGACGGACAGGTGCATCACTATATGCCTCCCGATCTATCGATACGGGGGCATAAAAAAAAAATATTCAAGATTAACAAAACATTGTCTATTTATCTAAAATGTCGTACGCGGCTGCGTGTTTACGTTAGCGGCGCTTGGGGAAATCACCATCGTGTGCGCATGCGCAAAATCACACGAGCTGAGCGCGGGCGTCATTGATTTTATACGGTTAAATTAATTAGCTTCATGTAAAGAGTGAATAGCAGAGTGGTTAACGTCTTAGGTTATGAAGCCTCGAGGACCCGCGATCGGTTCCTCGAGGCGTCAGAATTTTTATCTTTTTTTTTTTAAATTTAATTTCTTCCATTTATACCAGCTCTAATTTCAGCAGGATATTGTTAATTACGAAATTTGTCAACGGATATCAGTTGAGTAACCCTTTTATAGATCTTATCCATAAGTCTGAAATACTTTGAGTTGATTTTTAATCGTTTTAATCGACTTTTGATCGGTATGTTATGTACGGTATATTACGGCATCTGACCTACCACAGAACGCCACCTGGCGGGAAAACATGGCGCGTCACGAGTTGTTATTACGAAAATCATGACATATTTTCGCATAAATAGGAAGTACGAACCCTGTTTAAATCATTTCCTATAATAAGTTTCCAAATTTTAAGTTAAAAATGGTTGAAACCGACTGTCCGGTAATACCTGCTGAACGTCGTTGAAAAAAAAGCGTAAAAAGTGCCCCTGTTTGGGCCCCTAAATTTGGATGTTATGGTGACGTCATTTTTCGGGAATTCTATTTTTAGGAAGGCCTTGAACACAGGTATGTGTCAGCACCAAAAATTCTGGGTAAAAATCTATTTTTAACTTGACATGAAGCTTTTTATGCCATTTCTGTCCGGTAATACCTCGCATGCCAGTACCGCTTATTGCTCGATAACCCCCTGACCGTGAAATTTCGGTTCCGGAAAAGCGGGTTTTATTGAGTAATGTCGATATCGAGAATTGAGACCAGTTCCCTGTCACTGTGTGATTATATAGTATTCATACCGTATTATGTAGTGTAGAATTACAAGTCATTTTCAACAAAACCACTTAACAAACTTTACCTGTGTGCTCCTGTGCATCTCATACAGAGAATTTCCAGCTGAATTCATTTTCGTAATTCAATTCACGGGCGCTGACATTTTGAAATCGCGCCTAGCATCAAATGTAAACGTTAATATGATTGGATAGATTGCGGTCTGGTCTAAGGTACAGTCCTACCACCCGCGTAGAGCACAGAAAACATCTATCTGGTGTCACACCGGTAAAATTTTCTACTATCATTTCTATGCAAAATGACCCAATTTCATGTCTCTCCCTGAGTCTCACTGATTTCCCAAATGATTTCCTGTGGCCTTTTCCATAGAATACATACACTGTCCTCATAAATGAGTCACAGAAAATGCCAGGTTGAGTGTGTTGTTTTCCTGCTATTTCAAGTCTCCCAGGTAGACTATGCTATTTTCCAATACACAACAGCTGATTCGGCCGAAGCACCCACACATTTCCAGCCCTCAGTCAGGGTGTAGTAATCTAGAAAAAGATAAATTAAAGGCTGTTAGCTGTTGACAGAAAGTCCATATTTGAAATATATATAGGAATTTTGGTCAACAATTCACAGTTACCACAGTCAAACAGTACAAGAACAGAACAGAATTAAAGTTTTCATAGGAACTATTTTAGCCTCTTTATACTACGACCCGGAAGTACTTTCACCGGTGTGACACCATCTATCTATCTTCTTGATAATGTCAACACCAATTTCTGGTATTATAGACATGACACAAATTAAGAGGCAATTTATGTTCGCCGATACAAGAAAAGAAATTGATTAGAATATTGATTGATAGACCATAACTGAGGGTTCCAATCTCAGTTAAGGATAAAACAGTATAGTTAACAGTCAATATAACTTCAGTAAGAAGAAGAGAGAGAAAAAAATATATAAAGATAAAACAAACCAAAAATAAACAAACAACGTTGCTAAACGATTGATTAGTATTGTATGTCAGCCACAGCTACCCTGAAAGCATCGAGAGTAGATGTGGTTGCCACATGGCTTGGTAAGCTACTCCATAGCACAATTGAGTGGGGAAAGAGGAAAATTTCTCATAGTCTGATTTGACTTGTATTTGTCTAAAACTGAATGGATGCATATTTCTAATTAATTTACTTGGTTTTTGAATGTATGGTGGGAAATCGATGGCTACTTGGTGGTGATAGATTTTGAAAAACATAAGGCGGGCATCAAGTCGTCTGTCATGGAGTGAGCGCCAACCCAGTCTATATTGCATGGCTGTGACACTAGAATGATGAGAGTAATCATTGCAAACCCATCTCAGGGCACGTCGTTGTACCATTTCAATTTCATTGTTGTTAATTTTGGTATGAGGATGCCATATGGAAGAAGCATATTCAACTTGGGGACGAACAAGTGTCTTATATGCCAAGGTTTTTACATTAGCATTTGAAGTATTCATGTTTCTACTTACAAAGCCCAGAGTTTTATTTGCATTTGTTGTAATTCTTTTGATATGTGTATTCCAATTTAAGTCAGATGTGATGTCAAGACCCAGGTATTTTGCACTTTCAACAGATTGCAGAACTTGTCCATGGAGGAAATATTGAAATTTAACCACTCTTTTACTTTTAGAAAGATGAATGACTTGACACTTGCTTGGGTTAAATTCCATGTCCCAATTACTTTCCCATTGCTCCAATTGATTAAGGTCATTTTGTAAGGTATAGTTGTCATTTGGGGAGTTGATAGTGAGATATACAACAGTATCATCAGCCAATAAACGCACTTGGGATTTTAAGGATGTTGGTATAGATCATTTATGTAAATTAGAAATAACAGCCGGGTTGCTTGTATCCCCTTTTTTGTAAATTGGACACACAAATGCCTTTTTCCAGTCTTCTGGGATGATCCCTGAGGAAATGGATTTTTCAAACAGATAAACAATGATTTCATGAATTTCGTATCGGAGCTCCTTAAGGACGATAGGTTTTATATAATCTGGACCTGCTGCTTTTCCTGGCTTTAACTGTGCCAATAGTTTTAATACTCCATTTGAGCTGATTGATACATCCTCCATTATGGGGTAATTACAATATTGTGAAGGCATGATACCTTTGAGTGTTTGGAGACAGTTTTGTTTAAGAGAAAGAGGTGGCCTGTCAGAAAATACTGACTGAAATTGTTTGTTTAATATATTTGCTTTCACACAGTTGTCAGTTTTTAAGCTACCTGTCACTTGGTCTTTGAGGGGTGAGACATTTTGAGAATCCTGTTTTGAATTTTTCAACAGTGAGTAGAGTTTCTTTGTTGCAAATTTATTTTGCCCCAAACATTCATTCTCACTCGCTACGTTGGGGATACTTTCTAAGTATGTAACATGAGATTTCTGAATTTCTTTTCTTATAAGTAATTTCAGAGTTTTAAATTTGTTTTTGAGCTGAGCATTAGATTGATTTCCTTTTACTTTTTTGTACAGTTTGTCCCTTTTTTAAATCATTTTTTAATACTTTTATTTATCCATGGCAAGGATCTTTTATTTCCAATTTTCTTAAGGGGAACATTTTTGGAGATACCACATTCAATAGCATTTTTGAATTTGTTCCAAATATCATCAACAGAGGCAGAATCTACATCCTCTAGGATAGATTCTTTTGCTTTGAGCATAAGATTTGAACTCAGGCCAGTTTGCCTTTCTAAATATTGGTATGCTTCTGGGTTTCTGTTTAGAGATGTAAGGTCTGGTATTTACTGTTGTAGATACAATGTCATGATGACTTATACCTGGAATGACCTTAGTAGAGTTGACAAGAGTATGATTTGTGGTCAGAAAAAGATCAAGTAAATTGTCATTACGAGTATTTTCAATAACCATTTGAGTCAAATTGTTGTCATTCATGACATCAATAAATTTATCGTAAACTGGTGGGATATTTGTTCCTTGTTTCACAGTAGGCGTGTGATCAATGTCCCATTTGAATTTTGGAAGGTTAAAATCACCCAATATTAACTTGTTACCTTTCAGTTTTTGAACAAGACCAAGTGATTTTTCTAATTCTAGAATACTGTTCATGTCTGACTCTGCAGGTCTGTAATAAGAGGCCACAAATACAGATTTACAACCCTTAATATCAATTTTAACCCAAATAATCTCACATTCTGTTACAAATTGTGGTTGTTCTGCAACAGTAAGATTGGACTTAATGAGTAAAAATACTCTACATGCAGTAGATAAGTATTTTACTGTATCAAATACCTAAGATCTTTGACTGTCGTCAGGATTCCTGTGTCTTATAATTGAGCCGTTCTCCAGGAAAACCGGACTTAGTGACATTGATATAGCAATAATGTAATAAGATTTAGAAACTTTTCTAAAATGAGAAAAAAACCATGCCCTTTGATTTAAGTTTAAAGGGAATATTTACCGGTGACTTAAACTTTTGTGTAATAGTTCTATTCGGCATCGTGATTGCATTCGCAACATTTCCCCCGAAATTCCCCGTACATTTACCTGTGTACAACCGATATTTCACGTCCATTGTTATACCTGTACGGAAACTTACAGAAATATCTCCGGAAAAGTCTGATGTTAGAAATGAAGCGTGTGACGTCACAATCGTGCTATTAACAAGATGTCGGACAGCGAAGTTCTCCGACTCAGCTAATTTGGGAAGATTATATACGGTCCCTGAGCTATAATGAAACGATAAAATCTTCGGATACAGATTATGATGGCAATGAAAATATTTTGCCGTATCAATTCAAACCTATTATTAATAAGGGAAATCATAATAACGGCGACGAAGAAATCTGCCAGACATTCACACTGTAAATATCGCTGACCGCATTGGCTACACGGACTGGTAATTGACCTTCCTGTTGATTTTGATTGACAGGTGACGTTAGCCAATCATATTGCAGCATTTCGGCTACGGTTTATTGGTTTTTGTAGGACACAAACTAAAATCAATGGAAATTGTGCAATATTTAATAAGCATTATTTCATTAATAATGAAGAAATTCTTAATACATTGGCACGTTTAGAAACTAGAGTATTTCAACTTAAATTCGTTGGTAGCGATGCCATGAAAGTAATTTATACACTAAATAAATTTTATTAAACCCTGAGGGCCTCGGAAGTAAGAGATACATAATTATGTATATTTTCTCAAATATAGTCTGAGTTTGAAGCAATATCATTTATATTTTTTAAAAAAAATGACAATCACATATTGAGAAACAAAATGCTTCGTCTTTAATTTGACTCTTTTAAAATATGTCATTTAAAGCCCTAGACACGTGAAAGTATGTTATTGTTCGTTATAAAATAAGAACTCATAAATCCCAATTAACGAGAATGTGTGGATTTTTCCATAAAAGCTGGTTTTATAATGTTGAACATAATTATGTTGGTTTGGTCTATGTAATAGTTAAAGCGCTCTTTAGTTGATATCATTGCTGTACTCAATTGCATTCAATCTCTAAAGCATAATTATAAAAATATAGATTTTAAATTATATGTAAGGTCTAAGACAATTGAAAATCATGACGGATCGATGTAAGTTTATTTGAAAGTATCTATAGGCACGGAAATACAGACATTCTGTGTATATCCGTGCCATAGGCCAGAGTACTGTCACACATATATAATATTATGTATACATTACTACAAATCGTATATAGCAACACTATCTGACCTTGCGAAAACTGCAATCAAAGTAACTGGTGACACATTGTTAATTGACAGTAAATTAACCAGCAAGACACCGCGACCAGTCGTAGATCATAGAACCCCGACTGATTACCGCGGGATACCAACCTAAGCGATATCATCAAAGAATATAACACATTGGAATTTTAACTGACTTATAATCTAGGACTTACATATTTAGTTCTGGTATAATGGTGCATTATAAAATATGTGTAGCTCAAATTATTGTACTTGACCCGACATTTATAACGTTATGTTATAAAACGATTATGTTTTTTTATTGATAATGCGTGATTGTACATTGGTAATTAGTTTATTTGTTAACTGCCAATGGCAAACCATGTACACATATTATACATATTACGGAAGTTGCAATTAAATACAACCTTGTCACTCTGTTGCCAGCAATCAACAAAATGTATGTCACTGCTAAGCGATAGAGCACATGGAAAACACCAAAGATTCTTGCGTATTCTTTGATAAACACCAATAAAAACCCGAGGTAGAAAATCAGGAGATTGGTCTACTATACTATTATTTTAAAAAATTTATGCACATTTGAATTTGATTATTAATGAGCACACTAACATACTGACCGGGTGCAAACGACGAAAGGCTAGTTTATGGAATATTTCTTTACACAGTGTATATATGTAAAAAAAAATATATATCGCTGGCTTAGCAATAGAAGATAGTAAGTACTATTTACGACCTTATAAGACTCATGCATATTTAAAATCTGCACCACGAGGCGCTTCTTATGAGCCTATTTTCATGAAAATCGGAACTGGTCTCAGACACGGGTTTTCTCAAAATATTGATTTTATACTACAACCTTTTAATTCTAAGCCAGCGATATACGTATTAACCCATAAAATCAATTATTTTTTACAATAAAAGATGCTACTCTCAAGACAGGTAGTTAAATTTTCCCGATTTGCACAAAACTATAGTGATTGAAATCAAAAGAAACATTCTGTTTGAGCGACAGATTAAACTGCGAGTACCGATTGTGACGTCACAGTCAGATTTTACGAAGATATACGAACGCGCTTCCGGAAATTTCCGATATCAGCGGTATCGGAAAATGTGCACTACGCGTATATGATTAGTCGACATAAACATCGTAAATACTCGTAAAATATCGGAATTTTCGTTTCTGATGTTAAAAATAGACATTTATTGACCTAAATGTATAATGGAAACAAAGTCAGTCAATAGTCCCTTTAAGTAATTGGAGAATATAGTACTGTATCTTAGATTTAATTTTCTCTAAAATTATGTTTAAATAACTTATATCGCTGCTATGGTGACCAATTTCTGAAAAGTACCCATATGTAGAAAAACAAGGTGTTGGTGGTTAAAAACAGTGGCTACGTTTTTCTACTAGCAAACACTTACAATTTTGACATGTTTTATTTATGTACTTCAACTTCAATGATACACTCCACACAAAATCCAAAACTTGGACATCTTGCTAGAGGCGAATGTGCAGCTCATGCGCGTCACCGGTAACTTTAACTTAACATAACTGGAACAAACTTGTTTTAACAAGAACAAAACGTCCAACGTGTATTTACACTGTATAAATGTTTATCTGTACTCACACTCTCATCACAGGTTGGACAGCAGATTTGAAGCTGTCTAAACTGTCCAGGCTTGTGGTAATCACAGGCAAGCGGTTCCACACTGTATAACCGTCCTCGGAAAGAATGAGTGTTGATAAATGTTAACTCTGCAGTGGTATGGGATAAATCTCAATAAATCTGGATGTCTTAGTGATCGTGGTGGGAGGTATGAAACTGGTACTGCGACTAGTCTATATACGACTTTGTAGAATAATATTAGATCCGAGGTGATGCGGCGCTGTTCTAGAGATGACCAGTTCAAATCCTTGATCATGCTAGTTACACATGAAGGGTTTTGATGATTGAAAGGTTTGTTCATAACAAACCTCGCTGCGTTCCGTTGTACTTGCTCGATATGTTTTATATGAGACTTTTGTTTAGCCGAAGCTGGACGTACTAAGGACTGATAAGCACGCTCTTTGACAATTTTTGGAGAATGTTTAAGGTTGCGTTTTATGAAGCCTAGAACTCTTGAAGCCTTTGATGTGATAGAGTCTATATGTAGGTTGACTTTCATATTATCTGATAAGTTTTTTCCTAGGTATGGGTGACTGTTTACCACTTGCACAGTTTGACCCTTCATAGTATAATTAAAATGTTCTTTCTTCTTTTTAGTTGTGACGTTCATAATGGCACATTTATTTATGTTGAATTCCATCTGCCAAATATTACTCCAATGAACTAGTGTGTTGAGGTCTTCTTGCAGTATATCATGGTCTGCTTGAGATTTGATGGGCCGATATATAACGCAATCATCGGCAAATAATCGAATATGCGACTTTATGTTATTGGCTAAAAATCATTTATAAAAATTAGGAAGAGTGTATGTCCCAAGACGGTACCTTGCGAAACGCCCGATGTTACACTAGCTGACTTACAACATTCCCCATCGACTACCACTTTTTGCTGACGGTCCCTTAAGAAGTCATTAATCCATGACAGTGTATTGTTCCTGATTCCATAGATGCATAAGAATATAATTCTAAAATGTGACACAATTTTGAAAAGGTTACGTCAAGATTTCATCAAATACTGGATTTTTTAATTGCTTCGTAACGTTACGCCAAATAACGTTTGAATGACGTTTGCGATGTCACTCAAAATGTTGACGGGAGTGGTTAGTTTTAAAAGTCTATAACTTTGTAAATGTATGTAACAATTTGCTCAAATTTTCAGAAACTGTTCATAAGAGTCTCGTCTTTCTAACGAAATATTATTATGATTTTCGTAATTTTGTCACTAAGCCCGGTTTTCCTAGAGAACGGCTCAATTATTATATTGCCTATGTAATGAAATGTAATTCATGGAAGTGTAAATACAAAATAATACGGAACCGGAAGTCACGCCAAACCACACGGTTATGTTTTATCTTCACCGCCGTAGATGGCGAACCCTATACTAGTGCGCCCAGGATAACATGATGTTTATAAACATTAATCGGTTTGGTCAACTGTTGCAAAATTGGTTTTACAAATTGCTTATGTATTTTTTACAGATAAGGTCAGTTTAGTACTAAAAACTTCAAGGATAAATAATACACATCTTAATATTCCCTTTGTGGACAGATAGAGCTGTGATAACCACAGAGGCATATTACTCCTTAGCCTTGCAGGAAAGCTTCTAGCCAGAATACTGCTTAATCGTCTGATTCATCATCTAGAAAATTGACTACTACCAAAAAGTCAATGCGGCTTCCGTGCCAACCGGGGTACAGTAGACATGGTCTTTGCAGCCCACCAGCTTCAGGAAAAATGCCAGGAACAGCACCAAGACCTATATACGACCTTCGTCGACCTGACCAAAGCCGTCGACACTGTCAGCCGGGTGGGTCTCTGGAAGATAATGGCCAAGTTTGGATGCCCGGACCCTTTGTCACCATGGTTCGACAATTTCATGATGGAATGATGGCCCGTGTCCTGGATGATGGAGAAACATCTACCGAAATTCAGTCACAAACGGTGTCAAGCAGGGCTGTGTCCTTGCTCCAACTCTTTTTAGTTTGATGTTCTCTGCCATGTTGTCTGACGCATTCAACCAGGAATACCCTGGAGTAAGCATTAGATACCGGACTGATGGAAAGCTCTTCAACATCAGACCTCTGAAAGCAATCACCAAGGTCAAGAACAGTTATCATTCGGGACCTGCTGTTTGCGGATGACTGTGCCCTGAATGCCAACTCTGAGACTGCCATGCAACAAAGCCTAAACCAGTTCTCGAAAGCTTGTGACAACTTTGGACTGATCATCAGTATAAGGAAGACTGAAGTGCTTCACCAGCCAGCTCCAGGGAAGCCTTATATTGAACCAACACTACACTTGACGAATGTTCTAAGTACACACTTTTAGAACTAGAATAAATCAGGAACATAATCATCTCAACTCAATAAAACTGTTAAGATAGTATATGTTGGTGATTGTCTTTAATACAGAAGAAGAAAAACCAAGATCTACGTGATAATCATTGATGCGTGACAAAAATGACAAAATCACACTTTTCTCGTGCTCAAACCTCAACTATGTGTAAATGTGTTTAAATCATTTCATACACGATTAACACTCGACCCCCAAACAAAAAGCCATAAAAATAGTTCGTATCATTTGACGCAAATGACGCTTGAGGAGTGCGCAAGTGCGATATGATTGCTTGAAATTGGCATGCCAACAAGACTGGTAAGATTTAATTCATTAATTGGCTGTTTTTGGGGTTCTTAACACATGCACAAACTTTTTATTATGGTTGTTGCATTGAATTCTCGGAAAAGCTGCATGTTTCTATTGACTCGATTTAAAATTGAGACGTCACATGGCGTCATTTACATTTAGTCCTTAAATTCGTCAAAACACGTTTATGACAACATCTGACTGATGGTTGTATCACTTAAAGATTGTGAAATAATGTGGAATCGTTGAATTCAACCGAATAAGTCCATTTATTTGTATGGAGCAATTTGAAGTTGAGCATGGAAGTAACTTTCAATAGGCATTTGTCATCCGAATTACTACTACAATTTAACAAAACTCACTATTTTCGACCAATATTTTGTAAGATATGAGCACATTCTCATCACATAGCAATTGATTTTGATGAAATTTCCTATTTAGGTTGCACGATTGAATGCCCGACTTGTAGCCCGGACCAAAATCCGATATAATACGTCTGGGATAAGTTGGAGCGACGTATTCGAGCACGACGGCAACACCAGAACGTACAGGAACTCACAACTAACCCTTTACTAGAATGGAATGCACTCCGGCAGCAATTGGTACACATCATTATCAATTTAATGTCTCAGATGATGTCAGGCTATCATCAGGGCAGACGGTGGTCATACATAATATTGATGTGCAACTTTGTTGTTTTAAGCAGTGAACTAAATGGTCATTTTCTAGTATGTTGTTATTATATTTCAGAATGGTGCCTAACTCAACTTGATAGACAAAAGTTTCCTGATTCCAATGGTATATTCGATTCACTGATAGGTCTACTACTTTTCCTGTTAAATGAAAATTACAAAGTGTGTACTTAGAACATTCGACTAGTGTATTTGTAAATGACACGAAGCTCAACGTTGTTGACAAGTTCACCGAACTGGGAAGCACCCTGTCCAGAGCGGTCCATATCGATGATGAGGTCAACTGCAGAATAGCAATACTCGATGGACGAACATCATAAGGCATAACTTTTTGGTAATAATGATACCATAAAACGACTATACTAACATACACTGACGATCCAAAAATTCATCCGACGGAATACATATTGAAAGTACTGGAAATAGCTCCATTTACGCTTTGATTTCCTAAATTTTTCTCATAAAAATGGAGGGGACACCCCCCTTACCCTCCACCGCCTCTCCATTATTCGGCACCCCGCGACGCGCCTGTATGTACACAGTTTACACAAATTTATGACACAGTACTTTATATACGTTAAATCACATCAAAGCCGATACCCAGTGTTAGGTCAGCCAAGAAAGCTTTAGATTCCTTGGCCCAGAATTACAATCAATACTTTTACACTCGGCACTCAACACTGAAATATTGAAAAATGTAATATAATGACACATTTTTGTCTTAGATTTAAATCTAGATGCGGTAAATGTATAAAATTGTTATTTGAATGTTGACAATTACATTTGATACACTTTCTTTGCCTTTGAGTACAATTTATGAGGTAAAAAATTAATTATTGAATCTGAGTGCCACACTCGGCACTGAGACTGATAAAATACAATTATAGCTTACAAATACACACAATTACACTAGGAAGTAAACCAAAAATAATAGTTAGTACTAAGTTTACATTATAACAATTTCTTGCACTCAAAGAACATCGATTGGAGCCTCAAAAGAGTGAATTTCAATATTTGAGTGCTGAGTGTAAGTATTAGTTGTAATTCCTGGCCCTGATCTTTGCTTGTATAGTTTATGTCTGACAGTGTGGAGGTGGAAGAACAGTCTTCACACATGGAATTCCAATTCACGATTATTGTCTCTGATTGACTTGTGGGTTGGGACAACTTTTGACCAATCAACAGGGTTTTGGCTAACAATATGGTGATAGTTTGAGGTCACACCCATAGCATTGAGTGTATCCCATATGACACCCATAACAGAGTCTCTGACATATATACATGGTATATTCGTCCCAGGCTCACCTCTGACATATATACATGGTATATTCGCCCCAGGCTCACCTCTGACATGTATACATGATATATTCGCCCCAGGCTCACCTCTGACATATATACATGGTATATTCGCCCCAGGCTCACCTCTGACATATATACATGGTATATTCGTCCCAGACTCACCTCTGACATACATACATGGTATATTCGCTCCAGGCTCACCTCTGACATATATACATGGTATATTCGTCCCAGACTCACCTCTGACATACATACATGGTATATTCGTCCCAGGCTCATCTCTGACATATATACATGGTATATTCGTCCCAGGCTCACCTGAAGAATGTTCGTGACAGTAAGGAGTCTGAACCTCACATCATACTATATAAAAATCACGCACGTTAATTAAAGTCATAGAAAAAACCATAATAAGTTAATTTATAATCTACACAAAGCACTTGTAATATACATTAATGGTATGAAAATATAACTGCTTAAATTCACAGGATATTCAGGTGTAATCCAGTAATGTATACATTTTTGTATTTTGGCAAATCGTAATTGCACATCACAGGTAAAAAACACGTTTGGCACAGTACACATCCAAATCACTAAAGTTCAGTTTGTGCGTCTTCTCTTCCTTAAAGGTGCACCATTTAGGGCTGGACGTTCTTCACACTGTCTCGTTACATTTGACCGGAACGGCTTCCAACTGTTCGCATCTGTACTATTTGCGGATTTGTGGTGCTTCCCGAGTTTGACCTATGAAGGCCAAACTGTTGTTCAAGAGGGTCCTGGTTGAATCTTTCAGTCAGCACAAAGTCCATTCCATCATTTAGGCAGTATCGCACACAGTTCACAGTTGAATGTACTGTTATTTCAAAACCTTCAAGAGTTTGGTAGCTCAACATCATTCCATTGATCTGAGGTTTAGTAAAATCTCATTGTCGATTAATTACTGACGTTTTCCATGATCGAAAATAGCCCAAACAGTCATTCTGCATCCATGCCAGCCTTTCATCATTCACTGCACGATACTCCCTCAAGTTTTCATTTCTCTTACGCACAACTTCCCCTAAATGTCTTGTGTTCAAACAATCAAAAAACTTGTCCATTAATCAAATAAAACAAACAGTTTCACTCACTCTATTGTCATACTTCATCTCCAGTAGCAACAGTTCTTGACACCACTTGTGTAGCAAATTTAACTTTCATTGCGCCAAATGGGGTGATGTTGATATGGCCTTGGGACCACTTTTTGCACAATCTGAATAGTCCACGACAATATGCATTAAACACGTTGACAATATGTGTCCATGAAATATCTAATCCATCCTTCCACACACGCCTTGTTGTCTTGTGGGAATAGAAGTTCGAAAAGCAGTTTCTAGCAGTTTTTAAGAGATGAGGAGGGTAACTGATAAAATATATTTCTCTGGGAACAGGTACAAATATATTCAAACTACTAAAAACAGTGCGCATTGCATTTTTTGCCTGGTGTAATTTAATAAATCGTCTATTGGGCGATGCACCATCACTTGTAATGAATAAAACTTCCGAGTCCACACCTGGCTCCAATATTTCTATTGCTTCCCAAAGGATACTAAACAATTCATCACTCTGAACCCCAGTGGGCGAAAAATGTGCAAACGGATATTTTAATTTTGTCGACACCCCCTCACCATTAGCACTAGCACATATTTTGCTAAAGTCTGTCCATCTTTATCTAGCATAGTTACCAAGTCATTGTTCATATTTCCTAGGTCTATAAATCCCACGAGTTCCCAAGTATGTCTGTCATACACTAAATCACTTTTGATTTTTACTTCATCTTGTAGAAATCCTACAATTCTTTTATGCTCTGTATAGTCTTTCATATCGTAAATTAGCTGGTCCACTACGTCTGCATGAAACCCAGTTCCCTTTTTCGTTATATTTGTATAGTCGAATAGTGTTCGTTCTGATGGTAATTTTATAAATCCCGAGTTTCTTAAGGCATCATACGTCGCAGACGACTTACCTTTTAGATAGATGCACCATTTAATTATTGCAGGGTTCCATCGCATTCCATGCTTGTTGTCAAGATCAAGGTATTTCTTTTGCTGTTCCCAAAATAGCGTTGGTATAATTTTTCATCATTTATATATATTTTCCGCTTTATCTAGCGCTTCAGTTTTGCAACTTCTGTTTCCAATTGATTTGAATATGACTTCAACTGCTGTATTTTGAACAATCTTTGACGTTCTGTTAATTTATTGTTATATATTGAATGGTTGTCTGGAATCAATCTTCCATGAACACTTAAATAAAGTCTGAAATCCCTATAAACACAAAAACAGGTTTTCACTCTAGGTGTCTCCCAATGCTCATCACTGTCGTACATTTGTACATAGTTCAAGTCTGAAGAGGACTTCATGTACATGAAGTTTTCATTTCTTATCTCATGTTTACTTTTCTCACGAAGTTCACTAAATCTCTTGAATCTTTCGGATCTTACAAACTCGTCCAAATTGATGTCAGAACAATAACGGAATAGTTTATCCAGAATTACATAGAATTCGTCCGCTTTGCAACCGTCACTATCAATAAATTCATTATCGAAAACATTGACATCTTCATCAACCTAATCAATGAAAAATGTCTCCCTCGGTACATTGCACCAGATGTCATATTCAACTGCATCGTGCACAGTGTTGTTCCTGACTTCTGAGTAGGCTTATGTCTGCGCTTTTGTTTCCTTTGACGACCAATCAATGCCCTTTTTTCATGATGTAAGATGAGTTCACAGATCTGCACCTGGAAATGGATCAATTAATAATGTTAATAAGAATATCTTACAACAAAATAAACCTGATTATGCTATGTAGTAAGGCCTAAAATATATGTTTGGTTTTCTGTAACATGCTTACAAAAGTTGTGTCCGAGGTCGGGATTTTTTATATTTTGGAGGGTGGTCAATATTCACGAACTTACAAATTATGTTGAATCGTTAGCACCGGCAATAATATTAATAATATTCGTATCCGTTTAGACTGTGCTGACATCGCAAATGGCGTAAATACTTGGAGCGTTACTTTGGTCAGTTCATTCGATGTCTTATACGATTATTAATAATGTCACATTCGTTTGACAAATAGTCGATTGTAATATATGTGTCTGGTATTGATTGCTTGCGATATGCAGTTTTTGAATTATTTTAAATTATCAATAAACGTCGAGATCGAAAGGCCAAACACGACTAACGAAAAATGGCGTATAAAACGAAATTTATACTGTTTTCGCCCATTTGTTTTTCAGGGTTCAGCGGTAAAATATGTGTCAGCCGGTTTACTGGAAACAAACATATTTTTTACGCCTAGTGTAATTTATATAATTTGGATAGTTTTCAATTTTCTCAATTGTTAACTATTTTCTTCTTTTTCAGCCTCACAATACAGAATCGGGGGTTTTAAAGAGAAGGAAAAAAGTCACCCTCTCAACTTAAATGAAGAAGACTTCGGGGAGCTGTTTGAGAATATTGTGCCAAATTCCATTGAAAACATCATTGCCAATAAATTCCGCAATCTCAACAGTTCAGTTAATGGGAAATACATAGTGGACTTGGCATCAAACATAAGAAACCATGATAGTGTGCTCAAGAAACTGTGTGACTTTTTAAGGCCTATATATACCAAGGTTATTAATACCGCTTCAGAAGCAGACAGCAATACGAATGAATCATTAATGAGAAGTTTTCATACAGCTGTTTTCAATGAATCAACAACATGTGAGGTGATGAAAATATGTGACGAAACCCAAGGTCTAGACAGTTTGCTGGTATCCTCCACAGGCAACTTATAACCGACATTGTGGAAAACAGATCCAAGATCTATCAAACTATCAATACTCATATTTTAAGTGTGAACGCATTTTCGGAAGTTAATATGTTTAACTGTCTTATTATTATTCTTGCTTGGTAAATAACTATATGAGTAAATATCTGTCATCAAAAGGTTGAAATTGTTATGTTTTGTTTCTTAATATGTTTAATTATCTTATAAGTCTTGCTTGATGAATATGAATAAATATCAAAAGGTTGAAATTGTTATGTTTTGTTGCTTAATAAACGCTGTAAAGGCACATGACTGTATCATGAATATGGTACTGAAAAGAGTTGACCAATTAAAAATGCCAACTTCAGTGTAGCAATACCAGGTAACATTTGGCTACAGGCCAAAGACGAAATTTGTTAATATTGGAAACAAAAATAGTGTATTATTTCTTCATTGATTTCTATGAAATATACGCAACTTTAAGAACCTATTTCCCATAGACTTCAATTTTCCCCCGATTATATGAATTATTCAAGCTTTATTTTTGACATGGACATATTTGAAGCTCAATCAACATTAATTGTGCTTCAACTTTACAAGAGTATAACCACACTTTACAGACCAAAACATGGCTGGGATTACAAGAAGGATGACATTTAATTAAGATTCTTGTCATTAAATTTTCCAAACTTACGGCTGGATCCCTTTCCCAAAAGAGCCAGGGAGGGGACAATTTGTTGGCCTTTCAGCAGCTGTGCCGTTTTTCTCCAGCACCATGTGAAACCGTGGGAAAATCTAAGTTTCACAGTCTGTGATCAACGATCAAGCCTTTCATGGAGAGCAATTATATTTCCTTATTGTGGCATATATTTCATAGAACTTGATGAAGAAATAAAATATTTATTGCTATTTTTGTTTCGTCTTGGAACTGTAGCCGAAAGTCATGTGGTATTGCTACACTGAACTTTAATTTTAATCCTTATCATACTGGAACCGGTGTAGTGGCATGGTACATACATTATCGCCAAAATTCAAGGACTTTTCAAGGTAGAATTTTTATTTCCAAGGCCTTTAGCCAAAGATTTACCATTTCGACTGTACTTGATAAATGAAAATTATTTTCATCACAACTACTAGCTGCTTAGCACTTCATGTCTCACATTAGCAACAATACATTTACATACTTTGAATCAAAGTACTTCCAAGGTTGAACCAAATTCAAGGACCTTCCGAGGCATGTTCCAACCTACATTGGTCTTTTTCCTGTTGACCAGTTACTTCATGGGGTGGGGTGGGGGAGGAATCTGACCGACCTATTTCCCCAGGGAAAAACGATCTTAGCCTAGTGTTTCCCCGGGGAAAGATCATGCATGTGCTTTCACTCCATGAACTTCATTACACCAGTATTGATCATCAGCAAAGAGCCAGGTCAGCTGTCTGATGAGAAGTTAACAGTATAAAAGCGTCTGCTCTCGCGTTAAGTTATGTATATAAAGACTAATCTACTTAAGTCAAAATAGTCTACCAAGTTGCACTGGTTCGAAACCAAATAACCCGATCCAAATATAACTAACCTGAGCAAGATGTTAGTATGACACTGTTCAGCTGGTGGACACAATCATGTGATAGTCCACTGGATTACCCTCGTCCGGTCTGTCATAATCAGAAACCAAGAGACATAATAATATAGATATGAAGCAAACATGCCAACTATGCCCCTACCTTTTTTTAACCGCCAAATTAGTCTGGATGTTTCAAACATACATGCAAATATTGTAACATTAACTAGAGCTGTCGCCATTCGACAGACTAATATACCCCCGCCGGCAAAGGGCCATAATTCTGCCAAAATTCATCGCAGCGCAAATTCCTATCTTCATGCACATCTATATATTGAGGTTGTTCATCTGTGAAAGTTTGAGCGATATCCTGTAAAAAATGTAGCAGACGCTTCGTCCACAAGAATGCGTGTACGGACAGACAGACGGACGGACAAGCTGAATCCAGTATAATAATATGTAAGTCATTTGCATCTATACACCACTGGTAGTTTTATTTTGAGTAGACACTACGGGCACTAGTAAGTGGAACCACTGTTTAAAGCAGTGTATTTTGAAATGACTTGGATAATTTCATTTGCAGTTAGAGCATCAGTGACTCAGAAGAATGTGACTTTTATGCATCACCAACATCTATCGTTACATGGTTATACAATATCATCATGACACAACATGAACCTGACCACCACATATTTTATGACTTATTCACCGTATTATAGATTAAAACCCATTTTCCGGATTTCCACAATTTTTGTGCGACATTAGGCAAGGTAATCCGACTGATCTGAAAACAAGGTAGAAGGACTGGATCGTATAGCGCATAGAGCAAACGGATACAATATTCGCGATGATTGTTGTCAAAAAAACTATGCGGTCACATTGATATAAAATAATATCTTTTGGGGGTTACAAAAAATAAATGGAATAATAAGCTCCATAATTCACCAGATTGCAGGATTTAAGGTTCCAGAGATCAAAATTTCCTTGGGGGAGATCCCAAAACCCCCCTGTCACCCTCATCCACTCGACGACACGAATGCAGTTCACACTTTTTCCCAAACTCGAGTCCCAGGTCTCCTGCTTTATAATACTACGAACCCTGTAGCTGTAACCAGGAAATATAATTAACGTCCGTGCTGTAACATTGCAGTCAAATAAATCAGAGTGTTTGGTCAGACTCCAAATAGGGTACGTGCAGGCTTCTTTTGCCCAGAATTTCTGGGACGTAGACATTTGTCTAGGCAGACTTAAAATCAAGAGAAAGAGTTTTCTTATTTTTCTTTTCTATCATGCATATCTCCATCGTCTTGAACGAGTCTATACTTCCATTCTTTTTCTATCTAGCGCACTGTTAAATTATTGTCAAGTCTGACAGATTAACGTATTTTGCAGATCTAGAGGTAAATACAAGGAATCCGGGGGCGTTACCCTAGCTCATTTCGAAGAGACTCATAGGTTTTTGAACGTGCTCAGTGTAAAGCACCGATACACACGGGACTACCTCTGGGTTTCCAACCAGTTTCGTCTCTAGTTAGGTGGGAAACACTGAAAAGCGTTTCATAAATAACCAAGTGCCCCAGCCGAGATTCGAAACCAAGGACCTAGCGTCACCACTTGACCACCTAATGTTAACAGCAGCGCAGGACTTCGGAAAGGTAAAAACAAGGGACAGATCCCCTGCTATCTCCCAGGGTAGGGGGCTGTTTCAATTGACTGGTCCTTGCACTTCAGTATTTAATCTTATGACAATGTACGGGGAGTGGGCTTGATCAAATCAAACTTGTATTCCCCAACCCAGGAAGGAGGGTTTATGGTTGCAAATGACCGAACCATTGGTTTCGTACATAAAAAGAATTATAAGCTGTCTGTCTAACGGGTAGGATTTGAAATATTTCACCCAAACTAAGACTAGTACAATAGAAAATTATGTGATGTAAACAAGACAGCAAAATAGCTCATCTACGGTGGCGATTATTGTCAAAGCTAGCATCACGATTCGTAATTTAATGTGACCAATCCCTTACATAATGCATCGTATAGCAGGTTTATATGTAAATAAACGCAATTTTACGATAAATATTCAGCAATCCGGTGTGCAATACCGCAGGGTCAAAACAGTTCGACAAAAAAGTAGTTCCGCTTCATCGACAAAAACAATAATTGGCATCATTTTGTAACGTAAATACCGATATTAACGAGAATAAATTACAACCGATACAACAATATATATTCAATCACACAGTTGAAACAAGTTTGAATCAAAAATTCGTTTTCAATTAACGCAAGGGGGTGGGCAAGTAGATTGGATGTGATTCCGCCATTGTGTAAATTTAACGGCAATATTTTAAAAGTACACAAATACCACGCGTTTTCTACACTTGTCAGACACAAAACACACAAATGAAATACGACAAACACAAAATTAATACTTACTTTCGGATATGCCATGTCGATTGTTAAGATAAACGTCTATAAAACGAAGATTCGCATTGGTTTATTCGACGCAATCGACCTTAGTTTCGTCTGTCTTGTCATAATGGAAGCTGTAATGCGCATGCGCACGTCACGATATTTAGCCCAAACGAAAGAATCATCTCCATTTGAGAAACCTTCGTGATATAAATGGGAAAACATATTAAAACGGCCCTAAAAAACTATCAAAGTTATATGGATTATCCATATTGGTTTCTATACATAATGAACTTAATGAACTATATCATTTATTCTGGCGGTTAGGTGAAGGGTTAAATTCCAGGAAAACTATCGATGTTGAGTAAACTTGGCACTTCTGTAGCCAAAATAACACTGAAAAAATAATGAAATACTACTATAGAGGGCCCTTAGAAATGTCTTGGATGACTGTACTCCCTGACCCTCTTATGAAACCCTCAGAACAAAGTAAAAATGATAACTTTTCACCTAAGTAGACTTAGAACGATAGCTATTGTAACTTATGAACAATTTGGGTAAACTATTTTGTGATTTTGTAAATTATACTTCATTACGTAACGCGCCTTTAACGGCTAACATGGCCGTTTGTCGGCCAATATAAATCAATAATTATCTGCATGTTTTATTCAAGTATTGGAATGCAAATTTTCATAAGAATACACGCTGTAAAAACAAAATAATTGTACATAATTATGGTGGCACTTTAGAACTTTTGGGTAGTGTATTCACTACTGTGCAAAGTAATTTTCTTGCCAACAGACATTACTTCATAAGACGATGGAGAACGACATTTCCTGCCCTAATTATTTGTTACATAAACTAGTGATATGAAACTGTCTCGAAGTTTATAAATTTTCAATTTCAAATCCAAAGAGAACATGTCAATTGACGTTTAAAAACGTTTTTGATTAAATTGGATTGTCTACAGATTTCTTCCGAACAAAACCAAACTATGGCGTGCCTTTTTGTTAAGTAATTTTATACCATGGCTAGCAAATTTGAATTTCAATTTGCACGAATACATGCACTTGCAGCTATGCGTACTTGTAGCGTATGCTCTTCTAAGGCATCCGATTGCTTGTGCGTGTATAGTATAGTGTCGTGCTGTCTCGCCGTTCTTCATTTCAGCGTATTTTCCGTTTGCAATTACCTCCCTTTACATCGGTACGTCAAGGAACCAGGATGCTTCTGGAACTAGGCTATCTTCTGTATCATGCATTATCCCCAAAAACTTAAGTGACTAACCTCTTCTGGAAGCCTCGCCCATTTGGAGTTCCGGTGGCGAAGATAAATAAAAGCATATAAATCGAAAGCGTTAATGGGGGATACAGATACGTTCTGTGTTTGTCGCTTGCGTGGCTAAGTATCACAACGTCTCTGCTATGTTTTGTTTTCAACAGAGCCATTTCCTTTATAAATTAAAACCAAAACTTGTTACACACATGTATTTTATTCACATCTCATTTTAAATTGATTCATACAACCAGTCGCCTTGTAGTTGTGTTATTCCATGTTTGAATTGATTGCCATTGGAGGAAAATACGTTGGAAATGTTGATTTACAAGAACACGTAAACAGCCACTTTGGTAATATCTCCATATTATAATTCTCTGAATTAGAATAAAAAGGTCGTAAGTTACGACCTTATAAGACTCATGCATATTTGAAATCTGCACCAGGAGGCGCGTCTTATGAGCCTATTGTCATGGAAATTTGGAACAGGTCATGTTGACCAAACTAGATTTGAAAAGACTTGTTTTTCCATAAGTAAAGAGTAGTTTTCAGACAGTACTTACTAATTTATGGGCAAAACAACAACTCACGTGTCTAACTTCTCAACCAAACAAACCACGTATTGACTGGCTGTTCACATTTTTACTGCATTTGATTGTCATGTAATTTTGAAATCAATCGTATTAGCGATTAGTATAGCACATAACATTTGACCGGGCGCTATCTAAAAATTGTGTGTTTTTGTTGATGTACTGTAAGACTGATCAAAATAAAAAATCTGATTGGACGATGGATGAGCTCGAATAGTCACGGCTGCAATGTCAAATGTTATAAGCTATATATGATGTGCGAGTAAAAAAATGTTGACATCTAACTAAACCTCGTCAACTATCATTGGTCTTTAGGCTGAGCTTCCCAAACTTTGTCTTGTAAATATGGCAGGAAATAATTACTATTTCCGTCCAGCAAGTGTTTTGTTGCTCATTAACATTCCAACAGTCTGATGTACATGTATTTATGCAAATCAGCATTCTACTGAAATAAGTATAACCATAATATACGTGCGGCATTTATATACCAACATTATAAGATTTCCATTTAAGGATGTTGGAGCGGTTTGAATCCCTCGTTAATATTTTTTTCGGAATGTCAAACATCATTTCGATTAGTAGTTTCTATTTTTATTGCATAATACTTAATAAATATAAAAAAAATCCAATTTGATTTAACTTTGTTTTTTTAACACATTTTTACAAGGCACATAACGTACTATGAAAAATGACTCACGCTACCGTGTAAATCCAACCGCCTTTTTCAGAGTTTTCAGTCCAATAACGTATCGAGACAATTTCTATTCCACCTTACATTCCAGAGTTGGCTATTTATGACTTATGTCTGTATTAAAAGTAAATCAATCGTATACACTGGGTCGGATATGAGTTCTAAAGGAGCTCGGTGCTGCTCAAACTAGGTGCATTCGGTCGGAGATATCCTACTCTGAATAATGCTAATTTGCTTTTGAACCTTGCTGACAAAACAAAATTGCTAGATGAAAAGTCCACGAATATATTGATCACCCCTCGTATATGCATCCTTCACAAATAACCACACTCTTCAATACAGGAACTGTATATAACATTTTTGTTTAGGGTGACATCGTCATAAGCCTCCGATATAAACATCTTACGCTACACAATGTTATATGCACTAACTGACTTGTGCTGTGTGTGGAATTGTAGTAAAGATGAACCTTAATAATGTCCTTTAATGATAACAGTATGCGGTCTTATGTGCGTCTGTTTTGTAAGTGTGTAGTCTCGAAAACGATATGTCAATGAACTATCAAACTTATTGAACTTAATTTAGTAAATATATATCTTGTGTGCATTGACCTTAAAACATGGTTTTTGTTACATACAAACAATGTAAACACATTTCAACGTTTTTAACTTAGTGTTACTCTTTACCTTTTAGGAATTCAGATAGCTAACACTAGGTATTTCAGTCGTTTTACTGTTCAGCTAGGGCATTCAGTTTTTTGATTGCTGAAACTAGTTCTTTCAGCTTTTCGACAGCTGAGACTTGGGCACTTCCATTTTCTCGTTTAGTTGTGTGTTGGGCATTGTGCCGTGTGATTAAGGTAAGTTATGTTTTTTTATGTTTTCTGTGCTCGGCTGGTTAAGTTGAGTGCTGCCTTTCTTGTCCGACGTCATGTTATCCTTCTTATACTACTGTAATATTACATTGACAGGCCACGTGTTAACATTTTAGTACTTCTACTGATACAACGTATTGCTTAATTTATGGCAAAAACACAACAATAACACAGTATAGCATACAAGAATAACCTAAAGGGTTTGGCATTAAGTTGGACATGTGTGTAAGTAAATGTGTTTTGAGCAACTATACTTTATATCGAAATAAATACAAATTCCTTCAACAGTATGACATGAGGAAATTATTCGAATGAGCATATTAACTAAAAAAACACAGACATGAAAAATAAACTATTTGATAATCATTTCTCTCTATAATCACCTACAGCGTTCAGACTTCTGATTGAATTTGAAATTCGATGTCTGGCAACAAGGTGGAATTTAATTCTTAACTTGTATTGAATGACAAATTTGCGTGACATAAAACGACATTCGTGTCTTTATATTGCACAAACAATACTTCATCCTTTGTCTTGTTCTTTAACGAGTTTAATCAAAACATATTGTATTGTTAGAAACAGTTTCCGGTCATTAGTCTGACTGAAATAATATTTAATACGGTTTTAATATTTTGAAAACATGGTCTTATTTATTTCTGGAAAACATATGTGTAACAGTCGTAACACTTTATGATATACATGCATAATTTTTCACGATGTAAATTTTATACTTATTGGTCAATGTCATCACCAAGTTTTGTTTTGTTGCAAACTATTATGTTCTAACTACTAGTATTACTTACAGTAGAGGTACATATGGGAAATGATTCATCACAAATGCACAGCGTTTAATTGTCTTGTTAAAGCAGTATATATACTTGTATCTAGTGTTCCAAAACAAACGTTTCAATAGCAGTAGTTAACTGTACGACACATCAAATAGCAGGTGCATTCCTTGCCCATCGAGCATTGTTGATTTATGATTGAAGAATTTTATATAGTAAGTAAGTTTATTTTCAAAGTATCTGTAGGCCAAATGCCAGTCAGATATACACACATTACTTACTACAAAACATGTATAGCAAACATGGCACCAGCAAGTAAACTGAGCGGCTTTGAAAACGCAACACAAATGAAAATCAAGATAACTTTTTTATTTATTAATATTACTCCACAACATTTTGTGTGCGTGTTATTGGCTATCCATGGATTGTAACTTGATGTTATTTCCAACAAAATTTGCTACGATGGTACATTGAACCGTGAAATGGATAAAACTAAACACGTAAGAGGAATTGATTGTACAAAAATGTACGATGCAATTATTATTTTATGTAAGGTCAATTTGAATAGTCAATCAATCGAAAAATTCAGATTTACCGAAATACTACCAATTTTACAGTCAAGGGGAAGTAATTCTGGATAGAGATAGAGTGAATAAAATTCATTTTTTCTGAATCTCAATTGAACTATATATTTATCTGTGTTTTACTTTAGGTCTGTCTCCCTGATATGCACTGACACTTGTTATACGAGGAATAGGTACACATCGGCATAAACATACGAAAAACGCAGAAGGACATAGGGCATAAAATTTGCTTTTGTTTATGACATCATTGTTTTATTGTGGCTGTTAAGGGTATTATCAGATTGTAATGAAATGAAATGGATTGTTATGTAATATATCTTAGCTATAAATGCTGAAAACTTCAGCAAAATGTAACGCATATTGGCCGAGTTATGGGTAAATACATACATATAAGCTATGTAAGCGTAAGTGTTGCGTTTTCAAGGCCGCTCAGTGTATAAATGCACATATCAAAATAAAACGACAACAAAAAGGAAAGTGAGATAAAGCGAAAAGCAGACTGTGGACGTGTTAATTATGTGTGGAGAAAGAGAGGGAGAGGAAGTGGTTATTTAGCGGAGAAGGGTAAATGGTGAAAAACAATTAGTTTACAACAGTCATATATACACAAATAACCCACATTGGATTGTTATGTAAATCATCAAAGGTGAAACGATAAACAGAGAAGCACTATAAGTTCCAAGAAAACCTACATTTTAAGTTACAATTTTACGTAACGTTTAGGCAATGCACGCATGCAACAATAATGCAAGGTTCCATATCTGTCATTTGCATTATCTTCACGATATAGGAAGCGTTCTTACAAATGCATGTCGAGATTTAATTGATCATTTATAATAATTTGTTGCACAGTTTTATTAGTACATTACGTCAGTATCAATATTGTGCTGTCTGAGACATTTATGAGAATTATCAAGGTTATTTTAGTCCTATCAAGGTTTATTTAACAAGTGAACTTTATATCATCAAATCGCTGCTTTCACAAATCTGAAAGTGCGGCGAAACATTGTTGAAACGGAGTGTAGTCAGTCTCTCTCTCTCTCTCTCTCTCTCTCTCCCTCTCTCCCTCTCTCCCTCCCTCCCTCTCTCTCTCTCTCTCTCTCTCTCTGTACCAGAAACAGCAAAGCACACACGGTACAAAGAGGAACACTCAAGATAGAAAAATCACTGAACGCATGTGTATGTACAGTATATATACCACTATAACCAACACAAAACTGAATAATAATTACTTTTACTAAACATCTACAAACGAAGTTAATGGATAACAGGACAGGGAAGACAGCACTCAACATAAACAGCCGAGCAAGAAAAACATAAACACATCACATACTTTATAATAAAAAGGCACAGACAATGCCCGACGGCTCAGTCAGTATAAACTCCTACTTTCATAAAGGCATATAGAATGGGTGTGTCAACTATATTGTTTTTAAATCTCATGTTTTAATAGCAACCTCATGATTAGGTAATCTTAAGATAAGTTAAGTTCGCAAAAATGTATATCTATTCAGCATACGTGTACAAGATAGTTCTCTAGCGTTAAATAGTGGATTAAGGTGGAGTCGGTCAGGCTAGTTTCTTTAATGTTGTTTTACGATAGTGTATAGGCGAAAACAGTTGGGAGTGGCAGACAGTGGAGGCGGCACTAAACTTTATCAGACGAGCACAGAAAACATTAAAAACATACAAGGCACTGTGCCCAACTGAACCATCCGAGTACAGAAAAATAAATCACATACAAGTCACAATGCCCAACTAAGCCAAGCTTCTTTTGATAGATAATCGAATTATTCTAGTGGTCGTCTGTCATACACAGATCAATTATTCGCGCGTCAAGTGTATAATATGCAGATAAATTATCATTGTCAGTGAACGGGGAAACAATCCAGAGATTTCATTATTGCATGATACCATCAAGAGATGTCGTGTATTGCTTGAAATGACATTTATTGAATTTGTTTCCTTGGGTTGAATAAACTGTGCAGTACTGAAAAAAATACAAAATAACAAATAAATATAAATATTGGTATCCGTTAATACAAATTCTAACACGATCAGCGGATTAATCCATATACGCATAGAGCAAACCAGGGCATGTATTATTACCGCAATAACATGCCTGTCAAATTGGCTGTTACTATTTACACCCCGTATCACGTGACATATTTATGAATGAACGTAAACTTTATAGTAAAAACTTCAACCAGTCGCGAAAAAGGCAAATTGCACGAGTATTCAGTGTTATAGCTATGACGCTTCCATTTTTAGAAACTCCAATTTACTCTCGAAACTGAGTTTCATAAAAACTTCTGATAATCATTCATCTATATTTTTCATTTCATGAAATAGATACCCTATACTCGTGTTATTAAAAGTGTTTTAATAGTTAAAATGTGTTATTTCCTTCATAAAATTACGAAGGTCGTTTTCATTAACGAGGGAGGTAATTGTACCAGCTAATAAGCCACTCAATTTCAGCGTGGAATTATGTTCAATGTCAAATGGGTGAAAATTGAATACGCGCAGTTAAATAGTACGGGATATTATTGTATTTAGAATCCAAATAAAAACTATGTTCTTGTATTTTGTCAGTGAATAAAACACGGACACTCGTTCGAATACGGAACATTAAATCACGAGTGCGTAAATTAAATCACTCGTGCTACGCACTCGTTATTTAATTATTCCTCAACGAACTCCTGCTCGTGCTTTATTCACTGACAAAATACGCGAACAGATTATTCTTATATAATGTATATATAAAATAGTAAAAATCGGACAAGAAAGGCAGCATTCAAATTAAAGAGACGAGCACAGCAAACATAAAAACAGCACAGACCACAATTAGACGACATACAACTGAATGAAAAAATGAACTTAACCCCTATAAGTCCAAGTTTCAGTGGTCAACATGTCACACATATATACATGTATATAAAAACAACAGTATGTAACGGAAAATTGCGAAAGTAACCTGATGTTTGTTATACAGTCGAAACATTTGCTACATAAACATGGCAATTATGGACAATAAAACACTGTGTGTATCTGTGACATAGTTACAGTATACAACGAATTAAATTAAACAGGAGAGCAATTCGGATTATCGGCTGGTTCTTGCTAATATAAAATAAGCAATGAATTTCTTGTGATATGTTATTGCACTTTACGGTATGTACAATCTCCGACTTTAAGCCATTTTGGTGTCGATGCATTTAAGTAAAGGCCATGTTGTCAAATTACTTAAGTATTATTGCGCAATTACCTAAGTATTATTTATTGTAAATTTGACAACATCAGTAGGAAGCTACGTCTGTGCTCTGTTATAATAGTTGAGAGAGAAACTTACTTTGAGGTATTATAACAGTAAGACAATGAAATATGTACGATATTCATATGCTGATACGTTTTTCATCCGATCATCCGATTGGCATCATGTCGACGTCAGCACAAATATATGTTCTGTATTTAAGACCTATACGCCTCTTAGCAAAATAAGCAAGATTTGATGAAGGCAGAACTTTCATATTGAACACTATTTTGGATGGATCAATTTCACATAGCCATCATGGAATATAGAAACCTGTCAATATATGGGCGGTTTGGTTGCCTATATGTTTTCACTGTATTTGCCTCAGACAACCTTTTAAAAGTAAATAGATTTCTATATCTTCCTGGTGAATAACCCTTTTAGAAAGGTATATGAGTAGTTTGGTTGCATATATGTCTTCACTGTGTCTATATCATAAAGACATTTCTGTTACATTAAAAGTTTTTTTCTGTATCTTCTTTTGTGAACACGTCTTTTAGATATGTACGTACATTAGTAGTCCGATTAGAGGAATTATACGATATTCGAGTACAGTGCAAACTATTCCTTTTCTTCCTATTGAAATGCAGGGCTCTCTCTGGATCATCAACGCACTACCAAATACTATATGCTGAATAAACGCATGCTAAATGTCGAAGCGAAATGTAATAACAAAAATCAAACTAAGATGTAAAACCGTCTGACATATATTGCATAGTAGGTTAAGTATACGTCTTTTAAAAACTGTCACCAACAAACATTACTTAAACCATATTGGTATCATTTAAGTATCTTTGAGTCTAGACAACTTGTTTCAAATGATAATTTACGACTGTTGTCATGCGATTTTCAGTATTTGTTTGAACATGTATGACATAGTATATTTAAAGGTATATCACATTGTTTCGAATTATTGCTAATATATTACCGTTTAATTAACAACACTCAAATAATCAAAAATGAAAAAATGAACAACACTGAATTGTTTATGTCTTCTACATCAACGTTTTCAAAAGATTATCAACTTAAACTTTCCAGTTGAACTATATGTCCGATCATATATGTTTATGGTTGTTACCAACAATGAAGACATATACGCCCAATCAATTCAGAGAAAACATTGCTATTTTAATATATGAAAAATACATTCCGGTTAGAAACCGTTTCACAAGTGCGCATGCTATTGTTGCATTTGGCAGTAACGTTATATACGTATATCTTCAAAAGCGATAACCTACTGTTTTGTTATGGCAAATGTTTATACAAGTGTATACATTTTAAAGTTATATTGTTAATACAAACGTTTGGCATGTTTCCACATAACCCTTGCTCATTAGAAGAGTATCAGTAAGAATATGGTGGTACCAATCGATGCTGATGCACCAAATGTTCCAAGTTCACAATTAGTTTGCAATTAGTTATGACAAATAAATACTATATATATAGTTTTAATACCAAGTTCATACACTGTTGTTTGTTATGATTAAGTGGGTAAACCGACGTTCTGCGTGACTCATGAAAATAATTCATTTAATAATAGATTACTAGTGCATTTTGTCCATATAAATGTTACTTTTTTACCCTTTGAATTAAGAGCCTCTCGTATACATGTGTTTTCCACGTTATATACCTAAAGCAAAACATGCGATTACTTTACAAACGATTTTTTAAAAACAAATATTACGGATTTTCTGAGTGATGAGAAATTGAAGGAAGTCTGTACTTTACGGTACCGTCTCTTTAAAAAGACGTTCGCAAGTTTGTTAACTACACATTCGAGTTAATGCTTAGCTTTGCCATTTCTTAAGAGTATTATTATGCAATTACTTAAGTAATATTTATTGTATGTTTGACAGCATCAAGTAGGAAGCTACGTCTGAGCTCTGTTATAATTGTTGAGAAACTTACGACAGAATTATAACTGTAAGAAAATGAAATATTTACCATATTTTTCATCCGACTATTCGATTGTCTGTATACAGACGACAGCATTAAAATAATGGTCAGCATCAAGACTCCACACGCTTCTTAAAAATAATAGCAAGGGTTGTTTCAACCGTTTTACTGTTGGAACTAGGTAATTCAGCATGGGTATTAAGCTTTTGTTCATTCAGCTTGACAGCGGGGACTTGTACAGTTCATTTTCCCGTTCGGTTATATGTTTAGCACTGTGCCTTGTATGTCGTTTTATATTTTCTGTGCTCGGCTGGTTAAGTTGATTGCTGCCTTCCCTGTCCGATTTAATAGTATGTAACGCTATTTGTTTAATTATTCCGTCAGTCGAGTGTTTATCAGCCATTAATATGGGGTCTCGAGAACGGATGTACTAGCTCTCAATGCGTTGTATACCCATGATTTATTACAGTATCTAGCTACATTAATGATACTTTTATCTTCTACCTCTGAACAGATTTTTAAGGTTGCTAGAATGAGTTCACGAGTTAATTGTGTAGTACATTGCAATATTTACTGTATTGTAAACAAACTGTCCGACAGGTTATTGGTGAAATATATTGTTACGGGGCAGGGTCTAATCTACAGTGCAGTTTTCTTTCAAAAGCGTTTTTTGTCTTCAAACTTTAGTTGCTGGATAAAAAAGCTACAGTGCAGTTTTCTTTCAAAAGCGTTTTTTGTCTTCGGATAAAAAAGCATTGTATTATGATGTACTACATTTACTCATGAGGTAAGACAACAATGATTATCAAAAAAGCAAATTTATCGCAGTATGACAGCCATTTCATTACAAATCTTGCTCGTTCGCAAACAAAGCCAACATGACATTAAGAGTCAATAATTGTTGGAGAAATAGTCAATAGTATAAGGAACAAACTCTTACAAAGAAATAATCATGAAAATATTTATGAACTTGTATCATGCAAAACTTCAATGACCTTGCAAACCCAAAGTAGAAAACTGGCAATGTTTCTTAAATATCTTTTAAAGTATACATTTAGTCAAAAACTAAATGAGAGTTTGTTCCCTGAAGTTATAATGTAAGCATGGTATGAACGTTTCCTGAGTAGAGGATATGGCCCTTTAATTTTGCAAAGGACTGCATGCTTAGTGGTGGGTCCATTTACAACTCGCCATTATGCTTCCTATTTCACTGTGCGATGACCGGACAATATATAGACCCATAAATGTTTTGCTCTTTTGTTGCTCTGATTATTGAGTTATTGAGTACTCTCTGTGCTACTAGATGGACGTTATTTATAAAATGTTTCATGTTTTACATTCGTTTATTACCTGTCACTGAGGCCTTTTTGTTAGAGGGCATTACATGGTGGGAAACTTTTATTTACTCTGTAATGTTATATAAGGTTGTCTATTGGTACATGTACGTGTGAGGTGCGGTGCACTGTAAAACGTTTAAGCCCCCAGTGACATTTGTCGCTGTCCGTACCAAGGAGGAAGCTCTTTAGTCAACCTTCCTTCTATGTATGTATTGTCCACTTCATAGTAAAAATACAAAAAATATTTCGCCATTGTTCCTTTTTGTTAAACTTTGTTCATTTTGTATGTGCTCTAGTTCCGTTTAAGTTTGACTGACTGAGGCGGCATACTTTCGGGACGGGATGCCGTGTTTTTGTAGTGCTACATTTTTACGTTGGACATTGTCTGTGCCGCTTATATTATTTCTGTGCTCGGCTGGTTAAGCTGAGTGCTTCCTTCCCTGTCTGACTTAATTCATTTTATCTTTGTGCTATGTTTCAGATGGCTTATTGTAGCAAAAAGATTATATTAAGTCAGACAGTGAAGGCAGCACTCGACTTAACTAGCCGAGCACAGAAAACATTAAAAACACACAAAGCACAATGCCCAACTGAACCAACCGAGCACAGGAAACATGAAACACATACAAGGCCCAATGCCCAACTAAACAAGCAAAGATCCGCCCAAATCCAGGCTGTCGAAAAGTATAATAAATTAATAGTTTCAGCAACCAAAATACTGAATGCCCTAGCTTAATGACCCAGTTTCCACTTCAAAACGTCTACAATGCCTTGTTTTAGCTGTTAGAAAACCTAAAACGAAGAAGGGCCCAACACACTGTCCACCACGAAAATTAATCAGCCCTAGTCCCATCTGTCAAAAAGCTGAATGGAAAAGTTTCGGCAAACAAAAGGCGGAATGCCTACGCTGAATGACCTAGTTATGTACAACATTAAAACTGCTGAACTACATAGTTATAGCTACCTTAAGCCCCAGCAGTTAAGGTACAGTATTACAACGTTGAAAGGCACGGTTTCGGCTGAATTAACTAATTTCAGCAATAAAAAGCTGAAAGTTCTAGCCAGATGACCTAGTTTCAGTATGTAGAATGTCTTAGCTGAATTCCCTAGCTACAACAAGTACAGTGGAAACTCTAGTAAAATATTATACTTGTACTCGTAGACATAAAATAAACTGTAACATACATATATATACATTTCTAATGAAAATAAATAACGTTAAAAAGTAGAGGATTTGGCTCATAACTTACCAGGTATTATCTCAGTGACTTCCGTTTGTAGACATGGACAGGTAACTTTATAAAGTTCGCATCGGACAGGACTAAATGCTTGTCATACTTTCAAATACATATATGTCATAACTCAAATAGCTTCAAAGCCTGGTTGATTAAAGATTTTGTTCACATAGACCAATATAGACATTAAACACGTTTCATTCGGACATAATGGCTGATATTGAGACAAAATAGTGAAAGTACGTCAATCTAGATCCTGCCAAAACTCGAAACATTTTCCAAACTAGGGCATGGACACTGATTTCAAACCAAAAGGGGACTTTTCATCCATTTCATCAGTGACTTGTTAAACTAAATTTTTCGCTATAACTCGAACGCGGTATTGGGACCTGTGCCACTTAATGTAAACAGTTGGACCCAGTTTAAAAATATAGGGATATTGGAAAAAGGATAATCTTTACTCGGTTATTTAAATTGACTTGGTCAATAAAAGTGACCATACATCTCATCTGACAAAAATAGCTCAGTGGTTTAGCGATGGGGGAAATATTGTATTTTTGAGCCTAATCATACACGAGTTCTAGCCTTATATATGTATATATATTTTTATTTTCAGGTCGAAAAGCACAAACTTTTGTGTAATATTAAATAATTATTATCATTGCTTTAATTATTATTTCTCATCAAATCAAATGCAAATGTATTATGTTGTTTCATTTCCCATAAACCAGCATACATATTTTAAAACCTGAACAAATCATACAAGACAAGTTAATATTTTCGCGACACACAGCCGAGTAGGATTAAATAAAGAAAACATTATACTGATTGTGTACAATTAAAACGGTTGAAATCTTCAATCAAAAAGACGATCACAAGACAATTGTGAATCCAATAATTTAAGGAATGTGTGTGTATATATCACATAAATAATTACATAAAGGAAAAAAGGAGCAGACGTAGGAATCGAACGCGAATCGCAGGATTGGGAGGCGAGCATGTATTCCTTAAGGCCAAGACATATGTTTACTTACAATCTTGGTAAAAACGTTTAAAAAGATAGGACAAACCTCTGCACTACCTAAATCGATGTAATGGTCAGTGATTTCTGTTTATATTGACATTGTAGATTATCGCATTGGAGTTATACAGGTATAGCCCGTTTGCAGCGAAACAAATCGTCTAACATGAAGATTTCACAGTATTTACTGAACAAGGCGGGTTACTCTTGCACAGGGACATTAAGCAGTGAAACATACGGGAATCGAACCCGGGACTTCTCGATATCAAAATAAGCGTAACCTTGGTCACCACTCCCAACTCAAAAACATGCCAACAAAAACATTGGTGCTGTTACTCTTGGGTGTACTTGTAGACATCTTTGACTGTATACATAAATCACACAAAACATAAATTCCGGTGGTGTCACACATACATATCTTGACAGTAAAATTAACATATTCATTTGTTATAACTGCAGTACAATCATAGGTTTGTGTAAGTCAGTTACAGACCTCGTAAACCGGTATACCTGAATATAAACAACCCGCGCACGTGAAAACCGTTAAACACCTCGACCGCTACGCGATCTCGGTGTTCACGAATTTCACGTGCGCGGGTTGTTCATATTCAGGAATACCTCATACTCGGTCAGTAACTTTTACAAATCGACTTATACAGTGTAGCAATACCACGTGACTTTTGACTACAGTTACAAGAAGAAATTCGTAAACATTTGGAAATAAAATAGCCCTAAGTATTTTATTTCTTCATCGATTTTTATGAAATATAAGCCACGCTAAGGGGACAATTATTTGCTTTCCATGAAATATAAAAAATATTTCAGCGAATGTGCCGTTTTGCCAATTACCCTGTGAAACCGTGGAACGTGTAGGTTTCACAGGGTAATGGAAAAATCGGTAAAACTGCTGAAAAATATCTTATATTTCACAGAAAGCAAATTCCATTCCACTTAGCGTGGCGTATATTTTATAGAAGTCGATAAAGAAATAAAATACTTATGGCTTTATTTGTGTTCCAATGTTTACAATTTTCTTCTTGTAACTGTAGCCAAAAGTCACGTGGTATTGCCACACTGTTATATGGGCCTCAAAAATTTCGCTTTCATCACAGCAATGATAATCTCGCTGATCACGGATTCAGTGTAGCAATACCATGTGACTTTTGACTACAGTTACAAGAAGAAATTGGTAAACATTGGAAAATAAAAAAGCTATAAATATTTTATTTCTTCATGGATTTCTATGTAATATACGCCCATTTATTCAAAAAATAATTTTCTTCGTTCGAAAGCGTCTAATACAAACTTTTCTAATTGTCTGATATGGTTCTTATTTTTAGTATTAATAAGTTCGGTTAATTTAATCATATTTGGTCTGGTTCTGTAGTTTGAAGGAATGTGTTTTTTTCTTAAAATACTATGCAGTGGGCATTGTAAAATGAAATGATACTCATATTCTAACACTTCACATAAATCGCATATACTTTCATTGACAGGAATACTAACTGGTTTGGCCCACTTGACATGATCCTGACCTTTATGCATGAATATATTACAAGGTAATTGCATTGAACATATAAATTTCCGCGAGCAAATCGTGCAATATCGGTTCTTTAGATTTCTCTTGGTATTACATCTTGAGCGTCTTCGTTATGAAAACATACAGCCGGAGTTACAAATATAGACACTATATCCACAGGTAACTGTATCATTAATAAACAGTACCTAAAAAAAAAATTTTTTTTTGTTAAATTTATAATTATAAGAATTCTAAATTTAACAAAAAAAAATTTTTTTTTTAGGGACTGTTTATTAATGATACAGTTACCTGTGACTATATCAGCTGTTAAATTATGCTAATTTAAAGGTCGAGAGTCGTGTCGAATTCTCTAGACTATACGATTGTTTAGCTAGCCTAAGCAAACAGTGCCCATTGTGTGCTAGTGTGATCGGTCTGTGTCCGTCGTCTGTCTGTCAATTCATTCAAACATCTTCTCCTCCTAAACTGTGCATCATGGTGAAAATGTCTGTGACAAAATGCGCGGTAACCAAATACTTGATCTCAACATGAGCACATGGAGAAGAAAAGAAATTTTAAGAACACCAGAGTTAACATGAGCATGCATGCATCCTTCATTAGCATTATTGACTCTCCGTTTCTTCATATCATACGTATCAGAGATTCCAAAACTTCCGCATACACTTGCTACTCAACCAAAATAAAGTCGTAAAGTTGAAACAGCGTGTCAAGTACCACCATTAGAATGACAGCGCACTGAAGCGACTGCATGCTATGAAATAGACATTCACTTCACGCACTTCACGTACTAATCCCTATGTCGTAGTGTACCTCTTAAGATGCTACCTTTTGACATAAAAGTCTTTCCTAGCCAAAACTTATCACGAACATTCATTTTGGTAGGAGTTACATCACTCACAATACTAAGTGTGCTGTCATTGTGGTAATGGAGGGAACGTTAACTGTTTCTCAGCATCTGAATCATGAAGCCATCGTTATCACCAACAGTTGCTAGCGGTTGATAAATTTTGAAATAATCCACCTTTGATCGAATTATCCGCGTGTATGGCTCTTTGTGGGAAAAGCCTGCTAAGTTCTATTACTTCTATTATACATATTCTGCATTCCAAGTTTGTATTATATATCTTTTATAAAGTTGCAGTCGGATGCACTAAATATTTCTAAATATTGAAGCCGAGAATGATACTTCTGTTCGGTAGTAAAAGTCTATGTTTTCAATCTTTTGCAGGTATTTTGACATTGAATATTCATTGGAAGAGTCAATGAGATAAAACAAGGACCATAGTCTTAAAATTGGTACAATTCAATTTAACGATTCGTGTAGCACGGCCAGTCAGTGATTACTAAAACGTTAAATATTAAATAATTTTAAGTTATCTATATGTGGACTAGGCTGGGCTCAATACTAAAGGTCAAGCAGATGACCTGCGACATGTTAGAAAAAAATGACTAAACACGCATCGTAAGCACAAACCAATACGCAGAAATCAACATTTCAATGAATACACAGAAATCAACATTTCAAAGAAATTTTACTACATGTATAGCTGAGGACACTTGACTTGATGTTAACTAATCGTGTGTTTTCGTGAATGCACCTTACGAATGTCTTGCTTAGTTATAATAACAACTCTGACTGGGGATCGGATATTTAAGGATCCCATGTATAATTCTGCTTAGTTATACTACATGTATAAATGTCCTGGAATGTTTTCACACATATATTCTAGTGCACATATAATCGAATAGTCTGGGGAATCATCTGAAGGCAATGTCAAGAAAATTAATTTAATCAACCGTGTCATCTTACAGAGTTTCTGAGCAAAATATAAATAGGAAAGTTTGTTTTAGCGTGAGAAGTGATTTATAATAATCTAAGTCATAAATTATCGGGGGAAATGGAGTGTCATAGTCGAGTATATCCTTGTAAAATGTCACTGTACATACATATTGTGTTCGTATAATATAAGTATGGAAATGTCCTGGAGGTATTAATATGCTGAGGATGCGTATATTAAGTGCATGTAATACAATTTAGAGAATTTAGTTTCACAACAAGCCTTCATTATTGATTAACAACATTGGGATGGATGCCCGTCATACTGTAGTAACTGCTTATTATTGAAAAGCAAAAACGATAGTCTTGCAGACGACCCTCGATTAATTATGCCCCATTCTTGACGAGGGGGTATATTGCTTACTCTGTCGGTATGTCTGACTGTGGGTAGATTAAATGGTTTCCATTCAATAACTCAAGGAAGATTTGCCCTAGGATTTTCAAACTTTACATGAAGATTGGTCATCAACAGTAACCTTTACCATTTTTTACAATTAGGCTGCCATGGTGCATACATGTTTTACAAACATCTCTTGTTCAATTTATATTGTTACATGCATTTTTCATTTAGTTAGTTTTACTTGACAAATGACATTGCGTGGTGGTGTTTGTATAGAAGTGCATTAACCGAAACAAAAAAATCTTCTTTTAATAATAAATTATGTTAAGCTTGCATAAGCAATGAAGATCTATCCATCGAAAAAAGAAGATCTGTCAGTAGAAATAATTAGAGGGATGCATTAGTGTGACGCATTTAATCACATTTGTATCAATGGATAGGAGACAGGACAAGTTCTACATCATTAATTCATGATGTATGTATAGTTCGCTGGAAATAACTATAAATTATTAATAAACAAACATACATAATATAAACACTTCACGGTCGATGGACCGTTATCAGTGTATATTTAAAGATAATATCATTTAAAGTGAATAGATTGAACAAAATTGCATTTAATTTTCCTTTTTATTTGTAAACTAGAACTAGTTTTATCATTGATGTGCTTAATTGTAAGATTTTCGTAATTGCTTTGAAAAACAGTACCCTGGTCTATTATGGTCTGCTTCTTTTTAATTAACAAAGGATACGTCTTCTGATCTGACATAATGATATAGCTTTCAACTGTTTCTGTTTTCAACTGTTTCAGTTGGTTGTTGCCGTCTCTGTAAAGTTTTACAGTCCCTAATTTATTGAACGGTTTCTATCAAAGATAAAAGAACGTTTCTTATATGTACACGTTACTAAGTTACATTATGAATGTGTAACGTTCCCTGTTATTACACACTGTATGTGTAAAGTATTATTATTAATATTATACCATATTTATATAGCAATTTTATCATGTAATTACACGTTCAAAAGTGCTGTACAATCACATTTAAGACATGGTTAAAACAATTTTATATAGATAAATGCATGCAAACATTAAAAATGTGTTGTTGGCAGTGCATTCCAGAGCTTCGGTGCTGCAGCCATAAAACATCGATCACCGTACGAGACAGTCCTCAAAAGTATCTTATTATTATCTTATATGTCAATAAATTGTTGACTTCATTTTATCAGATGGTCTTTTCACCTACATTTCCTCCGTTTTTACGATACGTGGCAGTACCGCTATTATGTTTTTTCTCATGGCACAAGCAGTCAACTTTCAATTACACTGCCCGAATAAATCATCCGAAACCATATATTGAATATAATGTAACATACACTGACCCAGAAACATAGAAGTAAATTACTGAGTGCCAAGAATTCAGCCGATTACATATTTTCTCACACATTCTCGTATATTCTCGTATATATTTAACCGTCTTGTGTTAATTAATCGTCATAGCAATGATTGAAATAAGGTTTTGTGTGTGTTTTGAACATGTAATTGAAATAAAATAGTATAAGGCATAACTACTAGATACTAGATTATATTGTAGGGTTAACGCATGCTTTTTCGTGCTATAACATCTGCAGAGTCCCGAGGGACGGTTGGTGCCCAAGCCCGTTAGGGCGAGGGCACCAACGCTCCCGAGGGACTATGCAGATGTTATAGCACGAAAAAGCATGCGTAAACGCTATTATAGCATACAAAGCATCAATTTAAGCGTTTGTATTTGGAAATAATTAAATTTTGGCGGGAGATTTTGTGGCGACGTCGCGTAAACAAACGTAACGTCGCGAAAATAAACGTGACGTCATAACAGTTTTTGTTATTAGCGTCGACTTCCGGGATCTGCAAATACCAAGAAAACTTGGGGTTTGTTTAAATTTGTTAATTAGATCTTATAGAAAATGAATTAGTAGTTACAAATAAAATGGGAATTGCAGTTCATAAGACGCTGTAAAATCGTTTATTTTCGTCGGTGAGGCCCTGAAATGAGCATACGTAAAACTGGACGTTAACAGCGCGTTCTCGCGTGAATCTTTATGTTTACGCATGGTTTTCGTCCCGTTAACGTATGGGCAAAATCACCGTTTTTATGCTATAATATATTATAATGCTCATGACTACCACAATCACGATAACAATTCTATCACCATACATTAACCCCCCAAGTGCCACGGGCCTATTTTGGGCCTATTTTGTTATACTACGTTGAGTGCCGTGGGCCTATTTTGGGCCTATTTTGTATGCACATAAGGAACCTTGAAATATTACATCTTAACATCGTACGAAAGGGTTAAGATGTAAACAAGTAGGGGTCAAAACATTATGACGTCATTTCCGGTGGAATTCGGACATGACGTCATGCGTCTGACGACGTTATTATTGGCGCCATTTCGCGGACCACGCATCAAAAGTGACCACCGGAAAAGTGATTAATTATGCAGTTAATAGACGGTTCCACAAAAATAAACTATTTACAATAGTTGAAAAATGACAACTCTTCTGTCTGATTGCAAAAGTAATTACATATTCGTGTTTGATATTCAGTAATTATGCTACGAAATTTACGTAATTTTCACTCCATTTTGGCACGGGATATCGTTAATTAAGCATAAACTATGGAAAGAATCATGATCTATAGAGTTTAATTGTCTGCTATCGAAAGTTTAGTACAATTCCATTGAATAATTAACAAATGAATGTATATTTTGTAATACTTGTATACACACAAGACGCGCTAATTTTCAACGCAACGTTGTATGACGTCAAACTAATTAATGAAGCAAACTCGACTTCTTTACTGATATATATAGGGCTCTATATTGTTGAAACGAATGTCGTAAATTGCCTGCTATCATACATGTTCTATATAACATTGTACCCCTTAATCACGAACTCGACCCGCGGGAAAATAACACACAGGAAGGTCCAGCCATGGCGTTTCCGGGGATCAATAGTACAATTGCGCACATATGTGAAAAAAAATCATATCGGTCTTCACATTCTGCGTCATATTTTCTTCTAAAAAGTTAGGCACCGGGCTGGAAGTTCATTGTGGAACATGATATTCAACAATTATAAATAAAACAAAATATATTGTGCATCACCCATATAGATCTACGTCTTTGAAACGAGACCCGACACTAATTAAACGAGTATTATCACACTGAATACCATGTTTTTAAACGCACGTTAGATCCATTAACTATATTATGACTGTCCCAAATAAGTAACAGACCAATGAACAGTTTATGTAGGATGTATTTATGTGCATATTTGTATTATGAATGACAGCATATAGATGAGGCACTTCCTCGGAATAAATTTGAAAAAACAACATATGTGATCAATTTACGCACATAAAGATAGAACTTCATTTTATGTCCAACGTACTTTTTGGGCCACTTGTTTGTTTGATGCCCAATCATAGGCTTTCAACTCTAGTCCTTAGTTTGTACTCGATCTTAGACTTGTGCTCAACCATAAAACAGACAGTATTCGGTCTTAACCAAGCGACAGATTCAAGGCACATTCATCTTTTCTGCTATCCAGTGGAAGTGCTATAGACCTACTGTTTATAAAGCCTAATAGTAAGCCTTACTTTAACATGAGTCTGTGTTGGTCAAAATACATTAGCTATTCGTTCAACGACCCCTTTAGTAGGCATCCAGTGTCCCCTTGACTTGAATTCGTTCTAGATTCAGTGGTGATGATCCTTATTAATTTTGAGCGAACTTTGGATCTTCAACCAGCGCTATCCGAGTCGAGTATTCACGTATTCATTGTCTTGAAGTACTAGCGTATTTTCGATCGGTATTTTATGAATGTCATTGTTTGACCAGAGGGATGGGGTCTATACGTGGATATCTAAGTCACGCCTTATTATCAGTGGAGTAGGTCTTAATTCCTGGTCTCGATCTTAGACCTACGCACCAATGGTCGCTATATTCGTACAAAATTGCTGGCCTTAATCTAGACTGTATGTATAGTAGCAGTTCATTAAAGAAGTGGTATTGTACGGGATATGTACACTGGGGAAGCTAATTTGATTCCCTGCATGCTTCGCGTTTAATTAAATCGAGATTGCGTGATGATGCTACCGGTATTACGAAGGCCGCAACGAGCCGAATTACTTCTTAAACTAATCGTTTGTATCAGAAATGCATATACTAGTAACATTCTTCTTAAAAAGATGTGCGTTGAACTTATTACCTCAAATTGGAAATCACTATCTCGTCCTACGACATAAAACATTACATCCATACAAAATTAATTCACTCCCCAATCGCTTAATTATATCGTCACACATACAAAGTTCGATTCCTAAATATAATTTATGAGACACGTCACAGTCGTAAGTGCGTGGTCAGCCAGGGTTCAATACCTTATCTCTTTTCGAATGGACTCATTTGGCCATTCCAAATTTTTCTTCGTTTAGCGTCCGCGGACTGATAGGTTTGGACGTCTTGAGAAGGAAAAACAACAATATTTAAGTAATAAATGTTTATCATTTTAGCGTATTCTTAGCTCTTATTCAATGAGATTTGTAAAGATTGTGTGTACTTTTAAATATTTACTCTAAATTTAAGCTCAGTATTATTTCCCCACACAATCACGTTTTCAGTTATTTCAGTAAGTTATTATGATTGACAATGCATAAAAGCTATATTTATTAGCTATAAATTATAATGATGAGGATAGTAGTCGGTATGACTTGTTTTTTTCGAGGGCTTCGTTTTATCTCCCAGGATAGCTAGATATGTTACGAACTTAGGGTGGACGCTAAACGAAGAGACCATTTGGTATGGAATTAGTCAGCAAGTTAGCAACGTACCCGGTGAACATCACAGATACACACGTGGTGAGTTATCTGTAATAGGATAGGAAACACTGACTGAAAAGCCTATAAGAAATGACCAAGTGCCACGGCCGAGATTCGAACCAGTGTCGTATCAATCCATAGTCAAGACTCAAGAGCAATACCCAAGCGACCACCGTGAAACTGTATCGCCATACTGAGGGATTGCTTATCGCATCACCAAGACAAGAACTAGAGCACCAACCATAAATAAAATTAAATATATACATGTAAGCTGCAACCACCCTTTGTAGTGTTGATTCGGTTTTAGGAATTCATATGTTTGTGTTCTTTACTAGTACACATGTACTGACGAATGTATTACATGTACATTGTATTGGTAAAATATTAATTGAATGAAATGAAGTGGGTTGTAGTGCTTACTCAAATAAGTCGCACTATAATGAGTAGAGAACATTACACCACACTCTGTGAAAAGTAAACTAAGTCACACTATGTGGTGTAATATAAAAAGTAAAGGTAAAGTTTTTGTTTATTATAGCGTCACCCCTATTGAAAGGGACAGCCAATTTGACTTACGAGACACCTATTTTTCGTGCGCACACTATCTCCCAAATCCCTTCTCGTATATATGAGTGCTTTGTAAACATCCACTGTAATCCCCATGAAACACAGTATCAATGTGTGTCAAAATAATATTTTGAAAATGTTCATTAATTGTAGGTGCTATGGTTTCGTTGATATTTTGTGAGGAGATTTATAACAAATGTTGTATGCGGCGGCCAATTCACCTAACCAGCTTTCTAACAGTGTCACCCAAACTACCCTAACACGTACTAAACACCAACTTACCATTCCACAAGCAACCAGCAACATTTCAACATGGGAGGAAAATCAATATGAATATTGTTGTCAACGTTTTACGACCGGGAATCAAACCCGGATCGCTGGGTTACAAATCCAGCGCACTTTATCTACTAAACCATGGCCGTGGCTATATGTACTCGTACCCAATCCTTTAGTTCAATTTTTAGATACAGTACAAAATCATTAAACCAGGGGCCCTAGCTTATTTACTCCGTTCTTGATTGAACTGAACATTACATTAAGGCGAACAGTTCATAGCGGCTTTTAGCAGAATATCATGAAAGATGGTACTTGTATGTTAAATACGTAATAGATTTATAAGAATTTTAAAATTCCGACTGCATACTCGCACATCATTCGATTAGTAGTTCTATGTATGATCCGAACGCATGTTCTTAAGGCATCTATGATGAACTATTTACAGGGTTTGAGTGCTCATATTGTGTGTAACTATTCATGAAGTAACATGTTTTTTTACTAGAACAAAATATTTTGAAAAACTTACCTAGGATAAAATATGCATTAAACTATGGATATTCGAAAGATTTAATTAAGTCAGGCTTATGTCATTTTGTTCAGTTTGTGTGTTTATATTTAAACTAAAACATTCATATCTTGAATGCATACACGGCGCTTTAATTATCGTCTAATTACGTTGTAACGTGCGCCATACCGCGCAGTTTTTTGAACGTCGATATAATGACGTCAACTTGTTTACGTCAAAACAGGCTTGGCACTGTCGACGTAATTTGCCATTTCGACGTCGGCAGCGAAAGGGTTAACATACTGCACACTCTTGTTGATGGTAACCGTAAGATTGGTATTATTTTAGATAACTCATCGTGTTGTACATTTGATATATACAGACCCTTTTAATAAAGCGAGGTTAGAAGTTATGCTCTCGATTCAAATGGAAACAGATGTGTGGCTTGACAAACCTTTATATCGCCACGCACGTACGGCATGATACTTATACTTGTATCACTCAAAGATAATGCAATTTTACAGTTTATTTCCGAAATTAACCCCCCAAGTGCCACGGGCCTATTTTGGGCCTATTTTGTTATACTACGTTGAGTGCCGCGGGCCTATTTTGGGCCTATTTTGTATGCACATAAGGAACCTTGAAATATTACATCTAAACATCGTACGAAAGGGTTAAGATGTAAACAAGTAGGGGTCAAAACATTATGACGTCATTTCCGGTGGAATTCGGACATGACGTCATGCGTTTGACGACGTTATTATTGGCGCCATTTCGCGGACCACGCATCAAAAGTGACCACCGGAAAAGTGATTAATTATGCAGTTAATAGACGGTTGCACAAAAATAAACTATTTACAATAGTTGAAAAATGACAACTCTTCTGTCTGATTGCAAAAGTAATAACATATTCGTGTTTGAAATTCAGTAATTATGCTACGAAATTTACGTAATTTTCACTCCATTTTGGCACGGGATATCGTTAATTAGGCATAAACTATGGAAAGAATCATGATCTATAGAGTTTAATTGTCTGCTACCGAAAGTTTAGTACAATTCCATTGAATAATTAACAAATGAATGTATATTTTGTAATACTTGTATACACACAAGACGCGCTAATTTTCAACGCAACGTTGTATGACGTCAAACCAATTAATGAAGCAAACTCGACTTCTTTACTGATATATATAGGGCTCTATATTGTTGAAACGAATGTCGTAAATTGCCTGCTATCATACATGTTCTATATAACATTGCACCCCTTAATCACGAACTCGACCCGCGGGAAAATAACACACAGGAAGGTCCAGCCATGGCGTTTCCGGGGATCAATAGTACAATTGCGCACATTTGTGAAAAAAAATCATATCGGTCTTCACATTCTGCGTCATATTTTCTTCTAAAAAGTTAGGCACCGGGTTGGAAGTTCATTGTGGAACATGTTATTCAACAATTATAAATAAAACAAAATATATTGTGCATCCCCCATATAGATCTACGTCGTTGAAACGAGACCCGACACTAATTAAACGATTATTATCACACTGAATACCATGTTTTTAAACGCACGTTAGATCCATTAACAATATTATGACTGTCCCAAATAAGTAACCAACCAATGAACAGTTTATGTAGGATGTATTTAGTTGCATATTTGTATTATGAATGACAGCATATAGATGAGGTACTTCCTCGGAATAAATTTGAAAAAACAACATATGTGATCAATTTACGCACATAAAGATAGAACTTCATTTTATGTCCAACGTACTTTTTGTGCCACTTGTTTGTTTGATACCCAATCATAGGCTTTCAACTCTAGTCCTTAGTTTGTACTCGATCTTTGACTTGTGCTCAACCATAAAACAGACAGTATTCGGTCTTAACCAAGCGACAGATTCAAGGCACATTCATCTTTTCTGTTATCCAGTGGAAGTGCTATAGACCTACTGTTTACAAAGCCTAATAGTAAGCCTTACTTTAACATGAGCCTGTGTTGGTCAAAATACATTAGCTATTCGTTTAACGACCCCTTTAGTAGGCATCCAGTGCCCCTTGACTTGAATTCGTTCTAGATTCAGTGGTGATGATCCTTATTAATTTTGAGCGAACTTTGGATCATCAACCAGCGCTATCCGAGTCGAGTATTCACGTATTCATTGTCTTGAAGTACTAGCGTATTTTCGATCGGTATTTTATGAATATCATTGTTTGACCAGAGGGATGGGGTCTATACGTGGATATCTAAGTCACGCCTTATTATCAGTGGAGTAGGTCTTAATTCCTGGTCTCGATCTTAGACCTACACCCAATGGTCGCTATATTCGTACAAAATTGCTGGCCTTAATCTAGACTGTATGTATAGTAGCAGTTCATTAAAGAAGTGGTATTGTACGGGATATGTAAACTGGGGAAGCTAATTTGATTCCCTGCATGCTTCGCGTTTAATTAAATCGAGATTGCGAGATGATGCTACCGGTATTACGAAGGCCGCAAAGAGCCGAGTTACTTCTTAAACTAATCGTTTGTATCAGAAATGCAAATAACATTCTTCTTAAAAAGATGTTGTGCGTTGAACTTATTACCTCAAATTGGAAATCACTATCTCGTCCTACGACATAAAACATTACATCCATACAAAATTAATTCATTCCCAAATCGCTTAATTATATCGTCACACATACAAAGTTCGATTCCTAGATATGATTTATGAGACACGTCACAGTCGTAAGTGCGTGGTCAGCCAGGGTTCAATACCTTATCTCTTTTCGAATGGGCTCATAATAAAATAATATTGGCCATTCCAAATTTTTCTTCGTTTAGCGTCCGCGGACTGATAGGTTTGGGCGTCTTGAGAAGGAAAAACAACAATATTTAAGTAATAAATGTTTATCATTTTAGCGTATTCTTAGCTCTTATTCAATGAGATTTGTAAAGATTGTGTGTACTTTTAAATATTTACTCTAAATTTAAGCTCAGTACTTTTCCCACACAATCACGTTTTAAGTTATTTCAGTAAGTTATTATGATTGACAATGCATAAAAGCTATATTTATTAGCCATATAATGATGAGGATAGTAGTCGGTATGACTTGTTTTTTTCGAGGGCTTCGTTTTATCTCCCAGGATAGCTAGATATGTTACGAACTTAGGGTGGACGCTAAACGAAGAGACCATTTGGTATGGAATTAGTCAGCAAGTTAGCAACGTACCCGGTGAACATCACAGATACACACGTGGTGAGTTATCTGTAATAGGATAGGAAACACTGACTGAAAAGCCTATAAAAAATGACCAAGTGCCACGGCCGAGATTCGAACCAGTGTCGTCTCAATCCATAGTCAAGACTCAAGAGCAATACACAAGCGACCACCGTGAAACTGTATCGCCATACTGAGGGATTGATTATCGCATCACCAAGACACGAAGAAGACAAAAACTAGAGCACCAACCATAAATAAAATTAAATATATACATGTAAGCTGCAACCACCCTTTGTAGTGTTGATTCGGTTTTATGAATTCATATTTTTGTGTTCTTTACTAGTACACATGTACTGACGAATGTATTACATGTACATTGTAGTGGTAAAATATTAATTGAATGAAATGAAGTGGGTTGCAGTGCTTACTCAAACAAGTCGCACTACAATGAGTAGAGAACATTACACCACACTCGTTGAAAAGTAAACTAAGTCACACTATGTGGTGAAATATAAAAAGTAAAGGTAACGTTTTTGTTTATTATAGCGTCACCCCTATGAAAAGGAAAGCCAATTCGACTTACGAGATACCTATTTTTCGTGCGCACACTATCTCCCAAATCCCTTCTCGTATATATGAGTGCTTTGTAAACATCCACTGTAATCCCCATGAAACACAGTACCAATGTGTGTCAAAATAATATTTTGAAAATGTTCATTAATTGTAGGTGCTATGGTTCCGTTGATATTCTGTGAGGAGATTTATAACAAATGTTGTATGCGGCGGCCAATTCACCTAACCAGTTTTCTAACAGTGTCACCCAAACTACCCTAACACGTACTAAACACCAACTTACCATTCCACAAGCAACCAGCAACATTTCAACATGGGGAGGAAAATCAATATGAATATTGTTGTCAACGTTTTACGACCGGGAATCAAACCCGGATCGCTGGGTTACAAATCCAGCGCACTTTATCTACTAAACCATGGCCGTGGCTATATGTACTCGTACCCAATCCTTTAGTTTAATTTTCAGATACAGTACAAAATCATTAAACCAGGGGCCCTAGCTTATTTACTCCGTTCTTGTTAACTGAACATTACATTAAGGCGAACAGTTCATAGCGGCTTTTAGCAGAATATCATGAAAGATGGTACAACTATGTTAAATACGTAATAGATTTATAAGAATTTTAAAATTTCGACTGCATACTCGCACATCATTCGATTAATAGTTCTATGTATGATCCGAACGCATGTTAATTAAGGCATCTATGATGAACTATTTACAGGGTTTGAGTGCTCATATTGTGTGTAACTATTCATGAAGTAACATGGTTTTTTACTCGAACAAAATATTTTGAAAAACTTACCTAGGATAAAATATGCATTAAACTATGGATATTCGAAAGATTTAATTAAGTCAGGCTTATGTCTTTTTGTTCAGTTTGTGTGTTTATATTTAAACTAAAACATACATATCTTGAATGCATACACGGCGCTTTAATTATCGTCTAATTACGTTGTAACGTGCGCCATACCGCGCAGTTTTTTGAACGTCGATATAATGACGTCAACTTGTTTACGTCAAAACAGGCTTGGCACTGTCGACGTAATTTGGCATTTCGACGTCGGCAGCGAAAGGGTTAAGGCATAATGCCCATGTTTCATGTTTACAACATTGTATAAATACATATATAAATACGCGCATTTATGCATTTAACTTCCTTATAAAACCTTTGTCATCACAGGAGAATTATGTTTAATTTTCAATACATATACCGTAAGAGCGATAAATAAAACTATTATCTTTTAACTTCGAAACCTCAACTCCCAATTTGGTGGCTGAATAAGTAGCGCTCGGGTGGCACAGTGGCCGTGTTGTTAACGCTCGAGATCGCATACCAAACCGGGTTTGAATAGCGACAGTAGCAATGGTAAGTTATGAAACGCTTTTAATTGTTTCCCATCCAACTAGAAATGAACTGGTTGGTAAAAAAGATAATAAACATCGGTCTGGAAATGCAGTGGAATCCGGTGGAATTAATGTACACTGAAGAGCTTATTGGAAAAAGCTAGGGTAGCGCACCCGGACTCTTTGTACACCACAGTTGCCTCTTCTCACAAAGTCGGAGGTAATTGGAAAAATGATTTACCACACTTGTTACAACCAAACAATCAGTAGATACACTCGAATAAGAGTTGCATAAGAACACACAAAGCAAAACTATCCAACTACGAGACTCTTATCATAATTTGTTAATTAGACAAAATAACATCAACACTATAATTTACGTAATTGCGCTAATTAATTCGTGAGAAGCCCATTTCATTATGACCTTTGTCCTGAAAATTTCAGAAACACATTTCAATCAGTTCGAGAGTACTAGTATCCGTACTTAATTTAATATAATTAACATAAACGCAGACACTATTCTCTACCGATTGAAATATTCCAAAATATACGCCTTAAGTGTGACATTGCATGTTATACATCTAAACATCTAATAAAGGGAATGTCTTAAATTTATATTCTGCTTACATAATCGGTATTTCACGAACAAAGTTGGGGAATCAAGAGTCCATTAACTACTCCAATCCGAAGCAAGTAGGCTTGACATGCGCACGCAAACATGTAATGTTTCCCAATACTTTCTACTAATGCCATGTCATAGACAATATGATCCTTATACCCGATACAGAATATAATGTCATGCACAATTCCCATTAAGTATATTATCTATTGAAGAGCACTACGAACAATCTATAAGTAAAATCAAATATAAATCATCAATTAAATTAATATATTGATTTTCATCAATACAGAATAAAGTCCAAATTGGGCCAAATATCTGAACTGTGTAATTATCCATATAATTTTAAAACATCTACGGTCGTGTGTCTACACATTGAGGGGTTACAAGTATCCTTATCGCCAGTTAACATATCATAGCATTTAGTACATAACCTGACATAAAAATGGCCCAGATTACGCAAAAAGATAATAGAAAATTGGACAGAGAAGGCAGCACCCAGCCTTACCAGCCGAACACAGGAAACATCACATACCACAATTACACGGCACAATGCACAAAACATGCACAACCGAACTAAAAATGCACCCGACCGCGGAAAGCCCAGATTTCAGCTGTCAAAACATTGAAAGCCCAATTCCCAGCTAGAAGTCATGTCTTCTGCTAGGCACAATGTCCAACTGAACCAACCGAGCACAGAAAACATAAGACACATACAAGGCCCAAAATAAACAAGTAAAAATCCGCCCAAGTCCAAGCTGTCGAAAAGTAGAATGAATAAGTTTCAGTATTCAAATAACTAAATGCCCTAGCTGAATGACCCAGTTCCAAAAGTAAAACGGCTATAATGCCTAGTTTTAGCTGTCAGAAATCCTAAAAAGTAGGAAAACCTAAAACACTCGTTAATCTGTCATATCATTTTATTCCTATCTGTATGAAACACCCACACAGTAGTTTAATACTATCTATGAATCAACGGTACTCAGACAATAAAGACTTAATGATACATTCTATTCTTCTATCACGCAAATCATGCATTAACTAGTTAACTCGAATCCTTGCAAGAAACGCAAATTACCAGCTGGGATTTGTTAGTTTGAAGTGTACAAAATATTTGTGTTAATTCGTGTTTCTTACTTGCGTTGCTTTTCCCTAGTTATTTGAAGTCATTGTATTGTTACAAACACTACAGTTTAACTATTCTAAATAGTTCTGATTTAAGTCGAAATTTGAATCAAAGTTATAATGTTTCTCCATGAACACACATCAATGACCCAAGGATTGCCATGTGTACCCATATTTTATATGAACACACATCAATGACCCAATGATTGTCATGTGTACCCATATTTTATATGAACACACATCAATGACCTCCGATTAAGACTGTCTAGTGAACATACCACACACTCTCCCGTGTCAAATAGGAGTACACAAAACCTTAATATCACTCTATACGACATTTATTGTCAATACGAACAAAAATAACAATTCTATTCTGTAACAACGAATTTTCATGTATTAGCATGTCACCACGACGTTCCTATATGTCAAATCAATTCCATCTCTCATTCACAACTGTCTCATACTTGCTCGAAGAAATTTCTCTAAAGTATCATATACCATGCAAACAGTCTAACTATATACTATACAGACACGCACTTTCCTGATTTTCTGGCTACGAATGGCATTATTACTGCATTAGTAATACACAGTATATCACAGGATTGCGTTAAAACTTTAAACTATTTGCCAAATGTTTAACCTCAAAGATTTATCTTAATATTCAAATAGGTTGTCTGCGTGCCAATAGTTAACATATAAGGTTCAGTTTAAATTTGTTTGCTAAGTGTATTGTCACGTGTTCTGTATTAACGTTCTAATGGTGCGTTTGCATAATCAACTGATATTCATTGATTTGAAGTTGCCTTTACTGAGAATGTAGATTCTACCGGCTCTATCAACCCTTATACGTTCTCATTCAGCTAGAGAAATCAAATGTTTGATAGCTGGAACTAATTTATTCTACTTTACGTCAGCTTGGACTTTGGCAGATTTTTACTTGTTTAGTTGGGCATTGTGCCTTGTATGTGCTTTATGTTTTCTGTGCTCGGTTGGTTCTGTTGGGCATTGTGCCTCGTGTGTTTTGAATGTTTTCTGTGCTCGGCTGCATGTAATACACTATAAAACTTCAGGGACTTTGGGGACATTTGAATCTACATGTATAATTTGCGCATAAATTAATGTTCAGAGACATGTATGCAGGTCTGTGACCGTGCACAAAATGTTTAAAAATCAAGGAACACAATAATGTTTTTTTCTAATCTTTTCAATAGAAAAGTAGTAAGTAAATCAATATGTTTACAGTATAAAATATGTTAACTACAATTACTTAAGACTGAGGAATGCAAACTCATATTTATAACGACAGAAACATGTGTGTTCATTGGCCGGTGTTTACTGCATCCGCGTGTTTGGTTCCATCTCAGGCTTCTACATAGCAGTGACATTGTTAGACATCCAGTGTGCAATATTCCGGAAGTGTGGGTCAACTTCGCAGTGACATAGCTTGCCATTCCGGTAACCGCACACGATGGGTCATGTTTGATTTGAAGTTAATACCGGTAGTAACCGTAACATCCACAACATCACTTGAACTATCCTAATTAGGTATGTTTGCGTGCATTTGGCTACTACTTAGTTTTGTGATGAATTGATGTTTAACACTCATTGCGTTTGATAGAAAACCTTAATGCATGAATAAGTATTGTTTCTTGCGTATGTTCTGTTTCGGTCAATGTACACATAACAGACTACAACAACAATCAACTGACACTTTTAACTGATGATAATGAATATTTAAAGCGTGTTGTGACATAACATTCATTATAAAAACAGCAAATTAACCGAAACCTCGCCATATATGTAAAAATCGTACACATAGTAGATCGTCGACCATTGCAACCCAATCCAAATAAATTATAGAAACTTCAGTCGAGTTCGAAGCCCGAGATAAAATCGTTATTCGAGTGTTAGTTATGTATTTAATTTAGAGAATAATTTAACGTGGGTCGTGGTTGATGTACCAAATCCAGTGCAGTATTATACTTATCGCACGCTTTTCCAGTGTAGTATTATATTTATCGCACGCTTTTCAAGTGCAGTATTACAGTTATCGCACGCTTTTCCAATACAGTATTACAGTTATCAATATAGTTCTTACAGACGTTTGATTTGGCGGAATCAAATGAAGACAAAACTCGTATTCAAAGGTTATATTTCAGCGTATTTTGTGTGTTTGCGATGTCTGTTGCCTCGTGTAATAAATAACCGTCGAGCATATAATGATACATTAATACACCCGTTACTATATATAGAAAGATGTTTACGTTGACAAAATCTGTATCATCGCCCGCCGGGGATATGATCAACAAATTGATAACATCCCCGGGAATATTATCGGTCATGTAATCAATAATGGCCTTGCAATCGTGTGCACGCATGACATGACGTTATTTATGCTTAAACATGTTACTATATATAGTAAAATATGTATTAATCTCTAATAAATACCAAGATCATGTAGTTGTTCGTTGAAGAATACGATTACCCTCAGTAGCACAGAGATTATCAAACTCGCAGCAATCGACCAAAAATTATTTGTACGTAATGTGCTACAAACAGTGACGAATTTGGTGGAAAACCCCAACCTTTGTCTTGTCTCGTCGTGTCGAAATTGCATCGCACTTATCATTAAGGAAGCATCTATCGTACATGTACAGTATATCTATCATGCAAGTTTGAAATCTACATCGCCAGTTGCTTCTTACGAGCATATTTTCAGCAAAATCGGAAGTGGTCATGTTGACCAGACTGAAGTTTAAAAAGCTTGTTTTCCCATAAGTAAAGAGTAGTTTTCAGACAGTTGTTTTTTGTTTTCTCAAATATTGATTTTGTACTTACGACCTGCTAATTCTAAGCCAGCTAATTATGGCTTTCTGTAGTTTTTCATGTTCCCTATTCATGAGGTACACTTTCAGTGTCAATAATGACAGCGGCAATTGCATGCAGTTATTCAGCATGTTGTCAACAATCCTACAAGTGCCAATATCTCTAATGGGGTACTTGGCACAATATGACAACTTTAAAGACCTGCTTTTTGAGTAGAAATGAATACGGAAGCGTTGTCATCTCCGATGAGTATTGAAACATAAGGAATCTTGTTTTATAAGGAATCATATTAGAAATCACGAACGTACAAACGACAACTAAAACTATGGAACGGCATAGTTGTCTTAAGCTGTTGGATTTCTTTAACATAATAAGACAGCGTTTAACAACATTAGACAGCTCATGCGTTCCATATGTTTGAAAAGCAAATAATACAGGATAATTGTGACAATATTAGTGTGCTCGGTATTATTGAATTGGATGATAACAGGTGACAATGCTGTGTACATTCTTCGTTAAGGTTAGAACGTCAAGGAAATGAAGATGTAAATAATTCATTCAACACGATAATCGTTGACATTGTTGTATCGTTGAATGTGTAAAACGATAATAACAAATCAGACAAGGAAGGCAGAACACAACAGAAACAGCAGAGCACGAACGCCAACAAAAGAAGAGCGAGAGGTGCCTCACTTATAGTTGAACAGTATTGCACATCCGATGTGTTCATGCTGACACGCTATAATCGAAATGTTTCTATTCAGGCGGGTATAGTAATGTGTCGGTCGAGTAAAATATACGCTAAATGTTGTTTATACGAGGGATGATCAACAAATACGCGGAAAATTTCTCTGAAATCTTTATTACATTAATAATCGATTGGCGTATTGCAAATACGTAATTATAAAACATTAAACTCAAGGAAATACTAAGTCGGAAAACATAGAAACCGTAACGTCACTATGGCAACACCGGCCCAACGTCATCGCGACGTCGTTACATATAATATACGTATTTGTTGATCACCCCTTGCAATTAGGTTAGAAACAATATTCAACAGTTTTGTAGGAGCATTATTTTCTCTATTTCAAGACCGAGGAATCCAATTGATGATGTAAACATTGAACGAGTGTAATCAATGCTGCTTTACCTTAAGGATTCCAAAGTCTATTGATATACTTTTCTGGTGTATAATACTTGGAATTCGTGTGTTTGAGGTACATAATTGTGTGATTGTGGTAGGGAATGAAGATGTGTTTTGATCATAACACCATGTTCCAGGCAGTGTTGCTAGGAAAGAGATGTGGCAAACATTTTACCAAAAAATATTTTGAACACCGAGGGCTTTGTTGATTTCGGTTCGAATCAAATTGCAAACAAACGAAACAGTGAGTGCATATGTTAACTGACACATTACTTTACACGGTTCGAAAAGTTATTCAATTTATTCCGCGTTAGTATGGTCCTATCGGATATTCAACGATGTTCAAATATAAGTGAGACACCTCTCGTATATTATGATTCACCATGTGTTAAACATTATGTCGTCATAAAATATACTTGTCTTTAAAATGGCATTTTCCTTAATGTTTATATTGATAATGTCTAGTCTCAATGTGTCATCTATACGTTTCCATTGTTATTGTTCATGATTGCAAATTCTACTTTACGACAGCTTGGGCTTGGGTGGATCTTTACTTGTTTAGTTGGGCATTGTGCCTTGTATGTTTTAATGTTTTCTGTGCTCGGTTGGTTCAGCTTTGGCATTGTGCCTTGGACTTGGGGCGGATATTTGTCTCGTTCGGCTGTGTGTTACGCATTGTGCCTTGTATGTTTTTAATGTTTTCTGTGCTGGGCTTGTTAAGTTCAGTGCTGCATTCCCTGTCTGACTTAATATTAACTGTTTGTGTATGTTGTGTCGCATTCCAATATAAACAAAACATTGGACAAAGCACATATCGTATTTCTAACTTTCATGAGTTGTAATATTTTTATCCTCAATACTGTAAGTTGAATTATGTTGTGTAAAGTGAGTACTAGTTATTGGTCATTTAATGACTATAACACAAAATAGGGAAGGTTGATTTAGAATTAGAGACTATTCCATGATACGACGCCGGCATTATAGAATTGTTGAAAACCACCCAAGCCTACACCAAATGTAATATTGTTATGCCAATTTGTATTTTTAACATTGCTGAAGTTAAAGTGGTATACGACACCTCAACCACTGCGATGAGTGTACATCGCAGTGGTTGAGGTATTAAAGGCACCCATACATTAACTGAATTATAGTGGTATATAACAGACTTAGTGAGGTGATAGTTGGGGTTATTTCATCGACACATAGATGTGACGTCACTGACTTCATTTGCACTGCCCCGGGAACGTGGTGGCGACTGTTTTTGATGAGCTATAATTTATGTTACAGGTATTCCTTATTTGGTATACTGATCACAGAAAGATCCCGGAGTATGATCGTGTATTTATTATTTCCTTATTATACCAAATGCGAACTCAAAAGCGTTATTACGGATCATCCCTCGTGTGCAAATATCTTTTATTATATTCAGTATCATTAGTCACTGAACACGTTGTGCATTTACATTTATTATATCGTTAATATTATAGATACTTTCGTAGAGCTAGAGTAGAATCTATGTGTGTTTGTGTATATGTATATGTACATACTCTAATAAACATACTATTCGAAAGGATATCAACAAGATAAAATTTCCAATAAATAACTGTTTTCAGTCGTCACCAATAAAACAATTTACCAAGTTAAAACAATTCCAACAATTAAACCAATCAGTAATTAACAAAAGTAATATAATTTCAAGTCGCAGTCGCCAAATGGAAACTAAACATAAACCCAAACCCTGAATACCCCGGAGAGAGAGCGTACAGTTACGTCTCCCGAAGATTCCAACATGCTAACCCATGACTACTCTGCCCAGTTCTCTCCCTGTTCTGATCCTGCTTATCATAGACCCCGCTTAAATATCATATTTGCCGAATATGTCGTGGCATCCATACGTGGCCTTAAATACAAACAGTCACGTCAAATAGACAAGCTTGGAACCCTTCACATAAGATGTTCTAATAAATTTCAAAATAATGATAAGTAATATCCCTAGATATGAAAAGTCTCCTGACCTTAGTCTCGCCTGTAAGATACCAAACAGTGCATCGCTATATAGTTCAATTTTGAACTCTGAGCCATGACCTATCCGACTAGTCCATTTTGGCGGGTAGACTATCATTTATTACGCTCGGAGTGCATTTTTTAATGATATGATTCTTACAGATATCTGTTTATAGTCAGATTACAGTTTAGTGCAGTCGGCAACGTTTAGAATTTGTAACCCAGAAGTCGGTGGTTCAATTTCCTAATTCGCTCATATTTTTAATTCGTTGTTTTATGTTACATGTATTTGAAGAGATTGTAAGTTAAAGATTTTGTTTATATTTTTAATTTATCCATTGAAAGGTGTCGATTTAATATATTTATCATTTTCACTCATTTTGATCGTTGGTGTCTTTCGAGCTTACTGACATCCTATATTCGGTTGATTAGCCTTCATAACGTTCTACAAATACATGTACAAATATGGTTTGTCACATATACTAGTATTACATGGATTTTACAAGTTGTGTGCATTAAAAAAAATATACTAAAAATGAAAAACTATTTTGGTGGGATTCGAACTCGCCCTGATCGGACAAAAGTTATTTTACAATGTATCAAGCGCTTTACCGTCACGACCATCCAGACACTTGAAATATTTGGCCTTAATTGTGTTACTTATCGTACGGGTCAAACCTATACCAACCTATATCGACTAGTGGTTAAAACCTTAAAAGTGCAGTCACGGCTCAATGCTCGAAATCAAACTATAAGATATATTATTATAATATTGATCTTATTTAATGAGAGAATAAGGATAGCCAATTAAATCGCCTGTTACTGACCAAGAGTTTATTTTGGTGTAATATGATTGGTTGTCATTATCATCCTGAAGGCAAGTTAGATCAATATTGAATACCACTCCCGGTTAATGGCGTGTATCAACATTCCGCTTATGGTGAACATACATAGTAATCGAACAGACACTTTAACTATGGTGATATGTGATTAGTATTTGCATTGAATCCGTGTCAATGGACGTGTTCTCGTGTTTAGTATGGCGTTCCGGTAACACGTAATGCAAGTTTGCAATTAAAATGTCACTTAATTAAGTGCACAATAAAATAAATAATGATATAAGCCGTTCCAACGTCTTGTCATTCATAGAATACACTTGACACCAATCCGTCTAATATAGCCTTTATCGTGCACTTACTTAAGCGACATTTCAGTGGCAAAATTGCACTACTTATGTATTCTATGAACGATAAGATATTGGACTTTACAAACTTCATAAACAACTAAATAGGAAGGGGAAATGTAGACGATCAAGACGTGGCAACAGTCAGTACATGTTTCACCATCAGCCTTAAAATATATTAAAATTGTTGCAAGTTAGCGCTTTAGTATTGACAGTCGGACACGCTATATAAAGACACGCCTCCTCTTTCATGCGGCACGCAACTGGCACTCAGTACTGTGTTAAAACATCTTAAATTAGCATGCACGAAGCTGATTTGCATTCTGACGATCTACGTATCGGTTAGTTAGTGACAGTGGCTGTATATTTCGACTCCATTGCAATTTGTGTCATATTTTCTTTTCCACCTTCGTTTTAATTTTACGATACACGTATTTAACCAATAACCTCCTGTCGTCTGTCGAACAGTTTGTTTACAATAAAGAAAATATTACAATACACTACATATTCGCAACTTGACGTTTACAAATTTAGAGGTAGAAGATAAAATAACATTAAGGTACATATATAGATACTGTAATAAATCAAAAGTTTTCAAATATCGAACCTAGTATACTAGTTACCGTTCTAGAGAACCCCTATTAATGGCTGTTTAACACTCGACGGAATAGATAAACGTTAGTATGAACAATGTATTTTATGTTAATTAAAATGTTTTATGGACGAATGGGTCCTTCTTCATACCTTTCACGTACCTATGAAAAAGGTACATTATGTACGTCTGGGCCGGTTGTTTATCCCTACCGGGGAAAAACTCCACGCATGCGCACTTTATTATTGATTACGAAACCATGCTATTTTCGTTTTGTCAACTCTAAATTGTTGTTTAAGTCACTTTTAGTGTGTTTATAACACGTAAATTATAATGAAACGGATATCATTCCATGGTTGAATGGACATTTCGATAGTTTATTACCACTGTTAGTGTAGATCTACTTTTGAAATTGTTTTGTGTGGGACTAAAGTTTGACGTGTTGACAATGTTCTCAGATCTGGGAAAGAACTGCGCAGTTTTGTGTGACACATTCATGCTTTTAAGCGATTGATAGGTGATGACATCACAACTAGCAGCGAGTGAATTGATCAATAAGGATCATACGACAGAGATACGTCGCTTCATACGCGATAAAGACACATTTCTTGTGTCTTTATTTTGTGGCGGTTTTTTGGTACCCAGATAAGATAAAACATATGATTGGGGCTACTTTGAGAGTAGCAGTTTTTGAGATACTCTGATTTGTTACTTTCTAACCTATAAATGTGTTGTATATGCTATATAAATTTTACAATGTGTTATTATAAAATTACATTGTGTTATTATGTTTATGGCTTTAATAAAAGCCCTTTTACGACATTTATTGGTTGGTTATTTATTTTGTCTTACAAGCTTCACAAACTCTCAATTCTCATAATAAGACCACTTGATGGCCATAAAAAATAATATGAACTAAGGCACAGCCAATTTTAGCGAATTATATCTTAAATATTAAAGAATAGCTCAGCTATACCATTAATCATTTACACTAGGCAAATTTAATTTAACCTAGAAATGTCATTACTTTCTGGTCCGACTACATGTAGACCTACGATTGTAAGTTCATTTTCATAATTTTGATCAATTCTCATAGCTACATGTCAGTATTGAAACACAGCAGTAGACACTTGTCAGATGTCCTTTATTATTAGTAACATTGTCATCCAGTACAGAATGATTGCTGATCATATGATTCATAAATGTACAGTCAGTAGAAAATTTGTGACATTTTTGGGTACGAAGTAACGAAGGACGATACGAACCTGCTTTCATTTTTAAGTTCACTGTATAACTACGTTGATTATGTGTATAAAATACGACTTTCCTTGTTTAAAACAAGTACGTTCATGGCGTAATCAGTCGATCAATAACTGATTATATGCAGGCTGTTACGTTTTGTGTTTTCTCTATGTTTTCCAAGCGTTTCAAGACGGCGGACGATCAAAGTGCTAAAATCTAAGCAACAGAGTATTTATCTCCCTTATTAATGTGTTCTAGATAGGCCTACTAGAGTTTTTAGAATATTTTTAAACATCATTAAAATATAAAAGAAAATTTATGAGCTACAGAATAACGCATTTAAGGTAACTTTTGTTATTCTATTGGTGGCCATTTTTCAGTATCATTCTGTGACTGCGAGAGACTGTAACACAAATTTTCAGATCCATTAGTGAAATTCAAACGACGTGACACGTTGATTTAATGCGAAATTTATTCGGCCGCTTCGCGCCCTAATAATTCGCTATAATATTAAGTCTGACAGGGAAAGCACCATTAATTAAACCAGCCGAACACGGAACACATAAAAAGACATACAAGGCACAATTCCCAACACATAACCGAACGAGAAGTTCCAGCTGCCAAAAAGCTGAATGAACTAGTTTTAGAAATCAAATAGCTGAATGCCAAGCCGAATGATCTAGTTTCAACAGTAAAACGGCTGAAATAACCCTGGCTTGCTAATTTTATAAGAGGCATGTGGATTCTAAATGCTGACTATTATTTTAATGCTGCTGTCTGTATACAGACAGTTGAATACTAGAAGACGGATGAAAAACAAATTAGCATATAGATAGTGTACATATTTCATTTTGTTACAGTTATAATTCTGTCGTATGTTTCTCAACCATTATAACAGGGCCCAGACATAGTTTCCTACTTGATGCTGTCAAACATACAATAAATGATACTTAAGAAATTGCATAATAATGCTCTTAAGAAATTGCAAAGCTAAGCATTCAATCGAACGTGTTGTTAACAAAATTGCGAAGTATCCGTATTGTGTTGGTACGGACTTCTTTCAATGGCTTATCATTTAGAATATCCCTAATATTTAGTGTGTTTTTTATAAGTCGTTTGTACATCCATCGCATGTTCGGCCTAAGGGAGATAACGTGGAAAGCACATATATAGAATAACCTAATAGTATTTGCATCCCGCCATTATGCAGACAAGTTTAATCGGTGAGGTCCTTTTCACGTAGGAATGGACCTATATCGCCGCCATAAGCCAGATCATAGACACAGTATAGTATACAAATATTTGACATTGGTTATAAAATGTATAAATACTTTACACTGATTGTAGTCCATATTTATGATTTTACACACACGATCCGTACAAAAGTACATGTAACTTCAATGCTCCATGGTTTTGGTAGACGCCGAAACAAAACAGGAAAAATACTTCTGTTTTAGAAAAGGTAACATCTATATTGACAAAAATACACCCACTACAAATCGATTATAAATGAATTATTCCCATAAGTCACGGATAGTATTTTACCCACTGAATCATAAAGACAGTGTCAGAACCTGGTATGAAAACCGTTACGGTATATATATTATTTAGTTGCACCAGTGCAGTGTCATAACTAATTGCAAACTAATGGTAAACTCGGGTTATCTGGTGCATCACCATCGATTGGTACTAATTTAAATAAACTGACTGAGTGAGGCTCTTTTAATGAACAAGAGAGGTTGGCGGAAATATGACAACGTTTGTATTAACAATATAACTTTGAAAAATATATACTCGTATGAAATTTTGTCATAACGGAACTGTAGATTAACGATTCTGAAGATATCAACTATAGTTATAACGTTACTACTAAATGCAACAATAGCATGCGTACTTATCACATTCTAATGATGCAGTATTCAAATAAGAACTGGGAAGGCACCACTCAACTGAAACAGACAAGCACAGAAAACATAAAAAAAACACAGATCACAATAACACGGCACAATGCCAAACATACAACGGAACGAGACAATGAACTTAAACGCTTAAATTCAAAGTTTCAGTTGTCATAAAGTTGAACGACCTAGTTTCCACATGCACTGTGTTTGTTTGTAGTACATGTAGATGACTTATAGGACCCGACCTTTAGTTATTGTCTTACTTATATGTGTCGACATTGCATGGTTTATCATACGCAAGGTTATCTGCATGTCTGCTGAGTTCTTTTTTGATAATTGGCGCTTATTTAATGTTTTCCCGTTTATTCCACAAAATATCGTTTCAACAATTATCAGTATCGAGGATTGCCCGCAAGACTGTCGTAACTGCTTATCATTTAAGAAGTATTCACTACAGTCTTAAGGCAACCCTACATTGATGTATTCGGCCAAATTGAAATAAATAGGACATTTCTTAGCAATTAGTATCAATTCACCCTGACATCTTTGTTATTATTAATTTACATTGACAAATGTAACACATCACGAAGAGTTTATTGATAAAACGGTTTGTAACCTGAATGTTCATTTTTTCACGTATTGATTGGGCCTATATAGCTCTATGTGGGAGTAACAACCATGGTATTTATTCAGAGTATGGGGTGTTGTTGAATGTATAACTGTACACTTACAAAATGTGGCATAGTTCATTAACTATGTGCTTTTTTAAAACGGGGATTTTTGTCTATAGTTTATCGCCATGCCATAGGCTACATGTAGCAAAAAGATAATATTAAGTCGGACAAAGAAAAGATAAAAACATACAAGGCACAATGCCCAACACACAACCGAACGAGATAAGTCACAGCCGTCAAAAAGCTGAATGAAAGTTTTTGTTGTACAATTAGGTCGACACATTTGACACATCATTTAATTAACCTTGGATAACTTCTACACCTTCTGGTTTGGAGGTTGTATTCAGTTAAAATAATTATAAACAAACAATTATAAATAAATAGGATGTCAATATGATAAATAAGTACCATTATTTAACTGATATTAAGTGGAATCATAGCAGATGAACGTGCGTGGGATGATGCAACTAAAACAAACAGTAACAGAATATGACAATGTTTAGATGTCCGTTTTTTGCAAACAAAATGTACATGTTATTGGTTCCATTGGAAGAACAAAACTGTCTTGATATTTTGAATCTTGACAACATTCTTTATTTTTTGTGTACAGGAAAGATAGATTCAACAAAAAATGCCAAAAACCAAAATCAGTTTGGGGAATCACGGGACTAAAATGGTACTTTACATTGTGACATATATTTGGATATTTTTTCGATTCTTGAAACGTACTCCTGAAGTATATACACCCGTTCCCATGGTGTATGTGTTACGTCTGTGCTAGTTTAGGATTCTGAGGTACCCTCAAGGTTTTATGACGAACAGAGAAATATGTTGTCCATATATCTAAATAAACTACACAAAGTGTGTTTAAAGACAATATATAAGACCCTGTTATGGTGTTTGTGCTTTATTGTACTCGGAAAGGGTTTTTCATTGAAAAATGTTACTAATGGTATTTTAATGAGATTATCTGCAAAAAAGACAAACATATGAAATGGTACTTTACACGGAACAACTCTATTGTGATACTATAAACGGATCATTTTCAAACGTTTAAGCATTATAGGGCAAACAATTGCAAATGACAGGATTGAAGATACATGTCGAAGAGAGAAGATTGGAATCAAAACTGCTCAGAATAAATTGTTGAGTATAATGAGTTGTGTTTTTTTTGCGTACAAAAAATTAACAACGCTATGTTATATGTATCTGTATATAAACGTGATGATGTACCAATTGATCATATTATCACGATGCGCAAGAGTATCTTTTTTAAAAAGAGAGCTAATGAAAGTTATAGTAAGATGTTCTGTTATTTGTAATCAAATGAAATGATATTTTCCAAAAATGAACCTTAGTCGTTTCGGACAAAACACTATAGACTACTAGGTAAAACAAAAGAAAAACATTATTTGAGCTGTTTTAACTTGTGTTTAACGAGTGCAAGCTATTTATCACGCAATATTTGCTTTCCATAGGCTAGAGACCCGTGATTTGCTCATTGCTTCTGCATTCATTTTTTTGTCATACATGAGACCTAAATAAATGAATAAATAAATAATTAAATAATATACAATGAAGTGTTCCTTTTGTAATGATAATTCCTGTTCATGAAACTTAAAAAAGGAGTTTTTAAGGTTTTAAAGAATCTAATTTTGTAAAATAAAAACCGAACCTCATGTTTTTAATAATCACACATTTTGTACCTAATCCTTTATGTGATTTCATTTGTTTATACACTTCTGTAATTGGAAACATTTTGATAAAATTACAGCGGAAATATCTCTCTACGGTGCATTTAATTACTTGGCAAAACAAGCTAAATACTATGCATAAAACACTGGAAGTTTTTAAAACAATCTTTGATGTCGTAGCAAATAATACTGCTACATCGAAAGATATTTTCAGCTGCAATTTTAATGTGATCACAAAACGGATTCAATATTTTTTGTTGTAACTTATTCAGATGGAAATTGTGTATACCTTTAAATACACACCAGGACATTTATATTCAGTACCCTATATATTTCGTATTACAAATGAAAAGAAAAACACATTATTTTGCCACTTTTTCCTTTCGTAATTATCAAAAATTGTTTAATGTAAAATCAGATAATGCCTCCGATCTAATATCTAATAATGAAGAACTACATGTTTATACGAAGTACATTGATGGCCGATTATAAAAGTCCAAAAGTGTAAATATTGCAAATGGAAATACAAAATGTACAATAAACTGTTATCAATAAAAATGAACTATAGTTGTATTAAATCATAAAAAAGACAAAATATCATTTACAAATGAATGTGAAAACATCCTTAAATAATTGATAATTGCCATGAAATTCCAATAAAGTCAGCTTTCAAATACTGTCCTACATGGACCGGCATATATCGGCAATACAGGCTATGCTCGGCTCGGATTGAATCATGTTTGCATTGCATTCCCGTCCAACTATCTTCAAACCACACACATACAAGTTATATCTCTGCTGCATTAGAGAATATTATTGTCACATTCATTCCGCAATGGCTATGGTGATTGCGTTTCTTGGTTGCTCTTTTTTTTGTTGGTCGGGACATTATTCCTTCATTCATCTGAGCTTTCTCCAAATGTCTTTCTGTTACATCTGTAAAAGAGGAAAGCAAACACAATTAGACAATTGAAAGCATGTTCAATAAAACCGTATTCTAAACCAAGGAAATGCGGACACAATTGGTTCGTTCTAGAATGTACATGTTTAAAAATGATCCGTATTAAGTATCACAAAAATGTTGTTCCGTGTAAAGTATCATTTCGATAATTTGCTATTTATTTGGAAAATCGCTTTAAATTACCATGTTTATGTTATTAGTCACTGTACTTCAACGACAAGCCTTTTTCGAGTACAATATGCACAAAAAAACTTAACATGGTGTAGTATATTGCCTTTTAACACAGTTTTTGTATAGTTTATTCAGGATTATTGACAAAATATTCCCCTGGTTTTTCGTAAGATCTCGAAGGAATCTCAGAAACAACAATACGCACAGAAATGACACATACACCATGAGAACGAGCGTTAAATTTCGCAATATCTGCACTATATATAACTGGTGAACATAATTAAGAAATACTTAACAAAAATAGAAAAACTATCCAAATATCAAATTTTCGTGATATTTGTCACGGTGTAAAGTACCATTTTAGTCACATGATTCCCAACACTGAAAATTCCAAAAAAAGTCAGTATGGCCCTTTTCTCCGATCTTGGTTACATTTTGATGTTTTATCGGCCATGTATCGGTTCATCTACTGGAAAGTATACCGCGATAACCATTCGATACCGTAGGTGTATAAGTCGGAAACAATTCCAGCGGAGGCCCTGCAATTCATTATTATTCTTATTTGGTTGTTTGCTTGTCGTTAATGAAACGGGAATTTCTTAGCAATAAGTCGAACTTTAAAACATGTGATAATTTTATATACTTAGTACCCTTAAATATGCGATGCTAAATGATATCTAAAAATCACATGACAACAGTCGTAACTTATCAATTGAAAGAAGTTGTCTAGACTCAATGATACTTAAATGTTACCGATAGGGTTTAGGTAATGGTTGTGGGTGACATTTGTTGGTTTTTTAATGACGTGTACTTCGCCTACTATACCATATATGTTTTACATCTTAGTGTGTTTTGTTATAGCAATTCGCTTCGAACATTTAGTTTGTATAGTTTCCACAGTACTCGTATACCGTATAAAACCTCATATCGGACAACTGATGCACATATCTAAAAGGGTTATTCACAAATGAAGATATAGAAAACCTATTTAATTTTAATAAGTTTTATGCAGATATAGACAGTGAAAACATATAGGCAACCAAACCGTCCATAGTGACAGGTTTCTATAATCCATGATGGCAATGTGAAGTAAATCCATCCGAACTGAAACACATGGATCAGGCAAATATTATCAATATGAAAAGTTCTGCCTTCATCAAATATTGCTTATTTTACTAAGAGGTCTATAGGTCTTAAATACTAAACATTTATTTGTCCTGACGTCGACATGAATGGATGAAAGACCCATTAGCATATGAATACTGAACATATTCCATTTTCTTACTGTTATAATTCTGTCGTAAGTTTCTCAAATATTATGACAGAGCTCAGACATAGCTTCATACTTGACGCTGTCAAACGTACAATAAATAGTACTTAAAATAAATTGTGCAATAATACTTTAGAAATTGGACAACATAGCCTTTATTTTAATGTAACGTTACCAAAAGTGCTTAAAGTCATATATTATACCGTAAAGTGAATTCCTGGTTCGATAACATATCACAAAAAGGTCATTGATTATGCCATATAAGCAAGAAACAGCCAATAGACGGAATCGCTCATCTGTTTATCTAAGGTAATAGTTTCCATGTTTTGGTGCAAATGTTACAGATGTATTACAAGTTACAGGTTAATTTAGAAATTTCCCGTTGCGTACTATTGCTTTATACATAATTCAAGGATCACTTTGGGTTAATTAAACATAATACTTGAAAAAATCGAAGGATATATTTTCATTGTCATGCCAACTTTGGGTCTTTGTTTTACCTAGTATTGTCTTTTTGTTTTGTTTATGCTCGACTCTAATTAATGGGACTAGATAACAGACACCGTTTAGTTCCGATGAAACAAGCTCTTAAGAGCAAATATATATATAGCACAATGCCCAACTAAACAAGCACAGATCCGCCCAAGTCCAAGCTGTCGAAAATTATAATAAATTATAACTAGCTGAATGACCTAGTAGAAAAGATACAGCAACCAAAAGGCGGAATGCCTATGCTGAATGACCGTGCTATGTTTTCCCAATTTGTACTACCGTGATATTAGAGTCATTTTGTGATAACCGATACTAATATTTATACAATTATATTTGTTATTTAGCATTGTTTTCAGTATTGCACAGTTTACTCAACCCAAGCACACAAATTCAATAAATGTCATTTCAAGCAACACACGACATCTCTGGTTGGTATCATGCAATAATATAATCTCTGGATAGTTTCCCCGTTCACTGACAATGATAATTTATCTGCATATTATGCACTTGAAGCGTGAATTATTGCGCTATGAATGACAGACGACCACTAGAATTCGATATTCTATAATAAAAATACCGAGCTTGGTTTAGTTGGGCATTGTGCTTTTTTTGTTTATTTTGTCTGTACTCGGTTGGTTCATTTGGGCATTGTGCCTTGTATTTTTTAAATGTTTTCTGTGATCGTCTGGTTCATTTGAGTGCTGTCTCCCCTGTCTGACTAAATATTATCGTTTGGCACTCACAACTTAATTTATATACGATTAACCAAAGCATGAATTGCTATTCACACAGGAGATTTAAGACAATATTGTTGACGCACCCTTGTTATATGCTTTTCTAAAAGTAGGACTTTGAAATTGTTTAGTTATAATTATTTTTATTACGTTTTGCTTTGACCAGTAGTGTGAAATATACACTGGACATGTACTTGTGCTTTGTATTTAGTCTTTCTTGTGTGTTCTTCTTTATACCTTTCGTGTTTAGCTGTTTCTGTTGAACGCTGCCTTTCCTATCCGATTTTATATTATCTGTTTTCATACGTAAATATGCTGCCAGTAATCGCTTCTCTGCATTCTACGTTTTACTGATAGCACAAAACATATCAACAACTAAAATACTTCCTCCCTGTAATCGACCACCGTTTGCTCCTGTTATCAGTAACAAGTAGTTCTAATTAATCACATTGGGAACGCAAAAATGGACCATGAATTCAATGTGTTGCCCACATATCTGTTAAGTTGTCGCCGAACATAAAATTAATCATTCAGCAAGTAGTCTAAGGACTGTACAAAATTAAGGCAGCTATTAAATGAACCTTGATATAACTAAAATAACCTTGATAATTCTCGTAAATGTCTCAGGTAGCGCAATATTGATACGGAGGAAATATGCTGATAAAGCTGTGCAACAAATGATTATAAATATCAATTATATCGCAACATGCAATTGTAAGAGCGATTCCTATATCGTTTAGATACTGCAAGTGACAGATATGGAAACCTTACATTACTTATTTGTATGCGTGCATTGTCAAATCGTTACGTAAAATGTAAGTTTGTTTGGAGCTTAAAGTGCATCGTTTCCCCCTTTGATAAAGTGTATTGACGAAGTGTAGTTTAAATGGCACGATAGTTAAGTGATCACACTGTCCAACATTATCAAAAATATCAAAAAGTAATACGGCACACCAACTGAATGAACATTGTAACAAACCAATTTAAGTTCATAAATCACAAATCAACAATGCTCGAAGGGGCAAAGAATGTAGCTGATATTTGATGTGTCGTTCAGCTAACCATTGACACAATTGTCGTGGAACACCAGATACAAGTCTACAGAATGCTTAGAACATATCAGTTAAATATTGAATGCTTATAAATGGCGGAGAACTAAGCAAAGCGAGTATTGATGTACATGTATATAATAAAGTGTTATGGATATAATCGTTATTTTTGTGCTATATATTTGGAACTACATCTACATACTGAGTGGTTCCCTTAATGACTTTTTGTGATCACTCGTCGCATGTCGTCCGTCCACCATTGCTTATTTACTCACTAGATGTTACAATTTTGGCTTGCACTTTATAAAACATGGTCACAAAGGTCATCTACACACAAACTAGGTTCCTTTCGCTGTTGAGTAATGGGCGTCAAAAACTAGGTCACGACATATAATCATATACGTCTGTCCACAATTGCTTGTTTACGGACTAGAGGTTACACTTTTGGCTTTATCTTTATAAAACTTAGTCGCTGGTTAAGACAATTTAAACACCTTGTACATGCAAAAGAGGCTTACTTCAACTTACGATTTCTGCCTTCGACAATAGTGTGAAACAAAACAAAGGTTGGTGATGGCATTAACCAATGAGTATAAATTTACATTGTGAAATTATGCATGCATATCATAAAAGTGTTATGTTACAAATATGTTTTTCTGACACAAATAAAACCATGTGTTCACCATATTTAAACCGTATTTTTAAAAATATTACCAGGAACTGTTTCTGCAATATGTTTTGATTACACTCGTTAAAGAACAAGACAAAGGAGGAAGTATTGTTTGTGCAATATAAACACACGGATGTCGTATTATCACGCAATATTGTCATTCAATACAAGTTAAGAACTAAATTCCTCCTTGTTATCAGGCATCACATTTTAAATTCAATTAGAAGTCTGGTTTTTTATGTGATTATAGAAAGAAATGATTATCAATATTTTATTTTTCATGTCTCTGTTATTACAGTTACTGTAAAATTACATATTTTCGTGGGTATTTAATTTCGTGAATTAAGATTAAAATGCATTTTCGTGGGGTCGTTAATTCGTGGATAAGAAAACATATAAGGATAGTCCTATGTTCCAAATTTGGAAGGTAGATTAATCGTCGGGATTATATGTCGAGTTTAACAACGACATCAACGAACATTTAACTCCCTCGGAAAATAATGATTTTATTGTTTGTTCCTTTAACTAATTTCCTCTTGTGATACCGTAGCAGGAATTGGTTTTCATTTAGACACAATGTATAAAGTCTAGTTGTATCATAAACATTTACTTTCACACATTTCCAACTTGCTGCAAAACCCTTTATGTTATTTTTGTATTTTAAACTGTGCGAATGTTTTTTCTATACATTAAGCAACACATTCTATCAGTAGAAATACTAAAGATATTAACACGTACTCTGTCAATGTGATTTTGCAATAGTCTTAACACTTAGCTGAAAATGTACTTATATTGTTTGTATGTAAGAAGGACTATTGTTTGAGCTGTATGTACACACAAGATATCTATTTAATATGCCCTTATGAAAGTAAGTCTTTATAGATGTTTAGTAAAAGTTAATCTTATTCAGTTGTGTGTTGGTTATTTTGTGCAAATACTTGCAGTCGGTGATTTGTATTTCTTGTGTGTTCCTTTTTGTGCCGTTCGTGCTGTGCTGTTTCTATTGAACGCTGTCTTCTCTAGCCGATATACATACAAAACAAACACACATACGACGGTATACTATTATCATCATAGCACACTATTAAGGTTCATCTTTACTACCATTCAACAAACAGCAAAAGTCAGTAAGTGCATCTAACAATGTATAGCGTTTGTTGCTTATATCGTGGGTTTACGACGCTAAAGATATATATAATAACGGTAACTTATTAACATATTGTAGTTTTTCCGCAACGGTACGTTTGAATTATGCATTGCTTATTGACGATGCTCTGAATTAGTGTAAACACAGTGCACAATCACGTGATCTATGACATCACATGTTGGTATCGCGCATAAAAAATTTCGGCCAACAAATCATCGATTCGACAAAACAAACTCGTCTTAAGTAGTTCGTTACGCATATTTGTAAAATGTCGTTTGTTTATTGTTATTTCGTTTTTAATTCGTGTCCCCGACAATCCGGAATATTTTTTTTTCTTTAGTTCACTATTATCAATAACATTAGCACCAACAACGGTATTGGACATCCGGGTTGTTTAATAGGCATTGTCAATTTTGCGTGGGTTTTGAAACCAGCAGCTACTATAATAAAAATAAAAGATATAGAATTCGGTACTACAGTTCCTGTTTTATCTTAACCAATAAATGTTATACCAAACTTCAACTAAATGAAGGGTATTCACTATTAGTTATTTTATGATTACGTGCTTTGCAAGTGGTTGTATGGATATTTAGTATCGCCTTATGTTCCATAATGTGCCATAACTTGAAATATATAATTATTGCAATGAGACAAAATGGCATACGGAATAAAGACAATGGTTAGTTGCTCGTAATAACAGTAAACATAATATCAGTAATGTTACTTTATTCTGAAACATTTAGTGCTTGTTCTAAAACATTATATTGTCTGTATGTGTTGTTATTGTGATTGCTGTCATTATAAAATGTTGCGGTTTTACTTCAAGTTAAGGATGCTGGATCGGTTTAATATGCATGTGTCATTTGTCATAGTACGTTATGTGCCCTAAAAATGTAAAAATGTGTTAAAATAACAAAGGGTAAATCAAATTTGACATTTTGATACGTATTATGCAATAGAATTAGAAAATACTTATCGAAATGACGGTTGACATTCCGAAACAAATATTAATGAGGGATACAAACCGCTCCAACATCCTTAAATGGAAATCTTATAATAACATGTTGTATTCAAAAAACAGCATTTATCCAGACTGCTCAATTTTATAAAGCAAATTAGCGATTTTTCGCAGGTTAAAATGCAATATAAAACAGATAATGAACACGATATTTTTATAACTAAATTTATTTTCAATATATTTTGCAAAATATAACATGAAATGACATGAAAAATAATATAACATGCATGACTCTTAGAACGTTCTAAGAGAAATTGACCATATCATATAAAAAACTCTGATGAATAATGACCAGTCCTCTTTGTACAAAATTGATCTTAACTATACAACGTTTAAGACAAAATAAACAAATATCTTAGAACGTTCTAAGAGAAATTGACCAATACATTTATTACATTCTTAAAGAATATGACTGAATCTCTTAGAACGTTCTAAGAGAAAAAAGAACAAAATTGGTCTTAATTCTAAAACGTTAAAAAACAAAATCAACGAATCTCTTAGAACATTCTAAGAGAAAAGTGAGCAAATAAGTGTTTACATTCTCCGCATAAATGACCAAATCTCTTAGAACGTTCTAAGAGAAAATTAAACAAAATTTGTCTTGAGTATAGACCGTTTTAACAGAAATTTAGCAAATCTCTTAGAACGTTCTAAGAGAAAATTTACCAATACATTATTCTCAAAGAAAATGGGTGAATCCCTTAGAACGTTCTAAGAGAATACTGAAGAGAAGTCTACCTAATTACAAAACGTTTGAGCAGAAATTTAACAAATATCTTAGAACGTTCTAAGAGAAATTGACCAACTCAATATGAATACATGTATTACATTCTTCAAGAATATGACTAAAAAAATGACCAAATAGTATTTACATTCTCCGCATAAATGACCAAATCTCTTAGAACGTTCTAAGAGAAAATTGAACAAAACATGTCTCGAGCATAGACCGTTTTAACAGAAATTTAGCAAATCTCTTAGAACGTTCTAAGAGAAAATTGACCAATACATTTTTTACATTCTCAATCAAATGGGTGAATCCCTTAGAACGTTCTAAGAGAATATTGAACAAAATTCTACTAAATTACAAAACGTTTGAACAGAAATTCAAAAAATCTCTTAGAACGTTCTAAGAAAAATGATTAATTTTCCCAATGTGTTATAATATTAAAAATCTCTTAGAACGTTCTAGGAGAATGTGAAAAACGTAGATTGAAACATTTTACAGAAAATTACCAAATCTCTTAGAACGTTCTAAGAGAAAGCGACCAAATCTGGTTGACAGTCATAATATAAAAATGTACACATCTCTTAGAACGTTCTAAGAGAAAATTATATATTAATAGCTTGAAACATTTTAACAGAATTGATCGAATCTCTTTGAATAATCTAAGAGAACTTGACAAAATATGCAAAAATCTCTTAGAACGTTCTAAGAGAAAATGACCAAATCTGGTAGAATATTATTACAATAAAATGCACAAATCTCTTAGAACGTTCTAAGAGATTATGACACAATTTGATTGAACATATTTCTGATGAAAGTATCCAAAATCTATTCTAATGTTATCATATAAATTAACCTATCTCTCAGAACGTTTTAAGGGAAAATGACAAACATTTCTCATCATGTCTTGAGAGAAAAAGATGAGATGTCGTAGAACGTTCTATTAGAAATTTAAAAAAGTAAGACGGAACTTTTTTTATCGGTAACACAGAGGTAGTATGGTGAGTATCGTCGCTATACAACAAGAACATTTAAGACCCAATGTGTCTATTCGGATAGTGTTACTGTATCGTATGCGGTTCTCACGTATCAAACATTCTTTCCCAAGTTTTTATTCCATTGAAGCCGTTGACATTCGTAATTAAGAATGACCACGCACTTGCGACTGTCTGAGTCGGACGCAACAACGTTGTAATAGAAATTGACCAAATCTCTTAAAACGTTTAAAGTAAAAATGCCAATAAGTTCATATTAAAGTGTTTTAAGACAAAATGGCGAAATGTCTTAGAGAATATTCTTAGAGAAGACGAATAAAAACGACCGAATCTCTTAGAATGTTCTAGGAGAAGTCGAAAAAAATGACAAAATCTCTATGTTTTTGAGAAATGAAGAGTCGAGCTAATAAAATTTTTCTCAACAAAGTCATAGTATGTTTGATTACAATGTCCTTTCAAGTGATTATATTCCATTCCAGTCTTTTGTGATGGTTATCTCCCTGATTCGTCATAGTCTGCAATATAAAAAGTGACGTGGTAATACATAATAATAATAACATGTAATTTTCACTTTATCAAAGTCAAACGTTTATTTAGAAGACATTGGACGTAAGACATTTATATGCGATCCATGCACATTCTGTACTTTCTTATAATAAAATACTTAATGTAATGTAAAAATGTAATACTTGTACCAGTAATACTATTATTTATATCCCTTCCGCTACCATAGCGTTCTAATGCAGACTGGCCGGGATGGCCATTTCGGCTTTCCATAGTTCACGGCCTAAATGCCCAAATTCGGGAATTGTGCTGTCATGGATACACACGTATCCTAGACTTAAGGATATCACGTGTCCAATGTCGCGCACAGGTTTTTGGTTCCGATGGTCCCCTTTAAAGAGGGATTTTAACGTAGGTCTTCTAAAACAGAAATTAATGCGGTACGAGTCCCTGTGGAATTACATTAACAGTTAGCGCCCAAAAGTGTTTATCTTGGTATAAAAAGAGGCCAACCTAGCTTAAAAAAGAAGTTATTCACGCAAGGGTCACTGTCAAAAGTTTTTATAATTGGCTTACGACCTAATCATAGTTATAATAAATATACAATATTGATATAGCGCTTTTTTCATGCGAACACACGTTCAAACGCACTTTACGCTGTGTTGCAGCCACAAGGGCGCATGTGCATTCTCTACCAGTGCAGATACAGCATGATCTGATCAGAGGGACAAACTGAGAGCAAGTCCCTGAAGGAAGAGAGAGACATTAGATACATGCATGTCGGGCGATGCAAAAATGCGCCTAGCTCTTATTTCGAATAGACAGCCAGGTTCTTTAATGTGTCCCGTTTACAGCACCGATACACAGCTTCGTAGTACCTTTACCAAGATACTTTGCATTACATCCGGTACTGCGGGAAATATTATAAATATTTCAGAAATTCTCCGATGCCAAGAATTGAACCCTCGACATCTGAATTGACAGCCCAGTGCATTACCACATAGCTAAATCCGCTTATATTAGTCTATAATGTTGATATCGAGGATTTATTAACTGGAGTATTTATAGTCCAGAGAATTTTACACGACTCTCGAACTTCTATAAGCATAATTTCACAGCTGATTTAGTGTCTATATTATAATCCCGGTTGTGTGTTTTCATAAGCGGGGAGTATCACGAAGACGCTCGATTAATATCAACACTAATCTAAAGGACCGATTTTGCACGATTTGCTCGCGGAAATTTATATATTCAACGCAAGGAGTCTGTAATATATTCATGCATATAGGTCAGGATCATGTCAAATTCTCCGTGCTATATACTACTAGTATTTTCTATAAACATACTTTATTTATTTTACGTAGCCGTCATCAATTTAAGCGGCGTTTTACGAATTTACTTAAATTATTAAAATTGCGATTTATTTCTTATTCATAACCCACCGTGCGTGCTTTTAGCAAGACTTAGTATTGAATCGTATGTAACATATATCAGCGACTATACTCTTTATGCCCATGATGAAAGCTCTTACCTTTCCTCGCTAATTTAATTAATTGACAGGGTCAAGAGTACAATTAGGTTTACACATATCATCAGTAATTTAACAAAGATCATCCACTGTATTCTTCAACTTTAACTTTTCAATATGCACTACTTCGATCCTGATTTATCAACGAGATCAGTAGGCGGTCTCTGTGATTATCGCTAGTCGGCGTAGTTAGTTTGGTATTTTCAAGAGAACACAATGACAGAGGGGGTATACAAGTATTTTAATTGCATGTACTTCCAAAAGTAACCGACTTAAGCGTTGATCACTTTGATAGGTATCTATTTAATAGGTACGATATTTGAATAACTACCATTCAGCTACATATTAATAGAATTGGAAGAATATCACATTTTGACAGCAAAATTACGCCTACGGTTGCTAGGGGTTCTAAAAACCTTATAACATTATACATAGCAACAAAATTGACGGTAAATTGTGTTATGTCGTATTATAATTATAATGCAATGTAGCTGTTACCGCTGTAATATATAAGAATCTTCCTACTCCAAGAACATTCAACTACTAATAAACTATCCATGTAGCGAAAGTATTTAGGTAGGTTACACGCAAAGTCTATGAAATAATATAGAACTTACCATGCGACCGCTGTAGATGATAACATGTCTTGCAACTCTCAACAGCACTCCTGTCACAATTAGTTATTATATTTTCTTTATAAAAATGTGTCCAATCGTCCAGCCCGCTATTTTCCATTGAACTACATACCCGCCAAAATGTAATTAACTGAAGGTTTCCGAGTGTGCAGATATGTGTCACGTGACCAACAGCGGACAATGCAGCGAGATAACGAGACCACCGACAGTGATGAGAACACGTTTACAGTGGCTAACATATTTGTAAGTATATTTAAGGCCATTACAATTCACTACTAGATTATCATCTTTCTTAAATGGGGGTTTGTTTCAAATATTGATATAAGCCTGTATGCGTGTTATTTAAATTTGAATTGATAATTTTAAACCATGTTTAACTCTCTATGTACATCGCTGGTTTCAAATAAAACAAAATGTATGATTAGACGCAGCAGGCCTGAGACGCAGGAAAGAATGACGCGGACAATGGTGGTGCTATTTTTTTAAGTGTGGCCTTAAAAAATAATGTCTGCAGATCTATAACAAATGATAAGCACGCCTCATTTGCATACCAGGTTCCATTGAATTCACGAGAAGAATATACATGTATTTGTCAAGGTAATGAATTCATTGGAAATAGGATATAGATCTTACGCTGGTTTAATAATACACGTTTACACGTAAGTTATCTTCTTAACAAGATTTGTAAAATACAAGTGTATATATTTTATGTAATTATTTGGTGTAATTATTTTGTAGTAGATTATATTTATTGAGATGATTTATCTTATCAATGCAAGAATAATTATTGTTAAATTGATGTTACCAGTACATGTTTTAATTGCATGCTACAATAGTACATTATATAATATTTTATGTTATTATACAAAATAATTTTAGTTTTACAAACTCGGCATAGTTATTGCATTTGGTAAAATAACACAAAACAGCATTCAGACATAACTATTTTTAATACTAGTATATACATACTCACATACATGCACATTGAGAATAATCTTATGACGCGGGGTTTAAAAAGAATATATTTCGACTGATCGTTACTGATAAAAGGGCGTCCTTTTTAAAAGAAGCAATTTCATAGAAGTTTCTAAAATTTTGAAACCAGATAAGAAATTCAGACAACATACAATTAATATTAAAATATAGCAACACACTTTGGCTGATCGGATGAATCGATTGGCAGTTTATAGTCAGTCGGTAATTTCCGTTAGTGGTCGTAAATTTCCGATTTTTAACGATAACTGCCGGTACACGGTACATAAACTGCGTTGTCTCGTGCTATCGAATATTAAAATATACCGACGATAGTCAAATTTCGAGAAATGGACCAGAATGCCTAATTGTCATGTTTTAATTTCAGTATCATGTAATGTTGATATGCATATTATGAGGTTCTCGGTACACTATACAGGTTAAAGATGATTTTATATCCCGACGTAAAATAGAATAACGTTAGTATTGTATTTTGTGAAACCTTCACAGAACATTTCAATGGAAAATTAAGAATTTCTAAAAAAATCAGGTGTGTGAAGTTGGCTCTGAGATCGTTAATCGAAGATCGACATTCAATACAGACCTAGGTGCTAATACAGATCCAGCTCTGAAATCGACATTGGCAATATAAGGTGAGCTAATACAGACCCAGTGGCCAATACAGATCCAGCTCTGAGATCGACATTCGCAAAAAAAGGCCTGTGAATACAGATCTGAGTTTGAATACAGAGCCAGGTCTGACATCGTCATTCGATGTACACCGACGGCGAATACAGACCTAGGACCGAATACCGACCCAGCTCTGAGATCGACATTCGCAAAATAATGCCTATGAATACAGATCTGAGTTTCAATACAGAGCCAGGTCTGACATCGTCATTCGATGTACACCGACGGCGAATACAGACCTAGGACCGAATACCGACCCAGCTCTGAGATCGACATTCGCAAAATAATGCCTATGAATACAGATCTGAGTTTGAATACAGAGCCAGGTCTGACATCGTCATTCGATGTACACCGACGGCGAATACAGACCTAGGACCGAATACCGACCCAGCTCTGAGATCGACATTGGCAAAATAATGCCTGTGAATACAGATCTGAGTTTGAATACAGAGCCAGGTCTGACATCGTCATTCAATGTACACCTACGGCGAATACAGACCTAGGACCGAATACCGACCCAGCTCTGAGATCGACATTCGCAAAATAATGCCTATGAATACAGATCTGAGTTTGAATACAGAGCCAGGTCTGACATCGTCATTCGATGTACACCGACGGCGAATACAGACCTAGGACCGAATACCGACCCAGCTCTGAGATCGACATTCGCAAAATAATGCCTATGAATACAGATCTGAGTTTGAATACAGTGCCAGGTCTGACATCGTCATTCGATGTACACCGACGGCGAATACAGACCTAGGACCGAATACCGACCCAGCTCTGAGATCGACATTCGCAAAATAATGCCTGTGAATACAGATCTGAGTTTGAATACAGAGCCAGGTCTGACATCGTCATTCAATGTACACCTACGGCGAATACAGACCTAGGACCGAATACCGACCCAGCTCTGAGATCGATATTCGCAAAATAAGGCCTGTGAATACAGATCCGAGTTTGAATACAGAGCCAGGTCTGACATCGACATTCGATGTACAACTATGGCGAATACAGACATAGGATCGAATACCGACCCAGCTCTGACATCGACATTCCATGTAAAGCGACGGCGAATACAGACCTAGGATCCAATACCGACCCAGCTCTGACATCGACATTCGATGTATAGCGACGGCGAATACAGACCTAGGATCGAATACCGACCCAGCTCTGACATCAACAATCGCAAAATAAGGCCTGTGAATACAGACCTAAGTTTGAATACAGACCCAGGTCTGACATCGTCATTCGATGTACACCTACGGCGAATACAGACCTAGGACCGAATACCGACCCAGCTCTGAGATCGATATTCGCAAAATAAGGCCTGTGAATACAGATCCGAGTTTGAATACAGAGCCAGGTCTGACATCGACATTTGATGTACAACTATGGCGAATACAGACATAGGATCGAATACCGACCCAGCTCTGACATCGACATTCGATGTATAGCGACGGCGAATACAGACCTAGGATCGAATACCGACCCAGCTCTGACATCAACATTCGCAAAATAAGGCCTGTGAATACAGACCTAAGTTTGAATACAGACCCAGGTCTGACATCGTCATTCGATGTACACCTACGGCGAATACAGACCTAGGACCGAATACCGACCCAGCTCTGAGATCGATATTCGCAAAATAAGGCCTGTGAATACAGATCCGTGTTTGAATACAGAGCCAGGTCTGACATCGACATTCGATGTACAACTATGGCGAATACAGACATAGGATCGAATACCGACCCAGCTCTGACATCGACATTCGATGTATAGCGACGGCGAATACAGACCTAGGATCGAATACCGACCCAGCTCTGACATCAACATTCGCAAAATAAGGCCTGTGAATACAGACCTAAGTTTGAATACAGACCCAGGTCTGACATCGTCATTCGATGTACACCTACGGCGAATACAGACCTAGGACCGAATACCGACCCAGCTCTGAGATCGACATTCGCAAAATAATGCCTGTGAATACAGATCTGAGTTTGAATACAGAGCCAGGTCTGACATCGACATTCGATGTACAACTATGGCGAATACACACATAGGATCGAATACCGACCCAGCTCTGACATCGACATTCGATGTATAGCGACGGCGAATACAGACCTAGGATCGAATACCGACCCAGCTCTGAGATCGACATTCGATGTACAGCGACGGCGAATACAGACCTAGGATCGAATACCGACCCAGCTCTGAGATCGACATTCGCAAAATAATGCCTATGAATACAGATCTGAGTTTGAATACAGAGCCAGGTCTGACATCGTCATTCAATGTACACCTACGGCGAATACAGACCTAGGACCGAATACCGACCCAGCTCTGAGATCGACATTCGCAAAATAATGCCCATGAATACAGATCTGAGTTTGAATACAGAGCCAGGTCTGACATCGTCATTCGATGTACACCGACGGCGAATACAGACCTAGGACCGAATACCGACCCAGCTCTGAGATCGACATTCGCAAAATAATGCCTATGAATACAGATCTGAGTTTCAATACAGAGCCAGGTCTGACATCGTCATTCGATGTACACCGACGGCGAATACAGACCTAGGACCGAATACCGACCCAGCTCTGAGATCGACATTGGCAAAATAATGCCTGTGAATACAGATCTGAGTTTGAATACAGAGCCAGGTCTGACATCGTCATTCAATGTACACCTACGGCGAATACAGACCTAGGACCGAATACCGACCCAGCTCTGAGATCGATATTCGCAAAATAAGGCCTGTGAATACAGATCCGAGTTTGAATACAGAGCCAAGTCTGACATCGACATTCGATGTACAACTATGGCGAATACAGACATAGGATCGAATACCGACCCAGCTCTGAGATCGACATTCACAACATAATGTGGGTGAATACAGATATGAGTTTGAATACAGAGCCAGGTCTGACATCGTTATTCGATGTTAACCGACGGCGAATACAGACCTTGGATTCAATACCGACCCAACTATGACTTCGACCATCATTATTTACCGACGGCGAATACAGACCCAAGTGTGAATACAGATCCATCTCTGAGTTCGTCATTCGCAAAATACGTTGAGGGGAATACCGAGCTAGGATGCAATATTATTGACAGCCAGAAACCAAGAAAACAATATATTTTACATGCTTTATATTTGTTGTTAAATGCATGAAATCTGTAAAAGCAACATCAATACATACCGTTTTATTTATTTCTTAATTATAAACTAATAGTGAATGACCAATATAAATGAGTTCTAATTAAATACATTGCAAATTTACCATAGTTTTCATTGATTATTTAAAATTTATTTTAAAGGGAAGTAATAAAGCCTTAACAATAAACGTCACTGCTACGTATCCACAGTTTAATGCATAGACCGATGACGAATACAGACCTAGGATCGAATACCGACCCAGCTCTGAGATCGACATTCACAAAATGTGGTTGGTGAATACAGATCTGAGTTTGAATACAGAGCCAGGTCTGACATCGACATTCGATATGAAACGACAGCGTATACAGACCTAGAATCGAATACCGATCAAGCTCTGACATCGACATTCGCGAAATGTGGTTGGTGAATACAGATCTGAGTTTGAATACAGAGCCAGCTCTGACATCGGCATTCGATATGAACCGACAGCGAATGCAGACCTAGGATCGAATACCGACCCAGCTCTGAGATCGACATTCGCAAAATAAGGCCTGTGAATACAGACCTGAGTTTGAATACAGACCCAGGTCTGACATCGACATTCAATGTATACCCACAGCGAATACAGACCTACGATCCAATACCGACCCAGCTCTGAGATCGACATTCGCAATATAAGTTGCGTGAATACAGATCTGAGTTTGAATACAGAGCCAGGTCGGACATCGACATTCGATGTTAACCGAGGGCGAATACAGACCTAGGATCCAATACCGACCCATTTCAGAGATCGACATTCGCAATATAAGGTGGATGAATATATATCTAAGTTTGAATACAGAGCCAGGTCAGACATCGGCATTCAATGCATACCCACGGCGAATACAGACCTAGGATCCAATACAGACCCAGCTCAGAGATCGACATTCGCAATATAAGGTAAGTTAATACATATCTGAGTTTGAATACAGAGCCAGGTCTGACATCGACGTTCGATGTAAACTAAGGGCGAATACAGACCTAGGATCGAATACCGACCCAGCTCTGAGATCGACATTCACAACATAATGTGGGTGAATACAGATATGAGTTTGAATACAGAGCCAGGTCTGACATCGTTATTCGATGTATACCGACAGCGAATACAGACCTAGGATACAATACCGACTCAGCTGTGAGATCGACATTCGCGAAATGTGGTTGGTGAATACAGATCTGAGTTTGAATACAGAGCCAGCTCTGACATCGGCATTCGATATGAACCGACAGCGAATACAGACCTAGGATCGAATACCGATCCAGCTCTGAGATCGACATTCGCAATATAAGGTGCGTGAATACATATCTGAGTTTGAATACAGAGCCAGGTCTGACATCGACATTCGAGGTATACCCACGGTGAATACAGACCTAGGATCCAATACCGACCCAGCTCTGAGATCGACATTCGCGAAATGAGGTTGGTGAATACAGATTTGAGTTTGAATACAGATCCAAGTCTGACATCGACATTCGATGTAAACCGACATCGAATACAGACCTAGGATCGAATACCGATCCGGCTCTGAGATCGACTTTCGCTCAATAAGGTTGGTGAATACCGAGGTGCGTTTGTATAAAGAGCCAGCTCTGAAATCGAAATTCGATGTATACTGACGTCGAATACAGACCTGCGGTAGAATACCGGTCCAGATCAACTTTGCTAAATAAGGATGGTGAATACAGATCTAAGTTGGAATACAGATCCAGCTATGACATCGACATTCGGTGTATACAGCCGGCTAATCCAGACCATGGGTCGAAAATCGATCCATTTCCGAGATCGACATTCCCAATATAGGGCCGGTGAATGCCGGTCTCGGGTTGAATACAGAGTCTGAGATCGACATTCGTTGTATACCGACGGCGAGTTCAGACCTACTATCGAATACCGACCCAGTTCTGAGATCGACATTCGCAATATAAGACCGTTAAATACTCAGCTGAGTTTGAATACAGATCCGGCTCTGACATCGACATTCGCAATATATGGCCGTTGAATACCGAGCTGAGTTTGAATACAGAACTAGGCCTGACATCGACATTCCATTTATCTCGAAGGCTAATGCAGACCAATGTTTGAATAATGATCCCGCTCTGAGATCGACATTCAATATATTCCGATGTCTAATGCACACCAAGGTCCGAATGCAGGCAGAGTGCAGACCTAGTGCAGACCGAATGCAAATCAGCTCTGAGAGCGACATTTTTTACATCGGGCATAGCCTCTATTTGCCAGTCTGCGTTCTGTTGAAATATGGAGTACAAATGAGTGCCTTCACCCGGGTCGCCAGATTAGAAGAAAAGTGCTTTATCCACTAAACCTCGGAAACAATAATTCAATATATACCTATATCGAATGCAAAACCAGGTCCGAATGCAGACCTAGTTCTTACATTGACATTCGATTTATACCTTCTGCACAAACAGGCCCTAGGTTGAATATAGCTCCGACTTAAGCAGTATGCAGAACTTACTTTGAATATTTGTGTTCCGTTTGAACAACACAGAGCTTAAAACAACATTTTACGTTTTTCTTCTCTGACCGATTTGAACTAGACGCACTTGACACTCAAGCAGAGAATGTCTACTATCCAGGCCACCTTCTGTCCAAACCCAACTAAGCTGCTATCCAGGCAATATATTATGTTGCGTGGATATTACTCCTTCTCGAATTGAGCTTAGAGAGTCGTGTTGAGCTTTGTGTTGACATAATTATGTTTACTTGCGTTCTTAGTAAAAAATAATACGTCACATTCAACCGGGTATGTCCACATTGGATTTTGTAGATTAAATCTTTGTACTTCTTCTCAGCTGTTCATTGAAATATTTTGTTGCAATGTTATACATTCGGTAAAACCAATACCTTTGAGATGCTTAACACCTGATCACATGATCGAGTCGGTCTTTAGAGCGCAGTTGAATAATAAACACACTTATGAAATATAACTGGGCCTGATTTGGAGGTGGTTCGAGGTTTCACTGTATGTGTGATGCTGACCTCCTTCATTTTAAAGAATGACAAATGATATCATAATTTATAATCTTAAACAGATTGATTTTATTTCCTGCATTTTTTGGAGATCATCAACAACATACACTGAGCGGCTTTGAAAACGGAACACTAGTGAAAATCAAGATAACCTTTGTTATTTATTAATATTTCTCAACGAAATTTTGTGTGCGCGTTATCGGCTACCAATGGATTGTACCCCGATGTTCTGTCCATCTGAATTCGCTACAATGGTGCATTGAACCATGAAATGGATAAAACGAAACACGTAAGAGGAATAGATTGTACAAAAATATACGATGCAATTATTATCTTATGTATCCAGTATTCATTAGGCGTTGGTGTCGAAATTCAAGGTCGCAATTATAGTGCAAACATTAACCTTGTAATCGATCATTCGTTAAAGCATCATTTAACCGTTTACTAATTGTCAATAACTTAAAATGATATTTGTTTCCATCAGCAGAAAGTATTGCGATTATGTACACGGTATACTATAAACACAAATTCTAAATCTCCAACAAGACACGATTATCTCGAGGAAATTGATACTTGTCGTGCAATATATCGATGCATAAAATGTGAGAACTAAGATCATTTGGTTGGACTATAACTGTGGTTTACTTGGTGCATTCATTTCGCGGCAAACCTGTCTTAATGAAGACAAACTATATAGTACCTGGCCCATATCGTATATAATATATACACAATATGTACGTACATAACAACTAGATGGCCATTCACCAAATTGCAAATAACCTTTGCACAATACATGCTAGCAAATGTAGAGTATGATACATATTATAAAATTCGTAAAAACTACTGCATTTTGTTCTAGGTGAAATAAAAATAACAATTTTGGCTAGCAATTATTATGGTAAGGTATGACCTTAACTGATCGAGGTTTGGAAGCGGATCACCGGCGGTACCAGCGCTATGACTGGACTTGGAACAAAATAAGGCAGATTAGTAATCGAAAGGATTGATATACATGTTCATAAAATATACAAAAGTAATCCGATTGATTTCAAATTTGCACATTTTATGCATTTTATACTTGTTTAACTAGTGATATATCAACATTGATGTTTGAAAAGTCTGAATGGCTTTAGCTGTACAGGAAATCTGCCATGTTCCAAATACTCTTGAAGACGGCATTTTACTGGTACTATGCCATATACAGTGTTACTGAATTTTGCTGTTGGACGTGTTAAGTGGGAAACTCAAATATGTAGCTATTTTAAATATCTAAATATGTTGTTTTTTCACAGAACAAATAAATTCAGAATAATTCATCATTTGTCGTTTAAAACTATGTATTTTAGATGTATGACGTCATATCCCTGATACTATAATACGAACAACAAAAATAAAACAAAGGTGGTAATTTCATGTAAGCACAATTACATGAAAAGGACAACATGTGTGAGTTTTCTTTTTTTGTTTATAATGAGGGTATAACATTACCCCATCCACTTTTTAAAAGTTAGTGTCGAACATAAAAATTCTTGTAAAAATATACATGAGGCAAAAAGGATTAAAATCCTCCGACGAAAGAACCATCATGTCATATTCTAGAAATGTTGACATATTCAGAATAAATAAGTGAATAATTAGCTAGTATGCATCCAGTATTCATTAGGATGTATGTGTGGTATTTTGGGTTTCGCGTTTGATTCATTTGTATAGCTATAGTTTAAAAATAATTTAGCGGTTTCAAAATTACAGATTTATGAGTACAATGGTACATATTCGAATAATATGAATTTAAATCCAATCCGCCTGAATGACATTTGAAAACAACGCTCAGAAACCGTATGAGCCCATATAACATAAATGTATTGCGTAATTATGAGACAAGTATTGTCCAGTGCAATAAAACATGTCCTGTTTGAATATCAATGAACTGAAAACGCATTCATTTTTTACGAAACCGTTTCCATCTCATTGATATTGACAAATGTCTAGCTGAGAGTAGTAAACCCTCGTAATGAATATCATCTCACACATGGGTCATTAAAATTATGTCAATAAAGTAATCATTGAAAAAGTACATGTGTTTAAACAATTACAAAAATCACCTTTGTCTATATGCACAAAGTTACAATTTTAAATTGTTTCAAACGTCACATGAGTTAAGGTGTTATACATATAATGTTTTCACGTCTGTGTCGCTGCATATATAGTACACTAAAGGAACCTTTAGTAACAATCCACAATCCACCCACAGCAAACTTAGGCTATGAGACCAAAGGGGGTCTTAATTTTCCCCCGTATTAGGGAATTTTGCTGACAATTATTTTCTGACTGCCCTATGTCTACTGATCAAAAACTACTTTGTTAGTCCTAGAAAATAGTACTTTGTATATTTGTTATTTTACGAGGTATACAAAAAGAAATTAAGAGAACTTTTGTTATCTTGTCAAGAAAGAGAACTGTGTATCCGGACGGAGTATTCCAGCCAATCCCAAAAGAACCACCCTGAATAACGACAAGGTATTATGTTAATAAAAAGACTACAGATATAGTCTTGATTAATACAAAACTCATCTTAGTTATATTATATGATAATTTGAACACCGTGATACTCTATTTAAATGTTTCAAAGCAAGGCTTGAATCACGCACATCCATCCACATAACAAGCAGAAGTTTGCTATGTTAGAGTAATTGTGATAATAATAATATACCTGAAAGTCTGCGAGTGTGCCATAAACAGACGCAGACATATGCAATGGACTCCTAAGTGTTCCTAGAGGCCAAAACTATCATTTTCTCCATTGGCACCGAAATTCCTGAAAGTCCTCAAGTGTGTCATTAACAGTCGCAGACAGATGCAGTGAGCTCCTAAGTGTTCCTAGAGGCCAAAAATGTCATTTTATCAATTGGCAACAAAGTTCCTGAAAGTATGCGAGAGTGTCAGAAACAGTCGCAGACCGATGCAAAGGACTCCTATGGAGAACAAAAGTGTCATTTTTGTCAATTTGCACCAACATTCAGGAGAGACTGCGATGGGTGTCCGGAACAGTCGCAGACCGATTGAATGGACTCATGAAGGTCCCTAAATGTCAAAAATACCATTTTCTAAAAAGGCACGAACATTCCTGAAAGTCGATGAGTGTGTCAGAAACAGTCGCAGACCGATGTAATGGACTCGTAAGGGTCCCTAGATGCCAAAACTGTGATTTGTTCAATTGGCACCAACATACCTGAAGTCTGCGAACATGTCAGAAACATTCGCAGACCGATACAATGGATACCTTAGGGCCTCTAGATGTCAAAAATATCATTTTCTGAATTGGCACCAAAATTCATGAAAGTCTGCGATAGTGTAAAAAAACAGTCGCAGACCGATGTAATTGACTCCTAACAGAGCTTGAAGGTCACACATATAAAACAATCAAATGGCACCAAAATTCCTGAACGTCTGCGAGGGAGCCAGATATAGTCGCAGACTGATGCCATGAAATCCTAAATCTAATGTTGATGTCAGAGCTGGCTTTGTATTTAAACTCAGATCAGTATTCGCACACCTTATTTGCGAATGTCGATGTCAGAGTTGGGTCGGTATTTGAAGTCGTATATTGCGAACATCGATCTCAGAGCTGAATCGGTATTCGATTCTAGGTCTGTATTCGCTGTCGGGTTACATCGAATGTCGATGTCAGACTTGGATCTGTATTCAAACTCAGATCTGTATTCACTAAGCTCATTTCACGAATGACGATCTCAGAGCTAGATCGGTAATCGACCCTATGTCTGTATTCGCCGTCGGTATTCGTAGAATGTCAAGCTGGCTCTATATTCAAGCTTAGATATGCATTGACCCAGCTAATTCCGCGAATATCGATCTCACAGTTGGGTTGGTATTCGATCATAGGACTGTATTGGCTGTCGGCTCACATCGAAATTCGATGTCAGACCTTGATCTGTATTCAAGCTCGGTAGTCACAGGCCTTAATTTGCGAATGTCGATCTCAGAGCTTGGTCGGTATTGGAACCTAGGCCTGTATTCGCCGTGCGTATACATTGAATGTCTATGTCAGACCTAACACTGTATTGGAACCTAGGTCTGTATTCGCCGTGGGTATACATTGAATGATGCTGTCAGTTGAGTCGGTATTTGATCCTAGGTCTGTATTCGCCGTCGGTATACATCGATTGTCGATGTCAGGGCTGGGTCGGTATTCGATCCTAGGTCTGTATTCGCCGTAGGTATACATCGAGTGTCGATCTCAGAGCTGGATCGGTATTCGACCCTAGGTCTGTATTCGCTGTCGGTTCATATCGAATGCCGATGTCAGGGCTGGCTCTGTATTCAAACTCAGATCTGTATTCACCCATCTTATATTGCTAATGTCGATCTCAGAGCTGGGTCGGTATTGGATCCTAGGGCTGTATTCGCCGTGGGTATACATCGAATGTCGATGTCAGACCTGGCTCTGTATTCAAACTCAGATATGTATTCACCCACCTTATATTGCTAATGTCGATCTCAGAGCTGGGTATGTATTGGGTCCTAGGTCTGTATTCGCCCTCGGTTTACATCGAACGTCGATGTCAGACCTGGCTCTCTATTCAAACTCAGATCTGTATTCACCAACCATATTTCGCGAATGTCAATCTCAGAGCTGGGTCGGTATTGGATCCTAGGTCTGTATTCGCCGTGGGTATACATCGAATGTCGATGTCAGACCTGGCTCTGTATTCAAACTCAGATCTGTATTCACCAACCACATTTCGCGAATGTCGATGTCAGAGCTTGATCGGTATTCGATTCTAGGTCTGTATACGCTGTCGTTTCATATCGAATGCCGATATCAGAGCTGGCTCTGTTTTCAAACTCAAATCTGTATTCACCAACCACATTTCGCGAATCTCGATCTCAGAGCTGGGTCGGTATTGGATCCTAGGTCTGTATTCACCGTGGGTATACCTCGAATGTCGAAATCAGACCTGGCTCTGTATTCAAACTCATATATGTATTCACGCACCTTATATTGCGAATGTCGATCTCAGAGCTGGATCGGTATTTGATCCTAGGTCTGTATTCGCCGTGGGTATACACCGAATGCCGATGTCAGACCTGGCTCTGTATTCAAACTCAGATATGTATTCACGCAACTTATATTGCGAATGTCGATCTCAGAGCTGGGTCGGTATTGGATCCTAGGTCTGTATTCGCAGTGGGTATACATCGAATGCCGATGTCAGACCTGGCTCTGTATTCAAACTCAGATATGTTTTCACGCAACTTATATTGCGAATGTCGATCTCAGAGCTGGGTCGGTATTGGATCGTAGGTCTGTATTCGCTGTGGGTATACATTGAATGTCGATGTCAGACCTGGGTCTGTATTCAAACTCAGGTCTGTATTCACAGGCCTTATTTTGCGAATGTTGATGTCAGAGCTGGGTCGGTATTCGATCCTAGGTCTGTATTCGCCGTGGGTATACATTGAATGTCGATGTCAGACCTGGGACTGTATTCAAACTCAGGTCTGTATTCACATGCCTTATTTTGCGAATGTTGATGTCAGAGCTGGGTCGGTATTCGATCCTAGGTCTGTATTCGCCGTCGGAATACATTGATTGTCGATGTCAGAGCTGGGTCGGTATTCGCTCCTAGGTCTGTATTCATCGTCGGTGTACATTGAATGTCGATGTCAGACCTGGCTCTGTATTCAAACTCAGATATGTATTCACCCACCTTATATTGCGAATGTCGATCTCAGAGCTGGGTCGGTATTGGATCCTAGGTCTGTGTTCGCCCTTAGTTTACATCGAACGTCGATGTCAGACCTGGCTCTGTATTCAAACTCAGATATGTATTCACTTACCTTATATTGCGAATGTCGATCTCTGAGCTGGGTCGGTATTGGATCCTAGGTCTGTATTCGCCGTGGGTATACATTGAATGCCGATGTCTGACCTGGCTCTGTATTCAAACTTAGATATATATTCATCCACCTTATATTGCGAATGTCGATCTCTGAACTGGGTCGGTATTGGATCCTAGGTCTGTATTCGCCCTCGGTTAACATCGAATGTCGATGTCCGACCTGGCTCTGTATTCAAACTCAGATCTGTATTCACGCAACTTATATTGCGAATGTCGATCTTAGAGCTGGGTCGGTATTAGATCGTAGGTCTGTATTCGCTGTGGGTATACATTGAATGTCGATGTCAGACCTGGGTCTGTATTCAAACTCAGGTCTGTATTCACAGGCCTTATTTTGCGAATGTCGATCTCAGAGCTGGGTCGGTATTCGATCCTAGGTCTTCATTCGCTGTCGGTTCATATCGAATGCCGATGTCAGAGCTGGCTCTGTATTCAAACTCAGATCTGTATTCACCAACCACATTTCGCGAATGTCGATGTCAGAGCTTGATCGGTATTCGATTCTAGGTCTGTATACGCTGTCGTTTCATATCGAATGTCGATGTCAGACCTGGCTCTGTATTCAAACTCAGATCTGTATTCACCAACTACATTTTGTGAATGTCGATCTCAGAGCTGGGTCGGTATTCGATCCTAGGTCTGTATTCGTCATCGGTCTATGCATTAAACTGTGGATACGTAGCAGTGACGTTTATTGTTAAGGCTTTATTACTTCCCTTTAAAATAAATTTTAAATAATCAATGAAAACTATGGTAAATTTGCAATGTATTTAATTAGAACTCATTTATATTGGTCATTCACTATTAGTTTATAATTAAGAAATAAATAAAACGGTATGTATTGATGTTGCTTTTACAGATTTCATGCATTTAACAACAAATATAAAGCATGTAAAATATATCGTTTTCTTGGTTTCTGGCTGTCAATAATATTGCATCCCAGCTCGGTATTCCCCTCAACGTATTATTTTTGCGAATGACGAACTCAGAGATGGATCTGTATTCACACTTGGGTCTGTATTCGCCGTCGGTAAATAATGATTGTCGAAGTCATAGTTGGGTCGGTATTGAATCCGAGGTCTGTATTCGCCGTCGGTTAACATCGAATAACGATGTCAGACCTGGCTCTGTATTCAAACTCATATCTGTATTCGCCCACATTATGTTGTGAATGTCGATCTCAGAGCTGGGTCGGTATTCGATCCTAGGTCTGTATTCGCCGTCGGTATACATCGAATGTCGATGTCAGAGCTAGGTCGGTATTCGATCCTAGGTCTGTATTCGCCGTCGGAACACATTGATTGTCGATGTCAGAGCTGGGTCGGTATTCGATCCTATGTCTGTATTCGCCATATTTGTACATCGAATGTCGATGTCAGACTTGGCTCTGTATTCAAACTCGGATCTGTATTCACAGGCCTTATTTTGCGAATATCGATCTCAGAGCTGGGTCGGTATTCGGTCCTAGGTCTGTATTCGCCGTAGGTGTACATTGAATGACGATGTCAGACCTGGCTCTGTATTCAAACTCAGATCTGTATTCACAGGCATTATTTTGCCAATGTCGATCTCAGAGCTGGGTCGGTATTCGGTCCTAGGTCTGTATTCGCCGTCGGTGTACATCGAATGACGATGTCAGACCTGGCTCTGTATTGAAACTCAGATCTGTATTCATAGGCATTATTTTGCGAATGTCGATCTCAGAGCTGGGTCGGTATTCGGTCCTAGGTCTGTATTCGCCGTCGGTGTACATCGAATGACGATGTCAGACCTGGCTCTGTATTCAAACTCAGATCTGTATTCATAGGCATTATTTTGCGAATGTCGATCTCAGAGGTGGGTCGGTATTCGGTCCTAGGTCTGTATTCGCCGTAGGTGTACATTGAATGACGATGTCAGACCTGGCTCTGTATTCAAACTCAGATCTGTATTCACAGGCACTATTTTGCCAATGTCGATCTCAGAGCTGGGTCGGTATTCGGTCCTAGGTCTGTATTCGCCGTCGGTGTACATCGAATGACGATGTCAGACCTGGCTCTGTATTCAAACTCAGATCTGTATTCATAGGCATTATTTTGCGAATGTCGATCTCAGAGCTGGGTCGGTATTCGATCCTAGGTCTGTATTCGCCGTCGCTGTACATCGAATGTCGATCTCAGAGCTGGGTCGGTATTCGATCCTAGGTCTGTATTCGCCGTCGCTATACATCGAATGTCGATGTCAGAGCTGGGTCGGTATTCGATCCTATGTGTGTATTCGCCATAGTTGTACATCGAATGTCGATGTCAGACCTGGCTCTGTATTCAAACTCAGATCTGTATTCACAGGCCTTATTTTGCGAATGTCGATCTCAGAGCTGGGTCGGTATTCGGTCCTAGGTCTGTATTCGCCGTAGGTGTACATCGAATGACGATGTCAGACCTGGGTCTGTATTCAAACTTAGGTCTGTATTCACAGGCCTTATTTTGCGAATGTCGATCTCAGAGCTGGGTCTGTATTCGGTCCTAGGTCTGTATTCCCCGTCGCTATACATCGAATGTCGATGTCAGAGCTGGGTCGGTATTCGATCCTATGTCTGTATTCGCCATAGTTGTACATCGAATGTCGATGTCAGACCTGGCTCTGTATTCAAACTCGGATCTGTATTCACAGGCCTTATTTTGCGAATATCGATCTCAGAGCTGGGTCGGTATTCGGTCCTAGGTCTGTATTAGCCGTAGGTGTACATCGAATGACGATGTCAGACCTGGGTCTGTATTCAAACTTAGGTCTGTATTCACAGGCCTTATTTTGCGAATGTTGATGTCAGAGCTGGGTCGGTATTCGATCCTAGGTCTGTATTCGCCGTCGCTATACATCGAATGTCGATGTCAGAGCTGGGTCGGTATTGGATCCTAGGTCTGTATTCGCCGTCGCTTTAAGTGGAATGTCGATGTCAGAGCTGGGTCGGTATTCGATCCTATGTCTGTATTCGCCATAGTTGTACATCGAATGTCGATGTCAGACCTGGCTCTGTATTCAAACTCGGATCTGTATTCACAGGCCTTATTTTGCGAATATCGATCTCAGAGCTGGGTCGGTATTCGGTCCTAGGTCTGTATTCGCCGTAGGTGTACATTGAATGACGATGTCAGACCTGGCTCTGTATTCAAACTCAGATCTGTATTCACAGGCATTATTTTGCCAATGTCGATCTCAGAGCTGGTTCGGTATTCGGTCCTAGGTCTGTATTCGCCGTCGGTGTACATCGAATGACGATATCAGACCTGGCTCTGTATTCAAACTCAGATCTGTATTCATAGGCATTATTTTGCGAATGTCGATCTCAGAGCTGGGTCGGTATTCGGTCCTAGGTCTATATTCGCCGTCGGTGTACATCGAATGACGATGTCAGACCTGGCTCTGTATTCAAACTCAGATCTGTATTCATAGGCATTATTTTGCGAATGTCGATCTCAGAGCTGGGTCGGTTTTCGGTCCTAGGTCTGTATTCGCCGTAGGTGTACATTGAATGACGATGTCAGACCTGGCTCTGTATTCAAACTCAGATCTGTATTCACAGGTATTATTTTGCCAATGTCGATCTCAGAGCTGGGTCGGTATTCGGTCCTAGGTCTGTATTCGCCGTCGGTGTACATCGAATGACGATGTCAGACCTGGCTCTGTATTCAAACTCAGATCTGTATTCATAGGCATTATTGTGCGAATGTCGATCTCAGAGCTGGGTCGGTATTCGGTCCTAGGTCTGTATTCGCCGTCGGTGTACATCGAATGACGATGTCAGACCTGGCTCTGTATTGAAACTCAGATCTGTATTCATAGGCATTATTTTGCGAATGTCGATCTCAGAGCTGGGTCGGTATTCGGTCCTAGGTCTGTATTCGCCGTCGGTGTACATCGAATGACGATGTCAGACCTGGCTCTGTATTCAAACTCAGATCTGTATTCACAGGCCTTTTTTTGCGAATGTCGATCTCAGAGCTGGATCTGTATTGGCCACTGGGTCTGTATTAGCTCACCTTATATTGCCAATGTCGATTTCAGAGCTGGATCTGTATTAGCACCTAGGTCTGTATTGAATGTCGATCTTCGATTAACGATCTCAGAGCCAACTTCACACACCTAAAAAAATCACCACATTAAAATAGTACAAAAAGTGTTAAATCGGATACACAAATATGGTTAATAATGAATTTATACATTATTCATGTAGTTATAAAGATACATTTAAGCCATCAGTGCACACTAAAATACATTAAATATCTGAATGTTATCACGTGGTCAAAGTAGTGAGATGTGTAGTCAATATCGAAGGGATTTTAGCGCAAAAAATCACACATTTCCGTGATTTACTACGGCATTTTAATAATCAAGAATATAGAAATTCAAAGCTGCAAATAAAATCCACAAGAAAATTCATTCTCGGGAAGTTTTCTTTCATACAATGTCATGTCACGTGTTTCAGTAAACTGTTGATTTCTACATATTACATGTATAGTGATAAAGATCAGGGACAAACACTAGGGGTCACCTAAATCATGATCAACAGACGCTTTCGAAATTACAGGTGTGAAAGCGTCCGGCTGATTTAGATCAAACTGTAATCAGAGCCTAAAGCTACACTTTATTGTACTCGCTTTCGCAATATGTAATAAACCGAGACCAATATCACAAATTATAGATCAATAGCCCAATATTTTAGTAATATTTAAGGATATATAACTAACTCCGAGACCAATATGGAAAGTACATCCCCTGTGCCGGTGGATCTGGGCCTGCAACTGGCTATTAAACTACATGTAAATACTTGCTTGGAAGTTTTATTTCAGGTTACGTTGTACATGCACATTATGCATTTTATTCATATAATTACAGAGATGGCATACAATGGGTGATGCGCTGGATGGTCATTTTAAAATTCACAGGGCTGTGTGGATGAAATCTGAGTTTCTGAGAACTTAGAAAAACTCCGCAAATCAGTATGTATCATACTTACAGCGAGGTTGTTTAAACTGAATATTTTTTATTTAATATAGCATGGGTTTACCAGCGTCGAGTAAATGTCATTTATTCTCATAAATAAAAAATGTTAAAGTATGTTTACGACTTCCGATTTACACAGACATAGAGTGTAGCTCATAAAACCCAATAACTGTAATAAATAAATATTTATTGTATATATTTAGTTTCCAAAAGTCAGGCTATTTTGAAATCTTAGGTGACACTCAAGCCTGATTATTACGACTGATAACGCCATAGTTGTAGCGTAATTTACGCAGCGGGTGTCTGTCTAGTCTTGTTATATGATGTAAATGATACATTTTGTAAATATGGAAACAATGACCCCATATTTTGATGAAATGCAATCTTACATAAGTTGATTGTTCACTTTGTCGGCATTATACATCATAACATGTACTAGGATAAAACCCGTTAGTTTTTCGGAATTTCCGGATTAATTGTTCGAGATATTCTGAATTGAAACAGATATTGTCATAGTGCAGAATGGTACAATATTATCGATACTTTTGGCCAAAAATGGATGAAAATTCTTACTTGCACCTCTTACCCTAACTGTTTATAACAGAAACGGAATGTTAACTTTAGAAATGCGGGCACATCGGCTTAAAGCCCGTTCACTGCATATTTCGGATATTTGAACTTGGTTTAATCGGGGTTAACTCAGTTTCTAAACAATTTCAAAACTAATAGCTCCAGCAAAATAATAAATGTAGTAATTAATTACGAAGAGATCTTCTGGCATTGCACCGATGGGTTTGGACGTGGAGTACATGTTACACGTACTGCTTCGCGAACTTCCTAATACCTAATACGTACTACTAGTATTTATGTTATCTATGATTAACTACTTGGCGACATTCTCACATATCGTATCACATATCAGCCGGTGTCCGAAAAAACAAATGACATACTTAATAATATAGCCCCGTGTTATATCTGGTTCAGACGTTTGATGGAAGGAGCAGTGTGCCAGTGTGCCATTAGATGGATATATCTATTAGTTAGAGCTGATTTATTCAGTTGTGACTACCCGATGTCACAATATGCTCCATATACGCGATGACTTTGTGACTGTACGTCAATACATATATATCTATGTTTTCAATATAGCCTATACAAACGCGTTATCAATTTTGATCCATTATTGTATTGGATGATTCAACAAATGCATGACCAGTGGAATAGATAAAACATATACAATGCTTATTTATCACGTGTACATATGCTAGTATCAACAACAAAGTGCGCACGTGTTAGTTATCATGTACACACGTGGTTAGGTAAACTGTCACGTTCGAACGTATCACGTGTACCTGATAAATAAAGTATTTCCCATGTCCCAACCATACGCTATACTAAGCATTGGTACATGTAATAACATATCACGTGAACGATATTGTGTACACTTGTATGTTGATTGAGGTCGACATACATCGTCGCAACATTATTAAATGTATTAACACTTAATTTTTTCCGCGTACTAGTGCTTTACTGTAATTTAGTACATGTAGTTGACATTATAGTCTAATTTTCAGTTGCAGAACGTGATGTTAAAACACGCCTCATCATGAAGTGGAATGAGTCGGCGAAATCCTGATCAACGGAGCAAACTATCATGTGGCTAATGGTATATTTACATGAAACAATGTGCGGATCGTATATTATTGTGATGAGCCTTACTTTATGAATTGTGAACTAAGTTAAAATGTAATTGATGTATTGGTAAATTTTCTCTTAGAACGTTCTAAGAGATGTGTTTAATATCGCTTAAAACGTTTTATAATTAAGACCAGTTTCGTTTAATTTTGGTCAATTGTTCTATGAGGTAATCAATGTATTAGTTACAAGTTACAAGTTTTGTAATGAAGTAGAATTTTGATCAATGTTCTCTTAGAACGTTCTAAGAGATTCGACCATTTTCTTTGAGAATGTAAAAAATGCATAGGTCAATTTCTCTTAGAACGTTCTAAGAGAATTGTCAAATTTATGTTACATGTTTTGTAATGAAGTAGAATTGTGTTCAATATTCTCTTAGAACGTTCTAAGAGATTCACCAATTTATTTGAGAATGTAAAAAAATTATTCATCAATTTTTCTTAGAACGTTCTAAGAGATTTGCTAAATTTCTGTTAAAACGTTTCGTAATGAAGTAGAATTTTGTTAAATATTCTTTTAGAACGTTCTAAGAGATTCGGCCATTTTCTTTAAGAATGTAAAATTGCATAGGTCAATTTCTCTTAGAACGTTCTAAGAGATTCACCAATTCACTTTGAGAATGTAAAATATTGATTCACCAATTTCTCTTAGAACGTTCTAAGAGATTTGCTAAATTTCTGTTAAAACGTTTCGTAATGAAGTAGAATTTTGTTAAATATTCTCTTAGAACGTTCTAAGAGATTCGGTCATTTTCTTTAAAAATGTAGAATTGCATAGGTCAATTTCTCTTAGAACGTTCTAAGAGAATTGTCAAATTTCTGTTACATGTTTTGTAATGAAGTAGAATTTTGTTCAATATTCTCTTAGAACGTTCTAAGAGATTCACCCATTTACTTTGAGAATGTAAAAAATTGATTCATCAATTTCTCTTAGAACGTTCTAAGAGATTTGCTAAATTTCTGTTAAAACGTTTCGTAATGAAGTAGAATTTTGTTTAATATTCTCTTAGAACGTTCTAAGAGATTCGGCCATTTTCTTTAAGAATGTAAAATTGCGTAGGTCAATTTCTCTTAGAACGTTCTAAGAGAATTGTCAAATTTATGTTACATGTTTTGTAATGAAGTAGAATTTTGTTCAATATTCTCTTAGAACGTTCTACGAGATTTACTGTGAGAATGTAACAAATTGATTCATCAATTTCTCTTAGAACGTTCTAAGAGATTTGCTAAATTTCTGTTAAAACGTTTCGTAATGAAGTCGAATTTTGTTCAATATTCTCTTACAACGTTCTAAGAGATTCGGCCATTTTCTATAATAATGTAAAATTGCATACGTTAATTTCTCTTAGAACGTTCTAAGAGATTTGTTTAATTTCGCTTAAAACGTTTTATAAATAAGACCAGTTTCGTTTAATTTTCTCTTAGAATGTTCTAACAGATTTGCTGAGTTCGTCTTAAAACGTTTCATAATAAAAAAAATTGTATAGGTTTCTCTTAGAACGTTCTAAGAGACTCAGCAATTTTCTTTGAGGATAAAAAATGCATTGGTCAATTCTTTGAGAATGTTATAAAATATAAATGTATGGGTGAATTTTCTCTTAGAACGTTCTAAGAGATTCGTTGAATTTCTCTTAAAACGGTCTATACTCGAGACAATTTGTTTTAATTTTCTGTTAGAACGTTCTAAGAGATTTGGCGGAGAATGTATAAATGCATTGGTCAATGCATTGGTGAATGTTCTAAGAGATTTGTTAAATTTCTGTTAAAAGTTTGGTAATGTAGTAGAATCTTGTTCAATATATTCTTAGAACGTTGTAAGAGATTCGCCCATTTTCTATGAGAATGTTAAAAATGTATTGGTCACTTTTCTCTTAGAACGTTCTAAGAGATTTGTTGAATTTCTCTTAATACGGTTTATACTCAAGACAAATTTTGTTAAATTATCTTAGAACGTTCTAAGATTCATGCATGTTATACTATTTTTGCTTGTCATTTCATGTTATATTTTGCAAAATATATTGAAAATAAATATAGTTATAAAAATATCGTGTTCAATTTGTCTTTTATATTGCATTTTAAACTGCGAATTTCGCTAATTTGCTTTATAAAATTGAGCACTCTGGATAAATGTTGTTTTTTTAATACAACGTGTTTAATGTTGATATATAAATGCCGCACGTGTATTATGGTTATTATTATTTCAGTAGAATGCTGAATTGCATAATTACATGGATTCCAGACTGCTTGAATGCTAATGAGCAAAACATCACTTGCTGGACGGAAATAGTTTCCTGACTACGCCATATTTACAAGATTAGTTTAGGAAGATCAGACTAACGACCAATAGTTGTTGATGAGGTTTAGTTAGATGTCATCGTTATTCTATGATAAGGATTTACCCGTATAAGTCTATTATTTAGGTCAGTTACTTATTTTTCAGAGCATTTTTTATATAAACATTGCAATTTCTCTTATTAATACAATACAATACAATATCTTTATTTCCACCTCAAAAGATGATATTCTATATCATGTACAATGCAATACAATGATTATTTACATGTTAATTATAGTGTTATATACATACAATAATGATAATGTAGCAATATAATGATTGATTTATCAACACAACAACAGTCTAGATCAGTCTGACGCAGTATCAAGATACATATTTTAAACAATGATAAATGTATTCGTACGCACGTTTAAGAAATACATCTCGCATACATTTATGTTCATCTGCCAAGTATAATTCTGCACCAAGAAGTGTCAGATATAATTTTTCAGGGGTCATATCAAGTAGTTTGTTCGCTAGGCTAATGCTTATACTGATGACATCCGAGAAAAAATTCCACCGTTCAAAATCGTATTCACTACAGATAGATACAGAATGTACGTCAATGTTTGTAGTAAGTATAGCACAGTTAGGACAACGTTGTTCTGAATTATCTGGTATTTTGCATCACAATTTTGACACGAGTTGTCTTAAGTGTTTATGTACATTTTCAGTTAGCACTTGGTATAAGATTGCATTCGATATAGATGGATGTATCAATCTAAAATGACTATAGTCTTCGTCAGATAAGATTCGTTGTGTCCACGAGGTTGTTTCTCGGTCTTTTACGAGTTGTTTCACTGTATGTTTCCATTGTTTTTTATTAGGTACTGATTCAGGATGCACCAGAGAGGCATTGATGAAATTACGTAGATCTAAAGTACACAATATTTTGCATATATCAGGGATAAATCCAAGTTCAACGTTTCTATCTTGTACAAACTGAAAGTATCTGCGTCAAGACTAATAATTTGGTGAAGAAATAGTAATTTGCTGATAATAACAGAGGAGTACAATGTGTTCAATCCTAACATCGATTCGCACATATCTGACCTGGTTCGAGCCCTGAAGCCTTGCATCTTTTTAACAATAAAGTGTTGCATTTTATTGACATCGAAATATCAGAGTGTGTTATATTGTTCCACAATTCGCTGCCGTACAGTATTATTGGCACAATAATCTTAATATTATAGAGCTGGCAAGATATTAAGGGATTTAACCCGAAAGGATGAACCCCTTGTGCGGTCATGGCAAAGAACGCGTTTTTCCCTTTCTGACACCGCTCTTCAATTCTATGGCTACATTTCATGTTGGAGTCTTGGCGAACACCTAGTTGATTAGCACTATTAGTCTGTTTGAGAAAGTTTCCCCCGTACATTATTCCTGTATTCGGTATTTCCCTTTTCTTTGTGAAGACGATTATTTCCGATTTTTGCACCTTAATGTCAATTCTCCATTGTTTGCAATACCGATAAACGATGTCTATCATAATTTGAAGATTTAAGGGAGACAGTGCTATTAGGCTGATGTCGTCCGCATACGCTGGATTGCCTGTCTTGGTCGTGAGTACTGAACATCCTTTATTACTGTCTTCAAGGTTTCGTAATAGTTGGTCTACATAGAGTTGGTAGAAGAATGTAGATAATACTCCACCCTGTCGAACCGACTTCTGTATGGAAATTGGTTTCGACTCAGCACCGTTGTGTTTCACTACGCATTTTAGCGAATTGTATGATGACTTGAGCGTCCTTAACATTTTTCCAACGACACCGAATTTCCCCAGTTTCAGGAAAAGGCCGTCGTGCCAGACTGAGTCAAATGCGGCTTTTTGATCTAACATGGCGACGAATACGTTGTTGTTGCTTTCCACTTGTTGGTATATTGTTTCTTGGAGGTTAAACACGGTCGTTATACAACTAAGTCGTTTACGAAATCCTTGTTGTTGTTGAGATGGGAAATCAATGCTGTTTGTTTCAATCAAATTATTTAGTCTGTTTAATATCACTTTCTCGAAGATTTTGCTGAAGGTTGGGCTGAGAGAAATAGGTCTATAACTATTAGGGTCACAAACAATAAACATACGCTGATACGACATTGCAATGTTTGTATACAAGTGACAGACCTGATGAAACATACATCATATACGAATAGTTAATACGATTAATTTCAAAATTACACCCAGACGTCAGGTTTATTTGGTTATGAAGTCAGACACGTGAGTTGTTAATTCACCCATGAAATATCAATAATTTGCTGGCTTAGAATGAGAATATGGTAAGTACAAAATCTATTTTTTGAGAAAACAAGAAAGAACTGTCTGAAAACTACTCTTTACTTATGGAAAAACAAGCCTATACAACTTTAGTTTAGCCAACATGATCAGTTCCGATTTTTATGACAATAGGCTCATACGAAGTGCCTTGTGATGCAGATTTTAAATATGCATGAGTTTAATAAGGTTGTAACTTACGACCTTCTCATTCTAAGCCAGCGAAATATAGTATGAATATATTACCACAATGGCTGTTTACATGTTCACAGGTTCTTGTCAAATCGACATTGCCATCTCATTTTCCTCAAATTGTATTCATTTCGGAACTATAAGTCATCATTTTGACATTAATACATTCTTTAAAATTCATAGTTAGAATAAAACACGGAGACTGATTTTACGAATCGGTTTTTAGTAGTTCGATTTATCTATATTTATAGACACGTTTCTACAATCGTTCATAGTTTAGTTGATAAAACTACTTTTCTTCATACGCCTTGCTAGGCGGTGCCACCTTTGCAATAGTAAACCGGTCAGCCAGTAATGTTGCGAAACTACCTACGCGGATGTAAATCGGTCATGCAAAATAGTTTTTATTTTATGCGGATCTCATCGGTCTTTGTTGCATTGCAATATTTTATTGACCGAAGAAAGCAAAACCATCCGAAATTTCACGGTGACCGCAATATAATTGAGACCCTACCATACTTCTGAATAAACATCATGTGTCTACCTCCCGGTCAATAAGTAGATCGATTACTATTTACTATTTATAGACCATGCATATCATTAATTCTGCGTATACGCTAGTATATATATGATATATATAATAAATGAACAAATAAATCATAAGAAAAATAAAGCTAAATCATCTTTAATTTATACTTCCCCAGCATTCATTCAAACAACTTTAGTGCTTTCGGCGCTTTAATTATTTTAAAGATAGCAGCAAGGTTGTGATACAAATTAGATGATGTAGTTGCACAGACAATATTTAAGCATTGATAAACGGTCATCCATGCAAGAGTTACACAGGACGTACCATCTCTATCTCCCAATATAATATATGTCAAGTACGCCTATATATACTGCCTCTCACAATGAATGACACACGGCATGGAGGTAATTGCAAACGGAAACTACACTAAAATGAAGAACGGCGAGACATTTTAAAGCCGCCTTACGCTACTTACATCTGATTTAGTTATATATACAGTACACTCATTAAAAGTTATAAGTACACCAACTTGTAACGCTTGTATCCTTTTTATTATGGTACTGTTGATTCAAAGTTATCTGTCACAACCGCGTAAACAAACATTCAACACGATCGATTATTACAGGTGTGTCAGGACTAAGTCCTTACATCATTATTACATTTAAATGATCAACTGTTTAACTGTCCTATAACCGAGTGGTTAACAGCTATGGTTTTGTGAGTCTTATTTTGAAAATGTATTCAATTTATTGCGAGTTCAAATTCCAACAATGCCTAGATTTTTTAATTTTGCTTAAACTATGTACCTTGATGCTTTTGCTAATTCCGGCGATTACATACATACAACGAATAAACTAGATCTATTCACATTTGCAATCCAGCACACCAGGTCGGGATTGAGTTCATCCTACGAAGCTGGAAATTTCTGCAATGTTTCCATTGAATGTACTAGTAAATATCTCTATATCAAGTCAGCTACCTTTTCTTCGAAAGAAAAGTATGATAAAATTAATTTGTCGATATAAAAACATCAGAAAAAGATTATAAAAAGCATAATTAATAGCAATTAACGCACTACGCTAAGAACACTAATGAAATATTCCTCGCTTGTTTAAAACATAAAGCTATGGTCAAATATGGTTTGAGTTAAATTAGAGCGCTGATTGGTCAATACATACATTTACCTATTAAGAAATGGAACATTCTGGCGGTTTTGACAGATATCTTTGAATCGACAGTTAATTTTGTGTATGCGTTCATGCGAGTAGTATAACAACAATACGGATAATTGGATTTTTTGTTTTGGCTTGGTGTAAGCAGTGTACCATGTAAACCCCCCAAATTCAGTAAATTGCACGTGCACAAGAGATATTTGTAAAACATGCATGTCTAATGACAGCCGAATGGTCATGTATACTTAAGGCCAACCCGACATTGACCGTTGACCTACACATTTGTAGAAGTCTTCTGTTGATGATCAGCACCCTATCTGTAAAGTTTTACGATCTTAGGACCCACCGTTTCTACGTTGTGGATTAGAAACCGTTGTGTATTTGAAGGTCAAGGTAATTTTTGACCTTTGAACCATAGCGACGGGGGTCATCTACTGATGATGAACTACCTCCACTTAAAGCTTGTAGGTTCTAGGTCCGACCGTTCTGGAGCCATCGATCTGAAAACATTTAGTCTACCAACCGACCGATCGACGTGCATGTGCTAAGTAATAAACCCAACACCTACGATATGGAGACATAAAAACTTAACTACTTACAAGTTCTAAGATGTTTAAACATAATAACTTCAAAAAAAAATTATATCATACATTTTGTAGTTCTATATTGAGTATTATTTCAAGCTAGAAGCAAAATGATTTACACTATTTGCATATATCGCTATTTGTGTTGGTGTACTTATAACTTTTAATGTGTGTATATTACATAATGTACATACACAAACAATCAGAGGCCTTAGAGGAACATACGACTACTAGTACGCATAGCTTCAAGTGCATGTATTCGTGCAAGTTAAAGTTTAAATTTTCTAGACGAGGTATATAAAATAACTTAATAAAAAGTAACGTCGTGCGTGTAGTTTTGTTTCGTTCGGAAGAAATCTGCAGACAATCCAATTTAATCAAAAACGTTTTTAAGCGTCGACATGTTCTCTTTGAATTTGAAATTGAAAATTTATAAACGTCGAGACAGTTTCATATCACTGGGTAATGTAACAAATAGTTAAAGCAGGAACTGTCGTCCTCTATCGTGATGTGTGAAATATTGTCTGTTGGCAAGTAAATGCGATGTCTTCGTATAATAATAAATAGTGCTGAACTACAGTACAAAAAGATAAACTAAGTCAGACAGGGAAGACAGCACTCAACTGAACCAACCGAGTACAGAAAACATTAAAAATATGCTAGGCACAATTCCCAACTAAACAACTAACAGTACAAAACACATGATAAACTACTGTAAGGTCACATATTTTCGTGTGTTTTAAATTTCGTTGATATTGAAGAAAATGCACGTTCGTGGGGTTGTAAATTCGTGGATTATAAACATAGAAGGTTACTCCTATATTCGTGTATGTTGTAACTGTTCAGCATTTCCTGCTATGTTGTTTCTGATGAATGCTGCTCTACTTGACCGACTGTTGTTATCTTTATGCGAATTACATTGTACATAAAACTCATAACATCAATTCCTCGATGACAATGGGACTAAATCAAACTTTTTAATCTACAAATGTCACTTGTAAGCTCGTGCATCACTTAGACTTATCGTTTATATTGAAACCAAATCAAATGAAAATGGGTAATAGCAATGAACTTCAAAAACAACCTAAAATACGAAATAAATGACAAAATATTCTACAATCTTGTTAACGTTAAAGTGTAATGATTTGTCTTCATTCCAAATTTGCACTTAACTGCCAATGCCACCATTTCAAATACAGAACATAAATGATGAAAGTAATGCATTATAAGAATTGTACTATTGTTAAAAATGCATGAAATAAGATATATAGCAATACTGCATGTTAGTTGTAATTGTTGGATATTTGATAGAGACTACTTAAAGGGGAGACAAATGAGTTTGCCACTTGCCAACCTCGAGAACATTGCGATGTTTGGGTCAAGTTGTGTGTACTTTGGTATGACGTACAAGTGCACTTTAATATAAAGTACACATCAGTACAAGCTTACTATAAAGTTGAGTTACGATTCGAGATTCGTCAATTTCGACTTTTTAAGAATATGTTACATGTTTGTTAATAGTTGCCAAAAATATATAGGGGTCAGATGTGGGGTTAAGGTTTCGTATTGATGTCATGACTTATCTCACACATTTCCTACACAAGGTGGCCTCTGGATACACACTGGAGAGCATTCGGGATGATCACTTGGGTAGCTTCTGTGGGCGTTTGCGACGGTTTCCAAATAATTATTACTTTCTTGGCATTTTGGGTAAGGTCTAAAAATGTCTACCCTCTCCATATGATGCTATAAGAATCACCTAAAACTCCGAACACTTCCTAAGGTGGTCTCCAGCTTCGGACTCTTTATGCCTTATCACCAAAACGAAGCCAGGTAACCGTCAGAATGCCCGGCAATTGTAACAGACAGCGCGATTGGTTAAAACAAAAAATAGCCAATGAAAAATGGACTTTCAAAAGTGGTTAGGATTTCTCACGGGTATCACGGGTGCGGCCATATTTGTTGGTTAGAAGGTTAGCTTTTAAAAAAAAGCTAGAAGTGGCCTGGTTTGTATACCTCTGTCTCTTATTGTCGTGTCTTCTCCTGAAATCCGTGCTTGGATTAATTAAGCCCAAACACATGCTTTACATTGTTATTATAATAAAATTACACAAAATAATAATCACACATATAGTAGGTTTAACGCCGTTTCTGAACAATTTATCAGTTATATACGGTTTCGATTAACCTGACCAGTTTGCCTGGACTGTATTGTAACCATTACCAATTTACCCTTCCACAAGAACCAGCAACTAATCTACATTAGGAAATGGACACTACTTCATGGAAGGGTACGACCTGTTGCAGTTGGATGTCGAACCCGGATGGCCGCATTGCATATCCAGTGCACTAATAACTGCTGCAGCTACACAAGTAATATGTACGTGTAGACAAAGATCATATAACCGATAATTCCATTGTGTAGAGAGACAAACAAGTCATGATTATCTGCACTTTTTTGTTAAGTTCGACGAAATAATTTTTTATTGTAACCATAAAAATATACATGTAACTTATAGTGAAGACATTTTAAATGGCTTAATAATGTTCGAAATTTGTTATGGAATATTTTATACCAAAATTAATCGAAACCATAATATATAACTGATAAATTGTTCAGAAACGGCGTTTAACCCAAAACACAAACAAGATTGGGTAACCATTTATGCACATTGTTCTGTTCATGTCCACAGCTCTCCTGTTAAAAAGTACGAACCGAGCCAATATTAGCTTTTTTAAAAGCTAACCTTGTGTCAGTTTGTTGTACGAGGGTTGTTCAAGTTGGAATGCAACTAAGCCCATAAAATTTTATTCTTGGTAGATTCTAATGAAACACGCCTTTGATCCCATTGCAGTATTCATCTTCGATATAAATGCGAAGTTTCATTCAGTTATTCCTATTTTTAAATGCGATTTTGTTATCATTCCTAAGTACACTATGCATATACTGGATATGGACCAAACTGAGATCTTAAAGTACCTGATATTTTTTCCGACAATGCGATTTAAGAGTCGTTTGAAACAAATAAAGATCACAAGGGACAATGGTTGACAAATAAGGATGGTCGGAAAGCTCAAAAACCTTCACGCTTCTCAGAAAGTCGCGTTAATGGCAGCTGCAGGTTGAGGCCCATTGCTCTGCAATAGCATGCCATCCTTCAAATATTTGGCTTGACAGCGATTGTCGGAGTATTTCTTCAATTTCTGAAGGAAGTTACCTTTGTTCAGCTTGGCAATTACCAATTGTCCGTTTTATACATCAAATTTAATGGTAGAAACTTGGTTTAAATGGAAAAAGGTGTACATTTCTACTGGCATCCATGGTGCTTTTTGCAATGGATACTTTTGTTCTGTCTTTGCTGGCCCATATTTGTTTATGTATCTGTCGCATGGGTGACAAAAAATGAATCCGTGTCTCGTTTGTGGTCATTACATTTGCAAACGGTCGACTTTTGTTATCTAGAAACTGGTTTTAACTATTTTTTGGACAGTTTGCAAGGGCATATGTGCTGGCGTCTCAAAGCAGATAGGGGTACCCAAACTATACTTATCGTCCTAATTTTTGTAATAAGCTTGATAAGTTTATGAATCGCTCCTAATGATGTCCCAAGACATTGAGCTATATGCTTAACTGTAAATACTCCACCGGTTTCCAAAAAAGATTTGATTTTCTCAACCATTTCCTAGTATGTTGCGGTATTTTGATTGCGTGCACGGGGTTCATTTCCAAATAAAATTACACCACTTTTGAAGTTCTTAAACTATCAAATAGATCATGAATAAGACATTATATGACACCATTTCACCATACAAGTTATGTTAAAAAGTGTTTTTGCTCCCGCATTAAGAAAACAACGATTCTTAAATGGGACCGAATTTGGTCAGAAAAAAGTGATATTTTCCCAATCATTTTAGCATTAGTATACACGAGAAGACAGTATTAATTGACGTGTCGTTACAGCTACACTGAACGGATTTTAAAATGTGAGGTATCATTTTAAAGCTTATACAATGATCTTTGATACACAGCTCACTATTTTTAAAAAAATCATTAATACAAGAAAGATATAGCATCACTTGCATTCCAATTTGAACAACCCTCGTAGTTCTATTCGTGTTATTCATCAATGCTGGGTTTCTAATTGTCGAAATATTTCACTTTTTCTTAACAGTCAGAAAGTTAAGAAAGTTACAAATGATTTATGCGCCGCACTTCCGAGTGTATCAACGAAACGTCCAGGTTTTTAACAATATACGCAGGTATTTTACAATATATCTAGGTAGTAAACAATATATCCAGGTAGTTAACAATATATCCATGTAGTTAACAATATACCCAGGTATCTAACACTATATCCAGGCATTTTACAATATATCCAGGTAGTTAATTGAATTATCTTGTTAGAAACATACAAACATGTTCAAAACGGATGAAGGAAGAAAGTTTAATTGTTAAATGCTAATCATACACAAACGTTTGAATGTCCCATATGACCAGCGAATGACACATATGAACATCTTAATGTGACCAACCAAGGACTACACTCACATTATTATGTAGGTCCCATAATATTATGGCCAGCGTAATACAACAGGCACATACGAGAGTCCCATATGGCAGCAGAAGACAACATACACATGCGAGGGTCCCATATGCTCAGCGAAATACAACAGACACATGTGAGGGTCCCATATGCTCAGCGAAAGACAACAGACACATACGAGGGTCCAATATGTTCAGCGAAAGACATCAGACACATACGAGGCTCCCATATGTCCAGCGAAAGACATCAAACACATACGAGGGTCCCATATGTCCAGCGAAAGACAACAGACACATACGAGGGTCCCATATGTTCAGCGAAATACAACAGACACATGCGAGGGTCCCATATGTTTAGCGAAAAACAACAGACACATACGTAGGTCCCATATGTTCAGCGAAAGACAACAGACACATGCGAGGGTCCCATATGTTCAGCGAAATAGAACAGACACATACGAGGGTCCCATATGTTCAGCGAAAGACGACAGACACATACGAGGGTCCCATAGGGCCAGCGAAATACAACATACACATGCGAGGATCCCATATGTTTAGCGAAAGACAACAGACACATACGAGGGTCCCATATGTTCAGCGAAAGACAACAGACACATGCGAGAGTCCCATATGTTCAGCAAAATACAACAGACACATGCGAGAGTCCCATATGTTCATCAAAATACAACAGACACATACGAAAGTCCCATATGTTCAGCGAAATACGACAGACACATACGAGGGTCCCATAGGGCCAGCGAAATACAACATACACATGCGAAGGTCCCATATGTTCAGCGAAAGACAACAGACAAATACGAGGGTCCCTTATGTTCAGCGAAAGACATCAGACACATACGAGGGTCCCATATGACCAGCGAAAGACACCAGGCACATATGAAAATTCCATATGCCAACTAATGATTTACGCACGTGAGCGTTCCAACTGGTCAATCAAGGACTAATGACAAACAAGAACTTCCCTAATTGCAAACTAAAGCTTAAACACACGTACCTGAGAACAGAACCCAGTGTAATAAATCCACTACAATCCGTATTCAATGGTAAAGCATGTGTTGTCTTTTTTCTTAAATATGTGTACTACCTTGCTTTGATATACAAACATTTCTATTAACCTGGGTAACAACTCCTGGAAATTATTAGAAGTTGTACAATTAGTTCCCGATAGAGTTACCCCCCTTCCTAGAAATATACTGTTTGTCTGACGATATTGATTTATATAAGTTTGTAAAATGATAATATTTTGTCAAGCAATGAAGGCAGCACTCAACCAGCCGGGCACGAACAACATAAACAAAACTTATAAGGCACAATGCCAAACTGAACAAGTAACTTGTTACACAATCGACCTAAAACAAATATTGAAAGATATACAAATACAGACTTCTCATTATCATGTTTAAATATCGAATCTGCGGAAGAACTTGTAGACTGTGAAAAATTGGTCAGTTGTGCAGGCTTCCCGAACAATTCCTAGCCAAGAAACTTTTCATTCACAGATTCGTGCGATTTTATGCGAGTAATGACAATACGCTTGGGTTTGTTCCCGATATATATAGACTTTTACAGAAGTATGATTTATTGCCAATAGTACGGGTGTACTTTTCTAGTGGTGTATTTCCGGGTAAATTGTGTTGGAAACAAACAATTAAGATGAAGGTTAAGATAAGGAATAGACGTAAACGGACAGAAATCGTGCGTGCACAAATAAAATGTGATGTTCCATATTTATTGCCAAATGACCAGCATTTTATCTTATTTACGATTGCGAGATCAACTCCATCGGTAAATGTACTGTGTAATAAGATTATGAGAATGCTCAGTTGGATAGTGTCGAGACAGTTTGTCACAAAATGTATGAAATGTGAACGCTATACAGAATGTCTTGTGGACCATGTTTTATGGTTCTGTGAAACCTCTGAGGAGAAAAGAGTGAAAATGATCATTGAACATTCGAAGGTAATAGGAATGAATGACTTTTATCCATTCTTACATTTACCCACCTTTGAAATGAGTAGGCGACTGGTCTATCGTGTTCTGCATACTGCAGAAAACAAATACTTCTGCAATTTCAACCTACTTCAGCTTGTCTGTGACATGTTATAAACAGAACCGATAAAATTAATGCTGTTTAAATTTATTGTCTCGCGTAAGTATGTATGATAATAGTTGTCATTAATTCTTCCTTGTATTTCGATTTCGGACAAGGATGGATATCAAGTGGTATAACATGCTATTACATTATAGTATTTATGCTTTCGTCTGTACCTATATTCGATACTTTGTATGTGATTTATGTTACTAGTAGCTGTCTATATTCAATGTCTCGTATATATGTATTTATGCACATAGTTACCATTAATTCTTCCTTGTACATATGGACAAGGCTGGATATCGAGTGGTATAACAAGCTTGTAAATTATATTATTTATGCTTTCGTCATTACATGTATTCGATACCTTGTATTACGAAATAGTCGTAATGAAAATGTTACATGTCGGAATAACTGAAAATGTTAAAGTTCTTCTGTGATTATTATACACGTTTGTCATTTACAGATGTATATATCTCAATCGTATCATTGTATTGTTGCCATGTTATCTATATTATACTGTTGTACATAAATGTATATGATATGTATTATGCTCTTCAGAATTGGAGGAATAAAAGATATAAGGTTACTTAATCTTGAAAAAATCATTTCAGAAACCATAACCTATACATGTTTTAAGTTTTTGCATATTATTGGCAAAAACAGTATATTAAGTCAGACAGGGAAGGCAGCACTCAACTTAACCAGCCGAGCACAGAAAACATTAAAAACACACAAAGCACAATGCCCAACTAAACAAGCGCAGATCCGCCCAAGTCCAAGCTGTCGAAAAGTATAATAAATTATAACTAGCTGAATGACCCAGTAGAAAAGATACAGCAAGACGCTCTTATGGTGATATAAGTGTGTCAAGGGTATATGTTATTAATGCCCTTAATTATAGCATGGTTGAAGCCTTACATTCTAATTAAGTGGTTTTAGCATCAGAACAGGATGTGTGACACATAGGGTCCAACGGTTAAATATCAACACTCCAGCTGTAGAGTCTTATTGAAAGAACTTCATTGAACATGGATACACGTATATTTGTGTTGCTGATCCAAGTGTTCACGATATATGGATACGGAAGCTTTGAAGAGTGGAAGAACCAATACTTCCAAAGATGTGATAAAATGTCGGAGTTATACAAAGAACTGATTGACGTCATGGAAAACCCAAACGCACTGCCTCATATTGGGGGTAATAAGCCTATTGTGGACACTGCTGATGTAGCTGAGAGCTCCAAACACCATGGAAACGCCATGAATGCAGACCCAGCAACGTGTAGTCATCATCCAAATGGCTTCAACAGCACAGTGCTTGAAACTCTTGTTACTCGAATGGAACAATTAATGACGATACGCAGTGGTATTTCAGACGAGAAAAGTGCCAGGGTTAAGAACACACAATCTATAACCAGAATAGAATCGATCGTTGAAGACAAACTTGATGTTCTTGAGGATGAGGTATCGCTGATGAGCAAGCGTCTAACTGATGCATCTGGAGATATAAAAGGCGATATCGGCGGTCTGAAGGATGATACAGCAATACTTAGCAAGCGTCTAACTGAAGTATCGGATAGAGTTGGAAATATTGTAGGACATGAAGCGAAAGTAGAATACGAGCTCGAGGGTCTGAATCAAGACATAGTGATCATTAACAAACGTTTAACGGAAATATCGGACACAATAAATACAAACCTTCAACAAGACAAGATCATGATGGATCAAACTTTGGCAACATTGTTGCGTAATCTAGACATCTTGATGAAAAGGAATAATGTCAATGTCGCCCTCATGAAACCTGCATCACAGAGTTCTATTTATGCAAATACAGTCATTGCCAGTAGAGCTGTTGACGGCAACAGGAATGGCAATTGGGGAGGAAATAGCTGTAGTTGCACCAATGAAGAAGTAAATCCTTGGTGGAAGGTTGACCTACTTGGACAGTATTATATTAACAGAGTGGTCATACAAAACCGGTTGGATTGCTGTGGTGCACGTCTACGTGACTTGACTCTGACAGTTAGTAATACAACTGACGGAGGAGTTGTCTGTAGTCATTTCAAAGGTCCGAGTAGGAATGGCGCGAGTGAAACAATATGGTGTGACCCTCCTGTGATTGGGCAGTTCCTTACAATACAGATAGCAGGATCTGGCGCCGCTTTTCTCACTTTATGTGAAGTTGAAGTCTTTTGATCATGTAGGTATGTATGCACACTTTAATGAATTGCTTGATTCATCTCCAGCTCTTAGCACTTGATAATATTAAACTATATTTTGATGTAGATTTAGCGGCTTTGAAAATGCAACACACATTTATATTTCTGAATGAAATTTTGTGAGTGTTGTATTGACTGCCAATGGAATTTAACTGGATGCTCTATACATCTTAATACAATACAGCGGTTCATTGAACAATACCATGGCAAACAACTAAAAATGAATGAGCAATTGATGGTTTGACGCGAATTAGTATTATGTATCGTCAATTGGAATTTTCGATCGAGCGAAGGCAGCTTACCTCTCAGAAACATGGTGGTCTTTAACTTTTAAAACTGTGTATTAGCAATAGTGTGGGTTTACGTCACATAACTAATACTGTTATATAGTCAGTTGGGAGTAATTCTGATTAGACATGGAATGGAAAAATGTCAGTTTTCCTAAACCTAAATTGAGCTTCATAATCATATACATCAGTTTTTGCTTTAGTTCTGTCTTCATGATAAGCACGGTCACATGTACACGAGCATTTAAAGCAAAACAGGTACACAGCTGCATTAACAATATGTCAAACTCCATAGCACGAATGACACATAATTTGCAACATTTACATTTGTTTATATCCTAATCATTTTCTTGTGAATGTTAAGGGTGTGATCAGAATGTCATGAAATCAATTGGATTGTCAATCCACATATCTTATCTACATTTCATCAAAATCAAACATGTATTGGCCGAGTTATCAGTAATTATATACTCTAGTACGTACATACATATAAGTGTAAATGTTGCGTTTTCAGATCCTCTAAGTCTGCTTCATGTGTACGAAACAGTCGAAATCAAAGTGTTCGTGCAATAATTCTTTGGTAAAATGCTGTTCACCCATCTGTTCACCCATCTGTTCACCTATCTGTTCAACTATCTGTTCACCCATCTGTTCACCTATCTGTTCACCCATCTGTTCACCAATCTGTTCACCCATCTGTTCACCCATCTGTTCACCCATCTGTTCAACTATCTGTTCACCCATCTGTTCACCTATCTGTTCACCCATCTGTTCACCCATCTGTTCACCTATCTGTTCACCTATCTGTTCACCCATCTGTTCAACTATCTGTTCACCCATCTGTTCACCTATCTGTTCACCTATCTGTTCACCCATCTGTTCACCCATCTGTTCACCCATCTGTTCAACTACTAGTATATGTTCACCCATCTGTTCACCTATCTGTTCACCTATCTGTTCACCTATCTGTTCACCTATCTGTTCAACTATCTGTTCACCTATCTGTTCACCCATATGTTCACCCATCTGTTCACCCATCTGTTCACCCATATGTTCACCTATCTGTTCACCCATCTGTTCACCCATCAGTTCACCCATCTGTTCACCTATCTGTTCACCTACTGTATCTGTTCACCCATCTGTTCACCTATCTGTTCACCCATCTGTTCACCCATCTGTTTACCCATCTGTTCATCCGTTCACCCATCTGTTCACCTATCTGTTCACCCATCTGTTCAACTATCTGTTCACCTATCTGTTCACCTATCTGTTCACCTATCTGTTCACCCATCTGTTCACCCATCTGTTCACCTATCTGTTCACCCATCTGTTCTTTTATCTGTTCACCCATCTGTTCACCCATCTGTTCAACTATCTGTTCACCTATCTGTCACCGATTTTATTGGAATGGCGCGTGGCTTGGTAATGAGAACAAGTATTAGTTGGGAGTCCATCAGCACAAAAGTCGCTTATTTTTCATGGTCCATGGCATTTTTTAGTAGAAGTGTTTCAATACCATATTTGAATTGCCCAATACCAGTTGTATATGGTTTGGGTGGATGCCACGCGCAAAACCCTCTGTGAAGGTCATAAATGAGGTCAAAGGTCAATTAAGTGCATATAGCATACATCAACTTGAAATTGCACCATATCTTGGTCAATTTTACAGGTAGAATAGTCAAAATGGTATCAAAATGAAGCTAATGAATTGGTTCATCATTTGCAATGATTTTATGCAAATTATCACATTTGCATACTCATGAATATTAATGAGGAAGTCAAAAATTTGTAAATTTTCGTTAAAAATCTACTAGTATAGTTGACAAATATATGCCATATCTTCCTTATTTCTATTATTTAAAGACCCGAATTGAAGCAAAATCATGTGAAGACATAGGGCTTTCGTTAAATGTATATTTTTATAGATAAATATAATTTAATTCCACCGAGAATAACCGCCAAAGGTGGGTGGGGGTAAATTTAAAACAGAACGTAAAAATCTCAATACAGTCAGAATCAACATTAAACACTCATTAAACATATTCCTTATAACAAAATATGATTTATTCGTGGAAATTGATTTTAACTTACTTAAATATTATGCTAATTAACTCATTTGCATATTTATGAATATTGATAATGTATTGAACATGTATGACAAACAGCGTCCAAATAAGGATCTATATCTGAGTGATAAACAAGCAGTGCCTTTTAATAATTATACAAAATGCAACACAAAAGTCTCATTACACAATATATGTTTGTACATGACATGTAGAACTGTATTATTTATTTTTATAATCATCGGCAAACCACAGTAGTTTCTACCGTTATTATACAAATTATACCAATTCCAATCAAAGAAAACATGTAGTGCTGTCAACGTAAAATGTCGCCTGGTATATTAACCTCTTAATTAATAAGTTAGTACTTTTTAACAAACTACCGGGTATACGTATGTTCTTTTAGTTGCATGTATAGAGTCGTATTGGAGAACAAGAAAACGTTATTCTTAGCCAATTGCAGTTCATTTCTTTCGTACCCTGACTTGTCCGTACTTTCACAATGTTTATAAAGCCTTAGTTGATACAGTTTGTTGCTATTTTAATCAGTAGCAATATGTAGTAAGTAACGATGATTAGGACGGTATAGTATGCACATATGAGTAATTTCCTTTTTGAACGTTTCTATTGTGACTTTACAAATCATTAGCTTATCAATAAAGACTACACAACTTGGATTCAAACGAGATAGAAAAAGTCGCCCGATGCGTCGAATTATATCTGGTCCTGATACTAGTATACCCATGCCACTATCAAACGATTATATCTTCCTAATGAGTTAAACCGAAGTCGATACTCGCTAAGTTACTTTCCTTTAGTTTGCGAACAAAGTCAGAGACGTTACTAAGAAAGAATGAGCTTGTTGTAAGAGCTACCACAATGTACAGAAGACAACGAAAAGACGCGAAGTTTGCCAAATGTCATCAAAAGATGCGAGGGTCATTTTATGCTTTGGGTGCTTCAAGCGAAGGATGCCTTACTTATTTATTATTCAGTTCTCTTCATTGATTCCGTTTTTCCTCAGGTTCGGCCTCTACTGTTCTTCGCCTTGCGGTTTTCAGTTTTGTTCTCGGTCTCTTAATGCCACGAGGTATCAATTGAGACGCTTGAAGCATATACATTTCCCACTGCGTATGTCTTTGTCTAGGGGATGAACTCCAAATATGGATTTGGGAGGCATCGTAAACAGGTTGCTCGTGGTCTATGGGGAAGTATATGGGAGGTCATCAGACAAGTTGTGACATCAGGAGGAATCATGATGATCAAGGAGTATCAGGGTGCATTGCAAAAACTCTCGATGTGCTCGAGACGTTATGCGTCAATTCCTCTTCCTCGGGGATGTACTTCCGATGGATTTAAGAGCCTAGCAGGCATCTATGATCCCATTTATCTCAGAGAAGGCATCCGGTGTCTCAGGTAAGCTTCATGAATGTTTTGGGGAATCTGGAGACATCTTGTGAAAACGCGAGTACATGTACATACGTCAGGGAAATTCAATGCATGCATATTTTTACCCGGTGTATTCGCGCTGTCATGTCGGGAATAACCCGGGAAGGCATCCCAGAAGCGCACCAGAGACTCGGGAATACCAGTTACCATGTTAACTTATGCGCTAGGCATCCCAGTGATATTTGGGACACATTCTCGGTCTTGGGATTACACTTTTGAATGGAAACTTCGGGTATGTCATGAGACATTTTGGGTCATCGTGAGTAATCGGGTGGGGGTATCGGTAGACATCGGATGACTCCCGAGTTGTCCTGAAGTTATACGTTTGTCCAACTGCCTCGATGATTTACTCCCGATGGAAATTAGGGACTTCTGGATGTGTTGGGATCAGGTTCTGCAAGAAAATCGGTATTATCGAAGGACATAGACAAATGTGTAATTCCTTATCTCTGATAAGTTCACATCGTGTACCTTGGCATGGCCCCGACATATGTTCTGGGGAATTGTCCCAGTTACCGGAAGCCTACGTCTGATAATAGTTGAATGAGACAGGTAGAATTTGTCAAGATATAATATGTTAAAAATATTTGGGTCAAAATATTTTTCAGATTTGTCGTAGGTAGCCGTTGTGGAAACTTGACATGAGTATTTCCATGTTAGCTTAAATTTGCTTGATATATTCGCAGATTCGCAACTTTGTTGTTTGGTTGTACTGTTTAGATTTTCCAAATTTGACGTAATCTATATAATGTTGATCAAAAAAGGTTAGCTATGTTTGTCTATTAAGTGTAATACTGTTGTCAACCTGATCAATGTATAAGTCTTCAGCAAAGGTCTGAAGTATGACTTGTGTCTCTCTGGTGTTGATTTGTAGTCAAACCTAGTTTGCATACTTGCTAAAGAAGAGTATGAAGGGTATTAAAATAATTATCGGATGGCATGATATAGATGTTTATAGAATCACCATCTGAGACATTCAAATATTCAAGTCGGTATGAAAGTTGTGCCATCAAAGAAAACCAAACTGTGTACTGTACATATAATTCTCAGAACATGTCCCCAAACGACTACCGTATCATTGTTGGGTTTCTCTCTTTGACGGGATGTGAAACTATTATTCTGCTTGAAAAGATATGAACTTCTGTTGGATATTAGAAGAGACGTACATTCAGATGAGACAGAGAGTTGTACAAACTTGTTAATGACTCCTGTTTGTTAAAGCTCTATAACACAAGGCTTGAAATACTTCCGCCAAGAAGTTAAAAAAGAAGTTAAGTTACTAATATTCGAGGGCTGCTTTCAGCAGTTCAGCTGTACAGCCACCCTTTGACATTTTAACTTCCCTGGTCATTGGGCAACCTAAGGAACCCTGTGTTCGAGTTTCCCTAGGGAGACTACTTCTCTCCTGGTGAGTGTGCAGCCAACATCTATCAGCGGCGCCCAGAACTATCGAACGTGTGTAGACATCGCCCTAACAGGCATCAATTCACACCTTGGTTGAGTGGAGCATGTGGGTTATTCTTGCTCAGAGAAATTTGAGCAGTGGTCGAGACGGGGATTGAACGCGGGACCTTTCGACCCGAAGCGCGCCTCCCTACCTCTAGGTCACTGCTCCCCCAGTGATGTGAAGTGATGCGCTCGAACTGCACACCGCAAGAGCAAACTACCAACCAGACACTTGTATACGGATACAAGCCGCGATGCATCCATAATGAATACAGAAATCAAGACGTGATCTACTAATTCTTCATACTACTTGCATTGAACTGAGAAGGTGTTTGGTAAATTCACGTGCTAATATATCCACAGTAAATGTTCACAATCAATATAAAACTAAACAGCGACATTGTAATTTGTCTTATTTGTACATATATACACTATTGTTTCATGAATGATTTGTGGCGTTTTCTGTATAGATTCATAGTTTAAAATTGCCAAGAACGTTATTGTCTTAAGCACTTAAGGGGGTATATGCACCTTGTGTTTAATGATCAAAGCTCCCACGGACGGGCATTGGTACCTGCTGTTTCTCGGTACTCTGTAGATGTTATAACACGAAAGGCATGCTTTAACTCTATATTCATTCTAATTTAAACAAGACATGAATTAAAATATCAATCTGGTGCTGTATGGAAATATAATATAATGTAACAGTATTCATGCTTTAAAATGAACCATTCCCCACCTATTTTGAGCTTTTACAAAGGAACAAGTAAAAGTGTATGAACAATTTGCAATATCATTTTGATTATCATCATCTTTTTATATTCCTAAAGCATAATTTGAACCTAGTTTTATGTTTGTTCTTATTTATCATACTAAACTCGAAAATACTAATTGCAGCTCACTTGTAAGCCTACGTTTAGGTAGCTCATTCCTCCTTAAACGAATGTTGACATATTTTAAATGAATTGGTACATTTCAAAACCAATATAATAGTTGTTACTTGTAATCCCATTTATATCAATGCAAACACAATATTACTTATTTATAATACTGTTGACGCTATTATGTTAGTTTGGGTTCATGTGTCATTTTAACCCCCACCCACTTTAAGCAAACGTGTGCCCTTAAATCATTGAGAAGGTAAGTGTCGAGTTAACATATCAATAGCTTAGTATCTCACCATTAAATAAGAATAATTTAGGCTTTCAAATAGCAAAAAATGACGACATTATAACAAATAGATGGTTCACACACGTCGAATTTTTATGAAAAATATTGCTAATTTTAGGTGTTTTCATCAATATTCATGAGTATACAAATGCATGAATTAATAAAAAGTTATTTTTATCAATAGCCCAGTGCATTAGCTTCATTTTGATACCATTTGTAAAATCTTTGACCGAAAACTGACAGAGATATAATGATATTTCGAGGGAGATATATAAAAAATGCACTCATTTGACCTTTGACCTAATTCTGTGAAAACGAGGCAAAATCACGGATGGCATCCGGCCGTTTCAGATTGCACACATATCAAAGATAACATATAGCATGGATGCCACATTCTACTCTCCGATGCCATGGCTCGTCATATTTTCTCCGTATGGACTCCCGACTATATTAAGCAAAACAATAATATCAACTTAAAGGCTAGCGTGGTCACGTATCTATGGGTTGACCATTTGGATACGCCCTCTCATATACATCAGTGTAAGATCAGTGAAGTTGGCAGTTAATTGTAAGCTGTTCATTTAGAAGTTCATTAAAAACGTTAAACAAAGCGTATGCAAGAGTTTAAATCGGCATATTGGTATTGGATTGGCGATACAAGTTAACTACCATTATAGTTAAATGTTAGACTTTATCTATATCAATTGTCTACAAGTACTCGTATACGCTGACAAAGTCGATTGTTCGCTTGTTATGTAAATAAACAGTTAATTCGATCGCCCCCCCCCCCCTAAATCGACTTGTAGAGCTTGATATATAATATTTGTTAGAACGTAGTACGGGTACCCATAATTGCACCCAAACTTGTTTGTGTTGGCTACCGGCTAACTACCATAAAGTGAAATTGAACTCTGTGCGTTTAGGTACTAGACCACAGTTTCCAAGTCTCATATGCGAATTGGCCCTGGAGAAAATTGATAATAGGGGACATTTTGACTTAATACAGGGCTGTTGCATATTTAGAGAATATTTTATTGCTGTTTTGGGGTTTTCATCCCTGACAGTGACAATAATCCTACTTGATGGTGAATTCGAATTTGATGTGTTTACATTATTTTCTCCTAGAAGCTTGGATCTTGATACCAAGCGTTTACTGATCGGCGGCACTGATTTTAGAGTGAAATTGGATAGTACCGTTTCAAAGGTATTTAGTGAAAAAACGGTAGGGATGGCAAGGGTCGTGGATGTTATTTTTGAAGATTTCTAGTCTAGATCTGTAAAAACCAGCAGCTGTTAGACTTCCATCATTTAGACAATTAGTATGTAAATGTTGGTCGAACAAGGTTCGTATGGCCTCGGCCGAGCAGTAAAATTAAGAGTTTGGCTGCTAGTTGTGAGCAAAAAAAGAGGGAATAATAGTTGACGGTGTCTGAAATACTGTAGTTATAAGTTATCTTGACTTAACTTCAATGTAATCATAACATGTTTTCTATTTATGTTTGTTGCTAAAGCCTATTTGACGTTGTTCCAAGTATTGTGATCAGTTACAAGACTGGCATTTTGTTCAAAAGTTTGGTCTGGCACCTTATAAATGAGCTAAACTAATGTATAGTTTATATGACATGTACATTAAACTTTGATTTCTCTTTTCAGGAGTACGGAACAAAAGTGCACTCGGACGGTTACTACTGTGGTCATTTTGACGTAATACGTATGAAATTAATATATAGTTGAGGATACTCTTACGTTGTCATAGCAATATATAAATGTTTATCTAAATGCATGCAATAAAATGAGCGTTGTGTTCTACAATGGTATTACATGTTATCTAAGCAATCAGTCTTAATTGTGATTATGAATACATGTGCTGAGAAATGCGGGCTTTTTTGTACACCAGCACGATCGGTAGGCCTAAAGCCTAGGTCCCACTGAGGAATTCCACATCGGCGATGTTCTCCCGATTTCGTCCAATACCACCGATTCATCACAATTCCTTCCGATATCACAAACTGCCTCATCACTTGCTCGATACTTCCCCTAGACTACGAAGGTACTGATAGCTCATTAATTTCCACCGGGAGTACATCGCCGATGCAAAACATGATCAGTGGGCATAGGCTTAAGCGATGGATGCTGTAGTAAGCATCAGTGTGGAGTCTGGTAGAGGACATTTCTCCTTGATAGTCTAGTGGTAGAGCGTCCGCTTCGAGTGCGGGTGGTCCTAGGTTCGATCCCAGGCTGCGTCATACAAAGATGAAATAAAAATGGTACCAGTATTTCCCTTGCTAGAAGCTCAACATCAAAGGGAATCTGGCTTCTCTCCTCTCATATCCTCTTGGTGATGGATAACATCATGAATGAGGTGTCGAGAGTGATATATATAAGTTGGTAAAACTTATTTTACAATCGACCTAAAATAAATAAGTATTAACTAATACTCAGAAAACAATTCTGTCTTAATTAGCGAAAGTATTTCGATATGACGTCTGAATATATACAAAATTAATATAAAATGAACAGTAAATAAACCCAAGTGTTGTTGTTCTGTATATTATACACGGATAATTACATACAGTTACAATAGTATTCACGTACACGTTACACGTTGGCTAACACAACCTCTCTGCTTATATTTAATTGTGAATGAACGTTTTAACACCCTGTATTTGACACACAAACTGATGTATGTTGAAACAGGTTATTAAACATGTTTGATTTTAAACACACAGGTATGATAAAACAAGTCATTGTGGTTGGTTATAAACATTTATTACAATTTCAAATAACATTGTAAACAATATATTGCACAGAAAATATCAATAACGATGAAAATAATATATTGCACAGACAATTTCATAACAATATAAGCAATATTTATGGCGCAGCAAATTTCATTAACGATTCAAACAGTGTATTGCCCATTCAATGTACAATCATGATGGAAACACTATATTTCACAGCGATAACCGGGATACAACCAATGTATTGCGCAGTTAAATTCAATAACGATATAAACAATGTATTGCGCAGTTAAATTCAATAACGATATAAACATTGTATTGCGCAGTTAAATTAAATAACGATATAAACAATATATTGCGCAGTTAAATTCAATAACGATATAAACAATATATTGCGCGGTTAAATTCAATAACGATATAAACAATATATTGCGCAGTTAAACTTCAGATGTAAGCAATTTATTGCACAGAAAATTCCACTCGTAAGTTAACGATATATTGCACAATTAAACTTCAATCATGATGTAAACAATATATTTCGCAGTTAAATTAAATCATTATGTAAACAATATATCGCACAGTACATTCTAGTCGTGATGTAACAAATATATTGCACAGTATTTTAATAACGATGTAAACAACCAATGCACAAGTAAATTCAAATCGCTACATCGCTGGCTTAGAATCAATATTTTGAGAAAAAAGAAAAACTGTCTGAAAACTACTCTTTACCTTTGGAAAAACAAGCTTTTTAAACTTCAATTTGGTCAACATGACCACTTACGATTTTTATGACAATAGGCTCATCAAAAGCGACTTGAGATACAAATTTCAAATAGATAAACGTATCGCGAAACTGTGAATATATTAATCAAATGATGTAAAACTGTTAAACTAAGGAAGATCACTCGTGTATGACTGTTGAACCAATTGACATCATTCGTTAATCACGATTAAACTAAGGGACATAACTCGTTAATGACTGTTAAACCAAGGGAGATCACTCGTTAATGACTGTCAAACCAAGGGGGATCACTCGTTTATGACTGTCAAACCAAGGGAGATCACTCGTCTATGACTGTTAAACCAAGGGAGATCACTCGTCTATGACGGTTAAACCAAGGGAGATCACTCGCCTATGACTGTTAAACCAAGGGAGATCACTCGTCTATGTCTGTTAAACCAAGGGAGATCACTCGTCTATTACTGTTAAACCAAGGGAGATCACTCGTCTATGACTGTTAAACCAATATATTGTGATTGTTTAACGAAGGGAGCTAACTCGTTTATGACTGTTGAAAATAGGGAAACATCACTCGTTTATGACTGGTAAACGAAGTGAGATCACTCGTTATGACTGTTGAAAAAAGGGACATCACTCGTTTATGACTGTTAAACCAAGGGGGATCACTCGTTTTTTGACTGTTAAACTAAGGGATATCACTTATATTAGACGGTTATTATGTTCACAACATGGCATGGAGTGTTACAACCGAGGATCGTGTTGATATAGATGGACTGCTGAGGATAACACCATATTCATTCAGAGTCTGAAATATATGACAACATGAAATACACCAAACAATTAGTTACTAGTAATTCAGTACCAGGAACATCTAAAAGCTTGTTAACTCAACATCTGGAGAATCCAAATTTGTGTGGGCTCAATATCATACAAATCTAAGCTTTTGTCAAAAAGATCGGAGAGGGAAGCCAGCTATCAACATTTCATAGTAAAATAGTTAGTAAAAGCTCAATATCATCGACATCAAATTGTTTGTGAACTCAACATCAGGTTATAAAATAGTACATAATTACTAAATATTACGAACAATAAATAGTTTATAGGAACAGCCAACATTGTTCTTACATCGTATGTCTTAATAAGTGCATCTTAATATTAGATTAGTGATGCAAGTTTTTGTTAAACACTTCGTATATTACAGTTAAACGTTATATGATATTAATTGCCTGTTATAATCTAAGATATATTCGAGTGTTTGCTTGTTTTGTAAATAATGCCGATACCATGGTAACGGCATTTGAAAGTGTTTTTGATTTAAATAACTGAACATACTGTGATTCGAATTTCAGAACAATACCCTATGAAAAATATACTTGTACAAGGACGTGGGCGCAAAAGAGACAGGATTTGTGTTTCATGATACCTTTGATTTTGATATGGCTTTAATTCAAACCAACAGTCTGACAAGGCCCCGATCACCCGAATAGTCTCAATTTGAGCTAAATCTCATCTCAAATATTGCATGCGAAGATGGACACAACATTGGCATCACATAACAGAAACGCTATTCTGGGATAAATACCGTAAAATTTAACGAGCTTGAACATTAGATGTATTTCAAATTCAGACTATTGTTCGAGCAAAATGTGAATTTGAACTGCGATTTCTTCTTGAGATGCTTCCGGAGATGGGGGCCAGGGACTATGGTATGCAGAATAATATGCTGGAGAAACAAACCACTTATCAGTTCAATCTCTCTAGCATCCTGGTACTATTGGTTGTAGGCCAGGTACGTTACATAGCTTCATCACGTTACATTCTGCATTACATGTGATTTGAACGAATATGTGGGAAGAGCTGAAACATGGCATGCATATGAGTGCCTCCACCCGTATTTGAACCCGGGTCGCCAAATTAGACGCACTGAGATACCGATGTACACAAAAGATAGTGGAAGTGTTGTTAAACTACCTGATAAATCAATGAGTATTGTTCTCTTGTTTGGACTGCCCCAGCTCGCTCATTTCTCATTTTATGTACACATCTTAGTATGTCAACTCTTCTTTTGTCTTCAAACATTCTCATACACGTGTCTACAGCAATAAATGTCCCTGTCCGACCCGTACCTGGTCTGTAAACGAACATTATTCAGGTCAGACACATGTTTACATAACATAGTGTACTTAAACATTGCAATTTCTCTTATTGAGGCATTTATTTATAGATATTTTGTGAATCAGTATGTATCTCAGTAAATGAGGTATTTGTTTCCATTGCCTTTTATCCAATTAAAATATTTTAAACAATGAAAGTACGATGTTATGATATTGCAATGTTTATATAAAAGTGATAGACCTGAATACACGAGTTATACAACATGTAATGTATTTTATTATAATGCTATCAATGGTTTATAGAGACTTATCAGTGAATAAGCTGATTTCATTACCAAGCTGAAAAGAAACGTAACGTCAACTGCGCCGGGTCAAAATATGCGTTATGTCATTATAACGTGATGATTTGTACGTCATTAAGTTCCAATTTCAACGTTGATTTTTACAATTAAGCCAATTACTGTACTATGTTAAGTAAAATAGAGGCATATTAGAATAAACAGAAAACAACAAGTCATACAAGTTAAATTGTATAGTATCCCAATACGTCATTCGGTGATTTGGTTTATACGCTATGAGAAGTATAGTTACCCACAATGCACTACGACAGGTGCGCCACTATTTTCATAGTGTGGTCACATGTCAAGGACGTAAACTTACCCACAATGCACAACGACAGGTGCCCCACTGTTTTCATAGTGTGGTCACATGTCAAGGACGTAAACTTACCCACAATGCACAACGACAGGTGCCCCACTGTTTTCATATTGAGGTCGCGTGTCAAGGACGAACTTAACAAACGACAATGGTTCCGGTGGTCCCACGTCCGACCAACATGTGTACCAAAAATGATGTACTTCTCGTTTTAAGTTTCTCTGAAATAAAACATGTTCGTTTAGTTACATACATTCATGATTCCAAGCTACATTGTCGAGAATCAAACTTTGCATCATTGTAAAAAATGTGTCATTTATAAAACGGTTCTGTTGTACATAATTGAATAGATGTAACCCTAGCCTTTATATAAACACATAACTTGTAAGTTATAAAATAAATACTTTAGTATAAGAGGTCAATAAGGAAGGTCCCTAGTTGGTCCCAAACATATAGAAAGAGGGTTGGTTTTAAAAAAGTACAAACAATTACAATACATATCGAACAAAATATCGCGATACGAAACTTCCAGTAATACCATCATTACGTCAATGGCCATCAACTTTAGTGTATAAAGAGTAACCTCACGATATATCGCGGTACGAAGATTACAACAGAAACTCATTGGAAATTTAAACACAGACTCATCCCACGATATATCGCGATACGAAACTAACAGCAAAGATTCATCTCACGATCTATCACGATAACAAACTGACAATTACCTCAATGTCCATTAACTCCAGTGTACAATCTATATAATCCTGTTGAACATCACGTTTTGTTAAAGTTACTGTGAAGTCTCCATACTCACGTCTCATGTCTGTCTCTAAATTATCCGGCCAGTAACATGTACTCTGCTTAGGCTGAAATAAACCATATATATAAGTGTGTAACTATAAATTATCCGGTCAGTAAAATGTACTCTGCTTAGGCTGAAATAAACCATAGATAGAAGTGTGTAACTATAAATTATCCGCTCAGTAAAATGTTCTCTGCTTAGGCTGAAATAAACCATAGATAGAAGTGTGTAACTATAAATTATCCGGTCAGTAAAATGTACTCTGCTTAGGCTGAAATAAACCATAGATATAAGTGTGTAACTATAAATTATCCGGTCAGTAAAATGTTCTCTGCTTAGGCTGAAATAAACCATAGATATAAGTGTGTAACTATAAATTATCCGGTCAGTAACATGTACTCTGCTTAGGCTGAAATAAACCATAGATATAAATGTGTTACATAAATTATCCGACCAGTAACATGTAATATGCTTTGGCTGAACTTAATCATGGATAGAAACATTTACTCTGTTTAGGCTGAAGTAAACCATATTGATACAAGTATGTTCTATAAATTATCCAGACAGTAACATGTATTCTGCTTATATGATTCGATTCGATACTGTACGCCCCAATCGCCTAGTAATGCGAGGTATGAAACCATTATACTACTCTGCAATCGCAATAACCAAAACAAGTGGTGCAAATAACCAGTACCAATGTAACTGCATAAAACCTCACAATTAATGTAGATAAATTGGTTGTTTTCGTGTTGTTTTTATTTTTATTTGACAAACACATATACAAAGGTTGTTGTATAAGGACTAACGAGAATTCAGGCTTTATAGTATCATGACCGTTAATCCACACGCTCCTTTATCATTGATAAAAAATAAATAATAAACTAATTACAGAAATTGATTTATAAATAATTACATATTAATGAATGGATTTCTTTTTTTTGAACTTTTTTAATCAATGACAAAGTTACATTTGAGTTAAACATGACACCTAACAAGCACTGTTTCGTCTAACATACCTTTGCATACTGTGTAACAGGGTTGATCATCAATATAGCACGGGATTGTTGCTCCCAGATCATTCTCCAGAAATCCTCTACTGTGTTCACTAGTGGTGACTGTGTAGCAATATATGTATTCTTGGCTCCTTTATAACCCTATAAGTGTAAACATATCGCTGGCTTAGAATTTCAGGACTCATGCATACTTGAAATCTGCATCACATAGCGTTTCTTATGAGCCTATTTTCATAAAAATCGGAGCTGGTCGTGTTGTCCTAACCGAAGTTTCAAAAGCTTGTTTCACCATAAGTAAAGAGCAGTTTTTTTGAAAGTTTTTTCTTGTTTTTTTCCAAATATCGACCTTCTCATTCTAAGCGAACAATATATGGTTATACGTCGCTCTTAAATATTGTATGTTTGTGTTTTACATTTGTTTGTTATAACTAGTTTGTTTACAGGTGTGACACGTACACGTATGGTGATCAGTGGGCATGTTAATGAACCAATTAATATATTCGGAAAAACAGTGGGCATGTTAATGAACCAATTAATATATTCGGAAAAACAGTGGGCATGTTAATGAACCAATTAATATATTCGGAAAAACAGTGGGCATGTTAATGAACCAATTAATATATTCGGAAAAATAGTGGGCATGTTAATGAACCAATTCATCTATTCGGAAAAATAGTGGGCATGTTAATGAACCAATTCATCTATTCGGAAAAACAGTGGGCATGTTAATGAACCAATTCATCTATTCGGAAAAACAGTGGGTATGTTAATGAACCAATTAATATATTCGGAAAAATATTGGGCATGTTAATGAACCAACTAATCTTTTCGGAAAAACAGTGGGCATGTTAATGAACCAATTCATCTATTCGGAAAAACAGTGGGCATGTTAATGAACCAATTCATCTATTCGGAAAAATAGTGGGCATGTTAATGAACCAATTCATCTATTCGGAAAAACAGTGGGCATGTTAATGAACCAATTCATCTATTCGGAAAAACAGTGGGCATGTTAATGAACCAATTCATCTATTCGGAAAAACAGTGGGTATGTTAATGAACCAATTAATATATTCGGAAAAACAGTGGGCATGTTAATGAACCAATTAATATATTCGGAAAAATAGTGGGCATGTTAATGAACCAATTCATCTATTCGGAAAAACAGTGGGCATGTTAATGAACCAATTCATCTATTCGGAAAAACAGTGGGCATGTTAATGAACCAATTCATCTATTCGGAAAAACAGTGGGTATGTTAATGAACCAATTAATATATTCGGAAAAATATTGGGCATGTTAATGAACCAACTAATCTTTTCGGAAAAACAGTGGGCATGTTAATGAACCTATTAATCTATTCGGAAAAACAGTGGGTATGTTAATGAACCAATTAATCTATTCGGAAAGAGCTATGAGATCACCACACGAGGATTCATAGTATTGTACCATACAACTGTCTATTCTCTGGTTGCCGGATGTCATTGAAGCGAAAACAATAAATGACAAAAATCTTATGACTGGTCTCAGTCGATAGCAAACAAACAAACAAACGAACGAAGGAAACGAACGAACGAACGAATAAACACAAAAACAATATGATACCCAACATAACTTAACGACACCACGTTTTATACTTGTAATAAGTTAACAAAATATTTTGTCGTTTTCTGACAATAGTATCAGTTATAAGTGACTCATTATTACCAGGAACGAGTGCTATGATAGCCAATTATTCCACTAATTTCATTCAACAAGCAATGGTAGGTACACAATATAAATGATATGTATTCGTTGAATGATACAGACTATCAAGGCATCAAACAATATGGATACCAGATCTGGAAGTAATGCGGATATGGCAACAGGAGGAATGACATATGCTTTCAAATTAATCAATCTCATTAAAATCTTTACTATCTGACAGCGTAAAGAAATTGAGCAAAATTAATCTTAAAGTCTGATTTTAATGAGATTGTTAAATTAATGTATAAACATCGCCTAACAGCCATTGGTCAATGCCCAGGTTACAGAACTCAACACCTCTTCCATACCCGACATCCACGACTCCATGTCTTCCATACCCGACATCCACCTTATTGTCGTCAATGCATATGTGTCAATACTATTCAATATAAATACTACCATTTGGAATGTATTTATCTATTTAGAATGTTATTCGGACCCTTTATAACAAAAACCATGTTCACATGGCCATCCCCCGCCGTATATGTTTGCTTGTAACATGTGCTTGCTTAAAACAGGACTTGGTATCATTATTATTCTTCATCTATACTTATATAATTTCTAGTTACCATATATTTAAAATTTAAGTTTCAATTCAATGGTTTAGGGGTTGCTCTGGACAAGATGAAGAAAAACGTAATTTTATTTAATTCAATAAAGGGAGATAATTAATAAATCTGAACAAGACAGAGCTAGAGTTATTGTTCTTAGTCTGTACATCTCCTAGAAGTCATGTGCTTATAATTATTAAAGTTTCAAGCCAATAACTCATAGTTTCGGAATTCACGAAAAAGGAAAAAAAATAGGAAATTAAAAATATGATATAAAGGGATATAGTTCATAAACGGCATCAGGTAGAAGTATGTTTCTTATTTACTGTAATTCTCCTAGATGATATCTACTTATATTTCACGTTTCAAGTTAATCAACTGTATACATTATAACTGATGCTCAGGACAAAACAAATTAAATAAAGAGAGATAAAAAATGGACTATATAGAGTTATGGTGCTTAGTCACTGCACTTGTCCTAGTTGCCATCTATTCATAAAGCACGTTTCAAGCAAATACCTCAAACAGTTTTCGAGTTATGCTCAGGATAAAATATATGAACGGAAGGACGGACCAACACTGACTATTACTATATTACTTCCGTATTTGAGTGGGTAATAAAAACATGGCTCGTCGAATAATTTACACTACTCACTCTAATATAGTTAGCATTGATGTAATCAGATGACTTCTCCTCCGTGACCAGTAGCTTAACACGTGAATGTTTATCTGAAATACACGTTTTTATAATGATATAGTAGTTTTATGTCAAAATCAAGAAGGAGGACAACATATTTACATAATACGATCATGGTGACAAATGTACAGATATTAATCGCATAATACATACACATATACATGCATAAATATACCCTCACACGCACACACTCAAGTATACACGCACGCAATCACATGCAGGCCCACAATCATAAATACTTCTAACACAACATTTTTATACACTGCTAATGAAAATGATGATATACGATCAATGAATTATAAATATATAACATAATACATGACAGCAAAAACAATGCAAATGTTTTGTATAGATAAAGTACATTGTAAAGTACATTGTAAAGTACATTGCAACTGTATAAGCATTAAGCCAGTGTTTAAAATAATAGCCTATTTAGTCATTGTAATATACAGTGTTGCGTTTATTAAAAGCTTTATATGCATACAAACCTAAATCAACCCTATTGTTTCATTGATTGTGTTCAACAATTCAATAATTTTAAACACGTTTGATCGTACTCTATAATAAGCAGGTATATGCATTTAACCGATTTAGAAACGCAACTTTTTGGGGGACTGACATTTTTGGTATAAATTATTATTTGAAATTTGTTAGAGTTTAAATCTATAAGATTGGCGAGAGTCGTACGCCTGGTATGATGACCCGCGATACTATATTTCAATTTAACCCATTACGTCATATTGGCGTCATTTTTATTATTTACACATGCTACCAGAACAAAACCACTGGGCGTGACGATTTGACCGTCAAATTGTAGGACAACGATACCCCGACCAAAAAAATTGATTGAGTTAAGAAATGCGTTCTAAACGGTGCAACGCTTTTATGATATATAGAGCATACTGACGCGTATGACGTGCTTTAGGCAGATATGTGACGTTTAGTCAAGGCAAAGTCGTTTAACTGTCGTGTGGTGATGACTTACACAGTATTTTAAAGAAGAAGTTTACACCTACGATTGTGAGAGTCAGGTAAGCTGACGATACAAGCACGTAAAAATGATGGCACCACATGAATGTTATTTATGAAGACACTACTTCCGGTCAACACATTTTGAAGGCAATGATAGGTACGACTTAGTTATTTCGCTAAAAAATACATTTCATAACATTTTGTTACCTGTTTAGTTTGACCTAAATTGAAAATCGCTTATTTTGTCTGTCTTTTTATTATCCTTACATATTCAATTATATACTTCCGGTTACGGTTTTGAGATGCCATATACCTAGAACAGGTATTATCTTAACCATCAGACACAATGCAGCGTATGCTTGATCGGCAACTCATTACTGACAGCTCATGTTACGACTGAGGAGATCATTGAATTTCTCTCCTCAAGCTTAATTTAAAGGCAGGCACAAGAAATGCAACAACAAGCAGAAACTTAGAGCGTTTAAAGCGTTACATGTTTGCCTTATAGATGTGTGTAACAACATTTTATAACCCCATATTTCCCCGCCAATGAAGCACAGACGCCATATTTGCATAGCAAGTTAAAGCTTATCAATACATTATTAATTTTGCCTATTTGACATTGTTGATCAATACTTTTCGTGATTTGGTTTTGTGACCATTTAAACCTGAATTACATTAACCTTTTCAAGTATTTGACTTCATGAATTGATTTCATCATGTGCAAAGTTCCAATACAATTGAAGCTCCCTAACTTGTTAAAATGTATCAAAAGCTCAATATTGCGTTTTTAAATCGGTTAAGTGTATCTGTTACGAAATGTGTATTATAATGTCTGTCGAACAAAATGCATTTCATCTTCTAAAGAATTACATCTGATACATTTTCTATCATCAAAAGGAATGATATTCAGGTTTGCCCATCTACCAGTTTTAACATACAGTCTATGGGAAGCTACTCTTAGTTTTGACATGGCAATGTGATATTTAGACAAATCAAGGATATCAAGATATTGTTGAAAAGAGAAAGAAACGTCAAAGTATTTATATCAACTAGCTCTACTTGACTCTTGTAACCTACCATTCTATTTTTGAATAAACTGATCTTTTATCCTTTGTTTAATTAATGAGAGAAATAATCATTACCCACATCGTGAGATAACCATACATCATGTAAACCTAATGTACATAACAAATCTCTGAACCTAGATCACCAATTAACACTACCACGTTCCAAGTCAGAGTTCAACATTAAATATGCCTTCTTTATACATTTTTCATTGGATATGTATAATATTTTTATAGGATATTGGACCCAATTCCCCATAAATAAAATCGTTATGTGTACATTTAACGCCCAATAATCTCGATAGTTTTGCCTGCATTGAACCTCCATACCTCACTACCATACTTAAATATTGGAGAGATGAGGTTGTCAAAAAGATCAAGATTATATTTGACAGATATGTTTAAAATTTTATACAGATGTTTGTTCATTACAAAAATAGCTTGTGCTTCTTCAAAAGAAGTTTTTACTGCAAAGTTTACGTTAATTCATTCAAAAATATGTCACGTGATATTTATTTTCACTGAACTACCTTAAATCGCACATGCTGATGTTCGATGTTTAATGAAGGAACGAAACATATTTTGGGAGTTTAATTTGTTTATTTACATAAACAACTGTAACAGTATATTTAATAAATGCTTATTATGTATTTTATTGAGTTATTTTGTCATTTTTGAGCGCACAAACAAATAAGTAAACAGCACCAGCAAATTTGTCAGGTGTATTTTGTTGCGGTAATAATAGACAGCTTGATTTCTTCTATTCGTATATGGATTAATCCGCAGATCGTGTTAGAATAAGAGAAAGGCATGGAATGGTATTTAATATTGATCTTGCTGGACTTAAATATAAGGACAACCAATCAGACCACACCATATTCAACTCTTTGTCAGCAACAGGCGATATGATTGGCTATCCTTACGCTTCAATAACATAAGATCAATATTGAATACAACATCAGAATAGTTATGTTATTTGTCGTTATCGTTTTATTTACTGATATTTTTTATTGAACACTGTTTTAACAAAAGTCTGCATAATTATTCCGGATGTGTAATGAATGTTATACGAGCGTATATTATGTTGCTTGGAAACAAATATAATAAAGGCAGGCAGTTAATTTTCTTTGAAACCATACTAAGATGTTCATTACTTACACTGTTACACTTCTAAAACAACTTTGGTAACCATTGGTTACGAGTATAATGAGGTATAAATACTTACTTCACAGTAGAAACTTAAATACCGGTATTATAAAATAATGTCACGTGATGCATAATTATAGGTGAACGAATCTTATAAAACTGCACTTTTGTGATCTATATGATATACAAACATTGTACTACAAACATGCATACTATATTGAAATAAACCGTCTATTTATGGCAGTATGAGTTCATATAGAGGTTGCGAAACGCTGATGACACAACTTTTAATTTACATACTATAACTAAGGGTAGATATCTCTTATTTCTATTGTGGTCCTTAAGTGTTGGTGTCATGACAAAAAGAGGCATTATGTAAGATAGTAATGTTATTATATTGACCATAAATTATATTCACATAAATGTATGAAAGTATTTTATCACAGTAACTTCACAATAATAAGTTAAACATTTCGTTACATTATCAATTTTATATCATATATAATCGGAATCAACAGTCAAATTACGCTAAAAGACGAGTAAAGTAAAGAAGTACCAATACTGAAAGACACGTTCAAGCATAAATAAATAACTGAATGAATAAATAAAAAATAAAATTACTCAGATATTAAATAACATAATAATACTTAAATGATTAAATAGATTTAAATATTGAATATCTTATATAAATAAATAAATGAATAAATAGTCACTTTAACACTTTAAAATTTTATACTAAATGTTCTAAAATTGTTTTTTCACTTTAGCGTTAAAAACAGGCAATTTCTCAGTCTGTGCTGTACTAGCAGGCAATTTGTTCCATTGACAATACCGGAATAGAAGAATTCCATAAACCTTATGATCAAAACATCCTCCCTGATCACTCAACCATGTGCTGTAAGAATGCACATAATTGTGTTGAATGAAATTGTCCCCCATGTAGTATGGTGCCATGTTATTCTTTATTTTAAAAACATGGCCTACAGTGATGTGGTACATGTATATACGTTTATTGACAGGTAACCAGTTAAGGAATTAAAAATATTCGCTTCATATGTGTGACCTTGCATCTAGATCAAGCACAAACCTTATTATCCTATTTTAGGTGGTTTGAAGATGGGATAAGTGTCCTGAGTGAGACCATGATACCATATAGAGCAGACATAATCAAAATGACATTGAATAAGGGCCATGACAAGGAGCTCCTTGGTGTGTTAGGTAAGGTAACCTTTTTACTGTATAAATACTTTAACCTAGCATTAGCTTTTTTAAGTATGGATTGGGTCATAGAATCAAAGGATAGCTGTCACAAGTTATTTAACATTCTAACACGGTCTGCGGATTAATCCATTAAACATAGTGCAGACCAAGCCATTTATTATTACCGCAATAAAACACGGTATCAAATTGGCTGTTACTATTAACGCCCCGTATCACGTGACCTATTTATGAATGAATGAACGTAAACTTTATAGTAAAACTTTGACGGTCGGCGAGTTTCACGAGTATCCAGTGTTACAGCTATGGCGCATCTTTTTTTAGAAACTCCAATAAACTCTCGAAATAAAGAGTCATAAAAACTTCTGATAATCAATTAATTTATATTTTTCATTTCATGAAATAGATACACTATATTCGTGTTATTAAAATTGTTTCAATGTTTAAAATGTGTTATTTCCTTCAGAAAATTACGAAGGTCGTTTTCATTAACGAGGGAGGTAATTGTACCAGCTAATAAGCCACTCAATTTCAGCGTGGAATTATGTTAAATGTCAAATTGGTGAAAATGGAATGCGCGCAGTTAAATAGTGCGGGATATTATCGTATTTAGAATCGAAATAAAAACTCTGTTCTTGTATTTTGTCGGTGAATAAAACATTGGCAGAAGTTGTGTCAATATTTGTACCATTACAAGTAATGTCTAGAGTCGAGTGTGACCTTAGTCTATGTTTAGACCCAAATAATATGGACTCAGTTTTACCCAAGTGAAGTGATAACTTGTTATCAACCAACCATTGAGGTAGGCCTGCATATTGGATACACGGACTACGTCCGGCAATCTAGTTATTGAGGTAGGCCTGTATATTGGATACAAGACAAGTCAAGTCAAAATTTATTTATTGTCGGAAATTTGGTACAAACAAAATAACATAAGCTATGTATAGCTTTTGTCTGACAAACAATAAGTACAATATAACAAATTATGCAGTCAATGTAATATACAAAAGTGATCATATTCTAAAATTCCTGAAGATATAATAACAGAAATACAGTTAGGAAACAATGTATACAGGTTTAAAATTTCAGATTATTTAAAAGATAAATTATACTCAATATAAGTTTATAATACCAGGTAGTTGTATTAGATATCTAATACAACTACCTGATAATACTAAGAATTTATATCCTATAAAATTCAAATTCTGCTAGAAAGACAATATGAATGAAATATCATAATAGAATATAAATAATCACTATATATATCGATATAAATATAAAAATATAGCACAGAATGGCAAATATTTATTTATGTAAAAATTGATGGTTCGTGACAAATTTTTGAGTTTGGAATATTATGGAACCATACATGTGTATATAAATATGAACATAACATCAATAAATGTTCGAGACAGACAACACATGTTGCTGAAACTAAATTAGACGATTTGATAGTTCCGTGACAAATTTTGAGTTTGGAATATTATGGAATCATATATATGTATATAGATATGAACATAACATCAATAAATGTTCGAGACAGATAAACCATGCAACACAACACTGATCGATACTCATTACTGGTGTATTTGAGCAACAGCCTTGTTTGAACAAGTATCAACGCTGGTATTAATAATAAAATGCATTCAAATAATTAAAATGATAATATTAAGCGTATGAAGTTGAAACATAATTATTTAATGCAAGTACATGTATGAGGTATGTCTTTAAAACTATTGTCAACATGTTAATTTAGCTATTACATGATATACATGAGCAAATCTTTCCGTCCCACGCACTCAACATGCTTTTAAAATGGTTGAAATTACTAGTGTCCCGAAAATGTTGAGTCAAAGAATTCCAAAGTCTGGGAGCAGCGAAACGGAAAGATTCGGTACCTTTCCATTTAGTTCTTACAGATGGAACTACCACAGTATTCGTGTATTGAACAGCATATGTTGACTTCTAAATTTAACTAATTCGTGTATGTATGTAGGTCCTTGCTTGTTTAAGATCTTATATGTTTCTAAGGCCATACTTCTAAGACGCCTAACTTTTAATGTTGGCCTTTTCGATTTTTTAAGCAGAATATCATATTCAGATTTGTAATCATTAAAAACAAAACGTAGTCATCTTTCTTGGATCTTGTCTATCTTTTTTTGTCATAACTTCTCCACAGAAGTGCCATGTTAAACACAGCATGAAAAAACGGGTTTAAGTGCAAATAATATTTTATTATATTTACTTTTATTTGGAATTTCACAAAAACGTCAAATATAAGTCGATTTATTTTCCGTATATAAACTAAATTTAATTTGTAAATTGAATCACAAATAATACTATATTATCTTTCCGTTCATTTGGAATTTCACAAACATGTTCATATTAAAGTATATTTATTTTTCGTATATTAACTAAATTTTATTTATATATATAACTACAAATAATACTAGTACAGGCATCCAACTAGATTCGCGTTTAGTTCACATGTAGATCTCCAAATTTTATTTCACAAATTTTAAAATTAGAAGAATTTCCATATTTGTTTTATACCCTTCCTTGAATAAAAATATGAGTAAAATTTGTATATATCTTTGTCTTGCCTTTATATATACTTTAAATACAAATCATACCGTTAAGTAGTTTCATAGTGAACTAGTGTATGAGTAACATCTTTAAATTCTACTTCATATTTGCTCATCGACATTGAAATAAAAAGCAGTACATATAGCTAACATAAATATATAGGGCATAACTTTATATTTCGTACTGTACGAAAAATAATTTTATTGCTTAGTGCTTTACTGAGCTGTGCGGTTTGTTGTCTTATTTGTACAATTTGTGCAGAATAAATTTTATTAAAAAACCAAAAAAAGAAATTATTTAATCACCTTTCAATGGAACTTAAATTTCAAATTTAAGTTAAACTTTAAACGCATTTAAGTTTGCGTTTATATTGCATAAACGTGCATTTAATCCCATTTATATTCTATATTTAATCACCTTTAGATGCAACTTAAATGACACTTAAACTTGTAGGAATAATTCGAATTAAATGTAGCATTAAACTTAACTTAAATATGGAATTTAATAGCTACTTTTTCTGATTAAATGTATTTAAATTACGAATATAATTACATTTAAGTTACGTTTAATAGTAAATTAAACGTAACTTTTCATGCTGTGAAAGGATAGAAACTAAATTGGATAGAATAAAAGAATGGTAGATAGTAAGTCTACTAAGTTTACATAGATGTCTACCTACTCTTTTTAGGGCATTTAATTGTCTTGGAGATGTTTTACACATATTTGAGACATGTTTGTCAAACTTTAACTGAAAATCAAGTGTTACTCACAATAGTTTCACATCATCTTCACTTTTGATTGTTATATCACCTAATTTAAAACATAGATCCAATTTTCTGGTTATTTCTTATTAGGATTTGCTTTCATTTGATTATCTGAAAAACATTTAATAAGAGACTTTCTATCTTGTTCCAGAGTAGATTTTACTATAGTTGGTTATTTGTTAGCTGCAGATACACGGACCTCGTCCGGCAATCCAGTTATTGGTGATCCAGATACCAAGCTGATAGTCATGGACGTATTCGATTGTTTAAAAATGTCATATTTTGATTCATAATAATAATGTCTGATTGATTTGATATTTATAGCTGTTTAGGATGGGCTTGTGTCTTATCTAGTAATGACTTTGTAACAAGGCGTCTACGAACATTTGCTATTTATGACAGGTGATTGTGTTACCGAACACATGTTTTTATTATTAGCTATCAATGAATTATAGATATTTATTTAATGCTTACGAGTGGTTTACCGCGGAATATCAGTGAATTATAATCCGATAATTTCCCTGCTGATAATTTTACTATTAATAATTTCACTCAAATGGACAACTTTTAAATCCATGGAGCGCCCCAATTTGGTTAATGTATTTTGACGACTTTTAATCGAAATGCCACTGTCTGTCTTGAACTCTCAGTAGACAGTTCACTAAATCCCCAATTTTGAGGCAATGCAGAGAAATGATAATGTTGTATGGCTTTGATAGCAATTAAAAAATGCAGCTAGTGCTTTGAATAATACAGGACCAATTCTAAATACAAACACAAATTAGTGCATTACTCAAATTGATGACGGTTAGCTTCCTTCAGCGGCAACTGCATTAAAAGATCAAGGTCGCGTATGTGTACAACTGAACAGTACGTTTCTTCCTCCAGAAATGCACTTAATATAGAGCGTACATTTACGTCGAAAACCGACTGTTTTTGAAGACGTACTTATTAATAGAGCATCAGCGCGCGCTTTGAAATGACGTCCAGTTATCACGTTGAGGCACCATACGGGTCATATAAATTCATTTAGTTACTAATTGCTTTAGAATTATCAAATAATACAAAGTAGTATAAAATAATATTTCAGCTGCTCACTAGATGAAATAACACCCGATCTCACACCAAAAAACACAAATATCCTCTATTTATGAGTGAAATAACCATGACAATAACAGTGACATTATCATTTTGACGTAACGCACGCAACAAGAACCACTAAACGTTGCGTCAAATACCGTTGTTTGTTGACTTTACGCGGAGTACATTTGTTGGGTTAACAAAGCATTTTTAGACAAAGTATTGAAATTTATGTATATAATCTATGTTTACTGTTAAGTTAAACTAACCCGTTGCTACTGTAAAGATTTGGTTTGGAAAATCGAAAGTGTTAGTTTATACTGAAGTACATAGTGCGACGTTATTTCTCGCAAGTCGGAAAAATCAGTGGAGTAAGCAAACATAACGATATAAGTCGAGTAAAGTTAAAATTTCATTTATAAACATAAATAGAAAGGTATTCTGGCATGTTTTTTTGCGGTTGCCATTGCGATAAGTGCTTTAAAACGATCGCCAAAATTTCATGTATAATTTCCCAGATTTCAAAATAGAAATAATTTATGTAAATAAATTAAAAAGGTATATTGTCAATTTTTATCTTTAGCGGTTCTTTTAGCGATAAATGATTTAAAATTGTCGTCAAAATTTCATGATTTGTTTTTAATGTTACTTTCTGTTATTTTTACGCGCGTGGGACAAAATCGGGGGACACAGAAAATCTAATGGCATTTTTTGAAGTTGTATCCAATTTAAAAATCAAAATTATTTATGTAAACAACAATGAAAACGTATTCTAAGATATTTTTCTGGTGTGAATTCCTTTGCAATAAATGATGTAAAATAATCGCCGTAGTTGACTGTTTTAATTTTTCAACGTTATAAATAATTTTGTGACACGTTTCGGGAAAATCTGTGGACAAATAAAAAGTAACTTCATTCGCTGAGTATGTCTCCATTTTCAAACGTATTCTGATATACTTTCTTTCAGTTGTTCTCTTTAAAATAAAATAAAATTATCGCCAAAATACCATGCATTTATTTCTTATACAAAAACGCAACGTTGTGACACGTCATTTTTGAGTCAAATTTTATCTTTGTTGCCTATTTTTCATTTTAAAATTATTTGTCATCTCCATGAAACTTATATCATTCGATTCGTCATTGTATATGCTTTCTAACGATATGTATTTTTTCAATGTCCCACATTTCAAATGATAAGAGAGAATTTTCTTCTAAATTGGTATACCTTAAACACGAATATTCAAGATTTGTATAGACTTTTTAATTCCAATGACGAAAAAAAACATACAAAAAAAATGCACTATACGTATATTGAAAAACTGCTTAAAACATATGATTGAAGTTTGAATTTCTTCCCATTGTACATCATGCTAATTTAACAGTTTAAACTGACTCATCTCAACGGTTGAGTTACATCCCCTTTTATGCCATGTTTTGTTTTATATGTAAATATTGGGCTAACTCATTGATATCGTATATGTTATCATTGTTTATTGGTGTGTATTTTGGGCCGGTGGCCTATGATATTTTGAAATAAACTATTATAATTATTATTATTATTACACACATAGAAACGTTTGACATTATTTAGTATGGACTTAATTAACGACGACAATCGATCTTGACGGGGTAGTTCCAGTATGTGTCTTTGTTATTTTCACTGTTTGAGAAGCTTGTTCCAATATTACCATACAGAAAAAAGAAACGTAACGTCAACGGCGCCGGGCTTCAAATTATGCGTAACGTCATTATTGCGCCGTTATTGTCACGTCGTGACGTTCTAATTTCAGCGTCATTTTTCCAATTAACCCAATTACTGTACCATTTTACGAGAAATGGAAGCATATAATAAACAGAACTCGGTGAAATAAATTCGATCTTACACCAAAATCAACAAATATCCTCTATAATATCATATTGACTAAATACCTTCGGAATTGATATATTTTAGAGATTACTAACTATTTTAAAAGATGTGTTAAGTTTTAATGTGACCTTCTACTCACATGGAAGAACATTAGCGAATCGATTTTTATCCTCTTCTCCGTATACAACACTGGGTGACTCGACACTGTCAAACGGTATACTCTGAAAAAGGAGCATGTCTCTAGAATTATATCAATGCAGCACAGAATCAATTATAAGTGGGGATTTAATTTTGCATTCAAGTTTATCTGCGAAATCACCGAAAATTATTCCGCCGCTAATGTAAATAACTTGAATAACTTTGCAGTATATCATTTAAACTGATCATAACTTAGTTCTGGTCGTACAACAGACCACTCCTACTGCTCCTCGTACTAGGTTCATAATGTACACATTGCATTAGCTGTGTGCAAGCTTGTTTATCACATAATATGCGGTCCAGGAGTGCCGTAAAGCCCCGTGACGTAAATATCGTTCGGCACTCCCAGACCGTGCAATAAATATTTAAATTATCTTAACGTGACGTTAGCCAATCCATGCATTGATCCGTCATTGACGTCAGGATAATATCAACGTCGCCATGACGTCGCGCTCATTGTACCGCTAAGTTTTGGCTGAAACATATGCAGCGTACATCATCATTCTTAACAATATTGAGCGTTTTCTAAGGTTATGTGATAAATAGAATCTTACATTCGTGCTCATTTCATACGAGTTTTATTAAACTCGTCTACAAAAACAATATGACACTCGGCAAAGCCTCGTGTCATATCATTTTGTCCACTCGTTTAATAAAACTCGTATGTAATGAGCACTCATGCAAGATCCTCTATTTAACGTGCTATATATTTATTGCTAGATTGTATTCTTAGTACGGGCAGTTGTTATACAGAGGTAGTTGTTTTCATATTGTAACTCACTTGTTTTGCCTTATACTTCGTTTCGGTAACGCAAAGTTTCAGTGAACGTGATTTTGAGATATAGATACATGGATAAATGTGATGTATAATACTAATGAACAGATACCACAATCAATGTAGTGATATATTTGTTGATATCATTATGCATAATGTAAACCATTCCAATTGTATGTAAATGTATACATGTATATGTATAAGTATGCAATCGTATTTGTATGTAAATATATTATGTACATCTTCAATACTTGAGGAATAAAAGTAAAGCATCCTTTTCAAAAAACAGCCTTCTCCTACAGGTAAATGTTTCATTGATGAAGATTTTTTTTTAAATTGATATATTAGATATCAAATATAAATTTTACTTTTTTCCCATTGTTTTTAAATTCTTTTTCAATGATACATATACAGCCATCTGTGCCTTCCCATGTCAATTAGCAACCCATCTGTTTGTGCTTAAATTTAAAAACAAAATTGTAAAATCACTGGCACTCGACCAGAGAAACAATTCTATAAATTGCCGTGGCCTATAGTCTATATTTATAAATATAAATTATAGGCCACGGCTATTTCTAAAATTGTTTGACTGGTCGAGTGCCAGTGTATAAAATATTCCATAGTAAGAAACTCCTGCATACCTGAAACTCGGCGTGTATTCCTGTTGGGTCCATACAAAAGTTCGCCAGAAGTGAAAAGTTCAATACATGAGAAAATTCTTTGGGTTCCAACTAAAACCAGAATATACTCTAATAATAACTTACAATTACAAACAGGTGGCATACCTATTGAAAAGTATATTAAAATGGAGAGCAACTTATCTTATGTTATAGATTGATGACAAAATGACGTCACTGTCAAAACTTGTTGGTGGATTATTTTTTATTATGAACATACATTTTGATATGCTATAGAACTTGTTTGTAATGAATAACTTGTTTGTATTTATATGTGATTCATGTGCCAATGGCCTAAAATCTTGAGATAAGCAGTAAAACTGTATGCTAAATATAATCCTACATTCGTGGTCATTTCATTAGAGTTTTATTAAACTCGTCGACAAAAACAATATTTAAGATTAATGCTTTTAGGCAGTACGTGCTTTCTCGCCTGTGTTGTAGTTCATTTTACGAGTTGAAGGTTTTTGAAATGTGTATACACATAGACTTATGCATATTTGAAATCTGCATCTCAATGCGCTTCTTACCTGTTCAGAAAATGGTTTTAATCTTTGTGTACACCTAAAATAAAGCGTACTGTCCAGTCAGGGTAAGAATAGAGTGACGCAGTGGTCGAGTCCACTGGTGCGGTGTATAGTCCAGTCAGTGTAAGAATAGAGTGACGCAGTGGTCGAGTCCACTGGTGCGGTGTATAGTCCAGTCAGGGTAAGAATAGAGTGACGCAGCGGTCGAGTCCACTGGTACGGTGTATAACCAATTATAAAGGCTTATAAATCAAGACCTCTCTAATTTAAATGCCTAACTAACATACTATATTCGCCCTACCAGTTCAGATATTGGCTGCAACCTTTTGTGTACACTTAAACGATTACGTCACTCTCACACTACCCAAACTAGACAGTAAGTAATGTAACATTTACCACTTCCAACGTATGATCAAGGCCGTGGTTCCAGTATCCACTTCCGGGTCTAGATTTCGGTATGACGCCGAGTGCCACGTGGTCCAGACTCCGAATAGATGTTCGATGGTGACTCATTAAATGGCGCTGGTTTTTCTTGAATTTCACCCGACGATGAATCAGGATCTAAGGTCAAAGTAAAGAAAAAGTAAAACTTTATTACGCCCGGCCTAGAGGCCGAGTTTTATTGAATGTATATAGCGATTAGTCTGTGGAGGAACACGTGATAACGTATCAATGGCTGATTGACTAATGTGTCAGTCTGGCCTAAGGTGCGTCTAGACGGTACATTATGGTGTATACATTTTGACTTGTAATGCAAAATGTATTGTTTCTTGTCGGATAGAGTTATAACAATGTTAACATAAGCTATGTATGCTTTGACCGACAAATCTACAAACAGAGCACCATATGCATATTATGTTTATATGCATATTGAAAGGAATTGTCAAAAGGATTACCTAATGACCGTTTCACAAAAAAAAGTTTAAAGAAAACAGTCGTAATGACTGAGATAAAGATTGGTTTTTATAGTTAAATAGTTTATTGTTTATACACATAATGCTAAATCATTAATAATTAATTAAAACATATGGTTAACCTGTATTTCCAAAACATCATTAATATGTAATTAACCAGTCGCACTTATTGAACACTCCGCCCCCTTTTTGTCGAATGTTTTATCGAAGGTTATCAAGTGTATTGAATGCAAAAACGTGAAATATTTCCAACATTTTCAGGACTAAAATTAAATCCCTTAAATAGGTTGTCTTGTTGAGTGCTGTTGTGAACATGTCCTCCTTGTCCGATATGTAATTACTTTTCGCCTAATCAATTTTCGATATTTTAATATGATATTTTAATTTGTGCATTAGTGCTTTATTAACAAACTTGAATGTCTTCTTTAAATGAATTCCTTAAAACCCTTTAAAGCAATGCATTAACAACAGTCTCTTAGTTGTATTTGTGTACATTTTATAAATAAAATATTTTTAGTAAGTTAAAGTTAGTAATGTGATAATGTTGTTATAATGCTGCTTTTATGAGTTTGTATGTCTCTTATAATTCAATGTTGAATGGCTATGTACATTTGAACTGTTTTATAACGTGTAAGGTTTTATGCATGTACATGAGACAATAATAAAGAATATATATTAGCATTATTAGTATCTATTGAAACTTGATGGTGTACGTAAAAGCTGAACTAGATCATTACAGAATCATGAACAGATATAAATAACTAAAGATTCCTTCACATCTAGCTAAAATTTCGTTTTTATAATAAATAATTGGTTAGATACATTATATGAAACAAAGACAAAGACGTATAAATCTACATACCATGAAAAGGTCTTTGTTTGAATGTACGTACTTTGAGTAAAATAGATCTTATAAAAGTATAATAATGAATCTATTAACTACAAGTAATACCAAGACTAAAATCGTAGTCGTTTATAATAACTAACAATCAGACTAATAACACAGTGTCAATATGTAAGAATGTAGTTAAATGGTTAGTGCGGTTGCCGTCTAATCTGGCGACCGGGGTCAAACACGGGTGGAGGCACTCATTATGCCTGTCGTATTTCAGCAGAAAACTGACAGGCAAATAAAGGCTATACTCGATATTTTATGAAGACGAAAATGGATTAACTACAACTACCTGGAGTATGATTAACATCAGGAAACAAACTCCGCCCACTGCCGCAATGACTATCACCATGGTAGCATCAGGTGATGACGTTTTCCGCACAGTTGTCTCGTGCGAGAAAGTCTCAACGTTTGTTTTAGGATGATAGCGCACAGATACAATCTGAAATAAAGCTCGGAAACGTTATTATGAGATTATGTTTTTATCTCATCAATTACGACACCAGACTATTCGTACAATTATTTTATCACATAACATGCGGTCCAGGAGTGCCGTAAAGCCGTGACGTAAATATCGTTCGGCACTCCCAGACCGTGCAATAAATATTTAAATTAGCTTGACGTGACGTTAGCCAATCCATGCATTGATCCGTCACTGACGTCAGAATAATATCAACGTCATCATGACGTCGCGCTCATTGTACCGCTAAATTTTGGCTGAAACATATGCAGCGCACATCATCCTTTTGAACAATATTGAGCGTTTTCTAAGGTTATGTGATAAATAGAATCTTACAGTCGTGCTCATTACATACGAGTTTTATTAAACTCGTCGACAAAAACAATATGACACTCGGCAAAGCCTCGTGTCATATCATTTTGTCCACTCGTTTAATAAAACTCGTATGTAATGAGCACTCATGCAAGATCCTCTATTTAAGAAATGCGATATGCAAAACCGTTATATATCGGCTGTTATACAATGGTTTGGAGTTCTGACGCGTAGGAATTAACCACGAAGGTCAGAATGACAAACTAGTGTATGACAAAAGGTAGGCCCCTATACGACGGCTTTGTGAGAGTACGTATATTGTTTTACTTTACTTGTTTATTTACATGACGTCATAAATAGAATACCTGCACGACATGACGCCATTTCCATCGGTATATAAAACGTTACACACACTATTCTTGTTCTTTGTCTATATATAGGCAAAATTGTATGTCTTGTTATAATATACATTAATGCACAAAGTCGCTAGATGGCGTTTAAATGTAACTTTGTTTCTGTGTTACATTATGTTTAACTGTTTTTGTTTCAGCTATTGTATTATAGTTATGGAAGACAACGCAAACTACCACAGTGGAAAGACAATCTGTAACTAGTCACAGAAGACATGTTATAGACAAAATATAATAGAACATATAAGTTTAGCACTACATTCCCTAGTTTTGGCATGTGAGCTTGTGTGTATTTAGGGAAACAGTTCTAAGAAATACACGCTGTCAACATATATCACTAGAGTTCTCATTATAAACACGATTCCTACAATAATTATCGCTGTATAAGTCATCATAAAACTATTCAGATTCTGTGAGAACTTATTCTATAATGACTGACATTTTTTACCTATATCAAAGAACAAGAATAGCGTTGTATAATTAGGAAATGGATCGCTGTTTTGCGTGATATACAGGTGAATAGATAACGGTTTAGAGTTCATATGCGTAGGAATCAATCACGATGGTCGTATGCCTGAGTGATTAATAACTATGCTTATGAACGACAAACCGTGATCTATTCACCGGTATATCACGCAAAACAGCGATCTATTTGCATTCTAACACGTGTAAATAGTACAAATTTATACGGACTATTTTGTTTGCGAAGTTGGTTAGCTATTTATCATGTTGCTATAGACAACTTCCGCTGTTCAAAGAATCGTAACGTCAGCCCCTGGATTTTTAAGCTTTTCTGTTATCTTTATTTGTCGCCAAACTGATGCTTATTTAACGCCAAATTCCAATTACGTATTTCACGTTTACGCATATGAATTGATACATGCAATAACATGTTGCTAGATTATAAATATAATCAAATAAATAAACAGAAGCGCTACGAAAAGAAAATTACGCAAAACTTCGCGCTCTACGGCGACGTCACAATTCATGACGTCATGAAATAAACAAGACGTAAATTTCAATGATAAAAATCGCGAATTATACGCGGGAGATAAATTAAACAGCCGAAATTCTACCGTGATATACCGTTTATTAGATAACGCTACAGCTCTATACGTTGGCATAGAGCAAAATACAGACAGTGTTAGAACGTTCGTTATACCGATGAAAGTGACGTCACGTCGTTCAGGTATTCCATTTATGACATCATGCAGATAAACAACATTCTCTCGCAAAGTAACACTGTCTATAGATATAAATGTGCATTTCAAGCATGTTAGAATCAAAATGAAATATTCAAAAGCCGTAGTATCTACCTTTTCGTTCGTTCTGACTTCATGTGTTAAGCAATCAGACCTACGGCCTTCATATTTAATTCCTACGTGTTTGAGCCGGTATATACTCTACTAGATCTACGGGGTTTATTAATATATAAATTATTATATATCATAAAACACAACTGTGGTATTGGATACAACAACAACCTACCTTATCTTTAAAATAATCTGAACCTTGAAATCCTTTGACAATAAGGTCGGAGGTGACTAAGGTCAGACTAACATCTATCTTTCCATCATTATCAACTATGTACATCTGTATAGTTATACTCCGTCTGTCCTCAATGGTTGGATTGCTGTCCTGAAAGAACAATGCACATATGTATAATTAAATCTGGCGACCCGGGTTCACATACGGTTTGAGGCACTCATATAACTGCCATAGTTCAGCAGAAAGAAGACTGGATAATCAAGGCTATGATCGGCATTTTTTAATTTTAGTAAATTATACACTTATACATCTTACCTGGGAAGTTATCTTAAATTGTTCTGGTGGCACCGTGATTTCTTTTTCATGTTGAATAATGTTTCTAATCTGTGATACAAACATCACTTTGGATGAATAGAACTCATACCAGTCCATCCTGAGTTCTATCACAATGTACGATGAGGGGGGTGTAGATAGGTCGACCTTCTGTAATATACAACCCAATATTGAATTAAACAAAATAGTAAAATAGAAATAAAACCACCAAAGACGAATTTCACTTAAAGTATATTCATTAAAATTCACACACACGCTTTGCCCAGATTGCTTATTCAGGGTACTAGTATTTCTTTTACAAAATATTGTAAAACTTCGGAATGTGGTTAGACTTCGTCGGACTTTTGAGACTTTTTGGGACTTATTTTGACTTTTTGGGACTTCGTGAGTAAATGTTTTGATGCATCAGTGTTGCAGTCCTTATCAGAACTGGCAATGTTAGCAGGTATGGTCGACATACATCGTCCTGTCACTGGTCCAAACACAAAACAGGGTACACAAATGTGGCATACAATATATGTCATGTACTAAATGATTCAATTGAAATGCGACAAATTTAAACACAAATGTCTCTTATAACTCTTGTCAGATTAACTTTGTAAAATGTGTTCAGTGTAATTGTATATATGTATACATTTGTATGGTATAGCTTGCCGGAGGTAACTCTAGCCTAATAAATAAACAAACATTGACAATATAAACAATGCACGGTCGACTGACCGCTTGTTATCAGTGTATATTGAAATAGTAAATGCATTAAAAGTGAGTATGCATGTGATTAAACAAAAATGGACATCGCAAATGCATTCCTTTTTCTTTTGTAAATAATTGCTAGTATTATCATTTGCGGACTACATGCCAGTTGTACAAAGATGAGGCTTAAATGAATAAAAATGCATAACCACGTATTATGATCAGTGTTTTACTGTATTGGTTATATCAGACTGTTACCGTTAGATATATTTATATGCATGCTTACACTACTGAATATATACATTGTATATTTATTGACAAGAGAGTGTGCATTAACTGTGCGGATAATATTCCAATAGAACAAAAGATGGATCATTTTTCTAGAAATATAACACTTCACAATAATACTCAGTCTGGGATTATTAGGACGTTTCCAGTTTTTAAACTAAACAAAATGCAAGCTGTTATCAACTTGACTATAAGCTTTTTGACAATTATCTTAAATTGTGTGACTTTTAAGATTGGCTCGATTTTGCGGTCTAAATTACGAAGGAATGTATACCAACAGTTGATGTGTTTGAGTATTACGGATATAACCGCGGGACTGGCACCGTGTATTCTCTGTCTGACAGTGTTTGATGTCATCAATCATACTACAAAGATGTGCATGGTCATTAGTGTGACATTTAACGTAATGCAGTACGCTGTTCTCTTGAATTTATGCGTTATTGCTGGTAACCGATGGAGAGTGGTCTATCGCACGACACGTACAGTCGGACATACAACTAATCAGTGTAGTAGAATGTATACATATCTAGGATTAGCTTGGTTGTGTAGTATTGTAATACATCTACCGGGTATAGCGGACTTTACTGACAAGGTTACAGTCACCAGCTGCTTCTCCCCAGAAGTGATCGACAAACCTACGTTCGGAATCCTCCAAATACCTCTAACCATTGCTACATTGTTTATTACGGACGTGTTCTATCTCCATTCCATATATCTCTTACGAAAGGTAAAAAGAACAGTTCAACCGTTTGGCGATAGAAACACCATAGTAACGGCGTCGTCAATCATGAAAACCGACAAGAAAATACACCTGGAACCTCCTACAGGAAGTATACCAGGATGCAGTAAGATGAACAAAGAAAATAAACCATCAGACATGCTCATGAATGGAGGTGCTAGATCAGTATCTCATCGTAGTAAGACTTTAGTGACACCTGGAATGAAGGTGTCTACACGTGGTAAGACTAGACACGCTAATGTGTTCAAATCTAACACACCACTACGTGTCCTAAACTCTACACACGTGGCAAAGAACACAAGTGATCTAATGAAGGTGCAAAGTATACCAGAAGCGTCCAGTTCTAGAGAAGGTCACACCAACTTGCACCAGATTCATAAGGAGGATAACAAACATCGCCCTGAAACAACTGGTAGTACTATACTAAGCTCTAACAAACATCGCCCTGAAACGACTAGCAGCTCTTTACCAAGCTCTTCGACAACAACAGGTGTACACCCGAATGTTCAGGCACGTCGTCATCAAATGCATCATACTGTATTGAAACATCTGTCGTCTGCACTATTAGTCACAAATCTAACATACATTATATTCTTCATTTGGTTTCTAATCTCACACTGGTATATGTCTGTACCACGTGACCCCAGTATGTTGTTTATTATGTTCGGATTTCAAGCTCAATCTTTGAACTCACTATTTGATCCGATTATTTATGGATTAAACATGTCCGAAATTCGACATTATTTGAGAGAGAAAATACAAAAACTATACCAGATAATTACAACATGATATATATAGTTTATTCAGGTCTATCACTTGTATAGAAACATTTCAATAGCATTGCATTTTGTTATACGACTCAAACTCACAAATGTGATTGCAGAGAATAAATTATTGACTGGAAGTTGCAAGTTGTTATGGATATTTAGTTATATTAATGTATATTATATTTCGACATGTGTGTTTACTTAAGATCCCTGGACCATGAGCAAGTTGGCTACGAAGGAAAAATACGTAACACCCCAGTTACACGGAAACACACTATGTAACACTGTGATAAACGTTATAAATTCTGAGCTCAACAAACGTTATAACATCAAGCTCCGACGAGATAGCATCCAGCTCACAAAAGGTGACATAAAACAACGTGGTCATCAGCTAAAGTTACATGCGACTTTATAAAACTATACGGTTTATATCCTGTTCAGACGATCCGGCGTTAAAAAGGAATTTAATCGAAAATTAAATGTCGAAATATAATTTGAAAAAAAAATTAATTAAACATGAAAAATGGAAAAAATTCAAGGCATGTACACGAGCTATGTTTTAAAGCAGCCTAAATGAACGACCAGAGGGCAATCCGTATCAAATCCGTCGAGATGCTGCTAGACCGTGTACGGGTAAACCTAGACGAGGATGTGGATGTTTTCGATCCAAGGACCGTAGGAAACCCGACTAGAACTATAGAAATTCAATATCTACGACCATTTCAAAGACAAAAAATAAAACCAATTTTAATACCGAGTAGCCAAGACAAGTGAAACGGCAGGAGAAAGAATATTTGACACTTAAAACTTTAAAAAAATTCAGGACCTCGAAACTGAAGACAATTGTGATTAACCGAACCAGGCTACAAGACATCAAATTTGTACTTATTACGGTAACATGTTAAATTTAAGTATTATTAAATTGTCACAATTTTCTGGCAAAGATTTCAAGTGTTTTGGGGGTTTTATACTTACCTGATTTAATACATATTTTGCTTATTAAATACTATATCAAATTCTCCGAATTGTAATGCTATAACTGTTCACTTGGGAGGAAATGAGAGTATTTTATGACATTTTATAGAACAATATTAATTAGGATTTTCGGCGCTGACAGTAGCATTGTCTGACATATTTCAATTTTAATTCAAGGACTAAATGTTGATTTACGAAAACAAGTATTATTAAAACAACCACTGTCTTTGCCAGTACCTAGTAAATTTGTTAAATTGCGAGGTTACCAATACAATTTATATTAATTCGATTACTTAGGTCAATTATTACCGAAACGAAAACTGATCATACACGTATTTAGGCCATAGAAAGTTTAAGGTACAAAATAATAAAGCTAAATGCATTAATTATTCAGGTAGAGATAAAAAATAAATGATGTAGCTACTACGCATCCCGTTATTTACGGACTGAGACTATGAGGTAACAAAAGACATTTTTTTATTTTTATTACCCGGGAGAAATAGCCTAGCCATACCAGTATCATTTTAACTCGTCTTTAGTATTATACAGTCAGTAAACAAACCCCATATCTTCTATACGCATAGTGAACGTTCTACAAGAAGGCCATATAATGAGATTTGAAAATGATATGCTTATTTTAAAACAAACAGCTTACGTGTGCCTTTAATACAACCCATTAGAAATGTCTACATTTAGTCATATTTTCACTACTTCTTGATCAGTCGTTGGTAAATTAGCCTTAACCATGACGTCGCGAAAATAGAAATAGTAATAATTACTCGGAAGAGAATCGGATTGAATTACAAAATTTGTTTCATCACCGGTTTCCATGGAAGCATTAGTCTAGCACTTCAATGTAGACTCATTAAGACTGACAACCGGTTACTCTGGTAATTTAAGTAACACAGTTTTGTCGAAGGTTATTTTTGTTTATTAGGTTTTACGTGAGCTCGGTTGCAGTGAAAGCAACTTTAAAAAAACGATATAATATTTTAGAAACGTATTTCGGCATATGTTTATAGAGATTCCAAATATTGAAGAGACCTGCCTAGCAAAGCTTCATTCTAAATACAGAAGTATCAACTTAGGTAATTGTGCTACAGAGGACGATGTAAGTTACTACAACTGTATATCAAATACTATTATGTGATTCTAGTCTGGTTTTCCAAAATTAGGACCGGGACGATTACTCGGTTAATCGGATACGATTCGATTGCAAGATGAAACCGATTTCAAAATATTTAAACCGTCCCGGTTCTATCCAAAATTCACTCCTTTTACCTGTATTATTTTATTGATATTAAAAGTAGAGTTAAGAGTTACACGCGAATTCTCATCTACTAAAAACTATTGTTATTAAATCTTGCATATTTTTATAGAATAGAATATAGTTTATTTGCATATTCAGTCCTGAAAAGGACTTTTTACAAAGCAACATTAATACAATTACATAAGTAGCATGGTGATATATGACGGGAAAATATGCGATATGATATTATACCAAATTAGAAAAAATCTTTTATATATGTAACCGAAGTATATATGTATGAGACGAATTTAGGCCCGGTTTCGGGAGAGACGGTATTTTTTTTAGAAAATTTATAGTTTATGTACTGATATTATATGTTAAGCACAACCGCTCTTATTGTCCGAGAGATTGTACATTACATACAATATAATTGTACAAAGAAACATAGTTTATGAAATACAAATGTATAGTGTTTCCGTTATATCGATTCATACATTTTTGATAAGTCACGTGCATTAACTCGCTATTACTCGCGTCAAAAGCCTTCCGAAAAACGCCAGTGCTTCGTGCGACTGCCCTAAGGCTTCCTACGACTGTTTACGAAATTTTGGCACCATAACATAAACGCAACACCACCTACCAAATTATCGACATGCTGTCTAATTCTACGTTTTGCTTGCGATTATCAATTACACCAATATTTCTACTATAATCATGCGACGCGTAATAAGACAGCCATATACATGACAGCAACGTACGACAGTCTTTTGGTATTTCTGGATGTCTACGATATGTCTGAATGTTATATTGCGGGAGAAATAAATCGCGCGATGAAATTATCGTACGGCTGATGTGACACATGCTTAAATCACATCACCAGCGCTACTCGAGAACTATCCTACAAACATACTCACACATGCCTAGGTCCCACTGAGCATTGTTTGCCTCAACGATGTACTCCCGATGGACATTAATCACTTATCAGGACATCGGGAACAGGTTCCACGTGGTCTAGAGGAAGTTTCGGGGATGTCATGAGACAACTGTGATACAGGATGGAATCGTGAGGAATCGTGAGGAATCGGGTGGTAGCTGAAGATATCAGGAGAACATCGCCGATGAGGAATTTATCAATGGGACCTAGGCTTAAATGAAGTCGTTGACAATTTTGATTAAATGCAAGAAAAACTTGCAAACCTGATATGTTGTTGCATGTAACCAGGGTAACGGTGTATGTGTTGTCACAGGTAAAGATGTTGTTGACGTTTGACTTGCTGTAAACTGTACGGTGCTGCTCGCATTCTCTGGTTTATCTGAAACTATTGAAAACGATGATAATATTCGGACAGGGAAGGCAGCACTCAAGAGAAACAGCAGAGCACAAAATCGAACAGCTACAATACCACGAAAACCAACTCCTACAGTCTGCCGCCTCAGTCAGTCAAACCAATTCGGAGCAATGACCAGAAGACAAGAACTGACAAAGTGGACGACCACCACAAACAATGCTCAACATTAACAGTGTACGTGCGTCTTTGAAAGAAACAAGCCGCCTTATGCTGGACTGAAGAATGGCACATACAACATGGACACAAAAATCAATAGTAGTCAAAACGTTTTGAAAAACATTATGAATTGCAGGTGTCAGTAAAGTCCTAAACCGTTTAAGAATCACAGCAAAATGTCGAACCATACTGCTGCAAACAACGAGTTGATGGTTTTCAACAAAATATAAAATGAAAATAGGTAAACTGACTGGGGATAATTTGGTACTAGAAAAAGAACAAAATGCATTTAAAAAGCTACAATATCCTTATTTTATATCCCTACAATTGCATACCCTAATTTTACACGAGCTGGATATAGTGCGAATGAGATACAAACATTTAGATAACATATAATAAATGTTATTTAGTTGTTCATTAATTGTTCTTTAATGGGTTTCACATTTGAAGAGGTTTTGTTTCTAATGTAAACTATGTCCTTGCGGTTGTGGTTAGTACTGATTATAGAGACTGATTTGTGCCTTAAATATCCTGCTGTTTCTGCTGAAAGTTATTACTTGTAAAGTTGTAATAATAACGGAAGATACGTCCTACTTAACATTGAGTATAACAATAATATACTTATAGTTATAAACATATATGCTCCTAATGACAAAGAAATCAGAAACGTTTTTTTCAAAAACATAACAATAACTTATAGCGGAACATTCACAATGAATAAAAAAAGTTGGAGGATACTATAACGAAACATTACATACTATTGACAGAATATCAAAATAAAATAAAACCAATATGCATCCAAATTTAAATGATATGATGAAGTCACACAATTTAATTGACATTTGAAGAACATAAAATTAAACCAAAACACAATTTACATGGCGCAGAAAAATTCGAACCGAGAAAAGCAAAATTGATATTTGGCTCATTGAAGAAAACCTTAGTCCACTCATTTTCTCCATAGACATTCGTCCTGCTCTGATTAAAAATACTGACTACATGTATCTAGCAAGATAACTTAAATTAAAACCACCTATATAAAGATGACCAGGTTTTTGTAAACTTAACAAAGCATACTTATCCGATACCGAATATTGTGAAACAATTGTGGTTGTGATTGAAAGCCTAACAACATTAAACATTAAAAGTCATCGAACGGAATGGGAAATACGTAAAAATAACACGAGAGAATTAACAATTATAATTTATATTCAAAAAATCAGAGGAAAGATAATGCAAATTATCTTTTCTAGAAAAGCCACAAAATGAACTAAGTAAAAAGGAGTTAACTACAAAGAATGAGGAACTAAAAGCACAAATCAATAATATTGAAGCGGAGATTGAACATATCTATAGTTTTAAAGCTAAAGGTGCACAAATACGCTCACGGGTAGTCATTTTAGAAGACTACGAAAAAACACAAAATATTTATTAAATCTTAAAAAAACCTAGACAAACAAGAAAAGTCATTACCTCATTATAAATACAAAAATGTAAATGGAAACGTAATTACATATAAAGAAAACGATACTATGAAGTCAGACAGGGAATGCAGCATTCAACCTAACCAACCGAGCACAGAAAACATTAAAAACAGACAAGGTACATTGCCCAACTGAACCAACCGAGCACAGAAAACATAAAACACATACAAGGCACAATGCGAAACCAAACAGTCCAAGCTGGCGAAAAGCATAATGAATTAGTTTCAGCAACCAAAACCATATTGAAAGAAACGGTAAATTTTATAAAATGTTTTAACAATTTCACATGTCAACGTTGACGAATACTTAAACTCAGCGGACTGCAAATAGAATTTCGGAAACAAATAATGCATTTGGTTGTCGATTCCTTAAATGAAGGTTTCGACAACGGTGAACTCTCGACCAATCAAAACAAAGCGTAATATGTTCCTTACTTAATTAAAAGGAGACCCGAATAATTTGGAAAACTGGCGATTTATATCTCTTCTAAACACTGACTATAAAATTTTAGCGAAGGTTTTAGCCATGCGCTTACAGAAAGTACTATAAACCACGACCAACAGATATATAGGATACATCATAAGACAAATTCAAGACGTTATAGATTACAAAAACTTAACAAACACATCGTGGCGTCTGACAAGGATGCCCATTATCAGCACTTCTATTTATTATTTTCGCTGAAATTAAGGCAACAACAATATTCACAAAAAATGAAAAGGAAACTAAAATCTCTCTAGAAATAATTAAAGAATTTGGTAAATATTCAGGTCTAAAATTAAAAAGAAATAAAACACAAGGACTCTGGATAGGTAGTTCTAAAACCAATTCACACAATGTCGATAACATAGATTTTACAAATGCATATGTTAAAGTAATAGGAATTTATTTTTGCAATAACTCCAATGAATGCGAAGGTTAAAACTGGTAAAATAAAATTGAAATTTGTAAATATCTCATACAAATGTGGCAAAAACTAAAACTAACCTAAACGGGAAAATAAAATATAATCAAAAGCTTAATCCTTCCAAAGCTGAAATACTTAATGCAATCAATGTCCACTCAAAAACAAATCATAAAACAAGTCACTAAACTATTCTCTGATTTGGAGCAATAAAACGCGAACAAATAAAAAGAACAACACTATTAGGAAATTAACTTGACGGAGGCTTAAGCATGGCTGATATAGACGGATGTGTAAATTCACTTATATTAAAATGGATCCAAAACTTGAGACCTTTTTATAATGCAACCTGGAATATAATTCCTAGTTTATTACTTAACCAATTTGGTAAAGGACTTTAAATATTTGAAATGAATACATATAACTTAAAATCGCTTCCTAACACTAAAACAACATTGCCTTCTTTCTATGCAAATATCAGAAATGCATGGATTAAATACAATAATCTTTCAACTAAAACAGCACTAAAAGCATTCGGTACCATCAGAAACCAAATCATATGGGGAAATAGGTATATCAAATTTAAAGGACATTATCTCATATTTAACTAATGGATAAATACGGATATATTATTTTTTAACGACTAATTGATATCAACGGCAAGATAAGCGAACGCACAATATATGATAAGCTTAAAAATAAAATAAACTGGATATCTGAAAGTGAAATTAATAAAAAGGCAATACCCTCAGAATGGACACAAATCCGAAAAACAGAGTCAGTTAAAACTTTCATTCAAACTAAATTACAATATACTAATACGAAAAATTTTAAAAGTAAGGACTACTACTTAGAATTAAAAAAAAGAAACTTCGAAACCCCTGATCAACATAAACCAAGCTTTAATAAAGATATCAATTGACCTAGCTACTACTATTTCATACATAAAGCACTCGTTGACAATCGCGTCGGAGAATTTTAATAATGTTATGAACTGCTGCACAATATAATTGCTAAAAATGAAAAATATTCACTTCCAAAATCTGCTTACACTGCTTTATAAAACTTAAATAACTTTTTTATAACATGTCCTTACATGGACTCATTCTGGGCAAAATATACTCAACATATCTTCAGAAAATGGCATAAACAACAAAATGAACTCTTTAGAATATATGATAACAGGTTATAAAAGCATGTATAAAAATATGATATGACAAATGTAATATTAAGTTAAATAGGATACACTATTTATAGGAAAAACAAAACTAACATTCCCCAAATATTATGTTTTGATTTAGACACATTATCTAGATATTACAAATATAAAAATAATAAAAAAAGCTTAGATTTCATAAAAGAAATTTTGTCAAGCTCTGCACATTCCCTAATTTCATCAATGCTTTTATTTATCAATATCAATGCATCATTTACTGTATATGTACACTACGTTTATGTAACCTGTTGTGAATAAAATATAGAAAAAACTCTCAGATCGTGACGATCATGGAGTCCTCTTGTCTGGCTTCAATACATACATAATCTCACATCATCTAGAGAATATCAAGTTCGCTGACAAGAAAATGACAAACATACGGTCACGAAAAAACATATATATATTATATATATGAGGTCACAAAAACCTTGTTCATTTGTTGCTGTCTGGATTTTAGCACCAATGACAGACGTTTTCAATAATGAGCTTATTTTCCAGATACTACAGTTTATCAAGATACATCGCATAGAATTAGAAGGTGGTAAGAACAAAATCAATATTTTGAGAAAACAAGAAAAAACTGTCTGAAAACTACTCTGTACTTATATAAAAACAACCTTTTTAAACTTCAGTTTTGTCAACATGACCATGATTTTCAGGAAAATAGGCTCGTAAGAAGCGCATTTAGATGCAGGTGTCAAATATGCACCATTCTTATAACGACCTTCTAGTTCTAAGCTAGCGAAATATGCGCATATTTTCCAGATACTACAGTATATCAATATACATGTAATGATACATACCTTTACCGCTGTCTGATTTCTTTCTAGTTGTTAATACAGTAGTAGTTAAGTTTGTGGTAGGTTCGTCTTTCTTGTTTGTAGTATGAACGATAGGAAGAGTCTGTATCATACGTGGTGTGGAGGCAGTCACTGAGGCAGAGGTAGAATACAGCCGCAGTGATGAAGGTGCGATGGTTGCCGTTGACGATACATCAAGCACTGTAACATACCAAACGGATAAGGAAAGTCTAGCTGGTAAGGCATCACTCAACTCAACCAGCTGAGCAACCAACGAAAGGTACAAACGTGAAAACACACAAAAAGAAGGAAAACAAACCGACCTCAAGCATATGTGACAATTCCAAACACAAACCGAACAAGAATATGAAATTAAACCATTGAAGAGTCCTAATTAAAGGTGTCGAAAAGTCATAAAGTTTTTAGAGTCACAGTAAATGGTATACTCCTACAGCTCCAACAATGAATATAGCTGTGAATATCGAGATAATATAATATTTTTATGACGTTTCTTTACGTTTCCATGCATTTCGACGAAAATATTTTAGGTGAAACTGTGGTGTTTTGTCCATAATCCAAACTGTCGATTACTACCTGTTATCTGATAAAGCATTTCTGCTTTCAGAAACACTGGATGTAGAAAACCAGTACACGTTGTTCCGGAACAGTTGTATACCAAAGTATTTACTGTTTCATACATGGAACATACATACATGGATTGTGCTGTTATAATATTTGGAAATATGTTTGCTAATAAATGTATAAAACATCGTACGGATGAATACTTACTCTGTTGACGTGTTGTGGTTTGACTGCTAGACGAACTAATCGATTGACTCATTCCTGGTGTGTAGATTGGCGTTTGCAATACGGCAGCCGTTGAAGCCATTGTTGAAGGGTGTTCGCTGGGAATTAAGATGTATGACGGTTGCTTGCTCGTATAAGTGGTGTCCGGCTGACTGCTGGTATCAAATTCCGAGGAGCTTGCTGTTTGCGATAATATCGTATGGTACAATGAAGACGAAGTTGGAACTATCTCAGGATATTGACGAGAACTTGATGGAAAAACGGAAGAAATGGATGAAATTTCACGTGGTTGTGATGACGTCGGTGTTAAAGAGGATGTTGTATATATAGGTGAATATCTTGATGCGGTTGGTATATTTGAATATGTTGACATTGTTGGAACTAATTCTATTGTTTGTTGTGCTGAAGAAGTGTAAGTACTTTGGCTACTCGTCACCTCGGTAACACTATCGGGATAATAGTCACTATAATAATTATACTCGATAGTTTGTACATCGTATCCGCTCACTGATTCCACGTCTGGACTGCTAGTTTCTATTGTTGATGTTTTTTCAAATGCGCCTTGATAAGATGTACTTAAAGGCGTTGTTGAGTCTCTTGTTTCAATAGTTGGGTTAATTGAAGGAAAACTTGAAGAACTTTGCACATAGGCGCTTGTTAGTTTCGTAGCATCTTTTATAGATTCCTTTGGTTCATTTTCTTCATTTCCATTGACAGCGTTTGGATTCCCAGTTGTTTCAGGTTCTGGTATTTCACTATGGCCATAAGTGTCCGGACCTTCGCCACTACTTTCGCCATCTATACCATGTATATGACTTTCACCGGTCCCTCCAATGTGCTCATGTTCATCAGTTCCACCTGAAGCAGGATCTAAATTTTCGTCAGGAGTTGATCTTTCCGTAGTTGTTGTTATAGTTGGAATCAATGGTTCGACTGAAAGTACACCGGCTTCTGTTCTTAATGATAACGGTGTAAAGGTGGGATTCGTCCGTGATTCAAAAGTTGGTTCAGTCGTTGTAGAAATATTAGTATGTGTATTATCTGTCAGTGGAGTATATGAATGTCGTGGAGGGTGAATCGGTTCAATGATACCTTGCTCACCATGCGGATGAGTGCCTTTGTCTATTGGATAGTCAACGCTATTGTCCTGACCAGAGTTATCAGGATTTTCATTATTATGGCCATTTAACTCTGTTTCATGTGAATGGTCTACGTTGTTCAACCCATCAACATTTCCTTCTTGCTGTCCGCTAGTGGAATTCCCAGAACCTTCTACAGTCCCTGCATCCAAGTGTTCACTTCCCGTACCACTTTCTGTTCCGTCCGTATCGACTAAGTGGTGATTTTCATCAGTCTCATTATGCAGGTGTTCCCAATCATGTTCCATAGCTTCGGTGTCATTATGGTATTGATGTTCGCTAGTGTGGTGTTCGTAACCAGCTGTATCAAGATGTTCTCCATCTTTATGTTCAACAGCAAGTGTATAAAGTCTTTCATGACTTGTATCGGTCATATGTAGAATTTGATTTCCGTCCGTATCTACTTCACCGAGCAAGAAATGCTGATTATTAGTCTCTCCTTCTAAATTCCTATGGTTTTGATTGCCGTCATCAAAATGTTGCCTGGAAGTTGTTTCATTAAATTCTGGACTATCTTCAATCTCATCACTATCATGGTCGCTATGGTTACCTGATGTCTCGCGGAATATCTCGTGTAAGACAGGATCGCTGTTGGTATCATCGAGTTCTGAATAATCTTCATTTATTGAACCAACGTTTTGTCCGTTGAGATTAACATCTTCGTCGGTTTCAGGTAAACCTCTATTAGTCAGAATATCGTCACCATATTCATTTATTTCAACCACATCACTATCTCTGTCAGTAAGTATACCCCCACCAGCATCAGCATCCCTGTCACTAACTATACCACCCACCGTGTCCCCAACGTTTGAAGTCGATGCTTCAGTCACTTCGTGTACATTGTTTACATTGTTAACAATAGGCAAACTGTCATCAACACCATCTTCGAGATCTGATGATTGATCAACATCCTAAATAGACAATGGTAATAACATGTCTGACGATTTGAAACAAAATGCACATATTACATTGAAAGAAAATACTCGCCAGACGATGGATATAAATCTAACTACTGTGTTTGGTATTTACCATGGTGCATTAATAATTTACATTGGGGAGCGCTTGGGCGATGAATGGCTTCCATGTTAACGATTTACTAAACAAGTTGCACATATCATGATAGAAGTGACACCACGAGTAATAACATCTGCTTAGATCCACGTTTTTTGTTCCATTATACATTGTTGAGGATCTTATGAGACGTCGTCAAATTTATTTCGTAAAATGAAGTCTACATTATGAGTAGTAAGTGCTTTTAGTAATAAGCCAACTGGTACATCATGGAGGACACTTACATGTTGTGAAATATCATTGTTTAGAATCGTCTGATCTTCTATCTGTCTTTTCTGTCTGAATGGAACAGCATCGCATACTGACAGCAGCGCTAATGCTGAAATATATAACAAAACACATGTTCACAAATGATAAAATCGTTGTATTTTATATTTAGAACATGCTTAATGCTACGACCACTAATTGTGTATTGATTTTGTATATGATATTACTTATGCATGAAGCTCCCAAAATTGCATAAATAAAGTGCAGTGTTAACCGATTGTGGTGTTTTATATGTACAATGAATATAATATAATTATACTAAAATTAATATCTCAACGAACTCTAAGCTCAACATGCTATATTACTCAAACCGTTGTCTACGTATTTCAGTCGTGTTACTGTTGAAACTAGTTCAGTCAGCTTTTTGACAGCTGGGGCCATTTACTCGTTCGGTCATTGTTGGGCACTGTGTGTTGTCTGCGCTCGGCTGGTTAAGTTGAGTGCTGCCTTCCCTGTCCGACTTAATATAATCCTTTTTCAGACAAATCTCAAATATGGATCCCTTCTCTTGCAATTGTAATAGATGGTTGAGTATTTTATTTGTATGTGAGTATTTTATGATACTGGTGTTAAACTAATACTTACATTAAACGAATCGCAATGGTCAGTAACAATATATGTGAGCTGAGATTTAGCTCGGATTGAGATGTTTTAAGATCAAAGCCGAATAAGCCTTTATTTAACAGTCAGCTTACTGATGAAATTGGCAGACATATGAGTGCATCTACCCGTAGTTAAACCCGTGTGGCCAGGATTAGATGGCAAGCGCGCTAACCATTGTTGTCTCAGTATTGTTATACATGTATATAGAATAATAAGATTCAGAAGACAGTATATACTCACCAAATATAATACAATAGATAAGTTTTCTCATTTTAAGATCACACTAAGATGAGTCTGTGGAATAAAGGCTTCTGTTTAACCATGACCATCTTCTCAGTTCCTACATTAATATAATGATAGTACAACGATTTATTATAACATAAATTTTACGTTGAGTAAGTATAACCTAGATTATAGGATGCGTAAGAATAAAAGAAGATAATACACTGAGCGGCTTTGAAAACGCAACACTTACACTTACATAGCTTATATGTATGCATGTATGTATTTACCTATAACTCGGCCAATATGCGTTACATATTGCTGAAATTGTCAGCATTTGTAGCTAAGATATATTACATAACAATCAATTTCATTCCATGACAATATAATAAGACCATTTACAGCCACAATAAAACAATGATGTCATAAACAAAAGCAAATTTTATGCCCTATGTCCTTCTGCGTTTTTCATATGCTTATGCAGATGTGTATTCTTCGTATAAAGTTCGGAACAAGTGTCAGTGCATATCATGGAAACAGACCTAAAGTAAAACACAGATAAATATAAAGTTCAATTGAGATTCAGAAAATTTGAATTTTATTCACTCTATCTCTTTCCAGAATTACTTCCCATTGAATGTAAAATTGGGAGTATGCTTCGGTAAATCTGAAACCGATTGATATCAAGCGTTTTTGAAACTTCACGACCACTATGTTGCGGAGTGGTAAATCTTTTGAGTTTGTGTTTTTCGAATTTGTCGATTGATTGACTATTCAAATTGACCTTACATAAAAAATAATTGCATCGTACATTTTTGTACAATCAATTCCTCTTACGTGTTTCGTTTTATCCATTTCAAGGTTCAATGCACCATTGTAGCGAATTTAGATGGAAAGAACATCAAGTTTCAATCCATGGGTAGCCAATAACACGCACACAAAATGTTGTGGAGTAATATTAATAAATAAAAAAGTTATCTTGATTTTCATTAGTGTTGCGTTTTCAAAGCCGCTCAGTGTATAAAATAGGACAACAGCCGAACACAGAAAACTTAAACACAACACAAACCACAATTACACGGCACAATGTCCAACACGCAACCAAACCGCCGAAATTGTGAGCCGTCACACGATGAATGACCTAGTTACCTAGTTTCAGCTATAAAAGTTGAGAGACATAGTTATGAGAGAGGTAATTGCAAATGATAACTATACTTACGTGAATAGGAGAGAGCATGGTTGTGTACAAAGGGGCTATTTAAAAAAAAATGGCTAGTTTAGTTTTTTCCACAATAAATATATTCTAAACAAGTTATTCTTATATCTTTTACCCTAAAACATATCATTCGATGTCATGAACTAGTGTGTGAAGTTTGAAAGATATTGCTTAACAGAAAAAGAAGTTATGCTGAAAAACCGGTGAAAATGTCAGGAGGGAAACGAAAAAGCGTGACAGTTTTCAACAATCACATAAATCAGGACATTCCTGTGAAATGTATTGATGAGGGTCAAAGTTACAAAAAAAATTAAGAATAAGTTTAATATATTGCCTTTACAATGGTGTATAATTTTAAGCGTTTTTGTCATGGTAAGACATAAAAAATAAGCGGCATACACGACATACACTATAAGTACGGGCCACAAGAATAACAACAAAAATGAATGAAAAAAATGCAACTGAACAGTTATCAAACTAGGTCACCCCACTCCGACAGCCTGCCGCTTCAGTCCGTCATATATATAGATCCAGAACAAGGGACAACAGACAAGTCTCGATGTAAGTAACTAAGTAAGCAAAATGTACATTAATACATGAAATTAGATTTTAATATTACAGCACCCGCCCGAGTGGGCATACAAGTCACTAATAATTACAATTATGATAATTACAGATGTATAAAAGTAACAGTTACATATGGATATGTGTATGTCATGGGTGCTATTTGTTAGTCAATGTATATGTGTAAGTTACAGTGTCACTCTTATTGTGATGCATATTTACTATTTAGGGAACAGAAGAAGAAGTTTATTTCATTTCAATATACACAACAATACTCAGAGATGACCCATGATCATAAGTTGTTTTAACATTCGAATAATCGTTCAAATACGGTTAAATGCAATATTTATGAAACACGGTTGAGTTTGAGTAAACAAATGTTTTTTTTTTATTTTCGATAAACTTATTTTAGTACATTTAACTTCCACTATCAGTAACTATGAGAAATGAATTATTTATTTACATTCATACCCGTACCAACAGTAACCTGTCTCTATATCAGATAAGCCGACGTTATTTGATTAGTATTGTTTACATACACGGATCATATCACTCCTTGATTGTCTCTATAGTCTGGCACATTTAATTGGTCATCCTTGAATATCCCTGCTTATCGGTTGTCCAATCAAAGTTGTTACTTTAACTAATCAAAACATTCTTACGGTACAATAACGAAAACACACGATGATTAATTAGTGACAAGTCAAATGTGCTCGCCTATATCTTACTGCGCAACGTATCATTTCAAACACTTTCCGTACCATGTTTTAGTGCACAAATCAGTGAACACTATCGCCTCCTAATAAAAATATACGTTGTTTATTTGCCTGCATCGTTTTAATGATTTGTAGCTATTCGTATACGAACGAAATATTCAAAATTGTTGATATTAGTCAACTTCTGTGTTTCTAAGTCATTTTAGAATCAATAATTGTTGTGGGTTAAATGTTTGAGGAACTTCATGTTAGACACGCATTATGTGCAAGGGTTATGACCTTTGTTGATATTTGAGTGAGAATTGATTCGAAATTATATTTCCTAGCTATAAAAAAGACGAAATTTCGCATGTAGGTCGAAACTCATGACCTTTATTGAGGAGCATTTGGAACTTCCTACTATTTTTATCCGATTGTGAGTTTTTTTATGAAAAGAGAAGCTTATCAAGTATTTGTTGAGGGCTACCTTTCACTTTGCCATTTTTATTCTGAGCTGAAAGTGAAGGATTTTAGCCAATTTCGTCACACATACCGCGACCTATACACGTGATAAATGAACTGCTGTAACATGTTGTCTGTGGACTGTTTTTTTGTATCATTGTATGTATGAGTGGAACAATTTGTGCATTTCTATCAGGCCTGAAAGATAGATCTACCTAAGTCAAATTCAAATTCAAATTAAGTCAGATTTACGATGAACTTAAATCTCAGAATGATATACTAGTATTCCAGATTTTGCAAATATACAAGTTATAAATGTGTTTATACAATATATGAGTATTAGATCTGGGTCCGGCATTACAACGGATACTTGTGCTCAGTGCTCAGAACAACGAATATTCACATTTTGAGGTACCATACTGACATTTATAATTGAACAAGACTGTGTGACAATGCTAAATTGGTATTCAATAAAATTAATGACTAATTTTCTTGTGTTTCAGACGGAGCTTAAAATGTGACACCAAGGTTTAATAACAACATTTACATTTTCCATGCTTAGTATACAATGACAATGGCCAGTTGTTATTTTCAACACCCATATAAAATTGTATCCATTTTCTACATCCAGGGTTGTAAGACAAATATCCATGGTAATACATTTTGAATATTTGAGCCCTGAGTTGAAGTATTTGTTATGTGACCCTTAAATGGAACATTCATACGCGCATTCAATCCACTGCCCCCCCCCCCCCCCGTTTTTAAATAGGGCCATCAGTTTTAGATGTAATAAATCATTTTCAAGTCAAACAATTTATTACCATACTGGTAAAATATTATATTATAGATGTCACCTGTACGAGTGGTTAACGTTGTGTATTCTCTAATCCTAAAGTCGGGAGTTCGAGCATCGGGTTGATCATACACTTCACCGTGAATATCCAACGCTTTTATATCTGAATCATCTAACAACGATAGTTAATATAAGTGGGAAGTTCTTTAATAAGAAATTGTTCACATCTCAGAGGGCCCTATGACATAATATGGACTGGACACTCAGCCATAGTGGTATATATGGACCGAAGCTAAACAAACATTACGTATGTACATGATTTCCTCGACTATAATACATGTTTATGGTAGTACTTACCACAACAGAAGAGTATATCCAACACACGTTCACATTACGTAATCTTGGACCGTATGAATCGAAATGGCGATTCAAAAGTACGTAGTTAATACACAAGTACTCCAAATCAAAATATGTGTCGTGTAATATACCAAACTACACTGACTAAGGTTAAAGTTAATCCAAAAGTGTGTTTGTTTATCCTAACTATAACCCCCTTGTCTCACCGCCCCTTCAATGTATTCTTAAAGAAAATAATTAATGCGGCACTTACCGAAATTCAGCCACTTATCAGAGTAAATTATTTCCTGTTATGGAAAGTCACGTGACCTCAGTAGGATGTTGCACTTCGTACATGGTGATGTGATTGTAGGTCGGCTCGAACAAATCAAACAATTTCTATTATCTTTATTAGTAATTGCATCGTGTGATAAATTCATTATCAAATGGGGCTCGTCCTACATACAGCCACTTAACTGATTATTGAGCATACGTCATATGGCGGGAAATTATTATTGTAAAATATTTGTAACTGGAGTTCGACGGCGGACAAAAACGGAATTATTTATCCGTAAACGAAGTATAACGATTCTTTTTTGTTGAGGATATGTATGTTCATGTATATGGCGTCCCTTGCAAATTTCTAGCCCACCAATTTTAGAGGGCTGCTTTCAGCAGTTCAGCTATTCAGCCACCCTTCACTTCACCTGTTCACTGGGCTACATAAGGAAACCAGCGTTCAAGTCTCGCTTGGGAGAATATTTCTCCCCTGGTGAGTGAACTGCCAACATTGAGGTATGGCGCCCAGGAATAGTGAACGTGTACAGACACCTCCCTCACAGGTACCAATTCACACCTTGGTCGAGTGGAGCATGTGGGTTATTCTTGTTCAGAGAAATTAAGCAGTGGTCGAGACGGAGGGTTGAACCCGGTACCCTTTCGATCCCGAAACGCACGCCCTACCTCTAGACCAAGTCCGCTCCTCACAATAACGTTGGCGTATTCTGTTATATCTTTATGAATAAAATATTTCTGTTTTCTAATGAAAGGAATTAATTATGTTTAAATACGTATTACGACAAATAGTAGTGCGTGTTTAGTTTAGCAGCCTATCTGTCTATCTATCTATCTATGGCGATGTGTACTTTTCTTTCATTTGTCAAGTTGATATATCAATTCACTAGCTCGTGTGCAAGAAAAGAAAGAAATTCTTACCAACAAATGTTTTTCTATTAAAAAATCAAACGAAAAAATGTGTTTCAATGTTGGCGAAGGCACTGTATTCTAATTATTGCTAGATAGCTTTAAATTCACCTTTCATGTGTGCCAGTGTTTCAAAATAAGCAACATTTCATATACATGTACATTTTTTCTGTTAACTTTTTATGATTTTGAACTTTGAGCCCAATTTCTATAATTTTGTGACTTTCATATTTCTCGCAAAATAGATGCTTTCTTAATCACGGATTATTGTAGTTGTTTACATTATACTTCAACACTCTGTAAACTATCAATAGGCTTATGTTGATGTGTTATTGTGTAGCTGATACATGTTAACATTTTAGAAAAAAAGTGTTTGCTTTTTGTTTGTTTATGTGAATACCACACATTGAAAAGTAATTGTAATGTAATGAATCACCATGGACAAGTAATTGTAATATTTAATGCATTACTCATGTAAAATGTACTGTTTTTGGCAACGTAATTGTAATGTAATGTATTACTATTATTATTGTAATTGTAATTAAATGTAATATTTTCGCAACGTTATTGTAATTCAACGCATTATTTGACAATGTAATTGTAATCTAAGACATTACATTTGCTCGTAATTCACTCCATATCTGACTACCTACCTCACTTTGTTCCACTTGAACAGTAACAGCGATTATATCAATTGTCTGAATGCATACTCCCCTCTATAGTGACAACTTCCCCACAACAGATAAAATATTCGTCATCCAACGTTGCTCTTTACTCTAAACTGGTAGCTAGGAAGCAGTGACTCTAGTGATTTTTTGACCAATTAAATACGTTTTAAGTGAAGTAACATATAAGGTTTTAATAGCACAGCAGTTGCGCATGCGCATGACTATTATGAGTCGTATAGTGAAGACCAGGAGACCGTTAACATTGGCGAGCGCTACGTAGCGCTTTCCACGGGAGATAATCCTTGCCTTCTGTATTTGATTGAACGGGAGGTAACTGAACAAAGGCGCGTAGCGCTTTGCTTAGGCAACGGACCCCTGGGTATTATTTTGCTGTCTTTACTTGATAGGAAGTAGTTGTAACTATTAAACATGGTGTAGTGTGAGAGGAGAGACTAATGGCTTCCATCATCTGTTTATAGCACATTGAGCATTAGACACTCCTGTTTCATGCGCAATATTATAACGTGTTGTATACTTGTATATATAATTATACGCATGTACAAATATATCGCATACACCATATAACATTTCCGTGTCTATAAATTGGGAAACCAAATATGTCTTCCTTTAATGAATGTATTTTCACTAGGATGTTTATTTTCATAGACTTTATATAATATTGTTCGCTTGTCACGTTTCAGGTAAAGTTTTGCCGTAACCAATAGCTACAAGCGCAATAAAGTTTAACGATGTTCTCAATTTTCCAAATACGGGAGGCCACTCTCACTTCAGCCCTCGATAATAACCCCAGAAACATTCACAGTTGTTTTCCTTTATCTATACATTGAGTGAGTTACAACGACGTGTATTTAAGTGTACGCCGAAGTACCGGAGTCGTTTAACCGGTATTTCATGTATCCGTGTTCCGCATCCGGGTGTCCACGCCTGTCAAAGTGAAAGCTGTTTGGTCCATAACACGTCTCCATCTTCCGCAGGCGTCGTCCGCATAACGTATGCGGACACATTTAACGGATAACACATACAGAATAAGGACAGACTTGGTCTTAATTTGAAGTTGTCTAAACATTAAGGAGGTATTTATTTAAGGAATTACTGTATTTTAAAAGGTATTCATAATTATAAGAATATCTCGGCACTTTAATGTTCATTGTATCCTCTATATCGGCCCTGTCTTGAGCATCAACCTCACCTAAGCATTTTTCCTTTTGTTCCAAAGTAACCCTTTATTATTAATTATACTTGTCTATAGCAACCTATGTTCAACATCAAATGTTGTGTTTCAAATGTTTCAAAACTAATAGTCCTCATAAGACGCTGCAAAATACTAAGCTAATACTAGGTATGGTAGGACAACGTTTTCTCAAAGTACAGTTAGCGTATGCAGGGAATGGGGTATCCGTGTCTGTATTCTGATCGCTGAAGCGAAACACGGAAGCGGACCATAGAAGCGGGTTTGACCAGCAAATTCAAAACGCATCACACCACTGAAACAACATAGTGCGTTGCAATGTTTCTTATATGTGACAGGACGTTTGTTTGAGGACTTCGTAGAGCAATGTCATCCCGCAAATTAGGATTAACAGTTACATAGCCGGTACTGAAAATCTCAAACTTTCGCATGTGGTGGTTATGTATATAGAATCCTCAATTAATAACAATTTACAAACTAAATGGTCTTTATTATAAGTTGTCCTAATATTAAGAAGGTAAATTGAGGTTATGCTGTATTTTGAAAGGTATTCGTGTATGGAGTATGATTATTTCGGCTAAGAAATGTATATTGTATCCCCCAGAGCGGCCCTCCAGTGAGCAACTTCATCACTAGAGCAACATTATTCTATTGTTACAGAAGTAACCCTTTGCTGTTAATTGTACATCTCCATAAGAACAACTTTTGTGTTTCAAAATTGGTATTGCTCATATGGTCATTTAAGGTAATCCATGACCGTCTGTGGAAATCTGAAGCGAAACGCGGAAGCCGAGCTCGTCTACCAGGCCCGACCTAATGCAACAAATCGCTCGGTGAATAATGTTTACGCATGCAGACACAATTTACGGACGGTTTGCGAGTAATAAGTAAAGGTTTGTTCAAGGAGTTTTAACCTAAAGGAACGAAGTGACTTTGGATATAAATTCTTGAGGAAAACGTTTCACGAACTCTATACTAACCAAAGACTATATATGAGTATTTTGACACGGAAATATCTATTGTATCCTCAAGAGCGACCCTCTATTGATTAGCAGCCTCACTAGAGCAACATTTTTCTTTTGCTCCAGGATTAAACCTTTAACTATTGAGTGTACGTCTCCATAGCAACAACCTATGTTCAACACAAGTACTTGTGACATTCTTCTAGCGGAAGTTTAATTGTGTGCAGTACGTATAGAACAGATGCGAGTTGTCACACTTTAACTGTCAGAGTACAGGTGCATATATCACCATATTATAGTTGTTGACCACATGAACATATGTTAATGAATAATAAATAAATAATCACCCTGTCATATTTTTTAGGTATTATAATATATGTTTATGATTTGATCGCCACATCAGCATAATTACGAACTACTTATATCACACGTCGATAAATTATTGGATAAATACGACACGTTCGATGAGTTTATTCCGACATGACCTTGTTTATAGATCAAATAAAATCCGAGACGTAAGTGTATCTAGTAATCATGTTATTATTTATAGTTTTTTACGTACGGTACCAATTAGATTTAGGTCTATTGTGAAACTGGTTCTCGCAACTTATATTAATCAACCCCGATGCCTCATATCTGAAGGTATGAGAGAAGACAATTCTGGTTTAATGAATTTTATGCTGAACCTCAAACAATGTAAACACTGGAACCATGTGTAGTACATCAGTGGAATGACATGGATACAGCATCATACACTCAAGCACTTTTCTAATTGGTCATTTTTCAAACGCTAAATACGTTTAACTGTGATCATAATTTTTGACGATATGTTGCACACACACGTGGTATGCAATAGTCCTAACACTCAAATCATTAAAAATCAAAATCACGTGCCAATGTATGCGTGATCTTTCATGCGATAAATTTTGCATTTTCGCCATCAAATAATTTGATCACAGTTAAAGGTATTTCAGGTTTGAAAAGTGACCGATTAGAAAAGTGGTTGAGTGTAAACCGCATCCAAACAAAACAATTTATCGCTGGCTCAGAATTAGAAACCGTCAGTGCTACTCAGTACTCACCATATTATAAGACTCATGCATATTTGAAATCTGCATCACGATGTGAGCCAATTTTCATGAAAATTGGAACTGGTCATGTTGTCAAAACCAAGTTCAAAAAGCGTGTTTTCCCAAAAGTAACGAGTAGTTTTTAGACAGTTTGTTCTTGTTTTCTCAAAATCATGAAAATATTGATTTTGTACTTTCGACCATCTAATTCTAAGCCAGCGATATATCCTAGATATATATGACTGCGACAAGTTGGACAGCTATGACAGCTATATCGATTATACATGCGGCTCGATGTAACACAGACGTTAATGAATATAATATGTGTCAGCTTTTTCGCAAACCACACACATGGTTTTAAAAGGCATCCGCCTTGGGTGTGGGAGGTGCAATATTCGAATCCCTACAGTGGAATGTTGGTACAGATATGGTTGATTGTGGTGAGCCACCGAGCTAGATACCGATTGCTTGGTATCAAAGGTAGTGGTGCAAATAGATGTATATTCATCTCAACATAGATGACTCATTAGCCAATAGGCTGGTCCATGCAATATGAGTGACACCAAAATAAACAAACGCTATAGCAGTTCATTTGCCATATCTAGATACTGAAGTGCACAGACAATCCAAAGCCACACAGAAACGACGACAGCGCCTAGCCAACCACGCAAGAGTCAGACATAGAACGAACCATCTATGTACTCAAAAATGGTGGATTTATATGCTTTTATTTTCCTCGCCACCTGAGATCCATAACTTTATTGCCGAGGCCCCCAGAGGAGGCTAGTCACTTTAGTTTTTGGGGGATAGTGCATGATACAGAAGATGCCCCAATTCCAGAAGCTTCCCTGGCTCTTTTATGTGCCGATGTATAGCATCATACACAGGACCTCGCCTAACGTCTCGTCTTGTATTTTTATTGTAGTAGTGTATTTTATTACAACGGTGATAAAGTTGTCGAAGTGACCTAATTATATCTCAACAGTGCGACACAATGAGCGGTGACCCACATACTTAATAAAGAATAGTATATACTTAACATTTACTTTATTGATAGAATGCGGGTTGTTGGTAAGGACTTGTCACACGTAGACGGGATTCGGACATCAGTTTAATGTATAATTTATAGTTTTTATTATTCCCATATTGTTGCTCATTTGTCGCACTTAATGTGTGTGGTATTTGTTGATTTAATATTCACTGACACTTTTATGAAATATATACCAGCAATAATTGAATATTAATGTGCACTGATCACACAATATATAAGCCGCCCTGACACAATCTCAGATGTCAGACCGCTTCTTGATCTTACGCCGAGTTCATTTCATCTTTGAACAGTATTTTCCCCTGGGATAGGTAAGTTTATTGTTGTTTTTATATTTTTAATTTTGTTTGTAACTGTACTTTTCTTTTCTCACTATAATCTTATTCGAGTTTATATATTTATATTTTGTTTAAATTTTTGCTAGATGCATTTTGTATTAATGAATTGACGCAGGGACACATGTGGCTGTACTGAACTTTATTTTATACACACCTTGTTATCATTTTCTTTTCTCCTTTATAACTTTAAATTTATTCGATTTTATATACATGTATTTTGAATTTATGTACCACAGGGACATGTGTGGCTGTACTGACTTTTTTAATACACACATTCTAAAAAACGGTACAGCCATCCGGGTGTAACGTACTAAACTTCTATTGCAACTTATTGTTTCTTTTTTTTTTGGTGTTACCGATAGTTTATAAAAACAAAATAATATATTTAATCTAATTTATACTTGATTCTCGTTGTCTTTGGACATACATCCTTTTAATTCATAGCCGAAGTCTCGTTCATTCTTTTTTAACAAGTAATAGCAAAATAGTTTTTTTATTTAATTTCGTTATGAGTCGTTATTGTGATTAATTGAACAATCGTATAAGTTATAGATCGTATGCGCAGGGTCAACAATAAATACATTTGTTAATTAAATGATGTCAACATTATAGCTTCAGTTTCAGTTTATTCAATAAGTGCAAAGTCATGTAAAACAAGTTTAAACAAACGTAGCGAAAACTATTAACCGCTCAGAAAGGAATTATAGAGTAAATATAAAAACTACGGTATTAAAAAGTACAAGTAAATTATTATTTTACGGAAACTTTCATCAAACTGATCACATTTCTTTATTAGATCCCGTCATATACTACTCATTATAGCGGACTATACGCAGGCCGTACGATAACACATGTCACGTGATTTGGTCAGAGTTCGACACTAATGGATTTGGAAATTTGTGGTAAAATCCCGCACTGAAAGAAAGATACTGAAAATGGCTGCCAATAGAATAACAAAAAAATTTAAAATGCGATATTCGACAGCTCATAAATTTTCTTTTATTTTTTAATGTTTTAAAATATTCCAAAAACTTTTTCTGTCTGAATATCTTTTATATTTTGACGATTTGCAACAGGATTTATTTAACAAGAAAAGTTGATTAAGATTAAAGATGTTTGATATTTAATCGTAATATGATTAATTGAAATGAAAATAGCCTTTTCTCTGGAACAAAAGTACTGTCTGATATACTCATGCAACCCATTACTGTATAAAAAGGTAAAATATCAAATTAGGCATACATGTATTTGAAATCAGTTGTTATCTATGTTTATATCTAATTATGCAGTTTTAAATTAGTTACCCCTGAATTAAGTAGACCTAGAATTAAACAAATTAAAAAACGTGCATTATCCACAGACAGATATATTTTCATTTTGATCGGGCTGACAAATGTTCATTCGGACTGACAAACGATATCAGGTTCGTATCGTCCTTCGTTACTTCGTACCCAATATTTCGTATCAAACCGCTATCGAGCGCTTTCTTGTGCAACGGACCGCTTCTGTAGGTTGCATAGACGTAGGAAAGCGCTCGGTAGCGCCTTTTGGGAACGGATTGGTTAGGTAACGGGCTCCAGGTTCGTAACTTCGTAACCGAACTATTTAATGTAAAGTTATTCATCATCAAAACAAATCCAGTACTAGATCTAGATGAGCATGTAACAAATAATGTAGGCCCGCTAAAAATATGCTGTGCATTAGTTCATATTATCTATTTGTCCTATGATGTGAAGATTATATTCAGTTTAATATTCTAATCAAGGCTTTTGATATTGGTGAATGGACAATGCAGTAAAATCTTACATATCATCGAATATAAAACTGTTTCCTTTGTATTTCAGACTACAATATGAAGATATTATTCAGTTTAACAATCGCAGTGATGCTCATCTTCGTTGTTAACGGACAAGGAAGTAAGTTACTACATAAATGACATTACATTACAAAACTCCCCGCTCACCCGACCGTCCGTCAGTCTAAGACTTACACTGTTAAACGTACCTCATAGGGCATATATAGCACACATGAACACTGTGGCTGGCATACAAATATGTTAACCTTTTTGGGGGAACTTTTGGGAGGAAGTATTTTGATTATTGTGCTTAGACAGGTCTACAAAACCTGAACACCGTAAGGGCAAACCCGCATCATGACAGACCGACTTCTTCTGCGAAATTCTAGCGGCATTGGACATTTAAAAGTTAGAGTTTAAGAAATTCTGCCATACTATCCACAGGTAACTGTATCATTGATAAAGAGTAAACAAAACATTTTTTATACAATTTATAATGTCTTAGAAACGTTCATAACACGGGATATTGACAACACAGTCACTGAGGTGCAGTTTGTTTTTAATAAACATTTCATTAATACTGGTTTTATTTTATCTATAGTGATATAATCAGAAACTAGAGAGCTTCGTCTTTTTTTTTGATATCAATATTTAAAACAATCCGTCCAAAAATATTAATATAAACCCATAGGGCGTGAAATCACTTTCTTCTTCCTTGTTCAGAAAACAATGCCGTTTCTATTGAATGCACCTCAGTGACTGACCAAAGGGATTCAACACGATAAAAATATCTAACACATCTGTATACTTTTAATATCTTAAGACAGGGATCTGAGTTGATGACTGGTCGTCATATACCCAACTTAAAATTATGTCCCTTATTTTAAACAAGCCGAGTTCAATCATTTAATTTGTACTGCACACTTCAAGACAATATAATATCATTACATAAAAATACAACTTTTATCAAAACACGTACACAATGTCGCCTGTGTCGAGCATAGAATGTTCGCAAAATGCGTAAAACCCGGTTTTGGGACATACGTTTGAACCGACAGAAACTAGAAAAAGGCCTTTGTGACTGACTGGACACCGTGGTATACATTTCATGGTATAACATTTTAACTAGTTGATCAATTTATATGCGATTTTGCAAGGAGGTAGTTCTAACGATGTTGTCTATAATTTGATTAGCCTACTTAATGAAGATATCGAATGCCAATTCTTGTTTTTGATACCATGAAAATCTGACCACTTTAGTACAAATGCACGTTTCTAAGATAACATAAATAATATAAAATATGTTTTTATCTTTATCAATGATATTTACCTGTGACACTACGGCTGTTAATTAAAAGTGGTTTTTCGACCGCCATTCGCAATATTAACGCCGCAAAATGAACGTAACGTTACAAACAAAACTTTCGAAATGTCGACTTGTGTTCGCTTGCAATGTCTGCTACCTGTGTCATAATTCGAATTAAAGACAATCATATTCATTACCTTTATTTCAAACAATGATTGAGATTCAGAAAAATAAATTACACCCCTGGTTGCCGGTACAATAATCTAATTATTTACAATTTCAGCGAGAATATACACCTCAAGTTCCAACAATAAAAACATAGGTAAGTATTTTATTCCTCTAGCCATCATTAGCCAGTAATTCACGTATATTATTGCGTTGTAAGATGTAAGATAGTAATTCACGTGTATGATTGCGTTGTAAGATAGTAATCCACGTGTATTATTGCGTTGTAAGATAGTGATCCACGTGTATGATTGCGTTGTAAGATAGTAATTCACGTGTATGATTGCGTTGTAAGATAGTAATTCACGTGCATGATTGCGTTGTAAGATAGTTATTCACGTGTATGATTGTGTTGTAAGATAGTAATTCACGTGTATGATTGCGTTGTAAGATAGTAATTCACGTGTATGATTGCGTTGTAAGATAGTAATACACGTGTATGATTGCGTTGTAAGATAGTAATTCACGTGTATGATTACGTTGTAAGATAGTAATTCACGTGCATGATTGTGTTGTTTCGACTTAATGAAGTGATGTAAATTCTGTAAATTCCCATTCGATAGGTACAACCCACTAAACAGTTGTTACTGAGAAATAGCGAACATGTTACCGGTTTATTAAAGCAATTACGACAATCGTAAACTTACGTTCATATTTAAAGTCTTTATAGATCTTTAACAGATATCAATTTTGATAAAGGGTTGTTCAATACTAATTGTGATTCAGTCAAGGGACTCATACAATCCATATATGTCCACAATGAGAAGGTTTTAAAGAGTAATTAAGAAATCAAATTTGAACGTAAAATTACGATTATCGTAAGTGCTTTGATAACACAGAACCCAGGTTACTATTTCATTGTATATAAGATACAGAACTGAACCCCAACGTTCTCGTATTTAATCGATATCTTAGTCGGATATTAAATAGATATCAGAGTGTTTGTTCTGTATTTAATTTGTATCATAGTTTAACTGAGGGCATAATCCACAAGTCACACACACGCTTTTCTAGTGCAGTATTGCAGTTATTGCACTCATTTTCAAACTATGACACAAGCAACTCAGAATTTTCAGTGTATCAGCTAAACAGGAAAATCCAGATTATCAAGTGAACTGTTTACATAGTTTAGAAGCATTGTGTAAAGAGCTACAATAATCACAAAGAAATCATGGACTGTTGTTCGTTTCTTGGCAACTTGTGCAGCTCAATTTGTTAACTTAAGTCAAAATATTTAAGTTTTCCCTTTAAATGCTTTGTGAATACCAGCAAAGAGGATCATTCGAACTAAAGCACATATAATGTTTTAGTATTGTTTTTATAATGCAGGTGGCGGATTCAAGATGGGGTCATTTGGTGGCGGAATGCAGATAAACTCGATAGGGGTTGGCAGCGGTGGTTTCGGAAAGGGGTTCGGTGGTTACCAAGGTTACCAAGGCGGATACGGACAAGGCATGTTCGGTGGTTACGGTCAAGGCGTGTACGGGAACCAGCAGGGGTATGGTGGGGGTTACGGACCTACTTACGGAATGAAACACATGATGATGAAGAAACATTATATGAACAAGAAGATGTATTATTAGGCCTGAAATGCATTGACAATGCCTGAACAAGTCGATAACAAATATACGTCACTTAATCTGACGCCATCAAAAGTTGTTGTTCCTGTCATCAAAGTTGTTGTTCACGTGACTCCAATGATGCATGTTTATGTGATGAACTGTGTAGCATGGGCCATTTGTATTGTACCCGACCCTTCTTTTTGATGTCGTTGGTGTACTAATACTAAGCCTTTAAATTTATATTTAATACAATTGAATTCAGCCATCAAATTGTTTGTTATTTACTCTAGCTTTGTAACCAACATGAGTCGACATCTGAGGTTAAAAACATGTCTGTCTTATATCAAGAATTACACGTTTTAACCTACATTCTAACACAAACATCAGCTTTACATATATACGACACATTGTCATAGAGGAAATGGAGGTGTGCTTTGAACTGAAGCCAAATAACGAAACGTTCGGAGGCAATCAAGTAGTCGAACACCTACCGTGTATTGGTGTGCTGTCAAATGCAGACATTTGACTATATTAGAATCCAAATAAATACGCAACCACATTGTCTTGAAGTATTAGGTAAGTATGGTCACGTATTAGGAGGCGCACATTAAATACATCATGCTAAACACTTGTGAATATTATAATTATTTAGACAAAAACTACGAATCTACGGGCACTGAGAAGGACACGAGAGGACCCATGAAAACAAAAAGGCACAGACAATACCCAACGTAACTCAAAAAGGTGCAGACCACACCAACCATAAAAACACGAGTTTATAACAAAATTGCACAGACAATTCCCAACTCAAAATAATCTAACAAGTACAAAAACACGACATGCCACCCCGAAAGTCTGCCACCTCAGTCAGTCAAACTAAACCGGAACAAGAACCAGGCGACAAGAAAACAACAAACGGACAACACTCACCACAAGGACAATTGGCTAAATATTTTTGTAATTTTCTATTTTTACTATAACGTGGAAAATACATACATATAGGAAGATTAACAAAGGGGCTTCCGCCTTGGTACGGAAAGCGACAAATGTCACTGGGGGCTTTAACGTTTTACAGTGCACCAAACCTCACACTTACCCAATAGATAATCTTATAGAACAGGAAAGTGTAAATAGAAGTTTCCTGCCATGTAATGCCCTCTATCAAAAAGGCCACAGTGACAGGTAATAAAAGAATGTCACACATGAAACATTATATAAACAATTGCCATCGAGTAGCACAGAAAGTACTCAATGACCTATCAGAAGTCAGAGCAACAAGAGAGCAAAACATTTAAGGGTACGACAAGACAATGTAACAGACAGGCATCAATGTCAGCCGTCCAAAAAAGGCTTGAGGTTAGGCATATCATAGAGTCTGTACATGTATATGGTCCGGTCATCACACAATGAAATAGGAAGCATAATGGTGAGCTTTAAATGGGCCCACTACCAAGCATGCAGTCCTTTGCAAAATTAAAGGACCATTCCTCTACTCAGAAAACGTTTTACAATGAAAGTGGCTATGACCCAAAATATTTCGAAATTTGTAAAGCACATCACCATAAAGTCCGGCTGAGACAGACCTTGTCGCAGAAGTGTCTTTGAATTAATACCATATTTAGAAAAGGGGTCTGTATTACGTCTACAAAAATTGCAAAGGTTTTACGAAGTTTATTGACGCGATAGCCTTGTTGCAATAACTTATTAGTAATACTAAGATTTCGTATATTAAAGTCTACCACTCGAGAACAAGCTCTAACAAAACGATTTAATCGAGAAGCGTAAACACCAAATGAAGTCAGAAATGGCTACCCGGGGCAACGTTTTCACTGACCATACGTTATTAACATTTTCTGAATAAATGTCACTCAGTCAGTCAAATGACCAACACAATTCATCTGCCACAAAAACTACAATGGTTTTTATTCTCAAAATATGCATCGCTTCAAACTATACACTTCCAGGGTCGCTTTGCCAAGCGATCGAAAGCGACGCAAAAAAGCAAGCGAAATCGTTCGACACAACGTCTCGCCTCTCTCGCGTCTGATTCACAGCAGGCCGTTTGTAGCAACGTTAAATGTCGCATCGACGCTTAATGTCGCACTTGACGTTAAATGTCGCAAGGCTGACGCTAAATGTCGCAACCGACGCTAAATGTCGCAATCCCCCCTGACGCTAAATGTCGCATCTGTGACGTTAAATGTCGCAACAAACTGGCCTGACGTTAAACGCTAAATGTCGCATAAACCTTCAGTCTGTTTTCATTTTATTTCTACTGTGTATATTCCATACAATATACATGTACCTAGTACTGAGAAGTAAAAACATATATTTTTTAAAACAGTTTTAATCACTGCAGGCTCATTTGTCGAACCCCTTTGGGTACACCCCTAATAACTGTGGATACGTCTGGACTAAAACTAGAACAATATTACTACAAGTTGAATGTTTGTACGGCGGAAAATTGTATCAGGCTGTTCAATACTAGGATAAAGGATATGATTTGTTTAAAAAAGCTTAGCCAAATTTTATCTGCAACGCCTGAAAAGTCCACAGACACTTGGGGTCTGGACCTCGTCCAAACTACGCTCCTGGAAATATTTGTTTTGTCCCAGATACGTTTAATAATGTTTGTGTTATATTTGTATGGTTCTGGGTATACAATGTTGATGATGCGGTCCAGACCCCAAGTGTCGGTGGAAAAGTGCGCTGCATTAATCATATTGTGTCAATTTTAATACTTGAATTTAAAACACGCATATATCGAATACTTTACGCCGCATCTGGCTCACCAAAGTCGTCGCGCTAGTTTCGAGTCACCGCGTCCCGCTTTTGAAGTTGTGAGCTCGAGACCTTAAAACTGCGCGCTAAATACAGATCGTCTGCATTACAAAGTTGTTTGCTGTGGTGTATTTTATTAGAAATTAACTTTATATTTATACGGATTATTGATCTATGTGTATTACAAGGTATTCAATGCGTTTATATCCCGTTTTTACGTGATGTGTGACTGATTTGAATTTTAAAAAATACTAACCAATACAGTCCACGAGCGCGGTTGCAACTTTCAGTACCGAGTTTGATGCAATCAAATTAGAGAGGCGGAGGTTAGCCGAAGTCTGCAATTTGTTTTTACACGCATTGGACCTCCTGTGACGCTTGATTACTGCTAATTGACACGGATTAACTGACTCGTACATATACTGTACTTGTAGTTTATTTCGATGTCTGGAATGCAAATATACGCTTGGGGTCATAAATTATCATACCATCAGAAATATCCCGAAAAAAGGCTCACCATACTGTCCGAAATATCCCGAAAAGGGGCATAGTTTAAACTACGCATTTCTGCGGGGCTATTTGCGGGCCTATTTGACTATCCGAAATATACGTAATGATCCGTTGTTTTTTGTTTTAAGGAGGTACGCGCACCTTTGATCTAACGATCGAATTTTCCTTGAAACATCTTAAAATGACAGAATCATTTTCTAGAACAACATTGAAATCATAAAAATGATATGTCACCAGGCTCGTTTTCGACATACATGGCTTTCTAATGACCTACCATTGTATTTTGTTCATTTTATCTATTTCCTGAATTTATGGTACCATTATGTTCTTTTTAAGATTTTTACTATAAGAAACCAGTTTTAAGCAAAGCATGATATTTTATGTTTTTAATGATCATTTCTATTGACATTAGTCACAATTCCAGCTGCCTAGTGAACAAAGTCAGTATTTGAACATGATAAATAGTGACCCCACCACTTGCAAAAAACTTGAAAAAGTGTGATTTTCAAATGAACGTCAAAAAATATCTAACGATCGAAAATAATTTAGAATTGGCCATAAGTTGAGGATCAAATAGAACACCAGTTTAGTAAAATAGGGGTCACCTGCCTTTTTTGGGAGCTATTCATCAAAAAGTACTAATTATGAATAAATTTGCATAAAATTAACCTAATTTGCATATTGTAATGAACATTTTTTTTATTAAAAACATTTCAAAGTGTGACTTCTTCATTAATCTAAACCATGCACTACATATTATATATAAGCATATGCATTTGAACAATTGTAGGGACTTATTGTGAACCTATATTATTCACAATTTGGCCGTTCCCCACCCACTTTTCATACATGCAAAAAATAAAAAGTTAAAAAATATCTATTTTGTGCAATAGTATTATGTTTATTATCATTAATCGACATTCATATGCGATCATTGAAACTAAAATTCATGTTTATTCTTATCTAATACGATTTTGAAATTTCGCGCATGCGCACAAGGCAGCTCGTACCTCCTTAAGGCGCGTGAATACCATCCGTTTTCTTACCGAAACTGACAATTATAGGTTGCGTGAAGTTGGCAAGGCATTGAACATTGAACATTGAACTTTTTTGAATGTAGTTTTAGAAAACAACATTGAACATTGAACATTGGATTTTTTTGAATGTAGTTTTGGAAAACAACATTGAACATTGAACATTGGATTTTTTTGAATGTAGTTTTGGAAAACAACATTGAACATTGAACATTGGATTTTTTTGAATGTAGTTTTAGAAAACAACATTGAACATTGAACATTCGATTTTTTGAATGTAGTTATAGAAAGCAACATTGAACATTGAACATTGGATTTTTTGAATGTAGTTTTAGAAAACAACATTGAACATTGAACATTGGATTTTTTTGAATGTAGTTTTGGAAAACAACATTGAACATTGAACATTGGATTTTTTTGAATGTAGTTTTAGAAAACAACATTGAACATTGAACATTCGATTTTTTGAATGTAGTTATAGAAAGCAACATTGAACATTGAACATTGGATTTTTTGAATGTAGTTTTAGAAAACAACATTGAACATTGAACATTGGATTTTTTTGAATGTAGTTTTGGAAAACAACATTGAACATTGAACATTGGATTTTTTTGAATGTAGTTTTAGAAAACAACATTGAACATTGAACATTCGATTTTTTGAATGTAGTTATAGAAAGCAACATTGAACATTGAACATTGGATTTTTTGAATGTAGTTTTAGAAAACAACATTGAACATTGAACATTGGATTTTTTTGAATGTAGTTTTAGAAAACAACATTGAACATTGGATTTTTTTTAATGTAGTTTTGGAAAACAACATTGAACATTGAACATTGGATTTTTTTGAATGTAGTTTTAGAAAACAACATTGAACATTGGATTTTTTGAATGTAGTTATAGAAAGCAACATTGAACATTGAACATTGGATTTTTTTGAATGTAGTTTTGGAAAACAACATTGAACATTGAACATTGGATTTTTTTGAATGTAGTTTTGGAAAACAACATTGAACATTGAACATTCGATTTTTTTGAATGTAGTTTTAGAAAACAACATTGAACATTGGATTTTTTTGAATGTAGTTTTGGAAAACAACATTGAACATTGAACATTGGATTTTTTTGAATGTAGTTTTGGAAAACAACATTGAACATTGAACATTCGATTTTTTTGAATGTAGTTTTAGAAAACAACATTGAACATTCGATTTTTTTGAATGTAGTTATAGAAAGCAACATTGAACATTGAACATTGGATTTTTTGAATGTAGTTTTAGAAAACAACATTGAACATTGAACATTGGATTTTTTTGAATGTAGTTTTAGAAAACAACATTGAACATTGAACATTGGATTTTTTTGAATGTAGTTTTGGAAAACAACATTGAACATTGAACATTCGATTTTTTTGAATGTAGTTTTAGAAAACAACATTGAACATTGAACATTGGATTTTTTTGAATGTAGTTATAGAAAGCAACATTGAACATTGAACATTGGATTTTTTTGAATGTAGTTTTGGAAAACAACATTGAACATTGGATTTTTTTTAATGTAGTTTTGGAAAACAACATTGAACATTGAACATTCGATTTTTTTTAATGTAGTTTTAGAAAACAACATTGAACATTCGATTTTTTTGAATGTAGTTATAGAAAGCAACATTGAACATTGAACATTGGATTTTTTGAATGTAGTTTTAGAAAACAACATTGAACATTGAACATTGGATTTTTTTGAATGTAGTTTTAGAAAACAACATTGAACATTGAACATTGGATTTTTTTGAATGTAGTTTTGGAAAACAACATTGAACATTGAACATTCGATTTTTTTGAATGTAGTTTTAGAAAACAACATTGAACATTGAACATTCGATTTTTTTGAATGTAGTTATAGAAAGCAACATTGAACATTGAACATTGGATTTTTTTGAATGTAGTTTTGGAAAACAACATTGAACATTGGATTTTTTTTAATGTAGTTTTGGAAAACAACATTGAACATTGAACATTGGATTTTTTTGAATGTAGTTTTAGAAAACAACATTGAACATTGAACATTGGATTTTTTTGAATGTAGTTTTGGAAAACAACATTGAACATTGAACATTCGATTTTTTTGAATGTAGTTATAGAAAACAACATTGAACATTGAACATTGGATTTTTTTGAATGTAGTTTTGGAAAACAACATTGAACATTGAACATTTGATTTTTTTGAATGTAGTTTTGGAAAACAACATTGAACATTGAACATTCGATTTTTTTGAATGTAGTTTTAGAAAACAACATTGAACATTCGATTTTTTTGAATGTAGTTATAGAAAGCAACATTGAACATTGAACATTGGATTTTTTGAATGTAGTTTTAGAAAACAACATTGAACATTGAACATTGGATTTTTTTGAATGTAGTTTTAGAAAACAACATTGAACATTGGATTTTTTTTAATGTAGTTTCGGAAAACAACATTGAACATTGAACATTCGATTTTTTTTAATGTAGTTTTAGAAAACAACATTGAACATTGGATTTTTTTGAATGTAGTTATAGAAAGCAACATTGAACATTGGATTTTTTTGAATGTAGTTTTAGAAAACAACATTGAACATTGAACATTGGATTTTTTTGAATGTAGTTTTGGAAAACAACATTGAACATTGAACATTCGATTTTTTTGAATGTAGTTTTAGAAAACAACATTGAACATTCGATTTTTTTGAATGTAGTTATAGAAAGCAACATTGAACATTGAACATTGGATTTTTTTGAATGTAGTTATAGAAAGCAACATTGAACATTGAACATTCGATTTTTTTGAATGTAGTTATAGAAAGCAACATTGAACATTGAACATTGGATTTTTTTGAATGTAGTTATAGAAAGCAACATTGAACATTGAACATTGGATTTTTTTGAATGTAGTTTTGGAAAACAACATTGAACATTGAACATTGGATTTTTTAAATGTAGTTTTGGAAAACAACATTGATCATTGAACATTCGATTTTTTTGAATGTAGTTATAGAAAGCAACATTGAACATTCGATTTTTTCAATGTCGTTATGAAAAACAACATTGAACATTGGACATTGAACTTTTTTTAATGTTGTTATGAGAAGCAACATTGAACATTGAACATTCGATTTTTTCAATGTCGTTATGGAGCCGGTTGAGTGATGAAACAAAAGAATGGGCATTAGACGAGCTTTCCAACGCGCCCTCACATGACTGGCTGTGGTCATTTTAAACAGAAGGGGCACTTCTCAACCCACGAGAAAAGTCAGTCTCGAAGCACCGCCGCTAGCTTCGGCCGTACCAGCGAGCTCCCGCGACACGGGCACACAAGCGTTCTATCGCAGCACCCCTACCTATCAAAGCTCCAACCTGCCGGTAAGAAGCCGATTTGCGGCAAGCAAACGGTCTGTTTCGAAGCTCCGCCGCTAGCTTCGGCCCTACCAGCGAGCTCCCGCGACACGGGCACACAAGCGTTCTATCGCAGCACCCCTACCTATCAAAGCTCCAACCTGCCGGTAAGAAGCCGATTTGCGGCAAGCAAACGGTCTGTCTCGAAGCTCCGCCGCTAGCTTCGGCCCTACCAGCGAGCCCCCGCGACCCGGCCAAGCAAGCGTTCTTTCGCAGCATCCTACCTATCAAAGCTCCAACCTGCCGGGAAGAAGCCGATTTGCGGCAAGCAAACGGTCTGTCTCGAAGCTCCACCGCTAGCTTCGGCCCTACCAGCGAGCCCCCGCGACCCGGCCAAGCAAGCGTTCTTTCGCAGCATCCTACCTATCAAAGCTCCAACCTGCCGGGAAGAAGCCGATTTGCGGCAAGCAAACGGTCTGTCTCGAAGCTCCACCGCTAACTTCGGCCCTACAAGCGAGCTCCCGCGACCCGTGCAAGGAAGCGTTCTTTCGCAGCACCGCCGTGGGTGGGCAAATCCTCTAGGGCACTTTATATGTCGAGCGGTAAGCCGAATCTGGCTTGTTTTTTATCGTGTCAGACCCCTGCCCTACCCGGCGCATTCGGTCTTGCACACTCAATTCTATCGGCCAGAACACTTCGGCAGGGTCAAACGCTTTCGAATTTGTTGGTAAGCCGAATTTCGCAACATTTCCATATTTTGAGCCTTTCTTGGATTTTGCCTCCTCCCTATAATATCATCCGGGACTTCTACGTGGGGTGACTATTACATTCTTTTCATGGGGCGGTCCTTTTTCTTAAAATGAAGACAGCCAGCCATGTGAGGGCGTGTTGGAAAGTTCGTCTCATGCCCGTTCGTTTGCCTCCACACTAAACCAGCGTATGCAGTATATGAACGATTTTCGGCGTGTCAAATTGCCGAGCTTTCTCGTTCAGTGTTTTCCGCGCAATTTCCCTTCTATCAACGATCTATGAAAGCTTCCGAGACTGCACCCGCGCAAAACTTTTTGATCTGACCTCCGATCCGGCAAAGTGAGAGCGCGTTGGAAAGCTCGTCTCATGCCCGTTCGTTTGCATCCACACTCAACCGGCGTAGGCAGTATGTGAACGATTTTACGGCGCGTCAAATTGCCGAGCTTTCTCGTTCAGTGTTTTCCGCGCAATTTCCCTTCTATAAACGGTCTATGAAAGCTTCCGAGATTGCACCCCGCGCAAAACTTTTTCATCTTATCTCCGATCCGGAAAAGTGAGGGCGCGTTGGAAAGCTTGTCTCATGCCCGTTCGTTTGCATCCTCACTTCCTTATAATATTTTCTTGAAAAAATGACAAAGTATTGGTTCTACTGTGGGGCGGTTGAAATTGACCAGCTCTTACAAGCTTCTTAACTAGGCAGCCGAATCTCGCGACATTTTCATATTTTCAGCCTTTTGAATGTTGTTATGAAAAACAACATTGAACATTGAACTTTCAAATGTTGTTATGGAAAGCAACATTGAACATTCAAATTTTTCGAATGTTGTTATGAAAAATAACATTGAACATTCGATTTTTTCAATTTCGTTATGAAAAACAACATTGAACTTTTTTGAATGTTGTTATGAGAAGCAACATTGAACATTCGATTTTTTCAATGTCGTTATGAAAAACAACATTGAACATTGAACAAGTTTGAAAAAAATCGAAAGGATCATAAGATTCATTACTAATTATTAGCAAGTTCGCGATATATATTGAGCATCTCGTGCATCACATTTATTTTAAAAATTGCGAATTCTTCGAGATGCTGTGGGGCGGTTGAAATTGACAGTCGGGAACTCGGTGAAACATTGTCATCAAGTCGCCGAGTCCTCTACGAATTAGGAAAACCCGATCGATGCTCCAACGAGTCTTATTTATCCGTACGGACGCCGTGCGAGTTCGCCAAAATGAACTCGTACGGAGCTCGTAAGAAAAGCGTAGGGTAAATGTGACCGTATTATTAGTCTTATAATGAAGTTGGTTGTATACCGTGGTATATACCGTGGTATTTGTGGAAAACTGTGATATACCCCGATATATTTTTCTTGGTGGTACCCAGCCCTATAGATTAGCATGAATTATACAGCCTATATGCAACACTGTATGTGCCAGATTGAGAATTTTTTTTCGGATTAGAAGGTACCGTGCCTGTCACGAGTACCGAACATGAATGCTACGGTCACAAAGCTCGTACGATATCCGTACGAATTTACCAACTCGTACGAGTCCACACTTTATAAAATCCTGATGGTATTTGTACATTCGTAGCGTCACAGCTCGTACGGACCTCGTACGATTGATAGAGATGCAATCGTACGATATTCGTACGGGCATCGTAATATCCATACGGACATCGCACGGTGCTCGCAAGGAGCCCGGTCGTACATTGCACGGTGCTCGTAGATCAACCAGAGCTCGCAGATAACTCGTACGCTGTCTGTACGGTGACCGTGCGACAATAATTGATATGTTCAGCTACTTTTAATTATCTATTTAAGAACCTGGTCACAATGATCGTACGAGCTCCGTGCGAGTCGAATTTTAGCAAGTGCGTACGCAGTCCGTACGGACTTCGTTAACTCGTAAGAGCATCCCGATGATTATTTTTAACTCGTAGAGGACTCGGGAGCACGGTGAAAATGTTTCACCGAGCTCCGAGTTGTCTACGAGCTCCTAGAGATTTTTGAAGTAGAGAGCTCGCAAGGAAGCTGTCCTCAACAATGTTTTGTGTTGTTTTATTATGTAAGATGATTATATAATGATTGGTATTGCATGTTATGTTTATAAATGCAAGGACAATGCATAGATGTCCTTTGACAGACTCAGCCAATTTCGCCATGACGTTTTGAATAGAAGTTCTGTGCACGAGAATCACGGAAATAACAATTATCATACACTGATCGTGTGCGGATCCAGATGGGGTGGGCCTGGACCCTGGAATTGTGGTCATCTTATCTAGTGGGTACCAACTTGGATAAAATATAGCTGGTCAGACCCCCACACTAGCAAAATAACCCGAACCCATTCTCATATATGTATTGCCGGAGCCTGGCAGAGATGGGCTTATGGTAACCATTCATGAACTAGCTGGCGTCTCACCAAACGACTCCTTCAGTTATAACCTAACTTCCCCCGGGATTCGAACTTTGCTCGCTTTGGAAATAAGGTTAATAATTCATGAGATAAAATTAAGAAAGTCTTAAGGAGTGTTTCGGCTTACATTCAAGTCCTTTCTAACAAAATTTGTTGGAGAAAAATAATTTGTCTACCAGTAATTTCTTAACTAAGTCTGCTATTTTTGAATGTATTTTATGACCATGATTATATTTTTTTGCTGTAGATTTCTTTCCGACAGAAACTGTGTATTTACGTATTTACAGAGACTACAGTCTCTGGTATTTATTGATAAATTTTATTATTGTAGGCGATTCTGTATGATATGTACATCAATCATGTTATAATAGACTGACGTTTTTATTTTCTGTAAAAACATGTATATTTATTTTTTCTATCAAATACATGTAGACATGTTCATTGTCAGTCGGAGATACTGTATGTACATACTTTAAGTACCGTCAACGATACCAATTTATACAGTGCTATGGCTTGAACTATTTTCCCGGTAAAAACACCTGCATCTAAAAACAAATGCCTACCTACCTACCCTATTTTTCACCAATGTTTCCTGAACCACACATATTTTTTATTTAGCCTAAGTGAAAGTTATTCATTTCATGCCAATTAATTTAGGTCGGTTGTTTTACTATTTCATACAAATTATATCAACCACTCTGGATACCTCACTCCTGATGGCATCCATGATCATGAAGGTATGAAAGACCAGCTTTCCCACTTATATAAGCGGAAATACGAAATAACGCCCTTAACGAGTGTCGATATGCGTTGTCCATAGACTGAAATATGAAAATCGCTGTAAAACGAGATTCAATAAATTAATGTGGTGATGATTTCTTTTGCTTCTCACACGGATACACCAGACAGAAAAAAACAGTTAACGGTAATTTTGCGGGGAAAATATTGTATTGCCGTTTGAAATATTCTAAGTGTCGACATGCGATGACTAAAGTGGGATCTACGAAATATTGTATGCTAGGTCGCCAACTTTAAGCTGCTAGTCTAATAGACCGCTCGATCGCCAACTTCACGATGCTAGGCCGCCAACTTCACGTTGCTAGGCTGCTAATGCGCTAGGCCGCCAACTTCACGCTGCTAGGCTGCCAACTTCACGCTGCCATGCTGCTTGTGTGCTAGACTGCCAACTTCACGCTGCTAGGCTGCCAACTTCACGCTGCTAGGCCGCTAGCCTGCCAACTTCATGAACATATATTTCCCACCAATCTAGAGGTGAACTGGTTGGAAACCCAGAGGTACTAGTGGTCTCGTGTGTAGCGGAACCATTCATTATACTCGGAATAATCTGTGGTATCGCACCCAGATACTTTGCATCACACAATCTAGCAGTGAAAATTGGATAACTACTGAAAATAACACATAGCTACATGCACTAGTAATCTTCCGGCAATCAGGCCGACAACTCATACATTCCCACGTACCTATGCTCAGCTTCAACGTAACAACAAACGTAACTTTTCGTTACTTTTTAAATTTTGATTATTGTTTTCGATGTTGGGTATTTGCTGTTGACAGAGTCTTTCTACTGGAACTTGGATACATGATACAGTTGCAGTATCAGCAAAATAGCAGTGCATGTTATAGTGTATATACAACAATGTCATGTGAAATAAAGATATTACAATTCTATACTCGCTGAGTCTGTCAATTTTCACCGAGTCGCCGAGCCCTCTACGAGTCACAAAAATCCGTACGATGCTCGTACGAGTTTCGATATCCGTACGGACGCCGTGCGAGTTCGCCAAAAACAACTCGTACAGAGCTCGTAGGGCAAATGTGACCGTAGCATTATACAATGAATAAATTGTTTCCGTGAATATTGCAGCAATTAATTGATGACCGTATATAGACATATTTCAATGCTTATTGATCCCACCCTGTTTACATTTTTTGGATGGATAATGTTCGTAACCAAAATAAAACTAATATTTATGTTTTAATAATAATTGCTGATCCCTTGGTCCGTAGGCTTGTTGATGTGTCTATTTTTTCTTCAAACTGCTAAACGGGTCGCTAGATTTATTTGTTTACAAATGATGCAGCTGTTTTCGCGTGAAAACAATAATTAAGGTTTCATATGAATTTACTTATTTATCAATTATAGATAACGAAAATGAATTGCTGAAATTCATACAGTATATAGAAAATTCGAATTGGCAGTTGGCGGCCGGTTCGCGGTTGCCAATTCGATCATCTAGTGAAATTTGAATTGGCTGCTGACTGCCAGTTCGCAGCAGTTGATGCGAATCTACAGTGAAAATCGAATTGATAGCTGGCTTCCGATAGGCAGTTGCCAGTTCGATCCTCTAGTAAAATTTGAATTGACTGCTGGTTGCTGGTTCGCAGTTGCCGATTCGAGGTAGCTGACTGCCTGTTCGCAGTCTACTAGGAAATTCGAATTGGCAACTGGGTGCCGGTTTGCAGTTGCAAAATCGATCCTCTAATGAAATTTGAATTGGCTGCTGGTTGCCGGTTCGCAGTTGCTGATTCGAGTCTACAGTGATAATCGAATTGGAAGCTGGCTTCCAGTTCGCAGTTGCTAATTCGATCTTTGAAAAAAATGCATTATAATGCAGGATGTACGATGTATAATGTAGGTCCCAATAATATCGAGGTGGATCTACAATCTCTATAACCGGTTTAGTACATCTAGGCTACTACTTGTCTTCAGACTTATAAGGAATTCCTTGCAAAATGAAATAACAATCCGACTATTATCCTCACATGAAAGTAAACCTAGATCTCTTATAATTGGTTCCACATAAATTACTAGTTCAGTTTCACAATGAACGTTAAAAAGTGACAAAAGTTACAAAAAACACCCATAAAGAAATGGATGACGTAAATTATGAAGGAATGAAATCTCATTGAATGATGACGTAGATGGGATGTTGAATTTCCCACGGCCAATACACTCATACATACAGTGGTCAGGAAAGAGCTCCAAATGGAGCTCCCTTTGATATGTGCGGTCTCAGCATGATAGGTCAGTATCAACAGCACCATGTAATTGATTCCAATGACCCATTATAAATGACCACCACTTGTGTAGTCTTATCTAAACAGCCTGACCAGCTACCTTAGTTAGCTATACACCATAATTTTTGTTACAGAATAATTAATAGAATACAGATCCCAATTAACGAACACGTGTGAATTTCCCGACGAAACTGGTTGGGAAGTGTTTTAAAATGTTGGACATTTGTTCTTTTTGGTCTATGTAATAGTTTTTTTAAAAGCGCTAATTAGTAGATATTCTTGCGGTGATCAATGCATTCCATTTCCAAATTTTATAAAAATATAGCCTATAACGTTAGATTTAAAATGTTCGAGACAGTTATTGTAGATCATGATAATACATGTATATAGATAAAAGATCATAAAGCCTATCGACACATTACCACTAAAAATATACATAGCAATCTTGTATCACTAAATGACCACATATAAACTATACTGTTCTCCTTTTCTGGCGAAAACTGTAATCAAAGTAACTCGTGTGACATTGTTGACAGTAAACACGCTTTAAGCAACTATCTATATTTGCTGCTCGCAAAGGGCGTTACTCTTCAGTAGTTGTGCAGTATATTCATTTAATCGTTGACTCAAAAGAGAAATAGATATATATAAATATTCCATGTAGACTAAACTTCGAAGACATATATAGTACATACCTCATCGTAATGAAGCCAGGAGTGCTCCGTAAACGTTTTATTATAATTAACTTCATTTATAAATAAATATAACACAGACATACTTTAACATTACATTTAATTTCCTATTTAAAAACGAATGCAGCGGAAAATTTTGAAGCCTTGTTGTAAGCGAAAAGAAGCCATTTTACGCAGGGTTACTCTATCGTTCCGAAGTCCCCTTGAATTTAATGCACCCAACAATCGCTTGAATGGTCGTTTCTAAAAAATGTGTACATTTTAATAATTTGACTTCCGTAAGCTACGGAATAGCATTAAATGAAATTTGAAATTGGTATTTAAAATGTCTAGCCCCGACATGGGACGAAACATTACTTTTTATGGGAAAAAATGCAGCGGAAAATTTTGCAGCCTTATCGTAAGCGAAATGAAGCCGACTTTCGCAGGGTAATTCTATTGATCAGAAGTACTCCTGTATTCCTTTCACTCCACAATAGTATAAATGGTCGTTTCTCAAAAATATGTACATGTTAATAATTTGACTTCCGTAAACTACGGAAGTCAAATTATATGAAATTTGAAATTAGTATTTAAAATGTCTAGACCGACATGGGAAGAAACATTTCTTTTTAAGAAGAAAAATGCAGCGGAACATTTTGATGCTTTGTCGTAACCTTTATACGGTTCAACTGAATATTGTTTTAACTTTTTAATAAATGTCGGTTGGTCATCATTTGTGGCTAAAACGTATTTCATTGGACTAAACAATAATGCTAATTGGTGTTGTGTAACCACCAAAGGCCGCGTAAAAAAATTGGTACGTATAGCCAAGAGTTACAGCTCAACATACTAGTAAGTACAGTCGACTCTCGTTATCACGAATTTCTCGGGACCGTCTAAGTTACTACATGTACGACATAACAGAAATTCAAGATAAGTTCCAAAACCCCCAGTTCTCTACGTCTCAGTTTGGGAAGTTCAGGGAAACTATGTTTTACCGGGGCAACCACCCTTACTTCGTCGTGAACATCCGGGATCAACTAGCATGATCCGTGATAAACAGTGATGGACCGCTTAAGCCCCGTTCTCACAGTCACCGGTGTCTTCCTGTTTGTGATTCCGGGGGTGGGGGGGTGGCATGTCTAACCTGGGAGACACACGTGGCGGCACCATGAACATCCGGGATCCACCGGGACAATCCGTGATAGACCGTGATGAACCGGCTCAAGTGCCGGTTGTTTTTAAAACGTTTAATACAACCGGGAGTGATATCAAGTATCGGCATAATCCGGGTATAAACAGGACAATACAAGGGAATGTTCGTGGATCTACCGTAGCAATACCGTGATTAACCCTAGCGCACCGGCATGGCACATGCACTACGGTCAAACAAGGGTGAGGGCCGGTGGATATCCGGTAAAGTGGTATAGCCCCGTTTCGTACAGGAGGCGACAGGCATAGTTGCGGTAAGTTGAATGTAAAATTGTCCACGAGGCAGACACCAAAGAGCGGTTACAGAGAGCGGCGAAAGGTGACCAAACAACATGCAGTAGTCTTGTGCTCAAGTGGGAAAAGCAAATTTCTGGAACCATTCTGGAAATTCCCTTTCTGTGTTTAAAAGGAAGTTCAACTTGTAATATCCTCAAATGCTGAGCTCAGAAGTTGGACGCTCAGGGCCCGTAATTACAACCAATACTTACAATCAGCACACAAATATCGAAATCCACTCTATTGGTTCATTGTTATTGTGACAAATTTTGCTACAAAGAATTTGGGATAATGTTATGTCGCTAGTGAATATTAACAGTGGCTTACTTTGGAGTAAATAATGTATTTATAGCTGTAATTGAACTAAGTCTTGTCAATTTTGAGTGCAGAGTGTCGCACTCAAGTTCAATAATTGCTTCTACACCTCATAAATAGTACGAGTAGTTGTCCGTAGTGCACCGAAAGAAGTGATAAGCATAGTTCGGACACATTATTTTCGGTAGTTATACAATGTAGTTAAAATGATGTACAGCCAGGTTGGGTGTCAAGACACAACTGAGACGGAGATGCCACTACGGGTAACGGCAGATTACTAAGAAAATGTCCGTACAATACCGGGATTTCAATCCTGTACATAATGACCAGGCATAATTCAGCGACAATAACCAATGCATCATACACACCTTCTGAGTGGAGCACAGCATCTAGAAGAATTCGCAATTTTTAAAATGAATGTGATGCACGAGATGCTCAATATATATCGCGAACTTGCTAATAATTAGTAATGAATCTTATGATCCTTTTGATTTGTTTCAAACTTGTTCAATGTTCAATGTTGTTTTTCATAACGACATTGAATAAATCGAATGTTCAATGTTGCTTCTCATAACAACATTCAAAAAAGTTCAATGTTCAATGTTGTTTTTCATAGCGAAATTGAAAAAATCGAATGTTCAATGTTTCTTTTCATAACAACATTCAAAAAATTTGAATGTTCAATGTTCAATGTTGCTTTCCATAACAACATTTGAAAGTTCAATGTTCAATGTTGTTTTTCATAACAACATTCAAAAGGCTGAAAATATGAAAATGTCGCGAGATTCGGCTGCCTAGTTAAGAAGCTTGTAAGAGCTGGTCAAATTCAACCGCCCCACAGTAGAACCAATACTTTGTCATTTTTTCAAGAAAATATTATAGGGAAGTGAGGATGCAAACGAACGGGCATGAGACAAGCTTTCCAACGCGCCCTCACTTTTCCGGATCGGAGATAAGATAAAAAGGTTTTGCGCGGGGTGCAATCTCGGAAGCTTTCATAGACCGTTTATAGAAGGGAAATTGCGCGGAAAACACTGAACGAGAAAGCTCGGCAATTTGACGCGCCGTAAAATCGTTCACATACTGCCTACGCCGGTTGAGTGTGGATGCAAACGAACGGGCATGAGACGAGCTTTCCAACGCGCTCTCACTTTGCCGGATCGGAGGTCAGATCAAAAAGTTTTGCGCGGGTGCAGTCTCGGAAGCTTTCATAGATCGTTGATAGAAGGGAAATTGCGCGGAAAACACTGAACGAGAAAGCTCGGCAATTTGACACGCCGAAAATCGTTCATATACTGCATACGCCGGTTTAGTGTGGAGGCAAACGAACGGGCATGAGACGAACTTTCCAACACGCCCTCACATGGCTGGCTGTCTTCATTTTAAGAAAAAGGACCGCCCCATGAAAAGAATGTAATAGTCACCCCACGTAGAAGTCCCGGATGATATTATAGGGAGGAGGCAAAATCCAAGAAAGGCTCAAAATATGAAAATGTTGCGAAATTCGGCTTACCCACAAATCAAGTCGAAAGCGTTTGACCCTGCCGAAGTGTTCTGGTCGATAGAATTGAGTGTGCAAGACCGAATGCGCCGGGTAGGGCAGGGGTCTGACACGATAAAAAACAAGCCAGATTCGGCTTACCGCTCGACATATAAAGTGCCCTAGAGGATTTGCCCACCCACGGCGGTGCTGCGAAAGAACGCTTCCTTGCACGGGTCGCGGGAGCTCGCTTGTAGGGCCGAAGTTAGCGGTGGAGCTTCGAGACAGACCGTTTGCTTGCCGCAAATCGGCTTCTTCCCGGCAGGTTGGAGCTTTGATAGGTAGGATGCTGCGAAAGAACGCTTGCTTGGCCGGGTCGCGGGGGCTCGCTGGTAGGGCCGAAGCTAGCGGCGGAGCTTCGAGACAGACCGTTTGCTTGCCGCAAATCGGCTTCTTCCCGGCAGGTTGGAGCTTTGATAGGTAGGGGTGCTGCGATAGAACGCTTGTGTGCCCGTGTCGCGGGAGCTCGCTGGTAGGGCCGAAGCTAGCGGCGGAGCTTCGAGACAGACCGTTTGCTTGCCGCAAATCGGCTTCTTACCGGCAGGTTGGAGCTTTGATAGGTAGGGGTGCTGCGATAGAACGCTTGTGTGCCCGTGTCGCGGGAGCTTGCTGGTAGGGCCGAAGCTAGCGGCGGTGCTTCGAGACTGACTTTTCTCGTGGGTTGAGAAGTGCCCCTTCTGTTTAAAATGACCACAGCCAGTCATGTGAGGGCGCGTTGGAAAGCTCGTCTAATGCCCATTCTTTTGTTTCATCACTCAACCGGCTCCATAACGACATTGAAAAAATCGAATGTTCAATGTTCAATGTTGCTTCTCATAACAACATTAAAAGAAGTTCAATGTCCAATGTTCAATGTTGTTTTTCATAACGACATTGAAAAAATCGAATGTTCAATGTTGCTTTCTATAACTACATTCAAAAAAATCGAATGTTCAATGTTCAATGTTGTTTTCCAAAACTACATTAAAAAAAATCCAATGTTCAATGTTCAATGTCGTTTTCCAAAACTACATTAAAAAAAATCCAATGTTCAATGTTCAATGTTGTTTTCTAAAACTACATTCAAAAAAATCGAATGTTCAATGTTGTTTTCTAAAACTACATTAAAAAAATCGAATGTTCAATGTTGTTTTCCAAAACTACATTCAAAAAAATCGAATGTTCAATGTTGTTTTCCAAAACTACATTAAAAAAAATCCAATGTTCAATGTTGTTTTCTAAAACTACATTCAAAAAAATCGAATGTTCAATGTTGTTTTCCAGAACTACATTCAAAAAAATCCAATGTTCAATGTTCAATGTTGTTTTCTAAAACTTCATTCAAAAAAATCCAATGTTCAATGTTCAATGTTGTTTTCCAAAACTACATTCAAAAAAATCCAATGTTCAATGTTCAATGTTGCTTTCTATAACTACATTAAAAAAAATCGAATGTTCAATGTTGTTTTCTAAAACTACATTCAAAAAAATCGAATGTTCAATGTTGTTTTCCAAAACTACATTAAAAAAAATCCAATGTTCAATGTTCAATGTTGTTTTCTAAAACTACATTCAAAAAAATCCAATGTTCAATGTTCAATGTTGTTTTCTAAAACTACATTCAAAAAATCCAATGTTCAATGTTGCTTTCTATAACTACATTCAAAAAAATCGAATGTTCAATGTTCAATGTTGTTTTCTAAAACTACATTCAAAAAAATCGAATGTTCAATGTTCAATGTTGTTTTCCAAAACTACATTCAAAAAAATCGAATGTTCAATGTTGTTTTCCAAAACTACATTCAAAAAAATCGATTGTTTAATGTTGTTTTCTAAAACTACATTAAAAAAAATCGAATGTTCAATGTTGTTTTCCAAAACTACATTAAAAAAAAATCCAACGTTCAATGTTCAATGTTGTTTTCCAAAACTACATTCAAAAAAATCCAATGTTCAATGTTCAATGTTGTTTTCTAAAACTACATTCAAAAAATCCAATGTTCAATGTTCAATGTTGCATTCTATAACTACATTCAAAAAAATCGAATGTTCAATGTTCAATGTTGTTTTCTAAAATTACATTAAAAAAATCGAATGTTCAATGTTCAATGTTGTTTTCCAAAACTACATTCAAAAAAATCCAATGTTCAATGTTGTTTTCTAAAACTACATTCAAAAAAATCGAATGTTCAATGTTCAATGTTGTTTTCCAAAACTACATTCAAAAAAATCCAATGTTCAATGTTCAATGTTGTTTTCTAAAACTACATTCAAAAAAATCCAATGTCCAATGTTCAATGTTGTTTTCTAAAAATACATTCAAAAAATCCAATGTTCAATGTTCAATGTTGCTTTCTAAAACTACATTTAAAAAAATCCAATGTTCAATGTTGTTTTCTAAAACTACATTAAAAAAATCAAATGTTCAATGTTCAATGTTGCTTTCTATAACTACATTCAAAAAAATCCAATGTTCAATGTTCAATGTTGTTTTCCAAAACTACATTCAAAAAAATCCAATGTTCAATGTTCAATGTTGCTTTCTATAACTACATTCAAAAAAATCGAATGTTCAATGTTCAATGTTGTTTTCTAAAACTACATTCAAAAAAATCGAATGTTCAATGTTCAATGTTGTTTTCCAAAACTACATTCAAAAAAATCCAATGTTCAATGTTGTTTTCTAAAACTACATTCAAAAAAATCGAATGTTCAATGTTCAATGTTGTTTTCCAAAACTACATTCAAAAAAATCCAATGTTCAATGTTCAATGTTGTATTCTAAAACTTCATTAAAAAAAATCCAATGTTCAATGTTCAATGTTGTTTTCCAAAACTACATTCAAAAAAATCCAATGTTCAATGTTCAATGTTGTTTTCCAAAACTACATTCAAAAAAATCCAATGTTCAATGTTCAATGTTGCTTTCTATAACTACATTCAAAAAAATCGAATGTTCAATGTTCAATGTTGTTTTCTAAAACTACATTCAAAAAAATCGAATGTTCAATGTTGTTTTCCAAAACTACATTCAAAAAAATCCAATGTTCAATGTTCAATGTTGTTTTCCATAACTACATTCAAAAAGTTCAATGTCCAATGTTCAATGTTGTTCCCCATAACGACATTGAAACAATTTGAATGTTCAATGTTCAATGTTGCTTTTCAAAACTACATTCAAAAAATCCAATGTTCAATGTTCAATGTTGTTTTCTAAAACTACATTCAAAAAATCCAATGTTCAATGTTCAATGTTGCTTTCTATAACTACATTCAAAAAAATCGAATGTTCAATGTTGTTTTCTAAAACTACATTCAAAAAAATCGAATGTTCAATGTTCAATGTTGTTTTCCAAAACTACATTCAAAAAAATCGAATGTTCAATGTTGTTTTCCAAAACTACATTCAAAAAAATCGAATGTTCAATGTTGTTTTCTAAAACTACATTCAAAAAAATCGAATGTTCAATGTTGTTTTCCAAAACTACATTCAAAAAAATCCAATGTTCAATGTTGTTTTCTAAAACTACATTCAAAAAAATCGAATGTTCAATGTTGTTTTCCAAAACTACATTAAAAAAAATCGAATGTTCAATGTTGTTTTCCAAAACTACATTCAAAAAAATCCAATGTTCAATGTTGTTTTCTAAAACTACATTCAAAAAAATCCAATGTCCAATGTTCAATGTTGTTTTCTAAAACTACATTCAAAAAATCCAATGTTCAATGTTCAATGTTGCTTTCTAAAACTACATTCAAAAAAATCCAATGTTCAATGTTCAATGTTGTTTTCTAAAACTACATTCAAAAAATCCAATGTTCAATGTTCAATGTTGCTTTCTATAACTACATTCAAAAAAATCGAATGTTCAATGTTCAATGTTGTTTTCCAAAACTACATTCAAAAAAATCCAATGTTCAATGTTCAATGTTGCTTTCTATAACTACATTCAAAAAAATCGAATGTTCAATGTTCAATGTTGTTTTCTAAAACTACATTCAAAAAAATCCAATGTTCAATGTTCAATGTTGTTTTCCATAACTACATTCAAAAAGTTCAATGTCCAATGTTCAATGTTGTTCCCCATAACGACATTGAAACAATTTGAATGTTCAATGTTCAATGTTGCTTTTCAAAACTACATTCAACAAAATTAAATGTTCAATGTTTAATGTCGTATGTAGTGCCAACTTCACGCTGCTAATTATTTTTGTAAGTGACCATGCACTTATCGCAACTTCTTGCGCTGGCAATCACGATACTCTCCGAAATATCCCACAAAATGATCGGTATAGCTAAATACCAATCCGCGAGTAACTATACCCAAAAAAGATTATGTGTAAACTGCGGACCGCTGCGGACCTATTTGCGGGTCTATATATAGATATGTTATCAGTGCTGTTTTAACATTCGTTATTAATCATTTGTTTAATCATCGAAAAATAGCTAAGTAAAACTAGAAATGTGTCCATGAGACACGGGTGCCCCCCTTAATAGCACATAATCCCATCCTTAAAGGGACTGCCTCACGTATTGTTGTATTGCAAAATAAAATTAAATTGTCAAATATTCATGTAATTTTGGTATAGTTTCCTGTATATGCCATAAACAACCACATTGACATAAAAATAACTTGGGAAACATCGGCTTTTTGTAGTAATTTAGGATTTTTACACGCAAAATTCTATAGGGTATTAATACCCTATAGAATTAGCACTACTATCACTTAAATTGCCTGAAATTTGTTTCCATTCGATGAAAACGAATTGCGAAATGAACCGAATACCTCATAGGTGTTTCGGCTTTAGTTTGTTGAAGTAACAGTTTGATCACGTGTGATTTACATAGTTCACAGAACATTTTGGAAGGAAACAATATTTTCAAAGAGAAAAATACTGAGTGCCAAATATCAAGGGTGATTTAATTTGCTTATATGCCATAAATCTTTCATAAAGCAACCACCAGTGACTTTCTATTATTTAAATACTTGGTTAGGTATGAAAATTACGTCATACAAAAATTTTAGCCCGATCTGTGAAGCAGCACCTTTAAAGGTCATCTATACATTGAGATTGTTAATCAGTGATAGTTTGAACAAATGCCATTCAGCAGTTTGTGGGGAGTTCACCACCCCAATATTTTTCACGATGGGGTATATAGTAAAACTACCAAAGGGCCATAACTCTGATCAAAATTGACACAGCAAAAACTCCATCCTTTACAGTAAACTATACATTTGGATTGTTCATCTGTGAAAGTTTGAAGAAATTCCACTTAGTGGTTTATGAGGAGTCTTTGACAAGATATGCGAATATTGAGCATGCAGTATCAATATTTGATAATGAGTTTTTGCTTGACTGAACAAGTTGACTGAACCATTGCCTTTTGTATACACCAAGCACCTTATTTAAAACATATCCTGGCCGTTTCATAAAGAATCTACTAAAAATCTATTATAAAGTCATTTTAATTATATTAATTATAATTGTCAAGATTTAAGAACAGTTTTCTACTTGGAATTATGAATACATACAATGTAGTATTAAAGAATAGAATAGAATAGAATAGAATAGAATAGAATATAGTTTATTTGCATATTCAGTCCTGAAAAGGACTTTTTACAAAGCAACATTAATACAATTACATAAATACATTGTAGCATGGTGATATATGACGGGAAAATATGCGATATGATATTATACCAAATTAGAAAAAATCTTTTATATATGTAACCGAGGTATATATGTATGAGACGAATTTAGGCCCGGGTTCGGGAGAGACGGTATTTTTTTTTTTTAGAAAATTTATAGTTTATGTACTGATATTATATGTTAAGCACAACCGCTCTTATTATCCGAGAGATTGTACATTACATACAATATAATTGTACAAAGAAACATAGTTTATGAAATACAAATGTATAGTGTTTCCATTATAAAGTTTACCTTGTCGAAACGAAATACAAGGCATACTTAATGGTGTAAGGTTACATTTATAAATGATTTAAATAACATATTTGAAATAAAAATGCAATACATGTATTAATGCACATGACAAAATAACAATAAAATAAATGATAATCGACAAATGACAATAAACAAACATTTAAGATACGGTATATGTACATGTTAAACGTGTTAATGATCTATCAATACAATTACGATAACATGGCATGAAGTTGTCTTCTTTCGATGAAAGCATGGTGAATAAAAGTGGCAAGGTTTCTAATATCAGATACATTTTCACTAGTAATTAATTGTATAAATTTAAACATATTTGGATGTCTCCAATAATAAGGTTTAAGTAATTTTTCACGAATCTCTGAATAAATTGGACATTGAATGATAAAATGATATTCGTCCTCTAACAAGTTGCATGCAATACATAAACGTTCATTAAAAGGAACCGGTTGGGGTTTTTTCCATCTCCCTGTTTCTACATAGAGCCTATGCGAAGACATTCTTAATTGTGACATAGATATTCTATACTTTTTAATGTTGATAATCTCAAGATATTTATTGTGAGTAAAGTTAGTGAAGGTTTTAAAGAACAACGCCCTTGATGAGTTTTCTAATCTTGAATTAAAATCCTGAATCCAGGTATCACGAATCCTCTGTTTCACCAATGCCAGAAAATATTTATCATTGACTACGCCTTGGCTTAACCAAGCATCGTGAAAGCCAAGTTTAGATAAGAGAAGCTTAACGCTTGAGACCCAGTTTACCGTGCGCGGATTTAATTCAATATCATTTTTAAGTAATACATAAGCTTGTTTAATATATTTTCTGTCTTGTGCATAGCATATTTTTAACCAATATTTAATTATGTTGTACATTCTAGAAGCTTCCATATCATATCTGCCTAGCTCACCATACACAAAGTCGTTTTGTGTCGATAATTTAACACCAAGTAGACGTTTACAGAAATGCAGGTGTGTTTTTTCAACATCAGTCGCTTTATAAAAACCCCATACTTCGGATGAATAATTTAGAATTGGGTTTATCAATTTATCAAAAAGTTCAAGTGTATGTTTTGGAGATAAATCAGTAAATTTATATAGTCGTTTGTTCATTTCAAAAATTGCTTTAAGAGCCTGACCAGCTAACATTTTGTCTTGACCCTTGAAAGAACCACCCGGTGTGAAAACAGCCCCAAGATATTTGAATGTATTTACAATCTCTAATTCGATATTTTTGTAAGTGAATTTCATGTTTGCGGGTAAGCGACCGCCCTTTCAAAAGACTACAATTTTTGTTTTACCAGTATTGACTTCAAGTTTCCATTTGTCACAGTACTCTGAAAGAACTTCTAAAGCATGTTGTAAACCATCACTAGTTTTAGAGAATATAATTATGTCATCTGCGTATAGCAAGAGACATATTTTTAGATTACCAAGATCTATATCATTTACACCTTTTGCAACAAATTCTTGTTCTATGTCATTAAGAAACATACTAAATAAAAATGGAGACAAACTTTCGCCTTGTCGGACGCCAAGATTGCACGAAAAAGCTTCGCTAACCTCATTAAAAAGTTTGACTCTAGACGATATACCTTTGTACATGGATTGTATGACATTTAAAATATTACCTCGTACGCCATAATTAATTAACTTGTACCATAAAATATCACGAACGATGAAATCAAAAGCTTTTTTGAAATCGACAAAAGCGCAAAATAGTTTTTCATTATTATCAAGAGAGTGTCTAATCAGTGAATTAAGTACAAAAATGTTGTCAATAGTTCCCATTTTATTTCTGAACCCTGCTTGCGCTTCAATATAAATTTCGTATGTTTCTGCCCATGTATCAAGCCTTGTGTTTAAAACACGAGTGAATAATTTCCCCAAAGTACTCAAAAGCGTAATGCCGCGATAATTAGATGGGTCATCTCTATTGCCACTCTTGTGTATCGGTACAATGTAGCCTTCACTCCATGTTTGTGGGAAATAACCAATACGGAGACATGCATTGAATAGCTTATCGATATAGGGTAAAATCTGATCCATTCCGTATTTGAAAAATTCGTTTAAAAATAAATCTGGGCCAGCAGCACTATTTGTTTTTAGTTGTTTAAATAACACCCCTGTTCTGTTCAGTACAGTTGTACTTGTAATATAACTGATGTTATCATGTGTCACGTGGCTAACAACTACGAGGGTCGTTTATTTAATACCCGGACGATCGCCATAGCACTTGATTGGAACATGCAATTGTAATAAGTTTTAGTTTTAGACTTACTCACCAACTTGATAATTTGAAAAAAAATTGGTATAATTTCATTTAACCAAACACAAACTGTGGTTACTAAAGTAACCCAACTAAGGACCCAGTCCAGGTTTTCAGTGAAAGGTAGAGCGTTGAAGACAGGGTGTGTGGTATAATTGCCTATTTTCTACGGAAAACATCATATAACGTTATGTCTACATCTACGTTATTATGTTATATATGTACTGTTACTGTGTGTGAAGTGTGTTTAGTGACAACGGGCGAATATTATACAATTTCGTACAAGTATTAGTCATACACCTGTAAAACTAAAGAATCTATTTTAGAGAAGTATGGTGTCGCTGCAGAGCTATAAGAGGTCGATAGTGCGATAATGAAAAGTCGATACTAAGATAGTGAAAACGCGATAGTACAAAACCACGATAGCACGATATGAAAACATGAAACAACGAAAGTACGATAATGAAAAGTCGATATTATTTCGCGTTTTCACAATCGTACTATCGACTTTTCACTATTAAAAGAATAATGAATAATACTAATGAAAAGTCAATAGTACGATAGTGAAAAATCGATAGTATTGTTATGCCCCAAAACTCACTGAAAATTGTGTTTAAATTGTGTTGCACTGTTTGCTAACATGCTGATGAATTTACCCTGGTTGTAACACATTGTTTACTATATCATGATATTTGGGACATGCAAATGACATTTTTCATATAATTGCTTTCTTTGTAATCATTGTGTTGCTCATCAATATCAGAATATAGTATCAATGTAGTAAACTTGATTAGCCGAGCATAGCCTTTATTTGTCAGTCAGCTTTCTGCTGAAACATGAAGACATATGTGTGTCTCCAACCATGTTTGAACCCGGGTGACCAGATCAGACAGTAAGCGCGCTAACCATTAAGCTATGGAGGCCTACACTTAATCACTAGCATATTTTTTAAATGAAACAATTTCTATAATTTGATTTTAGAAATTTTATCATCAATCTAATAATTACCATGTTTATAAAAATTGAACAAATGTATGTATTTTATAAAAACAGTTATCTCCAATATTTTTAAAGACGATTTTGAAGTCATTGACAAATATTATATAGTAATGGTTTATATACATAATACTGGTGAAATACATAGCAAACTTGAAACACAAATCGAGCAATTAATTGTTTTATTATTATACAAATAAATAAATGTACAATCAAAGCAAGTCATAATTAAATGTCAATATTTTTAATAATAACCTCAGGAGTTCCATTTGACTCGGGAGCAGGGGTTCTGACCCTTGAAAATTCCAAAAAAGCCACATTTTGACCCTTAAGATTTTGGTTTGAAGGGTCATTTTCTAACGCATATTTTGTCAAATTGGGGTTGAATGAGCCTTACATATTTGGGGTTGAATGAGTTTGGGGTTTAATAATACTTAAAATCGCTTGGGGTTGAATGAGCTTGGGGTTGAATAAGCCTGCTTCCGTAGGCATACTTACGACCTTCTAAATTGTCCTTATTTTCAAAATTTGCAACAAATTAAAGAATAAGCTTAAACAAGAAATTACGGCATTTCATTATCTTACAGTATGCATGTACTTTACTTACATCAATAAGCATCAATTTATCATAATGCAGCAGAAGAACTGTAGAAAATCACCATTCATTGCTTCGTGCAAAACTCGTTCCATGTCACGTGATGTTCTGGACACGTTTTCATGGGGGAGCGCTATACGTAGCGCTTTCCATGGGAGGTAATCCTTGCCTTCTATATTCAATTAAACGGGGGGGGGGGTAACTGAATAAAAGCGCTTGGTAGAACTTTGCTTAGGCAACGGACCCCATACCATTTACACATGCAGCTTAATTTTGAACAAGTAAATGTGTTACGACACAAATGCCCTATAGCCATTCACGATATTCTCGTGATATATGTGCTCACCTATTTACCAGTTTACACACCAAAACCACAGGTATTTGTATCATTGATAAAGATTTATTTTACAGAAATTGATATATTGAAATTCCAAAGAATACAGGAAAGTGTAAATCCTTGTAAATTCATATGTAGATCGATAAAGTTTACAAAAATGCACTTTGAGACTAGGAGATAAATTTCTCTTAATTTTGTCTTTATTCTTTTTTCAACGATACAAATGCGACTAACTAATCACCTGGCTGTGACCACAACTCATCGAGGTCGTAAAATTTGAATGTTTCTGACATTTAGCCTAAAAACAGCTCAAAGGCGACATTTTAGCAATGTTAAATGCGCATCAACGATAAAAGGCCATTCCTTTAATTGAATGAAACAACAACATGGTCAATAACTTGGTACGATTAAATATTTACACAGTCACAAATTGGTAAATGTCCATGTTTTTTAAACAAGCACATACAAATCACAGTAAACTGATATTTCAGGTTGTTCCTTTTGCACCCACAAGATTGGTGTCTAACATGTCTAATTTAGGTTTATGTTTTAGTCTATGATAACATGTACCAGTCAAGATAGAAACTAGGCTGCCAGTATCAAAGACAGAAACTGGACTGCCAGTATCAAAGACAGAAACTGGACTGCCAATATCAAGGATAGAAACGTGGCTGCCAGTATCAAATACAGAAACTGGGCTGCCAGTATCAAGGATAGAAACGTGGCTGTCAGTATCAAATTCAAAGACTTCGTTGCCAGTATCAAGGTTAGAAACGTGGTTGCCAGTATCAAAGACAGAAACGTGGCTGCCAGTATCAAAGACAGAAACTGGGCTGCAAGTATCAAGGATAGAAACGTGGCTGTCAGTATCAAATTCAGAGACTTCGTTGCCAGTATCAAGGATAGAAACGTGGTTGCCAGTATCAAAGACAGAAACTGGGCTGTCAAGATCAAAAACAGAAACTGGACTGCCAGTATCAAGGATAGAAACGTGGCTGTAAGTATCAAATTCAGAGGCTTCGTTGCCAGTATCAAGGATAGAAACGTGGTTGCCAGTATCAAAAACAGAAACTGGGCTGTCATGATCAAAGACAGACACTGGACTGCTAGCATCAAAGACAGAAACTGGGCTGCCAGTATCAAAGACAGAAACTGGCATGTAATGATCAAAGACAGAAACTGGGCTGCCAGTATCACCTAACAATGTCTGAATATGAGACCTGACACATGAAATTGTATTATTAGTCAATCCAGTTTTAGGATTTAAATACAGACTGTTGGTTGATTCACATTTTAAGTTTTCATTATGAGACTTATTTCCTATATCCTCACTTTGTTCTGCAGTATCAAATTCAGAGACTTCGTTGCCAGTATCAAGGATAGAAACGTGGTTGCCAGTATCAAAGACAGAAACGTGGCTGCCAGTATCAAAGACAGCAACTGGGCTGCAAGTATCAAGGATAGAAACGTGGCTGTAAGTATCAAATTCAGAGACTTCGTTGCCAGTATCAAGGATAGAAACGTGGTTGCCAGTATCAAAGACAGAAACTGGGCTGTCATGATCAAAGACAGACACTGGACTGCTAGCATCAAAGACAGAAACTGGGCTGCCAGTATCAAAGACAGAAACTGGACTGCCAGTATCAAGGATAGAAACGTGGCTTCCAGTATCAAAGACAGAAACTGGGCTGCCAGTATCAAAGACAGAAACTGGCATGTACTGATCAAAGACAGAAACTGGGCTGCCAGTATCACCTAACAATGTCTGAATATGAGACCTGACACATGAAATTGTATTATTAGTCAATCCAGTTTTAGGTTTTAAATACAGACTGTTGGTTGATTCACATTTTAAGTTTTCATTATGAGACTTATATCCTATATCCTCACTTTGTTCTGCAGGATTACATTGTTTAGGTTTATAAGACCTTTCTACTGGCTGAGTAATTACTTCCTGTTTACCTTGGTATTAAATTTTGTACATGTTTACTTTGCCAATCTCAGTTTGAAGTAACTGCTTAGAAAACTTAAGACTTAACCTTGTATTTTTCAAAGAAATCTTTGCCTAGAATACTAATGGTTTCCTCTATATCAGCTATGATGAAGTCAAAACGAAAGGTTAAATGATCAAGGTCAACATTGAGAGAACATTTCCTTAAAGTTTGTGTACTGACACCATTCGCATCAAAGAGTGTTTCATATGTCAATTTGGATTGATTTTAAGCCTACTGAAACACTTCGTAGAAAGGATTGATACAGGACTTCCTGAGTCAATTAGCATATAATCCCTAACTTGGTCAATGGCAGTATGTACATTGTATGAGAGTCAATCAATATATAATGCAAACCCCGTAGCAAGAAGCACGATATATATTGCCTAACTCTGTTGTTAATTCATTTTACTTTGTTCCCACTTGCCAGGAGATTGTAATGGCTCAATATTATCATGATTTGATTTGAACCTTTGAGCTAAATATTTGTCCGGAACATACACAACAACATTTTCTGGGTGTGATATTTGAATTTCAAGTATTTTGCGTGGAATATTGACGGGTTCATTAGCTTACTATTGATTCACTATGAGTACAGGTTTAGTCACATGATTCGTCGCGTTTCCTGATTTACTAACGTCATTATTATCTACTTTAACTTAATGTCTTGTAAAGCCTGTTTAGTACATGTGTCAATATTTGGTCTAGCATCCAATTCGGGGACTGACGTTTTGGCCTCAACATCATGCGTTAGTTGTCGTTGTCCTGAAGACGTTCAACACCGGCTCTCATCATGACCCGAACGGTTGCAATAACTACATATAAAACCTTAGATCTAGAGTAAAACTTTCTATGATTCCATTGCGGATGAGGGGAATTTCTCTCCGATCCACTTTGATATCCTGAGTTATATCTTGTACTTGGCTGAGTGTCATATGAATATTGCTCCCTAGCATTACATTATGGTTCCATTGATTGGTTAGGAATTGAGTAATTGTTCCCATCATCAATATTACGGGATGCAGTACCTCTATTATGATGGTAGTGGGAAATGAAGCCCTTTGCTCTCTTTGGTTTATGGTTTGGTCAACTACAGCAGCGGCTTTAATACCTCAACACTAAATTCAGATTTTGGATTAGTTGGCCAAAGGGAAGAAACTACATGTTCCTTTGGTAAGTGAGTTGTCCCCCTTAGATCCTCATCAATGGGTTTCGAAACCTTATCAAGAGACCCTTGTAATGTTGTGTATTCCACCGCAGCACTAATAGCCACGTCCACAGAAATGGGATGGGAAAACTGCACATGCTTCTGCAATTCAAAGTTACCTAACCCATGAATGTATTGATCAATAATGCATGATTCCAACGCATTACTAGGCATGGCAGGAAATGCTCTTTGACCTAATATTCGCAAGGCGTAACCATAACCAGATACTAATTCACCTTCAATACGTTTTCTATTACGGAATTCGCGCCGATAATCAAGTTCTCGCTCATGAGGCCTAAATATTTGTGTTAACACGCGTTTGATTTCAAAATAGTCATCTAACGGTTCAGGTCTTAAGGTTGAAAGTAAAGGGTGAGCTTCGCCCCGCAAATTAATGGACAGCATGCATGCTCTGTGGGTATTATCCCACCTATTCCATGTAGCTATCTGTTCAAAATGTATGATATAGTCAGACCATTCACAGGAAGAACCATCAAATGTATCTGGTTTTATTAGTCGAGTTTCTAAAATCATTGTTATTGCTCGGTTTCTCAAATGTACCGTGACTATTCATCATCTGTGGTAGAGTATGTGAAGGATACATCCCTACAGTAAATAGTTACAATTACCAGTCTGACATGGCCTATCTTGAGTAATAACTCTATTAAACCCATAAAGACATGGTGTGTGTGTGTACCTTTAAGCCTTCATGTGGTCTCATACTTGTATATTGCCCATGAAAATGACCATCATCGGTACCAACTACCCTGTTATATCCTCCATATTGATTATCTCTATAATGTTTAAAATATTGCCCATCATATTACGACCATTCCTCCTGGTAGCTCCTGATGACACCATGAGGCTTTAAATATTTTAAAACAAGCGGGCCTCTTTTGCCAGTTTGGTAAGAGTATCACGGTTCAACACGGTTCGTCTTGCCGATCCAGTGTTGTTACGGTTGTACGACGGTTCACTGACCCGGGTATATCGAGTAAGATTCGATTCATCCCGGTAAACATAAACGGGTTCGACACATAAACCTGCAGTGATTAAAACCTGTTTTCAAAAAATATTTTTTTTATTTCTACTGTGTATATTTCATACAATATATATGGACATAGTAGAATTAAAAAAAAAAGATTTTGAAAGCAGTTTTTAATCACTGCAGGCTTATGTGTCGAACCCCTTTGTATTGGGTAAACCCCTAATAACTGTGGATACGTCTGGACTAAAACTAGAACAGTAATACTACAAATGAGTGTTTATAAAGGATTGCGACATTTAGCGTTGATGTTGCGACATTTAACGTCAGGCCAGTTTGTTGCGACATTTAACGTCACAGATGCGACATTTAGCGTCAAGGGGATTGCGACATTTAGCGTCGGTTGCGACATTTAGCGTCAGCCTGGCGACATTTAACGTCAAGTGCGACATTTAGCGTCGATGCGACATTTAACGTTGCTACACCGTTCCATCCTGTGATCATCTGCAGCATCTGCATCACTGCCACGAACAGTTTGGAAGTGTTTATAGTATTCAATTCTAATGTTTCAAATCTACATTTTCCTGGAACTATTTAGAGTATAAGAGTATATGTGTAGCTAGCTTACAGGACCATATTAACCGCATTAGTGAATTTTCAGAAGCAACAGGTATGAAGCTTAATTTAGATAAAAGCAAAATAATGGTGTTCAGAAACTCCGCCCCCTTAGAAACAATGAAAAGTGGTATTACCGCGGCAATAAACTTGACGTCATTTCTCAATACAAATACTTGGGCGCTTTCTTTACTCCAAAACTGTGTTGGACAAAAACTAGCGAATCCGATTATGTTATCCTTACAAGCTTCTAAAGCTGTTAATGTAATATTTAACTTCCAACGACACTATGGATATTGTTGCTATTAAGAAGCATTTTAACTGTTCGACTCCATAGTTATACTATAGAGCTATACTCGTGAATTCATCGGACATTTGGGGTTATCAGTATTGCAAGGAAATCGAGCGCGTACAAGCAAGATTCTGCAAACGCATCTGTTGTCTAAATCAAAACGTAGCGAACTAACTAGCTATAAGCGAATGTGGGAAAACTCCTTTATCCATATCGTATATGACAAAGTGCATTAAGTTTTGGATAAAAATCACATCCTTACCAAACAATATACAGTGTTACAACATGTTGAGAAGTTTAGACGACAGTGGGACGCACGACTTGGGCAACTATTCCAGTAAGGATTCGGATATGTCTGAATTGCAAACGAGGTCGGAGATAGTGACTCTTTTATACAAAAGTTTCCTTACGACTGAAGGATTGTGCTCAACAAAACATTTTCGAAGCGATTCATTCTTCCCCAAAGGCGATATCCTACAAACTGTTTAAAACTGCACTTATCCCCAGAAACTTACCTATCATTACCTATAGCATACAAGTTGAAACGAACTCTCGCGAAATTCCGCTGTTCAAGTCACGACTTGATGATTGAGAAAGGTCGTCACATGAACGTAAAAAGAGATTTCAGGTTTTGTCGTTATTGTCTGAATCATAATATTTATGTAGTTGAAAATGAATATCATTTTGTTCTTATTTGCCCCCTGGGTTAAGACAGGTTAAGAGAACAATATTGCAGACAAGAATGGACAAATAGAATACCGTGTGAGCGTACCTTTGTGAAAATTATGTCTGATGGAACTAAAGAGAGTGTTTTGCTTTAGCGAAATATATTGAACGACACAATACAGATGATTTCAGTGACCTATTCAAATAAGACAATCCTAAGATGATTGCATACATGAACACTAATATGAACTAATGCACAGCATATGTAGCGGACTATGTCAGTTGTCCTACATTATTTGTAACATGCTCATCTAGTACTTGATTTTTTGGTGATGCATAACTTCACAAAAAATTGTTTGGTTACGAAGTTACGAATCTGGAGCAAGCCGTTTCCAAAAGGCGCTACCGAACGCTTTCCTACGTCTATGCAACCTATCGAAGCGGTTCGTTGCACAAGGAAGCGCGTGATAGCGGTTTGATACGAAATATTGGGTACAAAGTAACGAAAGACGATACAAATCTGCTATCGTTTGTCAGTCCGAATGCACACGAATAATACACGTTTTTCAATTTGTTTAATTCTAGGTCTACTTAATTCAGGGGTTACTAATTTAAAAATGAATAATTAATAGATATAAACACAGATAACAACTGATTTCTAGGCCTTATTTGATATTTTATCTTTTTTTAATGGGTTGCATGACCAGATAGTACTTTTGTTTAAAAGAAAAGGCTATTTTCATTTCAATTAATCATATTACGATTAAATATCAAACATCTTAAATCTTAATCACCTTTTTTCGTTAAATAAACCCTGCAAATCGTCACAACATAAAAGAGATTTAGACGGAAAATTACGGGTTTTATTGTATCCAATAACGACAACAACAACATGTAATTAGTTTTCGCGACCTTCATCCCGCGAATATTTTTTGACGAGTTTGGAGGGATTTTTTAATTACATCTCGGCGAGGAATAACGAAAATGCATTTGTTTTACTTTCTTTACAATAACCTACAACTACGATGTGGATTATCACCGTCCGGTCTAGATACCACGCATGTTATTTTTAATTAACATGCGTGTAGATACGTTAATACCCGCACTGACTTTAATTAATTGTATTGCAAACTTTGCGATGGGAAATAACCGAAACTTGTGTCTTTTTCATTAGATTTTCTTAAGATTGGTTGATATTTCGCGCATATGAACGATTCCCGCTCGACTTACTTCGTTATCTCAGAGTAATCATGTGTCTCATAACAGTTTGTAGCATCGTTTATGCACTGAAAATGTTAAAATTTCCTTCCGAAGTGGGCAAAAAAATGGCTGCCTTTTTTGTGTCCAAACATTTAGGAAATAGCCCTCCCCATATAAAAAGATTGGTTGCATAGCAACCATGGAAGACTGATAATTATTATCTTTTCTTTTCTAGACAGGGGCCTACGCTAGTTTTTGGAATATTTTTAAACATCATTAAAAATAAAAGAAAATTTATGAGCTGCCGAATATCGCATTTTAATTTTTTTTGTTATTCTATTAGCAGCCATTTTCTAGTATCTTTGCTTCAGTGCGGGATTTTAACACAAATTTTTAGATCCATTAGTGAATTCAAACTCTGACCAAACCACGTGCACACGTGTTATCGTAAACCGGATCTAATCAGTTGGGCTTCGCCCAACGTATAGTCCGCTAATAACTGCACATTGTACGTAATTAGTTGTCAGTTATAATCATTATTCCATTCATAAACATTGTTATTTACAACATCCTGTATTACTACATTCGATGCATTTGTATTTTTTGTTTTTTTTGACACTATACATGTGAATTATCATGCTACTTGTATTTTGGGCCGGAGGCCTTATTGCCGACTATATTGCCGGATAATTGATCCGCTCTATGGTAACACCTGTCACGTGATTATTCACTAATAATATATAATGGATTTGGAAATTTGTGTTACATAAAGAACAAGACAAATTTTTGATGCAATGCATCAAAGTAGCCGCAATTTTGTGGTTTACATGGCATGAATACTGTTATATCAAGCATAAACTATAACCCTGTTATAAATTCTAAACAACTGAAATCTCTAACGTTTCATTCAGATAGAATCAAATTGAGCGGGAAATATTCCAATATACACAGGTATTTGACATTATATACTGGGAGTCACTGAAAAGTTACCACTTATATATATCTTAGTATTTTGTATACAATATGACCTATCGGTACAAAAGTTTTCTAGTGTGTGCATTTGAATATTGTTAAATAGGATAGCTGTGACTACTCAGTGGGGTCCAAAAACATAGTTGTGTTCGGCTTTTAACACAGTGTAACGTGAATTTTAAATATAAGAGCCAATTGACAGGATGGTACCTAACTTTTCATTGACGCTGAGTATAAGTAACGTGTATAATAGATCTAGATCTTTTAATTTCTACTTATTGTATAACAGCAATTTCGTTTACAAATGCATTTCCATATGGACGCACAAAACGTTCTAATATACACGTGCTGCACGATATGAAGTAAAAAAACGTAAGTACATGTAGCATGCAACCCTCGCATATATACAATTACAAGCACATTATAAATCACTGAAACATTATTATGTGACCATTCTAAATAGCTTACTGGCATTGGAAACTAGTCATCATTCCTTTGACCAATTAGATGTGCAGTGTTGCAATGTTACCAGATTATTAACATAATTCAAAATAATTTTAAAGTACTTGATAGTTCCACATATTTATTGGATTAAAGTAAAAGTAGAATACAAGGAATCGGTAAAACCGAATTATGCTTCCCAAAATTGGAAATAACATAATACAGATACAGGTAAAAAAAGAAAATAATGGAGAATTATGGTTCTTTGACACCGCACTTCCTCTCAAATGCCATCAATACTGTTCAAGTTAGGGACCTGCCAAGCATTAATTTGTATGAAAAAGGGAGATAATTAAAAAACAATAAAGGTACAGATATTTTTTTTGTGGCACTGCACTTCTCCTCAATGAGATTTATTCACTTATAAAGTTTCAAATCAATACCTCCTATAATGAAGGAGTTATGACCTGGACAAGAAGTAAGTATAAAAGCACAAAAGGCCATAACTCCAAAAATTTACAATAAAGAGTTATGTTTCTTGTGCACCACACTACCTCTCAATGAGATCTATTCACATATGAAGTTTCAAATTGATATCTCTAATACTGTATGTGTTATGGCCCAGGCAAGAATTAAGTATGAAAAATTACAAAGGGAAATAACTAAAAAAATATATAATGTAGGGTTATGGTTCTTTCACACTGCACTTCCCATCAATGAGGTCTATTTACCTATGAATTTTCAAATTGATATCTCTAATACTGTATGAGTTATGGCCCGGACAAGAATTAAGTATGAACAAATAGAAAGGGGAGTAACTAAAAAATATGCAATCAAGAGTTATGGTTCTTGTGCACTGCACTTCCCCTCAATGAGATCTAGTCACCGATGAAGTTTCAAATTGATATCTTTAATACTGTTCAAGTTATGGCCCAGACAAGAATTAAGTATGGAAAATTTAAAAGGGGAATAACTAAAAAAATATGCAATCAAGAGTTATGGTTCTTGTGCACTGCACTTTCCCTCAATGAGGTATATTCATCTAAGAAGTTTAAAATTGATATCTCTAATACTCTTCAAGTTATGGCCCGGACAAAAGTTTTTTTTCTAAATTATTTAGCTCTCAATAAAGCAATTAAAAAAGGTACAAAGGTCTATTTTCATTTTTATATTTTTTTCGAACTGACAAATATTTATTAAGACTGACAAATATTCATTCGGACTGACAACATTTTGTCCGTCATGTGGATAAGGAAAATTATTGGCTTGACTGTCGTGCGGATGAGGAAAATACATGTAATCGGCACAACCGACGTGCGGATAAGAAAATTAATTGGTATAATCATCGTGCAAATAAGGAAAATAATTCAATTATTGGCACAACCGTCTTGCGCATCAGGAAAATAAATTGCACAACCGCCGTGCGGATACTGAAAATAATTTGCTTGACTGTCATGCCCATAAGGAAAATAATTGGCACGACCATCATGCGCATAAGGAAAATAATTGGTAAAACTGTCGTTTGGATAACCAAAGTAATCGGGACGACTGTCAGACGCATAAGGACAATAATAATTGACACAGAAATTAATTGGCACGACTGTCATGTGGGTAAGGAAAAAAATTAGCACGACCGTCATGCAGATAAGGAAGATAATCGACAACACAGGCAATCGTCGTATGATATTTACAATTACCTCCCTTCAATAGACTAAACAGTGTTTATATACAAAGGTCAGTTACTCTGCAAAGACTAAACAACACATGGGTCAAAAACTAGTACACTACCTAGTTTATGGATTTATGGAAGGCAAACTAGGTAGTGTACTAGTTTTTGACCCATGTGTTTTTTAGTCTTTGCAGAGTAACTGACCTTTGTATATAAATACTGTTTAGTCTATTGAAGGGAGTAGGTAATTGTGAATATCATACGACGATTGCCTGTGATCGACAACATACTGTTAAAAAGGATTTCACAAGCATCTGTCGATTAACGATGCTCATCCAAGACTGCCCAGCTCGACTGAATCAAGCTAATGTCATTATAACTTAATATAAGTCTGTGATATTTCTTCATTTTGGTTACTAAACTTTTAAAAGATTTCAGATTAGTGTTAAACTCGTACAGTCACAGTGTAGCACACGACGCCTTGTACTGATGTAAAAAATAGGCGTGTCAAAACGAAATAGCAAAGCACAATAGATGCATAACATTGTTCAAAAGTTATTTACATTTTTTAACATTTTGGGTCGAATCGGTACGGGTACGACAGTGACTTACTTTCACAAAATTCACATTCAAGGTTTAAACTCTGTATCGGATGTTGATGAAATTGCATTTCTACGTTCGTTGTTAGTATTAAAGAAGATTTTCCTTGTTCAACAAGTACTCGCATCGTTTAATCAGTTATTTGCGGCTATTTTTGATAAGATTTTATCAAAACAATGCTATATCTACTTCCGCCGTCATGTTTAAAACGCGGCCAAACTGCGGACAAGTGCGGCCAAATCAAGCAACTTTAAAATCATCAATATATTGTTCATAGCGTTAGAAAATTACTTATATAACCAAACTAAACAGCACAATATCACAATAATTGCTAAAATACTGATATGTTACCGTTAAACTTTTGGAAGCAAGTACCCGGGCCAACCCATTTTTTGGCCGCAGATTCGGCCGCACCGTAGTTTGACCGCGTTTTAAACAAGTCTATTTAGAGTACAGAATTTATAAATAGACAAACTCCGGCGATACAAAATATTTTTAATCAAATTAATGTATAAATTTCAGCAATTTATTTTATTTTCATTATCTATAATAAGAAAATTTATATGAAACTCTATATTATTGTTTTCACGCGAAAAAATCAGCATCATTGGTAAACGAATAAAACTAGCGATAAAACTAGCGATCAGTTCAGTAGTAAAAAAATAGGCACCTCAGCTAGTCTACGCTAAAAGGGATCAGCAATTAAATTATTAAAACGGAAACATTTTTTTATTTTAATTACGAACATTATCCATCGAAAAAATGTCATTTATGGTGGGATCAATAAGAATTTAAATGTGTTTATATAGGTATCAATTTAATATATTCAATATCCACGCAAACAAATTTATTCATTTTATTAACTATCAGTAACTTGTCCTTTCACGTCCAGGGGAGAAATTTGGTTTGTACTACATAAGATAGCCGCCTCAAGGGCGGCTATCAATAATACTGAAATATTTCTGCCAATACAATAACAAAAGTTGTTTAAAATGCGATATTCGGCAGCTAATAACTGTTCTTTTATTTTTTAATAATGTTTAAAAACATTCCAAAACCTAGAGTAGGCCCCTATCTAGAAAACATTATAAAAAGATAATAATTATCAAGACAGTGTGGGAGGTAAGAAATCTGTTGCTTAGAAACAGAGGTATTCCTCCCCTGGTTTTAAGTCAACTTGGACCGCCATCTTGGAAAACAGCGGCGAAAATCTCAGAACGTGGCAGGCTGCCTATATCAGTTAAATTAACTGTTTAGACCATACACATAATCAAAGTAGTTATACAATATGAAGCATGTTTGTATCGTCCTTCGTTACTTCGTACCCAATATTTCGACTGTACATTTATCAATTTTATGTATCATAATATGATCAGCAATCATCTTGTACTGGATGATCATGTTACTGATAATAAAGGAATCTGACAACTGTCTACTGCGGTTTTCAATACTGACCTGTAGTTATTGACCAAAATAAACATGTTTTAGGAGGAAAAATTTAAAAACGCTTAATATAAAATACAGGTGATAGAAATATTTGTCTCGGTGCATTTTGTCTCTGGATATTGCCCTGTAACAACACGGAATAATTATGCTATATGTTTTCAAGTCAAATTTTGGATAATTAATGATAGATCTATGAACAAGACTGCGAAAGTATAGTTGTCTCTTGGACCCAAGACACACAGAGGGTACACAAAACACACCGTTGAGGTCCGTGCTGGTTGATCAAAGTTTCTGTCGTGCTGGTTAAATCCCTTTCACAATTGTCGCATGACGGAGTCGGGACATGCGACAGGTCTTCAATGTAATTTTGTGGACTATCGTGCGTCCGCGTAGCCATGTTCAAAATTTTCTACGTCCGATGTCTGTCGTAGGTTCGTCATGCGACGCTGTATGTCGCCTTGCGATGGGCGCACGATAGACGAACACTTTGTTTGTGATTATAAGGCGAAACCAGATATTTAGAATTATACTGACACTTTTACGGACATTCATTATTGTATGACTGCTGTGAGACAATTGCACAACCACAAAAACAATCCCACGATGCACATAGGAGGCTTGTTAGTATACGTGTCATGTCTCATCATGAACATACAGTAGTTAACTCTTATTTAGTAAAAAATAAGATATCAAAATTGAATGTGCGGTATAATATAAGAAATTGTTCACGTTACTTCAAGCTCAGTGACATTATATGGACTGGCTAGTCAGCTGTATATTAACTCAGCAGTGCTTTGGTCCATATACATTACTAAAGCTGACTAGCCAGTTCATAAAAAGCCATACGGCCCTCAGTGATGTTAACTATAATTTTCTTTATTATTCGAAAAATAAGAGTTTGGTTGGACATTTTCATTAATTATATCCAGCTGCTGAAACTTAGCCAATTGTTCAACACCTATAATAGTTCAATCCTATTTTCATGCGAAAGACGTAGATCGATCGTAGAAACGGCGTACGACATCGGTTCATCGTAAGGCTGTCGTGCGTCAATTGTTATGTTGTGTGAAGAATGTACGTCCATCTTGCAACTGACACATGATAGTTCCCAAATTTGCATCGTAGAGTCGTTACACGCCCATCGTGCGACATGTGACCCCTCCACATAATTACCATTTCCGGACATACGTCGGTACATTACCAAGTAGATTCGCAAGTGTCGTGCGACAAAAAAATCCTACGACAATTGTGAAAGGAGTTTTAACCAGCTTCAAGAGTAAAGACGAAAAAAATGCAAGACAGCTTGTTTAGTTGGGCACTGCGTCTTTATGTGTTTTATGTTTCCTGTGCTCGGTTGGTTCAGTTGGGCATTGTGCGTTGTGTGTTTTTAATGTTTTCTGTGCTCGGCTGGTTAAGTTGAGTGCTGCCTTCCCTGTCTGACTTAATATAATCGTTTTGCACATTATTTAACTTTAATCATTATAATTTTGTAGTGTTGTCAAAAATCAAGCGTCTATATAAATAATTAAGCGTCTAATTCACCATATCGACATTACAGCAAGGTTCGCACAGGCTTTGAAAGGTCCTTGAGTTTTGGTTCAACCTGGAAAAGTTCTTGAATTTAGTGCTATCTTGAAAAAAGGCAAAATAGTGCTTGAATTTAACTGAAAATCCTTGAATTCAGACAAACAGCCTTGAATATCCACAAATGTGTTTGGACATTGTCAAAATGGCACATAATTTATGCGTAAAATCTAAAATATGAAACACCCGTTTAGGTTTGAGTATGTAAGGAATTGAGTGCAATCGGGTACTCCTGTCAGGCAGTGTTATACTATGATGCCATTAGAAACTTTATAAAATGGCAGCGAATAATTCTCGTACAATTTAACCTCGGTTGATGTTAAATGCCTTGAAAATACCTATTCTACTTTGAAAAGGTCTTGAATTATGGTGTGAAAATTTGTATGAACCTTGTATAGGATAAAACCCGTTTTCTGGGATTACGGAATTAATTGAGCGACAATATGCGAGATATTCCGAATATACATCAGGGGGTGGCTGCATATAGCGTATAGAGCAACGAGGCCAAATAATCGCAATTATTTAACCCCAAAGATAATAATTTGTTTTACCTGACAACAATGACAACACTATTGGAAGTATAAAACATTCTTGACGAGCCCACTTGTGGTGTGCGAGATATAGCTGTCGCTTTTGGTGTATGTGCGTAAATGCATCTGTCCGATTTTGTCCGGACCATAACTTTGACCAATCTTGCTTATCTTTGGCATGAATATTCACCTTTGTGAGGAGGAGTGTCATGCATAGCCCCAAATTCCTATCTCAAAGGTCAAGGTCACAATGGAGGTCAAAGGTCAAATTTAAGCTTGTCCAGACCATAACATTGACCAATCTTTTTTATAACGGACTATACGATTCGCTTTATGGTAACACCTGTGTGTCTGTATTTGTCAGAGTTTAAATTGTGTCACAAGCCAACAGTCCTAGAAAGTTACTGAAAAAATGGCCGCCAATAGAATAACTAAGTTATTAAAATGCGATATTTTGAAGCTCATAAATTTTCTTTTATGTTTTAACGACTCCGTAAGATTACCAATAACAGAGTCTCTAGAAAACATTAAAAACTAAGGGAGATAAAAACGCTGTTGCTGTGTGTAGTTTAACCGCCATCTTAAAAAACGCAGAGAAGAACACAGAACGTGTCTATATTCAGTTAAATAACTGATTTTACCATGATCGTACTTGTTTTAAACAAGGAAATCATAATTTATGCACATAATTAACGTAGTTATACAGTAAACTCAACTTCCGATGCTGATAAACAAACCAACCAAACGAAAGTGAAATCGAACAGGAGCCCGTTGCCTAACCAAACCGCTACTGAGCGCTCCGTAGCACCCTGCTATGAAACGGCTTGCTTCAAAAAAGCGCAACGTAGCGAATGAAGCGGTTATATACTATTGGTGAGCGCTTGCGGATAGCGGACCGTTTCGTTTCAAACCGCTATCGAGCGCTTTCTTGTGCAACGGACCGCTTCGGTAGCACCTCGCCTAGCAAAGTGTTAAGAAACGGTATGCTATCAGAGAGCACTGCTCTCTCGTAGCATGTCGTTGCATAGACGTAGGAAAGCGCTCGGTAGCGCCTTTTGGAAACGGCTTGGTTAGGTAACGGGCTCCATGTTCGTAACTTCGAAACCGAACAATTTATTGTAAAGTTATGCATCATCAAAAAAATCCAGTACTAGATGAGCATGTTACAAATAATGTAGGACAACTGACATGGTCCGCTAAAAATAGGCTGTGCCTTAGTTCATATTATTGCGAAATAAATTTTGTCATTGTCATTGTTGATTTGGTTATGGGACAACGTTGTGAAAATTTAAATCTACTTAGGATCGACTTTGGAACTTAAAATTGCAAAAACCTGCATAATGTCAAAAAAATTGAAGCGGTCTTCTTAGAGGAGTTGTACTGTAATTGCATATTCTTTTATTTCCGCTTTCAGAAGGTTTGTTATGATTCCACTTCAAACACTTGACGACGATTTCTGATCATAAGTACGTGTACTTAATCTAACCGGCGACTTGAACCTATAGTAAGTGTATCATCTGTTTATGAAATCTCCTTCAGTCACGAGATATCTGCGCGTTGTGTCATTATTGTGCATATTACTAGTTGGCAATAAATTGGTAGCGTTACTATTATATCGCGATAGTTTTACGAGATGTTACAGTTAATGTTAAATCATAAAATATGCGGTCATAAGATGATGTGGTAACAGGTGTATCCTCGTTGATAAAGGTAAAAGTTGTTATATACTATTATTGGAGAAATCCAAATATGTTTAAATTTATACAGTTAATTACTAGTGAAAATGTATCCGATATTAGAAACCTAGCCACTTTTATTCACCATGCTTCCATCGAAAGAAGACAACTTTATGCCATGTTATCGTAATTGTATTGATAGATCATTCACACGTTTAACATGTACTTATACCGTATCTTAAATTTGTGTTTATTGTCATTTGTCGATTATCATTTATTTTATTGTTATTTTGTCATGTGCATTATTACATGTATTGCAGTTTTACTTCAAATATGTTATTTAAATCATTTATAAATGTAACCTTACACCATTAAGTATGCCTTGTATTTCGTTTCGACAAGGTAAACTTTATAATGGAAACACTATACATTTGTAATTCTTATACTCCGACACGCCCACTGATTCCATTCAAAAAGTGTACATTATTTTCGTAAGCGGACACTTTTGTGAGCTATAAGAAAACTGTTTCACTCATAAAATAATTGCCGTAAATGGTCATTTAGACGAAAACTGACAAATCTGTGTAACAGTTAAATAAAGGACATAGTAACTGATTGCCTAAAGCATAAAACTAGGAGCTAGGAAATTGTATAAACACACATCATGTATCAATATGCTACATTACTGTAAAAAACAACAAGTTTGTGGTGTTAAATTTTATTCAATGTCTTAGTTGATCTATATCATAAAATTCAATCCTCACAATTTATCTACACCCAAACAGCTATACAACAATGGCTTATTTGTTATAATCCCCAGAGTAAAACTCCTCTAAATTGAATGATTTTACAGTATTATTATCGGTAGCAATTGAAACAGAACTACAAACTATTTTTAAGATTGAAACATATATTGTGCAAATTGACAATCAATTGCACGAAACCGGAATTATATACTACATGTAGTACATTAACCGATCAGTGGCTACAACTTTTTTACCATTTTTTCATGAGAATTGGTGATGCCATTAAGTATCACTTCAATGCAACATTACATCAATAAATAAATCCATGTGAAAAATGTATGTTTAAACTAGAAAATATGTCATTATGTTAAGGATCATATCATAATACAATCGGTTTTTTCAAGTATAAATCAATTACATTGTCTTAACATTCACAAAACAGTTTACAATCTATTAGAAGCTTTTTATATATACCTGTTTGAAAATATTTTCATGGTTTGTCTATTTTTAAATACAAAAAAAAAGACACATAATATGCACATATATGTACCTTTGTGCATCAAGCCTGTATCATCAGTCACCAATGTGGAAACCTATAGATGTGTATTCTTTTATGTGGTGGGTGTAATAACATATGGGCACACTTGATGTTTACTCAATAAATGTTCACATGCTAATAAATGCTCAGCACTGTATGAATGGACAGTTAGATAATCCCTAAGGATCACTAGGCCAAGCTTATTTTAAACATTAGAATTATATTTTCTAAAATGCAAAACATCTTCTGTTCTTGAATTGTGCCAGAATATATTTTGATAATCATTGTCACTCTGGTGATCGTTTTGTTTTTGTCGGAGTATAAGTCAGATATAGTACTAGTTATTCGTCAAAAGTGTCTTCTTACAAGGGTTATTGTACAGTTTTGTGAGGACAAACAACAAATTATCCTCGGCTTCGCCTCGGACAATTATGTTCTTTGTCCTCACAAAACTGTACAATAACCCTTGTAAGAAGACACTTTTGACGAATAACTAGTACTGTATCTATTACATAAACTATGTTTCTTTGTACAATTATATTATATGTAATGTACAATCTCTCGGATAATAAGAGAGGTTGTGCTTAACATATAATATCAGTACATAAACTGTAAATTTTCAACAACAAAAATACCGTCTCTCCCGAATCAGGGCCTAAATTCGTCTCATACATAAAAATATATGCATCTGTTACATATATAAAAGATTTTTCTAATTTGGTATAATATCATATTGCATACTTTCCCGTCATATATCACCATGCTATTTATGTAAATGTATTAGTGTTGCTTTGTAAAAAGTCCTTTTCAGGACTAAATATGCAATTAAACTATATTCTATTCTTTTCTATATATAACACCTGGATTGTTTACTTTGTAAAAACTGATTTTAGTTTGCCCCGAGTATAATAGTAACGTCGACTTTTTTATTTCATTTCGGATAATGAGTAGTTTTCGACACCTGAGATATGGACCTTATAACTCTTAAGGTTTTTTTCTAGTTTAGTTTTAGTTTGGGGATTGTGATGGATGCTTTTGGTCTGTGATGTTTTCTTTCTGTGTGTCTATTTTGTACCTTTTGAAATCGGTTGTTTTGTTAAATGTTGCCCTCCCTGTCGGTGTTTGTCAATATACCCAGTACTAAAGACTAGAGGCACGAATGTTAATATAATGTTTCTTGGTTGCTTGTTTTACACTCTTTTATAACCTGTCACTGTCTTTTATAACATGTCACTGTAGCCTTTTGATTACACTTTCCTTTTCCATAAAGTTGTCTGTAAGGTTTGGTGCACTGAAAAATGTTTAAGCCTCCCTTTGACATGTGTGACAGTCAGTGCCAAGGAGGTCGCCTTATAGATAAACTTCATTTATGTATGCATTGTCAACAAAATTACAAAAAATGTACAACATATTTGTGTCACTGAGTATTTTTGTTAAATAGTGTTTCATATGTGCCCCCTCTGCAACTTTGAAGTGAATCAAAAGTTAGTTTTAATTTGTTTTAATGCTTTCTAAATTATGTTTACTGTTTACTTTACGATGTTACTCTGTGGGTGGTGCTTTTCGAAGTATCGTGTTTTGTAACTGTTCATATTCCTATTTTTAGGAATTGACAGTGTTGCTTGTACACAATTCCTATTTTTGCTTTCTGATTTATGTTGTTTCTGTTTGCTGCCGAGTTGACATCATTGTTTTGGTACTGAAGACGTTTCTAGTATTTTTTTAATTTAACTTCTCTGGTCCTAGTGTACATGTAAAAATATAAACAAGCATATTTGGACAGGGGAGGCAGAACTCATCATTAACAGCAATACATGAAAGGTACATAAAACAAAACTCACGAACATATCATAGAGTGTAAATGCATGAAAAATTAACATGGACAACTGAAACCGAACAGCTACAAAACACTCGGCCCTACTCCGTTAGGTTGCTTGCATTTGAGGCCCAAAATAGAATGATCATTTCTAACCCCACTCCGTTAGATTGCTTCCATTTGAGTGCTACAATGGAATTATCATTGCTGACCATAGTCCGTTAGATTGCTTCCATTTGAGAGCCACGATAGAATTATCTTTTCTGGAAATAAAGCAAAATAAAGACTGGAACAATATTGTTTGAATTTTTGATAAATCAATGATAATGGTACCGGTTATTAATAACACAAGTGACCATACAGAAATATTGTCGAGAATATACACAATAAAAGTGCTGATTGTATGATTGTTTAGACGAGACAGTTTCATCACAATTGAATAAAACTTCCGCAATAACGAGTAGCTGAGTTAGTATCAAGTGGTTATATACGAGTACGTAGTTTTCATGACTGTACATAAAGTATCCGTTTTAATTTTCCTATTTATGTTCACAAGCGTAATCTGTTCACTTCATCTGTAACACTCTCATTATCTGTCCGCCTTTAGTACCATGTACATCTACACGTATGTAACATTACTTACCAGGTTACTTTTTTTATCAAAGCACTTACGGAAATCTTAGAGTGACGCATACTCTTTTTTTTCTTCATAATTCTTAAACAAATACACATTAGGAACATGTGTGATTTGAATGAATTCGTTTCCTGAAATACCATTAATATTACAGACCCCACACCTAAATTTGCAACCGTGTTAATGAATTACATAAGATTTTTATTTTAGCGTAACTTTAAGTGTATCGTAAGTGCTTTGATAAAACAATACCCATGTGACTAGAGCAATTAGTTGACAATAGATTTAGAAACTTGGAAACTACTTATCAGTTTGTTCCGTGTTGTTGTGTTTATGATACATTGTGCCGAGTAGATTGGGTAAGTTTTGATAGTTTATATATTTGATACGTGTTTACTTTAAAAAGTATTTTGACTTGAGAAACAAAAACACTCTTATACAATCCCTTTTTTTTAAAGTTCATATTCTATTCTGTTTTTGCAAGGTATTTATAATTTGTTGATTTCAAACCTTTGATAAATCTTTAATATTGATTTCTTATTTTTCATTGACGTTTTGTACATAATTATGTACTTGACATTAGAAATACCCTGTCAATCATATGCTTGAACATTCGATTGCATTTGTTTATTTCCAGGATTTTTGTACAATGGGTGTAGACATCAATACTTACAGATGCAGGGTGGGACAGTTTGTTCCACATCACGGAGCTGGTGGGGTGTGTATAGGATTGAACTTCAGTTTGTTGATCAGGCTAATCGGAGCTGTTTCATTTATAAGAATATTACTGGTAATGGCGGGGATTGAACAAAACCCTGGTCCCCAAGGTAAGCCATTCCTGTTTGTTATTGCATGTAATACTTGAAGAGTTGTCCTGTGGTAATTAAAAGTACAATTCACAAAGGATAATATTCACTGATGTCCTGTGGTCGGTATGCCGCGCATGCATCTATTCTTCGTCCTAGAACTCGTGTAAGAAACGTCCCATCTACGATGTTGCAGTTAATCGTCTCCCATCTAGCTTCCGCTGGCGAGGTGGCGTCATAATATGGACTTCTGGGTAAACATACAGTCTAAAGACCGTACCCCGGGACCCCAGTTATTAGGCCCTAAAACATAGAATTCGTAATGTGCATTTGTAATGTCTCTAATGATTTCTTGATTACGAACAATTAAAAAGGTACTGTAACATTTGTACAGGTATTCATACTGTAAAAATCATTTAGCATCTTTTTTGTTCATATCTGAATAAAGATTTTTCAAGATTTATTCAGCCCATCAATTTTATGACTATATGGCTACATGTATGTATAGGTCAGTATCGATGATTTCAAATCTGCCACGGTCTGTTAACAAATCCACCAGTCAACAAATCAACTTGTCACCAGAGGTTTTTTTATTCCTTTTATTTTCTGATTTTTTATCAGGTAGCTTCTTAAGTTTAAACATTTTAAGTCATCAAGTCCCAAAATTATGTCCTGTCTGCGCTTATGATAATATCATGGTGGTGGTCAATGTATTAATACTTCCAAAGAAATGTTGTTTTGATTAGCCTCCCTTGGGCATTATGCCGTGTAATTGTGGTATGTGATGTTTTCTGTGCTCGGCTGGTTAAGTTGAGTGATGCATTCCAATATCGATTTTCTCTGACCTTTTTGATGTGATGAGCCTCTCTTCAAATATTTCCAAACCATATTGGATCGTTACACTACCTACCAGTGGCGTGGTTTTGCAAAAATATAATTGTCTACAGAGAATTGTTTACAATTGTTACTCAGTGACTCAAGTGGGCAACGTAGTATCTTCATGGACTTCTTGTTCTAATTTCAGATAAATTTGTGTTTCGCTATCAGTACCTTCTCATTGAGATCGGTGCCAAGGTACTGAGAGAAATATTCGAGGTACTAGTTGGACGAGACTTCGTGAATTACTTGGCAACCAACACTACTGCCAACAAAACACTGCATGATTTGATGTCTGGCAAGAATCGCAAAATTACTACGGAGCAGGAGAAATTACTTCCCCCGATGGAGAAAACCCCTTCTTCAGCCTCGTTTGATCTAACGCTGGTTTGCCTTTTATTGAGGAATGTCTGTGACCTAAGTCCTGCTGGTGACCCGGTATGGAGGGATCCATTACCAACAGACCACAGCCTGGAGGCAGATATAACCAGGATCAGGATGAGTAGAAATAAGGTACTGTAAAATAATCTTATTTTCGTGTTCATTAAATTTCTTTGTGTTTTTGTTTTGGTACAATACTGTTACAATGTACAATTTTAGCGGAGTTGTAAAAATGCTTGTACATGTATTTATTTTCAAAACAAGGAATTTGTAGCATTGTTTGGTATACAGGAATGTGATTATTCATGGGGATTAGAATTCATGGTCTAGTTTAACCACGAAATCAACGTAAATAAATAATTATTTACAGTACGTGTTAGGATTGTATAATTTGTTTCATCATCTAGTGGTCCTCTACCAATGCTGTTATAGATATGCCAACGCTGTCGATTTTTCTTCACGTGTGGAGAAGTTCCTGATTTCTTTTGGAAAGGTAGCTGATAAAACTAGCTTCAGCAATAGGCAATATAAAATACCTAGTTTCAGCTATAAAAAGCTGACACACCTAGTCTGAGCTTTAAAAAAATGTTTGTCAACATGTATGCCCAATAGGCAGAAATGTTATAGGTCACAGTGACATTTGACCTACTGGCCTCAAAACAACTAGGGTCATCTACTGTTGATGACCAACCTTCATGTAAAATTTGAAGTTCCTAGGGTAAAGAGTTCTTCAGTAATTGAACAGAAACCATTTGGTCTACCGAGCGACAGACCGACCAACCAACATGTGCAAAGCAATATACCTCCTCATCAAAGATGGGGGTATAAAAAGCTGAAGCTAAAGCAGACACTAGGATTTGCAATATTGACAATAGTTAAAGATTATGTACACGCATTGATGAAGATACAATATCTTTTAATGGCACAATGTACAGTAAAACCTCGGTAATACGAGCAGCGATTATTCGAGCAACCGGCCTAATTCGAGCAAATTTCATATAAACACGGCTACAATTAGTCATAACAACAATTCATCATTGACTTCGGATATTTCGAGCACCTGGCTTAACTCGAGCATTTGGCTTGTCCCGATGGGTCCTCGAGATAACGAGGTTTTACTGTATTAGTAAACTACATCAACTGAGACTCGTCAGACTTGAACATGCTTACGCTGGGAGTCTCTGTGTAATGTAATCAAACCATAGACAACAGTCGTACTACAACTTGTGCAGTTCATTGTCTCGGTCAGTTCTATGTTGTGGTAATTGTGGTATTAGGTATTTTCCCTGCTCGGCTGGTTAAGTTGAGTGTTGCCTTTCCAGTAAAGATTCTTTTTCTAAAAACAAACCGTTGATTAAATATAAATATTTCACAAATAACACTGTTCAAAGAACGAGTAGAATATTGAACAGTGTTTTTTGTAAAAATAAATAGTTTTAAGAGAATGTGATATGTGTTGCTTTTGTTGTTTTTCAGATAATGCACATTGATAAATTACGTATGTCAGAGAAGGAATTGAACCATAAATGGCAAGAGTTGGTCAAGGTAAGTTCATTTGATCGTATACAGGTTCGTTGTGTACTTTTCGTGCTCATTCCTACCCAGTACGATGTGTTAACATCTTTTTGTTGACAGCCACAAAATCATGTCCGAAACTGAAGGTTAAGTAAAACTAGGTATTTCAGCCGTTTAACCGTTGAAACTAGGTCATTCAGCTAGAGCATTCACTTTTTTTATTGCTACATTAAGGTCATTTAGGGCACTCACCTTTTCGAGTTCTGAAACTACTTCATTCAAGCTTTTTGACAGCTGGTACCTGGAAAATTCATTTTCTTGTTCGGTTATGTGTTAGGCATTGTGCCGTATAATAGTGGTACTAGTATGTGATGTTTTATTTATTCTGTGCTCGGCTGGTTAAGTTGAGTTGGGCTTTCCTTTATGATCGACTTTCCATTATCTTTTTTAGACAATATTGTGTTTGAATACTGACTCACAAGCACTTTTATTCAACCAAAACAACACACTTGTGGTCTTTATGTGCACTTCGTACTCTGTTTTTAGTCTTTCCCTGTCAGATTTACTATCATCTGTTTTTAGTGTTGTCTTTCCCTGTCAGATTTACTATCATCTGTTTTTAGTGTTGTCTTTCCCTGTCAGATTTACTATTATCTGTTTTTAGTGTTGTCTTTCCCTGTCAGATTTACTATTATCTGATTTGGTATGAACTTGTAGCTTGAAATGGGACTTTTACTAAAACACATTTCTAATTGATATTGATATTTAGAAATACGCACGCGTAGATTATTGTCAATTAGTAACATATCCCGGTTTGTTCTGTTAGTTAGTCTGTTATGTTTCTGCTGCTGATACTCCTACTATTATAGATTACGTACCATAACTTGTTCAGACAATTTTCTGTTAACTCTAATTATACCGTTGGCCATGTCATAGTTTAATGTGCTTGGTTTGTATTCCCCCAACATGTGGATAAGTTGCGAGTTTCTCGTATATTGTTAGTTTGTACTGGTTATGATAAGTCCAAACAAACTGTTTAGGCAAATCGTCCAACGCATTAGCAATCGTTGAGAAATGCTGTTCAACTCGAATAAACATGATTATTATTTTAACCTTTACACATTTCAATAAAAAATCAACAACAACTTACTTACTTTATTGTTTAAATTGTTTAAATGTTACAAATGTTTAAAATCGTTATACATGTAATTGCAGATTATTAATAGACTCAACTCCACTGCAGGCCTTACAAATCTGTCGACATTGATCAAGGATGTTGCGCATATGGACATCGATGAGAATCTAAAGGATCGATCCAACGGTACAAATGTTTGAAACATTATCTAAACATACTGTGTCTAAATTCATCTTTTGATAGTAGCAAACTCGTATACATATATATGCCTTTGTTTATCCTCGACACCGGAAATCAATATGGGCGAGGCCCCCAAAAGAGGTAAGTCACTTTAGTTTTTTGGAGATAGTGCATGTTACAGAAGATGCTCCAGTTAAAGAAGCATCCCAGGTTCTTTTACTTGCCTGCTGTAAACATCATACACGAGACCTCGCTTAACGTCTCGTCCTACAGACTTATAGAAATTATAGTTATGGTAAGTGGTAAACACTGAAAAGCGTTTCTGTTTTTCATCCGGCTGAAATAGGGTAGCAAAAGTGTAAACAATACAAAAATTTAGTACCAAAAAAAAATTGTCCACAGTTTATTACTTCAGACTATGACTTTACATATTTTGTAAGAATTGATACAAGTACTATGATACTAAAGGAAACAAACTGATAGATGGTTAAATAATAGCAAAAGCTGTCCTTGTCTTGGCGCATAGTTCCTATGTACTAACTATTTTGTCATTCAAGATGTTTTGTCATTTGTATTCTTGTTTCTCATTTCAGATATTCAGAAGTACCTTGTTGACATCTACAGACGTTGCTGTACGACCATACCTGTGTCACCATTGTTTAAGAATAAGGATGAGAAGTTGTTAGATATCTATAAATATCCCACAATGTATAGTGTAAAACGTAATCCAGATGGACGGGATACCAGAAAAGAAACAAAATGCTACGAAGATATATTTTGTAAAGATGGTTTTGACTGTGAAGAAATATACCTGATTGGGGATGCGGGTGTTGGTAAATCAGCGTTCTGTACATGCATGAGTCTCTTATGGTGCTACACAATAAGCGGTGACAAGATCGTGAAGGATTGTCCATCATTACTGAAAGATGCTGATTATATGTCCAAATTTGAATTTCTGTTTTTCGTTAGTCTTCGCGACACTTGCCATACTCATGTCGTAGATATGATTATTGAACAAGTGTTCGGTAACAATAAAGAAAAGTATCAATCCATCATAGACACAATATTAAGAGAGAGGCCGACTCTTATATTGATGGACGGTCTTGACGAATGGACGCCGTCACAAGTAGGTGGTAAAAAAGCAAATGAACTACCTGACAGAATATATTCAAACAATTGTGTTTATATCACCACAAGCAGACCTCACCGACTTGAAAGTGTGCGACTATCAAGTAAAGACGTAGACCACCACTTAGAAATAATGGGTATCTGTGGAGATTCATCTGAGTCGTATGTACAAGATGTTATAAAGTACTTAAATAAAGAAAACTCGGATAACAGAAAGGTGACTGACTTCATCAATGACGTAGAACGATATAGGCTTGGTGATTTGTTGTGTATTCCAATTATAGCTTCACACTTGGTGGTGCTATGGTTTGAAGGTACATTGACTGATATGCCTAAAGCACTTATTTATGCAAACATTTTAGAAATGCTCTTTAAAAGAGCTGAAAAGAGAGGAGTGAACATTCCATCTTCTACAATTTCTAAATTCAATCATCTTCCTGCTTCTGTGTCCAAGATGAAGTATTTAAACAAACACCTCTCCTTATTGTATAATGTATGTCATCTTTCATTTAGGTCATTATTCAAATCTGTGGGAGATGTACCACATCTTGTATTTACTGTAGACCAGTTACAAGATGAACCATATTGTTTTACTGTTACAGAAACCGATTTCTTGTGTCAAATAGGAATTCTATCTAAACATGAGGTGTTTGGTTGTTATTCTGTAGAAAAGCTGAAACTCAGTTTCCTTCATAAAAGCTACATAGAGTTTTTCTCGGCATTGTTTATTTGTTCATCTTCGGATATCAGTCAATTATTGGATGACAGATGGAAGTCTTTGAAGTATGCTTTACGACATGAAAATTTAATTGTATTACTTGTTGGATTTTTCGCTGAAGGTGGGAAAGTTTTGTTTGATAATTTATACCAATTGATGACTGATGACTTGTTATCGTATAAAACATTTTCTCTATACTATGCTGGTAGTCATTCGTACTGTCAACTCCAGGCTCTTCAGGCTCTTGTTATCAAATGCTTGAAGGAACTGAGTAGATCTAATGACCCAAGGGTTGCACTAAAACTTGAAGATTTTATTTTTAGTGACAATTCTGGTGTTGATGGTGATATGTTAAAACAACTTTTGCTGTTAAACAAATCTTGTGTTAAATCTTTATTTTCTCATGTATATCATGATGTCTTTGATGTAGTCACAAATCTGCAAATTTTACATGTTTTAGGTGTTGGTGAACACTTATCACGTGATTATGCAAAGTTCACCAAATGCATGTTAAGAAATCGGTCAACTCTTCACACTGTTTGTATTAAAGGTAACTTATCCGAGCCACCATTTTTAGTAGAACTTCCCGTGAAAAGTCTCCATCGCGCTAAATCAATGTTTATGTCATTGTTTAAAATACCAACGGTCAATAATCTCTGTCATCTAACAGCACTTTGCTTGACTCATCTTAAAATGCAACATGAACATATTCTCGATCTGTTAAAAGTTCTGTCTGAAAATCGTCTCTTTGAGGACATAGAACTATCTTCTTTGTTGTGTGATCAACACCAAGAGGGCAACAGGGATTGTTCATTGAACCTTAATCTCCGAAATCATTCAAAACTCGGTTCATTATATTTAAAAGATGTTAATATTTTATGTAAGAATGTTAACAATACAAGTATAAAGTCCGTCACACTACGTCCATTCTCTGAGAGGATTTTTTGTGGATATATTGACGTATTAAAGAGTATTATGCATTCACAACTTGAATATTTTGATCTTAATGCTTTGGCCAAGTTTGATGACGAAACAATCAGAAGATTGACGGCTGCATTGAAAACACTTCCATGTATTAAGCTACTAAGACTGTACGAAATGTTTTTACCGGATAGTGCTTTATTACAGCTTCATCCTCGTGTTACACAAGCATCGATAGAGCTTGATCATGTCACAATGAGTCGTCAATGTTTTCATTGTTTCGTTGAAAGTGTTGTTAACACGAAATCTGTAATAAAAATTGAGTTAGATTGGTGTATAATTACATCAGCGGATGGAGACACTCGCGGGGATTTGTCTGAGGCGGAGGAGTCCGTAAAATATATGTCTGAATATATTTCATCATTGCAAAGAATAGATATCACATATAACGAATTGGTATGGTTACATTTTGAAACAACAAGTTGTTAGTGTATGTTTGCAGTTGTTTTCATGCAAAATACAATGTATCGTTTTATGAGCAAGCGAATGTTCCACAAACAACTCAGTGTTATTTCTGGATTGCAACAAATCATTTTGCTGTTCATTTTCTTATTATGTATAGCCCGTTTGCAGCGAAAAAAATCGTCTAAATTTTGAATGGTTAAAAATCTATTCATCAGATGTTGATAAAAATTTAAGTAGAATCATAATTACATTCTACCTACTCCCATTTTAAATTTCATAATTTTAATTACTTATTTAAACAAGTTTATTCTTTATTGTATATTGATATTACTTGCATTTGAACACTTTAACGCAGGGAGGAAATCTGGTATTCCATTGATGTTTAACTGTCGTTTATTAACTGTTATAATCCGTGATCAGCGAGATTAACATTGCTGTGATGAAAGCGAAATTCATGAGGCCCATATAAGTCGATTTATTTAGGTATGTCGCTTGTGTGTATACAGATAAAACATGTAATATCACGGAAAAGTAGTGACAACCAAACCCTTATTCACTAAGCTACATAAGCTATGTATATACTGATACATGGACGTACACGTATATAGTAATGTTAAATTAAGAACTTAATAAAAGCATTGTAATGTTTATGTGCACAATGACAAATAGTCTTATGACTAAAGCAGTCCTAAACAATTGAGTAATATACATCTACCCAAACCTTTAGGATTAGACTGAAATCGACATTCATGAACACGTTTGAAGAATGCCTAATATTAAGCCGTCAAAATCGTTTAAAGATGCTGTAAAATCCGTGTTTTTATAGTTCGAGAAGGAGGCTGCTAGACGCAAGCCATTTCTACGTTTAGACCCGAAATATGATACACATTGACAGTATAGATGTACAGACGGGCCTCATATATGCTATATTAAATAGGTTACAAATACGTAAATCTACCGTTAGACTTGTCACGTGACCATAAACTTGACTGTTGTGTGTATCGAGTCTTCTGACATGAAGTTTCATTGTAAACTACAAATATTTTACATAGAACTTATGAACAAAACTTTTTTCACACATGTCTGATGTTGCTTAGATTTATTTGTATATTAGGTAGATACATTTCATTTACTCGTGCAAATTTTCATACTTGTAGGTGCAGTAAATACTGAGAAATCTTCATTTTAGACGATTTTTTTCGCCGCAAACGGACTATACACATGTATTATTTTTTTCTAATTACGTTCTCACGTAAAAATCTGAAAACAAATGTTTACACATTTCGGTAGTTGGTTCTTGTGATATCTAATCGTCCTTGTGATATCTTTCTGTCTGCTGACTTCTACTTAGATTGATCACTGACTGATGCGGCAGACTGTCGGAGAAACTTTGTAATTGTAAAGTCTCATAATTTTCTTGTCCATTTTTATATTTGATCTTGTACTAGTACTAGTATCCTGTGGTTTGTCTTTTTCTAGTGTTTGTGTTGTGTCATTCATGTAATACTCTTTCGGTGCTGTTTGCAATGTCCTCTTTTGTATTACCTATTTATATGATATTCAGAAGATCCTTTGACCATCCACAATGACCGATTGGTTAGATAAAAAGTCGTTAAAATGGTACTGGTAGAGCTCCCTTGCTTTATGCTCACCAGATAAAGGAAAATACAGGAAACTACTCGATAGTCCGTTATCAGGATAATGTGACTGAAATAACTTTAATCTAAGTGAGTTGATGAAAATATCGGGGTAGAACTCAACGAGATGTTTTGCAATGTCTTATGAATTTATACCAAACAATGTTCTTTGACATTCATTAACATGTGTACGTGTTTATATTTATTATGTCTTTGTCAAAGTTGTTTGTGCTTGTAAATGACCAAAGGCAAATTGTTTGCCGATTACTAGTATGCCAATAAAATTGTATTGTATTGTTATTGTCATTTTTAGAATGTTACTTCTTCAGATTTTTGTATTGCTTGTGGTATCTAGTAACAATCCTCCCACTAAATAAGAACGCAAGTTTATGAATATTGACATGTAATTAAATGAGAAACGGACCATCATACTACCACATGCATATTTTGAATGAGTAAAAATTAGTAAAGTGAGCCATTTTGTAAAGGTTACATGAGATCCGAGAATTGTGTTTGGAATGTTTTCAATGTTGTTTGGTTGTAGAGGTCGGGGTCGAGGGGCATATCAACCTGTGATCTGAAATATATATTATTGAACGAGAACTTGTTTGTTAGTTTCCTTCATTTCTGAACATCCAGCGGTCATACTCGTGTGTTTGTTGAATTATTCAATTTCTGTAAGATCAACCCGTCATTTACAGTGTTGCAATAATAGCATGTTGCAACTGGGTCATTCAGCTTAGGCATTCAACTGATTGATTGCTGAAGTGAGTTCATTCAGATTTTTGACGGATTGGACATGGGCGGATCATAACTTGTTCAGTTGGGCATTGTGTCTTGTGTGTGTTTTATGTTTTCTGTGCTCGGCTGGTTAAGCTGGTGCTGCCTTCCCTGTCTAACTTAATATTATATTCTTAAGTTTTATGTTAAACATTGAAATGACTTATTGAAATTAAACTGTACTAACATGTTCTGGCAAACAATTGTCAAATCCGCAATGGCCAATCATTACATAGGGGTGATGTTTTGCAATGCTACAGTTAGGCCAATGAAACAATAAACATTTTATTTGTTAAAATTTCACTGGTAATACTAATATGAACATTGGTACAAAATAAACACAGACTAGTTCCTGAGATACGTTAATACAAAATGAAGCTTGTTTCAAATTTCATTACGCCATTGTACAATGCAAACATGAGAATAGCACGATAACATTTCCATGTATGTGATAGTAACAAGTTACAAAAAATAGGCTTAAGTAATTGCAATGTTATAATGCGTAACACACGTTCAAAGGCGCTTTACATATAGCCTTGCAGCCTCAAGGGTGGAGGTGCATCCTCAAGAGAAAGCCCCTGAATGGAGAGTGAGACAACAGCTAAAGACATGTCAGGTGCTGCAGGAGTGCGCCTAACTCTTATTTGGAATAAACAGCCTGGTTCTTTAAATACGACCGGTGTATATCACCGATACACAGCTTTCTGACATCTTTAACCAGATCTTTATACAGTCCACACGGTCACATACAGTGGAAAATACTACGAATAGAACCCCGAAATGTCTAGTTCCAATGCCGGGTATTGAATCCGAGACCTCTGTATTGACCATCTCTCGTACAAAACATATTGAATACAAGCATGGTTAGAGAGTAGCATAGCCGAACAAAAACAAGAGAAGTTTGGAAAACACATATGCCCCATGGCAGCATGATAGTAAGAAATAGTTAAGGTCACAGTGATCAACCTCCATGTAACGTTATAAGATCCTAGGGCAAAGCGTTCTTGAGTTATTGCACGGAAATCATTTGAAAAGTCAGAAATGGTGACGGTAATAGTGACATTGACATTTCACCTACTGAACTTACTATCAATATGGGTGATCTTCTTTTGATTACCGACCTCCATATGAGGTTTTACGGAAACCATTTGGCCTACAGACAGACAGACAGACATATGCCAAGCAATATACCCCTTATCAAAGGTGGAGGGGCATAGAAATATCATATCAATACATATGATAAACAATTATTCAACAAACAAAACGCATTAGTTCATGATTTACATCCATACACATGCGTTCATCTATGTATAGAGGATCTTGCATTAGTGATATTTAGATACGAGATTTGTTAAACGAGTGGACAGAATCAGGTGACACGTTGTTTGCCAAGCATAGCCATCTTTCTACTGAAATATGGCAGGCATATAATTATTATGTGTGCCTCCATTCGGTTTTGAACCCGACGGTAAGCGTGCTAACCATAGAGCTACGGAAGTGTCATATCGTTTTTTGTCAACGAGTTTAATAAAACTCCATATAGATTTGACGTATCAGAATACCCCTACCCAGACCCCTGTTGATCCTTCCTCAGAAGATGGAACACTGGAAGGCTAAACCACTCGGCCACGGAGACGAGATGGAATGTAAGCTTATTGGCGTTCCTTTGGTTTCTTGTCTCAACTACACGCCTTTACTGGACCCGTCATGTTTTCGGAAAACTACATTGAATGAACATATTTCATTTCGTATGTTTTAGAAGCCATCTTTATTAGCATCTCCACCATTGTTTGATTAAAGGCATCACCATGGTAACATAAACTTGAGAATTATAAAGCTGAGAAGCTGACGTTAGCGGTTTCAGATTCACAATTATCATGTTTAGGCAGAACTGTGAATAGTTTTATATTTTCTAATGTTTTCTGAGTTGAATTTGTGGGTCGATCAATATATCTTGTATCAGACGCTGCGGCTTCCGGTCTGGCAAATATTGTATAATCAACGGAATGTCTGATTTCCTGTTCAGGACGGGTTGTCTGCTCCTCTAGCGTAATGGCTGTAATATCTCTGTAATATAATAATAAAAATAATAATCAAGACTATATTTAGCGAAGATAAAAACTCATTAAGGTATGCACGTACATACAGTTACATACTAGTGCACTTATTGACCTTCGGTGAACTAACTTTTTCACAAGCATAACAAAACATCATGCATCTACATAATTCCGACATACACACACGGTAGAATTCAATGACTTACATTACTAACACACACATTTATGCATAGCAGCATAAATTGAAACTGCACAGTTCATTTGAGATTGGACGCTTATATTTCCATGTAATCAACATTTTGCATTGCAATCCGTACGCACAACAGTACGTATGTTTAAGAAATAAAGTATGAAAAACCGAAGTACACCGGCTGGTATACAATGGTTTGATTACCGACGAGCCGAAGTACATCGGCTGGTATACAATGGCTTGATTACCGACGAACCGAAGTACATCGGCTGGTATACAATGGCTTGATTACCGACGAACCGAAGTACATCGGCTGGTATACAATGGCTTGATTACCGACGAGCCGAAGTACATCGGCTGGTATACAATGGCTTGATTACCGACGAGCCGAAGTACACCGGCTGGTATACAATGGTTTAATTACCGACGAGCCGAAGTACACCGGCTGGTAAACAATGGTTTGATTACCGACGAGCCGAAGTACATCGGCTGGTATACAATGGTTTGATTACCGACGAGCCGAAGTACATCGGCTGGTATACAATGGTTTGATTACCGACGAGCCGAAGTACATCGGCTGGTATACAATGGTTTGATTACCGACGAGCCGAAGTACACCGGCTGGTATACAATGGTTTGATTACCGACGAGCCGAAGTACATCGGCTGGTATACAATGGTTTGATTACCGACGAGCCGAAGTACATCGGCTGGTATTCAATGGTTTGATTACCGACGAGCCGAAGTACACGGGCTGGTATACAATGGTTTGATTACCGACGAGCCTAAGTACATCGGCTGGTATTCAATGGTTTGATTACCGACGAGCCGAAGTACATCGGCTGGTATACAATGGTTTGATTACCGACGAGCCTAAGTACATCGGCTGGTATTCAATGGTTTGATTACCGACGAGCCGAAGTACACGGGCTGGTATACAATGGTTTGATTACCGACGAGCCTAAGTACACGGGCTGGTATACAATGGTTTGATTACCGACGAGCCGAAGTACATCGGCTGGTATGCAATGGTTTGATTACCGACGAGCCGAAATACATCGGCTGGTATACAATGGTTTGATTACCGACGAGCCGAAGTACATCGGCTGGTATACAATGGTTTGATTACCGACGAGCCGAAGTACATCGGCTGGTATACAATGGCTTGATTACCGACGAGCCGAAGTACATCGGCTGGTATACAATGGTTTGATTACCGACGAGCCGAAGTACATCGGCTGGTATACAATGGTTTGATTACCGACGAGCCGAAGTACATCGGCTGGTATACAATGGTTTGATTACCGACGAGCCGAAGTACATCGGCTGGTATACAATGGTTTGATTACCGACGCGTAGGAATTAAGTCGATAATATAAAACGTCAGAACGACAAACTATTGTATAACAAAAGGTATACTACGGCTTTTGAATATTTTATTTCTATTCTTTAACATGATTTATAACATACTTTGCGTGAGTACATGTATGTTGCATGGTGTCATAAACTAACTTAGTATGTAACATTCAGCAATTTGATTGGCCGATGACATCACGTCTGATAAGAGCAACATTTTTGATAATCAAATGTAGTAATTTACCACTACATATCGGCGTTTTTATTAGCTCAAAATGTAGGTTATATTCTAAAGCTAATAAATGCCTTGAATTATCGAGCAATGCTAATAATAATAATATAACTCCGCGATTAACGGACAACATCTGCACATATTTATAGTCGTATAATTGCACTGTGCAGAAATACAAGCTTACGTACAAATACATATTTGTGCTACGTTTTACTTAATGAGAAACCATGACAACAATATTGTTATTATAATAATTATAGATAACCAGGAGTATTTGTCACAATTATACTCTGTTATATGTTTAGTTTCTAAGTCATCATATAAAGAATGTACAATCATTGTGCGATCATGTTGCCACTCGAGACAAGTTTTCTGTGCTTGGTTGATTAAGTTGAGTGCTGCCTCCTGTCCGATTGTCTCTTATCTTTTTGGACATGAATGCATACTGTATGTAGTATAATATTAACATGGTTATACGATTGCATGTGCTATTTTATCTTACTATATTAATATGAGACAAACGGTGTTTACCTTTCGCTAACGCCATACATTGAGACAAACAGTGTTTACCTTTCGCTAACGCCATACATTGAGACAAACAGTGTTTACCTTTGGCTAACGCCATACATTGAGACAAACAGTGTTTACCTTTCGCTAACTCCATACATTGAGACAAACAGTGTTTACCTTTCGCTTACGCCATACATTCAGACAAACAGTGTTTACCTTTCGCTAACGCCATACATTGAGACAAACAGTGTTTACCTTTCGCTAACTCCATACAATCAGACAAACAGTGTTTACCTTTCGCTTACTCCATACATTGAGACAAACAGTGTTTACCTTTCGCTAACTCCATACATTGAGACAAACAGTGTTTACCTTTCGCTAACGCCATACATTCAGACAAACAGTGTTTACCTTTCGCTAACGCCATACATTGAGACAAACAGTGTTTACCTTTCGCTAACTCCATACAATCAGACAAACAGTGTTTACCTTTCGCTTACTCCATACATTGAGACAAACAGTGTTTACCTTTCGCTAACGCCATACATTGAGACAAACAGTGTTTACCTTTCGCTAACTCCATACAATCAGACAAACAGTGTTTACCTTTCGCTTACTCCATACATTGAGACAAACAGTGTTTACCTTTCGCTAACGCCATACATTCAAACAAACAGTGTTTTCCTGTCGCTATCTCCATACATTCAGACAAACAGTGTTTACCTTTCGCTAACTCCATACATTGAGACAAACAGTGTTTACATTTCGCTAACGCCATACATTCAGAGAAACAGTGTTTACCTTTCGCTAAGTGCTATTCCACCTGGTATAGTTGTAATATTGACACTTCTGAATGTAAGCCAGCAAGGACAGGCTTTAAACATGGCCTCACGAAACCTTTCACAGAAGCCAGCAAATATCACAGGGTTTATTGTACAGTTCAGTTTGGCGAACATTGTGGGTAACACTTGAACCTCTGCTGAGACTGGTTTGGTGATTATATTCCATGCAGTCAGTACTGTGTATGGTGTCCACGTGATGAAGAACGTGATCACCATGGATAAACAGATCTGAAACATAAGTTAAGATAAATTGCTCAGCTGAATTTGAAGTCATCACAGTGAAACTGTGTCAGAAAACAATTTGATTTTTCAGGTCTGCAATAAAATCTTCTGCAAAACATATGATACTACATGTATATTCAAATATGTACATTCATAAAATTATTTGTATCAAAAAATGAAAATTCAATTTGTAAAAATGTGTTTCATCACACATTGAAAATTGTTAATTTTTGTGTCAATGTCCTGCAAAAAGTACTCACTCAAATTCAGTATAAATCACATCGCTATGTTCTCCAATCTATTATCCAGGTACTCGATTTTATGGGCTAAGGGGAAAACATCGGTGTCAAGAACTCTTTTTAAGTGGCGTATAAGATTCGGTGCGGGAAATGATAAGATTGAAATGACCAAAGGTCATTGGGAAGAACGTCCGAGAGCACGTCACAGATAACGTCAGTACAAGACACTCTTGATAAAGATACTTTCCGGGCATGTGTTTTCAAAGTTACATATGCCTCACAATAATTTAATTGTTCAGCAGACAGTGAATAAGTTCTTGGCGTATACCTGAAGTGGATACAGCGCCATTGCAAGTATATTGCTCACAGCAGAGAATAGTTCGAGAGTGAGAAAAAATGTTTTATTGCATGACGTTACTGAATAATGATGGCTCTATGTGGCGCACGCGTTATCCATATGATTTTATAAAGTCAGAGATTTTATTTCCTATAATATCTTGATAAAATTCTGCGTACATGTTCCAAACATTTCGATTGAATGTCAGTAAAAAATTGAAACTAGATCTAATACGAATGATTTATTATTTTCTATCAATGGATATGGAGATTTTCAGTGACAATTAATGTGAAAATAACAGTGAAATTATCATTTTGTTATTTTCATTGTTTTAGAAGCTGGTTCTAGTATTATGCAGAAAAAGAAACGTAACGTCAACGGCACCGGACTTTAAAATATACCTGATGCCGTGACGTTCCAATTTCAACGTGATTTTTCCAATTAAGCCAATAATGGTACCTTTTTAAGAGAAATTGAGCCATATAATAAACAGAAAATTTGTTGATATTTGGTGCAAAATCAATTTTATTTCACTCGTGATCACAAAAAACTAAAATATTGATTTTCTGTGACCACTCGGTGAAATTAAATTCGATCTTACAACAAAATCCAAATATACTCCGTATACCTTAAGTAAAGTACACGAATTACTTGAACATACTCGTAAGTAACATAGGTACAAGCAAAGTAAACAACATACTCTCGAAAAGAAGCTCTTGTAAGAATCGAAATAAAACAATGATGTTTGTAAAACACATATGCCTCCATTGCAGCCCAATAGTCAGAAATGACAAAGGTCACAGTGACCTTTGACTTTCTGACCTGAAAATCAAAAGGGGTCATCTACTGTTGCTGACCAACCTCCATGTAAAGTTTGAAGATCTTAGGCCAAAGCGTTATTGAGTTATTGAACGGAAATTATTTGGTCTGCCGACCGACATGAGCAAAGCAATATACCTCCTCATCAAAGATGGGAGCATAATAATCATGACCGAAGTATACCTTTTGCAGTACAACAGTTTGGCCCGGACAAGAATTAAGTATGAAACATTACTAAGGGAAATAACTCAAAAACTGTGCAATGAAGAGTTATGGTTTTTTGCACTGCACTTCCTCTCACTGAGATCTATTTACCTATGAAGTTTCAAATTGATAACTCTAAGACTTTTTTTCGGGGAGCATAAAAATTAAATCAGCCTCTACATTGATTTTGTTTTACTTTCGTTTTTAATTTTTTAATTATGCAAGTTCATGTGTACTTACAAATGTCATATGTTGAGACGTTCGTAATTTAAATCGTCGGTTCATTTCCTCGATTACTGTGTCCATGTCTGGGCCCCTGGTGTTAGATACCCGATTACATCTAGAATATGAAACAACAAAGTTAGTTGATAATGTTGACCAGGGATGGTATTCAATATTGATCTTACTTGACTTAAGGATAAGAACAACCATTCAGATCACACCATATCAAACGCTTGGTCAGTAACAGGCGATTTGATTGTCTTTCCTTATCCTCCAATTAAATAAGTTCAATAAGGGGTGATATTCACAAAGCGACTTTTAAAAGGGAAAACTTAGAATCTTAAAATTGCCTTAAGGTGGCCCGGGCTACTTTGTGTGCATGCGCAGAATTTCAAAATCGTATTAGATAAGAATAAACATGAATTTTAGTTTCAATGATCGCATATGGATGATGAATAATGACAATAAACATAATACTAGTGCACAAATAGATATGTTTGAACTTTTTATTATTTGCATGTATGACAAGTGGGTGGGGAACGGCAACATTGTGAAATATATGGGTGTACAATAGGTCATTACAATTGTTCAAATGCATATGCTTATAAAAAAATATGAAGTGCATGATTTAGTTATATGAAGAAGCTACACTTTGAAATATTTTTAATAAAATTCTATTTTATTCCAATATTTCTTCTTCATGTACAAATGTACCAAGATTATGACTCTATCGATCTAAACAGATCGTTTCGTATGTAAACTGTTTGATGTTGTGTGAGCTCTAATTGTCGATGTTGTTTGGTGTAGAAGATACAGGTAGCCAAACTAAACACAGTCTTCACTTACGGAGTTTGACAGGTAGCGTGTACAAATGTAGTGCTAATAAAACTTAGAAGTATATGTGACTGGTCGTAGTCCTAATGCTGTTTAAAGACAATTTCTAAAAGAAATACAAGATAAATGACAAAACAAGACGTGTGACAATTTTGCATCATTTTTATTTATTATTTTAAACTAGTTAACCTCCTGTTTTTATGTTTATAACAAGGAAAGTGTTGTGGACATAGATTCTTCTTTAACTTCTACGTCCATGTATATTCCTGCTGTATCATTTATCCATTGTATTAAATAAAGATGTTTATGTTCGGAATTAGGAACACCAATGTTCGGAATTATAATCACTGTTCGGAATTGGGGGCAGTTGGTTGCACTTTTGTAATCACGATTACGTCCTTCTTTATACACATAGAGTGTTTGGTAATAGACGAATGTGTAGCTTTTAAATACATCAACTTAGAAGTTGGCTCCCTTTGCTTGTTAGGGCTCCTATTTCCAAACAACATAAAAAGTGGCTTAAGTGTTCGGTAACTGGTGCACCCGCTCTACATCGGATATGTTTTTGAACGGACAGTGAATATGTTCATATGTGAATATGGCAAACGCAATTATCATAAAATTATGTAAGTTCACTTTAAGTTTAATTCTAACATAGCACGTGAGATTTGCCTTCTTTGCGTTTATTGATATTACAATTTTTTATTATCGCGATTAAACATAGCTGAGTGATGACCTCACGTTTGACGTCATATACTATGACAAATGACATAACGGTGATGGTAACGTTCCTAGGAAAGAAAGTAGTTTGACGTCAACCTGTCTTGTTGTGCTTTTTAAAAATGGCAGAGCATTGGCGATGTTAGAATCAAAACAATCAATAGGAAGCTGTACTTTGTTGTGTTATAAAATATAGGAACTCGTTTGAATGCGCACTCGTGATTTAATTAATACGCATCCAAACACGTGCTTATATTTTATTACGCAAAAAACACAGCTACGTTTTATTAATTCCTAATTCTAACATAGCACGTGAAATTTGCCTTCTTTGCGTATATTGAGCTTACCATTTTTTATTACCGCGATAAAACATAGCTGACTGATGACGTCACTTTTGACGTCAACACGTGCCGATGTTTTATTACGCATCAAAGCACAGCTATGTATTCATTATTTCTAAAATAATATCAATGCCTTACATAGATGTCAAGCATTATGTACTACCACAATCAGGAAATATGAGCTTCACAACAGTTACTGTTTACATTGTTTAGAAGCATCATGTAAAAATAAACGCAATATGAAAGAAAACTATTCTTCGTTACTTGGGAAATAAGTGAAACTCGTGTTTTAATATTTAAGTTTTCCACAAAGATGGTTTGTGAGTACCAGATATGGCCTCACGAAAAAAATCAAGTTATTGCCTAGCTAAGACTGTAATTTTGAACTTATTACATGACTACAATTATTGTCTTATGGTGTATATTGATGCCGGAAACTGTGTATATATTGCTAAATAATAATATAGCAGGTCATTTGTGTATGAAATGCTCATGGAAATCCAACAATAATGAACACAATTGAGCGTCGTACTAAAGCTTGTTATTAATATTACAGACTTAAGTTTTTACTTTAGATATTTATTACTTTAAAACACTATTTTGTGTTTAAATCTTATTACGTATTGCTCTATTAAATCGGCATCTCACTAAGATGAAACAATATAAACTAGTATGCATTTGAGTCATTTAACCCACAAAATATGTTTTTAATATAGCAGTCTTAATTAAGCAATAATTTACGTTTTTTCGTAGAATTGAGGGATGGAGAAAACAAACCTTGATAAACTTGTCTTGATCACGTGATAATAACACCACGTGAGTAGAGCTAGTGGTACCATATAACAAAATACAATACACAATGCATTATATGTCCTGTCTGCCAGCGTCTTACCATACCAGTTCAGTGTACATGAGGTCTGAAATGGTTCCGGTCCGTAACTACTCCAGCCAATCAACGGTGATCCTGTCCAGAATAAAGAGTAACCAATAACAACACCAACCCACATACAAATGTGACGAGTACCTCTGATATATCGATCTGAAAAAGATTAAAAAGATAGCATTAAGTCGGACAGGGAAGGCCGCACTCAACCAGTCGAGCACAATAAACATAAAAAAACAAGGCACTGTGCCCAAAACACGACCAAACAATCTCAGCTGTCAAAAGGCTTAATTAACTAGTTTCAGCAATCACAAAGCTGAATGCCCAATTCGAATGACCTATAAACAGGGAAGGCCGCACCAAACCAGTCGAGCACAGAAAACATAAAAAAACAAGGCACAATGTTCCAACACACAGCTGAACAAGAAAATGAGCCACACTAGTCTTTAAAACGTTATCACCAAGTCTCGGCGTATTCGTTGGCATGTCGATATGAAATGTGCGATCAGCGCGATTTTTGTAGATAGGCTCGTCGGCTAATGTAACGTATTGCTTCTGCTTCGTCGTTCTATAGTGTTCCAAGGCATAGAAAAAGTTGTTATTGGCCTAATCAGAGGGCATGACGGAGAACGGGCAATAAGTAAGTACAGTAATGTATATAATAAATACGCCTTGATGGTATGCCTCCGTAGCTCAATGGTTAGCGCGCTTGTCGCCTAATCTGGCAACCTGTGTTCAAATACGGATTGAGGCACTCATATGCCTGGCAAATAAATACTATACTCGGCATTTATTCAGGTAGATTCGTATTAATTGAAACATTCATCGCCTCTGAATTTGTTTTCGAACCTTCATGATTGTAAATGCTTTTATCCAGGTGATGGTCACGTTATAAATGGACAAACTAGCTTTCTACCAGAAGCTGCCGTTATGGTCCTTTGATCATGTGTAAACAAGAGAGGCTCTCTTCAGCTTCTAACCTTAAGCCCATGTACATGTTAAACAGCATGTTGAACATGTTAACAAGCAGGGATTTAGCTAGTCTGTATATCGGTATGATCAGTATTGCTAAAGATTCGAAAACTCACCAGACACGGGTAAATGTTGTTTAGTTAATCATGTGCGAAATTGGAACCCGTTGTCCTCTCTGACGTCACAACTGTTTTCTAGCGAAAGGATTTTCTTAATTCAATAACCTTAGCTTGAAAGTTATATGATGTTAAAATGTTCATTTGTATTACCATAAGATAGGTTACAAATGTTGACGTATCTTGTATTTGCTACCACACAGAATACTTACCGTAAGATAGGTTACATATAATGACATACCTTGTATTTGCTACCACACAGAATGCTTACCGTAAGATTAACTACACAAAATGCTTACCGTAATATAGGTTACATATAATGACATACCTTGTAATTGCTACCACACAAAATGCTTACCGTAAGATAGGTTACATATAATGACATATCTTGTAGTTACTACCACACAGAATGCTTACCGTAAGATAGGTTACATACAATGACATATCTTGCAATTACTACCACACAAAATGCTTACCGTAAGATAGGTTACACAGAATGCTTACCGTAAGATAGGTTACACAGAATGCTTACCGTAAGATAGGTTACATATAATGACGTATCTTGTAATTACTACCACACAGAATGTTTACCGTAAGATGGGTTACATATAATGACGTATCTTGTAATTGCTACCACACAGAATGCTTACCGTAAGATAGGTTACATATAATGACGTATCTTGTTATTGCTACCACACAGAATGCTTACCGTAAGATAGGTTACATATAATGACGTATCTTGTAATAGCTACCACACAGAATGCTTACCGTAAGATAGATTACACAAAATGCTTACCGTAAGACAGGTTACATATAATGACGTATCTTGTAATTGCTACCACACAGAATGTTTACCGTAAGATAGGTTACATATAATGACGTATCTTGTAATAGCTACCACAAAGAATGCTTACCGTAAGATAGATTACACAAAATGCTTACCGTAAGACAGGTTACATATAATGACGTATCTTGTAATTGCTAACACACAGAATGCTTACCGTAAATAGGTTACATATAATGACGTATCTTGTAATTATTACCACACAGAATGTTTACCGTAAGATAGGTTACATATAATGACATACCTTGTAATTACTACCACACAGAATGTTTACCGTAAGATAGGTTACATATAATGACGTATCTTGTAATTACTACCACACAGAATGCTTACCGTAAGATAGGTTACATATAATGACGTATCTTGTAATTACTACCACACAGAATGTTTACCGTAAGATAGGTTACATATAATGACGTATCTTGTAATTACTACCACACAGAATGCTTACCGTAAGATAGGTTACATATAATGACGTATCTTGTAATAGCTACCACACAGAATGCTTACCGTAAGATAGATTACACAAAATGCTTACCGTAAGATAGGTTACATATAATGACGTATCTTGTTATTGCCACTATACAGAATGCTGTCACTGTGCACATGGTGAAGAAGTAGACGACAAACCCACAAAGAACACACGTGAAATCATCAAATACCCAGCTGTAAATAGAATAATCAATCGTTATAATATTGCTAAAACTATGACATTTTTAGCTGTTTCGTTAGCTAAAACTATGTCATTCAGCTTTTTTACAGCTAAGACTTTGACATACTTCCAGCGGTTGAGTTCAACTTCTCGTTCTGTTATGTGTTAGGATTTGTACCGTGCAATGAGTTAAGGTCTGTGCTGTTTGTATGTGTTCTGTGCTCGGCTGTTTCAGTATAGTGCTGACTTCCCTGTTCGATTGTTTGCTATCTTTTGTCGTACAGTCTTCACTTATGTTATCAAATGAGGGGTTCACAAAGATTAGATAAATTGGGTACTGTCCAGTTAGGATACTGTGACTGTTATGTTTTGTTGTATGTGTACACAAAAGATTACAATCATTGTCTGAACAGGTAAGATACTGTAGTTTAGCATTAACATTATCAAGTCAAGTCAAGTCAAGTCAAAATATTTTTATTGTCGGAAAATTTGTACAAACAAAATAACATAAGCTATGTATAGCTTTTGTCCGACAAACAATAAGTACAATATAACAAATTATGAAGTCAATGTAACATAAAAATGTGAACATATTCTAAAATTCCTGAAGATATAATAACACAGATACAGTTAAGAAACAATGTATACAGTTTTAAAATTTCAGATTATTTAAAAGATAAATTATACTCAATATAAGTGTCAGTGTAGCAATACCACGTGACTAAATACTACAGTCCAAAGAAGAAAATTGTAAACAAAACCTCCACTTCGCGAAGGAAAATGGGCATAAGTATTTTATTTCTTCACCAATTTCTATGAAATATAGACCACGCTAAGGGAAAAAATATATGGGTTCCGCCATATATAGTATATTTCTCCGTAGCTTGACCGTTTTTTCAATTACCCTGAGAAACCTTGGAAAAAATTTGTGTGAGAGCGGACTACAGTATCAAGCCTTTTCGTTTTCCTGGTATTATCTACTCCATGCGTGATTGAAGAGTCATGTTTACACCTTCCGGGAACACCGGAGTCAATTTCGCAAAAAATAAAATACATATTATAACAATACATGGCACTTATATGACATTTTCTTTCAATTTGCAATTATGGCTACAGTTCCAAGAAAAAATATTCAGACTACAGTTCAAAGCTGTTTTCAGAATTTACCATAATACCAAGCAACGTTTTGCCCCTGATGCTATTTTTGTCAACAAAAGTATTCTTTATTTGGTCAGGTTTTATTTTTTACGACAAATTTTACATCATTTAAGAACATAAACACGCACATGGGTAACAGAAGTTTAAAGTATATACATATAACGTTAGTAATTGATAAAAAGTTTGCGTACGGGTAATTTTTAGTAATTTCCATAAGTGCATTTGATGTTTGATCTGAATTATATATTGGACTGTGCCATTGATATTCACCAATGGTAGACACCATACGGCGGATATAGCCCCCTATACTTCGCACGAAAACGAAAGTAAAAGTATTTTTGTAAATATTCATGTGATTCACTTGAAGTGAACAAATTTAAGCAGCGGAATGTTTATTTTAAAACATCATTTATTTCAGCTCAAGTATGCACTTCCCAGGACTCTGTTCCGATTTAAACTTATATCTTCCATGGTCTTAACCTATGTTGAAACTCTCGCAAGCAAACACCAACTAACAAGCAATCGACTGAAGGAAAACATTGCACTGTGTACGGGATCTAATCATTATGAAACTTTCCATGAACAGGATCTAGTTTTCTGCTGTACCGAGGATAACAGTCCTGTCCTGGTGTTGGATTCCTCATTTTGACTCCGTAGTACGTGCTTTGAATATAAAACAAGAGGGCCCTGTACTGGTGTTGGATTCCTCATTTTGACTCCGTAGTACTTGGTTTAAATCTAAAATAAGAGGGCCCTATGGCACTAGGTCGCTCACCTGTCGTAGCAGTACACCCAAGCCATGTGATTTGACCTTGTGACCTAGTTCTTAGCCCGATATAACACTTTAACTAGATTTTGTTGGGATGATCATTGTGATCCAGTTTCATAAGGATTAGGCTAAAATGGTGACCTCTCGTGACTTAACACAAGGGTTTTCTATTATTTGACCCAGTGACCTAGTTTTTTATTCCAGATGACCCAATCATAAATTGACTTCGATTTTATTAAGATGATCATTGCGACAAGGTTTTTCTATGATTTGATATTGTGACCTAGTTTTTGACCCCGGATGACCAAATATATATCTTGACCTAGATTTGGTTGAGATGATCATTATGACCAAGTTTCATAAAGATTAGGTCAACATTGTGACTTCTAGTGCCTACAAAAGGTTTTTCTATGATTTGACCTTGTGACCTAGTTTTTTATCCCGGATGACCCAATATCGAACTTGACCTAGATTTTGTTGAGATGATCAATGTGACCACGTTGGATAAAGATTAGGTCAAAAGTGTGACCTCTAGTGTCTACACAAGCAAATTGTTGACGGACGGACGGACGAACGACGGACGAACGACGAGTCATCACAAAGCTGGCTCTGTCACTTTGTCACATGTGAGCTAAAAATAGGAATGCACGTGATTTAAGTACGTAGTATTGCCTTCGTAACCAAAATATTGTTATTGCTAAATTGTTCAATTCTATCTTATTTGGTATGAAATAATTGGGGACGTGTTATAAGCTATTTTACCCTCAGTCTACGGGCGCTTAAATTGCATGCTAAAACAAATTATGCACACCTTTTTATTCCTTTAATTACCCCTACAATTACATAATTTTAACTTAAAATTGTGATCTTGATATTGACCGCTAAACATTCGTACCCACGGGCGATCTTTGCCATTGAATATGTACAGTTGATTGTGGCTTATTGTGCATTTTTGGGCAACTGATGTTAATTGAATAATAAATGAATAAAGATTCCCGCTCATCTTTAGCCGTGCTTACAAGTAATTTTACATTTTCAGAATTTCTTATTAGTCCCGACTCCGGAATAAATAACGTGTTTTTTTCCATTTCAAGTCGTTTGATTTTTCAGTTACCTACATGTATATTTCCCTACAATGATAATGCTATCTGCAATTTTTTAAAAACGTTCAAAGCTTGTGGGAAATTGTTTGCTTTCTTTAAAATGTAAAGAAAACAACATATTTTAGATCTTTGGGTTTTGTAAACAGGTCAGCTGGCTTACATAAAGTAAGTTGAACTTTGTATTGCAATGTTGCTTTTTCTAATAAGTTGTTATTAGTGAAACAGATTCAACCAATAATTCATACATGAACATGTTAAAAACTACCCGTCACAATTAGGCAAGATGGTCTGATTAGTCTGATCATGCAGCAAATGAGCCATTGGCGTATCCATGACCTTGATATGTAGGCACTTATAAATCATGAAAACACAAGACTTTCAAGCACAAACAAACTGACCTGACGCTCAACAATGATGTATTGTTATAAATACGGATTATATGTTATATCCGCTGTACGGTGTCTACCAGTGATGAAAATCGATGGCACCGTGCAATATATAATTTAGATCAAACATCAAATGCGCGTATTGAAATTACTCAAAATTACCCATACCCAAGCTTATTTTCAATTACTAGATCTATATGCATAATATATTGTAAACTTCTGTTACCAATGTGCGTGTTTGTGTTTTTAAATTTGGTATAATATGTTGTTACAAATAACACCTGACGAAATACAGAATATTGCAGTGTGTGTAATGTTGCCAAAAATAGCATCAGGGGCGACACGTTGCTTGGTTTTATGGTAAATTCTGAAAACAGCTTTGAACTGTAGTCTGAATATTTTTTCTTGGAACTGTAGCCATAATTGCAAATTAAAAGAAAATTCATATTAGTGCCATGCATTGTTATAATATGTATTTTATTTGTTGCAAAATTGCCTCCGGTGTTACCGGAATGTGTAAACATGACTTTTTAATCACGCATGGAGTAGATAATACCAGAAAAACGAAAAGGCTTGATACTGTAGTCCGCTCTCACACAAACGATTTCCAAAGTTTCTCAGGGTAATTGAAAAAACGGTCATGCTACGGAGAAATATACTATATATGGCGGAACCCTTATATTTTTTCCCTTAGCGTGGTCTATATTTCATAGAAATTGGTGAAGAAATAAAATACTTATGCCCATTTTCCTTCGCGAAGTGGAGGTTTTGTTTACAATTTTCTTCTTTGGACTGTAGTATTTAGTCACGTGGTATTGCCACACTGAGTGTGTAATACTAAGAATTTAGATCCTATAAAAAATTTAATTCTGCTAGAGATACAATATGAATAAAATATCGTAATAGAATATAAATAATCACTATATAAATCTATATAAATGTAAAAATATAGCACATAATGGCAAATATTTATTTATGTAAAAACTGATAGTTCCGTGACAAATTTTTGAGTTTGGAATATTATGGAATCATATACGTGTATATAAATATGAACATAACATCAATAAATGTTCGAGACAGACAAACCATGCAACACACCACTGATCGATACTCATTCCTGGTGTAATTGAACAAGAGCCTTGTTTGAACAAGTATCAACGCCGGCATAATAATAAAATGCATTCAACTAATTAAAATGATAATAAGTGTATGAAGTTAAAACAGAATGATTTAATGCAAGTATGAGGTATGTAGTTAAAACTATTGTCAACATGTTAATTTAGCTATTAAATGAAACACATGAGCATATCTTTCCGTCCCACACATTCAACATGCTTTTAAAATGGTTGAAATTACTAGTGTCCCGAAAATGTTGAGGCAAAGAATTCACAATGCTGGGAGCAGCGAAACGGAAAGATTAGGTACCTTTCCATTTAGTTCTTACAGATGGAACTACCACAGTATCGTGTATCGAAAAGCATATCTATCTTGATTTTTAAATTTAACTAGATCGTGTAAGTATGTAGGTCCTTGCTTGTTTAAGATCTTATATGTTTCTAAGGCCATACTTCTAAGACGCCTAACATTTAATGTTGGCATTTTCGATTTTTTAAGCAGAATATCATATTCAGATTTGTAATCATTAAAAAACAAAACGTAGTGATCTTTCTTGGGTCTTTTCTATTATTTTTGTCATAACGTCTCCTCAGAAGTGCCATGTTAAAGGACAGAAACAAAAATTGGATAAAATAAAAGAATGGTAGATAGTAAGTCTATTAAGTTTACATAGATGTCTGCCTACTCTTTTAGGGCATTTAATTGTCTTGCAGATTTGTTACACATATTTGAGACATGCTTGTCAAACTTTAACTGAAAATCAATTGTTACTCCGAATAGTTTAACATTATCTACACATTTGATTGTTATATCACCTAAATTAAAACATAGATCCAATTTGCTGGTCTTACCAAGGGAAATTGCCTAGAACTTATCAGGATTTGCTTTCATTTGATTATCTGAAAACCATTTAATAAGAGACTGACTATCTTGTTCTAGAGTAGATTTTACTATATTTGGGTCTTTGTTAGCTGCAGATAAGGTGTTATCATCCGCATAGTTGTACAGGCTACTGTCTTGGTCAAAGAGGGAGATATCGTTAATAAAGATGTTAAATAAAACTGGTCCTAAAATAGAACCTAGGGGCACCCCTTTATATATTTCTCTAAAAGTGCTTACATTCCCCCCGAGTTTGACACATTGGTTTCTATTTTCTAAGTAACTTTTAATTAGGTTCAAGGCAGAGTCTGACAAACCATAATATTTAAGTTTTAGTAATAGAAGATTATGGGGTAGGCAGTTAAAAGCGTTCGAAAGGTCCATCAGTATAGCTGCAACATATTGTTCTTCATCAAGGGCTTCTTTCCAGTCCTCAACTATTTTAAGTAATGTACTTTGGCACCCGTACCCTGGTCGAAAGGCAGAAAGATAAGGATCAAAATGTTGATTGAAAAAGTCACTTAGTTGCGTGTTGATGGCCCTTTCAAAGTTTTTTGACATCATTGGTAAAATACTGACAGGTCGGTAATTGCCTTTATCAAGTGTGCAATTTTTCTTATGGATTGGAGTGACTTCAGCGAATTTTAGAACTTGTGGAAAAACGGAGGTTTGAATAGAGAGGTTAACCATTTCAGTTACAGGTTTTATTATTGAAGGTTTTGTAAGTTTGAGAAGTTTGGCAGATATGCCATCATGGCCTGTTGCTTTCTTGATATTGAAAGTATTTAATTGTTTTTCAACAAAATCTTCTACAACGGGATTAAAAACCAACGGTTCAGTATTTATAAGGTTTGATGAAATTTTATCAATACTTGGATGATCATCATTTACTGGTATGGAGTTTTTGCCAATATCCTTGGCTATATTTACGAAAAGCTCGTTAAAAATATCACATACATCTTCCTGATTGTTTATAAGGCTATCATTTTCCATTAGAACTGTGTTTTTCTTTGTAATATTACCCTTGTTTGATAAAAATGGTTTTATAATTAGCCAGAAGTCGGCAGATTTACCACCACTAGTGCATCGATCAATGAAATATTTGTTCATAGATTTTCTTTTTAGATGTGTTACATGGTTTCTCTGTCTTCTAATTTTTCCCACGTTTTAGAATTTTTGTTTTTGTCAAATTGATCTGCATACATTTTCTTTTTAAAAATTGCTTGCTTCAACTATTTGTTCATGTAAGGCAGTGGTTTGTTTAAAACTTTCTTCTTTTTGATGGTAGCATGTTTATTTACAACATCTAAAATTTTGCTGCTACAATCTTTATACAATTTGTTTACATCTGGATCTATAAGATCTGAAGTGAAATCTTCAAAAACAGTCGAAAGCTCAGAGTTTAAAGAAATAGGATCCAAACTTTTGAAACTTCTATACGAAATCCACTCTGAATTTGCCTTCGGAGCATTATAGATGTCTGGATACAAACCAACTGGAGGCATTATTTCGTTTTCTTCTATCTTATGGTGTGTTCCACCTTTGGGACTCAACTATTAAAGTGCACAAATTTCGCCATTCTGTAGATAGGGCAACTAAGTTATTACCTTTTGGTAAAGTATACAATCATGTTAAATCAATGAATGAAAATAATTTGCCTATGGTCAACACAGTTTATAAATAGACAGTTATACAATTTACGATCATCATATACTTATAAAACAAAGTTTAGCAAGTTGTACTATTTTACTTGTTTTCGTGAAGTTGCATGATATTTAACAGTAGGAAAGTTGTTTAATCTTAAGATCAGTTCATTCCATTTGAAATTCAACCATTTAAGTGAATGGAATTTTCATCCTGACGGAAATTCGTCACTTGTAAGGAGATATTTGATGTCGAGTATGCCCTCCTTAAGGAGTCATTACAGGCGAACATGTGTGTCTATTGCTGTTACGAAGCTTTTAAACAACGGTTCGTGGAATGTTATACCATATTTGGTACATGTTTGCTCAAGGTCATGCACCTTGGATGGCATTTTGTTCCTCGTCTCCTCTTCTCCCGAGAAGGACCAAATTTTGTTAAATCGGCGAAAATTCTAGTGTGTTTGTTTAATCCATACGGTGATGGTAATTTTATTGCCTACGAGTCGTTATGCGATAAAAATTGCTGAGGCAAACCAACCCTACCAGTGACGTCGCGTTAACGATATGCCAACGTCAGAATGACGTCCATAAATCCAAGAGGTGGTTTGTCTTTTCCTGTCGATTTTATAACAAACAATAGTGCCGTTTGCATTCCTGATATGAACAGCTAGCCGGTGACTTCACGTGAATCTGTTAGGTATTGACGCCACTGCAATCTAACGCTCTTCGTGTGACGTAGGTATTGCTAGTCTGTCTGAACATGGCACACCTTGATATCTCCTGTTAGCGAAACTGTTGAAAATCTTACAATTCTAACACCGGTTATTTTGATGTGGTATAAAACTGACACTATCGTGCTTGTTTTCATCCATTACACGGGTCAGATTTCCTCCTGCACGTGTTACACGTATTTTCTTTATAAACGACGTCATGGCTTCACAAAACCACGCAAACACAAATTGACCACTGACATTTTTATGTATAACTCATGGCCGACCAGTTAATCACATCATTTATGCATACATCGCCATACAAGTAAACATATTAGTACCCTGAAACTTTATTTTTTCAGTATAGTATATATGAATATAATATATTGAAAAATATATAATCGAACGTCGTATGTCAATGACTTTGTTGATAAAAGTTCCAAGTTTGTGAAGTTCCTTTATATTGAATGAGGATAAAAACTGTTAGAACTTAGACTAGTTATAATTTCTCCGGAATACATTTTTATACAATAATAATATTAACAAATAAAGAACAAGGAAACTCATTTAACAATACAAAACGTATATTGACAATCTTCCATAAGATTCCCACATTGAATAAATACAAAAGTCAAATAAGTATACATAAACTAAGACAATACATGTACTTATATTTTGGCCCGTATTCGATGTCTCACAATATAAAAAAATTGAAAGATATTTAAAATTATTTTTTATCTACAATAGATTCACGCAATACACAATACGTACTATAGTTATAACGTAGCATTGATTATTTCATTGTGGCGTTGACATCAACATGAGTTAATGGAGCAACTACGGATACCAGTTTTATTGGTATTATCCGCATTTGAAATGCCTTTGACCATAACCAACGTCACCCAGAGGTAACTGTATCATTGATAAAGAGTAAAAATAATCTTTTATAAATTTTGTAAAACAAATTGGTTACACTTCATAAATGATTCAGTTATCTGTGACGTCCCCCACGTCGATATTATCTTACTGATCGGGTTATAAGTACTGTTGCCCGTTTGTATTAATGTATTACGAACTAACTCCACTTGTTATGTTAACACAAGATTATTTAACACATGTATAATATCAGATAGTGTTTACTATTTAATTACGGTATTGTTTCTGGAATTGAGTCAGATATCACCACTACGACAAGTCTTCGCAAATATAAAGTGATTGATTTTCGGTACAAATGTATTTACTGTCGAACAACGCCTTATCACGTTGTCATTAGCACGTGAATATAACGAAATAGAAACCCACAGTATCACCCCCTAGAGTAGGAGATATCATGTTTGTATACAAATATTGTCATACCACCAGCAAGCTATTGGTGAATGGCAGGTTTTTAATGTTCATTCATCCAATATATTGCCGGTGGCCATTTTGCATATCAAAACGTTGATCTCTCCTATACTATATACGACGATGACATTTGTATCAAGTTTCTGTCGACTTATGTAAGAACAGAGACTAATGAAAACAGTTGTATAACACTTACGTAAATGACACTGAGTGGACGCTGTTTTTGCTTTCTTCGGTCAATACAATATTGCAATGCGACAAAGACCGATGTGATCCGCATGAAATAAAAACTATTTTGCATGCCCGGTTTACATCCGCGTAGGTAATTACGCAACATTACTGACTGACCGGTTTACTATTGCAAAGGTGGTGCTGCCTAACGGCGGCGTAGGAAGACGAGTAGTTTCATCAACTAAACTATGAGCGATTGTAGAAACGTGTGTATCCTGTCGTTCCCTATTATCGGACATCTAAGTTCAAACATAATTTTAAAAGCGTTTTAAATTGTTCTTGAATTTCTTAAATAAGAGGAAAATATTACTTAAACACTTAAGCAAAACATGCAATCAACAAAAAAAAACGTGTATGGTCTATTTTTAGCATTATATCACGTGACCTCAATATTCGGAATTCAAGAACACGTTCTTGTATTACCGTTTTTTTTCTTTTTGTGCCTCGACTGGTACTCTTACAAACTTTATATGAGGCCCAATTTGAAGAATGGCCCTTCAGCCACACGTGTAAATTCTCATTTGTGGTTCAAAACCAGTCAAAAAAAGTTTGAGCAAGAATGATATAGGCTGTTTCCCTTTTTTTAAATGTTCGCCATTTTTTTATTTTTCGAAAATTTTCGTTTCTTACCGAAATCTGATGGTTTTTTTTTTGTGGAAATCAACTAATATCTGTTAAAACTATCAAAATGATTCAAAATCATAACTCAGAAAAAAAGTTTTGATGCTTGTCGGAAATACGAGAAAGCACGACAATCCGGACTGACCTCTATAGACTCAAGGGTCTATAGAGATCTGTAAAAGTATTGTTGAATTGTAGAGGGGATCACAGGGGTCATATCAACATGCATGCCAAGCATATGTGGGCTGACGTGCTGTTATCAAGTACGTGAACGTTTAGCAGACATGTACACTGTTCTATCACTATCCGCTTTCAATCGTGAAAACTCGGTCATTTCCGTTTGTCTCCGGTAAATACCGGTATATGGTATTTTATAATGCATAAAGACCGAGGTGATCAGAATGTATTTGGCACAAAGAAATAAAACTGCTTTATTTGAAGCAATTTATCGATAGATTTGATCAATTCTAGCTGGATGGTTAGTGTGCTTGTCATCTAACCTAACTACCCTGGTTCAAATACGGGTGGAGGCACCCATATGCCGGTCATATTTCAGCAGAAAGCTGACTGGCAAATTAAGGCTATGCTCGGCAACTTTTTAAAGAAACAATAGAGATAGTATTACAACCAGTTTTATACCATGGTACTGTTTTACCAAATCACTTACGGAAATCGTGAACTTACACTCAAATTTAGATTCCTCGTAATGCTTTAACAACTACAAACAGGGCACAGGTATTGCTTATTAGGAGTTCATTAACGAAATCATTGCTAACATTGCGTATCCCTGGGCCACATTTTGTAGTTGTAGAATAATTCAAAATGTGAGCGTCCTCAATCGTTTTAAGTATTGTAAATGCAAACATATGAATTTTTTTTTTCTTATTGTATCTATGCAATCTCTTACGGAACTCTTAGATATACGTTCAGTTTTCACAGCTACAAATGATTGAAAGGATTGGTAAATACGAGCGTATTGATTAGAACGTGTATTCAGTCAAGGAACTCCTATAAACCATATCAGCCCCCATGTGTAGGTTTAAAGGAATAATTAAGCAAATAAATTTCAACGTAAGTAAATTACTTCCGTATGTGCTTTGATAAAACAGTACCCAGGTGTCTCAAAACAAGGTGTAAATGTAAACCGAGGAACTGTAAACATTAGGTTACAAAGCAGTGATGAAATCCATATGCTGTCAAGTATCAATATTCACTCCAGTTACGACGGAATCGGTTTAGAGTTTCCCGGAGTCAATGGATAGGAAATAATATGTGTTATAACAAACTTATTGACATGATGTGACATTTAAATGTCACGAAGGTCATCTACATTAATTGGATACCTAGAATTGTACTTTACCTTTGCACACGTATAGTATCATGTTAATCCGACCCAGGTCATAAAATAGTGAACATGTCACTGACTTAGAACGAGAAGGTCGCTAACACAATTGTCAACGGCATTATTGTAGCTGAAGTGTAGTCCAAGACACAGTGCAATCAATGTATAACATGTTTTAGTTTGTGTTTTTGTTACATGGACGTTGTGCATTAATATTAAATTGATATCACTGTAAACATTTGTAGTTAGATCACCATAAACTATTTTGCGTTTCCATTAAAACAATCAAAATATTTAGTGTTGCGACACTTTTGATCGTATATCGCTAGCTTAGAATGAGAAGGCCGCAAGTACACATTGTACCGTATAACCTTTTAATTTACTAATAATTCAGCACGAAATGTTGCGTGCATGCTACAGACAAACCTTTCATTAAACAACGATCACACAAAATTAGGCGGTTTTTTCACTAAGCACCATGGTTGTCCTTAACTTAGCTCGGTATCTCTTTTTTAGAGTTAGGTCTCATCACTTTCAAGTGGAGGGGAGGTAATCCGTTGTGTCGAGTAACCGTTCTTTGACAACAAATAATACAAGTTCACAGGTACCTGTATCATTGATAAAGACACGGATTTACACTAGAGTGTACGTTTTCATTGACAAAGAGCCAAACGAAAAAATGTAAAATTTATATTGTTAGAAAAAAACAATGTAAAATTTGCATTGTAAGCGTATATAATTTACATTATTGTTTCTTTTTACTCTTTTATCAATGATACAGTAACCTGTGGATACAACGTCCATGTAACAAAAACACAAAATAAAATCATGTTTCACATTGATTTCACTGTGTCTTTGGCTACAATTAAGCTACAATAACGCGTTGAAAAGTGTGTTAAAGTGATAGCAGCGTTACCTGTCTAGATTCTAAATCAGCAGCATTGACCCTTGACCTGTCATCACCTGACATATGTATACACACTTAGTTGAGAAATTGTGAAACACATAGGTGTTGCGGTGGGAGTGTGATTATGGTGAGTTACTATGAAGACTACTTACTGTTTATTGTAGCCAGATATGGCCGTGAGAGGAAAGGCGAAACTTGCAACCATTAGGTCTGATATAGTGATTATATACGTCATGACTAGGTGAATCTTGATGAAGTTAGGTCGTCCACGCCATAGTACAAATAACACAAATAGGTTGCCCGTTATAGCCACGGTACCTGAAACACAAGCAACATAAACATCAAACAATGTAAAGGGTAGCATCCGCACAGCTAGGACCCCATTGAAATAAATGCTAGCACTTTTATGGGAAGGTCTAAATAATTACACAGACAAATCCGACTTGCGAGTCAATGATCGGGAGAATAAATGTGCATTCAGTTGGACTGAAGTATGTTTGAAAAAGTACTTTAACTGGGTACTTTATACAATAACGTGACAATCGCACAGAGATCACACACTGTAAGCGCGTTGTAAGAACGTACAACTCAAGTATTACGTGTGTAGCGTGCAATGCACACAGCCACCCACAGCCAAGCACAATTGTGCGTGTGACGTGCGTTGACGTACTCCCTCTTACTCTAGCCACTCCTTTTCCGTGGTTTCGGTAAACCGTAGCGGCATGTAATCTCAAAACCATGCATGCACAAATTTGTATGTGACCGGGTCGTAAGATAGATAGCCGTTTGAATACGATGACACACCTAGCAGACAATATCACCAACGCAGAGATGACACAAGATCGTCTTAAATGGTTCCCAGATACGATAAGTACAGGGTGTCCAAAAAGAAAGTATACAGTTTCAGTGTCTATTTATCAAACCTCTTCATTCTGTTATCGCAAAGAAAATGTGCACATGTGTAGACAAAGGTTGTAAGTTTTTTTCTGGGACCAGTCTGAAGATTATACCTTGCATTTTTTTAGAAAAATGTAAATTTACTTAAATCACTCTTTTTTGCCCGTGTGGTCTATTCGGTAATTAAGTTCTCAAGATGTCTACCTTTCTGACGTTTCCTTCTTGCATAGCTTCTTTTAAACTATTGATAACATTCGCACATGTGTCTAAAAAGATCTTCTAACGTTCTCTTTTGATGTTGCTTGTGAGCATAGACTTGTATGTTGGCTTTGTGCTGTACACTTGCGATTTCACATAGCCCCACAAGAAGAAGTCGCAATGATTTAGATCCGGGCTGTGGGCGTTCCATGTCACAACTCATTGGTATTTCCTGTAAATTACTTTGATACCAACTGTTTCAAGTAATTCATCCAACCCAGTAAATACAATGTGTGGCCAAGGCATATATTGCATGAACTATGCATCATTCAAAGCAATAAATCACCTGCTGTGTTTAGAAATGAGCTTGTTTAACAAAGGCGAGAAACGCGTTGGGTTTATTTCTTTCTTTTGTGCTTTACAACGGACACATCGATACTCCTTAGGAGAATCAAAAGTGAGGGTTAGAAGAATTTAGACACATGTGCAAATATGATCGGTAGTTTCAAAAAACTACTGCAAGAAGGGGAACGTCAGAAGGCGACAGACATCGTGAAAACGTCGTTAATTACTACAAAATGACGTGACTAACAAAATAATGTGATTTAAGAAAATTGACATTTTTCTAAAATTATCCGAGTTATAATCTTAAAATTGATCACAGAAAAAACTTACATCTTTTATTTATACATGTGCAACTTTTCTTTGCGATAGCAGAATGTAGGGATTTGGTACATAGACACTTAAACCGTTCACTTTCTTTTTAGACAACCTGTACTTACTGCATGCTAATTAATTAAATGTATAACATCTTATATGTTTATTTATTTAAGAAATAATGAATACGTAGCTATGTTTTGTTGCGTAATAAAATATAGGCACGTGTTTGGATGCGTAGTAATTAAATCTCGAGTGCGTAGCACGAGTGATTTAATGTACGCATTAAAACGAGTGCCTATATTTTATAACACAACAAAGCACAACTCCTATTTATTATTTCGATTCTAACATCGCCAATGCTCTGCGATTTATAGCACAACAAGACAGGTTGACGTCAAACTACTTTCTTTCCTAGGAACGTTACCGTCACCGTTACGTCATTTGTCATACTATATGACGTCAAACGTGACGTCATCAATCAGCTATATTTTATCGCGGTAATAAAATATAGTAAGCTCAACATACGCAAAGAAGGCAAATCTCACGTGCTATGTTAGAATAAGAAATAAAAATCTGTTCGCGTATTTTGTCGGTGAATAAAACATAGGCACTCGTTCGGATGCGGAAAAATTAAATCACGAGTCCGTAGCACGGGTCACCAGAGTGATTTAATTTTCCGCATCCGAACGAGTGCCCGTGTTTAATTCACCGACAAAATACAAAAACAGAGTTTTTATTTCGATTCTAAATACGATAATATCCTGCACTATTTAACTGCGCGCATTTCATTTTCACCCTTTTGACATTGAACATAATTACACGCTGAAATTGAGTGGCTTATTAGCTGGTACAATTACCTCCCTTTTTAATGAAAACGACCTTCGTAATTTTCTGAAGAAAATAACACATTTTAGACATTGAAACAATTTTAATAACACGAGTATAGGGTATCTATTTCATAAAATGAAAAATATAAATGAATTGATTATCAGAAGTTTTTATGAAACTTAGTTTCGAGAGTTTATTGGAGTTTCTAAAAATAGATGCGTCATAGCTTAACACTGGATACTCGTGCAACTTGCACTGGTTGAAGTTTTTACTATAAAATTTACGTTCATTCATTCATAAATATGTCACGTGATATGGGACAGCCAATTCAACAGGTATGTTTTATTTGCGGTAATAATGCATGCCCTGGTTTGCTCTATGTGTATATGGATCAATCCGCAGATCGCGTTAGAATAAGCCATTAAAGTTATATAAAGCGTAATATAACGTAATATAAGGAGAAAATCAATGTTAAAGAGACACAGATGTTTTAATAATGTTGAACAGAACTGATTAGAACAAACAGTTTATTTAGCTTAAGCATATTCAGCTCATCACTATAACAAAATAACATATATACATACATGGAAAACAAAACATAATACCTTTTTAAAGGAAAATTAACAATATTAGAAGTGAGAATGTCTAAATCAAACGTTTTATAATTAATATCAAAATGTTGACTTTTGCCATGATTATGGTCAGTTGGAATACTGATATTACTAAATGTATCATTAATAAAGACTAAACAAACAAACAAAATTCATAAAATTCATAATATCTAAGATAACATAAATTTTATAAAATATGTGTTTACACTTTATCAATGATACAGTTACCTGTGATTGATACTGGTGTTGTTAATGATAGGTCTAGGTAAATGGTGTTCACACGGAGAAAACCAAGCTGTGCTAAAAACTACCGACAAAACACAGATACGACTGAATAACTTCAAAAGACAAGTAAGCTTCCGAGGAAGAAAATAGTGCTGTGGTTACTATGTTTCGATCTGTTGTCAAATGCGGAATATTGGCTATGTAAGAACCGAAATAATGAATATGTGTACTTGTGTTTTATCGTAGAATAAAGCACATTCAAATCAAGACTGCGAAGCACCGGCGAATTAACGTACGCATCCGAACAACTAATCTTAATAATCCGAATTATCCGAACTTAATTATTTACATTGCGTTCAACATAATATAATCACGGGTAACTCTATTATTGAAAAAAAAAATAAAAAAATGTTTACTGAATTGTTTTATATTCTTGGAACAAGAAATGGCTTTAAAGTTAGGCATGAGTACTACAACGGGCCTTGAATTGCTGTACTGTATAGATAGGATATCGGGTGGCTAAACTGTCTATACCGCCTGGTGTAGTTGTTCGGAGCAGCATTAAGTTACGCCATACACCATAGGTTTATTATCCCAAGCCGTGATCCGGATGTTGTCTAGCTCGACAGACTCTTATCTGCAAAAATTTCCTATGGTGAAAGAATAGGAGTTTTGATGTCCTAAGACAGGGGCGTAGCTATACACTCGGACTTACGCACATAACGTAACATTTCATTTTCGAATAAAGTTATTTTAAACAACATTAAAGTAAGCAGAGTTCAAGTAAATAAAGTCAGATCGCAATGATTTTTGATATAATACGATTATAAATGACACTGTGGTCCGCCGATTCCAAAAATCCTCACATTTATTTATATTTTGTTAAGTTTTACCCAAAAATAACTCAAGATGCACAATATTTTGAACCAAAATTATTAATAGCTTAAGCAAAAAGACAACATGTGCCTGTCAAAGTGATTTATTATCAAGAAACATGAATAATGGCATTGCTGTAAACCGATTCCAAAAATCACTATTTTAGTTTCTATTTTGTAAGATTTTGCCCCAAAATATCGTATTACAACTAAAAGCTTACACAATCTTATGATATATTATACTATTAGTAAATAAAATCAGATTTGATTGATTTTTGATAAAATACGATTATAAATGACACTGTGGTCGGCTGATTCCAAAAAGTTTTACCCCAAAAATAACTCAAGATGCACAAGATTTTGACCCAAAAATATTAATATCTTAAGCGGAAAGACAACATGTGCTTATCAAAGAGATTTATTATAAAAAAACATGTATAATGGCATTGCTGTAAACAGATTTCAAAAATCACTATTTTAGTTTCTATTTTGTATGATTTTACCCCAAAAGATCGTATCTTAAACAAAAGCTTATAACATCTTATGATACATTATACTACAAGTTACTGCAGTCCTATTGCAAATATTTTTGATAAAATACGATTACAAATTACATTGTGGTCGGCTGATTTCAAAAATCCTCACTTTTGTTTATATTTTGTTACGTTTAACCCAAACATTACAGACCTTACATGTTAGTATGGAACTCCATATTAAGTAAGTTACATGGCAACAGTTAGGAGACGGGATTCAACATTAAATATTTGTGTGCATTTTTTGCCCTGTACTGAAATGCACAGAAAATGGTGGCGTAACTTTAAACTGCATTTTCTCAATTTCTTGTCAATGTCATTAAGGGCCCTTTTCTCAGATCGCGGCTCATTATTATAATAGAAGGAATGCAACGCCTTTTCCCCTCTAAAATGGAATCCCGTTCCCTGTGCTAACAAAATAAAACATACAAGCGATCAAGTTAGCTCATTCGACGAAGAGTATTTATATGTACCCAACCTAATCGACAATCAATATATTTACCTGACTTTACGCGAACTATCATAACATGTGGTTTGCTCATCATGTAGTAATTGGAATTATAAGGACAATTGATTTTGCAGGTTTGTAATCTCTTCACCATCGAAAATCGGCATGTATATAAGATTAACTTAATTATGATTAATTGACCTATACGAATATACTGTAAACAAAATTATGTTGTGCCATTAAATTTATCGAATCTTGATAAAACAGAAGAGTCGATGGTCAAAACATGTGTCCTGTAACAATTAATTATATAACAGTGATCCTGCAGAGAAACGAAACTGCTTTGATCTAATCATTCTTACAGGCTGCTGTCCAGTTAATTACTGTTGCAGGTGTCCGATACCTAATTGATATAATAATTAATATAATAGACCTGTGCATGTCCATTGTGTTACATTATACACATGAGCCAGTCTCAAGGAAAACCTGCTATTTTGACAAAAATATTGACTTTAAGATTTTCCATAGTATTACAGGATAATATTAAATAAGCAAATTGCAAAAGAAATTATGTTAATATCTTGAGTTTTAAGGAAGTTACAGCTGTTTGTGTAGAGTCCCTATTCGGAGTTCGTCATTGAAACGTTATTCGACGTAACTAAAATAAGTATTTCATTTTTACACCATTTGGTCAATTCTTGACATAAACTGTTCAAAATAGTACCAAATTATATAATTATGTTTCACTTTTCAAAATATATATCAAAATCGAAAGTATTTGCATTCAGAGAAAGGCTACTTCTGTTTTAAATAACTACATCCTCGTTTTTCTCAATCGGAGTACTTTTCTGAAATTGGTCACCATAGCAACGAAGTATGTGTTTTCGAAATAATTCATAGGAAAATTTCAAGCTAAGGTATAGTACTATATGGGTCAATTACTTAAAATAGAATCAATAGATATGTAGTTTTCCTTATTTTAGAGCTTTATCAAAATCTTGTTACATATAGTAATTACATAATGTCATTATAGCAGGTGTTCCTGGAGACTGCCTCATATATGATTATATATATGTAGAGTGATGTGTGATGGACCGACTTATATAATATTTTATTGGGTAGAACTTCAAATTCCTGTGGTATATGAAACAGGCCAAATTAGTAAGATGTACGACAACAGAGATGTAAAACTGTAAATTAAACACTCCTGTGAGGCGCGATGTTCCCATGGCAACTCTCAATATCCAAGACCTTGATTCTTACACTCGATATATTTGTATTGGCAACAGGGCTATCGCTTCCATAAAATTCGTGTAACTTTGCATGTTTTGCGAAATATCGTTCTTATTTCTAAACATGGTATTAATTTTAAGACTCTTTTGCGATAGGGTCTCAACCTGATTTTTATTGTGATGTGCTTAACAAAGTTGGAAGGATATTAAATCATAGACACTGTCGTGAATTATTTGTCAAGCTTATAAAGAGTTTTCTGAGTATAGTCTATGATCCTTTTATTATGCAGCGAATTAATGTGTGAATATCACATTGTCTTATCGTGCCCTTAACTGCATTCTTCTCTTGTTTCTCTTTGGTTCTGTTAATAAAATGTAGCATGTTTTACATTCATTTATAACCTGACATTAAGGGCATTTTCATGGCGGGTATTTTTTATTTTCACAGGTTGTCTGTGGTGTAATGGTGTACCGTAAAACATGGTCGCTGTCCGAACCTACGCGGAATGCCTGCTGTTAATCTTCTCTTATGTATGAATTGTCTACTGTATCGTTCAAAAAAACATTTCAAAAAGGCATGTCTAATGTTTCTGTTGAATGGTGTTTTGTGGGTCGTACTTGCTCTTAGTCAGCTAGCTCATGTTTCAGATGATTGAACAAATTCTCATTACAGTACAACCTCTGTAGAGCAACAACCTTTGGGGGGCATATATTGGCCATTTAAAGGTTGTTGCTGTTCAGAGGTTACTCGTTGACCAGATTATTCTTCACCAGTGATATCAAGGGTAGTCTGGGAAATTGACTAACCTCTGATGTATGAAGATGGGTAAATATAGGCTTATGGAAATTTCGAAGGTGTTGTTATAGAGAGACTGTTGCTTTACCCAGTCATATTCAGCAGTCTGCTACACTCAATCAATGCGCTTTATATGATATGGTTCTATTCTATGAGGTAGCACAATGTGGAAAATATGTTTGATACCTCTAAGTTCATGAACATGTACAATTTGTTGGTATGTATTGGGATTGTAGTTGTTATGTATGTTATTTCACTTAAACAACTGCCATGTCTACCATCTTAAACAAACTATATGACATAATTATAATTTATTATATATCCATACGCTTAATATTTTGTGCATTTGTTATTAGATTTATTGATGTCATGTTTCTGTTGTTTCAATGTTTTACTGTTTAGGGCCTTAAGGCAGATTGACAATTATGCCAAGTATGTTTCCTCGATAAATAAAGTTTTTAAATGAGTATTATATTATTATTATTATTATTACTGTTGCTCTACAGAGGGCCAATCCGGAGAGATTGTACTTATCCCGATAAAATAAGGTCGTTTAAACATGTATATTGTACAAACAAGAAAAGCCTTCATGAAATCATGGAAGCATGATTTACTTGCGCATGCGCAATGAATTCAAGTTACTTCATGGTGAAAAAGCATTTGTTAATAAAAACGTTCTTCAGGAATAGATCGTCGCGAAGAACAAGTTTCAAGTTTTAAGTCTTATTAGCAAAATCGGCAAATTTTATGCCTTTGGCCACCTTCATCATCATTATAATATCGTCATGTCCCTCAACGTCGTGGAAGTCATTGGACAATTATATTGGAACAAAACCCAGAAGATCAAATTTACAAGTTTATCTTACATTTCTGTATAAGTCCAGGGAAGTTACAGGCAGCAGCAAAACATATAAAATAAATAACCCAATGTGCACACATTCAATGTCTTTTAAATAAACAATGTATAACTATATTGATATATCACAGAGAGTTTGACTTGATCATGACCTTTATGCATGAATATATTACAGAAAAATCCTCGAGCAAATCGTGCAACATCGGTCCTTGACATTTGTGTTGGTATTACACCTCGTGCGTCTTCGTGATACTGCCCACGTATGAAAGCATACAACCGGGATTATAAACATAGACAATATATCAGCTGTTAATTTATGCTAATAAAATGTCTATACTATACTAAAGACTTTAGAGGCAAATTTTTTTTGTTAAATTTAGAATTCTTATACAAGGTGTATTTCCATTAATTGACCAGGTATCAAAAACAAGAATTGGCTTTCGATATCTTCATAAAGTAATTATATTCGTAAAAAACATGACTAAAACTACTTTCATGCGAAATCCCATCGAAATTGGTCGAGTAGTTAAACAGTTATACCATAAATACTTTTCACCGTGACCAACCGGTCACTGGGGTGGACTAAATAAAAACAAAAACACGGAAATATTGAGGAAATCACCAACATATGTCGAATTTACCGTTGTGTAGAAACATAATAATGCGGTAAAATTAAAGAACGAAAAAGTTGGAACAGATTTACCTGGTTGACACATGTTCACTTCAGTGAATGTAAACGTGTAAGCCGAAAAACGAATCGTTTGCATATTTAAATGTCAAAATGACTCCATGTTTCTCCGAACGTTCCGAATGATGCGCGTGATTTCCTTTTTGTAACAACGATTTTCATTGGTTGATTTCATTGGGGTTTCCCAGGACTTGGTAACCAGCGTACAAACGATGTGTACTACGCCAATGAAAACGACCGTTATAAAATACGTTCTAATACCCGTCAGACACACTAAAAACCACTACAGTCGTTCCTACAGCGTTTTACGCCCTCGAAAAATAAAATCAAAGTTTAAACAATGAATTATATCGTACGAAGGTAAATTTAAGCATGTTTTCGAATGCTTTCGATTCACAAAGATGTTTTTGATCGCCCACAGCTTTAAATAGATGAATAATGCCGTAAATGCTTTAAATTATGAAAAAAACAAAATACACCCAGTGACTGTACGATCACTTCTCCGGGAAATATACCTTGTATAAGAATTCTAAATTTAACAAAAAAAAATTTTTTTTAGGTACTGTTTATTAATGATACAGTTACCTGTGATCTTTAACATTGCATCTAACAAATTATTGAAATATTAAACAACAAATAGATATGTAACGTACAGAAATATTATAACAAACCGGGACATGTAGGGAAGGTAGTACATGCAGGACCAACAGAGCACGAAACAGGCATAGTGTTTGCATACAAGAAGATAATAGGCACTAGGACAGGGAGGGAAGGCAGCACTCAACTCAAACAGCCGAGCACAGAAAACATAACACTATTACATACCATAATTACACGGTACAATACCCAACACTACAAATAGACGAATTTATAACAAAAAGGCATAGACAATGTCCAACGCAAATACAAAACAACAACATCCAACACCGAAAGTCTGCCGCCTCAGTCAGTCAAACTACACATCGGAGTAAGAGCCAGGTGACGAGAATCAACAAACGGACGACACACAACACAAGGCACAGACGAGGTGTTACCTATAATGGTTAGATACACGCCCGTGACGATGTAGGCTTCATCTGTCAAACGTTGAACATGAGTACCAGGTGATGTTCCGTTCATTTCCGAAATATTATGTTTTATAATAATAATACTAATAATAATAGAAAATATTTATATAGCGCCTTATAAAACAAGTCTCTCTTACAGCGCTGTAAAAGTTAATTCCTTTAATGTAAGTATGAATCTTAAAAATCCGCTTGAAAATCACTTATATGTCATTTAAAACAGGTGTGTAATATTCACTGATATCACACAGTTAACACTTTACAGTAGGTTCTGATAACTGAGAAACTAACTGTGATAATTTATAGTCAATGGTAGCAACCCTTGTGCATCTACTATTCTGATATTCCAATATTTGTAATGTGTGAACGTTGTAGACGTGTGATTGGTGTAAAAATTACCTACGTACGTTGACCAAAGGTGCGACCTACCGTACTGTCGCCCAACCAAGCCCGGTACATGATATTTTGTAAAATTATTTAAAAATATTCGCGGTGGATTAATTTTCGTTCATTTGGCGGATGAACTTGATCGAGAAATAAAAGTCCCTCGAATAATTGTCGTCAAAATTCTTTCAATTTTCTAAATCCACGAATTTAAGAAATCACCAAATTACCATTTTACCATAATCCGCGAACTTTAATACACGCATGAATTAATGATTTTACCGTAATTGGAATGATACATGTACGTGTGTATCGAGTTTACTGGTATGAGGAGAGTCATTAGGTAAACATTTGTTTAAAACCACAGATAACTGTATCGTTCTTAAAGAGCAAAACAATTACCTTATGAAGATATTAAAAGCTAATTCTTGTTTTTGATACCATGAAAATCTTGCCACTTAAGTAGATCTGTACAACTGCATCTTTCTAATAAGATAACATAGGTTTATGCAAAACAAATATATAGTCTTTATCGATGATACAGTTACCTGTTAGTCTAGGAGCTGGTGACCAAAATTTCAATTTTCATTTACCCCATCTGGTAGAAAAAGTCTGTTGGTATTTTCAAATAATATAGACATTCAAGCTTTAGAAAAAGGTGGATGCCAGATCTGAAAGTGGTGATGTTTTTAACAGGGGCAATAACTCTTGCTATCCAAGAAATTTACGAAACCACCCGGTATCCTATGTTGTGTAAAGTTTTTGCTTATAAATATATGTATTGCCACATATTTGCATGGATATTGTTCATTTGATAATGTGCATCAAAAGTCCATACAACACGGACCAGTCTGAGGTCAAGGTCAATGTCATTTCAAGGTCAAAGTGAGAAAAATAGCATAAAATTAATATTTGGTATATATAACCATATGAATAATATAAATGTAAATATGAGACACTACATACGTAAACAAAAATCACATAAGATCATAGAATGCCAGGGCTCTTCGTAAGATTGCCATTTCGGCCAACATGCTTATGCATAAAATGGCTGTTTTGACAATATTTTTATATTTTGAATCAAACAAATGACCTATAATGAGAGAATATGTACTAACCAACATAATTATCATTTTTATAAACCAAATTGAATTCAAAACACATGCCATACTAAGAAAAATAGAGAGCAAATATTCATTTTTAGCTATTTTTCTCACTTTGACCTTAAAATGACATTGGCCTCACACTGGTCCGTGTTGTATATATATTATCAAATAGCTAAACTTTGCTAAGGGCCAAGAAATCGATTTTGATGTCCGTCTCACGTTAAATGTACAAACCCGATGAAGAAAACGTTGTGCAATTAATGAAATATCATCTTATCTGCTCCTAAAGTTCGAAAGTTGATGTCTTACGTTTGATACGCATTGCCAAAATGTCGTCGTTTTCCAGGTAACTAATAAGCCCTATTAGCGGGAACCAAAGTGGCTAGATTAAAATGGATTTTTTATCCCGTTTTTTATTACCATATCGTGTAAGACCCAAAATGCCAAGAAAATGACCGCATTCTGTTACTACAGAGGCTTGAATGCAGCACGAACATTTTAATGGGGTTGTGCTTATCAGCACTTAGAAAAAAAAGACGTAAGCGACCATCCGTATGGACGTCCTTTGTTTACACCAGAAAAAAAAGAGTATATCTCAGCTACTACAGCTTATCTACTACGAGATGACCAGCACGATATCGGCGTAAGATCATCTACCACGGCACCAACGTTAGAGGTGATAAACGAATGATTAATTGTGACTTTCTGACTTTTTCACTAACCCTTGTAAATCAAGTGGGTGGGGAATACCAAAGCGGTAATTTTCCCGCCCCAGGGTTACGTTAAAAAATTCGTCACGCTCCACTGGTCACTATATACTAGACCATTGATAAAATAGTCTTGACCACTCAAGGGAAGCAACTATGGCTACTTCACGCAAAGCGTATGCGGGCGTTGTCCCCCCTAATATCAATACAGCAAGACAGCGAGTAAACGAGCAACTCAACAAAATCAAAGAAGAGTTATGCACGGACGCATCTATCGACGATATATCAGAGTCTGATACAAGTTTTGATTATTCTCAAACGATACGTCATCAGCGCTTTTATTCTGATCTTGATAATAAACTTGAAACCCTCAGTCGTGATGAGTACATCAGTGAACTGCTACGTATTTGTCACTCTGACTACTTTAAAATAAACGACTACAGGGACAGACTCGCAGAGAGAGCACAGAGTTTCCCCAACTGCCCTCAGGCTCCACTAGTAAACAGACGAAATTCATCAACGGGTACAAAAGAAGAAAAGTGCGCGGCTGACTGTTATGTATTATACTCCTTCACACATGGAGTTCAGAATCGAGACATCCACGGTGTATTCGCAAACAGTACTGCGATCAATGATACAACAACTGTGATAGACGACGAAAATCCATATTCTCTCCCTGATGTGTTTGGTATACTCTCCAACATACAAACTGATATTACTGACATTAAGAAAAGACAAGCAACCGACTCCGTTGTGTTAGAAAGTGTACGCACCGATGTAAATCAGGTAGCAATTCTATTTAGGACGATTCACGGCTCTGTAAACAGTGTACTCTCACGTGTTGGTACAATCGCGAACTCTTTAGAGCAAATGACAAAACTAAAGGAAGACTGTACAAAAATGGAAACGGCACTCGTCACCTTAAACAAACGTTTCCTTGATGACCGCACTAACCATAACCAACACAACCACACAGAAAGTGAACGACAATCGAGCCCTACAAAGAACAAACACACTACTAAAGATGAAGTACATCAAACTACAACCACGCCTACTTGTACTATTGCTGTTACCAACAAACCTCCAAAACATCATACCACGGCAAACACTGATACCGAGGAAGAACATACAGACCACGGCTTCAAGGCTGTTCGACGGAGTAAAACACTCTCGTTCTTTCTAGGAAATATTGATATACAAGTGTCAAAACAAGACATATATGACTTTATGTTAGACAAAAATGTCAAGCCATCTCTCGTTAACGTATACTATGGAAGGAACGGTGCCGGAGCGAAAATCAACATCCACTTTGAAGATGAGGACACTATTAACCAGGAGGACTTCTGGCCACCCGACATTACATGTCGGAAGTGGGTGAATAAACAAGAATGGGAGAAAACCAAATCCTCCCACCGTCAAAACCGACCACCTAGACACCGACGTTGGTCACCTGTCGATACAGAACATGAATATCATCAACCCTATGACACGAACGCGAGACAGCATCACCAACGTAAACACTACAATGACCGTAACCATGGACACGAAAACCGAATAGACTCCTGGGATCGACAGTCGATTGATAACTAAATTGTGTTTATGTGTAGTGCCCATAAGTGCGATATAATGGAAGCTCATAATATCAAAGTGCTTTTCTTTGTGTTAATTATGTCCGTGAATATTCTGTGTTGGAACGTACGAGGCATAATGTCAACCGCGTACTGCCTCTCTGAAATTCTCGAAGATAAGAATATAGACATAGCTCTAATAACGGAACATAAACTATTACCTAGATCGCAACATTTCTTGCATTCTATCAACCCTGATTTTCATGCTATAAACACTTGTGACAATAATGTTGATAATTATGGATATATGAAGTGTGGGAGAGCGGGTACCGCCATCCTCATACGCAAAAACTTACAAAAACATGTTACTACCTTAACCAACCTTAATCATGATAGAATATCTGGGATAGAGATCAAACATGTATGTAATGTACCCATGTTTATATTTTGTGTGTATATGCCATCTGATAACGATGTTAATTTATACAATGATACTCTGTCGGATGTTAAATCTATTATGTCGCATTACTGTAAAATGGGTACAGTAGTACTTGGTGGAGACTTTAACGCTCAACTTGTAACAAAATCACGACAATTTCCTAACAGAAAATCCAGATTTTTCTCGGAGTTCGTACGTAATAACAGTCTGATATCCCTCCACAATCTTTTTAATTGCAATGCTTATACCTTTGTACCAACCAGAACAAATATCGATCATTTACTTGTTGAGACTAATTCCAGCCATCTTTTCTCTAACTATAGTATAGCCGACCCACACGATATCCTCACATCCGACCACCTACCAATAATGGTCACGGTCAACGTTACAGGCAACGGGATAACTCCAACCCTCCGCCCCAGTGCAAATATAAATTGGTCAAAATGCACACCAATACAAATCTATAACTTCAACAAGGAAATAGAAAATCACGTCGCAAAAATGCATCAGACCCATGATATCGAGACGCTCGGCCCCGACATTATAAACTCCGCCATAACAAATTTCATTCGAGAAGCTGAAAAGCACCTCCCTAAGTCAAGATTCAATAAGGCCGCGAAACCGTACTGGTGCTCGGAACTTAAGCACGCGCACGCGCAAGCTAGGCACTTCCGGTCGATATGGAAACAATCTGGGCGACCGAGGGGTTTTGCTCACGAATCGTATACCAATTATAAGGCAGCTAAACGGACATTTAGACGCATACAAAGGCGTTGTATAGACGAACACGAGAATTCCGTTTTTGACCAACTAAACAAGACAGCTGAAACTGATTATAAGTTATTCTGGAAGTTGCTTAAGAGAAACAATGGAAAGAATTTCGACATATGTACCACCATTAATGTAAACGGTCAAAGCTTTCAAGACTCGGAAGTAATAAACGGGTTTTTACAACATTTCAACGGCGTGTTTGGGAGCCACGACGAAGGCGACGAACTATCTCAGTATTACCGCGCGGAATTAGATAACTACATTAGCATGGAACCAAATGCTCAGACGCAGCGCCTAACCCGACCCTTCGAATTCCAAGAACTTAATAAAGTTCTACCTTCCTTGTCACGGAAGAAATCTCCCGGTCACGATCAGCTTGTAAATGAGCATATATTATACGGTGGAGACACAATCAAACTCATGTTGCTTTCACTATTTAACTCTATTTTAACCCACGTCAAGGTGCCTGGAGACTGGCAAACAAGCATTATTATCCCCATATACAAGGGAAAGGGTAAGGTTAAGACAGATCCCTCCAGCTATCGCCCTATCTCCCTTATACCTGCTTTCTGCAAAGTATTTGAAAAAGTTCTTCTTAATCGAGTCAACTTTCATCTGAAAAATTGGGTCTCTACCTTCCCAAATAGGCAACAACAGGGCTTTCAACCCAATCTCAGCTGTTTATCAACGGCCTTCGCAGTACAAGAAACAATTTTATACAATATTGAACGTCATTCTGACGTATATGTTGCCTGTCTCGATCAAAAAGCTGCATTCGACACAGTGCGCTTTGAAGCTCTTTTTCTTAAACTCGGTAGACTGCACTTCACTGGAAACTTCCTAAGACTTATAATATCAACATATGCTAACCTTAAAGCTATGGTACGAATTCAAGGTCACACATCAAACATAGTTCACATAAAAAGAGGTGTACGACAAGGTGGTGTATTGTCTACCTTCCTCTACTTGGTATACATAAACGACCTACTAAATGAACTTGAACAAAACAGGAACGGGTCCAAGGTCATGACCGTAAAAACCGGAAATCCCGCATTTGCTGATGATATTTCGCTTTTATGCCTAACACCCCTACACCTCCAAAAACAGGTCGATATCGTATATAATTACTGTAATCACTGGAATATTGCTATTAATGTTCACAAAAGTAGCGTTACAGTCTTCACTAAGAAACGGTCCCAACCAAGAGTGGGTATTTTGTACGGCAACCAGTTCATTGATCAGACTGACAATTTCGTCCATCTTGGTATTTTGCACTCGTTTAATTTAAAAAACAAAGACAGGATTAATGAGCGTCTACTCAAAGCAAGAAATGCTTTCTTCGCATTATCTGCGCAGGGTGTGCATGTCTGTGGCGTCAACCCACGTATATCCGCAAGTATCTATAATAAAATCATAATTCCGATAGCCCTGTATGGCTCGGAGTTGTGGAACAACATTCTAACCTCAGACTTTACTGCAATATCTCGATTTCAACATTCTGCTGTTAAGCGCATTCAAGGGTTACCAATAGCTACCCGTTCTGATATGGCAGAACCTATGCTAGGTCTGAACCGACTGCCGTCCAAGATAGAATCTCGCAAACTTATGTTCTTACTCAAACTTATGACCCTTCCATCGGGCTCTGTAACAAGAGATATTTTTATTCGAAAACTTGTACTATTTCTAAGTGATCGATCAAAAGTAACTCTTGGATTCATCCCTGACGTTTGTAACATTCTGACTAAATATGGCTTACAGTCAATTATTAATACTTTCATAACCACTCCGCAATCTATACCGTCCAAGCAACAGTGGAAACATGCTGTAACGTCTGCAGTACAACGGAATGAAACTCTCTTGTGGGACAATAGAATGTCCCAGGACACTGATTTTACTTTCTTCCGGATTCTTCACCCACAAATAACTCCATCAATAATATATAACGTTTGTAAATTAAAAACTTTTAATTACATCATGTGCGTTATAGCCAGACTATGGACACGAAGAGTTCTACTGGAAAATAATATCTGTGAAATATGTGAATCCATTTATCAGGAAGAACTTGTACATGTGATTAGTGAATGTAACTGTACTGAGACAATCAGATCTCTCTTTTTAGACTCGCTTGTTGAATACATCAGCCGAGACGATATAAATGAAATAACATCACTTGACAGTATTTCGCTCTCACTTAAGCTCTTAGGAGCTCCGTTAGAACCAGTGTTTGATGTTGATACTGAGCACGAATTCCTTAGTTCATCTTATAAGTATGTGAACAACTGTCTGAACATATACTCTGCTTATAGTGTAAACTAAGGCATGTCGGTAATACATGTAAATTGAACGGTCAAATAACTGACCAATAATCTTTTGAGGCATGTAATGCCTATTCATGTACATGTACATTTTGTAATTATTATCATGTTCCAAATTGTATAACCATTTATTACCCTGTTACTTTGTACATATTGTGTTCAATATCCTCTTCACAGAGGGAAATAAAGAATTGAATGAATGAATTGACTTTATTTATAATAGATAACATATTTGGTGTTATACCAATTTTCAATATGGTCTACATAATAAACATATATACATTAAATACATGATAATATACAAACAAATTTATAAAGAAAATGAAACAGTATTAGTTAAACTTAACAATATAGGAGAAGCATGTATTGTTTAAAACGTTAACCTATAATTAAATAGCCTAGTATACATACGAAATCAATAATCAACTGTGAACAAAAGTGCTATTCAATATGTATACATATTATATAAAAACGATAATAATATTAAGTCAGACAGGGAAGGCAGCACTCAGCTTAACCAGCCGGGCACAGAAAACATATAAGCGGCACAGACACTGTCCAACGTAAAAATCTAGCAACTACAAAAGCACGGCATCCCGTCCCGAAAGTCTGCCGCCTCAGTCAGTCAAACTAAAACGGAACGAGAGCTAGGTGACAAGAAATATATATAATTTTATATAATGTACATGCAATTTTGAAAGATACGAAGCAGCCTTGTGCTGGACTACGAAATTGCAGAATGGCACATACAAAATGAACAAAGTTGGCGAAATATGTTTGTATTTTTAACATTGAGATATGTATGCATAGATTATCATGTAGTATTCCGTTTCCAATTCAAGAAGTGTCTAATAAAAGAACTTGTGTTCTCTGTCTGTCTAATATGTAATGGAATATCATTCCAAATAGATGCACCTGAATAGGAAAAAGAATTCTTAAAGAATTCCATGTTTGGATGTGGTACAACCAACTCTTTATTCGTTGTTGATCTTAGTCCATGATTAGCTTTTAATACAAATTTATAACTTAGATATTTTGGGACTTTATTTTGCATCGAGTTATACTTTAAAACAGCGTTTTTATATGTTATTCTTTCATGAGTTGTCATCCAATTTAGCTTAATGAAGAGTTCTTCTGATGGATGGTCATGCGGTTTATCCAGAATTACTCTAGCTGCCCTTTTTTGAAAGTTGTAAAGTTTATCTCTGAGTTCTTTGGCACATGACCCCCAAATTGTACAGCAATAGTCGAGGTGGGGCAGGATATAAGCATTGAAGAAAAGTTTACGAGAATCTATATTAAGACAATGTTTGATGCGTAGTAGTAGGTATAGTAGAGAGTTACATTTTTTAAGAACATGATTAACTTGCCTTTTCCATGTTAGAGTTTGATCTACAAAGATACCAAGCAGCTTTTCTTCTTTTGAATTTGAAAGCACTTGATTGTTAAGTATTATATTTGAATCATCACATTCAGATATGTCTTTTAACTTTTGGTGAGATGCAGCAACATACATAACTTTAGTTTTTTGGGCATTGGGTATCGTGGCATTCTGTGTGCACCAAGTTTCAGTGATGTTAACTTGCTCTTGTAGGGATGTGTTAACGTCGCTGAATATTTTACCTGAAGCAGACAGTGTTGTGTCATCAGCGAACATGTCGATTTTTGTGTTATTATTTTGATAGAGGGGAAGATCATTTATGTAGATAATGCAAAGTAAGGGTCCTAAAACTGATCCTTGTGGAACTCCCGCATTTATACCCTTGGCATCTGACAACTGACTTGATATGCTAACTTTTTGGAAACGGTCTATTAAATATGATGAAAACCACTTGATTGTTTCAGGGCTTAGCTTATAACACTCCAATTTCTTGAGTAGTAGTTTATGGTTGATAAGGTCAAATGCTTTAGTTAGATCTAGGGACACAGTTCCAACAACTTCATGATCATTTATAGTGTCAATCCAATTGTCTATTATATTTGTAAGTGTTGTCTCACATGAGTGGAATTTTCGAAAACCCGATCGATGACTACTTCTAAGATCATTTTTATCAAGAAATATTTTTAAGTGATTTGAGACATGTCTTTCATATATTTTTGAAAGAACTGGTAGAATAGAAATAGGTCTGTAGTTGCTTACATCTGATTGTGGTCCTTTTTTGAAAATAGGTGTTATTTTTGCCATTTTAAATGATGCTGGATATATTGATTTACAGATGCAAATATTTATAATGTTTTGTAATGGTTTAGATATTATGTCATGCCCTATCTTAAGAAATCTGGGCCCAATACCATCAATTCCGGTGGATTTACCAGGGTCTAGTGATTTTAGTTCTTTTTCTAGAAACTTGAGTGAGATTTCTGGTATTTCAAATTCTTGCTCACTTTTTAGATTTGCATTTACAAAATCAATTATTTTATTAAAATCATAATTATTGATATCAATAGATGGGGCTTTCTTAAAGACACTGGAAAAATAGTTGTTGAATTCTTCCGCTGTTTGTAATGCCTCAGTAATTGGGTTTCCATTTTCATCTTGAATGATGTTTGATTGATGGCTTGTTTTTTTACAAGAAAGATCTGATTACCATAAAATTTTGGGATTATTTTTGTTTTCGTTTATTGAATTTGAATAGAAAGACTTTTTCGCCTCAAATGATAATTTCTTTACATTTTCCCTTAATTCTTTAAATAAAGTGCTATCACCTGATTGTTTTGCTTTGTCTCTAGCTTTAATGGTTTCAGATGTTTTATTATTAAACCAATCTGGCTGATTTTGATGTTTTAGTCTTTTTTGTTTTTCTGGCGCGTGTTCATTTAACACGTCTTAGAATAATTTGTTGAAACAATCAATTGCATCATCCGGGTCATCAAAGAATTCTAAAACTGACCATGGTTGTACATTGAGACTGTTTCTAAAGTCATCTGCATTGAATTGTTTAAGCGATCTGTATTTAATAGTTTTGTGTTGAGGGCCATTTTGTGAACTCATCTTTAATTTTCGAGTAAAACTTACAGCATAATGGTCACTTATTGACAACATTGGTGTATTTACTTCAACAATATTACACGGCATATTTAAATACAAATGGTATATGATTGTGGCTGTGTCAGAGGTTACTCCTGTTGGTTTATCAATAAGCTGTGTAAGACTATACCTACTTATGATGTCATTCCATTTTGTGTTTACATATGCATTAGTTTCAGAGTAATAATTGTAGTTGAAATCACCTAAAAGAAGGATTTCTTTGTTTTCATTTAATATGTAATCAAGGTTTTTATCCATCTCATCATTCCATATTGCTAATGAAGAAGGTGGTCTATAAATATATCCTAGTAAAAAAGATTTCTGTTTGTTACATTTTATCTCCAACCAGATTGATTCGACTGAAGATTTATCTTCTATGGCGTTACGGCGAATACAGAAATATGAATCTCTTATATAAATTAGTTAACCACCGCCACCTGTGTTCCTATCTTTGCGAAAAATATTATAGCCATTGAGATGTATCTGATTATCTTGGTAATTTTCATTTAAAAATGTTTCACAAAAACAAAAGGCATCAATGTTATTTTGCTGGCTTGCTAGGAACTGGATTTCATGAAACTTAGAGAATAGATAATGAACGTTTAAATGCAGCACTTTAAATCCATGTTGTTTTAGGAATTTGTCACTTGAGTCAGTTCTATTACATGTAATGTCTAGGTGGTTTACTTCATTTGTTGTCTGATACGTGGTGTACCTCTCTGGTGTTTCCGTAGTAGGAATGGTGGAGGTGGGCTCATCATGAAGTGAGGCGGTGGAAGCATCATGGGGTGTTGGAGGTGATTCCGGTGCATCATTGGGTATATAAAGCCTGGTGGGGGTCCCGGTGGAGGTGGGTAAGGCCCCATGCCGTGGTAGGGATGTTGGTCCTGTTTGTGTTGTCCTCGTTTGCCCTGACGAAAACGATGGATTTGTTCGTGTATTTTGGAAGCTGCCAGAGACCTTTGTTGTGTGTTGTTGTTGGTTTTCCTCAGGGTTCTGGATGTTTCATTTTTGTTAACTAGTTTGTGTGGCTGATTTTCATGATCTGTTACCCTGGTGTCAGTTCTGGTTTCTCTTGATTTCAATAATTTTAGTTCATCACATACTAATGATAGCTGGTTTTGTATTCTTTCAGGTCATCAGAGTTTTTTTCTTCTTGCATCCTGACTATTTGTAATTCTGTTTTGGTCGCCTTTGTTTCATTGATTTTCTTATTTTTTGTAGTTGTAGGTTTGAAATTTCATCCCTCATTATATTCACATTATTTTTCATATCTGTTGAAATTCCGTCTTCTCGAGCTTTCGTTGTAGCATATTCTCGATTTTTCTGTTTTTCATTTTCCAGTTGGCTTTTCAATTTAGAAACATGTTCTTCCAATATCAGACATGCAGCATTTTTGTCAGCCAGTTTGTTTTCAAGCATTATGTTTCTGAAAATTCTACCAGTCAATCTTATTCAATTTGCAAAATATTCAAATGGAAAATATCTTGGCCCTTATCAAATTTTGAGTAGAATAGACACGAAGGTGTTTTTATCGTAAAAAAACATCCGCATCTAATTTCAAGACTGGCATGCCCTTGCGACGATTTGATTATAAAGTATATCCAGTGCGTTCGTATTATAAAATACAATAATGATAACGTTTGACATTTTGAAAAAAAATGTTGTATTTTTCCTTCGAAAATCGCCTTTATTTTAGTGTTAGCATTTGAATAAGGCAACTATATGGCATAGTTTACATCACGCGCAAGTGCTAAAATGGTTTTCTATCATATACATGTATGATAAAAATAGATGACGTAATGGTGTTTGAAATAACGTTTTGCAAGTGTGTGTTTTTCAAGTATTTTCGAGGGTTATGGTGAACGTTACTGTGTACTGATTCCATTAGAAAACTGTTGTTTTGTATTAGATTGTAAACTTTTTTGCCAGTGTCGGAAAACAAATGATCCACTAAATAGAAAACAAATAGCATTTACGTCAGTACAATGTATAGAGATATGTATTTATAGTGTCGTTGTACAGACCTGACTTTATACGGTAACAACACACACATATTGACAGATACATGTATTATAATTATACTTGTATAGTTTATAGTATTCTCAATTTTCACCAAGCCTTTGTTAACTTAAAAGTTGTCTTACTCTCACATGTACAAAAGCACATGTTATATGGGGCTAAAAACTACGCCACTGCTGACAACAAGTTTGACCTCATCCAACACACCTGAGACACAGAAAAAGTTCCTGTGGAGTGACAGACAGGATACATGGTAAAGCTACCAATAAAAGACACCCTCAGTGACTGTGACAATTGGCGGATCATTCAGCTGCTACCCATTCACAGTCAGGTGCTCTCAAGAATAACCTGACTTATATGGCGCATTTTTCATGCGAACTCGCGTTCAAAGGCACTTTATACTATATAGTGTTGCAACCACAAGGGCGCGGGTGCATCCTCTACCAGTGCAAATAAAGCATGATCTGACCAGAAAAGCAGACTGAAAGTAAGCTCCAGAAGGGAGAGAAAGACATTAGATACAGACATTTCCGGCGATGCAGAATGACGCCTAGCTCTTATTTCGAATATACAGTCTGGTTCTTTACTGTGCCCGGTGTGTAGCACCGATACACAGCTTCCTGGTACCTTTACCCAGATACTTTGCATTACAAACGGTCAGATATATAGCGGGAAATATTACAAATAGTCATTCTAGAGAGAATCATCCTAGAGAGGATGAAAACAGAAATCAACAAACTCCTAAGAGAAGAGCAATCAGGTTTCAGGGTAGGGAGACAGGAGGTACAGAAAAGGACATCAAGGCCAGAATAGGAAAAGCTTGTCATGCATTTGCAACAACGAGACAAGTGCGGAACAATCCATTGGAAAACAAAGACCAGACTCTTTAACACCAATGTCAAGACAGTCTTCCTTTTCGGCGCTGAAACTTACAGAATGAAAAATACCTGGACGAGAGTCTGCAATTGTTTATCAACAAATGCCTTTGACAGATTCTACAGATAAGGTGGCCAGGGATGTTATAAAACAAAGACCTATTGGCGAGAACAAGGCAATAACCAGTCACCGTTTCAACGCTGCAGAAGAGTCCAGACCAACATAGCAAGACAAGTCGTATATTGGAATCTTCAACTAAGGCACTAGAAGAAGAGGAAGGCCAACAAATTTCTGGCGCAGAACACTTCATCTCAAACATTGAGCCTCGCAAGACAAGGATGTCGTGGGGAGAGGCAAAAGCCCGGGCCATGGACCGAACCAGATGGAGAGATGGGTACTGTTTTATCAAAGCCTTTACGAAAACATTAAAGTTACGCTTAAATAGATAGACATATATGGTTTGTATGAGTTCATTAACTAAATCAGTATTATAATTGCTGCTCCACTTACCACTTCATAATTGTAAACGAATTAACTATAAAGAATTTTAATTTGATCGTACATTTACTAATTGCTTTGATAAAACAGTTTCCTGGTAGGTAGCCAAGTGAAGAGGACGAATAATAAGAATTTTATCTTTAACACTTTTCCGGGAGGGATAATTATAAATATTGTCATATTTGTGTATATCAATTATGTTTTACACGCGTGCAAAAAACGCGTATGAATATTATTGGCACCGCGATCCATCACCGCGATGGATCGCGGTGTCTGTATTGTAGGACTGTTATAATGAGCTGGAAGACAATTCCCCCGTGGTGAGCCTCAACTGGTATGAAGTTTATGGACAATTCCCAGTGTTCAGCCTCAACGGGTATGAAGTTTATGGACAATTCTCCGTGTTGAGCCTCAATTTGTATGAAGTTCATAAACAATTTCCCATGTAGAGCCTCAATTTGTATGACAGTGAAATGTTTTGGCCATTTGTTTACCTTTAAATCAGAAAATAGTTCGTCGTTTATTTTCTTTATGCAGATTATTTAGGTAAAACAAACTCATGAAAAAAAACATGTTTTGACAAAAAATCATTTTATAAACATTTCTGTTAAAAACAATTATGTTATTAATGCTAATGAACTTCTACGCATTAGTGTTTACTAGCGTATTAATTTTTCTTTTATGTTGTTTACATCATACGCGATGTCGTCATTTAATGAAACGATTTATTTCATTGGCTGGTTTTACCATGTGACCATGAAGGGCGTTCGCTGATTTTTGGACGCCATATTGATTACAGCGCAGTTTCAGAACAATTTCGACGCAATATATACAGGGGTGCTTTATTAGCGTCGAAACCATAAGTACCCAAAATCACACGAACCCCATCGAATACCTGGTAATATTGGCCTTTTAAATCGGTAAAATGATTGAATAAATCGGCACGTGCCGTCTCGATAACCTAATGTAAACAATCACTGTTAGTAGGATGTACGGGTTACGCGTGAATTGCCTAAAGACCGTTATCCGTACTGTCCGGAACACGGGTTTGAAAACAAACTTTCCCACGGTATATTGACCAACATAATTATGGTAGATTATGTACACTGAAGAAATATATTGGGTTTTAATTTAGTAATGTTATAGTTAGTTACTTATTTCGTTTTTGTTATTTTTGATATACATGTAGATCTATACGGTCTTTAAACATCATGCTTAATGTAAATGTTGGAATAAATTATGATACATGAACTATACGTTTTATGTGTTTTAATTTCCATTTATCATTAAAATGTACGTTAAAACAAGGTGATATTTGTATTTGTAATTGCAAATTTTGTCAGTGATTGCAAAGACTATCAGGTCGAGGTCAAATTATGGATATGATCGTGTAGTTATTGTCTGTTTTAGGTACATCTTTGTATTTTATGACTATTATTGGTATCAATCGCGAGATTAAGGTTCATTCTTCGTGCACATGCTATATATTTCATAGTGGTTTGACGTTTTCATATATTTTTAAGAGCTGAAAGTGCGCAAAAATCTGTGCGCAGACTCCGGTCGTGTTGGGTCTACTTGGTGTCTGTCTGTAGTGGCTGGACCGTCAGAATTTAAAAGCAGCCACTTGCAGACAGCTTATCTGTCTATTTCAGAATGGTAATAGTTTTTTTTAGGAAATATGCATCAAGGAAGCCCGATTTTTTCTCCATTTAGTGGTAATCAGTGCAATGCTATGGCCCTTATAGCATTGTTAGCTTTCTTTAAATGTTCGCGCGATATTAACCATGTTTTTACCTAAAGACGTTGATGGAATATTGCACGAAGGAAATCGACTTTATGGACAAGTCAGTCAAAATCTTGGACATACTCGTTATCTGAGTCATTCAGATTTAAGTTCCTTAATATTCAAAATGAAAATATATTTGTTATTATTCACTATAGCCAATATATTTTGAAAAATGCCACACCTGCTGTTTCTTATGAAGATCAATTATATATGTCTTTACAGTTTTACATAATTTCTTTTACGGTGCCCTTTGATGCTTTGCATCAATGGTTATCTTGTATAAAATACTCGCAACCGTCAATGTTAACACCACTATAGTGCGGCCAAGATATGACGGCACAATAACATTGTGTAAACGTCACTGGTTGGGTTAGTCCATATCAAAACGCGGGTAAGTAAATAAATCACGATCATCTAAGCGCTTGTTCAGTTATTTTAACTTATATAATTTACGGACGAAGATCATTGTGCTTATTATATGGTCTAGTGGTAACGCTTATAATCTCAACGCGGACGGTCCGGGTTCGAATCCCATCAGAATCTTTTTTTTATTACTATTTTGTTTCGCGAATGTTTTTTCCGCACACTTTTCACAAAACTGTATTTGTATTTGCGGGTGTATTACTTACAACCAGATAAACTATGTAAACTGCAACATTATTAAATTGAACTATGGCTAAATGTATCGTTTTAACGTAACAAGGAAGATACTTTATGTCTAACGTATTAGAACTCTGCACACGAGTGGCATCAATATAACTGCCAGTGATTTCGTTGTCCTGTCAAAGGAAACAAACTACCGCGATGACAGGGGTATCAGAAAGGACGGTTTCACGCACAAAGGCGAAGAAATTGCACAATAGTGTAAGTAAATCAAGAAGTAACAAAATCTCACTGGATTCTTTTTATGATGATGATGATGATAATGACAGTGATTATGACGAGGCGGATGGTGATAGCGATGATGATTTTGCAGATTTCTAAAATGATTCTGTCACAAACACTGCTGATGAACAATATTAATTTATATAATTTATATATACATGTATACGTACAGAATATTAATTTAAAACTGATTGTTCCAGATAAATATAATAAAATATTATATAATAAATATACAGAATAGAGAAAGTATACGAATGAAAAAAATGTAACTAGATAATCAACGTGTAACGGGGTATACTAAGAAATAAGTTTACTAGAACTGAAGAATACAATGCATTACCAAAATAATGCACCAAAGTGAGATTCGAACCAGTAACCTCCATCCATAATATTATTGTATTTACAACGCTTTACCGACTGAGCTAACGAGACACATGTAAAATCGTCTTGTATATTTGCTCATAATACGAAAACGTAATACGAAACAAGCGTTTATTGACCCTGACTGTAAATAAGCACCCCTTTCTGTTGAAAATGAACCCATCGGCTAATTAGCATGTGTACATGTTATTGTGACATCATATCTTGGCCGCACTATAGAAATGTGACATGAACTAGAACGTGTTATTTTTTATTTGAAACTTGATATTTCATTGTTTTTGCACGATCTAATTATGTGCGTGGTTTTCGTGAGTACATTTGAAACTAATCGGCGAGAGTGTCATTTACAATATCCGCGGATTAATCCATTTACACATAGAGCAAACCAGGGCATGTACTATTACCACAATAAACATGGTATCAAATTGGCTGTTACTATTTACGGGACGTATCACGTGACATATTTATGAATGAATGAACGTAAACTTTATAGTAAAAACTTCAACGGATCGCGAGTTGCACGAGTATCCTGTGCTTCAGCTATGACGCATCTATTTTTAGAAACTCAAATATACTCTCGAAATTAAGATTCATAAAAACTTCTGATAATCAATTCATTTATATTTTTCATTTCATGAAATAGATACACTATACTCGTGTTATTAAAATTGTTTCAATGTTTAAAATGTGTTATTTCCTTCAGAAAATTACGAAGGTCGTTTTCATTAACGAGGGAGGTAATTGTACCAGCTAATAAGCCATTCAATTTCAGCGTGTAATTATGTTCAATGTCAAATGGGTGAAAATGGAATGCGCGCAGTTAAATAGTGCAGGATAGTATCGTATTTAGAATCGAAATAAAATCTCTAGTCTTGTATGTTATCGGTGAATACGCATGAGTGGTTTAATTTTTCCGCATCCGAACGAGTGACTGTGCCCGTGTTTTATTCACCGACAAAATACGCGAACAGATTTTTATTTCTTAAACAACAGACGGTGGAACATTTAAAATGGTATTGAAGTAAATGTAACTGTCAGCAAATGACAAAGCTTTGCACACCTTGTGTTTACACTATGAAAGAGATACCTGATATGATTTCGAGTTTATATTATTGAAATTTGATCAGTTGTGAATTTAGTTATCCGTTCACTAAATTGTCTCATTCTAACTTTTAATGTGACATTTAAGTGTCGTAGATATATAAGAACGGAAAAGGTCAGCGTATTAATATTTAATTAATAGCACCTCTAGCGCAACACGTAACTATGGAAATGGGAGTTAAAAACAAAGATCTAATGTTTTTATATCTCTGTTCCGTTATTTCGCAACTATTAATGAAGAGTTATGGTTCAATAGATGAGGTATCATTGTAAAGCTGAATAATATATATATTACATAGAATTATTAGTTTTTGTCTGTGTTCAGTAAAACAGGAGATACAAGGTTATGAAAACAAACGAGATTTCGCGAGATTTCAGAAGAGCAGCGTGAGCACGTGTTAGCTATCATGTATCACGTAATTTAACTAACACATGCGCACGTAATACTAACACGTGAGCACGTACGTAATAATTCTATCACGTACGCACATATTAATGCTACGTCGTACGTGCGTACGTAATAGCTAACACGTGTGCTAATGATTGCTCACGTGGTAATAACACGTGCACACATGATAAATAAAATATTTCCTGTGTCCCATCTATGCCACCGTACAGAATAGTGTCTTCAGTGTTGTTTTTTAACAAACAAATTGAAAAACACCGATTGGAATCAATTACTATCAGTATTGTTCCTCGTCGTCAAGGTTACAACTATGCGTGATTATTTGTCCAGAATTACTGCCTCAATTGATGCAGACTGTTCGTGTATTAATTAGTTTGGATAGTTTTAATAAAATAACAATGTAGGTGCGCATATATGAGCTTGATTCAAGCAAGCACAGATTTCAGGAGAAGACACGAAAAGATGAGATAGAGGTATTATATCTATCTTTGCTTAAAGGTAAAAAAGTTTATATGATTTGTTATTTCCTCAGCAATTTATCAGGAGCAGTTCTATAAATAGTATAGTATATAGTAAACTCCCTGAGTTCATACGTGCACAGCCACCTCAACTGTAAGACCACCTGAAAATTAAGACATTATAATTTAGGTTTCAGGTATTTCGTTGTTGTGCGCATCACTTATAGATTTCATATTAAAAAGACAACTATATAATAAGACATGTTTATAGAAATTCCTATCATAGGCAAAGATATTGGTTTTAGAGAAGGTTTTTGCCGTAGACCGGACACTTGCTATTAGTGTAATCTGCCGGCTCACGCATGCGCAGTACTGTCAAGCATGGCGGACAACGTGGAAAACAAACTCCAGAAAATGGAAATATCCGAAAAGAAAAAGGCATGATGATTTTGATTTAACATAGCTTACGAAAATGTTTTCAAGATTTTCACTTCCCGCGGTACATAGGCGTCTAGGAAGAGTTTTAGTTCGAGCTAAATCAGTGGTGTGTGCATATTATGTTTGTTTGAGTCTTTGACAAGATATCCGAAATTAGTTATCCGAAATATATTTATAGGTTACTGACATTTGCAACTGTCGAGCTCGTTTATCTGATCAGTGTCTCCTTGATTTTGAATATGAATGTTGTCTACATTGCTTGAGGTTGCATCATCACTGAGAATGACACAAAGCGCCAAGTTGTTGTTGTTCTTTTTATTGAACTGTGTTGTTGTTGTTATCATTGCATCATCTCTGTATAAATATGTTTGATGAATAATAGGGTTACATTATTACATAGCATATGTATAGTCATATATACAAGTCAAGTAAAACAAGTGATAGAGCTGTCTAATGAGACATGATATTAATTTTATAAGGAATACAATTTTTAATTTATTGGTGAAAAGGACGTCCAGTAGGCCTACACTTGAATTGGTATTTTACCGACATTAATAATTCGATATAACTACAATATTCCCTTGCCTATTGATATGTTGAAAGGCGCTGAAATGGTGGGTGTTATTTTAAATTTGATTTCAGTTGACTTAACTTCATTCCATAATTATGTAGGGTTAACGCATGCTTTTTCGTGCTATAACATCTGCAGAGTCCTGAGGGACGGTTGGTGCCCAAGCCCGTTAGGGCGAGGGCACCAACACTCCCGAGGGACTTTGCAGATGTTATAGCACGAAAAATCATGCGTAAACGCTATTATAGCATACAAAACATCAATTTATGCGTTTTTATTCTGAAATAATTAGCGTAAATAAACGTAACGTCGCGAAAACAAACGTTACATCATAACAATTTTTGTTATGAGCGTCGACTTCCGGGATCGGCAAATACCAAGAAAACATGACTAATGCGGGTTAGTTTACATTTATTATTTAAATCTTATAGAAATTAATTAGAAGTTACAAATGAAATAAGAATTGCAGTTCATAAGACGCTCAAAATCGTTTATTTTCATCGGTGAGGCCCTGAAATGAGCATACGTAAAACTGGACGTTAACAGCGCGTTCTCGCGTGAATCTTTATGTTTAGCATGGTTTTCGTCCCGTTAACGTATGGGCAAAATCACCGTTTTTATGCTATAATGTCTTTTAATATTATTTTTTGCCTATATCATAGTATATGCAGAGAATTATATTGTATGTATCCGCTGCAAATAGTGCATACCGCTATCCGTTAGCACAAGTCAGAAATATTTTTATTTGGTCCACCGTTTTTCAATCCGGAATCAAACGACTGACTGGACTTTATCCACAACTGTTGCTGATCTAAATGGCGTCATTAAACAACTTTGGCGAAGCACAAGCATGTAAAAAGTTGACGAAGCCAAAGCATTTAAAAAGTTGACGAAGCCCAAGCATTTAAAAAGTTGATGAAGCACAAGCATTTAAAAAGAAACCTAAAAACATACTTTCCATGAAAATAGAGGAAATATCATAGTTGGTTTACTTAAAGTGGACAAAAATTTGTTCCAAAAAACATTTTTTGGTCACGCAGTTTTCTTTTTTTGGTCTGGCAGTTTTGTAAGACCTTACCAGACAGACTGTCCAACCATTGTTCATTTTATACTTCTTAACTTATTGTATCATATTTTATTTAATAATTTCAGAAAGGCAAGAAAGCCGCCGCAGCTGCTGGGGATCAGGCGGACAAACTTAAAGCAGTAAGTGAAATCATGTTTGTTTCAAAATCAAATTTTATTGACAATATTCATTGGACATGAAATAACCCATGTACAATGTGTCCTTAATGTATCTGCCACTTGCTCCTGAATCAGAAGGGTCATTTTGATACTTTTGACATCAATTGTACCATTTTATAGGCAAAATACTTAAGATTTTTTGAGAAAATTACTCTTCAAACCAAAATCTAGACGGTCAAAATGTGGCTTTTTGGAAATTTCAAGGGTAAAACCTCCACTCCCGGGTCAAATGGAACCCCTGTGTGTCTCCGATGTACAAAATATGCCAGATGCATCTATCTTATATTCTATAAGAACTTGTCTTCTACTTGGGATCTTGAGATAATCTACTCGCACCTCCTCAAAAATAAAAAATAAATACTAAATGATAAAATGTATTAACAAACCTTAGTGGTAATTAATTGCAGCCTCCACAACCAGTTTTCAAAACTTGTCTGTCCAAATTGGTAAAATGAGTGAAAATTCCTGCTAGTCTAATAGAAAAATATAGGAGTTTCTGTCAGTTCCAATCAAATTTTGACAGTCTTGATTGGAGAACTGACACTTTTAGCGGAGCCTTTAATTGGTCACAACGTCCAGTCTTGAGTGTTATGCTAGGCTACACTGTAAGAGCAACCTTGGCATTAACTTAAAAACATGTTTCCATGAACAATATTTTATTGTGGTACCCAGCGCTAAGAAGTCACTAGAGAATTTGATGCCTGTTGTGTATGTAAGGGAGTTTTTATAATCAAAATCAATGTGAATCTATCAGTAAGTTAGAATATTTCTCCCTAGATGGACCCCCACCAGAGTTTCTGGCCTCTCATCAGGTGTTATGGGATCAGTTGTGAATCTATCAGTAATTTAGAACTTTTCTCCCTAGATGGATCCCCCACCAGAGTTTCTGGCATCACGTCAGGTGTTATGGGATCAGTTGAAGAAGGAATATGATGATTGGGTAGCTGCACAGGAACGTATAGACATCAAGATAACACTGCCGGATGGTAAGGTGGTGGATGGAAAAGCTTGGGAAACTACACCGTATGATGTAGCCAAGGGTATTAGGTGAGTGTATTTCTCTTTGGTTTGTACAGCAAGGCTTTTTCTGTTCATTTTGTGAATAATAAATATTGATATTTCGAGAAACAAAAAAGTAGGTATAACTTTGGATTTTTGGGAAAACTGCAATATGTTGTAGGATTTCAGTCTAGCAGACAATATGTTGTAGGTTTTCAGTCTAGCAGACAATATGTTGTATGATTTCAGTCTAGCTGACAATATGTTGTATGATTAAATATGTTGTATGTTTTCAGTCAAGGTCTAGCAGACAATACTGTGATAGCCAAGGTTAATGATGTACTATGGGATCTGGATCGACCGTTTGAATCAGATGGCAACCTACAGTTACTCAAATTTGATGACAAAGATGGTATGTGTGCTGTTTGTTTGTCCCCAAAGTAACCTGTTTAGTGTTGGTAATAAGGCATGGGGTGAATGTATTACCTTTATCACAAACTGCATTCATCCAAAAGTTTGATTGAATATAACCGTAAATTTAATATGAAGAATATTTTGAAACAATATAAAAAACAAATACCAGTGAAGATGCCGAGCATAGCCTTTATTTGCCAGTCAGTATTCTGCTGAAGTATGGCAGTCATATGTGTGCATCCACCCATAGATTAGACGGCAAGTGCACAAAACATTGAGCTACGGAGGCACATTAGTAATTGTTTATTTGGAGAAGATCTGCTTAAGTGCTGTACCAGTGATGAAATAACCAAGTGCAATTAAAGGGAACTAGCTTCCCTCCTACTGTAGATGGATAAAGAATACAGACTGGGCTTTTTTAGAGTGGTTTACCTTAACTCCTGTTTTAGGTTATAGTCAGTTTTTGGATTCAGGATTTTAAACTATCTCCCCAAATTTGCGAAACTGAATAGTTTTCCTATATACTCTATGCATAATTACTGCAGAAGTAACAATTACTTGTCCCAGACAACCAGACAAGAGCTAATTATTGATATGCAGACTGGTTATAGAACTTGTTTCATCATCAACTCTAAATGGGTTGATATCACAACCACATAAAACCTGTGTTATATTTAATATTCAGGTGAATATGTATTTTGGCATTCAAGTGCACATATATTGGGTGAAGCGATGGAATGTTTGTACGGGGGACATCTATGTTACGGACCACCTATTGAGAGTGGCTTCTATTACGACATGTGGAGTGAAAAGTATGTATTCTTCATTTGTTTTACATAATTATGTTGTCAGGCCTACTATGTTATAGTTATAACAGATTTTGTAAATTTTAATGATTAAAAATGGCGAAGCGAGCAAGTCCTTTTTAATCATAAAAAATTGGCCTAGAATATAACATCCTGTATTTTGATTGGCCCATAGAAATTCACCCCAACACATGACGTCATGTCTTTAAGCGAAAACTTTTAATGATTACATTTACCTTTAATCACCAAATATGAGCGTTTTCATTGGCTCAAAATGTAGGTATAAGTTTTTTAGACTGGTTGGATCCTAAATCAGCTATAATTTCTTGTATATTTATTAACCATATTCAGGTTTCAAGTTATGGAATATCAGAATTTCTGGACTGATGGTGTTTTTGTCATAAACTTGTTATAGAGTTTGCTTGAAAATCATTAATGTAAAATGATAAAATACATTTTGCGGTCCTGATTAGAAAAAAGGGTTTTGTTTGCGAATATACATGAAATTAAAGAAAAATATTTATTAAAGAAATGATACATTTCTCATCTTGTAAAGTATTTATATAGCACAGAGAATTTGACCCGATTCTGACCTTTATGCATGAATATATTTCAAGGTTCTCGCATTGTATCAATATATAAATCGTACAATCAATATTGGTCCTTTAGATTTGTGTTGGTATTACATCTTGAGCGTTTTCGTGACACTTCCTGTATATCAAAACATAAAACCAGGATTTATAAATATGATCAATATATCAGTTTTTAAATTATGCTAGAAGAAGGTGTCAAAGAAGGAGTCGTGTCAAATTCTCCGTACTATACTTACTCTTAACTCTTTGTCTTGTTCAATCTCATTAAAATCAGACCCTTAATACGCTTCACTACTTTACGCTGATATAGGATCTGACGACACTCCATATGGGGTCATGTCGATGTGAACTTTAAGTCATCCAATCAAGTCGCTTCTTTCACAAATCTGAAAGTATGGTGAAAGTCTGTTGAGGCTTTGTGACGTCATTATTAACCAAAGAGGTCATTTGAACAGGATCTCTTACCGAGTGTAGTTAGATCTCTAACAACGTAAAGGAATGAAGCAAATGTAAGGGTCTGATTTTAATGAGATTGTGTCTTATTTACAGACAAGTTTCTAGCAATGACTACCCTGTGGTAGAGGCACGTGTCAAACAGATAGTTAAAGAGAAACAACCATTTGAACGTTTAGTCATGACCAAGGAAAATCTCCTCAAAATGTTCGAGGTAAAATTATGTTATAGTAAGAACAAATTAAGTAAATTTTAATGATTAAAAAAGGGCAGAACGAGCGAAGCGAAGCAAGTCCTTTGTAGTCATTAAAATTTACCTAATATGTTCTAACTAGCTTAGAATTTAAAATGCTGCATTATGATTGGCCGATAGAAATGAGTGCCAACACATGACGTCACATCTGTTAAGAGCAAAATTTAAAAGATTAGATTTTTATTAAACCACCAAAATCTGGCATTTTCATTTGCTCAAAATATAGGTTATATTCCAAGTTCTTTTTCTGAAAGTTTCTTAACATTTGATATCTTGGCTTGAATTATAACTATTCTTTGTCTAGTTCCTTCTGAATCCATTAATTGACATAAATATACTTCCATAACACCGGGAAAGAACATCTCGTTATCAAAATTTGCGAAATAACAATCATGCAAACGTGATTTACAGTACATTTGTAGATCACATTAAAGTTGACTGGCGTTATATTGCTGATCTCATTAATTTGTGCTCATTAATGGATAAAGTTCAATGAACATGAAACCTCGGTACCAAGTCCAGTAACTGTTTATCTTCAAAAATTGTAGGTCAGATTATTTTTTCCAGAGTTATGGGCCTTTGTTGAAGATTCACAATTTTGTGACAAAGACCCTTCAAGTTGTTTATTATGCCCCCATCTTTGATGAGGGGGAATATTGCTTGGCACATGGTGGTTGGTCTGTAGGTTGGTCGGTAGACCAAATGGATTTCAGTCATTAACTCAAGAATGCTTTGCTGTAGGATCTTCAAACTTTACATGAAGGTTGGTCATCAACAGTAGATGACCCCTCTCAATTTTGAGGTCAGTTAGCCAAAGGTCAATGTGACATTTACTATTTCTGACTATTGGGCTGCAATGGGGTCAAACGTATTTTACAAACATCTCTTGTTTATATAAAATTTGTACCTATGATTGATTGATTTATTTGGGTTTTTTTTCTGTTTCAGTACAATAAATTCAAACAAAGAATTATCAATGAAAAAGTGGACACACCAACTACCACAGTATATAAGTAAGTGTGTACATGTTGGGAAATATAAGAATGTGTACATGTGGGGAAATATCAGATTGTGTACATGTGGGGAAATATCAGAGTGTGTACATGTGGGGAAATATCAGATTGTGTACATGTGGGGAAATATCAGAGTGTGTACATGTGGGGAAATATCAGAGTGTGTACATGTGGGGAAATATTAGATTGTGTACATGTTGGGAAATATCAGATTGTGTACATGTGGGGAAATATCAGATTGTGTACATGTGGGGAAATATCAGAGTGTGTACATGTGGGGAAATATCAGATTGTGTACATGTGGGGAAATATCAGAGTGTGTACATTTGGGGAAATATCAGATTGTGTACATGTGGGGAAATATCAGTGTGTACATGTGGGGAAATATCAGAGTGTGTACATGTGGGGAAATATCAGATTGTGTACATGTGGGGAAATATCAGATTGTGTACATGTGGGGAAATATCAGAGTGTGTACATGTGGGGAAATATCAGAGTGTGTACATGTGGGGAAATATCGAGTGTGTACATGTGGGATAATATAAGAGTGTGTACATGTGGGGAAATATCAGATTGTGTACATGTGGGGAAATATCAGAGTGTGTACATTTGGGGAAATATCAGATTGTGTACATGTGGGGAAATATCAGAGTGTACATGTGGGGAAATATCAGAGTGTGTACATGTGGGGAAATATCAGAGTGTGTACATTTGGGGAAATATCAGATTGTGTACATGTGGGGAAATATCAGATTGTGTACATGTGGGGAAATATCAGATTGTGTACATGTGGGGAAATATCAGAGTGTGTACATTTGGGGAAATATCAGATCGTGTACATGTGGGGAAATATCAGATTGTGTACATGTGGGGAAATATCAGATTGTGTACATGTGGGGAAATATCAGAGTGTGTACATGTAGGGAAATATCAGATTGTGTACATGTGGGGAAATATCAGATTGTGTACATGTAGGGAAATATCAGAGTGCAGAGCTACAGATAAGCTTTTGGTGTAATTGGGTAATTACCCCCTGGTTTGTTTTCTAATTGGGTATTTTGTCATTACAATTGGGTACCAAAAAATTTTTACCCCCAAGTTCAAATCAATTGGGTAATATTTTTTATTGACGAACATTGTATTTTTTAAATATAACATAATCTTCGATATAGGAAGTTACCCACCTACAAAAGACCTGTACCAAGGGAAACTTGGTCATCAAATCCTTAATTTGCTTACAGAAGAATAGTCATGTTTTTTGGTTTTGACGAAACCAATTTGTAACCATCGATAATTTTGTTTAAAATACTGTGGCTGTATAGTTGAATTACTAATCACTTCATCTATTGTTTGCTTGCAAATTACTTCGCCATCATCGGAACCAGAAGAAAAGAAACTATACAAAGTCCTAATTTGTGTCGGTTGTGACCGATTTTTCCTGCCGCGAGCAGCCATGATTGAAAACGAAACCGGAAATTACGGCTAACGGGGTTTACACATTTCCAATCATAGACTGGTTTATTATATTGACTAATTACCGAAATGAACGGAATGGAGAGCACTAGCTTTACCAACACGGTTCTGTACGAAGCGTTCCGAATTGAAATAATCAACCAGTCTACGGAATCGGAAATTGCGTAAATATGTAAACATTGGCTTTTGTTTACGTTTTTACGCTTGTGTTTTAAAAGTGTTTACGTTATTCATATTTTATTTGCGTTTTTGTACGCACTCATTTAAAAATAATTACGTTTTTTTGAAAACTAATTGCGTTATTACGCAAATATGCAGCTTATCTGTAGCTCTGAGAGTGTGTACATGTGGGGAAATATCAGATTGTGTACATGTGGGGAAATATCAGATTGTGTACATGTGGGGAAATATCAGAGTGTGTACATGTGGGGAAATATCAGATTGTGTACATGTGGGGAAATATCAGATTGTGTACATGTGGGGAAATATCAGATTGTGTACATGTTGGGAAATATCAGTGTGTGTACATGTGGGGAAATATCAGAGTGTGTGCATGTGGGGAAATATCAGAGTGTGTACATGTGGGGAAATATCAGATTGTGTACATGTGGGGAAATATCAGATTGTGTACATGTGGGGAAATATCAGATTGTGTACATGTTGGGAAATATCAGTGTGTGTACATGTGGGGAAATATCAGAGTGTGTACATGTGGGGAAATATCAGAGTGTGTACATGTGGGGAAATATCAGATTGTGTACATGTGGGGAAATATCAGATTGTGTACATGTGGGGAAATATCAGATTGTGTACATGTGGGGAAATATCAAGAGTGTGTACATGTGGGGAAATATCAGATTGTGTACATGTGGGGAAATATCAGAGTGTGTACATGTGGGGAAATATCAGATTGTGTACATGTGGGGAAATATCAGATTGTGTACATGTTGGGAAATATCAGAGTGTGTACATTTGGGGAAATATCAGAGTGTGTACATGTGGGGAAATATCAGAGTGTGTACATTTGGGGAAATATCAGAGTGTGTACATGTGGGGAAATATCAGAGTGTGTACATGTGGGGAAATATCAGATTGTGTACATGTGGGGAAATATCAGATTGTGTACATGTGGGGAAATATCAGATTGTAAATATCACTCCTAACTTTAATACCAAATTTTTGAAAGATATTGTAAGTCAAGCATGAAAATAAACAACGCCTTAATAATAAAATATTTCATTATTTGGTATTACAATTGGGCTTAGTATACTTGAATTCACCACATTCAAGTGAAAGTTCATTCAAATGAAATCTTGTGTTTGTACGAGGGTCTTTTATTTAATACCCGGACGATCGATATAACTAACTGATATTGATGAAAACTTACATGAGTACAATCCCATCATTCCTTAATTCACATACATAATTTCAACTTTTTGCAACGAAGGGTTTACATAATATTAGTGTTTTAATAAGTACATGTAACGCGAGTCGGTCCAAGTCGACGTCAAAATATTGTGACATTACGCCATTTTCACTCCGTGCCACTTTTTCCCTATTTGATCATCGTTTTGGAGCCATAAAGTCACGGGAGCACACACATTTACCATTTTAAGATGTTTGGTAGTGATGTTAAATGCTGTATCCACTATAATTTCGCATGGTTTCGTAATTACTATATTAGTTATTCTTCAAGTAGTGTTTACCCTCCAACTAGATTGACCCAGAATTGGATCATCACGTGGTGATTATTGTCATCATGGAACCGTTTATAAGCAGAAATCCACCTATACAAATATTCCGAAAAGGCTTCTCTAAACTAGATTATTGAGTTTTACAGGTGTATGACTAATACTTTTACGAAATTGTATCGAAGTCTGCATTTTCCCTAACAAATTTGATTTCATTGCGATATTAACAGAAACACGCCAATTGTCACTAAACAACGCTTCACACACAGTAAAAGTACAGAAATGACATCAAACGTTATATAAGTAAGTCTTATTAAACGAAAATTTATTACAATTGTATGTTTCAATCAAGTGCTATGGTGATTGTCCGGGTATTAAATGAACGACTCGTATTTAGTGCATTTTAGCTGCCAGTCTCTGAATTGCAGTAACTTACGCTAAATCACTTGGCGTAGTCTGATCATGAACCTGGTAAAAAATGGGAGGCATGAATGTTCAAATAGTCAGTGAATTTTGCTGCAGAATTTCACCGGAATTCTGTGCAAGAAGATTTTTATATTTATATTCATGTATAAATGTCTGTTATAGATGTGGACCATTGATAGATCTGTGTAGAGGACCTCATGTAAGACATACTGGCAAGATTAAATCCATGACTGTCACTAAGGTAAGATATAAGAATGATTCACCGATCCATATAAACTGGTTATAGTTTGGAGAATAATCTATCTAAAGTTTGTCTGAATGATTCATTGATGTGTGTAAATGATCATTCTAACCTTATCAATAAATAAACATTGATAATATCAACACTGTACGGTTGCCAGGTCTCTTGTTATCACTGTGGATTGAAGGACTAGATACATTGAAAGTGATCGATGACAAGATAGAACAAAAATTGACATCGGAAATCCATTTAATTCTCAATTTTATTTGTAAACAAACGCTTAGTGTTATCGGCGAACTACAGTGCTAGGTGTGTTATATTATTACAGAACTCTGCTACATACTGGGAAGGTAAGGCGGATGCTGAATCATTACAGAGGATATATGGTATTTCGTTCCCCGACACCAAACAAATGAAGGAGTGGAAACATTTTCAGGAAGAAGCTGCTAAACGTAATCATAGAAAAGTTGGACAGGTAAAAACGAGTTCTGTTTAATTTATGATACTTCCTCACACCAGTTGTAAGGGGGTATACTGGATTACTCTCCACACCAATTGTAAGGGGTTATACACACCAGTTGTAAGGGGGGTATACTGGATTGCTCTCCACACCAGTTGTGACGGGGGTATACTGGATTCAGTTTCCTGTTTGCAGACACAACTACTGCAGTTTTGACAGGGTATCATCACTCCGCCAAACGGTGACAGCTCTAATTAGATTGTGAAACTGTGTAAGATGCAATGTTATTTCACTAAGTTGCTACTGACAGTTTCTGTAATATAATAATTAGATATGTATATGCCTGTCTTGTATTACAAGTAGGCTGTCTGCTTTTGAAGTGTTTTCCTTGTCATGAATGATTTGTATTATTATTTGTAATATTTTACAGGACCAAGAATTGTTCTTCTTCCATGAGTTAAGTCCTGGTAGTTGTTTCTTCTTACCTCGTGGTGCACACATCTGTAACACATTGATGGACTTTATACGTGTAAGTATATTTCAATACATATACTAGAATTTATGAGTTATTGTAATCACTTGATCGACTACAGCGTCAGTGTCATTGTTGCATGGTTAAGTTTTGTGTTTAGGTCCACTTTTCTCATAAACTATCAAAGTTATTGCTTTGAAACTTGCAACACTTGTTTACCATTAATGAGCCTGTAAAGCAAGACCCATGACTCTGATCTGCATTTTTAAAGAATTATTGCCCCTTTTTTACTTAGAAAATAAAATGCCTTGGTTAATTCATGTTGAACTATTAATAAACAATAGTGAAAATATAAACATTGTCAAAATTCTTGACAGTTTTGTAAAAGTTGACTAAACTGATTCATGTTTGTAAGCATCACAATATATCGAGGGCGCATTACATCATGGCAGATGACTCCCTTAATTAGCATGTTGATCTATGATTGCAGTATCCTGTCTCTTACTTGATATTGTCTCCATGGTCAATTTCTGTTTGCGCCAAGTTTGCAGGAAGTGTCCTTTACCAGAGTTATGATTGTATTTTGCTTTGTCTCATTTTGCAGGGTGAATACAGAAAGAGAGGATTTCAAGAAGTTGTATCACCTAATATATATAACCATAAACTGTGGGAAACATCGGGTCATTGGCAACATTATCAGGTTCCTGTAGTTTTTATCTTCTAGGCCGTCCTTAAAAAAATGTTTGTTTGCGGTAACACTACCTACCCATCGAAATGGCCCCTACTCATATATTTTTCAGCCCATTTCCTTCTATAACTATATCGACCCAATTATTTTTACAGGTTCCTTAAAAAGTATTTATATATAAACAAGAAAAAAATCGACCTACCTACCTACCTTAACTTGGGTCGCGTTACCGCAAACAAAAACATTTTTTAGGATGGCCCTATCGACTATCAGACTTCAGTTATATAATTTGTGTACTCAAATTACACAGATGGTTTTCTACTGTTTAGTCAAATAGGTATGCCGTTAAACGTTGTGCTGTCACACATTGCAGCTTGTGTATCTTGAGTTTTAATGATATGCTTTGTAATATACACCCAGTGAAATGTATTATGTTGCATCCGTGGCGTCTGTCTGTCCGTCTGTCTGTTAGCCATTTCTCGTCAACTCTAACTTGTGAGCCCCTGCAAGGATTGCCAAGAGACCGTATACAAATGTTAACCATGTAACATCCACATGTAGAGAGCATTTGAGAAGGCTGGTGTGTAGTTCATACCTTCAAAGGTATACTTCTTTGCATTCTCTAGAAAAAACATGTTTTTAAGCGAGCCTTTGGAGAGTTTAATAATTTGTTTTCATGACGAGTTTAAGAAATGTTAATCCCAAATACAACAAGTGGTAGATTCTTTTTGTCACATTACCAAAGTCACCGAGTCAAAACAACGTCACAAATAACATATTTAAGCTGACGGCGTTATATTTTTGAGCCAAAAAGCTGGTGACTTCATGCAATTGTTATCACACATGTTGGAGAAGATTGTTCCATCATGTGTTCTCACATGGACAGTACTGCACGTAGGAAATCAATGTACTTTTGTGATAAGCTGGAGTTCTGTTATAATATGGACATGTTGGTTTCCTTGTTTGTAACACTATGTTTGTAGCGTGATTGGTTTCCATGACAACATACATGAACTATTTCTGTTTTTAGGATAATGTGTTCAAGTTTGAAGTGGAAAAAGAGATGTATGCATTGAAACCTATGAACTGTCCCGGTCATTGGTACGTTACTATGGAAATATGTCGCCTTTAAAGTTTAACTGACTTCAAATTTCGTCTAAATATGCATATTGTTGCTGTTCTTCAAAAAAAAAAAAACCAATTTTGGCTACTTTTCAAAGACAAAAAAAACTGAATTACTTTTTACGAAATTGAATAGTGAATTTTACTTTAATATTTTGACTCAAACATGGCATTTGTAGCTCCCCTTTGAATGTCTGTAAATATATCTGTCAGTATTTCAAAGAACAACAGCGACGATATGTTTAATGTTGAATTGAGGTTTATAAAGTACTGACATAAGTTGTTAGTCTGCAAACATATATTCTCAGTCTCTTAGAAGAAACTAGGACCGGGAAGATTTCAATATTTTGAAACTAGTTAATCGTTTGTATGAAATCGAATTAAACCAGTTAATCCTGGGCCATATTGGAAATTGTCTACTGAGGTACTTTTAGTAGCTGAACTAATTTGTGTTTAGTTTGTCGTAGGATATATTCGACATTAGTATAATTTTATATATTAAATATGATCATACATGGATTAATGTATCACATGTTATCTAAACACGTCCAGCTGGTTTGTATGCCGATCAACACATTCAGTTATCAAAAATATAATGTATACCCGCAGTAACATACATTTTATTGGCATTCTGGATATATATTGTTTTAGCATGATTAGCGATTTGGCGAAACTGAAACCGGTTTCACCTTGTAATTGAATTGTATTCGATTAACTGGATAAACATCCCAGTCCTAGATGAAACTACTACAGTGGTCCCTCTCTTGAGCGACATTTGTGGGAGAAAGACAGAGTGTTGATTGTTTGTTACAATTACGGCACCCTTTGAAGAGGAATTTAGGCATACAATAAACAGAAAATTTGTTGATTTTTGGTGTAAGATCACTCTATTCAAGTAGTTCCAGAAACTGTCAACATTCCCAATACTGCTACTTATGTTTCTCCAAATGTTTTAACTAATTTAAGCCAATCAGCAACATTTGTTTATTCTAAGATCAAAAATTATTGTGAAACTGTTCGTTAAATCGATATTTTTGCAAAAAAAATCACTACACCGGCCGATACAGAACTTGTTTAATAATACGAAAATGACGTGTTCATCAAATGTCCCGGCTGTAAAGCTATTTTTAGAAACTTCAGACTACGGTCAAGTGATGGTTTTATCAATGAATCGTATACGGTCTGCAAAGTACTGTTATGCAATTATATGGTGTCGCTGTACTAGCTAGCCGCGTTCTATAGACTGTCTCACGCTGTGAGGGAAGTGATTACAAGACGGTACTGTAGAATCTGATAAATAGGCGCGTAGTATTATTTTAAAGCCACTTTTGATATACGCATTCAATACACGTATTACATATAAATGAATATGCACCTTTTAACAATTATTTAGATACCCAACATGCCTATATAGTCACATATGCCTATTTTGACATTCAAGACAAGATCGGCAATAAGAAAACGAACATTAAAAGTGTAAAGTCGGTTTAAGGTTTAAGTCGCAGCAACCAGATCGCCTCCCATCACGACTCTCAGTGCTTTGATTTAATCGTGTCGCAACGTAGGTATAATAAATAGCAATTTACAAGCTTCTCAATAATGATAAGTATAACCAGGGATGTAAATTTTCCTGATTTATTCGGATTTCCAGATTTATCAGTCCTGAATGGCTTCTGACCAAAATGAAAGTTATTTGATGAAATTATCTCAAGAAATGGCAAAGATCTTTTAAATTTAATCTAGTCTGAAGGCTTTTCTTTAATACAAACTTTCGGTAATTATGGAAACAATGTCATTGAAGGCGTCTTGTTTAGCAAAAAAGGTTGGCCACTTATGATTTTCCTGATATTTAATTTGACCCTTTTGACACCCCTGTATACCATATTAACACATTTTGGCAGGCAGTGACAAAACTTATGTCAAACTTTATGAAAATAATCAATATCTGACTTAACCTACGCCAGTCTGAAGAGGTAAATCTTAGTGTCGGTACGACTTTGTGAGTGACATTTGTCTTGTAGCGAGGTGTCGGTACGACTTTGTGTGTGACGTTTGTCGTTGTAGGGAGGTGTGTCGTTCCTTGGAGGGTTTACGTTGCATAGGAGGAATTTAGAATGTTGCTAAAGGGTGGGAGTCGTTTGAGAGAGGTGACGTTATGAGAGGGAACACTATATTACTGGTAATACAATAGGGGTAAATCCACCTTGACACCATATTGATAGAGCATCTGCTTCAAGTGTGATTGTTTGATTGCTGAATACCTTGATTGATATCCTAACATGTAACAATGTGACACATATATATGATAACACAGAAACACTGCATTACCTTCATAGCTGTGGTATGTTCACTAGTACTCAGTAGATTTATGACACTGTGATCTTGGTTTGATTCCTATCACGGCAGGTCATATCTTTCACAGAAACAATGTTGCTGGCTCCTTGCAGAAGAATGAGTAATTACTGGTTAGGATACAGTCCTGGAAAACTGGCTAGGTGAATTAGCCACCTTATATGACTTGAACATTGTTGAGAAACAGTTTTAAACCCTCAGAAATAAACTGTAAACCTTTCATTCCTTCTAAATGATATAACAGAATGTACATGTATTGATTTTCATTCTTTCTAGTTTAATGTTTGATCATCGCACGAGGTCACATAAAGAGTTACCATTAAGAATGGCCGACTTTGGAGTATTACATAGAAACGAACTGTCTGGAGCGCTGAGTGGACTAACCAGAGTACGAAGGTTCCAGCAGGATGACGCTCATATATTCTGTACGCCCGATCAGGTAAGGTACCAGCAGGATGACGCTCATATATTCTGTACGCCCGATCAGGTAAGATTCCAGCAGAATCATGCTCATATATTCTGTACGCCCGATCAGGTAAGGTTCCAGCAGGATGATGCTCATATATTCTGTACGCCCGATCAGGTAAGGTTCCAGCAGAATCAGGCTCATATATTCTGTATGCCCGATCATGTAAGGTTCCAGCAGAATGACGCTCATATATTCTGTACGCCCGATCATGTAAGGTTCCAGCAGGATGATGCTCATATATTCTGTACGCCCGATCATGTAAGGTTCCAGCAGGATGACGCTCATATATTCTGTACGCCCGATCATGTAAGGTTCCAGCAGGATGACGCTCATATATTCTGTACGCCCGATCATGTAAGGTTCCAGCAGGATGACGCTCATATATTCTGTACGCCCGATCATGTAAGGTTCCAGCAGGATGATGCTCATATATTCTGTACGCCCGATCATGTAAGGTTCCAGCAGAATGACGCTCATATATTCTGTACGCCCGATCCCGATCATGTAAGGTTCCAGCAGGATGATGCTCATATATTCTGTATGCCCGATCATGTAAGGTTCCAGCAGAATGACGCTCATATATTCTGTACGCCCGATCATGTAAGGTTCCAGCAGAATGACGCTCATATATTCTGTACGCCCGATCATGTAAGGTTCCAGCAGAATGACGCTCATATATTCTGTACACCCGATCAGGTAGGGTTCCAGCAGAATGACGCTCATATATTCTGTACGCCCGATCATGTAAGGTTCCAGCAGGATGATGCTCATATATTCTGTACGCCCGATCAGGTAAGGTTCCAGCAGAATGATGCTCATATATTCTGTACGCCCGATCAGGTAGGGTTCCAGCAGAATGACGCTCATATATTCTGTACGCCCGATCATGTAAGGTTCCAGCAGGATGATGCTCATATATTCTGTACGCCCGATCAGGTAAGGTTCCAACAGAATGATGCTCATATATTCTGTACGCCCGATCATGTAAGGTTCCGGCAGAATGACGCTCATATATTCTGTACACCCGATCATGTAAGGTTCCAGCAGAATGACGCTCATATATTCTGTACACCCGATCATGTAAGGCTACAACAACTACTGTAAACCAAGAAATATTTTGGGCAATTTAATTTTGCGAGTGATAGAATTTCGTGAAATTAAGTCCGCTTATTCTCCAATGGAATAAGATAAATATTGAATACCACCCAAAGGTACCGTTTTGTCAAAGCACTTACGGAAATCGTAAATTTACGATTAATTTTAAATTATTTATAATTTGTTTACAATTATAAAGTGTGGTAAATAGAGGTGCAATACTAATAATGATTTAGTTAATGAACTCATGCAAACCATATCCGTCACTGATTTGCAATTGTTAAAGAATTATAAAGAATTTAAATTTGAATGTAACTGTAAGAATTTCATAAGTGCTTTGATAAAACAGTACCAAGACTGTATTATGATGTCATGTACGTTTATATTACAGATAGAGCAAGAAATTATGGCATGTTTGGATTTCTTAGACTTTGCGTACGGTACGTTTGGATTCACGTTTGAGTTAGTTCTGTCTACGAGACCTGAAGGGTTCCTGGGAGAACGTGAACTCTGGGACAGTGCAGAGAAGGTATCGTGTGATACATATCGTATAAATCATCAGTATAAATCAATCAAAGTATTCACTAAGTTTAATGTTATACCTCACAAATGGTCCTTTGCTGATCCTCTGCCAAATTCCTAATGTCTTTGTCAATATGTTAAGAAATAATGGCTGCCGGGGGCGGAACTTGCACATGTTTACATAGTAGACAATACTAGACATGGTACTCAGGTGAGTGATCTAGGGCCATCCTGGCCCTCTTGCTATCACATTACAATAGTAACAGGGTCAAAACGACGTCAGAAATAACAAATATAGCCGATACATTTTGCGGCGTAAAGCTGGTTACGTCATTCATTTGTTATCACATGTGTTGGAGAACATTGTGCCGACATTTGTTCTCAAATGGAAGACCATTGGTATTTATGTGATAAAGGTACATCATGAATACATACAAGTTTACATCTGGTCTCGTTTAAATAATGCTTGGAAGAGTAATGTCCCTTTGCACTTAGTTTCTTGCTCTTCAGTGATGATGTTATTTCTTTCACTTTCAGCAATTGGCATCCACTCTGGATAAATCTGGAAAGAAATGGGAGTTGAACCCTGGTGATGGTGCATTTTATGGTCCAAAGGTAATTTTGACTGAAAACCAACCTAGTGTGGTATTTACAAAGCGTCTTAGAAAACTAAAACATTTCTTAAAATGCCAAGTATATCAAGTAACTAAGGAGGTAAAGCTTTAAGTTATTGATTCTGTACATAGTTACGAGGCTACGATAATCACTAAAAAAACATGGGTTATTCTTCAATTTGTGTGAAATATGACCAGCACAAATTTTCAACATATGTCGAACTATGTAAGTTTGCCACTAAGATGCTATGTGAATATCAGCCCTGATCATAATCTTTATACATCAGTATATTGAAGTTCCTTGCTCGGATTTTATCAATTTCCACCATTATTGTCTTATTGACCCTTTAGACCAGTGTTTATAGTACAACTCAACAAACTTGTATGTATTTGTTATACTCCACTCTCACAAAAACAAAAGTCAAAGTTCATATAAATAAGAATTCAAAATCCACTTAGTGTATAATATAAGGGTTACTGACAGACTTGACGTAATTGAATACAGTAATTGTAATCACCTGTAATTAAATACTTAACTTAAAGTAATCAAATGTAGATTACTATTGAAAATCTGATGACATGTAATGTAATGTAATAGATTACAAGGTCAGAAACGATGAATTTACTGCAGTTCTTGCACACTTTACCTCAATTATAAAACACAATTGTATATTTTGTAGATCGATATTAAAATCCGAGATGCGTTTAGAAGGAGCCATCAATGTGCTACTATACAACTGGACTTCCAGCTGCCTATACGCTTCAATTTGAGTTATATATCGTAAGTAATACTCCTAATCTGTTCCTATATTTCATACGGCGTCACTAGTAGGCTTTCGTTTTAAAATGAGAAAAGGTGACATCGTTCTACTCGTTTTGAGCTTATAATAAACGATTTTGTAGCTTAAATAGTAATACTATCAGAGGTATGTCCTACTATTCCGGAATAATCCAGAAATCCGGATTTGCTTTTTCTGCAGAAAATCAAAGTTATTTGAAGAAATGATACCAAATATTGACTGAGCTATGGTCATTTGAATTTCATATGCTGATAATTTTGACAATATAAGAATGATTAAAACAGAGTTTTGGTGTAGGGGTAATAAAAATGGTATCAATATATTTTTGCTTAATGCTCAGCAAAGTGGACTTCTGTTCTTTCTTACCCTTGTCATGTATGTTTTACAGTGGTAGCGCGGATGGAGAGAAGAAGAGACCTGTTATTATTCATCGTGCTGTGCTCGGTTCTATCGAGAGAATGTTTGCAATCTTGTGTGAAAGTTATGGTGGCAAATGGTATGATGTATTTTATCACTTCTATTTTGTTCTAAATCCTTCTAAATTTTTCTATTAAAAAAAACTTAAGTTCTTTATCAAAATTATGAAATTTTTATATAAATTTAATATCATTATAGTTTTGATCAAGCCTTTTTAGCTCACCTGCCACGAAGTAGCAAGGTGAGCTTTTGTGTCTGTCCGTCCGTCAGTCCGTCCGTCCATTGGCTTTTTCACCGTTAACACTCTAGCACTCTCAATTTTGTTTTGATCTTCATCAGACTTGGTCAGTAGTTGTATCTCAATGAAATATAGGCCAAGTTGGAAGTTGGGTCATGTGGGGTCAAAAACTAGGTCAAAAGGTCAAATAATAGGAAAACCTTGTCTACAATTTGACCTATTGACCTAGTTTTTAACCCACATAACCCAACTTCAATTTTGACCTAGATTTTATAGATTTACAACTACTGACCAAGTTTGATGAAGATCAAAGCAAAAATGTGGCCTCCAGAGTGTTAACAAAGTTATCCTATTATATGACCTTTTGACCTAGTTTTTGACCCCACCTGACCCAAATTCTTACTTGACCTAGATTTTAATGAGATACAACTACTAACCCAGTTTTATGAAGATCAAAGCAAAAAAGTGGCCACCATGTCACTTTCGAAGTTGGGTCATGTGAGGTCAAAAACTAGGTCAATATGTCAAATAATAGCAAACCTTGTTTACACTCTGGAAGCCAAATTTTTTGCTTTAACCTTCATTAAGTTTAGTCAAAATGTTTATCTTGATGACCTTAAGGTCAAGTTTGAAGTTTGACCATGTTTAGCAGGTGAGCGCCCCAGGATCTATGATCCTCTTGTTTATGAAATTTTAAAGACTGAGTGAAATATTGAATAGTATTATGTATGACATTGTTGTCCCTAAATTGGACTTTATTCTCCGATAAAAAAAACAAAGCTTAGATGAAAACTATGATGACATTTGGTCGGTTTGGTCTTGAAATAAAAAACATGAAATGAACAGGGCTGGTTGGTATTCACAAAACGTCTTAGTAGAAACTGAAGTTTTTCTTTAAATCTTAAATTTTCCACAAAAAATCCTCTAGTATACTTTCATTTACATAGACATGGACATGTATTTGTTTAGGTTTGCATGAATGTATTGTTGTACTAATCCTGTGTATCTATTTCAGGCCATTCTGGTTGTCTCCACGTCAAGCCATTGTGATACCTGTAGCACCCGCCTTTGATGAATATGCTGTCCAGGTAACATATTGTTCTCTATTTATCGTTGTCAAGGTAACATAATGTTCTCTATTCATCGTTGTCATGGTAACATAACGTTCTCTATTTATCGTTGTCACGGTTACATAATGTTCTCTATTTATCGTTGTCACGGTAACATAATGTTCTCTATTTATCGTTGTCATGGTAACATGTTCTTTATTTATCATTGTTATGGTTACATATTGTTCTCTATTTATTGTTGTCATGGTAACATAATGTTCTCTATCTATCATTGTCATGGTAACATAATGTTCTCTATTTATCGTTGTCAAGGTAACATAATGTTCTCTATTCATCGTTGTCATGGTAACATAACGTTCTCAGTTTATCGTTGTCACGGTTACATAATGTTCTCTATTTAATGTTCTCATGTTAATAATGTTCTCTATTTATCGTTGTCATGTTAATAATGTTCTCTATTTATCCTTGTTATGTTAATAATGTTCTCTATTTATCCTTCTCATGGTTACATATTGTTCTCTATTTATTGTTGTCATGGTAACATAATGTTCTCTATTTATCGTTGTCACAGTTACATAGTGTTCTCTATTTATTGTGTCACGGTAACATAATGTTCTCTATTTATCATTGTCATGGTAACATAATGTTCTCTATTTATCATTGTCACGGTAACATAATGTTCTCTATTTATCATTGTCATGGTAACATAATGTTCTCTATTTATTGTTGTCATGGAAACATATTGTTCTCTATTTATCATTGTCATGGTAACATAATGTTCTCTATTTATCGTTGTCACGGTAACATAATGTTCTCAGTTTAACGTTGTCATGGTAACATAATGTTCTCTATTTATCATTGTCAAGGTAACATAATGTTCTCTATTTATCATTGTCATGGTAACATAATGTTCTCTATTTATCGTTGTCATGGAAACATAATGTTCTCTATTTATCATTGTCATGGTAACATAATGTTCTCTATTTATCATTGTCACGGTAACATAATGTTCTCAGTTTAACGTTGTCATGGTAACATAATGTTCTCTATGTTACATTATTGTTTACACGGTATTCCATTTGAAAGCTCGTTATTAGTGATTTTGATGTTGGATATCAACGTGATGTTAATAACATTTTCCTGAAAACTTATTAGAATATGAAATTGTGAACCTGGAGTGCGGTCAGTAATGAAACTCTGGTTATTATGGTAGAATTTTAAGTACCAGAAGTTCCACTAGCTTCTGAATCTGAAGGGTCATTTTGATACTTTTGACTAAATTTTACCAATTTGAAAATCTTCCTTAAGGGTCAAAATGTGGCTTTTTGAAACTTTCAAGGGTCAACACACCTATTTCCCAGTCAAATGGAACCCCTTAAGTACCTTGCTTAATATATTTCATGTGTCCCCTTAATAAGTACCAATTGATTGAACTGATCTCAATAACTTGGGACGTTATTGGCATCTACTCATACGGAGGCATATATAATAGTAATTGTCCTGTCAATCGGTTTGTTTGTCTGTTCAAAAATGTTAACCAAATCTTTCAAGTTGTTGAAACTTAGATATTTTTGAAGTCCGTCAAGGCTTTGCTTTCCAACTGTTTACCATGATTAACACCTCCAATTGTCAAAGTCATGTAACACTATCCAACATTTCAACAGAATTATGGCCCCTGATTAACTTTTCTAGTTTTTCATGGACAAGGCTTCCACCGAGGCATAAGTGTTCAATAAAGTGTTCATTGAACGCAGCCTTGTTATGCCTTGGCATCTACTGATGCAGGAGTCATATAGTAATTGTCCTTTCCTGGCAGAGTAAAGTTGAAAATAGAGCTCTTATATCCTAATTGTCACCAGAACATTATCCTGTATAAATGTACATTCCAGGTGAAACAACAGTTGCATGATGCAGGATTTATGGTGGATGCCGAGTTAGATGCTTCAAATACACTCAATAAGAAAGTGAGAAATGCACAACTTGCTCAGTACAACTTTATCTTAGGTAAGATGTAATAATAAAGACTTTATTTAAATGCGCAACACTGTTTGGTATGCCCAGTCTTTCCTGTGAGCCTCATTCAAAATAAACATATTTATATCCATCAAACAAACAATTTACAGAACAAAGTATACATGGGTATTGGGTAAAACTCTTTCAAGAACAAATATAAACAAGTATATATGTACATTGTTAATAATAGTATGTCACAGTCTGAATCATACAGAAGAGCTGTTATGACATTCACACATCATTAAAGCACGCTCACGAATATTACAAATCATGAAGACTTTAACTTTACAAGTTCACGCTTTCCAATTTAAATTTTTAAAATATTATATCTTGAACGTGTAATTTATGATATTGTGACATTCAAACTATGTGTATCACATATAGTAGGGGAGACAATTGATATTGTGCTAAATAGATGGATGTCAGAAAGTTTGTCCGCGCTTGTTCTCCTTTATGAGCGGTTATATTTCAATGAATGTACCAAAAAGATAATAGAAAATCCTACAGGGATGGCAGCACCTTACTCAACCAGCCAAGCACAGAAAACAGGATAACAACACATGGCACAATGTCCAACATCATCAATAATTGAACGATCCTAGTAGTGCACAATGTCCAACATCATCAATAATTGAACGATCCTAGTAGTGCACAATGTCCAACATCATCAATAATTGAACGAGCCTAGTAGTGCACAATGTCATGAATGCTATATCAGATGAATATTAGAAGAGTTATTTCCCTTTGCGGGAGTCTTAGTTACACAAATACCCTTCTAGTTTGAAGTTGTGTTAAACATTCAATTAGAATCTAACATAGATTTGTGTACTATGATGATATAACTCAGCTCACTCTGACAGTTCATATAGAAATGGACGTCTGTTGATACCTTTCCTTCTGAGTACATGATTCTTATTGGAATATTGATTTGTGGTTAATGGTGTTTAGGTTTTGCTAGAGTCTGATTATTCTGTACAGTAGACCCTAATAAATGGTCACTAAAACCCCGATGCTGTATATTCCAAACATGTGTGTATAGCAAGGTGTGGTTGGAGTTTCAATTTTCTACAGTGTTGGGTGATAAGTATCTACAATGCTCCACTTAACCCAGTTGTGCATGTGAATGTGTACCTGAGAGGCCAAGGGTCAAAACCCAATGTGCTGTGACTGCCATCTGGGCAGAGTTTAACAGCTGAGTTACCACTCAGTGATCAAGGAGGTACAGTGGGAGGAATGGATGAACATCTGAAAGTAGACGTGATGAATTGTACATTGGGCTGAATGTGCAAAAGTAGACTATAACTCGGTAGTTTACATTTAAAATAAATCAGTCCTCATAATTAACATAGCTTACAGTTGTACAAACTGTATCTTGGAGTGTATGACCAATGTTCTCAGCAATGTTGTTGATCTATGTTTCAGTGGTCGGTGAGAAGGAGAAACAGTCAGGTACTGCCAACGTACGCACGCGAGACAACAAAGTCCACGATGAACACTCGATAGAGAAGATTATTGAACGATTTATTGAGTTCAAGACAACACGAATACTGGATGCCGAGGAGAAGTTCTAATAATCTCGATAATTTCCAGACATTTCACCAATTTCTCTAAATGTCAGACTTTACACCAAATAAAATATCATAATTCTGTTGTGTATTACCCCACCCCCTATCTTCCCCCAGCAAGGGAACACCAATCATGTGTACACAATGTGTATATACTTCAACCAGTGTTCACATCAGTTAAGAATGGAATTAAATGTTTTAATATCAACTTGGTATCACAAATAATTGAACCATGAATCAACAGCCAAATTCATGGTTTTAAAATTGGCTTTAAGTGTTGTAGACTATATACTATGACGTTATAATTCAGCTGTACTCTTAATTATGTGTTAATTATGGCGTCATTACATGACTTTTACCTGTTAACTATTGAGTGATAATGTTACAATTTATGGTATTTTTGTTTCTGCAAGTGTGTTATACATGTGGACTTTGATGTTGTTTGATTCTGTTTAAGTATGTAAGAAAACATTGTATGTCATTATTTGGTAATGAGTAATAAATAAAGCATGTGCTTAATTTGACATTTTTGTTTGAAAATGTAACTATTAATTGGTAACTTGATATGTGCAGGACGTGAACTCACTTTATTGCACCACTATAAGTTACATGTAAACTATCATATCACACCAAATATCAGTCTTTGTTTCTATTTCTATGATAATTCTCTGGCTTAGAAGAAGGTTGTAAATACAAAAACGCTATTTTGAGAAAACAAAAAAATATTGAAAACTTCTCTGTGTAGACCTGTTCCGATTGTCATGAACATAGGCTCATAGGAAGCACATTGTGATGCAGATTTCAAATATATATGGGTCTTATGAGTTTGTTACCTCCTCAATCTTAGCCAGTGAATTGTTGAGTGAGCTTGGTTTCTATTACACATCCTATATGAAACTGAGTTATTGTGGTTTCAAGTGACAATTATAACATATGTTGGAAAGTCTAGCCATTTGTAAGAGATACAACAGGGTTCTGTGTAAACATAGTGCTGATAGGGTATTGTATTCATTGTTATCTATTATTGTATGTACCATCATAGTAAAAAGAAAGTCGGACATTAGAACATCTCATCATATGTATGGTAATTGGGGTCAATTAGGGACTATATGGTAATTGGGGTCAATTAGGGGCTATATGGTAATTGGGGTCCATTAGGGGCTATATGGTAATTGGGGTCAATTAGGGGCTATATGGTAATTGGGGTCCATTAGGTACTGTATATTACAATGGGTTTGGACAGTATTGGATTTTACTACTTGCTATACCCACAAAACCTAAACGCCAAATATTAATGCTTCAGTCATAATTTCTAGGGTCAAAATGGTGTGATTTGGTAATTTCAAGGTCTAGGGTAGAACGAAACCAACGTTAGTGTAACTGAATATTTCTAGCTAGTTTACCTTTCATTAATTGCTTATTTGATTTTGTTCAACTATGACATATAACAGAGTTACTTTGTGTTTAAATTAAGTAATAATGCACACTTAATAAATATTTATTAAACATAAGAAATTGTTTGTCTTTTTATCAGTTTTATCACATGACTGTACTTGTATCAGAGTTAGAAAAATGTGTATTTTTAGCTCACCTGTCACAAAGTGACAGAGTGAGCTTTTGTGATCACTCTTCGTCCGTCGTCCGTCCGTCGTCCGTCCGTCAACAATTGGCTTGTGTAGACACTAGAGGTCACAATTTTTGCCTAATCTTTATGAAACTTGGTCACAATGATCATCTCAACAAAATCTAGGTCAAGTTCGATATTGGGTCATCTGGGGTCAAAAACTAGGTCACTAGGTCAAATTATAGAAAAACCTTGTGTAGTCACTAGAGGTGACAATTTTGACTTAATATTTATAAAACTTAGTCACAATGATCATCCTAACAAAATCTAGGTCAAGTTCGATATTGGGTCATCCGGGGTCAAAAACTAGGTCACAAGGTCAAATCATAGAAAAACCTTGTGTAGTCACTAGAGGTCAAATTTTTTACTTAATCTTCATGAAACTTGGTCACAATGATCATCTCAACAAAATCTAGGTCAAGTTCGATATTGGGTCATCCGGGGTCAAAAACTAGGTCACAAGGTCAAATCATAGAAAAACCTTGTGTAGTCACTAGAGGTCACGTTTTTGGTCTAATCTTTACAAAATTCGGTCACAATGATCATCTCAATAAAATCTAGGTCAAGTTCGATAATTGGTCATGAGGGGTCAAAAACTAGGTCACAAGGTCAAATCATAGAAAAACCTTGTGTAGTCACTAGAGGTCACAGTTTTAGCATAATCTTTACGAAACTTGGTCACAATGATCAACACAACAAAATGTAGGTCAAGTTCGTTATTGGGTTATCTGGGGTAAAAAACTAGGTCACAAGGTCAAATCATAGAAAAACCTTGTGTAGTCACTAGAGGTCACAGTTTTGACCTGATCTTTATGAAACTTGTACACAATGATCATAACAACAAAATCTAGGTCAAGTTCGATATTGGGTCATCTTGGGTCAAAAACTAGGTCACATTGTCAAATCATAGAAAAACCTTGCATAGTCACTAGAGGTCACAATTTTGGCCTAATCTTTATGAAACTCGGTCACAATGATCATCTCAACAAAATCTAGGTCAAGTTCGATATTGGGTCATCTGGGGTAAAAAAGTAGGTCATTAGGTCAATCATATAAAAACCTTGTGTAGTCACTAGAGGTCACATATTGGCCTAATCTGTATAAAACTTGGTCACAATGATCATCTTAACAAATTGTAGGTAAAGTTCGACAGGTGAGCGACCTAGGGCCCTTTGGGCCCTCTTGTCATGTTATATGTGTCATATGTTTCCCAGCGATAGCGGTCATCCAGGTATTGAATGAACGGCCCTCGTACATTGATCTAAACTTGATGTACATATTGTGTGTCACACGTGTTCTCCTTATATGAAAGAATGATGTCTGTTTGGTACTGGACTCCTGCCTTTAGTGAGATATGTAATCCACAGTGTAGACAAACTGTTGAATGTGTAAAAAAAGACGTCTACAAGACTGACAAACCTGTAAAAAGGGGAAACAACCTTTCCCGCTAATGGAGCAAATTTCTATGCAGTGATCTTCCTTGCAGCCATAAAACAACTGCCTCTATCCAACGTTACGAAATCGAATAGGCTAGGTTTTGTCACAATAACTCCCAGTGGTTACACTATGGTTGAACCAACGCTATAATATAGCCTAAGTGTATAAAACGGATTTTACTTAGTTTGCAACTACTACCATCTTGAAACTACAAGAACGCAAAGTTGGATGTTTGGAGAAACCAGACATATGCAGAAAATCAAGCCACATTGGGCTATAATTTACGCCAAAACCAAGTCACTATATGCCTAACAATTGAATGACCTTGGTCCTCCAGTTGTTGGCTTCACCAATGTCGGTTTACAAAACAATAGACACACTGCAGGAATATACAGTTTATTTTACTCCAAGCAAAAGAACTTCAAATATGAAAAATAAATTAGGATGTGTAGGAAAAGCACATAATTTAAACGGCATAATTTATAGAATTTTCAACTGCGTTAGTTAGCATTTCACATTTTGAATATAAATAGAAGCATATTAGTTGAGTTCTCTTTCAAACATGAGGAGGTAGTCTGTGTAGAAATAGAACTTACCGATAGTGGTTCATATCGAATGCTCGGCAAACTTTCTGAAAGCCTAAAAGGTGTACGTTGTATGGATTGTAAAATAAGTTACATTGAAAATTAGCTTGTACTTGCATTTCTAAAACGATTCTTTTCTACTGTACGTGTGGCATGTATTGTTGAATTTCAAATATATGTTGGCTTCGAGAATGCTGATGTATGTGTTAAAATTTTATTAACACGCTGTAAGTTAAAGATCATCCGCGGATCCAGATGACTCTGATGATCACAGATGATTTTAAAAAAAGTGACTTTCATAATTATATAATGAGATAATAAGGATTCCCCGATGAGAAAAGTACCCGTTCGGACCCACTTGAACAAAAATGCTGAAAACGACTACATGAAAAATTTTGCTGGATCCGCGCATGATGAAAACCGGTTTTCTACAATTTCATGTAAATTGTGTATTAAATTTTGCATTTGTAGTGTGCTTATATTCATGAAGTGTCAATATTTATATATACTGAGTGTCAAATGTTCCGCGAATCAACATAAATTTGTCATTTTTATTGGAACCGCAAACTAGTTTATGCTGATACAACTACACATGTGTACATTGATACATTACCGATATAAATTCATAACAATTATCAAGTTTAAGTAATGTATTTATCCATATGAACACCGTATATGACATAATCCTACATTTCAAATTACACATTACACTCAGCAAATGTTTATGTACGTTATGGTACCATATACCCTATCCATTTATTGATATTTTTGCACGAACCGTTGCGTTATGCTATCGACCAATCTACCATTAAAAAGCACCCTAAAATTAAAGGCGGTTTTCCACTCAGCAACATTTTGCCGCTAACTTATCCTGACAACATTTGTTTAAAATATTCTACCTCTATTACTACTTTATGGGACAAGGGAGGTAAGACTGGTGAAATTATCGTTCTTTGACCATTCTTGTTTAGTGATCGTAACATGGTTTTTCAAATTTAGGATTTTCAAATTTGTTGCAAAACTTTGACGCTAAGTATATATGTTGTACGCGACCACCATACTTGAGATTGAAATAAAGAACAAATATATACTTCACAATCACATATTCTAAGCCTTATAAACAAAACAAAAATATAACCATTGACCGTCACCATGTTATTCACGAACTAATACATGTAGATTATATAGAGTGTCACAAAGTACGTCATTAACAATATTTACATTGAAGATAAAATAAGAAAACACGTATTTGCGTTCATTAATATCAAAGATCTAAATCTTTCAAGTCTTTCGATTAGAGTTGATGTCGTGCATGATGGTAGTTAAAGCGGTACTGTTGTAGGTGATCACCTATGGCGGTGAGGTCCTCAATCCGAATGCATATTTCAATGCATTTATGGTGTCGGTTAAATCTATTCTCTGATTCAGTATTTCTGCAAGCTCAGTTTGTTGGGCAGTTTTAGAGAAGGAAATAACACTCTGCACTGAATCAACACTTTGTCTGAAAAAACATAATCAATACTTATATAAAACGTACAATATGTATCTACTTGCTGCTGGAAGAACTCAACTCATGATGTTTAGTGATATTCAGGCCCCGATCTCAGCTCAAATATTGTCATAGATTTTTAATTAAATTCAAGAAATAACGGAATCAAAATTTGTATTACAAAGCAGAACCGTTGTTCTGAGTTTATTACAATAAAACTTTAACAGCTTCAACTTCAGATTAGTCTCAAATTCAGAGGGGGGAATAATGTAACGGTTTCTGTCAGCATAAAGGGAGGTACTTGGATTAATATGCACAATTTGTAAACCTTGTAGATTGGCATTAGAGTAGAATGTCAGTATATAAGTCCAAAATAATCACCCTTAATCGAATATTTCAGATTTGCTGCACTAGAAATAAAATTTATTTGATGAAAAAATCAAAGAATTGACAAAGGTATTGTCATTAGAAGTTTCGTTAGCAGTATTATAACAATAGAGCAATGTTTGAAACAGAGTTTTACTGTAGGGATGTCTGATAACGGCACCCGAAACAGACGTGCGATTCATTTTCAGGATTGGGTATTATGCACCTGTAGGACCCCTGAACTTTAACTAAAACATAAACTCCTTCCCAGGATGATCCAAACTAGGATACTACAGTAGAATAAATTGATTGATAACAAACTGAACATGTAACCTACCTTAACTTCTTGAGATTGGTCTCGTAGGCTCCAAGCGCTATAGTCGCATCCAGCGCCGTCTTACTTTGCTGTAATAAAGTACATGTACACATTAACACTGAGCTAAATGGAAGTTACTCCACTTTGTCTGTGTGTTCTTTTATAGACATTAAATAGCACAAATTTCACGTTGAGCGAGTTACAAGAATATAGTTTAAATTGAGTTCGATCCTATAATTTATTTACTTTGTGGAGCATAAAAAATATCTGTAGATAAGTTTCGACATCACTTCAAAATGGCAACGTTACAATTTTGTTATTTTGGGATTGTTACTAGTACTTCATTCAAACATGCATGCTCTTTCTTGGCTTTCTAATTGAACAATAGCTTTTTGGTATTTTGTAGATAGATGCATTTTATTTTACTCTTTTCAATTATAATGGAGTAACAATCCAAAAATACCTAAAGCCATTGTCCAATTAGATGGCAAAAGGAGCATGTTTGTGGTCGCCAAACTCGGAACCTACTTTATATACGGTATATTGTTGTAGAAATGCGTATGTTTGTCTTTTAACACGTTTTTTGACCTGTGAAAGGCTGATGCTTAACAAATTATTAGATGCAAAATACCGAACAAATTTTTTTTACAAAAGGTTCTATTCCTTTTGCCAAGGATTTCCAAGATAGCATTAATACACATATTAAAACTGTCGCTGTTTTGCACGGTACCATTTCACAAAGAAATTAAGAATTAGTAATGCTGCTCCTGAAAACTTCATTCTCGTTCGCCTGAGTATTCTTCGTCCGAAACATAGGTACTCAAGGAACTTGACTAACCGCTGATGTATGAGGATGGAAACTTAGGTTTTGGTAACTTCGACATCTTGAAGAGGTGCCATCGCATTTAGTATTAGGATTTGATATTGAGAATGTTTTCATGTATTTTAGTTTAAAGTGTTGTTTTGGCGCCTGTTGATCAGACATTTCCATAGAACAAAATGCAAACAAATATACGTATACCATACCGATTTAATACTGGACTGCAGGAGTCCAATATCTGCTCGTGCATTCGCCAAATCCTGCGTTCCATTGGACAAAAATGCTCCAACTTTGTCTTCAAACAAACGCTCGCCGCCTAAACAGTATAAGAGGTAAAAAAGCATGAGCGAGAACAACGAAAACATATGTTTTAACTTTACGCAAACACTGACAATGAACATTTCTTAACTGGACAGTTGTACAGTTTTGAATTTTGATCATTCTTGATTCTATTTTTGCTCCTAAATTCATATCTGTGTGACCTTGACCTTCTAATCGTAGAAGAATCAGGCAAAAACAAGAGGTGTTTGTAAAAACGTATTCCCCCCCCATGGCAGCACAGTAGTCAAAAATGGTAGGGGTCGTAGTGACCTTGACCTACTGACCTCAAAATCAATAGGGGCCATCAACTGTTGATGACCAACATCCATGTAAAGGTTGAAGATCCTAGGACAACGCGCTGTTAAGTTATTGAACGGAAACCATTTGGTCTACCGACAGACCGACCGGCATGTGCAAAGCAATATACCCCCTCATCAAATACGGGGGGCAAGCATTGGTGAGCCTCTCTACAATAAACGATTGATGACAATTATGAAAACCGGAATGTTCAGAAAACCGGACTTAAGTATAAACTCCATTATTAGAAAGTTTACTTATATACGAATAAATATTATGCCTGATTGACGGAGGAAAACAAACCTTTGGTGATCGAAGACTGTTTTAGTAAATCTGTAGAATTCTTGACTAAATCATTGACGTCACTGTTGTAGAGTGCCAGTTTGGCTCCCGTTGCATGTTCAGTGGTTTGTAACTGCGCATTCTGTACGGGGAAACAAATACTGATAAACATTAACATGTATATGTACCAAACAGGAAATGACATCATGAAACATTTCATGATGTCATTTCCTGTTTGGTGCCATTATTTTAAAAATGGCTGACCACAATGCCTATATAATGTAGAGAAGAACTTTTGTTTCTGTGTTTTGAAAAAGGCTCAGGCCCAAACGTCGATAAATAAAGAGTTAAACCATGAGTGGTTTTTATTAACAATTCCCTATGGAATAAAATCAGAGTTGCATTAACATGTACTTATAATTAGTAATGACACTTGTGAAAAGAGAACATGTTCGCGGGGATACAGAAAAAGATATATACACAACACTTTTAAAATGAAATATAGATCGATTTGGTCCTTGGTCAGAATAGATGTATATTTCAAAGAAACGAAAATAATCCATGTTTTTTTCGTGATTACCGTATCTCTTTACATAATGCTTCTAATCAATGTAAAACATTAATAATCTGGATTTTCCTGTTAAGCTGATACACATAAGGTAATTTCTTCCTCTTAATATGCTTTGTGAATACCACCCTATAGTTATTAAAACAAAAGAAAAACTGCTTAGTCTTTTTTTCAAGAATTCAGCAAAACACTTATAAAAAAAAAATCGCTAATACTTCTGTACGCCAAATGTTTGAACTCCAGAATTTGCGAACTATTTGACCCGCCAAAATATTCATTTATACTGTATTCAAACTGCATACATCGACACAAGAGTATTTGAAAGCGAGAAACCAATTTCCTTTTTATGTTTGTTGTTTGGGTAACCTTGTATATAAATCCACGTCATAACATTCTTAAAATATCTTGTTCCTTTTAGTCGTGTATTTACAAAGAATTCGGGACAATGGAACTGACACATAGGTGAATTGCCTACAGGAGCCGCCATTTTGAAAATAAATAATGCGATCGACGAACTTGTACGGTACTTGAAGAGATTTTCACGGTGACACTATTTTGCCATTTTGGATATTTAACTCTTTTAACCTGCAAAAAAATTGGATTAATTTAAACATGGAATTGTCGGAATGATCTATGACATTTAGTGCTTCTTTAAAATCCAATTGCTTTTTTGCCTTCTGTCCATTCTGATAATTTCAACCTTTGTGAATTTTTATATTCATTTTATAATTAGTTTTTTATTATTTATGTTTTGAAATCTGTTGATTATTTCGAACCACTTCATTTTCTCTGTGTCTACTTGTTCTGATACAAAAAAACTTAAGTAAGTGTTTGATTGAGGCGAGGGTTGAAGAGTCTTCAGTGCAGAGATTAGCGACCTTGTAGCCTAATTCCAGTGTTTATGGCCTTCATACACATGCTTCAAACGACAAAACATACAGGAAGTATGTGGAGGGGGTTGTTCGTCAAGGGTCACAACTTATCTGTCTGTTTTCACACAAATCCTGTGTTAAATTAATATTTGAAATACAAGCCATATCGAAAAGCCATTAATAAGTTCTAATGTCGACATGTGGAGAATCTTACTTGAACTTGACATGTGTAAACGTTTGTAAAAGCTTTTATTTTATCTACAGACTTAATGGTTGATATTGTACATTCGGCATTTAATGTGCAATTTATTTTTCCCTGTAAAAACGAAACCCTTTCACACTGTTACTGGATCTGTAGGTCAAGTGTGTGGGATTGTTTGAACAAGCTGGGATTTATGTTGTTTTGTTACAGTTATTTCTATGTTTGTACTTTCTACTGATGCCTAATACAACACTTGAAGTAAGAGAATGTGACTTAAAGGCGACCTCTACACTGACACTAATGTGGTTTGTGTGAATTAAAAACAAAACATGGCGGATGTTGCGTTAGAGGTTATCATGCACATGTTTCGGCGGGAAGCTGGCCATACCAATATTCCTGGGTTGTCAAGCAATACTAAAACGGCCTTCGCTACAGCAACTTTACCGCACAATCTTGGTGAAGTTTAACATTGGAACCCACGTTATAACGATTATGTCAGTATAATAAATTGATACAAAGAGTGTTTTAGTACTTTTGTCAGAACAGAACAGAACAGAACAAACAGTTTATTTAGCTTAAGCATATACAGCTCATCACTATAACAAAATAACATATATACATACATGAAAAACAAAATATATATTTTTAAATGGAAAGTTAACAATATTAGAAGTGAGAATGTCTAAACCATTTTTTTTTTAATTTCATGATCGTGACTAATTTTTATCAAAATGTTGAATTTTGCCAGGATTATGGACAGTTGGAATGCTGATGTTACTATAGTCTATAAATACAGGAATTACTAAATGCCAATGCTAACTTGAGGTATTATTTTATCAAAATAAGTTTCAATACACTGCCAAAGAAATGTGATTACTCATTAATATTATATACACCTAAAACATCTATACATACACATTCATATACGTTCATACACAGACTATACACACATATACATGTATAAATACATTCATACATAAATACATCTAATATCTATAAACTACCTTCCCTAACCTTAAAAGCTTTTAAACAGAATAAGGCTAACTTTGTAAGAATTGTTATCTTTGACTCGTTAAGTAATTGAATAAATTTGTACATACTTGGACGCATTCTTTAATATTTTGGAATGTATATATTTCTAAGTTGACTATACAATGGATAAATCAAAATGAAATGGTACTCGTCTTCTATATCATTCTTATTGCATAAAATACATTTGCGGTCCTGTCTTGGTGTCTGTCTGTGTCGACCAGTCTCAATACACAATTTATGTGACGATAATCGGATTTTAGCTATGATATTTCGAAATTTACTATTTTCTAATACACTCAAATATTCAGATTTATGAAAGGACGTTTTAATTTCCCTATACAGTACAAGCGACGTACACGTGTCAACTCCCTGTTGCCATTCTGATATATACATGTCGAGTAATCCTTGTTTGAACAGTTGAATGAATATGTTTACATTTACGGATTCTGGGAATAACCAAACATCTGCGAATCCTGTCTGCTGTAATAAATTACGCACTTTAAAAAACCACGACGAAGTGTTTGTATTACTATTTACGCGTTGTAGTTCAGCCAGGGTTATGGTTTTTAGTATACAATTGTCAGATTTCTTAGTAAAAATATTGATAAAATATTTAACAATACGCTGATATCGGCAAATATATAATGGGAAGCGACCAACTTCTGAATACAGTGCGAACGAGTTTGTAGAAGGTTTCAAATTTAATAACCATTTTATAAATTTACGATGAATCCGTTCAATATTCTCAGATTTCGAAAAACCCCAAATTTCGCATCCGTAATTAAAAATAGATGCAACATAAGAATCAAACAAATCAAACATTACATTGCAAGGAACTTCCTTATTTTTCGTAATTCTAAACAAACAACCCATTGCACGTAGGGCTTTACCTACAAGTGTTTTGTAGCATGCATAAAAGAACCACCACTTGATAATACAACACCCAAATAGTTAAAACTGTTTACAATATCTATGTTATTACCATTAAACAGTAAACACCCATTCGTAATTTCTATTTACCCGACCCCCTTTTTGAAAAATAAGGATTTTAGTTTTGTTTACATTGACAGTCAGTTTCCATTTAGTACAATAGGTATAAAGTTCGTTAAGTCCCAAAATATGATGTCAGTAAAATGAATTTGTCAGTATATCGGGTGTGATTATATCGAATCCTGACTGTACAACAATATACAGAGGTTTTAAGAAAATGATATTGCCATTTTTATACTTTACCTTAAGCATTCATTTAAGACATCACAAAACATTTAAGACATTTTACAGAATGTATACATGTCCCTCTCATTCGCAAACATACAAACGAGAGAATGGTACAATCAAAATAAATGCATCTGGTAGTTGCAATACTACTAAAGGGAACATGTTCTTGTTTATAACTGAAAACGTACACTTAAACTGTTTTTTGTTATTGCAATATTTAACAATCAATATATATATATATATGAATTACCTGTTTTATACTTTAATCACTCGGACACCGGACAATGTCCGCGTTTGCGAAGTGTACCTGTGATGTTTAGGCATTGTATGGACGCCGGTCGAAGTGTACCTGTGATGTTTAGGCATTGTATGGACGCCGGCCGAAGTGTACCTGTGATGTTTAGGCATTGTATGGACGCCGGTCGAAGTGTACCTGTGATGTTTAGGCATTGTATGGACGCCGGTCGAAGTGTACCTGTGATGTTTAGGCATTGTATGGACGCCGGTCGAAGTGTACCTGTGATGTTTAGGCATTGTATGGACGCCGGTCGAAGTGTACCTGTGATGTTTAGGCATTGTATGGACGCCGGCCGAAGTGTACCTGTGATGTTTAGGCATTGTATGGACGCCGGTCGAAGTGTACCTGTGATGTTTAGGCATTGTATGGACGCCGGCCGAAGTGTACCTGTGATGTTTAGGCATTGTTTGGACGCCTGCGAGTAGCAGCGTATATAATATATGTCACAAGAGACAACATAATTTACTCCGGTCGCTACCGGATGACCGGCCCATTAGACTAAAGTACGCCATCCGATGATCGTACGTTGTTCAGGTTGCATTCGTCATCTTGGTATTAGACAGCCACATACATCTTACATTCATTGACGGACTATTTAACACAGGTTATGACCTTAATACTAGAGTTGTAATTAGAACGCATCTGGTTGGGCGATTTGCATTTAAAAGGGGTGGTGTCAAGTAAATTTTTGAGGGCACAACTGAGTCTGAAATGTGATTTTCTTGTGTTTTTGTTTAGAAATAAGAGTAATAAGAATGCTTAGATTGTTTTAGTTTTTGTTTTTTTTAATATCATCTTCTATGAAGAGTTCTTTTTATGACCAGAAATTTGTTAAAAATTGGTAAATGGGAAGCATATGGACTTTTGGTGAACCTAGTATAACTAGCTACGGGTATATGTCATATATAAGAACAACTGTAGGAGAGGCACACCATGTAATGTTACCAACATATGGATTGTTTGACGCTAAATGTAGTAAACCGACAAACTCTGTTTTTACTGTCAATATTAGGTAATTAGTGACGTAATAAACACGTAAATAACGTCTTACATTGCCAGGCAACATGTTTATATGGATGCCTACATTACCTCCACATATTTATATAACTAACTTAATCTCTCTCTGTAATATGAGGAAAAAACAGTACACTCGTTAACTGTCTTTGAAACTAACTGGAAAGTCATATTATTTGAAACATTTGCGTTACATTTGTAAACTTTTTAACAACGCACCGGCTTAATTCAAATGTCCAGAAAACGTTGCTTATGCCGAGTTCATTTAACTCCCGAATCCTATCCGAGATATGAAGGCCCGTCAAACTATCAAGGGCTTGCTCTGAGGTTGATCTACGTGTGCTTATACGAGGGTCGTTTTTTAATTCCAGAAAAGTTCTGTCGAGAGCAAAATCTGAAGTTAACTGAGCACACAATAAACATTATAGAGCGTTTTTCCTAGAAGTTAAAACACTTATTTTAAGAACACGAAAATGTTAAGAATGTTTCCGTTTGAATTCATTATTTCTAAAGCATGTTTAAAACCATTTGTAAAGGTGTTAAATTTATTCACAATTTTGTGGTCGCCTTTCAAGGAAGACCCCAATGAAAATAAAATAAAAATATTTATTCATAAAGTTGCACTCGTAACGTATTCATATGCCCATAAAATGAATAAGGTTTAGTATAAACTAAATGAAGCCCGTTATATGCAATTTGTTAGACTCATAAGTGTTAATAGTTATTGCTGTAAGTGAGTTAATATGCATGAGGATTCTTTATTAATACAATCGCTAATGATGGACAATGAAACACTAATGTGGTCACATTTGCGTAGCTAGAAATCATTATGTGTGTATACATTGTGTGCAGTCATTTATGAATGTTTTGTTTAGGAGTAATGTCACAGTTAATTAACATTCAAACATACATACGTAATGTTTTCTCTTGCATTGCAATGTTTTTAAAAAAATGCAGGATCGTGTACTTTCAATTACGCTCTATTTTCTCTTTGAGTGTTCTCTGAAATTCGTTTATATTAGTTTACCAGTTGTATTCTGTTATATGAAGCGACAAAGTAGAAAGCAATTATGCAACAGATAGACTCTTTATACAAAAAAATTAATGTTGTCAAGTCAAAATTTATTTATTGTCGGAATTTGGGTACAACAAAATAAATAATTATAAGCTACGTATAGCTTTTGACCGACAAATTTGTTCCTTGTTCCAAATTATAATTCTACAGAAGTAAATTAATAATGTAAATAAACCATGAAAACAGCTGTTTAATATATCTTGTTGATTATTAATGATAATAACTTACAAGTTTGGTCAGATCGTCTAACTGTCGCTGTATCACCTGTTCTGCTACTGATGCATTGATGATCAGGTCTGTTACATCCTGTCTGACAGACGACAGACTGACACCACTACCTGTAAAACACGAGAAATATACACATGTATAATACAGGTCTGTTACATCCTGTCTGACAGACGACAGACTGACACCACTACCTGTAAAACACGAGAAATATACACATGTATAATACAGGTCTGTTACATCCTGTCTGACAGACGACAGACTGACACCACTACCTGTAAAACACGAGAAATATACACATGTATAATACAGGTCTGTAACATCCTGTCTGACAGACGACAAACTGACACCAATACCTGTAAAACACGAGAAATATACACATGTATAATACAGGTCTGTTACATCCTGTCTGACAGACGACAAACTGACACCACCACCTGTAAAACACGAGAAATATAGCATAGCCTTTATTTGCCAGTCAACTCTCAGCTGAAATATGGCAGGCATATATGTGTGCCTCTACCCGGATTTGAACCCGGGTCGCCAGATTAGACTACAAGCGCTCTAACCATTGAGCTACGGAGGTCATACACATGTTTAATACAGGTCCGTGAAAAGTACGGATACACAGGTGGGCTAGATCACTTTTCACGGAACTGTGATGTATAATAACATAACGAAATATCACAAAACAGAATCGGCCAAGCAAGAAAGGGCACAAAAACAAATACACAAAAAAGAAATAGCACAGACCAGCTGTAAAACAGGAGAAATATATGCATGTATAATATTAAAAAGAAAATGAAAAATCGGACAAGGAGGGAAAACAGCTGAACTGAACAGAAACAGCCGAGCAAGAAGGGCACAAACACGAACTCACAAAAAATAGCAAGAACAGCAAGCATACGTCATAACACAACACATGTGCCGAACACAAAACTGAACGAGAATATGAAACAACAAGTTCTGATGTCAGGTGTCAACAAATCCTGATGTCAGGTATCAACAAATCCAGATGTCAGGTGTCAACAAGTCCTGATGTCAGGTGTCAACAAGGTACCACTGTAAGAATCATTGAAATAGTATCATCGAATAACACTACAGCTGCATCAATGATCTTTGAAAGTTATCAACAAAAATAAAATAAAAACACGAATAGGGAATGATTTCGCACAAGAACAAACTCAACAATAACTGCAGCTTTTGGACCCCTAAAAACCGGGGCTGTATTAGGTTGATCTTATTATTGAGGTGAAATAAGGTGCTAAACTGCGATCAATATTTTTTATGTTATATCGTTTGTTTTAATGAATTCGCGCTAGGGAAATGTTTTGCAAAGTACAGTGATCATCTTTATGACTACCATGCTCGTGTATATTTTTATTTAATTTCAGATTCTCATACGCTAAAAACAATTGTTTTAATGGCATAATTTATACATGCTTATTCGCTCTACCGGAATTCATGTTTATTTATGAATGTATCGGATTATCATAAGCTATAAATCATTGTTGTTTTGGCATAAATTATACATGTTTATAAAATTTATAAACATGTATAATTTATGCCAAAACATTTATTAAATAAATGTTTTATGACTTACTTGTACCGGAGGTTACTGGTTGCACTGACTGGGCCTTGGCTGTCAATGTCTGTATCTGTTGCTCCAATACATTCAATGTCTGGAAGTTTGTTGAGAGTTCTTTCTGAAGTTTGATGTGAAAGCTAGCACTGTTGGTCGTATCAGTCTGGATCGCTGTGGCGATGTTATTCAGCTTCTGCATTAAAGTCGCAACCGTTTGTTGGAACGAGGCTTTCGCTGCATTCAATGTCTGAAGTGTTGCTGGAGTAGGCGTCGTTGGCGCTGCTCGTTTTCCTAGCGCGCTCTGCATTTCCGGTACGACATCATTAGCGTTCTGTAGGTTAGCAACGTATCTTTTCAACACCAAAATCTCTTCTTCTACATCTTTTATGTCCGTGTTCGCGTACGAGGAATCGTCAACAATCGAGTTAAATTGTTGATTGAATATTTCAAACGTATCGACACCATGGTCTTGCATTGATTTTATCCGACCATGTGTTTCATGAACGCTGGCGTCCACGTGCTCTTCAAGAGTTCCGGTAGCGTCGCAGAAGTCCAAACTTGGCACTGGTACCTTAACAGAGCATGTCGTCTGCGCGAGTGCACGCTCAGAAAATGACATAAACAGTACAGACAAAACAAGTAACATTATTTTCACGAACGCCATCATTATTTTTAGATCTATATTAGTTCGAAATAATCAACTTAAGTCCAATAAGCCAATAAACACACAATTATCCTTCTTGGATAACAATAGACAATAGTCTATATTATTTAACCTATTAAAAAGTACAGATTATTGTAACAAAGCTTCCACTTAAACAGTTTTATCAAATTGTTGAGAGCGTATTAATCCCGAGGTAAACAGTCGCGCCCTCTGTATCATATCATCGTTGTTTTCCAATCAGCAACCTCGCTCGAGCACGTTTATCCCTAATTGCCTACACTTATTTAACCGAGTATTTCAGCTAAGGTTCGTCTGGAAAATTTACACAACTACCTAATTAAACTCAAGTGATAATACAAATCTTCAACATCAAACACCTTGTTTAGACGCTGTATGTCTTTCCAATTACCTAATGTAATGTTTTGGGCTCGCTACATTATTCGGATCCCTTCTGATAAGTCCGCGCTGTTGACCAACCTCTAGTATCTTCTTCCAAACAAGTTAAAGTTGTCGCTGTGGCCGTTTGTACGTGTTGACAAGGCTCTGTGGATATAGAAGTATTTATTGAGAAATTTAATACAGAAATTATAAACACACTTTATATATTGAAAACAGCGCCACGGTTTGGAGATAAGGGACATCAAACGATTACATAAAGCCAGATAACCAACCGCTGACTGTGTACCCCCGAAGGATGACGACACCAGGAACATACCAGTGGTCAAATTAATTAGTCTCCCTAACAAGGAAATTAGGCACTGAATTACGTGAGATTAAACAAACTTTCAAAATGTGATATTTTTTCTAGAACTATCCCACGGTTATTCATTTGTCACGTGATCATGCCACGTGGTCATGTAACTACGTGTCCGTTGTCCCGGTATCTGAATGCAATTGCGGACAAATAAAGTTTACCTGTTGTTACACGTCTTTTCTTTGGCAAAAAATTTATTTTCTTAATTGATGCAGCGTTTTTATATAAAACGCTTTATGTAGATGCTGTGGCGATGGCGCACGTGCTAACCCCTTGTTCCGCCTTTGATTGAATCTACATCTGTGTAAAATCACTAGTCAATTGCATACAAAGTTTTTGTTATTAATGGTATATAAATTGTAATACTTTAATTTTGAATGTACGTTAAAGAATAAAACTTTCGCATGGGTTTAGAATTCTCCAAAATATTCATGAATATACTAAGTTACGGTTAGAGTTAGGGTTAATGTTTAATTCGGTCAATATCTGTTAACTGTTTATTGGTGAAGTGTACTTCTGTCCGAATTGGTGCCATTAAATTCTACTCTATTACGTAATTTTCTGTATTGTTTTATCCTGTTTTGTTCTAATCAGATAAAATTTTCCTTGTTTAGTTATTGTTTGGATCTGTTATTTAGAAGTTATACCGCATCATTCCGCTACAATCCCTTAAACGATTACGCATTTATCAATAAGTCTCATTAATTTCACATTAATCATCTTTCTATAATGACCACAATGTCCAGTCCGCCCTAATCCTCTGGAGCCCATTGTTTATGTCGCCCTGGACAAGTTATAATCCTATATCATGTATTGACACTTAATATAGATAACATAATTCAGTAAGGTTACAATCTTGTATGAAACGCCGCAACTGCCTTATGTGACAGTTTCATCGCTATGTGTGTTGCTACAACAATATATGTGACCGTTGTATCATTATATCAACAATATATGTTACCGTTGTATCATTATATGTGTTGCTACAACAATATATGTGACCGTTGTATCATTATATGTGTTGCTACAACAATATATGTGACCGTTGTATCATTATATGTGTTGCTACATCAATATATGTGACCATTGTATCGTTATATGAGTTGCTACAACAATATATGTGACCGTTGTATCATTATATGTGTTGCTAAAACAATATATGTGACCGATGTATCATTATATGTGTTGCTACAACAATATATGTAACCGTTGTATCGTTATATGAGTTGCTACAACAATATATGTGACCGTTGTATCATTATATGTGTTGCTACATCAATATATGTGACCGTTGTATCATTATATGTGTTGCTACAACAATATATGTGACCGTTGTATCATTATATGTGTTGCTACATCAATATATGTGACCGTTGTATCATTATATGTGTAGCTACATCAATATATGTGACCGTTGTATCATTATATGTGTAGCTACATCAATATATGTGACCGTTGTATCATTATATGTGTAGCTACATCAATATATGTGACCGTTGTATCACTATATGTGTTGCTACATCAATATATATTACCATTGTGTCGTTATACGTGTTGGCTACATCAATATATGTGACTGTTGTATCATTATATGTGTTGGCTACATCAATATATGTGACGGCTGTATCATAATATGTGTTGGCTACATCAATAGATGTGACCGTTGTGTCATAATATGTGTTGGCTACATCAATATATGTGACCGTTGTATCATAATATGTGTTGGCTACATCAATATATGTGACCGTTGTATCATTATATGCGTTGGCTACATCAATATATGTGACCGTTGTATCATAATATGCGTTGGCTACATCAATATATGTGACCGTTGTATCATTATATGCGTTGGCTACATCAATATATGTGACCGTTGTATCATAATATGTGTTGGCTACATCAATATATGTGACCGTTGTATCATAATATGTGTTGGCTACATCAATATATGTGACCGTTGTATCATAATATGAGTTGGCTACATCAATATATGTGACCGTTGTATCATAATATGTGTTGGCTACATCAATATATGTGACCGTTGTATCATAATATGTGTTGGCTACATCATTATATGTGACCGTTGTATCATTATATGCGTTGGCTACATCAATATATGTGACCTTTGTATCATTATATGTGTTGACTACATCAATATATGTGACTGTTGTATCTTTATATGTGACCGTTGTATCATTATATGTGTTGGCTACATCAATATATGTGACCGTTGTATCATTATATGTGTTGGCTACATCAATATATGTGGCTGTTGTATCATTATATGTGTTGGCTACATCAATATATGTGACCGTTGTATCATTATATGTGTTGGCTACATCAATATATGTGGCTGTTGTATCATTATATGTGTTGGCTACATCAATATATGTGACTGTTGTATCATTATATGTGTTGGCTACATCAATATATGTGACCGTTGTATCATTATATGTGTTGGCTACATCAATATATGTGACTGTTGTATCATTATATGCGTTGGCTACATCAATATATGTGGCTGTTGTATCATTATATGCGTTGGCTACATCAATATATGTGGCTGTTGTATCATTTTATGCGTTGGCTACATCAATATATGTGGCTGTTGTATCATTATATGCGTTGGCTACATCAATATATGTGGCTGTTGTATCATTATATGCGTTGGCTACATCAATATATGTGGCTGTTGTATCATTATATGTGTTGGCTACATCAATATATGTGACTGTTGTATCATTATATGTGTTGGCTACATCAATATATGTGACTGTTGTATCATTATATGTGTTGGCTACATCAATATATGTGACTGTTGTATCATTATATGCGTTGGCTACATCAATATATGTGACCGTTGTATCATTATATGTGTTGGCTACATCAATATATGTGACCGTTGTATCATTATATGTGTTGGCTACATCAATATATGTGACCGTTGTATCATTATATGTGTTGGCTACATCAATATATGTGACCGTTGTATCATTATATGTGTTGGCTACATCAATATATGTGACTGTTGTATCATTATATGTGTTGGCTACATCAATATATGTGACCGTTGTATCATTATATGTGTTGGCTACATCAATATATGTGACCGTTGTATCATTATATGTGTTGGTTACATCAATATATGTGACCGTTGTATCATTATATGTGTTGGCTACATCAATATATATACTTTTACGTTAATTGTATCATAATGGTAAGACCGTTACAACTATAACATAGTTGCAGCGTTCCATATTCTTGGTCTGTAAGTTTGAGGTACCAATGAATGCATCAACATACTTTGATACTAACATACTCTTACACGTAAACTATACACTATGTATACAACATGGGTACTCCACTTACCCCTCCTTGATGTCACTGTAGGTGCCATGTACTTAAGATTGTTGCTGGTAGTGAAGGGGATCACTTAGTGGTGAGACAGATAGGGTGGGAGCGTAGGGCAAGTCATTTGGTGATGCTTGAGACAGATATAAGTTTTACTCATTTTATACCGACTTCTACATGTGGTCTCATTTTATCGTCTTCACCACTAAATGCGTACATTAAGAATTTCATATTTAGAATAAAATCTACAGGTTCGAAAGCCGTTCAATGTCTGATCGCGACTAAACATGTGTGTCCTTTGTCCGTCCGTTATTTGAGTGGCTACAGGCCGCTTCGTTTTATCGAAAACATAGGGAGTGGCAAGAGTAGTGCAGGAGTATTTTAACGCACGTCACATACATGGTTACGCTTGTCGTCATTGGCTACGTGCATTGTACGTTGCATACGTGAAATTTGAGTTGCACGTGCTAACAACCTATCATCTCCGTGCGATTGCTACATTATTGTACCTATTGTCTACATGGTCTATGTGATCCCAAATCCATACGGAGGCGGTACTCACCACGTACGGATTCCCATCTTCTGTCCACTTTGTTTGCAAATAGAATGCACATACGAGGAGGTATCAAGAATAAACCGGACTGTGTCGATTACTAAAAACCTATTAGTTGCAAAGCAGAAAAACAGCACAGCCCCGTATGCAATGCCTGCTTGATATTTCTTGAGAATTCCAAGTGATTTGCTCTTTGACCTTATTACGATAAAATTCTCAGTTTAAACTTTGGTCAAAATTTTCGACGGCGTAAAACGCTGTAGGGACAGTCATGGTGGGTTTTAACGAAATGGACCGTCATTTTCATTTATTTGCGTATAAAAATCAACCAATGAAAATCGCTGTCACAAAAATCGTCATTCGGAACATACTGACACACATTGGGTCATTTAACCATAAAAATATGCAGCCGGCTCAAACGTATACATTTTACTGAAGTAAACATTGTGTCATCCAGGTAAATCTGTTCCAGCTTTAGTGTTCTTTAATTTTACCACATAGTTATGTTTATACACAACGGTAAATACGACATATCCTCAATATTTCTATTTTTTGTTTGTTTTTTATTGAATGCACCTCAGTGACGGGTTGGACACCGTGATATACATTCATGGCCTAACTTTTTAACTAGTTGATTAATTGCGATGGGATTGTGCATGGAAGTAGTTATAGCAATGTTTTGTATGAATATAATTACTTTATGGAGATATTGAATGGCAATTCTTGGTTTTTTTGCTTTGAAAATCTAGTCCATTTCTATGAAATCTACTTTGTTATGAATATGTAAATTTTACAAAAAAAAGATATAATTTTGTTTCTCTCTTAATCAATGATACAGTAACCTGTGCATAGAACAACATTTCTTTAAGCCCCGGATTCCTAACATAGATACATGTCGGAGACATAGTAGTCTCTGATGACGCTTGTAGATTTGTTTTATACATTGTAGTTGGTGAATATCCGAGTTGGTTACCATTTGTTAAGTGTGCGACTTTGTTTTGAATCATATGGTACCATGACCAATTGCGATCTATCAATAGCTTTAAAAGAAAGCAAGTGCGCCTGTTGCAGCATTTAAACGCCAATAACATCACTGAATTATATAAACATCCATAGTCGCGCAAAAATCAAAAGTCATATGAAAATTAGTTGCCATTTTACGTGTTAAATACGACTGGTACCGTTCATGCTTGAGTGGGTTGTTATAGTACATTGTACCAAAAACAGAGAGCTTCCAAACCTCTTACAAAAGTAAATCAGTTACAATTGATGTTGATCATTGCACAGTTTCATTCAAAACATTATGAACATGGCAAAAACTATAGCATCAGTCCGGGTAATTCAGGATGACCGCTCGAACTTGCAAATACAGCGGGTTTGGACCACTGCTTAAGTATCGCAACGTTGCCTGTAAAAAGATCATATTAAGTCAGGCAGGGAAGGCAGCTCTCAACTTGATCAGTCGAGTCGAGCATATAAAACATTAAACACTTATAAGGCACATTGCCCAACCAAACAAGTAAAGATCCAAGCTGGCGAAAAGTAGAATGAAATACAAAACTGTAGTTTCAGCAATCAAAAGGCTGAATGCCCTAGCTGAATGCCCTAGCTGAATGACCTAGTTCACACAGTAAAACGATTACTATGCCTAGTAAAACACTACATAACACCAGCAAGGTTTTTTTATTTCATTCCTTCAAAATATTCCCAATTAACCTTTATGCACCGTTTTAACCTTCTGATCTAATTATGAAAGTGCCTTCATATAACTTTCAGGGTATAGTCTAGAGATACTAGTAAATGGCTGACAATATAGAATTTCCTTTGTAGTAATTGACCTCCTAAATTATGTTTTTGACTTCTGGAAATAAAAAGAAGTAAAATTAGTCAATGTTGGTCGAGTAAGTGATGTGCGGGAGTTATAAAATCACGCATTTTCGTTATGCTTCAAAGTGTGTTACTTGTGATGATTATTTGCGAGAGCATTGTCATGCAGTCAGATCATACCTGATAAATCAAGCAAAACAAGTCATTAAGAATTGTAAGCAATACAGAAGTCCCTACCGGTTTGAGGCCATTTTCAATGTTTCTGTTGCCATTTCTGTTGTCGGAATCAAAATATTTTAGACGTGCATAATCCCCTTATTGCCCCCTAGCCACATACCAAGTTTCATAAACCTAGCTTGGAAACTGTTTCAGTTATGTATCCAGATTTTTTGGCGGACGGACGTTCTCACTTACTTGACATTGTGGGGTTTTCTTTTGTTCATTCTTTTGTTTGTAACAACCCATAAGCAACATTTTGCACCCCGTAAGCAACGGAATGAATAGAATCTAAATATAGCCTATTGTTTTACACCCCACAACTACAAGTGGGTTAGTACGGACTGACGGGCGGCCGGAGGGCAAACATTTAGTCCCCTCCGGTCAAAAACCGGTAGTGGACTTACAACGGCTGTAAGTTTACTTCTTCTTAAACCTGTTTAATAAGATTTCACATATTAGCATTGCTAGTAACTGTCCTACCACGCGAACTCCTCACTTCCCTTTCTCTACGACTGTTAAAGAAAACATCGTACATGAGCTCCATATCCATACGTCTTTCAGTTCCAGAAGCATGCATCTTTGGTGGCCTATAATTTGTTACTGCACTTGTTTGTAGGCTAGATATAAAGCATCCATGTCTCGCAATACGAGAATAATATGTTTGCCGATTGAATTCCGGGTACATTATCAAAAGTTTAAGGCGGTCGAAACATGATGTTTCCTTTGGTCCTCGGTAAGCAAATAGGACTTTCTCTTGACAGCAACACGCTCCGTACTTTCAAATAACACGTCCGTATCTTAACAAATGTCACATGCGAATGTACTGTTGAAATACCAACAGCCTGAGCTTTCTTTTTCTGAACAGTTTTGGATTATTTAAGCGACTAAGTGACATTCTTTGCCACATGGTATGCCAATAAGAAAAAAAAATATTCATAAACTGTTGCTTCGACACTTTTCCCAAGTTTATTTTTGAGCTCTGATTGAGCTACATAGACTCTTTGAATATACATAATCGATAACCTGTACTTGTATAATTAGGATGGTAGGTGTAGATGTCTCTCTATTTCATTATCTTGTCGTGTCATTAGATGTCTTACTCACTTATTGCTAAGACGTCTGATGTCTTACTCACTTATTGCCTCGACTTCCGATAGGTCATAAGCCCAGTACGTAGTTGTTTCTGTTAGGATAACGTGTGAGTTACACTTTATTTTATGTGTACATTAATATTATAATTATTGACTGAATAGGCAAAATATTTAAGTGTTGCGTGGAAATTAAAGACACTTTATGTACTAGTAATGTAACTAGTTATGTAAGGGGCGTCTAGTGCAGGGTCCGTGCATAATGTAACTGAGTAATTAGTGTGAATAAAGGTCCTGAGCGTTTCTTGGTTTATTCGTGTAGAGGATGTTTTAAGTTTAATTTAAGCGAAGATGGACAGCTTAGATCGTGTAGCTCACAAATGATACGAGTGTCAAGACAAAAAAAGTGTGTAAAAATGTGTTTTCACACCAAAAAGTTGTCGTTGACACGAGTATACAATTTTGACAAAAACGTTGTTTAAGTACAGGGTGTTGGGCATTGTGACTTACGTGTTTTTAGTTTTTCTGTGCTCGACTGGTTAGGTTGAGTGCTGCCTTCCCTGTCCGACTTTATGTCCTTTTATCAAAATGTTGCATTACTACTACACATAACAAGTTTTATTTAGCTGATTCTGATTATATTTAGCATTTGGCCGTCAAACTCATTCGCAGTAAACTCCTTTTCCGCTGCCCTTTCTGGCTAAGAAACAACGGAAATAACTGCGGAGGAGTTTAATTCGCCATAATAAAAGATAAAATCCGAACGCATGTATCGCACGTACAAGCTTTGCTACTGTTGAAAAAAAAATCATCGCACATTTCACATGTTTTATATGAAATAAAACACTTGAAAATAATCCGAAAGAGATATGCTGGTTTGAAAATATGTTTTCTGTACGTCAAGTAGAACATCATAGACGTTCGTGCATTTTCATCACCGGTAGTCAGACGCTTTTAATACGACACCAGGATTTTAAAACCTGCAATTAACCTTAAGCAATAAAGTGTACATCTGTACACCGCCGCATAGTGAAACAATAACTGTTACATTATATCAATTTCTCTGTTGGACTTTCGTTTATGTCAGAGACTATAGTCTCTGTTTATGTTGATAATAATAAATATTAAAGCATCATCCAGCCTTTTCTTCCTTTTCCTTTTGTCAAGATGATGTGTGCAGTAAAGGTCGAAGGAGACACCGATAAGTGATGTCACAATACACAAGCGTGAACACAAAGCAAATCATCGTAGCATAAATCTAAGAATTGGTTGTAATCTTAAAACATCCTTTAGTGTATCAGCTGAACAGGAAAAATCAAGATTATCAATGTTTTTTTATTGTTTAGAAGCACCATGTAAAGAGCTACAATAATCACAAAGAAAACATGGGTTATTCTTCGTTTCTTGGGAACTATGTGCTTGTTAGTTACGATAATTAAAAGGTAGAGAGTGCATAACCGAGTTTAGTTTGATCCAATCCACGAGCAACCAAAATCAGAACATGTTATTACAAACTGACTCAGTAATTATCACAACAACAGCTCACAAACGTTTCCATGTTTTCCTATGACGCCATATTGGAAATGAAATATATTTCTTGTTTAACATACTTAAGTTAGGGGATAAAACATGATGGGAAGCTTGTATAGCACAGAGAATTTGACATGGTCCTGACCTTAATGCATGAATATATTACAAGGTGCTTGCGTTGGATATATAAATTTCCGCGGGCAAATCGTGCAATATTGGACCCTTAGGTTTGTGTTGGTATTACACCCGAGCGTTTCGGGATACTTTCCACTTATGAAAACATACAACCGGGATTATATTATAAATATAGACAATATATCAGCTGTTAAATTATGCTAATTGAAGGTCGAGCGTCATGTCAAATTGTCTGGACTATTTACCCAGTCTTGTTTCGTAAGGTTGGCTGTAGGATAAGTGTGAGGTTTGATACGCCCTAAGTTTAAGCCCACTATGATATTTGTCACTATTGGTAATAACGCGGAATTTCTACATATAACCTTTAATATAGTTTTGTTCATATTAAAGTTTTAAAAGAATCAAAGAAAATTACAATTGCAATATAAAATTATGTTCCATTTTGTTAAACTGTGTTCGTTTTATATTTGTGTTCCCCTGTCAATGCAAAGCATTTCAGTTATGGTGGAATTCAAAAAGCAAATGGATAATAGAAAATCCGTCATGGAAGGCAGCACTCAAGAGAACTAGTTTGGAATGAAAATGGAAAGTAAAATATAAACACAGGTTTGGAATAAATATGTATGACAATTGTATCAGGTGATTAATTGATAGTCAAATAAAACATGTTCTGTCAAACTGTAAACTATAACTTGAAGTGGGAGTATTAAAACAGGATAAAGCTGTATATAGCCTGCCACCACACCACACCAGAATAAGAGCAGGCGCGTAGCTGCCTGTACGCAGAATACGCAGCTGCGTACACATGCTTCTCAAAAAGTGAAAAACTAAATGATCGAAAAATGAAATAAAAACTGATGCCTAAGCCCTAAGGGGGGTAATCCTTTAGTATTTTAAGCATTTCTTAGAAACACTTTTTAAAAGCTCTATAGTGTACACAAAAAACCTGGTTTTATAAATAAAAATAATGTTAAAAATGATGCAAAAAACACCCCAGAACGCACCAGAGACGTTCTAGCGAACAGTTTGGAATGAAAATGGAAAGTAAAATATAAACACAGGTTTGGAATAAATATGTATGACAATTGTATCAGGTGATTAATTGATAGTCAAATAAAACATGTTCTGTCAAACTGTAAACTATAACTTGAAGTGGGAGTATTAAAACAGGATAAAGCTGTATATAGCCTGCCACCACACCACACCAGAATAAGAGCAGGCGCGTAGCTGCCTGTACGCAGAATACGCAGCTGCGTACACATGCTTCTCAAAAAGTGAAAAACTAAATGATCGAAAAATGAAATAAAAACTGATGCCTAAGCCCTAAGGGGGGTAATCCTTTAGTATTTTAAGCATTTCTTAGAAACACTTTTTAAAAGCTCTATAGTGTACACAAAAAACCTGGTTTTATAAATAAAAATAATGTTAAAAATGATGCAAAAAACACCCCAGAACGCACCAGAGACGTTCTAGCGAACAATTTTTTCAGGGGGGCATGCCCCAAGACCCCCTAGCATTTTTGCGTACACATTCAAATACCTCTCGCTACGCCCTGAAGAGTCAGCAGACAAGAACGAAGGACAACCACACATCACAAGGGCAATCAACAAAGCAACATTAAACAGAAACAGTATACTTCATTTTTTTAATAATTAAAACATTATACCTGTTTTTATAGCTATTCAGTTCCATTTCTTTCTTCTAGATTTTTATTTTGCCATAGTGACTTGTACTTGTAATCTGTGACAGTTCATTTTTTATGTGTTCACTTTTTGTGTTTCACTTTTTGTGTATTTACTTTATATGCCTTCCGTAATCTGATGTTTCTGTTGAGTTCTCACTCTCCTTTTTGATTTACTATTATCTTTTTAAATGCACCGACAATATGCTTGGATTTGTTCCCGATATATATAGACTCATACAGAAGTATGATCTATTACCAATTATGCAGTCCTACATATCTGGTGGTTTATTTCCCGGTAAACTGTGTTGGAAGAAAACAATTAAAACAAATGCCAATTAACAAACGTAAACGGAGAGAAAGTGTGCGCGCACAAATAAACTGTGATCATACTGGAACCAGTATACTATTTGAGAATGTCACATTGTCTTTTTGTTTCTATAAAACTGAGGATAAAACTACGTGATTATCATTTCAAGCTCTGCTATATATTATATCTACCTTTTTTACTAATACACATTTATATATATATACTAATTCAGAATTTGTAAGGTGTGTACTGGGATGCCCTCGACCCAGGCACACCTATTGACGAGGATAATAAACAATCACTCCACCTAAAAAAAAAAAAAAATAAATAAACTGTGATCATTACAGTACACAATACTTATTGCCAAATAACCAACATCTCGTCTTGTTTAAGATTGCAAGATCAATTGCATCACTGTCAGTGTTTGTAATAAGGTTATGAGACTGCTCAGCTGGATAGTTTCAAGACAGTTTGTTTCAAAGTGTACTAAATGTGATCGATTTACTGAATGTCTTGTGAACCATGTTTTATGGTTTTGTGAATATTCTGAGGAGATAAGAGCACAATTGATTATTGAACATTTGAAAATAATAGGGATGAATGACTTTTACCAATTCATACATCTACCCACATTTGAAATGAGTAGACGACTGGTATATTGTGCTTTGGACACGGCAGAATCAAAACATTTTTGCAACTTCAAACTGCTTAAACTTGTATGCGACATGTTATAAACAGAAGTGATTCAATTATTGACGCTGTTTATATTTGATGTCTCATATATTATGTATTTATCCCCATAGTTACCATTAATCCTCCCTTGTATTTCGATTTCGGACAAGGCTGGACATCCAGTGGTATAGGTAGCTACTTTTCATTGTGTTATTTATGTTTTTGTCTATATTTGATATGTGATTTTTGAGCCACTTGTCTGATACACGTATAATCGTAATTGTATAGCTTATAGCCTATACATATTTACACTACCCCATAGTTACCATTCATCCTTCCTTGTATTTCGATTTCGGACAAGGCTTGATATTCTGTGGTATAACTAGCTGAACTTTTCACTGTGTTATTTTTTTGTCTGTTTTTGATATGTGATGTTTGAGCCACTTGTCTGATATAACCGTAATTGTATACAGTGTAGCAATACCACGTGACTTTTGACTACAGTTACAAGAAGAAATTTGTAAACATTGGAAAATAAAATAGCCATAAGTATTTTATTTCTTCATCGATTTCTATGAAATATACCCCACGCTAAGTGGACAATTATTTGCTTTCCATAAAATATATAATCTTTTTTAGCGGCTGTGCTGTTTTGTCCATTACCTTGTGAAACCTAGGAACGTGAAGGTTTCACAGGTAATGAAAAAATCGGTAAAACTGCTAATAAAAATCTTATATTTCACGGAAAGCAAACACTTTTCCCCTTAGCGTGGCGTATATTTCATAGAAATCGATGAAGAAATAAAATACTTATGGCTATATTTGTGTTCCCGTGTTTACAAATTTCTAGTTGTAACTGTAGTCAAATGCCACGTGGTATTCGTTGCTACCCTGTGTATAGCTTATAGCCTATCTATACATATCTACACTACTGAAAAATTATCATTATTTCATGGTTGATTATTCATGATTGTCATACATGTGTATATCTCAAACGTAACTTTATTGTTTTGTAACCTATATTATATTATTGCTGTACATGTATAAATGTATATGATATGTATTATGCTCTTCAGAATTGGAGGAATAGCAGTTATATATATATTTTAAAATTATAAAAAGTAGTTTTTGTTATTGTTAAAGTTGACCTTCATCTCATGAGTTTTACATCCATGGTGTCCAGACTTAGTCTGGATTATAACAACGTATGTATTTTAATCTTCTGTAGTTTTTATCATCTTGAAATTATATACTTCGAACCAACCGAGATAGTTATATAAAAATTAGTTATACACGTGAAAAGATGACATACAATGTACTTCATGCAAAAAAGCCTATATTCATTCCATGACTATGTTTCCTTGGTTGCATAACTATTTGACTCATTAGAGTATTTTATTCTTTGTTACTGGTTACTAGTATGTTATATCCCATGAAAACGTTAGAATACATTCCCACTTACAGCTCGTACATTCCTACCAGTCTCGGATCGATACAGAGCTGGTACAGAAACAAACAATGACTATGTTGGGGCGATTAATAAAACAAACTCCGGAAATGTTAAACTGACAAATGCTGCAGACTGTTGTGTAAGTTGTCGTGTTTTGCTACACTTTTTGTTGTTGTTCCTGATGCTTGCACTTGTAAGATGTATTATTTTCTGCCTTTCGTTGCCTGTTGTCGCTGTTGAGTGCTTCCTTTCCTTTTTGACCCATTGATGTCACGCGCTGCTACATTGCTATGACTGAGCGAAGCGGTCAGAGAGACCACAGCAAAGGAGAGTGTCTTTTAGGTTTCTCAAGTCAGGGAGTCCACAGCGAAGCAAAGTTTCTGTTTTTCGCATTTCAAATTTTATTACAAAATGAGGCCAGTAAGTCCAAATCAATCCACAATAATAATAACCAAGCTTGAACAGTCAATCAGGGGTTTTCACATTTATGGCTATTTTTGCAGAGCTAGCTCTTTTTAGCCTGATTGTTTTGCCTTTCATACTATGTTGTTCTGTTGGGTGCTGCCTTCATTGTCCGGATTGTTGGTATTGTTTTGTTAACAAACATTAAAAATCATATTCGAAGCAGCGGGGTTAAACAATTTACAATGCTGTATCAATCACACACACACATTTATTGAAACAATAATTGACACGGAAGAAGGATTGTATTGCTTTAACATCTCATTTTTATCTCCTTTTTGTTCCTTTCGTGCTCTGCTTTTTCTGTTGAGTGCTGATCCCTTTCCGATGTTTATTGTCTTTTTGATATCTTATACTCTGATAGAAAAATTATTGAAACCCGTCGGCTAAATGGATTACAGAATTTCCTTTTTACTGCCAACCGAAATAATGCAACCGCTATCCTTATGCCTTGTTGCTGCTGTTGATACTTATGCTACTGCTGATGCTGATGCTGATGCTGATGATGATGCTGATGCTGATGCTGATGCTGATGCTGATGCTGATTATGCTGCTTTGAGTGGCGCTATTCCTGCTGCTATATTGTTTTTGTTTGCCACGAAAGAATGAGACAATATTGGATATTATGTAATGAACTAATTTTAAAATACGTCTCAGTTAATGTGCTGGCCACATATAATTACATTATGTACATTGAATCAAATGAATATGATGTGAGCACTGAACGGTTTTTAAAGTGTCGCCAGCGGTCCTTGGTACATCACGTTCACATTGTCCTATGTACGGGTTGTTCAAAAAAGTCTCAATATTGAAGTTTCAATAGTTTATTTTTCTGAGGTCAAAAGAATGTAAAATCAGGTTAAATTCCAGAGGGTTCTACCATCAGGTTAAATTCCAGAGGGTTCTACCATCAGGTTAAATTCCAGAGGGTTCTACCACCAGGTTAAATTCCAGAGGGTTCTACCATTGTTTTAATCTTTCGAGCATAAATGAAGCTGTTAGTGTAAGAAATTAAACTTGTACACTGCGTGCATAGCTCAGAGAAAATTTAGTATGCATTTAAATTTTGAAAACAAACATTCTAACACCCTGTATATTGTACAGTACTTATGTTTTAGCACGAGTGTGTACCTGGTGAAACATAAACTTTTTTATAATGATCACATACGAGTATTTCGGTTAGTGCATGATTAGACCCTACCCGTTATTAAGATATCGGGAGTTGTTCCCCTTGTTTATTTTACACCATTTGCATCAAAGTCAACAAACCTCGGTAGTATTTTTTATTAATTAAACATATTTGATAAGACATGCAGGTTTGATGTCTACGATAATTGTAAGTACACTGCTCAGTTATGATATTTATTGATATAGTTGCGAGATGTTGTCGAAAACATTGGTTAAAAGTACGTCGGTACGTATCGGTTATTTCCGTTAGTTTACGCTGGGCTTCGAAACCCGCTAGGTGGCGGATGTGTCATTGAGTTCATTAATTATTAAGTCAGACAGGGAAGGCAGCACTCAACTTAACCAGCCGAGCACAGAACACAATAAAACACACAAAGCACAATGCCCAACTGAACCAACCGAGCACAGGAAACATAAAACATATAAAGACACATTGCCCAACTAAACAAGCGCAGATCCGCCCACGTCCAAGCTATCGAAAAGTACAATAAGCGCGTGTAGCAGTGCCGATTGGGTTCTGTATAAATACGGCGACGTACACTCTGCTAGTCAGTATGAGTCTGCTTGCGAGAGCGGACTCGTTCACTTTGTTAAAACGAAGTGAAGTAAAAAAAGAACGAAGTGAATTATTGACCAGCGTTTAGCAAGTGTCTCTTGCTAGTGACTTCTTGAGAAGCCTCGCTTCCCTAAAGAGCTACTGGGGGACATAGTTGCGGAGTTGTTTGGTTGGTGCGTCTGCTGGGAGAAGAGACACGTTGGTGTAACGTCTTGTGTGAGGCTGGTGCAGCGTTATAGGCTAGAGCTACAGTTGAGGGTTGTGTGTGCCTGCTGTGTGGAGACAGTCTACAGCCGTGGGTAGCTGGGTATGCTGCATTGTCGCAAGTGTTTCTTGCTAGTGACTTCTTGAGAAGCCTCGCTTCCTTGTCAAGAGCTACTGGGGGAAATATTTACGGAGTACCATTGACGTTGTTAATAGCTAGGTGTTGTTTGGTTATTGCGTCTGCTGGAGAAGAGACGTTGGTAGAACGTATTGTGGGAGGCTTGTGCAGCGTGTAGTAGGTTAGAGCTACAGTCGAGGGTTGTGTGTCTACTGTGTGGAGACAGGTCTACAGCCGTGGGTAGCTGGGTACGCTGCAGTGTCTCGTGAAGGTGTCTCTTCTAGAGATCAGGCTATAGCCATATATAGCTAGAAACAACACGAGAGTCTCTTGTGAGAGCAGGTCTGTGTCATAGCTAGGAATGTCATTGACTTTAGTTGGTTAGTTTGGAAACAGTCTACCTAGGTTATTACTGTTGGGCGGTTATTGTTGGGCAGTAACCATAAGTTGTACGCTACGACATTTTTTAGTTGAAGAGACTGGGAACGGCCGAAAACGTTACACATGTGCTTTTTAAGGATGCAGTTTTTTTCTTTTCAATGAAACACACCTGCTAGAAAATACCTAATAATACCGGTCGTTGTCATTTTTGTATGAAAAATGAAGCTTTTGGTGTACCAATCCCTGTCTTTTTATATCCTTGTAGCTGTGATTTATGGCTGTGCAGTTTGATGTCTGTATCTTGCAGTATAACATATTTGTATAAGCATTTAAAATAAGCTGAAGATATGCGAAATATTAAGTGTGAAAATATTATATTGTGAAGGTGGCAAGACCTCATATACAGGTGATGTTGGAATTGATTACGTAAAATATAGCGACCAGTTTAACCCGAATAGGGACTTGAGTATTGACTAACGCAAATGAACCTTGAGTCGTCAGTTTTCGCTATAAATGAGGTTCCGGTGGGTTTCTACATTATTCTGTAGATACTTTCTGTGTCCCGAAATATACCTGAACTCTTTAGGTGCCTTTTAAACCATTCTCCGTGTATCTAGCACCTATAAATCGGTTACAATAGGTCTCGGAATACTGTAAGGTAGAGCCTGCCGACTTACGGACCAGTTGAACCATCACTCGTCACTACTAGTAACCTTAACTCGTTAAACGAATAACTTTATCAAAAATCACAGTTTTGCAGCCATAGACACTAGGCACATTATTTTATGTGTATTTTATACTTTTATACAATAATAGATAATATTTGAGACTATTATCTATCACATATCATCACATATATACAGTAGCAGCATATAAATCATTGGATAACGTGCCATGCGCCTGTTGCGATAGCTTTGAACACAACTTTTAATCTGAACAGCTTTTGATCAGCATCTTCATAATCAAAGCACATAAAGCAGAGAGCTTTCTTAAGATTGTTCGTACTTTTGAAGCCTTGAAGTTTCTTGACGGCGGTTTAGTTTTCTTGGTTGATTGTTTATCCTTTTATTTCCTCTGTTATCGCTCAGCCTCCTTTCCCATTCGTTTCAGTTTGCTCAACTTAGTATTTTCTTCCGAGTTTCCCCTTGTTTATTTAACATTTCCAGTTCCTTTTTAACTTCTAGCAAATTCTGCTACTAGTTTTATCCCCAATTTGTATTTAAATTGAATCTCTCCTTGATGAGATCAGCTAATGATACTAGAAGAACGTAAAGAAGATATTTCGATAGAATCAAGGATCTAGTTCACATCTTTATATACACCTGCCATGTTTTCCATGGTCCACTTTCGACCATCCCTTTTTTGCTCTTACTATCTTTTCTTTTCAAATATAACTCTAAATATTTAAAACTTATTACTTCGAAGTCAACCAATAGCAGACGACAGTTATAAGCCTAATATAATGTACTATAGTACTAGCATGTTTTATAAAAATGGAATACATTTGTATTCACATGTTGCAAATGGCAACTTTTCTGACCAAGTCTATGGTGTTCATATATATCGAATAGAACAAAAATAGAGAAAAACAAGCGTGTTTTGTTCCGTAACAAACAATAGGCATATATTATGCTACAGTATAGCGTAGTGAAATGGACAACAGTAGGATACTAAATTCGTTAAGCATAGTTATTTACTGATGAGAGCTAGCAGATTTTAAAGATATTTTAGTTCAAAATATGTTCATTTTTAGAATAAAAATCTTACTACACGTCTCGAGAATGGCGTTTACAAAGTTAATTGGTTTGTTAAGAGGATTAAACGCAAAAACAAATAGTTTACTAAAGTAATGTTGCGAAGTGGTAGAAGGGTGATGTGAACAATTTTGTAACTAACCATGGGGTCCTTAAGTCGTCAATGGGGTCCCAGACTCGTCAATTGTATGTAACCTTCATCAAAGTACTTTTAATGTAAGATTCTTATTAAACGAGAGACATATTGAGAAAAAATAATTAGTCCAGGACACAAACACCTGTGGAAATAACATATAAGTGTATCTACATTGCACTATGACCTTTCGCCCGAGACGCCTAAATATGCAACTTGTCTTCGCCCGTGTTCATCATTAGGTGTGTTTTATGTGGGTTTTTGTATGACTTAATATTCAAATACAACGCAGTTGTAATACAGGTTGGTATGTACTAGTAACATTAAGATATATTTAACTTTCAAAAAATGCACACCTCCAAACTTTATGATGACGTCATAAAAGGTGAGATTACAAAAACAAAAAGTGACGAGTCAATGTTCCTGCAGAGTTAAGGTTCCTTTACGTTATCAAGTTTTATTAGAGCCGTATTGACGATACATATTCCGTTTGTTGAGCGTACGGTGTTCTCGGGACATGTTGGGCCTGTGTAACGATAATTTGATTGGCAAGTTTCTGTTTGAATACAATATTCTATTGGGGATGATATAGTATTGTTTGATAAATAGAGGATATTTGTTTGTTTTGATTGAATATGGTTTATATCTCATCGTGTAGTGATAAAATTCAATATTTTCAAGAGCGCGTAGCGCGAGTGAAAATATTAAAATTTTATCACAACAAGATGAGATATTAACCATATTCAATCAAAACAAACAAATATTCTATTTATTTAATGCTTTTATGGTGTCAAAACTGGTACTATTTATGCCAAATTACCACTGTGGTTAGGCTACGTATGAATATGTTATTACATTCATATTTTTCACTTCAAAATCCGCCATATTGGATTATGGTGAATAGGTGAAAACGACTTTTTTGAGAACTTTGCATTAAATCATACACCAACTTGTAGGAAAACTAAGAATAAAAACCCCCGCATGACATTTTTCCGTTCAGTAATAAAAAAGTTACAGACATTTTAGTGTTGAGATTTTGTTAATTAAAGTAGTCCCTGTGAGGGGGCGGAGCTTATATCAGTCACATTGTAGGTGATAACCAGTGACTGATATAGGTTTTATTTCACTGATAGAACTCCATATCTCATCAGTTAGCAATAAATAATTGTTTATATTATTAGTAAATGCTTTAATATCACTTCTACCTCGACGAGGAAGGTCATTGGCCAAATTGTAATAGAAAACACCGAATGACAACACACGACAATCGGGACACCTCGGACAATCTCTACGAATCATCTCTGGGGTGTAAATAGAACGTCGCCATTTTTCAACGTCTTTTGCCATGACGTCATCATGACAGATTTAAACAGTGCTTCAATGGAATACACGCCCATCAAGCAAGCGCTGCGTAGCTGTGTGTTATGCTCAAGAAGTGTAGCGAAATTGTATTGTTTAATCAATAAAACATCTTTTGGTATTTCCGCTGCTGATAAGTTACGGTCTATTTTCTTCGGCCCGTTTTCTTCTGCGTAGGATTTAAGAAAGAATGCTTCTGGATTCATACGCTTGATACACCCGAGGTATTTTATCCCGTAAAAATGCCGTACGGACCGTTCCGATTGAACACACGACTCTCTCAGTCGAACTCAAACAAACAAAATGGCGTCTGTAAGCCATGCCATTCAAATTTTAAGTACCATACTAGAAATAAGAGTTGAATTACAGTTTGTTATTTTAGGTAATACATTGTATGGAGTTCGCAATTGGGTTTTAGCAACTTACACTGTGTTATCAGTTTTCCCAGTTTTGTATAGTACAGATAATTTGACACGATCCTCGACCTTCTGTTAGCATAATTTAGCTAATATAGTGTCTATATTTATAGCCCCGGTTGTATGTTCTCATAAGTGGGGAAAATTGCGTTAACGCTCGATGTGTCATACAAACACAAATCTAAAGGACCGATTTTGCACTATTTGCTTGCGGAAAATGATATATTCAACGCAAGAACCTTATAATGTAGGCATGCATGAATGTCGGGCACATGTCAAATTATCCGTGCTATATGTACCGGTATAATGTGTATATGTCCCATTGTATGTTCTTATAGCTCAGTGAATAAATCACTGGTTTGTCACCCTACGAGATACAATACAATACAATACAATATTTATTTTAAGTCGGATACATGTATAACAGGATAAATATTGTAAAAAAATTGTATTGTATTGTATTGTATTGTATTGTATTGTATTGTATTGTATTGTATTGTATTGCATTGTATTGTATACGAGATATGGGTTCGAATATTGTGTTAGACAGGTTTTTCAGTGATAGCCTGTCCTCCACATGTGAGTAAGTCATCTACTGTTTTAGAAATGACTAGTTGACTGGTACTGGTTGACATTGAAGTCGATGAAAACTGGTTAGAACAATGGACTGCCAATGTACGGTTGCTTTTTATTACTGTTATTCTTTAACTTGTTAGCTAAAACTAGGTACTTCAGCCTTTTTACTGTTGAAACTGGATCATTCAGCTAGGGCATTCAGCTTTTTGATCGCTGAAACTAGGGCATTCAGCTTTTTGATCGCTGAAACTAGGTCATTCAGCTTTTTGATCGCTGAAACTAGGTCATTCAGCTTTTTTATCGCTGAAACTAGGTCATTCAGCTTTTTGATCGCTGAAACTAGGTCATTCAGCTTTTTGATCGCTGAAACTAGGTCATTCAGCTTTTTGATCGCTGAAACTAGGTCATTCAGCTTTTTGATCGCTGAAACTAGGTCATTCAGCTTTTTGATCGCTGAAACTAGGTCATTCAGCTTTTTGATCGCTGAAACTAGGTCATTCAGCTTCTTGGATAGTTTATTTCCACGTTCAGAAATGTGTTTGGTATTATGGCACGTACTAGTAATTGTGTATGTGTTGTTTTTATGTGTTCTGTGCTCGGCTGGTTTAGTTGAGTGCTTCCGTCTCTGTCCGACCTTCTATTATGTTTTGTTGACTTAGTCAGATTGTTCTGGGATAAATGCTTAAACTATTCATAAGTTATAAACATTGCCATGTCGTATTTTATTTGAAACAATAAAAAAAACATATGAAATGCAGCATACATCATCTTTATTGAAGATCCAAGAAATAACACAAACGTTTAGTAAGACGTTTACATATTTTCATTGTGGAATTATTGGTAGACAAAATACATGAAAACGTCACGAACCAACAAATTACTTAAAATTCAAAACGGCCAAAATATGTATTTTCAATATAAATATGAAGTTCGGATTCCTACTTGTAGTCTGTGAACTTTGATCATATATTATATTTGAGGGTTGTTCCATTTTTACCGTGATCATCTGTTATAATAGATGTATTCAAGTCACACAGATGAAACGGGTAAACCAAGTAATAAAAATAATTGGTATAACAATTGGGCGTATTTGTTCATATAATTTGTGACATCGGTTTTATTTCAGTTTAATAATATGCTTAAGTACTTATGGAACACCCCTGGTATCCACGTGTTTTTTATCATGCGAGTGATATTACTCAAATTGTTTTGATCGTAAAAAGACGAATATTGCTTTAGATTTGCGGTACAACAAGAGAAAGGAAAACACATTCATGCAGTAAGAGTGTAATTATTGATAACAAACTAGGTACCCATTCAGCTGCTGAGCCGACATCCCCTCGTATTATCACAAAATATGGTTTTGACATTCCTGATTTTTTCAGCCTATTCACTGTATAAATCACTTTGTCTTGTATACATATAGTAAATGGGCGAAGAATTGGGGATGTCAAAATTCTACATTTTGTGATATAATGTCTTAGTCCTGTGGTATCACAACCGAGCCACTACAATTTATTACCGATAAGTCCCTCCTTAGAAAAGCACAGTAAACTATATCTATTCCTTTGAATGGACAAATAAAACATAGAAAAGTATAAATATACAAAATAAGCTTGCATCAATAACAACCTTGATTAACAAAAGGTTCCAACACACACAGTGGTCAATGTCTATAAACTGTACACGTATTTCTCCGACTACTCGCCCACATGAAGTTGTCGATTTTAATTGTTCATTATTGTCAACAGGTTATATAGATAGAGGACTAAAACAAGACGTTATTTCATTTATTTATTTATTGTCAACAATACAACTGATACAGGGTGTTAAAAAGTTCATTCTCAATGTTTCAGTTTCAATAGTTTATTTATTTTTCTGACATCAGAAAATGTAAACATTTCAGGTTCAATCCAGAGTGTTCTACCATTCTTCTAATATTTCTGTCATTAAATGAAGCTATTAGAGTAAGTAATTACAAATGTGCACTGCTTAAATAGCTCAGAAAATATTATGAATTTAAATTTTGAGAACCAAATTTTTTACACCCTGTACAAAATGCATTGCATTTGAAATAACAAGAGCATACGTTGGCTATTTAGATGATATGATGAGAGTTTATGGGCGAGCAGTGGAGACTACAGATCACAGAAATAGTTCCCCTAGAAGTTTATCCACTAGCAGGACCGGGGATGGAGAGGTTAGACAATTTGCTTGTTATCTTTGTGATAGCTTGTGTAAGTTTCTGGAGCTGTTGTTTGTTGGGTGAGGATGTATTCTGCATGATGGTCAGGACAATGTTATTCATATCGTTCAGCTCGTTGATTGGTACAGCATTCTTCAGGTTCACCATCCCACTTCTTATTGACGCAATCTCTGATTTTTGTGACGTTAAGCCAGACTGGATGGTTGATAAATCCGATTTTAGCTGTGTCGTCTGCAAATAGCAATAAAAAGAAATAGTACGATCATGTATAGAAATATACGACACGTACTGCTCTAAGCATTATTTAGCAACGCTCCATTATTTTTTAAAATAACATTTTAAAGTAACGTTTTCATGTTTTGAGTTTGTTCAGCGTCCTTTACTTACCATATGTGGTCGTATCGTTCTTTAACCATTTGAATAGGCCTCTTAAGTATCATAATATTTATACATTAAACTATTGTATAACGATACGGTCATTTATATATATATATCTATCGCGAGACCAGTTATTAGAACTTAATTGCACATATGGCAATGTATGTTTACTACGATTATGATGTTTAATATTCAACCTACCCCCCCCCCCCCCGATAATATTCGTACCCAAGCCATTCAAGTAAACATTTAAGCACTTTTCCCACCCCGATCAATATGGCTCAGTTAATATTTAATACTATTACGATTTTGCCAAGTAAAAGAATTACAATAACGACAGCTCTTGTTTTTTCAGCACATTTTTTTCAATTTCTTTTAATAATGATTCAAAATCTCATGAAATCCTTAAAAACCAAATATGTACTTCAAATTTATGAGATAATTGGTTTTACCTGTGCCTGTAGTCCATTGAGTTTGGTTCGATCCGTTCCCGACTGAATGACCAAATTCAGGACGCTTTTCCCAATATTGCCAACACTTTGTTTAGCGGTTGCTACATCGCTTGTCAATGTCTTAATGTCACCTGAAAGATACCATACATGTTGAGTACAGCGATTCGACTTTCACTGCGTGTCACTTATTTAAGATCTCGTGGAAACTGTGATGTGGTTTGGGAAATTAATAATAATAAATAATAATTAAATAATTTGTAGATCTACACATTTTGGATATTTTCTAATTTGTTCTACAAAATCTCGTTTTATCTTTCATGTGATTAGGAAATTAATAATAGTAATAATATTTTAAAATTATAATAAATAATAATTAATTGATAATTAAATAATAATTAAATAATTTGTAGATCTACACATTTTGGATATTTTCTAATTTGGTCTACAAAATCTCGTTTTATCTCTCATGTGATTAGGAAATTAATAATAGTAATAATATTTTAAAATTATAATAAATAATAATTAATTGATAATTAAATAATTTGAAGAGCTACACATTTTGGATATTTTCAAACGCATCGGCTTAGCTTGATCTACAAATATCGTGTAATGTTTCATGTCATTTGGGGAATTAATAATACAAATAATAATGATAATAAATAATAATAATATACATGTATAATGATAATTAAATTATTTGTAGAGCTACATATCGTGGATATTATCTAACTTGCAATACGAAATCTCGTGAAAAAATAGTTCATACGATTTCTGAAATGAATAATAATAATAATGATAATACATGATAATTGATAAAGTTGTAGAGCTATACAATTGGATATTTTCTAATGCATCTACTTAACTTGCTCTACAAAATCTCGTGAAAAAATATTTAATGTGATTTTGGGAAATTAATAATAATATTATTATTATTATTATATGAGTCTTATGTTATAGTTAGAACATATTAAGTAAATTTTAATGATTAAAAAGGGCGGAGCGAGCGAAGCGAAGCGAGGCCTTTTTAGTCATTAAAATTTACTTAATATGTTCTAACTAACTTAGAATATAACATTCTGCATTCTGATTGGCCGATAGTCTGTTAAGTCTGTTAAGAGAAAATTTTAATTATTAAATTTTCATTTAACCGCGAAAATGCGACGTTTTCATTGGCTCATAATGTAGGTTATATTCTAAAAGGTCGTAAGTCACACATACGACCTTCTCACTCTAAGCTAGACAATTGACAGCGCGGCGGCTGGTGATGACCTCCGTACTTATGTGGTTAGCCTGCTTGCCGACTAATCTGTCGACCCGGCTTCAAATCCGGGTGGAGGCACACATGCCCGACATACATGTATTTCAGCAGAGGGCTGAATGACAAACAAAGTCAATGCTCGGCTCTATAGTATATTCGTTACACATTGTATATTCGTTACACAAAAACAAAGAACAGAGGTTCTGAGTATCTGAGTATCTGAGTATCTGCAATTTTCAGTTAAAAAAACTTGTTTAACTTGTTTAATGAGGAGTGCTTTTGGTGTTAATTCCTACGTTGCACTAACATGCTTATAAGTTTACCATCACACACGTAACATATTAAAGAGCATTTAACCGACATGGATGTTATACTGAATTACCGGATTAACAATGTTTACAATGTGGCTCTTGTCAGATAACGGACCATAACACCGGTAACTATCTTGTCACGACACCGCCTCCAGACTGACAAGCCGGACGATACACCATGCCTTGTTGACTACACAAAACCTAATGGAGAAAGTAACAAACAGGCGCGAAAGGTCACGTGGTCGGCTGCAAATTTGAGTACGAATAATTAAGTCGAGCAAACTGCACAATATGAAAGATCTTAAGTTTAAGTATTGCCATAATATCATTGTTTGTTCTTCGTGAAACAAAGCACTTAAACATTTCTTAGTTTTAGATGAAAGTATTCATCTTTTCAAGCACACGTTCTACCTGTTACGTCTCAGACAAATATTTCAAGCCATGTTTAGGCTGGTTGTTCGTGTTTTCTGGTGATCCAAAATCTAATATTAATCACATACAGTGATTCATTAAACGGAATATTTCGGTTTTAAGGGTCCTTGTTTTGTTTAACTGATTTTGAAGATTAATCTCCAAGTGCAGCTTGTCATTGCGAGGCTTGTTAATAATGATAGCTCACGATAGAATTAACAAAGACGCACCAATGAACGATGCTTTAGAATTTAGGTTGGTTCCTTAAATATGACGTGGACAACGAACACAAAAACATGGACAACAGTTCTACAGTATACAGCCTGGGCAACAACCACATAAATAATAGCGAACGATCAACAGTCTTACGCGTGGACAACAAACACACAAAAAACATGAACAATAGTCAGTCCTCAGTCGAAAGCATGAATCTAACGGACACAAAAACATGGAAAATGTTCCAAAGTGAAAATCATGGAAAACTGGTTGCAGTCTCAAGCATAGACAACAACCACAAAATAATGGACACCGGTCCACACTCTATAGCTAAGAAAAAAATATCAAAGGTAGTTACACCAAATATAGTTACACAGTTAGCTTACACCATAAAACAAGCACACTTGTTAAACTTACTTTCCATTTGATTCATCTTGGGTATGGAGGATTTCCTCAGCTGTGCCAGTGCGTCATGGACGATTGTGACGTCATTATCCACTTGGTTGATCTTGCCTTGGGCGATCAGTAAGTTTGTTTTAAGTCCGCTTATTGAGTTGCTATGGTTACCGACTTCCGCTTGGAGTGAACTTGTATCCAAGGTGAGATTAGCGAACTGTGTCTGCTGGGTCTGGCTGAACCTCTGTATATCACCTTCAACCTGTCATTACATTTATACATCATAGTTAGGTTCATATTGCAAAGATATTGTAAATTCAATGTTTAAAATGTTGTCCGTAAAATCATAATAAGAAAGCAGGAACGCTATGTACACATGTAACAATGCCACACGTGCAGTGAAAATTGTTTCTGTGGGAACATAACTGACCTCGTGTCTTTTTAAATGTTAGATCGCGCTTTATCAAAAATGAAACAACGTTACTACAAAAAACGCATCTGTTGATTTGATGAAAATATGGGCTGGTATTCAGAAAGCATTTCAAGGGAAAACTTTCATATTTTGAGTTTAAGTTAAAAAATTGAGCTGCGCATATTTCACACATCTTCGAGTTAATATATGCGTGTCGGAAACTATTTATTTCAATACAATTTCAAAATTTAGATTTGACTCAAACTCTGAATTGAATACAATCTCAATTGGAGGTGAAATTTGCACTTGTGGTGCTTAGAGAGGTCGAGGTTAAGCCTGTGTCCCACTGAGCATTTTTGCCTCAACGATGTACACCCGATTGAAATTAATGAGCTATCAGGACATCGGGAACAGGTTCCTCATGGTCTAGGTTAAGCTTCGGGGAAGGCATGAGACAACTTGTGATATCGGAAGAAATTGGGAGAACATCGCCGACGTGGAATTCCTCAGTGGGACCTATGCTTTAGCTTTGAAACACTCCAGCCTGTAAATGAAATACAACAATAGAATGATGGACATTACGTACCTTGCTTATTTGAGCTTTCAGTTTGGCGATGTCGGCGTTGGTGGCCCCACTAGTAGTGTTCTTGTTGTTACTGCCGGTACTGTTGATGTTCTGTAACAATAGCTCCAGAGTTTTCACTTGTTGTGATAGACGTCCAATATCTGACGCCTGTTGTTGTATCTGAGCTTCGATACTTTGATGTATCTGAAAAATAAACGTTGTATACCGTTTATTATTACATCTTTTTTTTTTAAATTTTATTTTGTTCAATTCTTACACAATAATAAATAATTGTCATAATAAATGCACAACAACCGATACTAATATAGAGCATGTTGTAAGACTTAACCAAGTGTGAACAAATGCGATATTTGAATAAGAAAAAATCTCAAATTTCAAGTTTTGTGGTATAAATACGTATCGCCCGAGCGGCAAACAGTGCAATACTGTTATTTAAAATCAAGAATAGAAATCACGATCAGCTTCTGGTCATTGTACATTTGCATTTGAATTGAATTTCATATTAAAAGCATATATTATCAATTCACAATGTGTATCTAATCCTACGTACAGTACAGTGTGCGTCAATTTGGAAAAAAGGAAATGTAAAAAAAGTAATTCCAATTCATAGTTTTGTATCGCTGCAGTTTTGAATACACGTAATGTATTATTAGTTCTTACTTTTAGAATATGTCTCTGTATGCCCGCCAGTAATGTACAGCACGTGTTTAATTATGCAAGTGGACAAAGTGCGAGTCAAAATATATCATAACTTTATGTTTGATGTTTCATCTCTGTTATTTGTATATTATTTGTTATAAGCGTTTTATTACGCTTTAAGAAAAATAAACTTTCGTATTCGATAACAAAATTATGGTGGCATTTTTCTGCCACCAGAAGACAATATAATTATCATAATAAGCAGAAATATACCAGAATACAAAATAAATGTTTGATACTAAAAATAATAACTTTTAAAGGTTCCATTATAACCATGTTATTACTCAGATTCGTTTCAAGATTCACGGGGAATGTCTAGCTTATAACTCAAAATCAATTAAAACACAGTTACAATCGCAAATATACGTAATAAAACATGGTATAAAAGTCATAATAAATACAGTGTTGAGATAAAAACAGTTACTGTCGATAACATTAAGCCGGATATGTGAATATTTTTTCCAATATCAAAATTGCGACGCAATCTTAATGTAATTACCTGTTTTTATTCTTATAAAAAAGCAGAATAATCGTCTCCTAAAGACGTATAAACCCTTTATTGCAGAAGCTTATTTTTTTTAATTCTTTGATTGATTTTGGAGTGGGGTCATAGTAACGTTATTACGTTATACATACATTGTTCCGAGTACTCGCTTGTTTTGACGCATTTGGAATAATGCTGCTCCTTATGGAACAATAAAAAAAAGTTAAGTTACCAATTTTCTAGGGCTGCTTTCAGCAGTTCAGCCGTTCAGCTATCCTTTGACATTTAAACTTCCCCTGTTCATTGGGCACACCTTGGTCGAATGGAGCATGTGGGTTATTCGTGCTCAGAGAAATTAAGCAGTGGTCCAGACGGGGGTTGAACCCGGGACCTCTCGATCCCGAAGCGCACGCCCTACCTCTAGGTCACCGCTCCCCTACTTAATCGACTGATTTAAATATAACAAATACATTATGATGTTGAGATTTTAATTTATTACCATTTGCACTTCAGTACCAACATCTTATTCTATGAAAAATATAACGACAAGTCGAAAAGAAAAGTGAGATGCCAAAAGAAACAGCTGAGCAGGAGAGAGACATTTAAACGACACACGAAAAGAAAAAAGCAATGAAATAGAGGTCTAACGACTAACCTTTAATTCCTGTTGTGTACTGCTTTGTAATTGTGAGCTTAGGTTGAAGATTTCTCGGTTGAATGTTGTGACGGCTGTGCTGAGATCCTGTCTGACGTTCTGTACGGCTTGTTGCAGGAATGGGCTCGAACCTCCGGAAGATATCGAAGGCACCGGTGTAGATATAGGTCCTTTACCACTGAGCGAGTTGAATGCTGTCACCAGATTTTTAACTTCGTTTTGAAGATCAGCAATCTTGGTGAGATAACCGACTTGTTGTGACTGTAGGGAGGTCACCATTGACTGTAGAGCAGTGTTCTGTGCCTGGCTCTGTTGTCGAGTCTTGTCTAACTCCTGCTTTAATGTGTTCAGTGAAAGTTGCACTGCGCTGTTGCCACCGCTATTACAGTTGGTATTTGGTAAGTTAATGTTTAAGCCACAGTTAGGTTTGTTGGCTGGTAGCTTGATCGTACTGCTTGCTGGTAAGCGAGTAGATGGCGCCAATGTTGCCTTCAATGTCGTTGGTGGTGGGTTCGTCGGCTTCGGCTTTGCTGTGGTCGGCGCTGGAGTTGGTGCCATCGTTGGCTTCGGTGTAGGTTTAGGTTTTTGCGTCGGTTTAGGAGTCTTCACTGGAAGTGGAGGCAGAGGTATAAACCCCGCCGGAACATAATCAGCAGTAGCAACCTGTATCAACACCGTTAACGCTACCAAAATAATCGCTCTCATTGTTAGTAGTTCCTTGTTAGAAATATAAATTTATAAATAAGTTTTAAAAAAATCTTAACTGTTAATTTAGCTTGTTCACGAAGATTATCTTCTAATATCTTCTAATCAATTACGTAAAAAATGTATCTGCTGTTCTTTCAGCGTTCGTCGCGTGCGATGCGTGTTATGAACTAGACACAGATGCTGTGGACGGGACTAACTCGACGATTGGCTGACAATGTTAGGCTTTTATCACCCAATGGTGTACACAAGAACCCTAATTTACACAAACTGATGAACGCTACTTGTAAACAAAGGAGGGATAAGGTGGTCAGAAACTGGTGAACTGAATGTATGATAAGGAATGCTCCTTCATCCTTAATATCGTCTGCTGTAAAATCACATATGTTTGTTGGTATTAAAATATCGTGGATTTTGATGAAAATGCAAAAATGCATTTTCGTGGGGTGGAAAATTCGTGTGGATTACCACTTACAAAACACGGAAGGGTAAACCCATGTTCTGTATATATAGGAAGTCGAGTGACCGTGGGCATTATATTTCGTGTTTAACAACGAAATCAACGAAAATTCAACACCCTCGAAAAATAATAATTCTACAGTATAGATGAATGTATCATTATAGCTATATTATTAGGTCGTGGGAAGAATGCATTATTTGATCATAGTTCACTCATAGTACACTCATATTTAATTAAATTGTTTCGAGTTTGCTACGGAGGTACTTAAAGTTTTTGTCACCCTTTGGCCACAAACATCTTATCGTCTGCTATTTGTCAGATTCTTTAAACATTTGGAGGAAATTTTTGCCCGGAGATTATACTTAAACATCCGTGAATTGCTACATTATCTCAATATTATAGATTCCTGTCGTCTGTTTTTTTATTCTGAATTTGTCGTTGTTGTTGTTGTTGTGTCCGTATGTTGTGGTCGTCTCCTTTTTTATCATAATTCAGAACATTCAAGGTGGATTAAGGAAAATCTCTTGCGGAGTGTCTGTCTGAATAAAACGCATGCATGTTCTAAGCAAAAGCAGACGACAATACAAATAATGATTAACAAACAATTGTTATCATTGTTTAATTGGCAATATAGAGGGGATCGTTATGTTTGAAGTATGCATCCGTTTTAGAAACGAATTCATTCGATGCATACCAAAAAAGGATTGATGCAAAAAATAAGCAAACGATTTTATTTTTACTCTGATAAATGTTTGTGCGTCATGTAATGAGAATCTACACTGAATACCTCTGCAAATATGTTTTTCCTTTTCTAATACTGTCTACATGGAAAAAAATAGACTTTAGTTATTGTGAAGAAATGCAGCGTTAAACATAATACATATTAAATTATTTGAAATTATGCAAATAAATGCAATCTTAATGAATCAAAGTGACCGACTCGCTATCTATGAAACATTTTGGCTGGTTTCATTTGCGGACTTTAAGATACACTATGTAGTACAGTTATAGTTTATTAGCACTGAGTTTGATTTTCCCCGATGGCTTTTATTAGATCTAACTTGATTCAAACCATGTAAAAATAAGTATTTAACAAACGAAACCGTTCTAACACAGCTTAATTCGAATGTTTAGCATTCTCCCATTGCAAGGAAACTGTATTCGAAGCATATCTAGGGTTCTAAATGCAACCATGCTTCCTACATGTATTACATTTGACAGTTAAGGACACGATGCCAGTGTTATGTGGCTGTGGTATAAGCTAAGCTATCACAAATGTTTCCAACAGAAAACAATTATTGTTCACACCGGCGTTTGCAGAATAAAGTACGAGTCGTTTTCCTAGGCTAAATATACAAGTAAACCTTTTTTTTGGTAAAGGTTGGATAATAACGAAAAGAATGTTTGGTAACCCCAGCCTTTCTTGTGAACACGTTTTTAAGTCTTACTAAAGTGTCCGGTTGTAGTATGCATACTGTGCGCATCAAATTTGGTAGAAGCTAACATGCAAACACGTTTCGAACATCGTTTTTAATTATAAAATCATTTGGACTGTGTGTATGGAAACCAACATGCAGTTTTAGAGTCACTGTGGTAGGTGGCTTCCGTAGCTCAATGGTTAGCGCGCTTGTCGTCTGTTCTGACGACCCGGGTTCAAATCCGGGTGTAGGCACACATATATGCCTGCAATTTTTCAGTAGATAGCTGACTGGCAAACAAAGGCTAAACTCGGCATGCTCGGCAGAAGTATTAAATTCACAGATTGCATGGGGGTCAGCAAGTAACAAATAATTGATCACGATTAAAGCCAGTGTTTACCATTGTTTTATAAACAACACTGGGGTTGATAAGGACAAGGGTAGATTCCCACACGGGTCTCAGGGGATTAATACTCACGAAATCCTAAAATCAAGTACCCGACTTCATTAGGGGTTTACGTTTTTATCGCAAATGTTTGTAAAAAATTTCATTCATGGATGGATTTAAACGATTAAAGAAACAACGTGTTGGCACGATATTGACAGAATACACGAAGTCATAATTAAGCTCAGGATATAAATAAACCCTTACCATGGCGACGAATCTACTTGAATGTTGCCATAAGAATTTTTTTTAAAGCGTTATGAAAAAGCGGACAAAAAAGCCAGCACTAAACAGAAACAGCCGAGCATAGAAAACAGATATACCACAGACCCTGTCACATTGTCCAACACAAAACTGAATGAGAAAGGTTACGATTGTATCTAAAACGAAAACAGTAAAATGAAATAAGTTGGTCAAGGTAAAAGTTGGATATTTCTGATACTATAAATAAAACACTCAAACCATTACCCTAAAAATGTACAGCACCGTGAACCTTGTCTATTAAGACATAGTTTCATCTTACAAAAGAACTATTTTTCGAAACTGAACATAATAATGTTACTTTCACATTAGTCTGGCTACCCGACTAGATAATATTTTGTCAATCAATAATCATAACATAATTTTCAATTTTAGCTAGATTTTATTTTGGGCTTGATTATCTATGTTTGAGGGTGCAAAGGGAAATAATTTCATGAAAAAAGAGTAGGCTGATGAGTTGTCTCCTTCAATTAACATAGGGTCTGTATAGACAGACTACTTTCACATCTGAATTACATTATTCGTGTAAAATATTAAAAATTAATATTTAGTTTATACTAATTTGTTTAGGTCGATTGTGAAACAAGTTTTTCCTACTTATACTAATCACTCTCGACACCTCATTCCTGATGTTGTCCATCGACGCTAGGGTATGAGAGAAGAAAAGCCAGTTTCCATTTTATGCTGAGCGTCAAACAAGATAGTTTCTGTAACCATTTTTATTTCGTCTTTGGTATGACGCGGCCTGGGATCGAACCCGTACCTTAAATTAAATAAGTAATGAGCATTAAAATAACACGCATTTGTTCAAAGGGTAGATTTTTATTAATTTGCCATTTACATAATTGTATTAGTATCTTTATAAGACCAACAGACAACCGGACAGAGGGCAGAGAATAGAAAATGAATCGAAATTACAAAGGAAACAGACTTGGTGTGTTGGATCCTAATCTACCCGGTATAAACCGTTTAACAGCTCGTGTTTTGTAGAAGGACGGAACAGAAAGGACACGTGGGTGTTTTATGATACCAATTAATTACAACAACAAGGCATTAATCGCACAAATTTAAAATAACATTCACTTTGTCAGAGATCAAACGTAAAACTGTTATTAGCAGGTTAATTAAATATGCTTTACTGGTAAGCCTTTAACTATAAACCTCTCCAGACAACACACTAATACTGAGGGCACCATATGACAGCCAGACTGTAAGCATTACTAATCTCATGTGAAATTGTCAAAACTCAGATAAGCATATTTCAATGCTATTAATTTGAATATATCTAGAGGGTGGCTCATCCCTTAGTTTACATGTTTTTATCTGTTGGCATAAACAGGCAATTGTTTCCCCATTAGCTTACCGAAATTTCTATACAAACCATTAAATACAAGGAGTCCAATCGCCATTTACACATATACACACATTAAAAGCCATTTCAATCCAGCTTCTAACGTCCCGAATTATTTCAATATTCGTGAAAAATGAAACTTCGTGATAACCTTACGACATCTGTAACGGTTGTGTACGAGATATATACCCATCTTCCCAGCTCCTTAAAAACTTCAAAACCCCTAAACTCTTCTGTTCGGAAACCAGACTCGTCTTTATTATCGTGACCCAAACATTTTCATCATTTCATACATAGTTCTGAAAGCATGTACATGTACATTAGGTAAGGTTGATAATCGAGATGTGCAGTCTCTGTAATTATACTATTATGTATTCACTACTCATGCATTAGCAAGCTGGGGCCCGTTTCATAGACATAATCTAAGCTAAGATCAGACTTTCCGTAGATTATTTAGAGCATTAGTTACGTGAACACAAGCATGCTGATACAGTCAAAATAGTTATTTATGATAATTCTAGTTCATATAACTAGCTTGAATGTACTAGCTAGCTGCCTTAGTTTTTGACAATGGCATTTGAAAAGGCCGAATGTTAGCTAAAATATGGCTTTTAAACGAGTCCCTGAAACGTAAGTGCTCTCAATCAAATTTCGCAAGCACTCATGTTTATAGTGTTCAAATGATGCTTTTTTTCTTTTTCTTGTTTGCTCTTCCCGACCGCGGGAGTTACTCAGTCATTCTGTCGGAATTCACAGCGTTGTCTTCATTCAGATTGTTTTTGTAACTGAAAGGTATTTCACCATTCAGATAGCTGGGACTTGTGCTTTCATCGGTGAAGTTTAGTTTCTAGTTTAGCAATGTGTTGGGTATTGTATCGTGTTATTATGGTATGTGATATTTCATGTTTTCTATGCTCGGCTGGTTAAGTTGAGTGCTGCCTTCCCTGTCCGATTTTCTATTATCTTTTAACTCTCCCCGTCCGCGGGAGTTTCTCAGTCATTTGGTTGGAATTGACTGCCTAGTCTTGGAGTAATGAAGTAATTCGAAAGTATTCTAACGAATAATAACACATCGTCCTAATGATGATGTGAGGGAGCAGAAAAATAATATAAACACGTAGATATATAAATTTTCATATTTTCGTGCAATTGTCACAAGCATTACTACGGCAACACTTCAAAATTCTAAAGCATGGAACACCTAGGTTTTAAGGAGAACCAATTTTCTTAATGGCTTTGTGAAATGTTATCGTACAAAACTTAAATTTAAAAAAGTTAATATTTGTGGATGTTTTCTTGCTAAGCTTTTGAGTTAGAAATTGTACTTTTTGTAAATAAAGCACATTCGGTATCACCACACAATCAGTTATAGAAAGAGATCTCTAACGCGAGGTTGTCTTATTTTGTCAAGGGCGTAGCACATACACATACATGTGCAATAGTAGAATGAAAAGGTTTGATAGATAGACACTGAAACTGTATAATTTCTTTTTGGACACCCTGTATTATCCTGCACTGTAGTAATTGCACTCATTCCTTTGAAAATTAAAACGTTACAACCCGTGATTTTAATTCATACCAAACCAAACATATAGGCACAGTTGTGTTTGTTTTTGTACTCATTTATTTGTTGCTGGTGTTGGTAGTCATGGTGATGTTGTTACATTGTTCAAATCAACTATGAATCTCGTCTACCTTCACTGTTTAACTGAAAAGCGTCCGACTTTCGGTTTGGGATGTTGTGATTTTGTAATTATGTTGGGCATTGTTTTAGCCTGTTGTAAATGGTATATGACATATAACTTACCATGCTAGACCACCCATCTGTCATACTGGCTCGACGTCCAGCGTAGAAGTAGTGTACGGTGCAAGGACGGTTGTCATCAGTTGCTATCAATGAGACCGATGTACGCTCGCTTGTATTTTATTTATATACCATATTGTGGCATAACATGCTTAATAACAACACTGTTATAATTTACAAATGATAAAATGGTTCTGAAGAGTTAACTAACCACCTTCTGGGCAATTGTGCAACACCAGTCAACAGGTTACAGAGCATCGACCTAGACATAAAAATGTTGGAATTATGCGTATTCTGATAAAACATTTGTCATTGTTCTTGTTTTTATAGGTTAAGTTAACAATATTCATTCCAAAAAGTGAACCGACATTTATGAACGAGGATGCAAGATAGTAAGAAGCACGGATATACGAGACAACAAGAAAAAGCATTTTTAACATAACTTGTAAGTAATGCATTTAACATGTCTGGTTCAATGTTATAGGGATTGCTCTGTAGAGGTTGTTAAGGACTGTCAGACTCTAAACTGCCTAAATATATCGCGACAAGATTGCACAAGCAATAGTACGCGATAAGCTCCCATAGTACACAAACTTTTAAACATATTAATGAGCATATTGAACTGCATTGATGTTGTAAATAGGCACGCGTAGATAGATATTGTGGTGAATGGTGTTGTGCGATTATTCCCTGTTGGATTTCGTGTGCTGTGAAATTTATGTGATCTACAGATCAACCAGAATCTTCCTACTGCTGGAAGATGTGCTTCTAGTCTAAGAAGGACATTACAGGACAAGGTACAAGGTACAAGGTTGCATTTTTATATTTGAGACTAGGTCATTCACGTTTTGACGAGCTGGCACTAAGCGGTTAAGTTGATTTTCTCGTTCGGCTGTGTGTTTGGAATTGTGCCGTGTATTTGTGGTATGTGATGTGTTCATGTTTTCTGTGCTCGACTGGTTAATTTGAGTGCTGCCTACTCAGTACGAATTTCAATTTTTTGTATCTTAACTATATATAGATTATATAACTGAGAACTCAAGAGAACTTATAGAAATATATATATTTATTTCTTCTCAATGGGTTTTAACAATGAACAATATACATGTATTATGTACTGGAAGCCTCTCTGTTAACAATGATATGCTTGATTCTTTCACAACAAGTCAATATAAATGTACCTATCACGTGGTCAGTGGTCACCCTGGTAACCATATATCATATAGAATCACAACCTACTCAGGAAATTAGGTTTTTCGACTGGGATGTTTCATGAAGCAGGTTACAGTCTGTTTCCCGTCGCAATCTCCTCTCGACATTATTATCTCCCTTTCTCCTCAAGAATTCAAAGTTCTGTCACAAAAATACAGAGTTTGGTACTCCCAACTTTTCATCTAATGTACACTAAATAAATATGTACACTAAATAAATATATATACTAAATAAATATATATACTAAATAAATATGTACTTTTGTGATAGAATTTAAAAATCAATTGATAATATCTTTTTGTTCTCCTAAAAAAGGATTGTTGTCCAAACGTTGAGAAAAATAAATTAAGCTGAAGTTAAGATTTGGTTTTTTTTCTCCAATATTTGTGTGATAGAATTTCGAATTCCTATGATTCTCGGACCCAAGAATAACATACTGCTATATCTATACTGTACAAAGGGAGATAACTGTATCAGTGTTCTGTACTATCAACACACATGACTGACTGACTTACTGTATGTTTAACCTTAGGGGAGTGGCAGGAATACAAGGGAAATTTGGCATGCTGAATGATTTGGGGTCCCGATAAATAAGATCTAACTCCCCTGTAACATGTGAACGTCTAACAACATTGTCTTCTAAGGGGAATGAGACAAAGTATTACTCAGGAATATGATATGGATTAAATAAAGTTCCCCAAAGAGACAAACGTTCTTATTTCCCCAAGTTCAGCCTGCCACTCCAAGATTATAAATGAAAGATGCATTGCTAAGTGTGTGAAAATATAAATGCAGTAAATAAATGCCAACTTTATTAATTTAACAGTGTCAATTTTCACAACCATAAATAAGCTAATCCATTTAACAATTCAATGGTCATATACATTGTATATACAGGGTGATAAAAAAGTTCTCAAAATTTAAATTCATATCAAGTGTTATTTGAGCTATGTACACAGTAGATAATTTGATTTCTTACTGTAATAGGATCATTTAATGCCAGATTAAGACAAGAAGAATGGTAGACAACTTTGGATTTTAACCTGCAAAGTTTGCAGTTTTCTGAGGTCAGAATTGAGCTACTGAAACTTAAACATTGAGAACAAACTTTTTGAACACCCTGTAAACCAACATTGAAAGACGTGCAGTGTAAATAGTGGAAGTTAAGTAATGTTGAAATACAAGAACTTACAAGGCACCTCTTACAATCAACAAGTAATATAAAAACTTGAATTAAAATATATTTAAAAAATCATAAACAACAACATTTCAAGCCATGTACCATGAATACACACAGTAAATGGTGTAAAGCACCTTTGGTTGAAATAAAATATTTAATTACATTACATAGTACTTAAATGCTATTTTAATAACTTAAACGTAAGTTATAGAAAGAGAACGCAGACGCGAGGTTGTCTTATTTTGTCGAGGGCGTAGCCCGAGACAAAATAAACAACCAAGCGTTAAGCGTTTTCTTTCTGACTTATATCATTGGCTGTCACTTTGTAAACATAAGGCGTGTCCAAATTTTTACAATGCTGACCGATTAACATGTCCAATGAAAATCAATAGCACGGTGTTGTGATTTTAAAGTTGTGGACTCCAATATAACTCGACCACGAAAATCAATAGAGGTCACGATGACCGAAGTAAAGTACAATGGAGTTGTATGTATACAGTGCAGGATAATATTATCCTGCACTGTAGTAATTGCACTCATTCCTTTGAAAATTAAGACACACCCCATCAATTATCATCGGATTTAGCCACACTGCCTCTGTTAACATCAATGTAAATTGCCGTAGCCATGATATAATGACCTTAAGCTTATACAACATTATCTTCTCACAAATAATAGAAACCTCAGTTCACTCGGAGAAAAATCTCAAGACAAGTTTCAAAATCCTTACACCTGATCGGTTGGTTATTTCTGAAGACCATGGGCAGTTTCAAAATTTTAGCCCGAGCGGTTGTTTCTGAGACAAGTTTCAGAATGCTTGCCTCTGATTGGCTGTTTTTAAAGGGACTGCCTCACATATTGGTGTATTGCAAAAATAAAATAAAATTGTTAAATATTCGCGTAATTTTGGTATAGTTGCCTGTATATTCCATAAACAACCACACTGACATCTAAAATGACTTAAGAAACTTCGGCATTTGGTAGTTATTTAGTATTTTTACATCAAAAATTCTATAGGTTATTAATACCCTATAGAATTAACACGACTATTACTTAAATTGCCTGAAATTTGATCTCATTTAATGAAAACGAATGGAACATAGCACCAAATACCTCACTGGTGTTTATGCTGTAGTTTGTTGATGTTACAGTTTGATCACGTGTGAATTACATCATTCACAAAGCATGTTGGAAGGCAACTTAGTTTTTTCAAGAAAAAATTACTCAGTTGGCGATATCGAGAGTGGTTAAAATTGCTTATTTACACCATATATTTCATAAAGCAACCGTCAGTGGCCTTCTATTACATCAATACTTGGTTAGGTTGGAAAATCATGATATACAAGTATTTTGCCCCAATCTGTGAGGCAGCACCTTTAAGACCAGTCTCTAAATTCTAGCATCTGATTGGTTGTTTCTGACACCAGTCTCAAAATGCTTGTTTTTGATTGGTTATGTGTTATACTAGCCTCAAAACTGTAGCATCCAGTACTGGTGATATAAATGAAAATAGGATTTGTTCATTAAGTGAACAAGAAAATGATATTTAAACAATATCTTACAAGAATTAACAGATTGCCTTTTTACCGGGTGACACACCCCTCTCTCCTCACACACACGCCTACAGGTAAATAACATCAACCATTTTTTAAATGCAAAATAAGTGTTGTATGACCAGCATAAAACAGAGTATTCCCCAATATTCTAGACCATTCTGGATCATTCTTGAGTATTTCAAAACATTTGGAGCATTCCAGAGCATTCAAGAACATTTTAGAGCATTCTGGAGCATTCAAGAACATTCTGGAGCGTTTTGGAGCAATCAAGAACATTCCAGGGCATTTCAAAACATTTTGGAGTATTCTGGATCATTCCAGAACATTACAGAGCATTCCGGAACATTCTAGAGCATTTTGGAGCCAGAACATTTCGGATCATTCCGGAACATTTTGTAACATTTCAGAACATTTCAGAACTTCCTGGAGCATTCCAGAACATTTAGAAGTATTCCAGATTGCAAAACACAGATAAGGCAAAAATGTGGCATAACAATATGAACATTGCATTCACATATAGAATTTACAGACTTAATATATACATACAGTGATCTATCCAACATGAGCAGTATTAGATGAATTATGCATTGGTGTGTCACCAAAAGGATCCGACAAATTGTTAAATGAGATTTCCCCGTTAGCTGGTAGGGTGCGCTCCATACCATTCTGACCCTCGACAATTTCAGTGTCTTTATGAACATCGTAAAGTGGATTAGTGAATGCCCCTGGCACAGATTCACCGTTAGATAGTCCCTTACTGTAGTATGCGTCGCCGTTCTTGCTGAACATCATATTGTCATCATCCACTGAACTTACGCTCGACGTCGGCTGTAGATTTAAATCATACAATTGGTTACTCGCGTTGACCGTGCCGTCAGGATCACGTGTAATAGCTGAATCGTCAAAACTTTCCCGAGAATATCCCGCCGGCACTTTTCTTCGTTTGATACGCATCACTACAAGAACTATAACAACAATAATCAGCACTAGAATAACGAGAGGCACGGCTACAGCCACTCCTAGGTTAGCAGTAGATGTGCTGGTCTGTCCAGCTGGTTTTAATGCTTCAGTTACATTACCACTTGTTGTGGTTGAAGTCTTAGCAGACGTTGTTGTCGATTTACTGGATGATGTTGTTTCTCCTTCTGTTGTTCCTTTCTCTGTTGTTGTTGTTTTCTTTGTAGTTGTTGTTGGCGTTGTCGCTGGCGACTTTGTTGTTGTTGTACTTTCTGTTGTTGTTTTTATTGTTGTTGTTGTGGATTTTTTAGTGGTTGTTGTAGTTGGTCTCTGAGTCTGTGGAGTGGTTACTGGTGTTGTGCTGGTAGTACTTGTTGTGGTTGTGTGTGATGGTGGAAGTGGCGTTGTTGGAACTTCCGTCGTTGGTGGCAAGGCTGTAAGTAAAAAAGGAAAGTCTTTTTTTTACAAGGCTAACATATTAAGAATATTGCAATCTTCCATATTGGCCTCAATGCTATTAAATTTGAAGAAAAAAAATTCTAACATGAAATGATATAATAGGGGCTATTGTAAATACCCATACCAGTAACACACACGTGCCTATGTTCTTCAGAGTTTTGAGTCGGTACTAATCGTTCTAGAAAAAGTTATTTCCGGTTTAGAAAATTGCGGAGTCGAAAGAAGTGCATGGTTGAAATTAGAAGTATTTAAATAACGAAACTTTTGAGTCCTAACATATTCTTTCATAACGTTTCAGCATATAAGCCTGATTCAAATCATGAAAATTATTGAAAAAATACATATCTTATTTAATCCAACGTAAATAAAACAATATGGCGATGTCGGAAATGACGTCACATCATTTAACGCGACGCATAGCATGCCAACTTGTGAATTTGTTGAATTGAAATATAAATAGCAAATAAATGACAAGTGTAAAACTATAATAACTATTTATAGGGAATATCTGTGCAACCCGTCTCCTAGATTGGAAAACACTCTTTCCGAAGTATTTGTTCGCCTGGTCTTCTATGTGGTGCTGGCTGGCAACCAGAGGCTAGATCTATAGTCTCTGTTGAGCAAACAAATTCCATAGTCATTTTTTTCTCAATCAGATTATCAAAAAACCTGATGGGAAATCCGTGCTGGATGCAGTGCATTCGTTCATTTTATTGTCATATAGTTATGTATATTAATCATGGGTCAATAAATAATTGAAATCAATAATCTTCTGTCAATATTTTAAAAAAAATATATATGAGCCAGTCTCCAGGAAAACCTGCTATATTGACAAAAATATTGACTTTAAGATTTTCCATAGTATTACAGGATAATGTTAAATAAGCCAATTGCAAAATAAATTAAGTTAATATCTTGAGTTTTAAGAAAGTTACAGCTGTTTTTGTAGAGTCCCTATTCGCAGCTTTTTGTGTGACGTCGCAAACGTCATTCAAACGTTATTCGACGTAACTGAAATAAGTATTTCATTATTACACCATTTGATCAATTCCTGACATAAACTGTTCAAAATAGTACCAAATTCTATAATTATGTTTCACTTTTCGAAATATATGTCAAAATCGAAATTGTTTGCATTCAGAGAAAGGCTACTTCTGTTTTAAGCAACTAAATCCTTGTTTTTCTCAATCGGAGTACTTTTCTGAAATTGGTCACCATAGCAACGAAGTATGTGTTTTCGACATAATTCATAGGAAAATTTAAAGCTAAGGTATAGTTCTATATGGGTCAATTACTTAAAATAGAATCAAAAGATATGTTTTTTTCCTTATTTTAAAGCTTTATCAAAATCTTGTTACATACAGTAATTACATAATGTCATTATAGCAGGTTTTCCTGGAGACTGGCTCATATATATGTTCATAAATCATGGAATTCATGTTTTATCAATAAAGAATAATGTGCACCAGTGTTTTTTGGCTAAAATATATGGAGATATTAGGCCCCTTACCCCTCTCTGCAGAGTATATATTTTCCCCCAAAGATTTCTAAATTTTCCCTTTGGAGTCTTGCTCAATTTTTTTTCACATAAATAAAAAAAGTGTTGATAAATGAATGCAGAGTGGATTAAAATAGTATGTTTTGACCTCGCATGCATAAAATACCACTAATAAACAATCATACTAGACATTTATGGCGAATTTAACAATAAGTGAAAATTCTCCTTTCAGCTTTTTAGTGCGTTAATTTTCCCCCTCCTATGGGCCCGGACCCCTTTTCCCAAAAAGTAAAAAAAAACATTGTGCACAATAATATGTTCACAAATAATATACATGAAAATGAATACTACATTATAAATATATATAACAATGGTGAATTACAATGTATCAATTTACTAATTAAAAAGCAATTACATGTAATAAGTAACAAGATGTCCATGTGGCCCTTAAACGCTCACCTGATGACTAGCAGTTAAGGCAGAATCAGTATTTGTTATGATATGACATTAATATTTGATGTAGATTTTACAAATACACACTTTATGGCCAGGTTTTATAAAGATGAGGTAAAAATGTGACCTCAAGAGTATAAACAAGGTTTTCTTTGATGTGATCTGGTGACCTAGTTTTTGACCCATGATGACCCAGTTACGAACTTGACCTAGATTTGCTAGAGACAAACATTGTGATCAAGTGTCATAAAGATTAGGTAAAAAATGTGACATCTAGAGTGTTAACACGGTTTTTCTTCAATGTGACCTTGTGACCTAGTTTTTGACCCAAGGTGACCCAGTTGCTAACTTGACCTAGATTTCATTGACACAAACATTGAGACCAAGTTTCATTAAGATTATATCAAAAATGTGACCGCTAGATGGTTAACAAGGTTTTTCTTTGATTTCACCTAGTGACCTGGTTATTGATCCCAGATGACCCAGTTACGACCTTGACCTAGATTTCATAGAGACAAACATTGTGACCAAGTTTCATAAAGATTATGTCAAAAATGTGACCTCTAGAGTGTTAACAAGGTTTTCCTTTGATTTGACCTAGTGACCTAGTTTTTGACCCCAGATGACCCAGTTACGAACTTACGACGGGTTGCCGTGTTTTCAGTGCTTTGTGTGTTTTTAGTGTTACCTGTGCTTGGTTGGTTAAGTTGAGTGCTGCCTTCCCTGTCTGACTTAATATAATCTTTTTGAAAGCAATGCCTTGATGGACTTCCAAAATATTTGAGTTTCAACAACTTGAAAGTTTTAGTTAACATTTTCAAACAGACGAATGGATGGACGGACAGGACAATCACTACATGCTTCCTGCATGGACAGGACAATCACTACATGCCTCCTGCACGGACAGGACAATCACTACATGCCTCCTGCATAGACAGGACAATCACTACATGCCTCCTGCATGGACAGGACAATCACTACATGCCTCCTGTATGGACAGGACAATCACTACATGCCTCCTGCATGGACAGGACAATCACTACATGCCTCCTTCATGGACAGGACAATCACTACATGCCTCCTGTATGGACAGGACAATCACTACATGCCTCCTGCATGGACAGGGCAATCACTACATGCCTCCTGCATGGACAGGAGAATCACTACATGCCTCCAGTATCAATGCAGGTGATGCCGGGGAAAAAAGACAAGGGTACTGTTTTATCAAAGCACTTATGGAATTCTTAACTTACTCTCAAATCTAAATTCTTTACAATTCATTTACAGCTGCAAATTGTGACAGGTATGGTTTGTAGGAGTTAATTAACTGAATCATTATTAGTATTGCATCTCCAAAAACCACATTTGATAATTTCTTATAAATTATAAGGAATATAAAAATTTGATCGAAAGTGCTTTGATAAAACATTACCAAAGTGGATGGTAATACTTACGTAGACAGACTACACCGACATCCTCAGTGTGATTACAGTTATGTGTCCCTATACCTCGATGTGAACAATCAAACAATGTACTCTCGTTACCCTTACATTTCATGTTGTCAAACCATATAGGGCCGGTACCTGTAATATAATCATATAATATATATCAGTATCATACACCCTGCCCAATATTCTATAGTGCTATAACAATTAGGGGTGGGCTGATGCATCGAAATATCGATGCATTGCAATTCCGAGTGTCCCGATAGTATGGATCGATAGTAAAAGTATCGATCCAATAACTATCGCCGATAGTTAGCTCAACTATCGATAGTTACGATAGTTTTATTTTTATGAATAAAGTTTATTATTAATTTAAAACAACTTCCGTTTTCGCATCAAAACAGCCTCAATGGACAAATAGCGCCTTAATTTTATTTATCTATTTCTGTCAAATTCATTTTAAATCATTTCCACAAATAGTAGATTTGTATGTTGTACAACAAATGATATCTTACACAGTGCAAACTTGGATTTACAAGTTAATCTCTGGTTTTCAAATCTTGGCAATAACTATTGCAATAGTATCGCAATAGTTTCCAGCAATACAATAGTATCGCAATAGTACTTTCAGCAATAGCAATAGTATTGCGATAGTCAAAATTGGACTCAATAGTCACCCCTAATAACAATGATAATACACAACGATATTGCACAACGATAATGCACAATAATAATGCACAGTGTGCATGTAATATGTAAATTACATCCTGTGCCTCTTCATTATAAAATGACATCATGGACATATATAAAACATATACTGCGACTCTGACCAAGTGGTTAGGTACCCCATCTTTGAGAGGGAAGTTTGAAGGTTCTAATCCAAGCGGAAGCTTTCACTAAGGGTGAAACTATAATTAACAAAGCCCATACCTTAAAAAGCCAGGTAGTTATGCTTTTTTTATCTGTTGAACTGTTTAGTCCATTCTTAGTTTTAATACAACCCTGGCTATAGAGGACATACATTGACATGCATTACGAAATATTTTATTAAAACAACAATAAAGTCATCAATTCTATATTACCTGGACCGTATGGGGCTTTCCTTAATGGTTTTCCTCCGTAAAATCCGAGTTGTTTACATACAACAATAGCATCATCCTCATCCCAGTAATCATCGCAGATAGTACCCCAACTGTTAACACCCGACACGAATACCTCGACACGACCGCTGTACTGGTCTGGTCCATCAACTAGCCGCAAACGAGTCGGTTCTATAGAATTATAAAACACATTCAACAGTGGATTATGGATTTACCAAGCTTACAAAACATATAACTTCCAATTTCAATTATTATTATTATTATACCATATTTATAACACACTTTTACTATGTGATTACACATTCAAAAGTGCTGTACAATCACAATTAAGACATGGTAAAAACAATTTGAAATGAATATATGCATGCAAGCATTATAACAAATATACATACAGTTTACAGCTTATAGGGAACAAAAACATGAATTTTCAGCAGACAAATTCAAACAAATATAAGCATTGAAGGATTGTGTTTCAAATCTAGTAGTCCTAATGACTTAATTTATTGTCTAGCTAACAATAGACCAAAACTCATGTGATGAGTACCTCCGTTGGTACAACAATTCTCTGGTGGGTATTAGCTAACATCATCTTCGCAGCATTGTGTTATTTGTAATATCCAATATACATGAAGTGATATTTTCCAAACTACAACCAGGGACGTATCAAGCCATACCGATGTACGCGCGTACGTAACATTAATTTGAAAAGTAAAAATATAAATATGGCCAAAATGGCATTAATGTTCGAAATTTCCACTATCATGAATTAAGCCCTCTAACCAACTGACAACATAATGCAGATATACAGGAATAGTGTTAGAAGAACTGAAAGTATTAAAAACATCATCTTACCAACTGTTTCATTATAACAACTACTGTATGCCCCCGGATCCTTGCCACCTAGACAAAGGTCTGTCAGGAAGCTAGAATTAAATCCTGTATTTAAACATGTCATTGGTGATGCTTCCACTCCACGACAGAAGAATCCAGTCACCCAGGGTACGCTGTATGGCAGGGACCTGTAACACAATATATCACGATATATTTACAATTTCAGCACAGTAACTTGGCCATCTCTACACACTGAATCTAAGCTAGTGGTGAGGCAATCCTCTATGAACTATTTGTTTGAACCCTATGGACGCAGTAGAATGACCCCCCAACGATATTGGTTTGATGCTTAAATGTATGTGAATTTACACAAATGTGAAATATTTTGCACAGACTGTTAATGAGATGTCAGTGCAGCAATTGAATGCAATTGCAATACCAGATTATCTAGAGAACTCCATCTGTGAACTTTATAAGTGAACTTTATTAGTGAACTCTATAAGTGAACTTTATTAGTGGACTTTATTAGTGAACTTTATTAGTGAACTCCATTGATGAACTTTATTAGTAAACTCCATTAGTGAGCTTTATTAGAGAACTCCATTTATGAACATCATCAGTGAACTTCATTAGTGAAATTCATTAGTGAAATTCATCAGTGAAATTCATTAATGAACTTTATTAGTGAACTTTATTAGTGAACTTTATTAGTGAACTTTATTAATAGCTTTCCTAGCATTGTTCACAGATGTCATCAAAACAGTATAATACAATCATGTACATCAATTCTCATACCCAACCACCTCCTCCATAGCCTAGTGGTTGAGTGTCCGCTTTGAGCATGGGAGGTTTCGGGTTTGATGCCTGGCCTCATCATACCAAAGACGATAATAAAAATGGTACCAGTAATTTCCTTGCTAGATGTTCAGCGTTAAAGGGATTTCGGTACGTTGGTTTAACCATTGCAGATGGTTCCTCGTATGGCGTCATCTTATTGACAATCGAATATTTATTTTCATGATAAATGTACAGCTCATTTTTAAGATATCACGTAAATTATTTAATTAAATTATGATTTTCTGAATGTTTCATTTCTAGTTAGTAACCTTAATAAACGATATTTATTTATTTGAATGTAATGCTGTTGCTAGCTTTACTCATAGTACATGCACAAGTCTACTTTCGAATTGCAAATTAGGATGCTTTCTTGTTTACTGTCTTGTATTGTGTAAACTAATGGAGGTAATTTAAGAGAAAAGATGTTTGCATAGTTTAGGTATCTATACTAAAGATCGTGATCCAACGATCTCGGAGATGACAAATACTCGCAATCGTTTCTCTAGTCGAACTCGTGGATATCCGAGTACCCGGTTACTGGCAACAGCCCTAATACCCTTGTGGAGATGGATAACATCAGGAATGAGGTGTCGAGAGTGATTAATATAAGTTGAAAAAACTTGTTTCATGATCGACCTCAATAAATTAGTATAAACTATCAGTTCTCAAACAGTAGACTTACTTGTTGACAGTGTACTCAACGATACCATCATTGTACCCGAGTGCACGACATAGAACACGTGCATCCGCACTCTGCCATGACCAGGCACAAACCATACCCCAATGTCCGGAGTATCCTATCTCAACACGTCCAGTAGATGGACTGGAACCACCAGCCATACGATACTCAAACCCTATATTATCTGGAATATTAGAGATACAAATAAACATTATCAGAATAACAAATCTATATTCAGCTACACCAGCATCATGTCCATATAATGATACACGATGTTTGATTAGAGGGAGGGTGTTACTATGGTAACTGTGCAGTAACAAGGACCATTGCAGATTTCCATGAAACAAGAATAATGGTCAAACTGATAAATGCTCTTGTAAGAATGAAAGTTAATATACAAAATATAACAATAATAATATGTGTGAATACATGTATTTGTGTCTCCTCTTGCTAGTGAAGCTACTGAATACCAATGATTGCTGAGAAAAGGCACAAGATAGATGCACCAAGAGGCAGGTGAATCAGCAGCCATATACAGTCTAGTCCCCTTGCAGGAGAAGCTTACAATATGTCGCATTGAATACAAGCCTGATGCTGCTTCAGGCCTGGGAAAGGCATAGACATGTTTGTTTGTGTGATAGATGCCACCTGTGACGGATTAAGCAGTATGAAGCCACATACAGTCTAGTCCTTACTTCATTGAACATAGCAATCTGCCATACCAGTGTCATATCAAGAGGCGAAAGCATCATGGAAAATATTTTCTAGGATATATATTTGGGTTTTTTTCTGCTCTCTGCTTATTTTGGTCAATTCACCAGTTTTCACCAAATTATGAAAGTGCCTCTGTGGGGATACAGGGGGGAGGGGCTACATACAATTAACAACCGTGATATACCTGTATTATTGTAACAAATGACACCAGCATCATCGGAACCATAGTTACAGTTCTTTAAGTCAGGATCCATCTGTTTGTTGGGACATTGTAACACTGAGCTTTCATTGCCTGTAAAATAAACATTAATATACATGAACATAATATAATTACAAACCATATAGTTATGCAATCAGCAATTTTCAGAAAAATGGCCAAATATTTCACATTCTTGGTTATTAATTTATATGATTTGTTCATAAATGTATATTTGTTTAAATAAATCTGTATCTATCAAAGGAAACTACTGACCTTGACATTGTACATCCCTCATCAGTATAGGTTTGTCATTCCTCATGATGTGTAGATACGATATCCCACCATCATATCCCAGCGACTTACAGATCACGGAAGCATCATGATCGTCAAACTCGTGCAAGCAGACTTTACCCCATACACCATTAACTCGTACCTCCACGATACCATGTACCTTACTGGCCAAACTGTCCGGATGGATTCGAACTTTAAACTCTGAAATATTACAGATTTTTTTCAAGATGAATATTGTTTTGTTTTGAAAAAAGATTATATTAAGTCAGACAGGGAAGGCAGCACTCAACTCAACCAGCTGAGCACAGAAAACATTAAAACACACAAAGCACAATGCCCAACTGAACCAACCGAGCACAGGAAACACAAAACACACAAAGACACAATGCCCAACGAAACAAGCGCAGATCCGCACAAGCCCAAGCCATCGAAAAGCACAATAAATTGTAACTAGCTGAATGACCCAGCCTCCACAGCAAAAGTCCCACTGGTCAACAATTTTTCAGTCATATGGACACAGTCCAGTCATAACCTGACACATGGCAAGCCAGCAGTTACCTGGAACTAACATTGCTCAGCATCAAATTTTGAACTCAGAAATAATACAGTGTATTTAACATAGGTTGATTAACATATCTGTAGCACTATACTCAACCACAGTTATTCCATATTTTTTAATCAGTTTCAATTACTAGTATTGCTTTTATAGAAATTCCATTTTTCGGAACATTTCACACAGACAGGCAGTTCATTGAGCCAGTTTTCATAAAATAATATGTAGCAAACAGTATGAAAGTTCTCTGATTAGGCAGCTTGCAACATACGGTCAAACATCTCTGAATACACCACCTAGGGGAAAACTAAAACAGGTCTTTGTTGACAGGTGATCTGTATTAACAGGTTAAGTCTAACTGAATATCGTCATGCTTGAACACATCGTTCAATCCGATAATGCGTAATCAGTTGGTACTTCGTAATCAGCTAGAAGCAAACGTCTCGTGACTTTCCAGCGGAAGTAAGTATTGCTTGTATTTATAGTTACTTTGCAGGGTCCAAACGAAACAAAGTGTGCACATCTTATCATTTTTGAAAGAGGTATCAGTACATAATATTCTGAGGAATGTATATGTCATATAATTTTCTCTATATACATGAATTAGGTATTTAATAATTTCAGAACTCAAACGCCAGTGCGTGCATTTTCACTATAAATTTCCCTCATTATATTATTTTAATTAAAAGACATATTGTTTAAATCTAATATTCTTTTTTAATACCACAAGCACTATTGTGAATAGGCATGCCATTGATATTTCTGATCAAGGTAGATGCAAGTTTATTTCTACGTGTTAAGGATAATTGTCAAACGATTAAATTGGTCATGGTGATTATCTTCATAAAAATATCGTAGATTAATTGGTATAAGGCTACCTTAAATAATAGTTATACGTATATTTAATCATATCGCTGTATATTCATAATTATTATGGAATAGTCTTCTACACTTATGAATAATGAAAGCGCTCGTGAATATGACATTTAACTGAGGAATATATTTAAATTTTCATAAAATTGCGTTATCCAAATAAGAATTTTAGGCCAAGTAATCATTTCCCTACATGTTCGTTCAACTGACAACAAAAGAAAAACAAAACCATAGTCAATAAAGTAGCTTTATCTCAAGTATAACTGATCACTAGTGCTAGGAGTAATGGCTGAATAACAAATGTATCGATATATAGACACCCCGGAAGTTGAGGTGTTTATCTGGCGCATGCGAAAAAGCATCAAGGGAAAACAATTTTCAAGGGAGGTAACCTAGCTTTGGGAAAGGCCATAGTTATAAAGACAGAATTAAGATCAGACACAAATTTAATGTCCAAATTTTGGGCCTACGAACGTATGGGCATACAAGTTTGACATATACATGGCCTAAGACATGATAAGTTTAGAAAAGTCCTGACTGACCATTTTTGCTCTCCAATGAAGAATTACTACAGTACACCGACACATAATGTCCGGTATCACACGTTGGCAGGAAATCCATCGTACATTCTGTCAGATCATTCTCGGAACCGTTACACCGTACGTTGGTAAATCCGATCTCACCAGATAAGTTTCCATACGCTGAACCTGAAACACAAATAAAACATTATACTACTGCAATGTCAACTATGGCAAATATAAGCAATTCTATTGTTTGTAATAATGCAGATATTTGCTACTGTATAATTCTAAAGAACCAAATCAATTTAGAACAAAAAAGGTCCAGTATTAAGACCGATTTGGTCCATTGAGATTACCTATTTGCATGGTGTTTATAAAGGAAATGTATCATAAAATCAGTAAAGATGTGCTAGAATACAACAGTGTCTAAACAAAAACTAATAAACCTCTCTGGAGCAACAACCTCAGTACAACAACTAAACAAAATGCTTGCCAGTGAGTGGTTGCCCTGGACAACAACAACAACACAAAGTGTCCGCCAGCAAGTGGTTGCCCCGACAACACAAATACAAAGTGCTTGTCAGTGAGTGGTTGCCCCAGGGAGGTTGTACTGTATCCATACATACCTGGTATTACTCGAGCATCCACATACGTTTTTTTCATACTACGACACGCCACAAGTGCTGCATTATAGTCAAAGTTAGTCTCACATATTCCGTACCACTTGTTATCACGATGTACCTCGATACCTCCAGCGTTGGTATTTGGTCCCTTGTTAAATCTCACTGTCATAGAAACAAGTACAGAATGCAATAATAACATATTCATCTGAATCTATTATATCCACCAGAAACAACAGTAATATCACACTGGGTAAACAACAGATCAAAGGCACACTGCAAAACAACAGCTACAGCAGCTGAAAGCATGTATAGTATACCTGCATTAACTTCAATTAACAACACTATGCAATAATTATTTATATAACACCTATTTATAATGTTGTTTCACAGCAGTATGCCGAGCAAAGCATTTTTTTTTAAATTGCCGGTATGCAATGATTATTAACACCAAGTTATTAAATATGTAGGTTCACAACAGTATGTAATGATTATTTACACCTAGTTATTATGTTTTTTATACTGTTACTTTAGTCCTAGTGCTGAACAACAACAATAAAACACACTTTATTCTCCATCACTTAAACACCATTATAACATAAAACATAGCAATACATCAAGTGTACTTTATAGAAGTTCATTCATTCACAGTTTAATCACATGATTACTGTCTATAAAACAAATGGTTCATGATTCATCATCACAAAACTTTCTGCTAAAATAGAGTGTGACATTAAAACTGGAATAAAAACTGCATACAGCAACACATTCTGTATCTAGTGACATTTCGTCCGTTTGGTGCAACAAGGTTGTATCTTACTATATACCATATGAAGAGATACAACCTTGTTGCACAAAAGGGACAAATTTTTCTAATCGGTTTTTGTATAAGTTGATATAAAACAGGAGAATACACCCGTCTACTTAATACTGGGATACAATAGTTTAACACCAAATACTTGATAATATAGAATTTAGAAACAAATGACACCTCATCTCAATTAGGCCAGACCATATAATATCTAAGTTGAATTTTCAAAAACTTCCAAACCAGGCAGAAAAAAGTCATTAAAAACTGACAGAATTTCATTAGTACATACAACATTTCTGTGGACTCTGACACATTTTCATCAAAAAATAAGCCATTGTACATTAAGACATGCAAAAACAGCAGAATGCACCAAGGTAATGACTACACTTCAACTTTGGAGCATTGGCCATGATACAACTACATGACACCTTGTTATCAATGGCCCATGACACACTGTTGTTTACCCAAAAAAGGTTATTTCCTATAAAATTGTCACTTAAACCAGTTGCACATTCAGTCATTGAGAGCATACAATCATGTATGCACCAATACGAATCAACACCGGATATGAAGACACTGATAGCAATATAAAGTCAACAATAATCAGGTGATATAATACAACATGCATAAACATGTCTAATTGAAGAAGCGAAACTCAAGATGATGATGACCAAAATATTTTGTTTCTTTGAGGAAGACCAAGAATCAACCATGACCTATACTGTCTTAGAGACAAGGATACGATGCTTATTAAAGACCTGGTCTAAATATTACCTGGCTACAGTGTGAATTTGTGAAATGATTAATGGTAGACACAAGTTAATCTGGTAACGATGACTTACCTGCTTTATAACAGAACACACCCGCATCGTCACTGTGTGTTTCACATGGTAGGGGGAACCACCAATCAAAGGAGAAGTCATTAGCAAATCCTCGATGAGGACATTGGTGTAGACTGGTCTCCGTACCTTTAATAATAATAATAATAACTTTATTTTCTGTGTAAGACCAATTTCCATTATGGTCAACATTGAACATATACATGTACATATATACAATATTTACAAAGTTACAAGAATCAAATTCCTAGTAAAATAGAGAGTTATGTGTAACAATTGAACATACAGCTTGATGCATGACCATCAAGAAACACAAGTAAATTTCCACTTGATATATCTAGTTGTAAACTGGGTAAGAGTGGTAGCAGTGAATGTGGAATATTGTTCCACAGCACCAGAGTATGAAAGTGTTGTTAATGAGAATTCAAGCCTAGGCCTTTACCTTTACACTTTAAATGACTGATCCAGATTGGTCCTTCACCCATGCCGAAATGAGCACCACCGCTAGGCTCCCCGTCGGTGAACCCTAACTGTCGACAGAATACGCCGGCTTCTCTCTTGTCCCACGATTGATCACAAACTGTCCCCCATTTACCGCCGACAGAGATCTCAACACGACCATAGTTATCTCCCCCTCCGCCTATACGATATTCAATACCTGCAAACAATGTATGGATACCTCAGCCAAGATTTACAAGTAGAACAAAATGTTCACCATAAAAACGACCAGAACATACATTTAACAAATTGCAGGTTAATAAGAAAACCAGTTATACTAGAATAGTTTTTGTCACAAAAACGTATACCTCCTATAAGGGACCATAACTCTAGTAATAATCATCTGATCAAAATTTCTGACAATATGCAAGATTAGACTTGGTACCAAGTATTCATGTGAAGTTTCATCAACTTTCAACTATGATTGTTAAGGAGGACAAATGCCGACAAACTTGGTGACATACAACGTATATCCTGGACAAAATCTCCCCTTGAAAATTTTTTCTATGGTTTTCATAATAAACAGAACATTGTTGTATAATATACTGACCGCTTTCGTTAAAGCATAGAACGGAAGCTATGTCATAGTCGGTACAGTTATCAAGGTTTGTTCTGTTCAGATGTGGGCAATCCATTATCGTGGATTCATTTCCTGTACAGTTGAAGCCACCCAGCATGTATGGTCCTCGTTTCTGACTTAAAACACTATCCTCCGAGTGCTGATAAGCCACACCATCTTTGTATCCGATGCTGCGACAGTAAACGCCGGCATCCTTATCATCCCAATCTCTGCTACATATACGACCTTGAACCCCTAAATGTGTGACCTCTACTTGTCCTTGATCTGACTTCTCTAAACTAAACTTGTACGTATCTGAAACAGAAATCACGTAATTCCAGGTCGTCAAACAGGGGCAGTAACTCTGCAAGAGCTTCGTACCAGCAAACACAAAACACCAGAATCCTACGAACAATGTAACATAATAATAAATATCCCGCTGTTGATTGATAACCATTGCTCAAATACTTTGTGAGAAAATAGTCTGACAATATTATCCAGAATGTATGAATACGCCAAACATTTTCATCAACACCCGGTGTTGGAGTATAACATTGATAACAAGTACAATGTAGGTGGTAATTTTTGCTAGCAGAAATGTTCGCGAAAATAGGTTGTTCGCCAAAAAAGCGAACATATCCACAATGCGAACTTTATCACTTATCCAGTATTATGTTTCTTGCCTGGATTAAATATCAATTTCCATGAGAAAGTTGTGTTTTATCCATCCTATAGACTAGTGTTTAAAGTGTACCTCGTGCATATGCATAAGACACATCATTTACGGAAACAGAAACCACAATTAAATCTAGACAAAATATCAACAGTTAAATTAATTAAGTTAATTAAGTTTATCAGATTAATGTATTCAAATAATACATTGTGACACACTATTTAGACACACAATGGCCAAACTGCCTACATAATTGATCAATTTAAGTTTTATCAGAGCTTTTTCTTACAAAGTGTTACATACAGACTAATGTACAATTAGATATCCTAATATGTCTGTGCATATTGTAACAATATAATGAAGCAGATTAGATCACCATTAGTTTTCTCTCCAGAAAGGGAGATAATTTCTGAAAATGTAAATTAGAACGGAAGAGTTATCTCTCAACGTAAACTGTGCAATTTAAGTACTAAGAGACAATGTCAGGTTTTAACTGGTTAACACTATTTCTCAACCCTTTTCCAGTTACATACAGCAGCAGAATAACCTGACTATATTCTAACAAAAGAAAGTGGATAGCCAGTTTATGAATTCAGCACACTAACAACTGAACCAATGCCCCAACTGTGTACTGTTGATTTATAGTAATAGTACTTTAGTACTAAGATAGACAACTCTTAAGTAGAAACTCATTGGTAGAAAGGAGAAGTTACCTCCCCTACTGTAAAGTGCAATAACTCTCAAGTACATCAAGAAGGAGCAATAGTTTTTCTAGATTTACATTTTACAACAATATATTACCACATAAGATTTTTCTAGCAATTCTAGTTGACTTTTTAGTCACAGGTAAATGTATCATTGAAGAAATACAGAAATTGGTATATAGTTTATTTTTCGTTTTTTTTTATTCTATTTCAATGATACAGTTACCTGTGTTTTAGTCTAGTACTTTCACATTTTATTGGGAAGAGATATATCTTGTTTAATATTTGAAGAAAATAAAAATGAAAATTTGAATACAAGGGTTGCGCATTTCACTGGCAATATCTTACCTTCATTTATGGTATCCGGTGATTTCAAGCATACAGCAGAGGCATATCTTTGTGAGGAACAATTTGTCTGACGTAAACACGACTGGATGGAATCCTCATCTCCGTTACACGTCATCGTGTAGTTACTGAGTCGTAACCCAAACACCTACAATACATTATATAATATCACTATTAGAGCATGATTGAATATATCACTGGTACCTGTACGTACGTCTGGGGAGGTTTGGGTACCAGGTTTGTTTGCTGATATATCCATGACTTGTGTATGTGTAGACTTTAGTTAATACTAATAATAATACAAGGTATATAATGCATATTTATCAAACTTAAAATAATTCCAAACTAGAAGGGTTTTAGACACAGTAACATAAGTCTCCAACAAAGGGCCATAACTCCAGTGAGAATCATCCTACCTAATACACAAGTAGGTTGATGGAACAACACATTCATGTGAAGTTCCATTGAAATCTGACGAATGGTTAAAGAGAACAAACGTGACAAACTGTTTAACAGCCAAGCAAACAGACATCTAAAAACAATTTGTCTTCTCACTCTACACTCTACTTTGATGTGTACATGAATTAACTTATACTGCTCACCATGTTTAAACCAAGTGCACACCACATGTCAAGTTTAGTTAAAACAGCACTGTATGAGGGAAAAATGAATATAATTTTACAACCCTATTTCTTTTGGGATTTTTTCAAGTAATTTAATACATCACTTACCCCTGAAGCCCCGAAAGCAGAACAGCATATCGCACGTCCATCAGCAAATCCAAGTTCCTTACATACTTTACGTGCTGTGATGTCATCAAAGCCCTCGTCACAGATTAATGACCATGTATCATTTACATACGCTAACACAGAACCGTTACCGCTGGTAATACCTGATGGTCCGGTCAACTTCACTGTAAATACAACAATGTGGCCATCGTTTACAACATTAGGTACAGGTATATCACAGAGACAGTAAAGTAACCAACATATTTCTAAGATCATAACACTGTCTAAAATTTCAATATTTGTTTTACTAATGCAAACACATACTTGCCATATATACTGCTGATCAGGAAGTGAAAAATGTCTCAGCACGGCCTATGTTAGGGAGATTTGGGTTCACATAAGGAAGATCTTAATCTGCTCATCTTGAGTACACAGTTTTAGACTTATTATTTCACCTAAATCACCAAATTGACAGTTAAAAGTTAAGATTACAACAGATGCACCTATCAATATTTGGGGGGGGAGGCAGCAGGCAGACCCAGCTTTGTTGGGGTCAAATTCCCCAGGCTAGAGCCAAACATTTTGTATAAATCCTCACAGTTGGAGATGCTTTGTGTATCAAATGTCTATTTCCCTACTCCTGTAATCATTTGGTGAGTCGAATTTCCCTACCGGAAATCATCTTCAGTCTAAAGTCCCGTGTATGCCCACCGCTCCAACCCTGGGCCAAAATATTGATAGGTACAAGAATTCATAGTTAAGAGTTTTAGAGCGTACCGCTTGTATAACAGAACACTCCCTCATCACTCTTATGATCCTGACAGTATGTAGCTTCCTGCAACCCTTCATGAGGACAATCATTTAAGTTAGCCTCGTCACCTTTACATCTGTAATATATAATACATGTCAACTAAGGTAACCATGACAACCTAGTGCTCTCCCTTGTATTACAATTATGTTCTCCATAAATTACCTCCCTTGTAATACTCGATGTTTTCATGTCATATTTAGTTGGAAGATATTAACCTGGACTCAGGTATTCACACAACATCTTAAGGGAAATCTTTGAATTTCATTAAGTGTTTCAGCTAAACAAGAAAATCAAGATCATCATTTTTTTAAATCATTAGTTTAGAAGCATTATGTAAAGAGCTACAATTATATTAAATCACAAAGAAAGCATGTGTTAATTTTCGTTTCTTAAGAAATATGAGCAGCTCAATTTCTTAAATTAACATATTTAAGTTTTTCCTTAAGATGCTTTGTGAATACCAGCCCAGATGTTTACTACATAGTTCTACATGTATAATAGATGTGTATGGTGTATGACAGAGAATTGTGCATTAACATCCCTTTAGAATTGATTAAATACAAAAAGATTACAATACATATACCAGGGACTCATTTATCCTGACTTAAAATAAAGATCGTATTGTAATGCATCAAACTTGGTGTGAAAGTTCATTTAACACAATGATCTGTCTATTAATGGTTTTAAATGTGGCCTGTATATTGGAAACATAAGCATTTTCTTTGATTTGATTTAATTTCTGTACCCGTACTAACCCCCTCTGGGCACAGTTAATTACAAAATCACAATACATAAGCACAGACAACAAATATTTTACCTGTAATTTATAGAATATGCTTTTCCAGATGGAGGTTCTACATATTCCCCAGTATACGTTTCCCCGGTAACGAAGCCGAGCTGACGACATGTGACGTTGGATTCTTCCGTACCCCAAGTATTACTACAGATTGTATGCCAATCTCCGTCATATGTGAACTCAACTCTTCCATACCTGGAATCTCCACCATTTATACGGTATGCAACATCTGAGGGTAACAAACACAAGATTACAACAATCATGTAGGAGAACACACAGTCATGACTTAATATAATGAATATGTCCCTATGTTATATCATAGAATAAAGCATGATCATGAGTTTGGATGCATTGTAATTAAATTACGAGTGAGTCTTGACACAACCAAGTTTCACCTTAACCAAGGTGCGCATGAATTACTGTTAAAACACAGCTAAAACAAATAACTTAATAGCGTTGAGGAAGAAAATAACGCACCATGAGCAGTTACTATGTCTTGGTGTGTTGTCAAATGCGAAACATTGATGTATGTTCAAATTGAAATAATGAATAATTATGTGCCTGTCTTTTATGAACTTTTATCTATAATAAAGCATGATCACTTGTTCAGATGTGTACATTACATGACTCATGCTAAGCACTTGTGATTTAATTAAAACACATCCGAACTAATAAATATATACCTGTTGTTAATTATAGAATAAACATACAATAAACTACAATTAACCACAGGTAAATATTCATTATTTTTTAAATAACGTGAGTGATTGCAACATTAAAGATACGTACCTGTCTCATCGAAGCATATAACCCCAGCATAATGTCCTCTGTCGTGACATTCTTTAACATTACCAAATCCTGCATGCTTACAATCACTTAACTGTGTCTCATTTCCTGAAACAAAGCATAATGACAACATGGATACCAATTCCTATATGGCAATAATTAATTGACCCAATTAAAAGCTGTTTAATCAGTGCAGTCACTTGTTTACTTAATATTGAGTATATAAACATTGCAAATTCTCTTATTAATGCATTATTTTGATAGATATTTTGTGTATTAGTATGTGGCTTATTGATTAAGGTACTGGTTTACACTGCGCTTTTCTCAAATTAAAATGTTTAAACAATAAAAATACAATGTTATGATAATACAATGTTTATACAAGTGACAGACCTGATTAAACAGACTATACATATAATATTCAATACTTGATATTGTTTGGGAGGTTTTTGGTACAGGGGTATAATGCACCTTATGGAAAACAAGAAAATTATAGATGTAAAGCATGCATAGATGCTGCAAAGTGTAACTAACAGCATATCATGTACATTTAATGAGGAAATTGAGGGTTTATCTATCTTGTTTCCCTCACCTTGATTTTTTTATATGTGATTTATAAATTTGTCTATGGTTGTATAATTTATGTATATTGTTTTTAACCAATGTCTTAGTCGTGATTGTACAGCACTTTTGAACGTGTGTATACATGAAAAAAGGGCTATATAAATATACTGTCAGGTCTATATATAACGACACCGGATATACTGACAAATTCATTATACTGACATCATATTTTGGGGACAAGGTATTAAAACACACTTTGTATCAATTCAATATACTGACATGTTCGTTACAACAACATTTGTCATTTGAAACAAACAGCGTCGTTGTATCGAGATCTGACTGTAGTATAATAATACAAATAATAATAATAAAATACTAAAATAATAATAATTACCTAAACATTGGACATCACTAGTCCAGTATGGTCCATTATAGTCGAGGTAGATAAAGCTGGACTTATAGTGATAATATGCTGAACCATTCTTGTATCCAAGTTCTCGGCAGACGACACGAGCGTCTGCATCCGTCCAGTTATTCCAGCAGATACGACCCCTTACATCCAAGTATTTCAACACCACTTGACCTGTGTACTTTAGGGAACCCTTTAGAGCCAGAGAATATGCTGAAATATTAAATTACATTCATTTTAATATCAAAAGCACAAGTGTTGCCCTTACTCCTCCATTCGCCTAATATTCCAGATACTACAACTCTGCATAGATCATGTTTTATTTTCTTCCCACAAGAAAAAACTATCAACATAAGTTGCTGGATTTAGTGTCTCCAGCCATTTTCATCGAATAAAATTGAGTTCACATAATTTTTGAGAGAAAAAATTGAAAACAGGCTAAAAGTCTGGATACCCGCAGGTAATCTTCTGTTGTTTCTTGAAATGTCACATTTGTTTACTTGGTAAAGAAGTCGAAAGCTTATTATTTCTGTGTGTGTTTGTTGTTTAAAAAGAGACTTACATTCATTTCTACACAGATTCAAGGGTAACATGAACATGCAAAACAAAATTTATGGATCTAGTAGGGAACTTCTAAAACAAAAATAAAAAAATAAAAAAAATTCTAAAACACTGTCATGACTTACATGTTTGTGTTCGCGTTCCATTGTAACAAGTAATGGAAGCGAAGTTCTGTCGACTACAACTTGACGTACGTTTCACCATCTCACAATCTGTCATATGTTTTTCAGTACCGTTACATTTAGGTTGGTAGGGGGAGATCTGTAGTGTGTTATATCCGTACGGAGAGCAACATGTAGATAATCCATGTTCATGTCCTAGAACACGACATGCAACCTCTGAAATATAACAACAAATACAGTGAACAACATGTAGATAAACCGTGTTCATGTCCTAGAACACGACATGCAACCTCTGAAATATAACAACAAATACAGTGAACAACATGTAGATAAACCGTGTTCATGTCCTAGAACATGACATGCAACCTCTGAAATATAACAACAAATACGGTGAACAACATGTAGATAAACCGTGTTCATGTCCTAGAACACGACATGCAACCTCTGAAATATAACAACAAATACGGTGAACAACATGTAGATAACCTGTGTTCATGTTCTAGAACACAACATGCAACCTCTGAAATATAACAACAAATACGGTGAACAACACAACATGCAACCTCTGAAATATAGCAACAAATACGGTGAACAACATGTAGATAAACCGTGTTCATGTCCTAGAACACAACATGCAACCTCTGAAATATAACAACAAATACGGTGAACAACATGTAGATAAACCGTGTTCATGTCCTAGTCATGACATGCAACCTCTGAAATATAACAACAAATACGGTGAACAACATGTAGATAACCTGTGTTCATGTTCTAGAACATGACATGCAAACTCTGAAAAATATATTGTTCCGATGAGTAAGATAAAGGGTCAATCCGGGTAACTACAGACAGTTTTTGCACACCGACGCTTGCAAATCCTCTGTAAGCCTAACTTCAAACAAATTGACCAGATTGCAAATCACACTGCCAATTGGACTGATATGCTTGACAATTCTGTCAAGTTATTTCAGTGTAAGACATAAAGATTTGTTGTTTTGTGAATTTATTCGAGTGACTAAAGCTGTTGAAGTGGCGTGTTTTGTTTTGGTGGTTGTTCAGCCTTTCGTGCTCTGCTGTTAACAGTTTCTGTCCGGTGCCTCCTTCCCTTTCTGAATTGTTTTGATCTTTACATAGAGCTGTCATCGAGATCGAATATCAAACAGGTTATCTCATGACAAAAGGACGATAACAAGATGAATATACATTACATTATTTCTGTAGAGCAACGCTCTCTAGGAGCTACAAATAGTTGCCATTGTATAGAGGTTGTTGCTCTACGGAAGTTAAATTGAGAGTAATTAAATATCAGCTTAGGAAAATGTTGATGGCATTGTTATAGAGAGGTTGTTGCTCTACAGAGGGCCACTATGTATATCCCCCAATTTTCTAACAGATGGACCATAAGATCACTAAATGCCACCCATAGGGGTGGGTATACATTAGGGGTGTAACGATACGCTCACCTCACGATATGATAAGTACCATTAATTTTTCTTACGGTTCAGTATGATATTCTCTAATATTGTCAGAATAATATTTAGTTAATAAAAAATCTTGTACCGAACCATATTGAAATTTAATAATGTTGCAGTGTATAGAGGACCGTGGTATACCGTTACACCACTACCACCACTACTATACATTCAATAGAATATGCTGACAAATAAGTTTACCTGCTTCTGTATTGGTGAAGGTATCAGCACACACTGTAAACCAGCTACTGTCCTGATCCTCTGACTTCTTTACAAATATCTCAAGTATACCATACGACTGTTTGCTTCTATAATTACCACGATTCAATCGGGCTGAAAATGTGATATAGAAATTAAATAATTAACTGAGAGCTAAGGATTCAGGTTCAAGCCGCGGTCTGGTTGCACATTTTTCTAACCCCATTATTAAATCCTATACACACTTATAAATACTATACTACTTTAAAAATAGGCCTGGAAAAAAATTGGTTCCAGTAATATGCTCCAAAAACCCTTGAAAAAGTATCAAAAATATTTATTTTTTGTTTACATTTATTTTTCCCGGCTTAGCAATATTTCATTATAATCTGTTGATATTTGTTAGCTGCGTGATCTCTATTTAGACTTTTCAAAGAATAAAATAAGACAGTATTAAAAATGATACTAATGACTGTTTCAATAATCTTATTTTAGACATTTGATATCACAAGCATTAATACCTCTTTCAGGAAAGGGAAAAGGACTGAAAATGGGCGAATCTAAACCAACTGACCGATTAAGGGCAAACTGACAGTTTGTAACTCAAATTGATGTGGATAAGGTTATGCATTAGTTGTAAACCAGAGTTACTATGACAACCATTATTACGTTTATTATACCTGATTTAAAGCATTTCACGCCAGCTTGATCATAATGTGAACACAGAGACAATGTTTTAGCGTCCCATGATGCACGGCACTGCAGGAAGTCTGTCTCACGTCCCGTACATTCAACGTGACTCATCCATACAGGCTGTGTTTTGTTGCCTAAGATGATGAGGGATGTTGCTGATCCTCCGAGATGTCCTGTCTGCCGACAAAATACGTCGGCATCTTCGTCATCCCAATATCTGTCACAAATCGTGCCCCATCTACCATCAAAATATACTTCAGCTCGACCACGCCCATTGCTTACATCAGCCACACGATACTTAACACTTTCTGAAATCATAAAAGTACATCAGCCACACGATACTTAACACTTTCTGATAATAATAACTAATAAATTATTTACTTGATATACATACTCAACTACACAAGGCAAAATTGTTAACCGTTTTAAGCTTAACTGCTAATATTTGCAGAGCCTTTATCATAGAGTAACTGTCTCTCAACAAGAGCTGTATGATTAATCTAATTAGATGAATGTTGCCATGTAATGACGTTGATGATACATACCATTATACTGTGAACAAACGACCGCAGCTCGAGTCAATCTCTGATTACATGGTGTTCCTTCATTCAGGGACGGGTATGAACATTGATCAAGTCTGGATTCCGTGCCGGTACAGTTCACACCAGAGAGGATCATGGGTAACTCAGCATTGTTGGTACCATTGGTAGCATAACCAGTCTGTATAAACATAAATAGATAGATCAAGTCAGTAACAGGGAAGGGTATAAACATAAACAAAATAAAAAATAGAGACAAATACTAAAGCCCTGTACTAGATGACAGGACAGAATTGCATGAATTGAGCAGCAAAGTTAAATGAGTGGCAGTTCTATGTTGTCTTATAATCAAAAGAATAAAACAACAAAGTAAACAAAATCAGTTTTACAGTGAGACTGTTTGTTACTGTACCCTGTTTGACCAACCAACCACAGGCCATCATATATATTTTTGTGTATATAAATATCTATGTTTTATATTTTAGACTTTCTTCCTCTGAATCTATATTATATATATATCAACTATTTGGTGTCTATCTTCTCTGCAACCAAACACCCAGGTAACAGTTATATTTACAAAAGTACATTATTACTGCACAAACTGACACTACATGTATTTAGAAATAATTAATTAAACTACTGGTTGTGTTGTAGAGTAAACCTTTTAGAATTCTGTTATCTTAAAGCTTGGAAGCCAGTAAATATAAGTGGATACTTACCACAAACCCTAACTGTTTACAGACGACATGAGCATCTTTATTGTCCCATCCTATATCACAGACAGCTCCCCATGCTCCAAACCTCCTCACCTGTATGTTCCCATACAACTTCTTGTTTGATACAGCTACCTCAAGTCCTAATAATAATAATAACAAGACATGTTTGTAAACATGAATGCCCCCATTGCAGCCAAATAGTCGTTAATGTTAAAGGTCACAGTGACTTTGACCTACTGACCTCAAATTCAATAGGGGTCATCTACTGTTGCTGGCCAAACCCCATGTGAAGTTTGAAGATCCTAGGGCAAAGCGTTCTTGAGTTATTGAACAGAAACCGACGGAGTGGTGACACAGTTGGGCAAGCCCAGTCTTCCCTGTGAACCTCTATAAACCATGAAACCATGTGTTCAGGAGTTACAGTTGAGCCGCAAAAAAAGTCTTACAATCAAGGGACAACAACAAGGGACAACAACAAGTCTTACCCAGCTGTAGGATTATACCTTTTACAGTATTTCTTATACTTTTAGAACTAAATTAAGACTTGAAGCAGTTTAGTTTCATTTACTCATACAGTTTTGTGTTGCCCGGCATTGCAACATTTGTTTATGCTATTTCTTTTCTTCTTTCTTTTTTGTTTGTTCCTTGTTGTGGCTTTCGTGGTTAGATGTACATGTACTACATGTAGTTAAGTCATGCTTTCCCTGTATGATTTTTCATAATCTTTTTTTACGGATTTGACATCAAAAATATCTAAGAAATGTTTTACCTTAAAAACAGTACATTGAGGTTACAAAATATCTACAATTAATAGCCTGGCAAGTATGAGGACCACCAACATTCTTGAGTTATATTTGACCTACTGACCTCAAAATAAATAAATAATAAGTGGAAATCTGCTAGAAATGACAAGTAAGTATATCATGAGGTCCTGATTTACTCTACCTATACCAAGGACAGGAGGTAACATTAGATCAACACCTTACAACTAATTACATGTTATATGTTTGTTACTACATGTTATATGTTTGTTACTACATGATATATGTTTGTTACTACATGTTATATGTTTGTTACTACATGTTATATGTCTGTTACTACATGTTATATGTTTGTTACTACATGTTATATGTTTGTTACTACATGTTATATGTTTGTTACTACATGTTATATGTTTGTTACTACATGTTATATGTTTGTTACTACATGTTATGTTTGTTACTACATGTTATATGTCTGTTACTACATGTTATATGCTTGTTACTACATGTTATGTGTTTGTTACTACATGTTATATGTTTGTTACTACATGTTATATGTTTGTTACTACATGTTATATGTTTGTTACTACATGTTATATGTCTGTTACTACAAGTCAGACTCACCTTGTTTTGGTGGAGAATCATCTGTGCATATCATTGATGCATAGTTACCGGATGCACATGTCACATTAGGTCTCATGGTATGCCGACATTTACTGAAGTCCTGTTCACTCCCTTCACACTGAACTTCTGCTACTTCTATAGGATTATAGAATATAAGTTTGGTACCCAGACTAGAACAACACTGTGCTTTACCGTCCTGGTACCCAATATTTCTACACGCTACCTTAGCATCGACATCATCAAAATCTGTGTCGCACACAGACACCCATCTGTTAGCTGTCTCATTGAGAACTTGAACCATACCAAAGTTAGGCGTCGTTGAGGCTGATACTCGAACTGAAATATATAATATTAGTTTTTTTAAAACTTTTCTTTTTAAATCAGAGATGCAGAGCATAGTCTTTATTTGCCAGTCAGCTTTTTGCTATAATATGGCAGGCATTTGAGTGCCTTCATACGTAGTTCAACCTACGAGAGTCATTCAATATATAATGCAAACTATGAATTATCTCAAAAACCTGTCAAGATAATTAAACCAAATTTCGCATAATAAATATTTATGACATTTTCGTTTTGTTCAGAAATTTTAAGGACTTTTACGTTGATGACGCCATCAGCGTGCGCCTTCCTTCAACGTCAATAAAAAAACAACATGGACGCGGTAACGTCACAAGGCTAATGAAGTTAATATAACAATCAAGCGCCGTCGAAACAAAAGTTTCAGAATTAACTATTGCCTTACCAGAGGCTTATTTTAAAATGTCCTTTTTTATATTCCAAAGTGGTGAGACTATCATATGACAGAATTGCAATATAAGAATACCAGTGTACAGGGCAGGTTATCTATGCAATGGCCCATACTAAACAGCAAAAAATAGATATTTTTTTGAAGCAGACATAATATTCACACGCGGAAAGAAAGTCCAGGAAAAGGGGAATGGTTTTTTGCGGAACAGGTTAACCATGTGCAAGGATAGTGCTCAGGTGGTGCCCAAATTTTTGACGTCAGACCAGACAGAACGTCGCTTCAAACTAGTTACTGGCTTGCTTTTGCGCTTTACTGTGGAATGGAAAAACGTTACAGCCATAATTTGAACTACAGATGAGACAACAGATAGTCGGAGATTGGAAATCCTGATTTACATGGCAATAAGTAGGCCGTGGTCATGGAGATAAGAGTGTATGTGGGCTGTTGCCTAGCAACGCGAATAGAAGGCCTGTCCAAATGATTAAACTCAGTCATTAAATATATAGAAGGTTACTTTAAATGATTATGTCCATGTTTAAATGATTAATATTGTATATTAAAATTTATGTGTTAGTTTGCATTATATATTGAATGACCCTCACAGGTCGCCAGATTAGACGGCAAGCGCGCTAACCATTAAGCTACAGAGGCACTTGTTTTCCAATCCATTAGCTCATTCCATGTTTGTATTATTGTATATATAATGATAATAAGTTGTATGACTATTGAAAATAAATACAGTTTAAACTATAATTAGTAAATATATAATGAGACAAAATGGTTTAAACAATTTTACCTAAAATTACCCACAGTTAAATACAATTTTAGTCCAATCATCTAAATAAGTAACAATAAATATTTTTTAGGTTAATCGTAAAGTTCTTATAACTTTATTAATCACTCTCAACACCTCATTCCTGATGGTATACATCGCCATGATTGTATGAGAGAAGCCATGGCAGCCATGATTGTATGAGAGAAGCCATGATTGTATGAGAGAAGCCATGGCAGCTTTCCCTTTTTATGAGCATCAAGCAATGGAAACACTGGTACCATTGTTATTTTGTCTTTGATATAGCACAGCCATGATGCGACCCTGCACTCCAAGCATTATGTTCTACCATTGATCAAGCTATTTAGATGGTTACGCAGTAACTGGTACATCCCTCGTACGTAACTTGATGCAACATGACAATTATATCAGAGCATAAGATTAACGTACCATTAGCGTAACATTTGACGGCCATGTCGTACCGATGTGTGATACACGTCGACGATACCTTGTCACCCATTCCGGACAGAAGACATTCACGTAATGTAGATTCAAAACCGGCACAGTTGATATTGCTCATCCAGACAGTTCCATTCAATCTCTCGTAGTTTGGTACAGGTATTACAACACCATACTTAAAGTTGAGCTGTCTACAAACAACCGTAGCTTCTAAATTGCTGAAATGGACGTAACAGGAAACAATGATAAAACGGCTGCCTAACAAACTGCAAATTCTGGTATAGGTAGATTGCAAACAATATTGTGACATTTAATAGTATACATTATAGTGATTACTGGTGTCATTTCATTCAGCATTGGATCAAGGAGCTCAGAATGTGAAACAGAAACGTGAACATGAACCAGACTTTTCACTTTAATCAAATTTTGACTTGAATTGTCATCCGCAAAGCTAGATCAGCCAGCACTTTAAAGAATGCCATGGTCCTCATTTTACTTCGATGGACGAACATTTGGTTTGTGGATTAAAATCTTTGACATTGAAGTCATTGCATGAACACATTGAGTATGACTTGAGGTGAACGTTATATTGCTATTACAATACAAAACAATACAATAAAGCACAGCACAGCACAATCAAAAACGTTTATTATATAATAAAATCAGAAACAAAACAATACAATAACAGTCATACAAATCATACAAATCATAGTCACAGTCGGCTTTACAAATTAACAAACTAAAAACTATATATACCTGATGATAGTACCCCTGGTACATACACTACCCCAGGTACCATTAACCTTGACTTGTACAAATCCCTCACCTGGATGACGTGCATTCACTAATCGTACTTCAAAGTTGGATTGTTCTACAAAACACATGTATCAATGTGTAAATAAACACAAAATTAATGAATTCAAGACAGCTGCTATGAAGTTTCCTAAAAAATTAAATGAAAATGATAGAAGTAGTTTGCTCCACAAAAATAAAATCTAAGAAGTCAGCCATCTTGAATTTGGCCAGCGAAAACAGTTATGTCAGCCAGATCTACATATCATATTGATCAATGGTTATAAAGTTTCATATAGATATATATTATACAGTGGAGAAGTGTCAGCTCAACAAACGGCTCACAGATCTATCAATAACCAACAGAACAGCCATAAAGAGATGTCAAACTTTTTCATAAAAAGCCAATGTGTCGTGTTGTGGCTGCCATCGGCACAGAGTGTAACAGACGACTTGTGATTCGATGATCAGGGGTTAAATTAATGGTCGGCTGAGCGGAAGAATGTCTGGATGTAGACTTTAACTTTTTAACTTTATAATGATATTCTGTGTGTGGTACCGGTATATAAAACCATTGGACGGGAGAATAAAAGCGTTACCCTTCTGGGGCCCGATAAAAAACTCTGTTCAAACCTTTTGTATTATAGCAGAAAGCTGCAGCATGTGATAACACGAAACAATCGCTGACGTTGTGTAGTTGTATGCCAGGACACATGTCTAGTCGATGTTCGGTACCAGTACAATCAGGACCACGCATCCAGCGTAGATCTCTCGTAGCGCCTGTCCTAACATCCTCATTGTAATATCTGTAAGGTAACTATACTGCTTTATAATGTGTAAATAAAAACTGCTTGTTTAACAATTTCAGTATCCAGACCTATCCCATTACTGTAATCCTAAATGCTTCAAATATTCCGGTATATAAATGGCTTTTGAACAAACAAATAAAATAGAATTCTAGGTTTAATCAATTCTAGGATAATCTAGAATTCTAGGTTCAATCAATTCTAGGTAAATCAATAATTCTAGTTTCAATCAATTCTAGGTTAATCCAGAATTCTAGGTTCAATCAATTCTAGGTTAATCCAGAATTCTAGATTCAATCAATTCTAGGTAAATCAATATTTCTAGTTTCAATCAATTCTAGGTTAATCTAGAATTCTAGGTTCAATCAATTCTAGGTTAATCCAGAATTCTAGATTTAATTAATTCTAGGTTAATCCAGAATTCTAGATTCAATCAATTCTAGGTTAATCAAGAATTCTAGGTTCAATCAATTCTAGGTTAATCCAGAATTCTAGATTTAATTAATTCTAGGTTAATCAAGAATTCTAGATTCAATCAATTGTAGATTAATCAAGCACCAATTGAAGATCATAATTATAAAAGAATAATTTACTTGTATGCGTATCCACCCTTAAATCCTCTCTGTCTACAGATCACACCAGCATCAGCGTCATCAAAGTTCTCCGCACACATATATCCCTTCACACCACCACGGACAATCAATACAGGTCCACTACCCATACCTGGTTTATACTCCTCTAGATCAACGTTAAAACCTGAAACACACGGCGTAACATGTCAATCAGTTTTGTTTTACTAGGTCTTACGCCATTTTTCACCAATGTTTTTATTATATACGGTAACCAACTCACCCAACCAGTTTTCCTAGGCTGTATCCTAACTAATGCACTTAGGATATTTGTTTCTTTCGATCGAATAGCGTTTATATCCCATGGACTAAGCGCTCAGGTAAATATTGAATTTCATCACAATAACATTTTAGTATTTGGCCTTACATGTTTATTATCATTTTAAGAGTAGAATGTGTCTTCTTTGATTTTAGATGTGTGAAATAATGACTGTTCTACTAGATCTACAAGTATAATTTCCATTGATATTTCACTGAAACAAGTTGGTTATACCATAATGTGCATGTTAGCACTACAAAGTAAATAGTAATGATTGTGTATGCACCGTGAAAAGTACCAGTCATTTAATATCAATATTCACCTTCTTCTGGCACCTCGTTAAAGCAGACGACTGATGCATAGTCCTCCGATCCAGACGTACATTGTGCATTATAGTTAGTACTACAGGAACTAAACTTTGTGTCGGCACGGTAACAGTTGATTCTAGAAACTCCGAGCGAATATTTCTGCTGACCAAACGCACTACAACATAACTTTTCTCCATAGAAATAACCCATAGATCGACACACCCAGGTTGCTGTCGGACTGTCGAACTCGTCATCACATAGTAAATGGTATGATCCATTAGCATACACCTTCACAACACCATAATTGTCTGCCTCATCTGTCAGCACTGAAATTATAATATTACAAACCTGAGAATACAACAAACATTGACCTAAGGTAATAATTCCAAGAACAGATCTTCATAATTTTATAGGACTGAACATCTTCAAACCCAATAAAAGCTATAACTTCTTCCAAAGTCATGTAAAGAAAACCTTTTATTAATCTGAAATGGCCATTAATTACGAAAGCGGGCGCAATGCATTATGGTACATCAGTCATAATTCGACTTTTTTTTTAAACTTGTGCATCCATTTCAGGTACTCCTTGCTTCTTCGTAGTTAGAGAAAGATCTGAATCCTTACTTGTTAATATGACTAACTCTGTGTACTTCATTGAACAAGGGTTAAAATTGGGAATTAAATCTTACCATTTCGTTTGCACTTAACGCCAGCATCACGTTTGTGGTCGAGACATGTTGACGGATAAACTTTCCAGCCTCTATTTGGACATGAGAAGAGAGTCTTCTCGTAGTTATCACACGTCATGCCTGTCATCACAACACTGCTGTTACCTCCACCGAAATATGACTTCTTAAACGCTTGGCCTCCTGGGTAACCAAGCTGGCGACATGTGACCTGGGCGTCGTACGTCGACCAATCGTAATCACAGATTGTACCTCTTGTATTATCATACACAACTTCCACACGTCCATAGTATGCCTTGTTATCTTCATTTACCAGCTCAATACGTATAGCTACAATAAATAGTATAATTATTATAATGAAAGATGTTTGCACACTTTTGTCCTTCATGAGTGTTTAATTGTTTTATCATCCTCATGGTTGGTGACTGGTGAGGCTTTTATGTTTAATTTTTTTTTTAAAATTTAAAGCATCCCACAACTTTGAATTGTTAACAGGAGTGTTAAAATATATTTCATAATGCTAATTACCAGCATTCGTGGCTGTTTCTAGTTAGGTATGCTATTTTTCTATTTCTAAAGTGATACAGAGTTCATTATTATTGTACAAAGTCTATTTTCAGGGTTTTTTTGCTCTATAATATCATACAAGAAACTGCAGCGAAAAACTTTAAATAAGTTTAAAATAAACTAATAAGTCATAGGCTGAATGTTAAATTGTTCATTTGTCTTATCAATGCATATAAAACAGTTCTGATTTATACACTCGATATATTGATGTGGGCAACTTACGTGTATCTGTTTCATGACATAGTACTCCTGCAGCCTTTAACGACATTGTACATTCTATAGGAACACTAGCATTCTTTGGACATCCAGCAAAGTCACTGTTTTTACTGATAAATGAAAAAGATGTAAAATGAAATTAGTGACAATACAAAACAAAATATTCAAACTTTTTTTTAAACATACATTTTTTTGTGTATTTTATTTCTTTTATCAAATTTCTGCTACATTTATACTGAGAAAACTTGTCTGCACCAATAAATTTTTGAACACCAAAATTCATCTATACACTCTCAAAGCCATTGATGTCTTAACTCTAGCGAAAGACTTTTCAGAATGACTCCTATATATATATGATGACACCCCTAAATAATTCCCCATTGATTCTGTTCAGTAGTATTACAAGTAACAACAAACATAGAAATATCTAATCTATTCCGTAGGAAATCTCTCTGTGGATCCACAGTGGATGCCATTGTTATTTCAGACAAATAAAATATATATATTGTACCTACGTACAATCATTTCGAATTGAAATACAGTCTAACTTGTATTAAGCAACCACCCTGGGGAAGGTCTGAAAACGGTCGCTTAATGGAATGGTTGTTTAACACAAATGTAAGAAACATTGAGTGTAATCATAGGGCATAGATAACACAATAATATTTATTGAACAGCTCCTGGTATAAATTACGAATATCCAATTAAGGCTGTCCGACTACTATTCAACTTCAATTTATAAACATTAGTATGTAAATAAGTTTGATAATGATTCTTACTTGTATGCATGTCTTCACAAGCATTTCAACTTATCATTTTAATAAACTTACTGATATATTACACAATGCAATTAATGTAAGTCAGTTTTGCTTGCACTCGAAGAAAAAAACGGTATAGATCGGGTTTTAGCCCAATGTAATGGACGGTGACAACAAGCTGATTGCACTAAAAGATACAACAATTAATCCGTAATAATTTGAGTAATCGGATTAAAATCATCTGTATGACATGCACTACGGACACAATTGTGATTATCAATGTTGTTAATTTGGGTCCAGTTAACAAAAGAAAAAATCTGAAGTGTGAACAAACAATGATTTATGATGAGGTATCAAGTAATTAACAACCTTTCACTACATACGACTAGTGATTAACAATTTTTTGGTCGCTTAATGCACTTTTACCAATCAATTAAAGTGCTTAAACAGTGGTCGCTGGTCGCGTAAGACAAAAGTCGCTTAATACAATAGACAAATAGAACAAATATGGTCGGGAGGAATAGAAACTGGTCGTTTAAGACAAAGGTTGCTTAATACGGGTGGTCGCTAGTACACGTTAGACTGTATGTAAATGAAGAAAGTTAGTAAACCAGTCAAGCATACCTTGAACTAACACATGCCACCTGAGTGAACCAGACTGTTTCTGTACGTGTATAGATCTCTGGTACACCGTATGCCACGCCTCCTTTATATCCCTTACTTCTACACAACACATCAGCATCAGCATCGTCCCATCCAGCATCACAGATCGTACCATTAATACCGTACTGTTCAACTACCACCTTACCATGCTTACCATTCTCAATGTAATATTTGGTACCTGTAAACAAACATGCATCTATTAACTATACATTTCATATAGGAGAAATCTAATGTACATTTATGCTGAACCTTTTGTGATAAGTATAGAATATTGTGAGCAATCTTATTTGCTTTTAATATATTCTGCAGATATATTTACAGGTATGTCATTGGTCAATTAAGTATGTCAAAATCATAATGCGTTTAAAATGTCATGCAGCATTTTGTGAAATGTATGCTACTAGTATATTGTGAGTAATTAGTTAAACATATTTCTAAGCATTTCATTAATCAATTAAGTAGGTCAATATCAAACTTGATACACATGTAGCTAGCAATTTGTATACTGTTTTTGTTTTATATCATTCATGCTCTGATGTTTCTATTGAATGCTGCCAAATGCTGTCAAAATTGTTATTAACTGTTTTCAATCAGCTAACATTGAAAAAAAAGAAAAGTAAACTTTAAAAATAAATAGCACTGTATTAGTACATGTACAATGTAATATAACAATATCTCTTACCTGGATTTAGGGTAGATTTGTAACATTGTACACTGGCATGGTTGTGTGTAGCTTTAGGACATATCCCCTTCTCATATGTACAATCAGCGTGAACGTCACGTCCGCCACCCTTACATGTCATGTTGGTATAAAACTTCCATAATGGTCTCACCCCTGAAATAATTAAAAACAAGTAATTAAGAATTGCAAGCAATACAGAAGTCCCCTACCGGTTTGCAGCCATTTTCAATGTTTCTGTTGCCATAGCAACCACAATTTTTGTCAGAATCAAAATATTTTTTAGACGTGCATAATCCCCTTATTGCCTCCTATCCAATATCAAGTTACATAAACCTAGCTTGGAAACTGTTTAAGTTATGACAGGATCCAGATTTAGGCATATTTTCACTCTTTCTGTAGCCATAGCAACCACAATTTTTGTCAGAATCAAAATATTTTTAGACGTGCATAATCCCCTTACAGCCCCCTATCCACATACCAAGTGGCATACACCTAGCTTAGAAACTGTTTGAGTTATGTCAGGATCAAGAATTTTTGACGGACGGACTGACGGACTGACAAAAACCGTAAGGGACTAAATCACCCCCAAAAACACTATGTGTATGGAAGTGTTACATGTGTTATTTCTTTTTAACTAGAAATGTGTCCATTAAACAGGGATGCCCCACATGCCATTAGACACCACCAGGAGCCATTATTCAATTTTTACTTGTTCAAAGCACTAATACTGGATAAATCTTAAAACCCCTTGATTGGTTGTTTAAAACAGAGCAAGAACATACCGACATAATGGCGGCTATTGCTACTTGTGGAGCACAAAAATGCATACATATTTATACATACCAAATGATCCAGGAGCAAGCACTAATGCTGAATCAAATCCCAGTTCTCTACACACAACCTCAGCATCTGATTGGTTGAAATTATCTCCACATACAGCCAACCAATCAGAACCATCGCCACTACCTGGAGGAGGTAATATCTCCACCTGTCCCGATATAATGTCCGGAAACTTCTTCCCACTCATCAGTCGTACTGTTATATAATCAGAAATAATATAAGGTTTTTTACATAAAATGTTGTCAGTGCCACAAAGGGTGATAACCCTGAAACACCTGATGATATGCACAATTAACCTTGGTACCAAGTATATCACGTTTCATTGAAATCCAACCGATGCTTCAGGAGAACAAGCGTTAGACAAACTTTGAAACATCCATCACCAGAAATAATTATAGAGTGTACCTCTGAAGCTCAATGGTTAGTGGGTTTGCCGTCTAATCTAGCGGACCGGGTTCAAATACGGGCGGAGCAACTCATATGCCAGCCTTATTTCAGCAGAACGCTGACTGGCAAATAAAGGCTATGCTCAGCATTTTAAATAGAATTGAGCAAACAAAAAACAAAATCGGAATGCAGTGGAGACACTTGAAAATTTCAGTGGGAGCATGCCCATGCATCCCCAAGCCTGATGCATATAATACATATTCAGTATTAAAATTGTGATCCTAGATCAAACTGTTTGTTGGTTTTTGATGAAAAGCATAATTATATAGGTCAAGAAACAGAACAAACCAATTTTTATTGCAATTAACACGTGGAAAGTGTGTGTATAAGCAGTCAAAACATGTGCAATTAATGTGCATTAAATCAGTCAAACACGTGCAAAGCATGAGCATAATCAGTCAAAGTATTAGCAAAGCATGTGCATAACCAGTTAAAACACATGCAAACCATGTGCATATTCAGTCAAACACGTGCAAAGCATGTGAATAATCAGTCAAAGTATGTGCAAAGCATGTGCATAATCAGTCAAAGTATGTGCAAAGCATGTGCATTATCAGTCAAAGTACGTACAAAGCATGTGCATAATCAGTCAAAGTATGTGCAAACTTAAGCATGAGCATATTCAGTCAAAGTATGTGCAAAGCATGTGCATAATCAGTCAAAGTATGTGCAAACTTAAGCATGAGCATATTCAGTCAAAGTATGTGCAAAGCATGTGCATAACCAGTCAAAGTATGTGCAAAGCATGAGCATATTCAGTCAAAGTATGTGCAAAGCATGTGCATAATCAGTCAAAGTATGTGCAAAGCATGTGCATAACCAGTCAAAGTATGTGCAAAGCATGTGCATAATCATTCAAAGTATGTGCAAAGCATGTGAATAATCAGTCAAAGTATGTGCAAAGCATGGGCATAATCAGTCAAAGTATGTGCAAAGCATGTGCATAATCAGTCAAAGTATGTGCAAAGCATGTGCATAATCAGTCAAAGTATGTGCAAAGCATGAGCATATTCAGTCAAAACACGTGCAAAGCATGTGCTTGATCAATTAAACACGTGCAAAGCATGTGTACAGCCAAAACACCAACATAAAGACTTGCAGGAAGGCACTTAACTAAACAATCATAAAGAGTACAAAGACCACAGAACCACCTAACATCTGGCAATAACATTTGTCCTATAATGCATGACTTTAGTCCTAACAAACTAGTCAATAATTGTTTAATGTAGTCCCTACCTTTTCCATAACAATAAACACCGACTTCATGGCTACCAACAAAACATTGTTTGTTGAGTACATTTCTCCACCCATTATTAGAACATTTCATCAATGATTTCTCTAATCCTGAACATTCAAAATTCTCTAACAAAACATCAGTTGATGAAGCAGGAAAATCTCTAAAAAAAACAATAAAATTACAGTAAGTGTTGGGAAATTTAGTAAAAATTACTTCATTTTAGAATACACCGACGCTCATATACATGTCCACAGAAAATAAGAGTTTCTGATCAATGAAATTTTCTAACTAGTAGTCAACAAAGTAGACTTAAATTATATGGAACATTTATCTCTGCTGAAATGATATTCCAACCAATGTAGACATAGAAAAAATAAGAACAAGCATTTCCACAGACACTTTTGCAACAGCTCATTTAACACATAACTAAAACATTTCGACAATATAAGATTTCTTTTAGAAGTGTAGATCTATTTAATGATACATAGAAATATAATACATCTACTCACAAGAACGGCTCTCCTTGTGTGAAATTAACATTTATTTCTCTGCAGACCACAGAAGCTTCAGTTGTTGTCCAATCAACATCACAGACAGATCCTGTGACGTCATCACTGCTAACCTGGACACGCCCATAGTTACTGCCACCATCGACCAGACTTATAGTAGGTGCTACCAATAGAAATAAGAACATGTCACACTATTTATTGTCAACGTTTAGAAAGAAAAGATTGACTTGTCTACATCTACACCAAGTCAAAAAGAGTTACTGTTATACCGTACTGTGACCAAGGTTCATAGCTGGTGTGACCACAATTTAAATTATTACAAGTATCATTCATTTTATTTTTCTATCACAAGGCTCCAAGTAACATCAGCGTGGAAAGCAGGTCTGTGTTTGTTAATAGTTTTAATTTCAGCATATCTACCACGCTTAAATGTAAATAATGTTGGAGATGAGACTGGCTGTCTTGCCCCATTCCCACAGTGTACAAACTCCTTCCTGATTCATTTGAGTCATGTCCTGTATACAGAAGAAGAAAAAGAAGAAATACAAAAACATGAAAATCTTACCTGATTCCTTGTAGCAGACGACTCCAGCTCTTTGAGAAGACTGACAAATAAAGTGTGGCATTATCCTACATTGCTTGAAATTGGTTTCATTTCCTAAACATTTAATCTCAGATACCAAGTTTGGCATTCCTTGTCTCTTGTAGTAATACACAGCCAATCCACCGAGAAAGTCTCGTCCCAGAGTACGACAATAAACCTCAGCCTCGGTATCAGTCCAACCGTCTGCGCAGATTTCTCCCCAAATATGGTTCAAGTAAACATCAACACGACCAAATGTTGGTTCTGCATTGTTTTCAACCAGTAGAAATTTGGGTCCTGAAAATTATGAAATTAGTGCAGTGTGAACAAATTGCAATGACTAACGATGGGAATTGCAAACAGCTGGACTGGCAATCGGTATATGTTATGTAACCAAGTATACGTTCAACCTGGCGGTGGGTTTTATAACACTGTTGGTGTACACTGTATTACTTATCTCTGGTCATTTAGTTGTATTTCCCTAATTCAATCATTTTCCGAAGATGAAAGTAGAATTCATTAAAATTAGTCCTGGAAATTAAACTTCAAGATGGAAGCAAACGATAGTTATAAGTTGGAAGTCCACAAACACATACATGTAGTTTGTATGCACTTTATTACAGTCAATTTCATAAAACAAATATTACCTTCGTCTGGTTGGTTTCCATGGCAACTGATAGAAACATAGTTATACTGCGAGGCTGAGCAAGCAATTTGTTTATTATAATCACAATCCATAATGGTTGATTCATTGCCCACACATTTGATAAATGGTCTTCCTAAATGTTTGTAATATTTCCCATACGCCCCTGGTGGTAAGAGCGTTCCGTTCTGATGGCCTAACTCCTTACAGATCCTTCTAGCATGTTCTGGTGTGAAACCATCGTTACAGAACCCCACCCACTTGTCATTCTCAATATATTCAACAATACCAGCATTCTCATCACCGTCTGTCAGCCGTACTGAAATATTAATACAATAAAACGTCGTTATATCGAGTAGTAATCAGGACAGGTTAAATGCTCGAGATAAACCAAGTGCTCGTAATAACCAAAGTGTCATTATATTGATGATGTAAACAAAAGTTTTTTCAATTTAGATTGTATAAAAAACTCGTTTAACGTCAATTAAAAGCGTAAAACTATAGCTATCCAGGGAGAAAAAGCTGAATCAGGGACTAGATCTCCGACGACACCCTCATTGCACTTAGGTGCACGGCTTACTAAACCGGCTTGGCAAACGTCTAATCAAACAAACGCATTGTTTTATTGCCTCTTTGCTAAAAAGTAGTAAAAAGCATTAAATCAACTTTCAAAATTAAGCAAACTATCACTTATAATTGGGTACAACTAACAAATGCTTCAAAGAGTCACATTTATACAGATGTTAGAAACTTGAATGTTTGCCGAACATTGCTAAATGTTTACAAATATAGAAAAGTTGGTTTCACTTTGTTTAATATTTCGACCAAAGGCCTACGGAAAACCTATGTAATTATGTTGACAAATGGTTTCCGTTGTTAAACAAACGACATATTCAGAAACGGAAAAAAGTGTGTAAACTTACTTTCTTTAAAACATGAGACGTGCGCACTGACCGTACACTGTTCCACACTCCTCTTCCACCCTGCAGATTTACACATGAAGATATCCCTCAGTGTATTACATATTAACCTGTCCATATAGTAAGGTGGAACATTAACATTACTTCCAGTAGCTGACTTCACCACACCATATGCATAACCTTTCTGTTGACAAACCTTCAAAATAAAATATGTTGCATGTATAGTCCAGTCATGATAAAAATCCAGTGATGCAGCGGTCGAGTCCACTATCACGGTGTAAAACCGATTATAAAGGCTTATACTGTATAAACAAATACAATTACAATGCTAAACTAACATACTAAACTTCGCTCTACCTGTTTAGACAATGGTTGTGGTTTTTTTGCGCACACATAAACTGCAACGTCACTGTCACAATATCCTAACTGGACTATATTGTCATTCAAAGATACGGTTCACCAATGTTAACATACTATTTTCGTTGTAATATGTTAGCACAAATTCACTGAGAAACTTTGGCAAACGGAAACATAACATACATGTACCTTTATTAACTGTCAAATCGTAAGTACGACACATGAGTATACAGAATACAAGTTAATAAATATAACCTAGTCATGGTAAACGTATAACGAAATCCTAACAAATGTTAACAATATGTATGGCTCACTTGTTTTTTATAGTACTATTTTTGTAGATATCTAATGGAATTATTACAACCTCTGACATAATTAATACTCAAAGGAGGTGCAATCTATTCACTGACATATGGTCATTTGGAAAGATAACTCTTCTTAAGACCATGTGAATTTTTCAAAAGTAGAGGGGTTCCGGAATAAATTATAAGCTTTAACAGATTTACTAAATGAACCACTTAAAAGATGTTGTGCCCTTTGCAAAAATAAATAGATTAGAGGCCAAACATTTGAAAACCCTGGCTTTTGATTGGACAAAAACGAAGGTTAAACCTAAAATAAGCTGGAATAGACATTACAACAAAGCAGATATAACCACGCCCTATCTTTTGTCGGATGTTATCTGTCGGATGTTTAAACAGATATTGTGCAGTGTTTACATACAAGGAAAGCGTCATTGTCCGTCCACTCGTCACTGCCACATATAGATCCAGGCACACCATCATACGTAATCTGTACCCGTCCGGTAGATGGTACTGTACCATTCACAATGTCCAACTGTACACCTAACAAACAAGATATAGAGAGACCAATGTGAATTCATTTCAAGTAATTATGGTTCTGACAAGTATAATAATGTGTACAATGATGGGTTATGCATGCACAAAAGTGGTATATGTGCTGTGCTGCGGCCGTACAAGGTCTCCACATACTGGCAACCAATATTGTTATATTTCATTCTACTGAGCTTTATACAGTCCGAAAGGACTCCAGGGTACTGTTTTATCAAAGCACTTACGAAAATCTTAAACTTACGCTCGGATTTAAATTCTTTATAACTTCTTGATACCTACAAATTGTGACAAAGAGCCGTTCGGTATTAATAACTATTAAGTCAATGAGCCTCTACAAACAATATTTGTCCCCAATGTGTAGGTTTTAAAGAATAATTAAGAATTTAAATTTGAACGTAAATTTACGATTTCCGTAAGTGCTTTGATAAAACAGTACCCTGCTCATTATCTGGAAGAAAAGGAGAAGAAGGGATTTATGGCACCTTGCTTCATGCTTCATGTTGTATTGTTGCATTTCATGCTCTATTGTTTCTGTAGAGTGCTACATTGTACCGTGATTCCCTTCCACATTTCTTATTATCTTTACGGTTTGTCCATTTTCTGATGTGTGAGAATAGGTTCAAATAGTTTAATGTGGTGTTCCTTTACATACAATTGACCAATGGAATTGCAACATTTTACGAACTTCTGAGATTGTCTGCATGTAAGCAAAGACACACAATTAACTACAATAATTTGAACACAAGACTTATATGTAACCTTTTTTTGTCTTCTATATATATTTTGAAATAATTTGAAAACGATTAATAAAATGAATTCAGAATTTATATTTTTAAAAGCTGTTGAAACTCGTGCATGACGATTGAGCAAGTTAGAAATCTGATCTTTTTACGGTCTAGTAAGATCCTTGCTCAGTACTAGGAAAAAGAAGAAGAAATCAATGTTAAATCATAATTCCAAATATGGTAATTTAGAGTATTTCGTGTGCTGTCTTACCTGTAGTTTTGTAGCAAAGAACATAAGCTGGACTGCAAGCAAACACGAGTGGCTCACCCCACTGAGTAAATGTACAGTTCTCAATGCTCGTCTCTGTACCCAAGCATGTAACACTCACTAACCAAGTTGGTATTTCGGGGCTAGATACAGGGCCAAAAGGGATCCCACCAATGAACCCTTGATCTAATTGTCTACATGTAACATTAGCGGCAGCTTCGTCCCATCGGTTGTTGCAAACCTGACCCCAGATACCACTATGTCGGACCTCCACACGACCCCAGTTAGTATCCCCATCTACCAACCGTATACCGAAATCTGCAAAGATAAATAAGAAACATTTCATTTATACAACAAGTGGACACAATAATTCAATAACAGATCAGCCAAGATCATCGTCATCTGAATGGTCATTCTAGTGTTGGTTTAGTCTCATGCATTTGTTTCCAACTGGTTTCTTTAACCAAAAGCATTAAGTATGAGATTCCTCGTTACATCTAATTAGCAAATATTATTAGTTTCTGCGATCACCTCAATATTACATGTAAATAAGAAGTTCCTAAAAGTTAACCTGAAAATTACCAGACGCATGTTACCAGTGTCAATCAGAATCGTGCAGGAAGTGTTTGTCTTGAATGCTTTGGGGTTTTACGTTTCCATGGAAAAATACTTCGTATTGTATACATGTACGTAGGAGGGAGGATTAAAAATTACGCGGAGATGATCATACAAATGTAACTGTTTCATTTTCAGCGTTAACGTATTAACACTGAATTAATACGCCGGTACTTTCTTTACTTTGACAAATTTAAATCGATGCTATTAATGTTTGTACTCACCCATGTTGACTTTCTCCTTGGTGACGTTGTGGCAGACGACAGACGCACGATGCGAGTAACTACACATTCCACGGTAACTAGCGTTAGCACATTCTGTTATATGTTCCTCTACACCAGAACATGTATACTTGAATGATTTGTCCACATTACTGTAATAAATATAATATGACGACAATTAGAAATCTGAGCAGGTGTGTGCATCATGTCACAGACGCTCAAAACGTCAAAACCTCTCCAATCAAAAATCCTCTCTTATTCGAAATTGAGGTCAGATCGAAGGGTGTTTGGATTAGGGGGTTTCGTTTGTATGTAAACGCGGTCAACAATTAAACCAGTGTGTTGACGACGCATGTGCATCAAGAACAAAGGACAAATGCAACACTGTATATTATGTCCATATTGTCTGACAGATTCCCCAAAGGACTGCATTTGAGTTTGTCATTATATTACCGAATATATACTACAGCATAACTGCAATAGAATGCAGGTACATATACCCAAATCGCAAAAAAGTAAATCAGTCCAATTTGTCGTTTTTATTTATTCAAAATAAAGATACAAAATAAAAAAATGTTGGTTTAAAAACTTAAAGACCAAGTTCCCATATTTTCTTGTTTCTTACCTGAAATCAGCAGGTCCTAGAGAGGAGCAACATTCAGCTACACCATAAACATAGCCAAGTTCCTTACATACGATAGTAGCGCTAACATCGGTCCAGTTTGTATCACAGGCATCTCCCCATTTATAGTCATACATCACTTGTACGGCGCCTACATTGCCGGGGTTATACTGGGACTGTAGACGTACTGTAAGTACATATAATTATAAACTGGGTATTGTGCATGAGTGAGTGTACGCTCCACACAGCGCTTTGATTTCACAATATCGTTCTTAAGAAACGTGTAGATCTAGAGAAACAGAATTTTCGGGTGAGGCAAATGGAGAGAAAAGTGTGTGTAATATTATTGTACAAGTAACATGATAAGGATCTTTATTACAACTATCATTACCGTAACTGAACATTCATTATAATATTGATGTTATATGTATGTAACTGATGGGCAAAATGCCATATGTTTCCAAATGAACCATATTGAATAGTTATACATCACCTTGATAATACCTACAGGAGCTAAACCGGGATTCTAATTGCATATGCGAGCTATAACATACTAGTCAGTGAATAGACAGGTAAATTTGTATTGACACCAAGGGCGCATTCGTAACGGTGTTCCGCACATTCCGGACAGTGGAACACACTTACGAACAAACCGGAACACTATTCGGAACATGTTCTTTCTGTGCCCGCCACAGAGGTGGTGCAGCCAGAACAGTCACGTGATTACAGCAAGAACAATGGTCGCTTGTGTCTTAAAATAGAATATAATAAATTTATTTTCCAATTATGGGGCATTGCGGGCAAACAGTCACGTTCAAATATATCATTATGCATATTTTTTTCCCAATATTACGGCTGCAACTACAATTTCAGTCGTCTTAAACATTTTACTTTCTGTTCCGTTTTGTTCGTAAGGTGTTTGGAGTAGAACATTCGGCACACTGTACAGGACAGTTCAGTTTTGTTCGTAAGTTGTTCGGAGTAGAACATCCCGCACATGTGCGGAACAGACGCTACGAACATGCCCCAAATACTCGACACTAACTCTCACTTAAAGAGTGTAACTCAATTTATAATGCTTAGCCATCAATTAGTGCTGGACTAAACATAATCGAGACCATTGGAATTAGTGAGAGGGACCATCACTAGTTCATAACATAAAGCCTAGGTCTCACTAAGCATTTTTTGCCTCGGCGATGTACTTCAGATTGAAATTAATGAGCTATCAGCACATTGGGATCCGGTTAAACTGTTGGTCTAGGCACTCAATGGGAAACTTCGTGGAAGTCATGAGACAGTTTGTGATATCGGAAGGAATTGTGATGAATCGGGTGGTATACACTATCAGGAGAACATCGCCGATGCTAAATTCCTCAGTGGGACCTAGGCTTTATGCGGGCTAATATGATATGACACGGAACTAGATGCTTATCTTTATATGTTTGAAAAAATTAAAGACGAAGGGAAGGCGTTGTTCAATTACGTACGTAAGTTACGGAACGCCACTTATAATAATTTCGAAGCATTTGTCTACATAAACAATGCGTATTTCATGATGATGAATTTAAATAAAAGTAAGTACTTTTTCTATTGAAACGTTTCTCACGTAATGACAAATGGCAACTATTTTGTTAGCGTACATCAATTGTATCACATACTATTTGAAGTCAATTGTGTCTTCTAACGACAATGACGCGTTTGTTTATATTTATTCAATGTCAAACTCAATACCGTTTTAACAATTTAAACAATGCAATTTTCAAAACCAATGAATCTTAAACACGTCATTCTTCATATACAAAAACCTGTACTCGCATACACGTGTACTGCCATTATAATTATTATGAAAGCAACAATAGTTAACTGGTATAATTCGTTGGCATACTAGTACCGGAAAACCTTCAATGGTATTAAAATATCCAATTAATGCCAATTAAAGCCATAATATCCAGAAAGAGGATACATACTCCCTGATGTATCTAATATTGCATGCATATTATTTGTATCATTATAGGGAACTTATCTGGAAAGGTATATAATTATTTAGTATGTATATTGTCCGCCGCCTTGTTTATGGACAATGCAGCATCTAACGATATCAGAACGTACATCTTATGTTACCTGTTTATTGTAAATAACTGATGAATTTGACAAATAAGGCTGTAGGTAAAAAAATATAGGTTTGACAATTGTATGACGGTGACCAAATCCGCCTCGGAAATTAAAGGTGGCCGTTTACATCCCAGGCGGCAACATACCAAATCGTTTAACAATGGTACTGCTACATATCCTTTGCTTTATGCGCAGGGTATATGAGGGTAGTTCCAGATAACTGCTGGTTTGTCCGGTGACTTGGTAGTCTACATTTGACTGAAATACTGTGGACCGTTGAGACATAAAAAATATTTTAAATTAAAGTGAATTGAAATATATACCGATAGGTGCCTATTTTAAAACGAATTAATAAGCCATCGACGTTTTATTTGGCAGGGGAAAACCAAACACGTAAAATAGAATTGCCTTATGAAAGATATTGGAGTATATGCATGAAATCTTATAACATTCAATTCAACCATATGATCGTTTAATTGTACGGTGATTCAGGTTACTAATCATAGGGTAGTTGTGAGAAATCGTAGAAAAGATGGAGACTTGGTATTGTAATTGCATTTCTGTAAAATCACAAAATTTCGAGTGTTTTAAATTTCGTGGATTTGATAAAAAGCATTTTCGTGGGTTCGTTGATATATAGTGAAAGGATATTCCTATGTTCTGTATTCTGGTGGTCGATTAATTGAGGGGATTATATTTCGTGGTCGAGATAAACAACGACATCAACAAAAATTTAACACCCTCGAAAATTAATGAGTTTGCAGTATTTCAACAATAATCTCATATCCACTGAGATGGCTGTAAAGTAACCAGACTATTAGAATAACAATTGACTTAGAATTCTAACCATTCAAAGATGTTTTAGTTTTAAGTGAGATTGGTAACAACTTGCCTCACATCTCGAGTTAACCAATTGTCGAATACCTCGAGTTAACCAATTGTCGAATACCTCGAGTTAACCAATTGTCGAATACCTCGAGTTATTAATTATTTATTTACTTGTATTGTTGTGATATATTGTCGAATACCTCGAGTTATCGATTATTTATTAACCCGTATTGTTGTGTCAGATTGTCGAATACATCGAGTTATCGATTATTTATTTACCTGTGTTGTTGTGACAGATGTCGAATACACCGAGTTATCGATTTTCATTTACCTGTATTGTTAGAAGTGTCATATTGTCGAATACCTCGAGTTACAGTCCAGTTAGGATATTGTAAGAGTGGCGTTGCCGTTTATGTGTACACAATATATTACAATCATTGTCTGAACAGGTAGATCGAATATAATATGTTAGTTTAGCATTGAAATTATAGCTGTCTGTATAAGCCTTGACGATATGTTTTACACCGTAATAGTGGACTCGACCACTGCGTCTATCTATTCTTACCCTGACTGGACCATAGCGAGTATTCATTTACCTGTATTATTGTGGCAGATGGTACCGACGTCCTCATGATGATAACAGTTGTGTCTCCCCCAGCCACTGTTCACACACTGACCTAAGGTGGTCTCTGATCCGTTACACATCACCTCATCCAGCCAGATCGGCATCGTCTTAGCACCGGACCCATACACACCGTTAGCAGTCCCTTCCTATAATATACACAATACTGGTTACATTAAGGCATTCATCAAAATTGTTTTGTTAACATATATAACCCTTTTAATGGACCTGTTTTTTGTCAAAGTACGTCTGTGTGTAAACAGTATAGACATCAATATTAAGCTTACGCTCATAATAAATTCTTTATTATTTTTGTACAACTACGAATTGGGGACATATATGGTTTGTAAGAGTTCATTAACTGAAAATATGGTTAATATTGCAGATCCCTTTATGCAATTTATTGTTGTCCAGGAACTGTAAAGAATTTAAATTTGTACCTAAGTTTAAGTTTTCGGTAAGTGCTTTGATAAAACAGCACCCTGGCACTTACATGTAAATGTTAAACGTTTGTTAGGGGCTTGCAGAATGGGTTATATTTTGGCATCATACGAGTATCAATCATCAATATAAGTACTTCAAATCTGACCATAAACTAGCGCGGTGTACCCATGCATGGCGGCTATCTTGTCAGGTCAAACACCCGTCATCACAAATACGGTCTTACAAAACCCCCAAATATTTGTACTACTTCTATACCCCGGATAAACAGTTTACCAAGAGTGCATATGAACCAAATTTCGTGTTAATAATGATCAGGATAAAACTGGACTAATTCTATCAGCGTACATAATCCGGACACCTCAATGAATGAACTTTTCACGTCCCTATAACTGGACCATACTGGCGCTAACCACGTTATTTGGGTGTCAGTAGAACAGACAGTCTCTTATGTGGGGTGTCATTTACCTTTGATATTATTGTTAAATACTGTAATCACATGACATCTCTGCCTAATTTGTGGAAATATGAAGAATAGATGAACACGTTAAACGAGGGGAAGCCATGCAATATGTTTTTGTTCACAGACACATGAACTTTGGTAGACTGTAACAGTATAATGCAGTATACGACATGTAATATCGCTCGCTTACAATGAGAAGGTCGTAAGTATAAAATCTATACTTTGAGAAAACAAGAAAAAATGTCTGAACACTACTCTTTACTTAATGTATGGAAAACAAGCTTTTTCAACTTCAGGTTGGTCAACATGATTGTCATGAAAAGGCTCACCAGAAGCGCCTTGTGATGCAGATTCAAATATACATGAGTCTTATAAGGCCGTAAGTCTCACTTACGACCTTCTCATTCTAAGCCAGCGAATATGTATCTCACCTAAACATGTGACGAACTATTACTATCAGAATGGAACCCCACAACGGCATGGATTACATATAGTATCTAGTACATGTATATCAAAACATTGTATTGTGTTTGGGGACACTGTGATCGAGAGGATAACGCATCAAGGGGTTCCTGATCGATATTTGGTCATTTCTGAAAAGCTTTTCAATGTTTCCCATCCAACACTAAAGATGAAATTGTTGGTAAACTAGAGCCAATGAGTATATTTGGAAAGATTTAGGGTATCGCACCAAGAACCCTTATATTGCAAACGTGACTCTTCTCTTATATTATAACAACACTAAATGTACGAAAACCGAGTTTATGAACCAGAGTATACTTACTCCCCAGAGGTAGCCAAGTTGTCGGCATATCACAGTAGCTGCTTTGTTATCGACTTCAAACTGATCATTACATATCGTTCCCCATGGATTATCATTGACGTTACCATCACCACTTCTAATCTCTACACGACCTTGTGAACTATCGGGACCATCTACCAACCGGATCTCAACCGCTGAAATATGACAACACATATCGTGAGAGAAACAATAATAACAACATCACTATGTACTCGTATATGATTTAAAGATGCAACGAATGTTTAGTCTTGTTTGTGTAACAGATCCGGTTTCTGGTCCGGTTTAAGTATTTGCTGGTATTGTATCCACTCAGTCGGTTGGATCTGAGTGGTTACATAGTAATTTACACTGCTATATTATAACCGATGGTGTGTTGAGTATTGTGGTGGTCTCCTTGTGTAGATCGTATAGTGGTAGTATGTACAATAAACTCAATATAATCAACACTGACTAACTATAGTAAGAACAACACCAAGTTAAGTGAACAGTACATTTGTTTCATTCAAGGTTTTACTGAAGACGCGTTTTTTTAAATTTTCAGTTTCAGAAAGAACTTTAACATCTTTTGTCTGCACATGTGCTTATTTCCTTTGCCGACATCAGAATGTAAGTGTTTGATAAATACTTTTTTGAACACCCTGTACATGAACAACGACAGGTTAATGTAATCAGTTTGACTGAAATTAATCAATAACCTATGTAAACTTGCACTTCGTATTATGTTTTACTTTCGAGAGCAAGTAACAGGCTCGAAAAAAATTACGCACAAAACTATTTTCTCCGAAAGAAAGATGAGAAGCAGATTGATTCAGGTAAAATCACGCGTAATATGGTTAATGTATATTAGTCATGTTATTTTTTCGAGCGTACATTAGGAAATGCTAGATGATTTATCCTTGAACATGAAAAAAACAGCAGTTTACGCGTGTATAGTGGAATATTTTAGCTCACTTAATCACTGAAATATGTATGTATATCAATCAATCATGTATCATCAAGATGGTTGAACGTTATGCTGGTAGTCCTTGTTACCATCTATCAACACAAATACATACCACGACCACAAACAGGACATACCGGTAGCTCGTCAGGATGTTGAAAAATCCCCCGTAATATTTTCCGGTGAAACATGAGTTTTTTTAATATTTTTTTTTTATGATTTGCGCAACCACAAAAGCACGCATTATTTACATCTATGATAATGCATATGTTTGGGTGTAAGTATTGGTGGTATGGTTACTTTTGTTCATGCCGTAGCCACAGGTAACTATATCGTTGATGGAGAATATTTTAACAATAATACAACGAATATTTATTTCATGTATACATTGGACAATGTGTCCATATATATTCTTTATTCCGTCTCATTTATGTACATACATATAACATACGACATAATATAAGCAGAACAGATCAAATGTACATAACCATTCTGTTATGAATTATAAGAGACAATTATCAATCTTAAAATAATCTGATTATCATAAAATCACTATATACTATGACTAACTTGTACTATGAACTGTCCTATAAACAGTGCTATATCATTATTTATAAACAATAAACATTAATTTATATACAAAATTAAAACTAAGAGAATGTTTTTAATACGATGACGTAAGATATGATACATGCACAAGTACAGAAATTTATTAATAACATGTTATTTTCTTATCAATGATACAGTTAGCCTTGATCGAAGCCAAATAATTTATACTTGATTTATTTGCAGCAACTACTGCAAGTCGAACATTTCCTATTTACATTTTTTGTAATTCCGATGCAAATACTCATAAGCAACCAATTCATTTTACCCTTGATTAAAACAGATATTGTTCAAAATAGCATTCGATGGTTTCATTATTTGATCACAAATAACACTTTCTCGGATATAAATAATTAAATAAAGTTAGTGGAAGCGATTGTATAATGTGATTTGCGATATTGAACAAACGTGTACATCCAACGTAAGTCCCTCTCTAGACAAATTACGTCTCCACTTCCGACCGACGTATAAAAGGCGTTGTCAGGAAAAATCCTCACAAATGGTCACGTGATTAAGTTTCACTTATATTTTCAGCTGGCTAGACTGAAAACTACATTTCAGTTTGATGCCTAATAATTTATCTTCGATCTAAGCAAAATGAGAGATGCCCGCCCAGGATCGTCAATGGCAGAATTCATTAGATCGACAATAACGAGTCTAGTCAAATGATTTTAAAATCACTCGGTAAATCATTGATATGTTGGTACATTCATCATTTGTGTCCAAATTAAGATGACTTGTCAATGTATATTACACTATTGCTTTAAACTATTTAATTTTCTGTCCGATTTGTATAAGTTTGTAAATAATGATCATTCTATTCCGTACCTACACAGTCACCATAGTGACGCCAAATGATGAATCGTCAAACATCGGCTAGTACCGATTTCTTCCAATATTAAACTATATTGCAACGCACAAAGTGATCAGAATTGGCAATGATAGATTTATGTCCCGGAGTGTGGTCCATGCAAACATTATAAGTGTTTACATCTGTCAAACTTCTAACCTAATACGTCTATAGGCACATTGTCTGGTTACCAAAATGAACAAGGCATTGTGTATATTCGTGTTAGTCAAATAAAACATCTATAAGGGGTGTACAGTAAATCGAGTAGTTTGCTAATAATTTTCTTCCGTGGCGTCACATGATCATGAAGTTTTGTAATAACCATTACATGTTCTATTTTTATAGGAATCAGAGATCGAAAATATTCTGATATGCATTTGATACATAGTATCCGTGATTGACCAACCCCATGTACGCGCATGCGGCGAAACACATATAACGCGTGTTTATCCGATAGGCTTGTCCAAAAGTCGCCCCATACTTGACTTCAGTGTAGTTATCATTTATAATTACCTCCCTTTATGGCTAATTATGCACATAATTCGAAGTCCGCAGTGTGTCGTTCATTGCGGAGTGAGTATATAGGCTTGCTTGAAATATCCATTTCTGGGGATGTGGATGGTTTGTTCTGTGTCTGACTCTTGCGTGGATGGCTTGGCGCTGTCGTCGTTTCTGTGTGGCTTTTGATTGTCTGTGCGCTACAGTATTTGTAATTCTCAAGTTTTCATTTCATTTAGTTATGTCTTTATGCTGTCATCACAGTAAATTTCAAAAGAAAATGGCACTGCTTTTTGAAGAAATACCAATGTGTTAAATTACATGGATCCCAATAAAATCAGAGATACAACATGTCATGTCGTTTGCCTCCGTAGCTCAATGGTGAGCGCGCTTGCCCTATAATTTTGCGATCCGGGTTCAAATACGGGTGGAGGTTCTCATATGCCTGCCATATTTCAGCACAAAGCTGAAAATAAAGGCTATGCTGGGCTTTATTTTTTTTAAATACAGTTAGTCAGGTTACAAGTACAATTGTGTACAGACATGTTTGTTTGTGATGTTCGTCTTTTGGCAAATAATCATATCCATGTGATATCCAATGTGACTGTGATTTATCTACAAAATAATTACGTAAACCCTTGGCTATTGTAGGGCGGTAGGGGCCATCACTACGTAAAAATACAAAAAAATAGTCCAATGAAACATTCATTTTGTCACGTGACTTCTTGAAGTGATGGTGTGGTTTGGTTTGGGGGGAAATAGTTCGATGCATACTAGTATTTGTAAATCTGGAAGTAACATCAATGTTTAGACGGAGATTATAATAGAGTTAGTGCCAAACTAGTGTAAACAATAATTGAAACATAATTATGTTACTAAAGCAACACGTGACCATGCCAACACTGACGCTCTACACGTGACCATGCCAACACTGACCCTCTACACGCGACCATGCCAACACTGACCCTCTACACGTGACCATGCCAACACTGACCCTCTACACGTGACCATGCCAACACTGACCCTCTACACGTGACTATGCCAACACTGACCCTCTATACGTGACCATGCCAACACTGACGCTCTACATGCGACCATGCCAACACTGACGCTCTATTTCATAATAAGTCTGTATTTTTATTGTTTCTGACATTTTCTCTCACAATGTCGAGATGTATGCCGTGTAACACCATGAAACATATTGTCTTTCTGACATTGTAATATACTAGTTAATCATAAGATGATAACCTGATAGCACGGAGAATTTGACGTGATCCTGACCTTGATGTATGAATATATTACAAGGTTCTTGTGTTACATATATACATTTTCGCAATCAAAACGTGCACTATCGGAGCTTTAGATTTAGATTTAGACTTTCCGTGTATTGCAACATACAACCGGGATTATAAATATAGACAATATATCAGCTGTTAAATTATGCTAATAGAAGATCCCGAGTCAAACTCTCCGTACTAATCCAACAATGCAGCTGTGAGGTAGTTAGTCTCTACATCTTTTAACGTGAGTGAAATGTGAGTGGTCCCGTTACATTATAAATTATTTACACTTTACCAAACATTTGACACAGCAATCTGACGTTTGACTTGACTTCTAACGTTGTTAAAGTTATTAAATTTATTATTTAGCGTATTAAAAGTTACTAAACTTGACGTATTGACACAAACATTCATCGTTAAAGAACCTGTCTTTATTAGGTCACATGAGCGAGAATTCAACCAACGAATCAGAGGAAGGTATTTAGTCAAATATCTTTTAAGTAACACAAGGTCGAAACTTCTGGCAGCCTGACCATATAACCTAGGTGGTGGTCTCGACAAGCTTATGGTTCCCTTGTGTCTCCACTCTCTACTACTCCCTATATACCATCGGTTCGGATACAAACGTCCTTATACGCTGAATCGTATAGTCTTCCAATAAGTATTCCAATACGTCATACAGTGATCGGAAATCACAGATGCTTTTGCTCACAATAAGTCATACAAGCTGAATTGCATTTTATCCCAATAAGTCATACAGTGATTTTGTTTATACGCTGTGATATGTGGAATAAACACCGACCTTACTACTCTGAGTATAGTTGTAGCAGTGTATCATTTCACAGCAGTTTAACAATGGTTTATCGAGTGTGTTTTTGGTGCATTTAAAAGATTAATGAGATGTCATACAACCAAATCGTGTCGAAGTTAACATTATATATGTGGTAGCAATGAGAAAAAAGTGTGTCATACAAAAGTTTCAAATATACTCTAACTGAAACGTCATGTCCCCTCAGTGGAATAAGTAATACTAAGTGTCTGTTAAACAAGACACATCGGTAATATCAAATTAAAGCTAATTTTCTTCACAATAAGACAAATTATGAATAATAGTAATAATATTTTGAATAAAATTCACATTTAACAAAACAAATGGTTCACTCATGCAATGAGACATGTAGTTGCTAGTACATATAGTAACTATGCTCATCCAGTAAATTCACCGTTTGCCTGCACTGCTGTTTGACATTGTTTTGTTTCGTAGAATTAATTTAGGCTGTAAATTAAATATTACAATCATGCAATTCCAGTCGGATAATGCTACAAGTCACAATGCACGCATTACTCGATAACTTTAATTAATTCAATTAATGCGTTGTGAAACTGTGTCAAAACATCGTGCAGCCTAACAGTGCATTGTCACGAAACTAGGAGACACTGTGTGGTTGCATTTTTTTCTTTCAGGAAAATGCTATTTGTTTTGTTAAATGAGATTTTGATTCAACATGTGCGTGGTTTTATCTCATAGTCACCATCTTAAAGTGAATAAAATTAGCTATTAATTTGATGTACTGCTTTCTGTGTTTTATTAGCCAAAACTTCATGATGGGGACAAGACTTTTGAAGGAGGATATATAAACGCTTTCTGCAAACGGTTTTTCAATGCCAATGGCGGCATAAAATACAGGGGAGATAACTGCAGTAAATAACAGGTGATTATAAAACCTATTTCAACCCGTATGGCATCTGGACATAGCACATCTTACAATTAAAACACGATAAATGAATGGAAATATCTCACCATAATTCACCAACATTAGGAAACAGCAACAGTAAAAACTGAACTAATTTAAAACTGCTAATTGTTTATAAATGACATTTAATTGTTTTCTTTCAAACTCATAAAGAATTCGGGTTTTAAATACCACTGTACTCGAAATACTTACAAAAACTTTTGGATTCACCTTCTAATGCACGCGGAAAATTACGAATCTTCTTAACACGTTTTTGGTGGGGATGGATGAACCATAAATTATGAATTGCCATTTCTTAATGTTGCATGATGAACTAAACATACGACTGATGACGTGCTAGCCTAGAACTAGTTTTAACTGACACGAATTGCTTACTATGTTTATGAGGTAATATATGCCGAGATCAAAGGTGTTTGTTAAATGTTCACAGCCATGAATGAATGTTATTTTCAAATTTTAACATTATGTAACTTTAATCTAAGCTGTACGAGTGTTATAGAGAGATTATTTAAGACCTGATCTTGACAGAGTTTCGCTGCCAAACGACAATGTTAACATACTTTGTAGTACATATATGTGTGTACGAGTTAAGTAACCAGTTTTCGAGGACCTCTTTTAGCAATTCAGTCGTTCAGCAACCCTTTGACATTTAATTCCCCCCTGGTCATTGGGCTACCAAGGAAAACCTGCGTTCTAATCTTCATGTGAAGACTATTTCTCTCCTGGGCAAGTGCAGCTAACATCGAAAATATCCATACGCCATCACAGGTACTAATCCACACCTTGGTGGAATGGAGCAGTATGGGTTATTCTTATTCAAATACGAACTAGCTTACAAGATATCGCTTTTTTCTTTGTCAGACGTCATACTTTTGACAATGTCCATATACGACGTAATTCAACTGATGTATTCCGAAACTTCAGACTATCTAGACTATAACTAACTAAAAACATGTTGATTTTTTCATAGTCATAGTAGTGAATGCATTAGTTGAATAACTGCCTCCAGATACCATATGTGCGCGTAGAGACACGCATATCGTTTAAATTTCTAAATTCAAATCACCAATAGTGTTTTCGTGTTCACAAATAAACATACGTTCATCAGGAAGGATTACATCTCTCTAATACTGACTGACAAATACTGATTGTATATCTTTAAGTGTTGTTGTTGCTTCTTTGTTTCTACGAACAGGACGTAAGCTAGCATTGTCGTGGTTAAGTACACTGTTTGATTGATTGATGGTTTCATCTACACACCACACGTGATAACAACATAAACAATATGTAACATATCAATATTTCCCATACAATTATGTATCTGATTAGTATACAATATTAGTACACAGTAAGTATTCGCTCACACATTCATGATTGACACAAGCTTTTTACAATATAATTTTACTGATGTAGTAACCAATAGTATCAACTGTATTAAAGTTTATATAATGTATGTACATCACTGTACTGTCGCGGTTTTTCCGAACAATTCAAGATATTGTTTTGCGAGAATTTTGAATTCGCGTCATTTAGAGTGTCCAATTGGCGATTGAGTGGTGTCGAAAAAGTGAGAACGTAAACGTAGAAATGCGTTTGTCAACAGTAAAAGTAAAGTACATGTACAAAACTGTATATGAAAAGATTTTTGTTTTGGATTGCTAGACATTAATGCAAGACAGAGGAGCAAAGACAATACCATATACCGTGATGATATACTGTAAATATGTCCCAAATGGATCGAGGGAGCACGAAAGGTACATGTACATCCTTGTGGACCAAGCGGTGAGAAGATGCCAGTAACCTATAGAACACGATGCAGTTCATTACGACACACATTTTTACAGATGATATAAACGGCCATAGAAGGTGGAACGCAGAAGAAGATGCCACCTGAATTTTTTTTCATTTCACAATTTCACCATATCCACATAGGAAAGTTTGAACAATATGTGACTGACCATGTGACTGACCACAAACTGCTGATACTGATTGAGTGATTTATGAAGACGATGACCAGCTGATGTGGTCATGTCGGGGGGGGGGGGATACCAGAACAAAACAACATAATCCACATACCTGTATGTTGTAAACAAGACGTACTCGATGTAAACACGTGTATTGACAATGATTGATTCACGTGAAGATTCATTTCCCTAAATTGTAACATGATCTTTGTGAAACATTTCGTCGCCTTCTTACAAATTGCAGTTAGTAGTACATTTGTATTTTCATGTTTTGAGAAATCATCGTATAAAGTTCTGATGAAAAATACTTTTCAGAGTCATACGTCGTTTTGGAATTGGTGTTTGAAGCACTTAGATAAGTTCTACAAGAACAGAACTCATATTTATAAGTATACATGTATATCATATGTATAATAGTGTCTAGCTTGGAAAGAAAAGGAACATTATATTAAAACCTCAATTTTGACATAAATGACTTTTGTCCATGTAAGGCACGAAACACGAACGACTTACAAAAGAACGGAATACAAATTGCTAGCTCTGCATGAAAGTAGTTCTGAACTTGACTTAAAGATAAGGACAACCAATCAGATCACACTATATTAAACTATTGGTCAGTAACAGGCGATATGATTGGCTATCCTTATTCTCCAATCAAATAAGATCAATATATAAATACTTTTATTGTCATTTTAGGTTTGATAATTATTATTGCTGATGATTTAGAAACCAGGTCTAATAAAACAGGTACACATAATTCTTTGTTGAAATGTGAAACTTGGGGATTAGAACTGAAGCTTTAAAATCAGAAAGGGGAGCAGCACTCTGTCTTCACAGAAACATCAATAATTCTACGTTAGATGATTAATACCATATTTGGTAAAATATTCATTCGTACTTCTTTAGTGTCAATATCGTGATGTTGTAAAAGTCATTAGACAACACTCCATGTTTGATTCATAAACAACAGACATGATCAAAATATCATGAAACACAAACATTTCATATTCTAGTCAAAACAACCAAGTAATCCTCACGTGAAAGTCGTAGGTAGCGATGCCAAGTTATTAAAAAAGTAAAAAAATAATCATGAAATAATTGGGCCTGTGAGTTAGATGGAAGCGAATATAAGTTTAAATACTCGCCAGCTTCGAGTGAGAACGTCCCCTGGCCCCATATTAGCTAGAAAAGTATGTAAAAAACGAGGAGCGTTAAAGAAGTTCTTGGAAAAGTGATCTGGAATCGTTATCGCGATATTGTTTGAAACGTATATACTGTAGACTTACATACTTATATCAATGTGACGGTTATGTGATAAATGTTAATGTAAATATTTTTATAAATAAAGCAATACAATATCAAAACCATATAATCCTATAACGTTTGGTTATTTAATGAAATGGAATTTTCGATACATAATATCAACAGTTGCTGTTAATTCACCCCTAGTAAATCCTGTGTGATTCATTTAAATGCCGAATTAAGACCTTACAATGAAAGACTAGCCAGTCCATTGTTTTGACCATACTCAGACCTTGAAATTGTCATCCAGGGCACGATATAACTATGTTATTTGTTATATGTACAAAACAAAAACATGGAAATCTGGTTTAAGGAAACATCGATCTCACTTTACCCATGAGATGTACTAAAGCTTAACTCCCATATGTCCATAACATACACTGTAAAAATATACCGTATTCAACCTTTATAGTAAAACCTGTGAGATTAATTCAACCAAACTACGTCTTTTACAGTGCTTTAGCCAACCAGTTCAATGTTATGGTCATACTAAGACATTGGCATTGTTGTTTATCAAGGGAACTACATAACTATGTATTGGTCTGCGACTGCTTAACGTTGTTCTTTGTAATATGTATAAAACAAAACATGGAAATCTGGTTTAAGGACGCGTCGAGTTCAACATGAATATGTACGTAAATTCAAAAACATAAGTACATATACTCGTATAGTTATGTGTTGTTTATCCCCTCGGAGAAAAAGACCGATTTTACTAAACTGAACTGAAAATGGTCAAAACAGAAGTTTCCTTCCTTGGGGTAATGTACAAGAAGTCAATAGCGAACGACGACATGACCAATGGAGAAATGAAAGAAAAGGCACTAAAACGTAAAGCGAGGCTGGATAATGTATATCACACCACACTTAAGATGAAGCCATTCTACTCGACATGCACCAAAACAACCTTATTATAATTAATGTATTTATTTTGACTAGATAGATCTTTAACACGTGATCAGCATTCACGAATTGTTCATAGTCAACACATGCAACAGTCATACCATATAGTGTGCTAGTTTACAATAAACTTTTCTCTGTTGTGAATTTTCCAAACACGATATTTTGACTTTTGTTTATAAACAATTAATATATAAGCCAAACATCTCCTATACTGTTTTTAGATTAGTTATGACAATGAGTCAAGTGTGTTTCTATCATGCACTAGATGCGAGTAGTTCAAGATTGCGTTCGATTGACTATGTCTTTTATTACCAGTACTAGCGGTCAATTACCCCGAAGGGAGGGGTGGAAGTAGGACAGTGAATAAGTTCACAATAAATGTTCTATCAACTAATTTCGTATCGACATCAAGTTTGAACTACATTAAATGGCGACACCAGGTTTTTATAAACGCACATGTAATACTCGTGACAATAGGTGCAAGTATTTAAATACTGGGATATCGTCTGATGGATCACTTGGTTACGGTAAATAAATATTTGACAGATTGCTCCGAGTTTAATGCTAATAAGCAAATGCTTGAAATGAAATCAAACATTTCTAGAAAAACAATGCATCGTTAACGATATATACAGTATTACACAATAACATAGGAATGTAAGCTACAAGACGGAAACAACATTGATTGATCAATTGTTGATAATATGCCTGTGTTGATATGCATATCGCATCAGTATGTACATTGTTAAACCAAGACGGAAAATAAATGGGCAACATACATCCCGGTATTACGTGGCTTACGCCGCCAAGTCGCGCGCCGTTGTTATGAAACAGTCACTTAATAACAACTTTCTGATCACCTCGGTCTTTATGCATTGGGAACGTAGCTGGACTTTTAACTTAGACTAATCACTTTGGCGTATCCCAGAACATATACACGAGGTATATTTACCGGAGACAAACGGAAATGGACGAGCTTTCACGATAATGGTACATAAAGGACAAATATTCATTATTACTTCATTAAATAATATTAGTTCATTCAAAATGATTTTAACAAGACATGCGCTTTAATTAACCGGTTTAGTTTATATAAATGGGGCGTTCGGCATATCACTACAATGTACACAATGACATACATATCGAATGATACATTTTATTGCTATAATACACGACATTAATTGTCTCATTAAAATATACATATTATAAGTGCATATAGAGGAAGGGCGAGTTAGGACTAGGTGCTCCTGTATGATTGGATTGGTCACATGGTCAGCAACAATTTGGCGTTAATTGACATTTGATTGAAATTTGAAACAAATGCATCGATTTATAATTGGTAACCACATCGATGTTAAATTGCGAACAATTGAGAGTTCACAAAGTCAATATGACTGAGGCCCACGGTCTCAAAGCTCGTGTGAAAACTTGATTGATTAATTAATTAAGGGTGCAGAGTGTGCCACTCCGTCAGGCCATTTTGTAGGTTTCCAGAATACAGATCACTAGTTCTGAATGAATGGTACCTTTCTAAGATCCCAGTGAAACTAAAATTTGAGGATATGTGTATAGTTTGCGACTATGGTGGGATTCGAACATATACGGAATGGCGTCATCGCCTAGTACAAATGCAAAGTATATGAACGCATACCCTGACTAGTGTACGAGTAGTTATGTGGACAACTAAACAAATAGATGACATGCTCTAAAGGTCCCATGTTTACATTCAATGTAGGGAAGTACATGGCTCGAAGTGGGAACTGTCACTGTTTTCTGATTAAAACTCGCCACATGATAGTCAGAGTTCGGACATATTCACACTATGTCATATTAAACAGGTTGGTTGTATGAACTGTGAATATAAGGTCTCAAGCTGGACTACTCTTTCAGGAATAACAAATCCATCTCACGTACTGAATCATATTGTCGCAAATTACCGAACCCAGTCGTTTAACACTAGAACCTGTGTATTGTCATCTTGTCTACCGAGTGCTTTCCTTTTTTAAATATCGTTTGTTGAAGTTTCACTGGTCAACATTATTTTAGTCATATGGAGACAACCTAGTCGCAGTATCGTGACACCGGAGGACGAACAAGCAGCAACATGGAACTACGCTTAGTTTCCAGCAAGGGAGATATACCAGTACCATGTTAACGACTTTTTGTATATCATCTGTGTGCGTGTACACGCACCCTCTCTTTTAAATATAATTTTTATGTTGCTAAATAATGTCATTTTGTTGCGTCATTGTATCAATTGTGTATTGTATTTTGATGTTCTCGTGGGTCATGTGGCCTTTGAATTTGAAATAAACTTCTTCTTCCTCTTCTATATCGCAGCCTGGGATCGAATACGAGATCTCTCACACTCCAAACGGACGCTCTATGTCACTGTAGGCTATTGAGGCGCCGATGCGGACGCTCTATGTCACTGTAGGCTATTGAGGCGCCGAGGCGGACGCTCTATGTCACTGTAGGCTATTGAGGCGCCGAGGTGGACGCTCTATGTCACTGTAGGCTATTGAGGCGCCGAGGCGGGCGCTCTATGTCACTGTAGGCTATTGAGGCGCCGAGGCGGGCGCTCTATGTCACTGTAGGCTATTGAGGCGCCGAGGCGGACGCTCTATGTCACTGTAGGCTATTGAGGCGCCGAGGCGGACGCTCTATGTCACTGTAGGCTATTGAGGCGCCGAGGCGGACGCTCTATGTCAATGTAGGCTTTTGAGGCGCCGAGGTGGACGCTCTATGTCACTGTAGGCTATTGAGGCGCCGAGGCGGACGTGTTTCAACTGAAGATGTTAATACAACTATGTGCTAATCAACCAGATTGACCCTATAATTGATTACCACTTATTAATTAATAATTACAATCATGCGTGTATACTTTGGATATACGCTTGCATTAGTGATCCGCAGGTCCGTGTAAAGTCGATGTAATAACCGTCAATATAGATAGAATATGTCGTATATAAAATACATGTAAGTCGTGACCTTTCACTATATACCATCTATAAAACATAAACACTCACTAAATGTCAATGTATATAATGAGGTACGTGTAATTAGTATTGTCATAATCATTAATGTTGTGTTTCAATTATAATTACGTGTACATATACATATAACTGTTACTGTTATTTGATATGACGTGTTATCACTTGTCGAGTGGTGTTTTTGTTGGTCTTACTTTGCTACCAAGATTGTTGGTCTTACTTTGCTACCAAGATTGTTGGTCTTACTTTGCTACCAAGATTGTTGGTCTTACTTTGCTACCAAGATTGTTGGTCTTACTTTGCTACCAAGATTGTTGGTCTTACTTTGCTACCAAGATTGTTGGTATTACTTTGCTACCAAGATTGTCGTGCTTACTATAGCTGATGCCATTGATATAATCGTTAATGTTGTGTTTCAATTTCAATAGTGTTCTAGTAAATTTATACCATAACTCCAGTTAAGGTTGTTTCCCGTGGTGCCATATTTTATATTAAGCTGAAAAGCCCATGATCAGTAAAATAATACACAATTACATAGATATTGGCGGACAAGTTTTACAAAAATGATCAATGGTGTTTTGTCGCTTGTCTAGTGGTGTGATTGTTGGTCTTGGTCTCCTAAGAAGAGCGTTGTTGTCACAGTGACTGATGCCATTGGTATTATGTTGTTTCTGTAATTGTATGTAGATGTAATTATTTAGGCCTTTCGGTCAAGGATAACCCATGAAAGTGCAAGCACTTATTTCCAATGGGGTCCTGTTTCTGACGTAGTGTTGTCTATAACATATATTGTTGGTGATTATTATTTGTATTGTTGTTATTCATTGCCGATGTCAATTTATGCATTTAAATACGTATATAAGAGAACATGGTGGTAGCAGTTGCTGTATAATTGTTGCATCGATTGTATTCCAACTCCTGTAATATTTCAGTTTATTGCAGGAGTTGGAATACAATCGATGCAACAGTTATACAACAAGTAATGATATCTTTGATTGATTATTTATGTTTGAATATTAGTATGTGGGCAATAAGTTCAAGTAGCTCAAGTAACGGTATACATGTAGATGTTGTTATGGTAACAGGATTCTGTCCGTAACATGTACAAAGTAACCCTATCTATGGACGACTGATTAAAAACTGTTTTCACTTGGTTGGAATGTCGTTACGAGCGACCCAAGGCTTGAATAGCAAGCGTGTATCATAAAATTAACATATTGAACATTGATGATTTATGTGTGCCAGCTAGTAAATGTGCATTAATTGGTTTTTAATTAAACAACATGCCCAAAATGTTACATATAGAGTAGGTAACATTAAACATGTCCACTGTGTGATAGGTGCAGTATTTCTATACATTGTATGATACCATTTTGTATTGTGGTATCAAGTACATTGTCAGTGCGTTTTTGGAGGTGTTGGGTGTTGGGGTTAGGTTGGTATGTGTTGATTATGGGTTTAAGGGGTGAGGCTAGGGAAAGGGATGGTGTATAGAGTGTTTCCGCGACAATGTTCCAGTAATAAAAATGACTTTTAAATGTACTATGACACAGAGCAAAATGGTCAAAAAGCTAACATGTTATATACGCATTTTGAACGCCAAAGAGCGCATGTTATTGTGAATTTCCCGAGGTTGCACCACCGTGGCCAGTTCCATGCATTTTGATACACATTTATATTAGTTCCTTTAAAGAGAATAACATACTATATTTGATGCTGAAATTAAACTATTTGTTAAAAAAAACAGATGGAAAATAAATAAAACAAAGTTGAACAAGTGCAACAAACGAGCAAAATATAACCTTGTGCCTTGGTATATACTTCGTCATATTTATAACGATAATTTTATGACGTACATATGAACGGCAATAAGTGTGATCCATCAAAGTAAAGCAGTACACCAAATTGTGTGGAACGCCGCAACTGCCTCATGTGACCGTTGTTTCATTATATATGTTGGCTACATCAATATATGTGGCTGTTGTATCATTATATGTGTTGGCTACATCAATATATGTGACCGTTGTATCATTATATATGTTGGCTACGTCAATATATGTGACCGTTGTGTCATTAAATGTGTTGGCTACATCAATATATGTGACCGTTGTGTCATTATATGTGTTGGCTACATCAACATATGTGACCGATGTTGCATTATATGCGCTGGCTACATCAATATATGTGACCGTTGTATCATTATATGCGTAGGCTACATCAACATATTTTTATGTGACCGTTGTTCCATTTTATGCATTGGCTACATCAGTATAGTTATGTGACTTTTGTATCATTACATCATGTAATGATGCAACCAACACATATAATGATAAAACGGTCACATATACTGATGTAGCCAACACACATAATGATAAAAACGGCCATATAAGGCAGTTGTGGCGTTCCATAAGATTATGTATAATGTATTATATCAGTAAATAGACGGCTTATATAGATACAAACACCACGCACCATTAATCACATACAGTGTGTCGGTAGTTAGGGAAAACGCATAAAACATGTAACTACATGTGTTGTTATGATAACTCAGACGGGTCCATGTAAATCTAAAGAGAAGTTGTCATGGCGTCGCGTCCATTCACATTATCTAGGTCCATGTAAATCTACTGAAGAGAAGTTGTCATGGCGTCGCGTCCATTCACATTATCTAGGTCCATGTAAATCTACTGAAGAGAAGTTGTCATGGCGTCGCGTCCATTCACATTATCTAGGTCCATGTAAATCTACTGAAGAGAAGTTGTCATGGCGTCGCGTCCATTCACATTATCTAGGTCCATGTAAATCTAAAGAGAAGTTGTCATGGCGTCGCGTCCATTCACATTATCTAGGTCCATGTAAATCTAAAGAGAAGTTGTCATGGCGTCGCGTCCATTCACATTATCTAGGTCCATGTAAATCAAAAGAGAAGCAAAACCGTTCTAGTTGTGGTCTAACGTTTCCAACAGTTTACTAGTACTTGTAGAGCTATGGTGCCTGTGTTTATCGAAGTGTAATAGAACTCGCAGTGACAAAGACGCATACAAGGATCATGTAAATCAAAGAAGCAACCCTGTTTTATTTGTGGTCTTACGTTCCCAACGGCATAATTGCAGAACTATGGTGCCAGTGTATATCAAGGTGTTATAATATACGTGCGTCACAGATACATTCACACTGACGCAGTGTCATGACGTCACATCCAGACATACTTCTTTTCGGAAATAAAACGACATTGCCACCACACTCAGTCACATTGACTGAACAAAACACATGTATATATGAACCATTATAATACCAATTGGAAGGAGTTCTCATTCAGAGTATCGTGCTGTTTTCACCACCCTTGCTAACCCACACACTGAACCGGACCGACGTCCTGATGACTCCTGAATAAGCCCATCTCCTGGCTTTTCGTTTGACACCAATCCCGACCGACTAGGTTGTCCGGGAAAGCTGACACAGGGCGTGTTAAGGCCGAGCTTCGGCGAGCGGCTTTTTCGGCTGAATTTCCCTTCGATCAAAGTCTCCAAACAAGATGACATTTACGAAATTACTAATAGCCAAGTAAAGGAAAATAGCCAACTTAAAGACTGCAATGAATTAAGTCTACTTTAGTTTTGAATCTGTGTTCAATCGATCTTGTTCATTATTCAGTGACAACGTAAGTGGGCATTCGTGGGTATGGACAACGGTTAGGCCGGATCAGACAAAATAAGAACTTAAAAGCAATATACGTGGTTGCAATTGTATTTACATAAAAATGTTTTTGACAGACATCGTTTGCGGTGTGGAGACAGTATATAGACAGTGATGGGACATTTGCCTCAATAAACTCCCGATCGGATTATGTCGGCTTTGTACAATGAATGATGCAATGGAAAAGTCCTTCAGTGTTACGATTACATAAACCTAATACTAAAGGTTAACAAACAGGGACTAGTATCCACAAAGCATCTTAGTGGAAAACTCAAATATTTGACTCAAGTTTAAATAGTGAAACAGTCGTATTTTCAACAAACTGAAGTTTAACACAAGTTTTCTTAGTTATTATTGGAGCTTTTAACCTATGCAAAAAAATGTATGATTGTCATGTTTAGCGGACATACATAAGGATTATTTACGTTTTTTACTATGATGCTTTGTGAATACCAGCCCATGATATATTCTATTGTTCAGATGTCCGAAAAAAAGTTGAAAGGTTATTTTGATCAATATGTCCTTTAAAATGTTTTGTCGGCCATCAACTTGAAGGTCTATAATTACAAAGTACGTCAATGATCGCTGTAAGTTAGTGAATTTGAATATTTTAGTAACGCCCCCCGGGGCTGATAGAGGCAGTGTATGTATAGTGGTGACTACTGTCCACACATGTCAGGGTATTTTGACACATTGATATATATCATGTCTTAAATTTACTATAAAATTGTCTACTTATGAAATCAAAATTTTCAAAAAAGTCCATTAATGAAAAATTGTTGATTTTATCAATGAGTAATCTGATCAGTTAACGGACGGTGATTAATGTAAGGTTGAGCGCGTGTCACGAGACCATTGTCCGAGTGTCCAGTTTGTTTGAATTGTTTACGTTTAATTTTCACCCATAAGGACTCATTTATCCATTAAAGGCAATGTAAGGGCATGTCCATGTATGTCCAGCGTTCAATGAACGTATTGTGTCCGTCTCTCAAGTTTCCATAAATCATGTTCTCCAACCTCGTACACACAAAACCCTTTAAATTCCCTTTAATTGTCCAAACTCATTATTTGAAAAGAAAAATTAGCATATTGTAAACTTAAACGTATCACATTCTTCTTAAGTTTGGATCTTTGTGCATAAAACTGAACACTATATACATGCACAGTATGGCGTACCGATAAGGTCATAACTCGTATCTGCTACATGCATGTACGAGTGTTGACCCTAACCGTACTCCATAGTACAGAGGACTGATTACTACATATAATTATGTATATATTACTGACCACAAATACATGTTCATCACTTCATAGTATACTAGTATCTAGCCTGCCATGTTTAGAATATTCACTACCTATTATAACGATGCAATCAGACATATTAACGTGGTTTTGAGTTTTGACAGTCATATGTTGACTTGTTATATAGTTCATTCATTAAGTCTTTGAACATGAACCACATATAGTTCTGATTATTTAGCAAAAACTCCAATAAAACCAACAGAAACACACAGAAACGTTCAACAATTAACAATAGGCCAATATCATACTACAGTACACCAATTATTTCAACAGCAAAAATGCCTACTGTATAATACTGTATTCGTTTTATTGACTACTTGTACATGTAAATAATGTATGCAGTTTTAAATGATGTATTATGATGAAGTATTAGAATGTCTGTATAATTGTTCGTGCTTCTTAGAACTTATATACTAGTAACAAGAAATATGTCGATATTTAACAAACAGGCTTGATAAACCGTGAATACAGCCTCTGTAGAGCAACACAATATCGGGGCTGCAAATATGTGTCGTTGTTTAGAGGTTGTTTGCTGTACAGATGTTAAATGTATGGTAAATATCGGTTTAGGGAAATCTATGTGTTGTTATAGAGAGGTTGTAGCTCTATAGAGGTTAAAATTATAGCAAATATCGGCTTGAAGGAATTGGCGCTGTTATAATATATATAGAGGTTGTTGCTGTACAGAGGGTCGCTCTGGAGAGGTTGTAATAAAACTGCTATAGGTATCATTTATACAAAAACTGATAAGGTCCTTGTATCACTTAGATCGATTAAGATATATAATCGATTAATCTATAATTGATTGACTGAATTAATTAGCATTGCAACAGCATGATTAAACAAGTGGATAAAACAAACGTATACAACAAACGTGTATAATAGATACATTTATTTATCATTGTAATACATACATTGTGATCAAAGGTCAAATTTCATTTAGACCTAATTATCGATTATGTTGGATTTTAAAATCGACTTGGCCTATTTTAAATACGTGTCACGCTAGTATTATTGTTTCGGCTTTAGGTGTTTAAGTCGGCTAAGTTTAGCTTTAATGCGATTGTGTTTAAATCAGCCATGAACATTGCTTGCAAAAAACAGGACAAAAGACGCTGACATTCGAATTACGTAAACCAAGTAGCTAAAGCATCTGTTTAACAAGGATAATGGTGTATTCTGTACCTTAACAGGCTTTTAAAACAACAATACAGGGGTCAACTTTTATGTTGAGTGGCTTAACTTCAAACCTGAGATCAGTTTATATCTAAGACCATACATTCTTGAAACCGACCTCAAAAAGTCCATATAAGTGGTGATTCGAGTCGAATTTTCCGGAAATACTTTTAACTGATGTTACGTATTATAGTAAAAGTAAGTAAGCCTATCAAAAAACGTTCAGTGTCAGCGTCAAAATTTAATGATTGACATGTTGACATACAAGTTACGTTCCTGTTATCTTCTTTTCTTAAAGTAAAGGTAATTGTAGCCACGACTTATGTTTGATGGTTTTAGCACGTGCTATACTGTATACGAAAGCAACTGTTGCATAATTAGATTTATCACATAAGAAATTACAATAGCCAAAATATTGGGTTATGTAAAACCTAGTACATATGTACTCGTCACGACGTTCCGAAGACTTCAAAATGTTTATTTCACCAATTAATCGTTATCACTGCATTTGCGTTTTTCCAGTAGCACGATGTTTGAGAGTTTTCTGAGATGATTACGCGCCAAATGAACTTAAAGAGATACGTAAGAACCACGTGCTATATCATGTGACTAACGTGTAGTAGTAGTACATGTGATCGCAACAAGCCGTACCTGATCGCAACAAGCCGTACGTGATCGCAACAAGCCATACTGTTGGTCTGCTGATATGTTTAACTGTATTAAAGTAATCACAACCATGCACAAGCGAATAATAAATTATTATGTGTTTGTTATATTTTAGAGGAAGATGACATGTCCAGTATACGCGTGACTTCAAGCATATGTTGTATCTAGACATTGAATCAAGGTAAGTATAATTGTATACAACAATCTATATTTGATCAACTTACCTTTCGGCATGGGATAAACTTTCACCGACAATGAACTCTCCAGCCAGACACAACATACCAGCAGTAACATCCATGAGAAAGCAGACATTTCCTGTTACTTTATAATATCACAATTTACAGTACAAAAAATATCACTTCATTATATCCGTCGGGAAAAACTGGTTTCGTTTCACTTTTTACAGGTTTAAACCGACACAATAAACACTTTCACCATGTAGGCCTAATAATAGTTTTAATTACTCCTTGTTTAGATATATCAAAAGCTTTGACCTGGTAAAATCCACACTGGACACAATCCAAAACACATTACTACTAATTTTTAGCGCAGTTTACTTACTACACGCGAAACTTTTAAGTCTTGGCTAAAAACAGATAAAAACCAAAACAATACAACACTTCTCCACGCAAACAGCTTAATATTTAAACCATTTCCTTTAACGCCGAATTAGTTATTTATTTACTCACACAAACTTTACAATAATCGAACAGTAGAATGTCGAATGTATATATGCATAGTATCCGTCATTATTTTGACAAGCGGCTCAGGTACAGTGGACGATAATGATTAAATAATGACAATACGTCCTAGCTATACGTCACACTCCAATGGGCAGACGACAATTTTCACCACGCGGATCATGCAAAAAAGCGCTTGATTGTAGAAACATACATAAGGCCATTCCATATTTTATTTTTGTTTAGCGCCAACTGCTTTTCGCAAAACTTTTCTACCCTCCAGAAAAAACATAAACCTATTATGAACTACAAATGTATACAATTTAATTTCGCGCGCGGCTAACGCCTATCGACTGCTGTGTTACTATTAAGTCAAACTGATCCTATTCAATGTAATGGGCAATGGGTAGATGTTTTGCTCTGGATTTGCGCATGCAATTTCCCTTATTGAGCAAAAAATAAAGAGCATCGCCTACGAGTGCTGGACGCTCCACTTTCGCGTACTTGATAGTACCATTGTTCATCTGTCAGTGAAAATCTTAAGAGTAACAAGGACATATAACTCATAAATATAGGTCACAGGGTTACCAGCCTTGTCAGTATAGACTCCACTTGTTTTGGTAAATAACTATGTTGAGTTGTAAATGGATCCTTTTTTTAGTCTTTGAGAAATTGACATTTTCGTGGGAAAAATCAAAGTCAGAAAAGGGGAATTAATCTTATAAAATTCTGTAAAGAGTTGTTTCCTCTCGTCAGTAGATGTAGGTCATAACATTCCACAAGTGTATCGACTTTCAAGTTGAAAGCTTTGATAGTGTTTGAGAAAATTCAGTTTATATGTACAATTTGCCACTATTTCCATGTACTAAGTCCAAACAAGGGCAGATAACTCTATAATTATAGGTCACAGAGTTACCATCCTTGTCAGTATGGAATCCCCTTGTGATGGTGAATAACTATCTTGAGTTTCAAGTGGATACCTCTGATAATCTTGAGAAAATGACACGGACAATAAACTTAAACAACATAGACGCACACGATCCCGTTACGACAATAGCTCGACTTATTTTCTTCGAAAAGTCGAGCTAAAAAATGTTGTTGTTTTTTCTTTTATGAGCGCAAACCCTACCAGCCCGGGGACGCAAACCAGAATTTGTAATTTGGATGGCCTAAGTTGTTGAGACACGTACATCATAGTAAACTATGTTCATATCATGGTTGTAATGAGTCCGTCGGTTTCGCTGTCACCTATAAAAATAGGTGATCATTTCATGTCACACACACTGACAAGGTACACTATTTTTGCTATGGACGCCTCAGTATGGACGCTCCATGTATCACAGCTTATAAACCAAATCACTGTATGACTTATTGAGATACTTTACAATTCAATTGTATGACTTATTGAGATACTTTACAATTCAACTGTATGACTTATTGTGATTAAAAACATCTGTGGTTTCCGATCACTGTATGACTTATTGCAAGACTATATAATTCAACATGTACGCCTTATTGCGATAACCGGAAGTTGACTCATTTATACACTGTGTGTTTAGGTAAGAGTTTGATAAACGATTTCTTCAAGGAGTTTTAACCTAAAGGAACGAAGTAAATGTGGTTACAAATCCTTGAAGAAAGCGTTCCACGACTTAGTGTTTGCTCCGCCCACACTAGTTAAAACCCCATGCAACACGTGGTTTACGTGCCTCGATATTGTTCTACACATGGACAATTTGCACGAGAAAAGCGTGTATAATGACCAAATGGATGATTTCATTTTATAAGGGATGTTCTTCAATTAAGCGTGCGTTTTAGGAATTCACTTTTTGCCGATTACACCCATTCATATTAAATGGTTAAAACAAACGCCGTTCACCTGAACGTGGCTTCACAACAATGCACGATCTACTTGCACATACGCAGTGGCTTCAACTTACTTCATGGTGAAGACGCATTTTTGTGAAAATAGAACGTCCTTCAGGGATTATAAGAAGACGGAAATCAAGCCACTCATTGTTTTTATTATTATACAATATTTATTTAGCCCTTTTTGATGTATATACATGTACACGTTCAAAAGTGTTGTTACAATCGCGATTAAGACATGGTTAAAACAATATACATAAATTATACAACTACGGACACATTTATAAATCAGCGCATCAACCACTCATTTGTGCAAACAGGTAAAATACACAATACAGAATGTTCAGTCCATCTAAGACAACGCTAATATTCTTTTTTGGTCGACAAAATCTAGCAAACACAGAGTATATGTAAGGTAGTCAACCGATATGATAACACGATCACTACAGGGGGTGCCCGGGTTGTATAGTCCTCAACTTTGGTTAACACTTTTAATGAGCATGATTTCTATTGTTGTGATTTAAGTCCCATCAATCTGGTATTTCAGTTATTTTAAAACTTCATCGAGTCTAGTGATCTAGACCTAGTCCTCGTCATGCTAGTGGTCAGTCTTGGAACAAACAAGGAAGATATGTTGGCACTAGTTTTGGTGAATCATGTGATATGGCGGTCTAGGATCGAACCTTCATCCTCCTCATGGGTCCTACAATTTCGTAATTTAATTCGTAAATCCGTTGGTGCTAATAATTAACTGTTACTGTTATTTGGTGAAAATATTAAAACTGCCCTGCGTTCAAGGAAAAAATACGTGACGCACGTTTCGTACCTGTAACGTAACCTGGTACGCAAACGGTACGAAATGTTTCGTACCTGGTGAAACGTGCGCACGTTATTTTTCCTTGAACGTAGGGCTGATTTCAGTGTTTGCTTTGTGGACCAATTATCGTGCTAGATTTACGTCGTCTAAACTCCGAGGAACGTTCTACACAATGCGTCTCCACCAAGAACTAATTTAAAGCCACTGCGCATGTGCAAATAGACCGTTGCTCTTCGTGACATGTTTATGAATGAATGAACGTAATCTTTAGAGTAAACCTTCAACGGGTCGCGAGTTGCACGAGTATCCAGTGTTACAGCTATTACGCATCTATTTTTAGAAACTCCAATATACTCTCGAAATTAAGATTCATAAAAACTTCTGATAATCAATTCATATATATTTTTCATTTCATGAAATAGATACACTATACTCGTGTTATTAAAATTGTTTCAATGTTTAAAATGTGTTATTTGAACTTATTTCCTTCAGAAAATTACGGTCGTTTTCATTAACGAGGGAGGTTATTGTACCAGCTAATTAGCCACTCAATTTCAGCGTGGAATTATGTTCAATGTCAAATGGGTGAAAATGGAATGCGCGCAGTTAAATAGTGCGGGATATTATCGTATTTAGAATCTACGCTACGCACTCGTGATTTAATTGTTCCGCATCCTAACTCCTGCCGTGTTTTATTCACCGACAAATACAGGGTGTCCAAAAAGAAAGTATACAGTTTCAGTGTCTATCTATCAAACCTGTTAATTCTGCTATCGCAACGAAAATTTGCACATGTGTAAATAAAAGATGAAAGTTTTTTCTGTGACCAATTTTAAGATTATAACCCGGATATTTTTTAGAAAAATGTCAATTTTCTAAAATTACCTTATTTTGTCTGTGACGTCATTTTGTAGTAATTACCGACGTTTTCACGATTCATGTCACCTTCTTACATTTCCCTTCTTGCACTCGTTATTTGAAACTATCTATTACATTTGCACATGTGTCTTACCTGATCTTCTAACCTTCTCTTTTGATGTTCCTCAGCAGCATAGATGTGTCCGTTGGCTTTAGAGTGTACCTTAGCGATAAGATAGGACAATAGAAAAGAAATAAACTCAACCCGTTACATGTCTTTGTTAAACCAGCTCATTCCTAAACACCACAGGTGATTTATTGTTTGGAATGATACATTGCGAATTCTTCTTGTGGGGCTATGTGAAAACGCTAGTGTACAGCACAAAGCCAACAGACACGTCTCTGCTCACGAGAAACATCAAAAGAGAAGGTAAGAAGATCAGTTTAGACACATGTGCAAATGTTATCAATAGTTTAAAAGAAGTGCTAGACGGAAAACGTAAGAAGGGTGGACATCTTAAGAACGTCATAAATTACTGAATAGACGTCACGGGCAAAATAAGGTAATTTCAGTAAATTTACATTTTTCTAAAAATTATCCAAGTTATAATCTTAAAACTGGTCCCAGAAAAAACTTACATCTTTTGTCTACACATGTGTTAATTTTCTTCACGATAGCAGAATGAAGATAGTTTATAAATATACACTGAAACTGTATACTTTCTTTTTGGACACCCTGTACGCGAACATATTTTTATTTCTTAAGGTGATTCCCAATTCTTTAATTTTTCTGTACAAGAGGTATCAAACACTGGATTTTTATGAAGAACAGACTCATGATAGTGATTGTGCAAACCCATAACAGTTTTGCTCGGATAGATTTTAAGATATTTTTTATTATGGGGAAACCCCCTAAAAACTGATATTTGCATTTTACCGTAAAAGTTTGGCAATTTATTTCATGAAACTTGGCATGCACGAAATTTCGTATATATACGGAATCACACGATATAATGTTTGTTTTAGAATACCCATGTTATATGTATTTTTAAATGATATTTTAAAAATATGCGATTTTTCAGTTTTAAGTTATACAAAAAAATAGTTGAACAACATACTGTTTTCGTACATGCAACCAGTAGAGTAACTATTATAGAAGTTTTATCCCAAATTTCATGGCAGTTGCTCGGCTAGATTTTTTTTCATTGACAGTTTAGTGATTTCGGAAATGTCAAAAACCAGGTGAGTTTACAAAATACATCAACGTTTTGAATACGTTGTATCCAGTTTTCGCGATAATGTGTTTTTGAAAAAAATGTGTACATTTAAAGATAAGCCCAGTTTTAGCTATATGCTCTTTTGCATTAGCTAGTCTATATTCTTACGAAATAAATGCCAAGAACCTTCCTCTAATGTAGTCGGGATGCTTGCTAAACAAATATTAAAACTTGGATACAACTTTGTGTGGGCGCATTTTAAAACGTTTCACATACGTTATAGCTAGTATTCGCGAGTATTGATGTTTCAATGTTTGGAATAAACGGTATTTAAATTTCAGCCAAACCTTTATTTCGCAAGCTTATTATAGAATAGTATAGTATAGTAATAACTATACAGTAAATTCGCGATTTTAAGACATGAGAACATGCTGACGAATCAATTTTTAATTTTTCGTACTATTTCATCGTGGTAGTCGGACGCTTTCAATACGTCTTATTTACACCGATTTCTAAATTTCCGCTCAAATGAAGAGTTAGGAATCACCTTAAATAAACGAACGCACGATTTCCCGTTAGCAGAACAGAAGTGATTGGCGGAGTTTATATGCTCGAAGATAATGTTGTCCAACATTATATTACTGTATATGCAAATTTGCAGAAAATTACAGTTTTAAAGGAGCACGGTGATCTATGCGTTGTTCTGTTGTGTTGTTTTCGCCTGTCTTGTATTATGCATTGTTTGTTCTCGTGGGCTTTCCGCCGATCGTTTTATATTTTGTAATTTTGGGTGTGCGGGATGAACCTAAATAACTGGGAAACGTAACAACCCGTAAATAATAATTGCGCAACAATCATAAACAAAATATGACGTTTATAACAACCTCATATTCAACTTGGTATTAATTAGTAAATCCCCCGTCGCTCATTAATTACCCAATCTTAATATATCAAACCTCACAGCATGACTCATCCTAGATATGATCACGACTTGTCGTGTCTTTCTATTGTTTAAAGTTTCAATAAAAACACGAAATAAACATATTAATTAAACAGATGCAATGTTAACTTCCATCAGGTCACGTGATGCTTTATGTCGTCACGTGATGGTTTATATCCAATCGTTAAAGCTCGGCCATTTACGTTTGTCACCGGTAATGCAGAAAAGACCGGGGTAATCAAAATGGGTTTATATCGTCACGTGCCATGGAACGCAAAAGGTTTAAAGACTAAAAAGGTGTTATTGCGAAATAAAACTCACGTTTATGTGACAGTAACACTACGAATTGTGAAATAGTAGAGTATTGCAAATAAAGAATACAACATGCGAGATTTATTGCATGCATGCGCTATTACTTTAGAAGAAAACATGCAATTTTATTGAGGATATTTATCTGTTTGTGTTGCCATGCGACGAACGCGACAATAGTGAATACATCTTTTTCATTGAAATACTTGTACCTACCTCCGTCAGCTGAACGAACCAAGTTTACTGGAATTCATCACAAAATGTAATGTACGAGGATCATCCGTAAAGTTCTAGGTGAAAATTTTAGTTAAAATATAATCACAAACACAACAGTTCTTTTACCTTTTCTATTCATGATTTACAAACAAAAGTTCGGATGATTTGGCAGTTGAGAGCTTTGTAAGCTGTAGGTGGTTATGCCTGGTAGACCTGGATGGCCGTAGAGGCGGGTCTGGTGTGACATCGACCAGTCCATGTTGAATCTTGTAGAGCATGTGTCGACAGCCTTGCGTGATCTCTGCGTCTTTGTAGGGTGTCCCACTTTAGATATGTGATCATGTCAGAAACACTGCTTGTTCTTCTGAAGTCACGCTTGACAAATCTGGCAGCTCTTCTCTGAACCATCTCTATTTGGTTGTTGAGGCTCTCAGTATGAGGAGACCAGACTGTGGAAGCATAGTCGACAGACGGTCGAACGTATGTCTTGTAGGCAGATGCTTTTGCTGACTGCGGGCATGACCCTATGTTGCGGCGTAGAAATGATAGAGTTGAATTTGCTTTACGAGTTATGTTGTTGATGTGCTGGTTCCAGGAAAGATCAGGTGTGATTGTGATGCCAAGGTATTTTGCAGAGGTAGTGGTTGATAGTTGAACACCATGGATGGAGTAGTTGGTTTGTAGTGGTTTCCTTTTTGTAGTTATGTGGATAACTTCGCAATTGTCCGGGTTGAAAGCCATTTGCCAGTCATTCTCCCATTCCTGGAGGCGGTCTAGGTCTTTCTGGAGTTCTTCAGAATCTGCTTGGGTTTTCACAGTTCGGTATAGGAGGCTGTCATCGGCGAATAGTCTTGCCTTGGAGGTGACCTTGCCTGGTAGGTCGTTAATGTATGCAAGGAAGAGCAATGGGCCCAAGACACTACCCTGGGGTACCCAAGATGTAACGGGCGCAGTTGATGATCTCGAACCGTCTAGGACGACCTGCTGGGTGCGGGAGGATAGGAAATCTCTAACCCAAGAAAGAGTAGTGCCCCGGACTCCGTAGTGTTCAAGCTTTTGTAGAAGACGGTTGTGTGGTACCTTGTCAAATGCTTTTGAGAAGTCGAGGGTAACTGCATCAACTTGTTCGTTCTGGTTAATTCCTTCGGCTAGATCGTCTACTGTCTGTATATTAAGCTGTGTATCACAGGATCTTTTCTTTCTAAAGCCGTGTTGACTGTCTATTAGGATGTTGAAGGAGTCGAAATGTGAAGCAATGTTACTTGAGATGATGTGTTCTAGGAGCTTGCAAGAAATTGATGTCAGAGAGATTGGACGGTAGTTGGAGGCAGGTGATGTGTTGCCCTTCTTGGAGACAGGTGAGACGTGGACTGATTTCCAGTCGTCTGGAATCTGGCCAGTGTTGATCGATCTCTGAAAGAGGGTTGTGAGTCCTGGCGCAAGTTCACTAGCGGCAAGTTTCAAGAGGCGGGCAGGGATTTGGTCTGGGCCTGTGGCTTTGTGCGGCTTCAGTTTCTGCAGTAGTTTGTAGACACCATTGACTATGACCAATATAGGGTTCATAGAAGGTGTGCTACTGGGAGGAAATGAGGGGCGGTGGGTCATGTCTTCATCTGTGAACACTGACGAGAATTGGTCGTTCAAGATCTTTGCTTTCTTCTGTGCTTCGCAGTGTGGTAAGCTACCTTGTAGCCTCAGACACGACTCTAATTGGCTGCCAACAAAAACAACAGTGTACACATTGCTGTGTGAAATCTACCTCGTAGCCACACATACGACTCCAATTGGATGCCAACAAAGACAACAGTGTACACATTGCTGTATGTGAAAGCTACCTTGTAGCCTCAGACACGACTCTAATTGGCTGCCAACAAATACAACAGTGTACACATTGCTATGTGTGAAATCTACCTTGTAGCCTCAGACACGACTCTAATTGGCTGCCAACAAATACAACAGTGTACACATTGCTAGATGTGAAATCTACCTTGTAGCCCCACACACGACTCTAATTGGCTGCCAACAAAGACAACAGTGTACACATTGCTGTGTGAAATCTACCTCGTAGCCACACACACGACTCTAATTGGCTGCCAACAAATACAACAGTGTACACATTGCTGTGTGTGAAAGCTACCTTGTAGCCTCAGACACGACTCTAATTGGCTGCCAATAAATACAACAGTGTACACATTGCTGTGTGAAATCTACCTTGTAGCCTCAGACACGACTCTAATTGGCTGCCAACAAAGACAACAGTGTACACATTGCTGTGTGTGAAATCTACCTTGTAGCCCCACACACGACTCTAATTGGCTGCCAACAAATACAAAAGTGTACACATTGCTGTGTGTGAAATCTACCTCGTAGCCACACACACGACTCTAGTTGGCTGCCAACAAATACAACAGTGTACACATTGCTGTGTGTGAAAGCTACCTTGTAGCCTCAGACACGACTCTAATTGGCTGCCAACAAATACAACAGTGTACACATTGCTATTATATGTGTGAAATATACCTTGTAGCCTCAGACACGACTCTAATTGGCTGCCAACAAATACAACAGTGTACACAATGCTGTGTGTGAAATCTACCTTGTAGCCTCACACACGACTCTAATTGGCTGCCAACAAATACAACAGTGTACACATTGCTGTGTGTGAAATCTACCTTGTAGCCACACACACGACTCTAATTGGCTGCCAACAAATACAACAGTGTACACAAAAGTCTGGCTCATGAGATTCCTCCTGTACACAATGACTTCCCGACATTAAAGGGATCATACTGAGACATGCCAAATCCTGAAAATAAGAAGCAGGTCTGTTCCGGTGCCATATAAGAATGCATCCATACTTGGTTTTAAACATTGATCTCTGGTTGAAATTCAGCTTGACCATAACTTTGTCAATTCTTTATATTTTTTGTCAAATAACTTTCTACAGATAACTTCACTCATTATAGTACAGCAAATCTGGATTTTCGGATTATTCCAGATTTGTAGGACCCCTGAAAATATACTAGTAGACACAAGGCAGGTGGTATACACACAGTAACTAACTGGTACCTCACCAATCAGAATGGGTCACTGCTTGAAATCAAACATCTTAAGAATAAGGTGCAGCAAGGACTAGTTGGTGCGCATGTGCAACATTGACATAGTATGGGGAGCGGTGGCCTAGAGGATAGGAAGGTCCTGTGTTCGTTCCTAGTCTGCGCCACTGCTTAATTCCTCTGAGCAATAATAACCCATAATGCTTCACTTGTCCAAGGTGTGAACTGGTACCTGTGATTGCGGTGTATGTTCGATATTCCAGGGAGCCGTACCAAATGGTTGGCTGCACACCCACCAGGAGAGAAAAAGCCTACCCAGGGAAACTTAAACGAAGGTTTGTTTAGGACTTTAGGTAGCCCAACGACCAGGTAGAAGTTAAAATGTCGAAGGGTGGCTGAACGGCTGAAAGCAGCCTTCGAAAAATGGTAGCTGAACTTTTTATAGTCAGTAACTGTTGTTGTACCATTGCAGCATTGACATAGGCTCTAGTAAGTCACTATTACCATATCTCACCACACACTGCAGTATAATATAACATGACATAACAATACATTTCTCATACTACGATATCTCACCACACACTGCAGTATAATATAACATGATATAACAATACATATCTCATACTACGATATCTCACCACACACTGCAGTATAATATAACATGATATAACAATACATATCTCATACTACCATATCTCACCACACACTGCAGTATAATATAACATGATATAACAATACAAGAGATAATCAACACCAAGCAAGTTTGCAATCTTTTAATTTTTGATGATTACGTACACTGAAGTTGACTGAAAATAATATGTTTAATTTTGGTGATGAAAAACAACGATGATCTCGAATTTAGATGACTTGAAATTATTCCGTCAATTTAAGGGATCTGACAACAAAGAGATGATATTAACATATAAACTTCAACTGTACAAAGGATACGTATAATTATCATGATGATAGATGGGTTTATTTACATGAAATATATGTAACATCACAAAGATTCACATAATTACATGTAATATAATAACATGTATTAGCATACCGGTACAATTGGTACTTTTTTATCAAAGCACTTACGGAATCGATAGTGGCCACTGGAATTTACTTATCTGAAGTGGAACATTTCTACATGTGTGCATCGATGACGTCACACGGTCTCAAAATCAAGGGAGACAACCAGGTTGGATTAACGTTGTCCTTTATTTATCGGCAACTTGATCGTTTAAAATCATCTTATGTATTGAACTTATGCAGAAAACAAATACACCAAGTGTTTTATAGGATAAATATCTATGGAAATTCGTTGTTATATTTAACATTTTAATTTTCATCGTATTTGACCTTTAACATACACGTAACACCCACATTAAACATCTTCATAATTATTTAACAACTACAAATTGTGGTAAAGGGATCTGTGATAAATAGAGGATATTTGTTTGTTTTGATTGAATATGGTTTATATCTCATCGTGTAGTGATAAAATTCAATATTTTCAAGAGCGTGTAGCGCGAGTGAAAATATTAAAATTTTATCACTACAAGATGAGATATTAACCATATTCAATCAAAACAAAGAAATATTCTATTTATTTAATGCTTTTATGGTGTCAAAACTGGTACTATTTATGCCAAATTACCACTGTGGTTAGGCTACGTATGAATATGTTATTCCATTCCATTTTTCACTTCAAAATCCGCCATCTTGGATTATGGTGAATAGGTGAAAACGACTTTTTTGAGAATTTTGCATTAAATCATACACCAACTTGTAGGAAATGGTCTAACTAAGAATAAAAACCCCCACATGACATGTTTCCGTTCAGTAATAAAAAAGTTACAGACATTTTAGTGTTGAGATTTTGGTTAATTTAAAGTAGTCCCTGTGAGGGGGCGGAGCTTATATCAGTCACATTGTAGGTGATAACCAGTGACTGATATAGGTTTTATTTCACTGATAGAACTCCATATCTCATCAGTTAGCATTAAATAATAACAATGATTCAGTTCATGAACTTTTGCAAACCATATCACACTCCTATTCATTTTTTTAAGAAATAAATTTGTGCGTAAGTTTAAGATTTCGGTAAGTACTTTGATGAAACAGTAGACCAGGTGTAAATTCACGTCTATGAATATTTCCTAGCTTCTGGCATTATGTTTCTAATCACTGAATACTGTATAATTATTGCAAACACAAAACTTGAGGCAATTCTTTCCTCCCTAAATCACAACGTACACACTCCTTGGATTATTCAATCATTCTAGCTCAGGCTATAAATAACAAATTGTTTGTTTCGCTAGTATTAATATTAACTGTAAGAAATAATAAATAAAGAAGAGATACGAAAATTCCATGAAAGATAGGATTTCAAACAAACATGGGCCCTAACTCTGCTGAAAATTAAGTCTAAATATTACAGATTTTCACTTAGTTGCTTTAAAATACTTGCACAGAAGTTCTGGCCCATATCTCCCAATGTATCTTATAAGTAGAAATCTCTGCTCAAATTGAGATTTGGATAAAACAGGCCCGGATCCAGAAAATTTCCAGTGGGGGGCACAACTAGATTTCCGGATGTAAGGTGGGGGTGGGTGCTGGAGGGGTTTCCCTTCCGACGAAGATTTTTTTCACTTTTCGTTTAAAAATCATGCAATTTCCTGCACTTTAAGCAAATGTAAGTAAGTAAATGTATTAAAATTGTACTGCTACATAAACATAAAAAACGCAGAGTTTAACAATTATTTAAAAAAAAAATCAAATTATTATAATTCACTAAACATAATCAGACACACATTTTTTATACAATTATTTAAACATATGTTTACCCCGTTTAAGATTTTTTTCAAATCAGAACTTAAGTTTTAAAAGTAGACGTAAAATTATTAAAATTGTAGGCCTACTGCTACAAATCAAAATTCACACCCCGTGAAACAATATTAGATTTATATCTAAAAGTTTCCACAGGTTCAGATAGACTCTTTAATAAATTTTAAATATAAGTCATGAAATTTCCTGCATCCAAGGTAATGTTTAAAAAAAAATGAAAATTCAATGCTAGACACATAAACTAGAAAAAAATGTGCCCCTTGCGATGATTTTCGTAAATTTTGAATTAATATTGTTTAATGTTCTGAAAGCTCACGTGAAATTATTAAAATAACTTTGTTACATAATCAACAAGAACGTTTGGTTACTTTTTTTAAGTCAATCAGTTCACGTGTTTAAGCAGGGAGTTTAGATACGTATCCAGGTCCTGTTCTATAAATAGTATGTAAACTCCCTGGTAACATAGATCAATTAACCAAATACCAGTGATCACTTAAATCATGATCAAACAAACAGGCGCTTAAAGTCATTTGTGAAAGCGTCTGGCCGATCCAGTTGGTGTAATAAGGACCTGGATATAGTTATACACAACAGGGGGCCCATTTTATTACACTCGCTTCCGCTGTATGTAATATACAGAGACTGTTATCACAAAATATGATCCATAGCTAGTTCGATTGGTAATATTTTAAGGATTTTAACATTTTTGGGATCTATATAAAATGGTCACTTCGAGGCCGACTGGGGGGGCACGGGCCCCCTGTGCCCCCCCGGTGGATCCGGGCCTGTAAAATCAGAGTCTTAATTTGAGATACATCAGAAGATCAAGCTTTGATATTTTACTGCAATAAACTCCGAACAATGTGTCTGTTTTGTGATGCCAATTTTGAGTTCATTCTCCCATGGAAATAACGTCCAAGATGAATGAGATTCAGCTCAAATTCAGATCCTTTGGGAGATCAGGGCCATGAATATACTTGATAACATTACATCCATACATTATACAGTGTATAGTTTGCTAGCCTGTGAGTACACATATACAGTAACAGTATATACATGTATGTATATTATGTACAAACATAAAAGCAAATAAATAAATTAACTTCATGGTTTGACGTATTATGGAATTAATTATATACACATAAGATATTGTAGTATGTCATACCATGTTAAAATATAACTTTAGTTAAAGTATACATGTATTTAAAGTTCAATGACTATTACAAAAATAAGATCTTTATTTTTTACAATGGCAACATATTACGCAATAAAATACATATTAAATACACTATATAGTATATACATGATGGTAAATCTTATCTTTGTGGTACAGGTACTTTCCAAATAAATCCCAAGTCTGAATGTTTAACTTTAGCATATTTCTGGGACCTTATTCAGAATAGTGAATACTTTTTAGACTGGAACTTTAACACAGTAGTAATCCAGATACACTAATTTTCAGATCTGTCAGAAAATTGTGCTGTTTTCATATGATACGGCTCTGACGGAACTGAAAAGCAATGAATAAGGATCCTAAACAGACGCATATTTAAACCTTATGATAATTATGTATACAAAGTTTCATAAGAAGACCTTACATACTCCAACAACAATTATAACTGACCATTTTCTTATTGCAAAAAACCCCCAACAACTGGCAACCATGGTAACTTCAGATTTTCCATTCAATTAACACAGAATCAAGTACAACATTTTTGTAGTGTATGGCAAACATAGTAAATATGTCATTATTTGAAAACAGTGAATTATTGGTGGGAAGCAGCTCAAGTAGAAGTCTCAACTTAAATTGAGATTTTCGGGAGATCAGGGCCAAATTAAAAATCAGGAAAATTGTATGCGGCTGACCTTTTTTGCCAAACAAGAGGCCTTCAATGACATTGTTTCCATTATAAACTCAGTTTGTATTAAAAAACAATTCTTAGAGCTGATTCAATTCACCATAATTTGCCATTTCTTGAGAATTTTTTTATCAAATAACTTTTATTTTTTGTCAGAAGCCTTTAAAAAAATGACCTTTCAGAAATGATAAATCCGGAATTCCAGATAAATCAGGAAAATTGACACTTCTGCATGTTTACCGTTTGGTAAGATTATTGTCCACAAATAATGCTGTTAGTAAGGTTGGCAAGTATTACAAGAGTAAACAATAAGTAAACAGCTAAGTACAATAACATTATAACACTGTTCAATATTACACTCGTTCTTTAATATATGAAATATTGAACAGTGTTATTTGTGAAGTATTTGTCCCTAAATTGGACATTATTCTGAAATAACATGAGTCATTCTTTAATTTGCAAGGAATTGCAATTTCTTAAACTCTAATCACATAATTTATTATCATTAAAAGTTTTCCACTAAGATGCTTTGTGAATACCAGCCAATACAAGAGCTGTTCTACACAGTAAAGTAAATCTAGGTGTTCAAAGAAGTGAAGTACAGACTCTGTTAATGTCGTCGAGTTACGCTCGAAATATACTGTATGCAGCGGACATCCAATGTCTGATTTATTGAATGAAAATTCTGACATATCAAGTTATATACCAACAGTATCAGGTGACAGTGCATGTATACTTATATATAATTATGCATGATAATTCAACTCAAGTTGAACATGACAAAATCGCTCGCCAGTTTACCTACAGCTCATGGCAAGCCGGCGTTGATGAAACGATAAAATGCAAATATAAAAGATAGGCATGGGCATAACAGAGAATAAGTAAGTATAAAAGATAGCATCAGTTCATAAAACATGGTTAAACCAATCAGGCAAAAGTATTCAAATCAGATAAATATTATCATACAATTACATTGTTTGTAAAGTTGTTAAATTATACAATTATATGCAATGAAGCAAATGATGTAACCCAAGGCATTCGCTGTGTCAATGGGTGCCAAATGCAATGCATGATATTATTTTAATTTAGCAGCAGAGTAGATGATATTTGCACCTTAATTTCTTCATTACTTATACTCAGAAAGGAATCTTGGTTTGTTAACAATGGTTGAGTAGTATAGTCTACAACAGGGATGGCTAGATGTCCAATTACAATAGTCTGCCAAGAGACTTTAATAAAATAAACATGAAATGTTTTTAAAACATGTATGCCCCTTAGCAGCCCAATAGTCAGAAATGATAAAGGTCATAAATACCTTGACCTTTGACCTCAAAATTAACACTGGTACAAGTTCAAAATTCTAAAATACCTGTAATTCTGAAAAAAATGTCTATTTATATAGTAAAAACAAAGAAAAACAAACATGTAGCACACTAAAATACCTGAAATCAGGTATATACCTGAAAATTTGCACCCATGAAATAATAGGGGTCAAGAGTTATTGAATGAGAACCATTTGGTCTACCTACCGACCAACCTACCAACCAACATACATGTGCAAAGCAGTATACACCCTCATCGAAATTGGGGGTGGAGGGGGGGCATAAAAATGACTTCATTAAACTGTATTTATTATTTTTTATCTAACAATCAGTATGGTAAAAGTCACGAAATCAGATTAATTTAAAAGTTAAATGTGAATCATATAAAACAACATTAAGAGACAATAACCCTCCACTACTTGCTACACAAATATACACCACTGTGACCAGTCAATGGAAATAAAAAGCAATGTTAGTGAAGTAAAATCTAAGTATTAAAATGACAAAGCATGTTTACAGACTATAATGGAATAACTGGGGTCGAGAGGGGCCGAGTAAGGGAAAGTCTAGAGGGGCTGATCAGGGGGAGTCTAGAGGGGCTGAGCATGGGAAAGTCTAGAGGGCCTAAGCATGGGAAAGTCTAGAGGGACTGATCAGGGGAAGTCTAGAGGGGCTGGGTAGAAGAAAGTCTAGAAGGGCTGATCAGGGGAAGTCTATAAGGGCTGGGTAGAAGAAAGTCTACAGGGGCTGGGTAGGAGAAAGTCTACAGGGGCGAGTACACACTGTAATAGGAACACCTGGTTTTATACAAATGGAGGAAAAGTAAAACTGTAATTTGGTATGAACAAAGTTGCTGTAGTATTTGGTGCAAAATGAAATGAAAACGTAACAGGTACATTTGGTTTACAAAATAAGTTATTAAACTACAAGTTTCTTCTCTCTCTATTAACATGGTACATCTGATGAATTATTACACACTTCTCACATCTACAATATGTACCTCCCTTGTTTTTGAGTTGTCCGCCATATTTTGGTGAAATCACTGAAGTTCTTGTATTACTAAGTAATGTTTGAAAATGTTTGTAAACTCAACTCAACATCAAGACAAGAAGTTCAAAAATGGTACAGATATTGTCATATCTTACAATATCCGATTGCACCAAATACAAGTTTTTGTACAGTAATTTCCAACTAAATGCATGCAGCAACACTGCAATCTACTTGATATTTTCATTATACAACCATACTATGAACAGCAATACTTATGTTAGTATTGTCTGTGACACATGCTTCTTAACACGACCCAATCATTGATTCACCAGATATTTTGGTTTCTACCAGAAAACATCACTTTACACTTAAAACCAACTACACGTGTGTTGAGTAGAAAACTTCAATTTACACTTAAAACCAACTACACGTGTGTTGAGTAGAAAACTTCAATTTACACTTAAAACCAACTACACGTGTGTTGAGTAGAAAACTTCAATTTACACTTAAAACCAACTACACGTGTGTTGAGTAGAAAACTTCAATTTACACTTAAAACCAACTACACGTGTGTTGAGTAGAAAACTTCAATTTTCACTTAAAAGCAACAGCACACGCGTTGTTTGTAAGATGTAATGGTTCATTTTAATCACCAGACTGTGAGTTGATAATCAAAGCATCGATATTGTCTCATTATGCACCATCTTGATGTCTTTCTTTCCAGCACATGACGTATCCATGGTAACACAGGACACATTTCTCCCTTCACATTGAAAAGTGATATTTGAGAGAACAACTTGCTTGCTTTCTTCCTTTCCAGCACCTGACAGATCCATAGTAACACAGAACACATTTCTCCCTTCACATTGAAGAGTGATATTTGGGAAATAACTTGCTTCCTGTCTTATCTCTGCACAGAATCACTCCAGTGTATTATACCTACCCCCTATCTCTATAACAATATCATGGTGTTCTACCTAGCAGTATCACACTGTACTGTTACAATATACTTAGTACTGGGAACCAGCAATAGACAACTGTACACTTGAGAACCAGTCTCAGAATAAAGCCCTGCCATTGGTCAATTTTTAAATTAAACACAGACACAACCAATCAGATTAGAGAAGATTTAGTCCAGGATTAGTTTGAATCTCCATCATTGGTCAATTTTTAAATTGAACACGGAAACAACCAATCAGATAGGAGAACATCAAGTCATGTCTCCAGGATCAGTTAAATCACTACATGTTCATATAAGACGTCTCCAACATAACATTATGCCAAACCTCGGCGTTAACTCTATAATGTCACTGCATTGTATGATAAAGCCAACATCAAGAAATAGACAAAGCACCAACCAATAACTGACCGGTCTCAGACATCGGTAAAACTTCCACATGTTCAAACCCTGTACATCCGTAGTTTTCCTGATTTAACATTGCTGAACTGAACACAAATATCTTACACAACGTGGACACCGTGCGCATCCAGTACTAGTCTAGTGCTAGTCTAGTGATATAATGTCCGATGGCGATACATTGAAAATGTTTCTAGCACCCAGACTATGTGATGAACTAGATGATAGCATTGCAAAGTCTGTGGCGAACGGTAAAACATTTGCGATCTGAAATAAGAAAATGGAGGTTAGTTTGATCTTTCTTGTTTCAAATCAAAAGTGTGGACCATTTTGAAAATTGGTTTCAACTAAATATGTTATCCACGTAAAATAAAGTTGTTACTTACTTACTTAAAAAGGTAATATAAATAGAATTAAATGAAGATTAAAGTATCAACCTAACATTCAAATCACCATTTCTAACATGTGCTCTAATGTATCAGTGTTTGAACTTGTCATGTAGTCACCTTTTAACACCTAACACACAAACAATTCATTTGTATTATCGTAAGAAGTTTATCATAAATTGCTAGTTTTAAAAATATTATGATTTCAATTAACAATCAAAGCTCATACCTCTTCATTATTTCTGTCTCGATCAGAATCCAATATACTACATAACTGATCCAGATCTGAAATAAAGAAATATTTACATTACAAACCATAAATATCAAACATTGTCAAAGATGCATCAATACTTTGTTAGTCAATTCAACAAAGTTGTTAGCATAATAAACATGCACATAAAAAAATCAGGAAAATGCAGCAGACCATTCTTGCCAGACAAGAGGCCTTCAATTACAATGTTTCCATCATGTGGCCTCCGTAGCTCAATGGTTAGCGCGCTTGTCGTCTAATCTGGCGACCCGGGTTCAAATCCGGGTGGGGGCACACATATATGCCTGCCATATATCAGCATAAAGCTGACTGGCAAATAAAGGCTATGCTCGGCATTTCGGCATTAACTCAGTTTGTATTAAAGAAAATCCTTGACAGAGCAGATTAAATTTACCACATCTTTGCCATTTTTGCGATATTTTCATCAAATAACTTTTATTTTGGTCAGAAGCCCTTTCTCTATCAGGAATGATAAATCAGGAATTCCGGATAAATCAGGAAAATTGACACCCGTGATTGTGAACCCTAATAAGTAAAGAACTGGGAACAAGCTTCAAATTAGGTTAGTTAGCTTATAGCTACAGCTCTTGTAAAATATGTTGTTATACCACGGGAGTTGTTTAATACAAGTATTGCTACAACAAATCCTGAAGAAAATGTAACAAAAAACTACTCTGAACTGTAACATTTTGCAAGAATTGAAATTGGAAAGAAGGTAGGCACCATGAAACCATTAGTGAACAACAAACAAATTTTCAGGTTAAATTCCAGATTGTAATACCATTATTCGAATCTCTATGGAGTAGTATTAAATGAAGCTATCAGAGTAAGAAATTAAAATTGTACACTGCTTAAATAAGTCAGATAAAATTATGTATGAATTTAAATTTTGAGAACAAACTTTTTACCACCCTGTAGTTACACTTACCCACAAGAGGAGACATATTTGAATTTGACGATGTCGGTGAATCTTCGGAAATCTTCTCAATCTTTGGATGTTTGGCCGGCGGCAGATTGTTAGAATGAGCCGGCGGAGGACGTTTCTGTCCGTGTATCTGTCCACTCAGCGCCGTTAACCACGATGGTGACGTTGAAGATGAGCTAGGTATAGGTCGATGTGGCGGGGTCAATCTATGAGGACTGGGTAACTTGACAGGACTACTGTTAGCACTGCTACGAGGGTTCATACTCAGATTAAGTCCCGTCATAGAATCAAAGTGAGCACTACTCGCAGAACTTGACCGCGATATCTCACCCGTGAAGTTTGTTAGTGGCGGCATTGGAGGGAGCTTTAAGGGATTTGTGTTGAGTGAGCCCGGTGGACTAGGGGCCACTATCTGGGGATTTAGTATGAGGGATGGCGTCGACGACCTGAAAATAAAGAAACATCCGTTAAAGAATCATCTACATGTAGATTCATGTGTATTCATCATAGAGGCTTGTGTAATTGTAGTTGTCTACTTCTCCAAACCTATTGCTAGAAATTGGTGCAAATAGCAAAATTGAATGCTTTAACTGATGCTTCTGATCTTTGAAATTACTGTAACATTAACTTTAGTTTTGTATTTGTCTCTAAATAAATATGTAAATTTGCAAGAATTCCATGGAAATACTCTCTTAAATATACTGAACACAGTCAATATTATAAACATGGTATTAGCTCCAGTATGTTACTGTATATGTATATTCATCATCTACTCATGATTGATGAAAGCTTAAAGACTTGTTTCTATCTCTCACAATTAAGAGTGCTATACAATCAATGGTTTGATGGTAAAGCTGGTCGACGATAATACAAAGGGAGACTCAAACGTAGGCTTCCTTAGGTTGCCCAATGACCAGGGGAAATTAAAATGTCAAAGGGTGGCTGAACGGCTGAATTGCTGAAAGTGGGCCTCGAAAACTGATGACTTTTTTTAACTAAATACTAGCCTTATATACAAAGGCTGATTAACAATGTAGCATGTCATGTTACAGTTGCCTCCATATTTCTGACTTTCCGGTCTGGTACATTACATTTTTTTAAAGGTGTATAACAATGCTCTCAGAACAAGCCTTTAGTCCCTATATTATCTTGATGGTATTAATGGTTGTTTGTAAACAAGGTGAGAATTATCACTAGTGAGCTATAAATTATACTTCATGTGTACAGGAGTGTCAACAGGGCCAAATTCAAAATCAGGAAATTCTGATGTAGACGACCATTTTTACCAAACAAGAGGCCTTCAATGACATTGTTTCATCAATAAACTCACTTTGTATTAAAGAAAATTCTTCAGAGAAGATTAAATTTACCATAACTTTGCCATTATTTGAGATATTTTCATCAAATAACTTTTGTTTTGGCCAGAAGCGATCGCTCTTTCATGAATGTTAAATCCGGATAAATCAGGAAACTTGACACCGCTGTGTGTAACACGGTAGTAATCTGGAGACACCGCTTCTCAGTTCCATCAGAAAATTGTACTGTTTAATATGGCTCTGACGGAACTGTAAACTGATGTAACACTTGCATGGAACTCAAATATTCTGTATCCCGAGTTCCGTCAAAGCGTTACATTGGTTTTCAGTTTCGTGATAGCCACATGAAAACAATACAATTCTCACACGGAACTGAGAAGCGGTGTATCAGGAACGTTACTGTGTACAAGCTCCCTCAGTTCCAGCATATTGTAGTCAGCATTCATAGTATCAGTGCGGAATTCTTAACCTTTATAAAACATGCAAGCCCATGGCAGCCTAATAGTAAGTTAATTGAGATGTCATCAACTGATGGTAACCAACCACAATAATAATAATGCTGGAAGATCCAGGATCCAACAGTACTTCGAGTAATTGATTAGAAACAATTTGTTCTATTCATTGATATTGATGGTCGGTGGCATTGACCTTTGACCTCAATAGGGGTCATCTACTGTTGCTAAACAATCTTCCTGTGAAGTTTGAGGACCCTAGGGCCATGTGTTTTTAAGATATTGAACAAACCGTTAGCTGTACCAACCAACCAACAAACACAGGACCGACATGTACAATGCAATAAACCCCCAATGAAGGGGGGGTGGGGGAATAATAACTGTATGTGTAACAAATAAACTGTAAACTCTGCTTGTTTTCTTAGAGCTTTTTTCGGCAATCCCTTTCACTCACGACAACTTTCACCCCATCATAATACCACCTTTAACTCTATAACCAAGTCATTACATCCATCCAAACCAGAAAGCTTATGTCTGTTTCATCAATATGAATGGTTGATGTTATTTTAGACGTCCAATCACATTGTTGCAATGTTAAAGAGCACAGAGACTTTGACCTGATTCTGATCTTTATGCAGGACTATATTACAAGATTCTTGGATTATGTTGACTATATAAATTTCTGCGGGCAAATCGTGCAATATCTGTCCTTTACATGTGTTTGTATTACACCTCGAGCGACTTCATGATCTACCAGCTAATATATGACAAGATATCAGCTGTTAAATTATGCTAATCAGAGTGTTGCAAAGTTATGTCACATGTTTATTTTGTACTGTGGTATCCTGTTTATTGAGACATATATCCATCTTGTAGATTCAACTTGAGACAAGAGCCTCACAATGATAGCAAATTCGCAAATAGGCATTAATTCTATCTGATGGCCAAGTATAGTACATACAGTGTAAGGCAGACATATTGAAGACTGCACCTAGTTCTATATATTGTACCTAAGAATATTATAACGACTTTTGCCTTCCCCTTTGAGGTGATCTAGACCTTTTGATGTCTGGGTGCTGAATACTGCACATTGTCAATACTCCTGGAATTAAATTATCAACCAGTACTGCATTGTTATAAATCACAGACACTTTCTCCATCAATGAATGGCCTTATCAAGAAATCAAACACAGAGCTCCAAATTGACAACTCAGGATAAATGGCCCGTACAGCCCAACTTCTAACATGCATCTCCTGGCTGACAAGTTCTCAAAGCACTGCATCAGTACCAGTCACATGGTAATGAATGAGTGTAAATCTATGGAATGTAGGAAGATCTACAAGTCAGCACATGAGGCGCATGTCCTGCATACATACAGGTATTACACTGTATCAATATGGGGTAAGAAAACCATTCAGTTGGCAAGACATAATAAATAACTTGTGTACGAAAAATTCACAAAAATCACCAAAAAAACTCCCAAATTTGATATAAAATAAGATCTAAACAGAAAAACTAGAAACAAATCAAAGTGCTTCATATAGTGCTCTTGTACGACATGATTTCACAGTAAAACATTCACTGTACCGATATAAACTCAGGGGTGTCAATAGAGCCAAATTTAAAATCCTGAAAATCATATGCGGCTGACCATTTTTGCCAAACAAGAGACCTTCATGTCACATTAACCACATTGTTTCCATAATTAACTCAGTTTCTACAAATTCAAATCCTTCAGAGCAGATTAAATTGACCATAACTTTGCCATTTTTTTAGATATTTTCATCAAATAACTTTTATTTTGGTCAGAAATCATAGCTTTTTCAGGATAGTTAACTTCGGAATTCCTGATTAATCCAGAATATTGACACCCCTGATAAAGTAAATAATACAAGTACATACATAATTATATCTTGCCAATGATTAAACGACTTTCTACATACAAGAAACCAGAATTTTTGCACAAACTTTTTTAATTACTGTTAACAGTTTTATTCAACAGTATGTACAAATCAACACGATGAACTGATTGACTTAGCGCAAAACTGTTATACCGGAGAAGGTACAGGTACAACAACTTTGCACAAAGCCAGTGATAAGTTAAATTTCAAATTTTTACAGGCTTATATGACATGTATACGTATCACACCTCTATCATACTAGTACATGTAATCCAACATTCATTATTCAACACTTAAACCTTACATTGTATACATAAAATACTGATCTAAATGAATTCTCTATAAACAATGGTTGGTGAATGGCTAATGATAAATGTTTTGTTCATTTTATTGCGCATTTAATTGTAGATTTTGTAAATGCAAAAATATTTTTTGAAATTGAGAATATTTTTTTCTGAATGTTTTGCTGAAGTAAAGTCATTGACAAAATCTCAATAAAACACATTGAAATACAAGAGATGTTTGAAAGACATGTATGCCCCCATGGCAGCCCAATCGTCAGAAATGGTAAAGGTCACACACACCTTGACCTTTGACCTACTGACCTCAAATTCAATGGGAGTATAGGAGTCATCTACTGTTGATGGCCAACCTCCATGTAAAGTTTGAGGATCCAAGGGCAAAGCATTCCTGAGTTATTGAACAGAAACCATTTGGTCTTCTGACCAACCGACCAATATGTGCAAAGCAATATACCCCCTCATCAAAGATGGGGGGGGGTCATAATAACATCATCACACAATACATCACGGAAGATCCATTCGGCTTCAACAATAATCTACAGTTAAATGCAGTATACACAATTTCTTATGTACAAGTTCAGCCTGATAGCATCTGTTAAACTGTTCATCTTGTCCTTCAGAAATATCATCAGACTTATAAACTATGTACACAAAGGAAACAACTGAATTCCTTCATTTCTATGCCTGTCGCAAATATATTTTAGAAAATATAAAGGTACAATTTACTTCATCGAAAGCTAGACAGGATTAGCAAAGTAATTTGAAATAGATGCTTTATTATTCCAATCAAAAGCTAGACACAGAATTAGTAAAGTAATTTGAAATAGATGCTTTATTATTCCAATCAAAAGCTAGACACAGAATTAGTAGTAAAGTAATTTGAAACAGACACTCAAGTATTTCTTCAAGTCAATCTGTGAACTTAATCAGTATATTCCTACCACTTTAAAATTACAAAATTCTACAACATTTTTTCATCAATAAGGTGCAAGACACAAAATATTAACAAACCAACTGTTAGCATAATTGGTATACTGCAGAAGTGTGCATTCAATACTACATAAAATAGATGTTCCTAATTTAACTGTAAAATTCACAAAAGAAGTAAGATTTAAAACTTTTTTTCTCATTTTTCATATATAATTAAATCAAAAATTGTTAAAGTGAAAATGATCATAAACCAAAACTGAACACAACAAGATAACAGTGTTTACCCCAAACAGTTTCAAATGAAGTACTAACTAAAAAGTTTTGTTGACACAAAAACGTATGCCTCCAACTAAGGACCCTAACTCTGGCAATATTAATCTGACCTAAACTTCTTGACAATATGCACAACTGTGATTGGCATCAACGTTTCATGGAAATTCTATCAATGTTTTAAGGAGAACAAGCTCAGACAAACTTTATGACAAGAGACAGATGTCCAGCATAAAAGCAATATGTCTCCCCCGCTGTATATTGGAAACAAAATGACCTAAACAATGATATACCGGTAAAGACACAGACAAATTGTTATGTGTAATGCTACTATAATATTATAAATGCACATTGAGTTGAAATGAAATGATATCTTCTATAGTTTCAATCATTCAGACATAATACAATAGTTCGGAAATTTATTCTCAAAAATCAATATCAAACATTTGCTGATTACATTAACTCTAATGGCAAGCGCCGGCAGACTTTTACTAGTATCACTGTGGAATTATACACCATCAGTTGAGTATAAGGTTTGGATCAGCCAAGTATACATACTCCATAAAATTATGAATGATAAATCATAAATATTTCCTTATAATGACAATTGAAATCATACCCATAATGTAAGTATGGTCCCTTTTTAAACCACTAATTTGTTCCCAAAATCCCACCCTGTCCTGAATTCAGAACCGTTAGCTGGAAAACGTCCACTGTAGAAACCAAACACTTTTACAGTACACACTCAGTGGGGCAAGAGTTACTGTTATTCAATTATTAAATCAAAATGTACAATGTACATAAACAAGATATATCTTTGAAACATGTATGCATTCTGTTAATCATTTTGCATTAAAAGGTCACTGTATGACCTCCTTGACCTTTCACCTAATTCATCTGCAGGCTACGACCTTGACCATCCTGCCAAATTTTGAAGACAGTAAACTCAAAATATTCTTGCTGTCACAAATCAGGCACAGCTTGATTAATCTACAAACTGACAGACATGTACAAAGCTCTATATACACACTTCTTGGAATGGGAGTGTAGTTCATCAAACTATGTGTTATCAACAATACGCTCCTACAGATGTACTTGTATTGTATATAGCTAGTGTTATTGTCCGGCGACATTTACCTCGACTTATTCAGTGTGTATTTGTTGTCCTATCAGATTTGTTATTTGAGCAAGTCAAAAATTCTGAAGTTATTAAAAACGAAAACACACGAAGATTAACGAGTCCCGGTAAATAACTTTGCACAATGATTCTGAGACCAGGGGTGGTATTCAATATTGATCTTACTTGACTTAAGGATAAGGACAACCAATCAGATCACACCATATTTAACTCTTGGTGGGTAACAGACAATATGATTGGTTATCCTTATTCTCCAACTAAATAAGACCAATATTGAATACCACCTCTGGTAAATAACTTCGTACAAGATGATTCAACAAACAATTCAGAAGAAAATAAATAATTCTGTACAAACTCACAGAATATAAAACAACAGATAAATCAATATGTACAAGAGCACATAACATGAAGCACTATGACATAAACCTTGTAATAACTTATATACAAACCATGTTGGAATGAACAGAGTTGGTCACGATCAAGAGAAAACAATATGTCACATAAAATTGTTGATCATTGGCGTACATTTTGTACATCTAAACAAAACAATCTGTAACCACAGGCTGAGTTTATAATCATTTTCATGTCAAAATAATGAATTAAATCTCTATTTATTGCTTGAATTGCTAAAACATTTAAGTCAACAATAGAAAGCTTCCAAAAAATGAATCAAATAATTTTTAACAATAGTTTTACAATTCAGAACTATAAAGACCACTCTAGTTTGATTTGATTTCGGTAAATTCTTCACACAAGTTTATTCCAACCGAGAGGTGTTTTATGTTTGGAATGCAAAACATGATACAAACACGAGGGTCATGATGTTACTGTATTGATCACCTGAACGCCATTGCTCAAGTTTCATTATGGTTGAAGCCAAAATGTAGTCTTTAGTTCTTTCACTTACACTTTTCTCCGATTTAACATAGTGACCTAATGACCTGGCTTAAGTATAATGAAGTTAAGCCCTTAATGTTTTCACAAGGGTGTTCTATGAATCGACCCAAATGACATATTTTCGGACCCTTTATGACCAAGCTTTTAGACAGTATATTAAATACAGGCAATCATTTTGCCTACATGTCAAAAGTGAAACAAAAATAGTGTTCATAAGATTTTCCTTTGATTTGACCAGATGACATTCCTTTTGACCCAAAGTGGCCCACTTTCGATTCTGCCTTGATTTTATCAAAACTGAAAACAAACATTCTCACCAAAGTTTCAATTAGATTGGTAGTCACATGTGGTCACTATCATATTCACAGAAATTGTGGACATACAGACATACTACAAAAGTTAACCTCGTCATGTAGACAGGCTAGGTAACAATAGAAAGACTGCTATTTATTGTTGGATGGTAAGTTAAACAATTTAAACAATGCAACCTGCCAAAAAATGTCAAAACACCATAATTAAATTAAATTGATCTCAAAATTTTAACAAATTTAAATACTGTCAGCACCTAGCAATAAGCCTGTTGGTATGTATAACAAGTTGTGGTGTTCAGTATTAACCGTGTAACAAGGAATACAACATAAAAGTAATGAATATGATACAATGTTTCATGTTGTGGTATGCAAATATTTAGAGACTTTCATTCACTCGATTCACCAAGGTACTTTTTCATCAAAGCGCTAACAGCAGTCTTAAACTTACGTCTAAATTTTAATTCTTTATAATTCTTTAACTGATACAAATTTTGGTAAAGGGAAATGCAATATTAACAATGATTCCGTTAACACTCTCCTACATACAATATCTGTCCCCTAATTGAAGTTGTTAAAGCATTATAAGGAATTTGAAATGAGCGTAAATTTAAAATTTACGTAAGTGCTTTGATGAAACAGTACCGAGGTGTTTGAGACAATGAATGAACAAAGATCAACAATATGTAGAGTGTTCAGAATGGAAGTACAACATACATACACAACACATACAGGAAACATAGCACAGTTCCTCATATCACAGATGCAATGAATGACAATGATTACGAGAGTTCCACTAATGGGATGACTTACTTTCTTCAAAACTCTGCATTAAACTACAGGAAAAACTACAGGAACAAAATGTTTGAGGGAAAAATATGTCTTGGGAATAGGTAGTGTATGTAACATGTAAGGTAGGAGGAGAGCCTTCTGTGAATATAAATTCTGTATGAAATAACTTAAGGTAGGAACCCCAGTTTTTTCATGACATCTGTCATCACTTTCATTTTGAAACAAAATCAAACTACAGTCTATACACCTAACCAGGATCTGTTAATCTGTTTTCAGAATTTGGAGTCCATATAATTTTGTGTCCGTAAATAAGACAAATCACATTTTTCTTGACTATAGCACCGATAATCTGATTAAAGTATTTTATGTCATGTTTTATCAATAATTAAAACAGTACATCAATTAAACTGATTTGATCCACACTTATCTCAAACATTAAGAGAGCCAAGCACATACACATCTCAATCAAGCACACTTATTTCATGTTCCAACATTTAACCGAGCAAGGCTCAGACATATTTCAATCAAGCACACTTATTTCATCCCAACATTTAACCCAGCTGTGCCCAGACATATTTTAATCAAGCACACTTATTTCATCCCAACTTTTAACCGTGCTGTGCCCAGACATATTTTAATCAAGCACACGTATTTCATGTTCCAACATTCAACCGAGCTGTGCCCAGACATATTTTAATCAAGCACACTTATTTCATCCCAACATTTAACCGAGCTGTGCCAAGACATATTTTAATCAAGCACATGTATTTCATGTTCCAACATTTAACCGACCTGTGCCCAGACATATTTTAATCAAGCACACATATTTCATCCCAACATTTAACCGACCTGTGCTCAGACATATTTTAATCAAGCACACGTATTTCATCCCAACATTTAACCGACCTGTGCCCAGACATATTTTAATCAAGCACACTTATTTCATCCCAACATTTAACCGACCTGTGCCCAGACATATTTTAATCAAGCACACATATTTCATTCCAACATTTAACCGAGCTGTGCCCAGACATATTTCAATCAAGCACTTATTTTATGTTCCAACATTGACGGAGCCAGGTCCTAACATATTCTCAATCAAGAACTATTTATTTCATGCACTTCGTTGGCATAATTTCTTGCAAGGAAACTTTCACTACGTAATAAAGCAACCTATCAAATTATACATTGCCTTGATTAAGTCTGTGCAATACCACTTGACATATTATGTCAGTCTTTCAATAAGTCTGTACACCTAATTTTCAGCCACTGCTATAATTCTTGACGCCTTACTCCGGTCCCTGCTACCAATCATTACACCTAATTTCAGCCTCTGCAATAATTCTTGGCATCTAACTTCAGCCATCTGTGGATGCCTAACTTCAGTTGGACATAGTTCATCATTCTTTCAGCTCAAACTTAAGGGTCTCGATACCTTTAAATGAACTTAAGACATTAAAATGATGCGTCCATAGCAGTATCCAAACTTTCCATTAATTCAGACACGTCCATTAATATGACACTTCTGAAACGTGATTTAAGCAAGAAATATAAATCATACACACCAGCAAAAGTTATAAATACACACCCCACCCCGGCCAATTACATTTACCAAAACAATTAAATAATGGTAACAAGCGCATAGTGGTGTAGGGAAGTATATTTTTAAGTAAAATAACCAAGAAATTATTTGAACAGTTCCATTTCCCAGTCAGTGGTTCTACCGAGGCATAATGCCCAATCCTGAAAATGAGCCACAAGTCTGTTTCAGGTGACATTAGTACACATCCCTACAACAAAACTCTGTTTCAAGCATGTTAAAATTCAGCCTACGAAACTTCAAATGACAATAACAATGTCAATTCTTTGAATTTTTTCACCAAATAAGTTTTATTTCCTGCAGAAAAGTTCTTTCTAGTGCAGCAAATACAGATAGTTCTGGAAATGTAGGGACCCCTGTTCCATTATAATCACAGCAAGTATTGTAGGGTTGGTGTTAAAATATTTCCTGGTTTTACCTAAACTGATAGATCACTACACGTCTACACACATTTTACCAGGACCTAACAGTGCTGATAAATGAAATACGCTGAAAACCGAAGTGTATACTTATAAGTTTTGTATAGTGTAAGAAGAATATGAAAACATGTAGTATGTTAATTAGTCCATCATCCTATGTTAGAGACTTTCAGGAGAATTGTAGTTGATTTTGAATACAATCTTACAACAAGTGATGGATCAATCAGGCCAGGCAATGTTAGATCTACGTCTACCACTCCATCAGGCCAGGCAATGTTAGATCTACGTCTACCACTCAATAAGGCCCAAATTGTAGATTTCCACAGCGTAACCAACTACAGTAAAAAGCTTGGAATAAAAGTTAACCTTTCTCTATCCTATGTCACATTCTGCAGAACAATGGCACTGTATAAACATTGGTCACTGTTATCTACTGCAACCGTTACTAGATTACTGTTTATTGCAATGGTGACCTTTACCCAGTGATCACTTATATTCAGGGAGAACCATTCCCCAACAACACTGTAGTATTCTGTATGGTTTAACATCACAACCTCACACCTATCATACACTTACTCTCACATAATACACATAACATGTATAACTAACAGTAACATTGAATAGACACATACTCCCCTGCCAACCTTGACCCTACACAACTTTCACACACATAATACTCTTAGCATGTGTCACTTACAGTAACATCGTATATACATATACGCTCAGGGGCTGTGACTCTTACCCACCTTGACAAATGGACCCTACACAACTTTCACACACATGAAATCCGGATTAAAGGGACCTTGACCCCAAAAACCTTTCAGACTCGTGAAATCTTGCATTAAAGGGACCATGACCCTAACATGATATCCATCATTCTGGGATAATATGACCTTGACCCTAATTTCCTTTCAGACACATGAATTCTTAGATGAACAGAAATCATGTCATTCAAGATTAAATCACATCACAGATTTCAAGCATACCACACTCCCCTTCCATCAATCAGTCTAAAATTATTAAGACTCCCTATTTTAATTTCGCCATAAAATACTTTAAAATATTTAAAACTATAAAACTTTGTAGAAGTATTCATACATCATCTGTATTCATTAGCATTATACAGTCCATTGAGGAAATCTTCTATTTCACGATCCTCGGGTCGGACCATGGATGTACTTGGACCCGACATGAACATTGACGGCATTGTATGCTGCATGGTACCAGGCAGAGAGGGAAAGGCGGGGAGATAAGGGCTGGCGGGACCACCCATAGGGGACATAGGACTACCCATGGGGGACATTGGACTCGTCCCAATGGGTGAAACAGGTGAACGTAATGGAGATTTATACGGTGAACGTGATGATAGATGTGATCGTGGTGAGGAGGTAGGTGATTGTAAGGGTGGGGAACGTGAGTGGCCCGGATAGTTATAACCTATAGTACTGTTAGATGAGGAGGAATTAGACGGTGAAGATGATAGATGTGGTGAAAATGAGGAGTTAGAATGTGAAGCTGAAACATCGACAGATGATAGAGAAGATACAGAGAGAGGACCCGCCGGTGAGAAAGGTCCCGCTGGCGAGTCGATACTGATAACCGGCGGCGAAACACACCCTGAACTGATTTCATGGCTTGACTGAGGTCGCGTTCCTTCTGCTTCGTCTTCCGAGTCACTCAAGGTCAAATCTATCACTTCAACTCTTGGTTTCTTAGGCGATGAGGTAGGGCCGTCATTAGAATCTGAAAATACAGAGGAACACACATGTATGTAAAGTTATGTATTGGTTCATTCAAAATTTGGTGCAGTATCACCAATAAATGAAAGAATAATAATAACCTGTAATACAAGTATATAATAGTGTTTGGTGAGAGAACATTTACCATGATGAATGTATTCTATCAACAAACAGAATGATAAAAACATAACAAGTACTATCACAATATTTGCCAACATAATTTATTGTAAGGAGAGCATCTATAGACTACATGAAATGTTCTACCATGTCAACTTCCTCGGGTAAACCAGTACAGCTGTTTGTATAGGAGATGATGTCCTTACCTTGACATGTCATAACTCCGTAGTAGTCTATAGGTAGCTTAATGTCATAACTCCCTAGTCGTCTATAGGTAGCTTAATGTCATAACTCCCTAGTAGTCTATAGGTAGCTTAATGTCATAACTCCCTAGTAGTCTATAGGTAGCTTAATGTCATAACTCCCTAGTAGTCTATAGGTAGCTTAATGTCATAACTCCCTAGTCGTCTATAGGTAGCTTAATGTCATAACTCCCTAGTAGTTAGGGGTGACTATTGAGTCAAATTTTGACTATTGCAATACTATTGGTATTGCTGAAAGTACTATTGAGATACTATTGTATTGCTGGAAACTATTGCGATACTATTGCAATAGTTATTGCCAAGATTTGAAAACCAGATATTAACTTGTAAATGCAAATTTGCACTGTGTAAGATATCACATTTTGTACAACATAAAAATCTACTATTTGTGGAAATGATTTAAAATGAATTCGACAGAAATAGATTTATAAAATTAAGGCTATATTGGTCCATTGTGCCAATTTGTGGCTGTTTTGATACGTGCGGTTATTTACAATTAGTTTTTTAACGAAAACGGAAGTTGTTTTAAATTAATAATAAACTTTATTTATAAAACGGGAACTATCGTAACTATCGATTGTTGAGCTAACTATCGGCGATAGTTATTGGATCGAGACTTTTACTATCGATCCATACTATCGGGACACTCGGAATCGCAATGCATCGATATTTCGATGCATCGGCCCACCCCTACTAGTAGTCTATAGGTAGCTTAATGTCATAACTCCCTAGTAGTCTATAGGTAGCTTTATGTCATAACTCCCTAGTAGTCTATAGGTAGCTTAATGTCATAACTCCCTAGTCGTCTATAGGTAGCTTAATGTCATAACTCCCTAGTAGTCTATAGGTAGCTTAATGTCATAACTCCCTAGTCGTCTATAGGTAGCTTAATGTCATAACTCCCTAGTAATCTATAGGCAGCATAAAGCGAAATCACTTGACTTTTGGTGACATAAGTTAGGCTGAAAGAATATCAGAAACAACCCAGTATACTTATAACTAGAAACATTACAGCGACACGGAATACCGGCGACAAGGAATACCGGCGACACGGAATACTGGCGACACGGAATACCGGCGACACGGAATACAGACAACTTAATCCAGTAACAGACCTGATAACCATTAACATAGGAGCACTATATAGCACTTTCCACAGGAGGATATCCATGCCTTACTTGATTGAACATTATGATTAAGGTAAATGAATAATGGCGACAGACCTCAATGGAATCTAAACAAGTTTGTTTAATCAGGTTTAACGCTGTTTCTCAACTGAACAAACATATTACAATATTTCAATACATATATAGAGGATCTTGCATGAGTGCTCATTACATACGAATTTTATTAAACAAGTGGACAAAATGATATGACACTCGGCAAAGCCTCGTGTCATATTCTTTTCGTCGACGAGTTTAATAAAACTCGTATGTAATGAGTACTAATGTATGATTCTATTTATCAAATAACCTTAGAGAACGCTCGTTATCATTCAAAATGATGATGTACGCTGCATAGGTTTCAGACATAATTAAGCGGTACAAATAGCGCGACGTCATGGCGATATTGTTATTATCCTGACGTCATGGGCCGATCAAGGCATGGATTGGCTTACGTCGCGTCAGACTTATTTAAATATTAATTGCACAGTCTGGTAGTGCCGAACGATATTTACGGCACGGCTTTACGGCACTGCTGGACCGCGGGTTATGTGATAAATGATAATTACGAACGATGTACAACACACCGACTATATATAATAGTATATCTATGATGTAAATGGAAGGATGTAATAATGACAACATTCAAGGAAACAATACTGTAAAATCATTATTTTTCGAGGGTGTTAGATTTTCGTTGATTTCGTTGATGAACTCAGCCACGAAATATAATCCCCACAACTAATTGACCCACTGAATACAGAGCAAATGATTTTCCTTCCATGTTTTGCAATCCACGAAATTCGGACCCCCCAAAAATGCATTTTTTCTAAATCCATGAAGTTTAATACCCCTGAAAATATGTGATTTTACAGTACAGGTAAATGATTCATTTGGTCAGTGTACAATAACTTGAATGATGACAGATAGAAATGTGAATGACAGCATGCAAGAAAATAAATGTCAAGAAAAAAATTATCTTTTAATTGGACCAAAAAACTTGTATATTGTTTTAATTACAAACTAGCTTTCATGAAGCCTTTTATCTATTTTGTCTACTCAGCTATGGACATCTGGCAAGTAATATACATTCATTTATATGTGAATGCATAATGAGGCTTACAGGGAAGAAAGGGTATACCCAACTGTGTTGCCTCTTTAAATAATGTCTTATTATTATTCAGTGCTTTATTATTATTATTCATTGCTTCACAGACATAGGACGGGGGGAGCTTATTTTGTCTTCAAATTCTAGTCACAGACTGATATTCTAAAGTCATACAGTCGAGTCAAAAAATATAAATAACTTTAAATTCTGGTTTAACTTTAAGGCAGTTTCTCAACAATTGTCCAGCTAGAAATGGCGACTGATTCACTTAACCAGTTGTCCTGGTCTGTTCTCTAACCAGTTGTAACTCACCCTGTCCCAAGGAACCAGCAACTCCTCCACATGTGGAGGAATTACAACATCGTAAAATGTTTAAATGAAGGGTAAGACCATCAGCAACCGGACATCAAATCCAGATCACTGGGTTACAAATCCAGATCACTGGGTTACAAATCTGGTGCACTAACCATGGCATCCACTTATAAATTTGTTATTAACTATAAACTAAGAAATGCAGACTTTGTTACAAGAGAATATTATAACATACAAAACGTCCTACATTGAGAAGTTACTATAGGGGAGAGCCGTAACTAAGTATTGGAAATTGACGCTCAACCCTTTACCCATGTTTTTTAAATGTATTTATATAATTATATATTTGTATGACAGTAATTGTATATTTTACTTGGGTAATAAAATATGTTTAAACTAAGTTACTACAGAAAAAGATGCACTAGCTAAGAAACTAAATATCTCCTGATAAAGAAGAAAGATGTTATTACCTCCACATAAATTCACTGGCTTCTCACTATGAGTCGCTGGAAAAATGGGAAAATGGGAATTAATGATAATGATGGTGATGACATGAAGATGGAAATAATGATGCATGCAAGAAATATAGAATACAGGGGTCCTACTGAGGCAAACTGCATATATCCTGAAAATTTGACTGTTTCAATTGACATTAGCACACACCCTAATTGTCAAAATTCAGGATATCAAATTTCAAATGACCATAACTCAGTCAATATTTGGATTTATTTTCTTATTTTCTACAGAAAAGCTCATGCTTTGTAATGTAATAAATCCAGATTTCCAGATTACTTTGGAAGTGTAGGACCCCTGTATATATAGATATTACAGGAAATGATACATCACAAATAAATGTTAACCAACATTAATACCATGTGATGAAGAAATGACAGCTACATTATTGTGACACACTATGACAGTGAACTTTGTTCTGTTTTATTTTTTAAACACATTCCATACCTATCTGTATCAATTTCATCTTAACAAATTTTAATGGCAAACTATTATCAAACGGTTCAATGTATATGCTAGAAAGCCTTTGACAAACAATAATGTGTAGTAATCTCTGGTGTAATATTAATTGAACACAGCAGGTTAAGTAATTCAGTTTTCTTAGCGTTATATGTACCTATTAATGAAATAGGCATCATTTGAGTCAGTACTAATCAATCAAAATGACCAGATTCAGCACATGGTACTCCAGACTCAAGAAAAATAGTCCTAAGACTATAAGGGCCACAAATATGCCTAGTTCTGGATAACAAAAGTCAACAATTATGTCTATAGTCGGGGCTTTTTTCCTTCTATAGCAGGGGCCATTTACAAGTGGCTTCCCCTCAGGAAAAGTCTTTAAAATCATGGAGTTTTCCCCTAAAATCCAATTTACATCCATTTTTTCTTCCCCTTTTATTTTTTCCCAAATTCAAAGTAAAGGCCCTTTACCCTACTCTTGAAAAAAGCCCTGATAGTGTATATGGCTTAGTCTGGAACAGTCTACATTTACAGGGACAAACATGTAAATGGAGACCCCACAATAATCATGCAGTATTGAGCAGTGAGGAGAGGTATGGTGAGTCATCAACAATACATACAAATACTCAACAACAATGCTAACCAACTTGTACCTTAATCAGGTTCATTCTAGGTCCAGTACCCTAACTAGACGTTAGAATAGATGCCACAATACTAGCAGCTATCACTGGTACTAGGTAAAGCTGTCTATTCATCAATTTTACAAAGATACTTTCACACAGGAACATAAGCTAATCAGGTGATAAGAGAATGTACAGAATCAATCAATCAATCAATCAATCAATCAATCAATCAATTACATGTATACAGTACTTACATGTTGTCTGTCTTACAGGCGTGTTTGTTATTGTGTGTGTTTTATTATTACTTCGTATTGGTGACCAGGAACCATCTTCTACAAACTGTATTTCATCAACATCCGACACTTCATTGCGTATCTCTACAAACAACCTATACAAACACACAAGCATCAGTTACAGTGCACCCAGGATAATGAGAAAGGAGGGAACATTTGGTATTTTTCCACAAAGGTGGGTTAATCAGATGTGCACAATTTATCAGTGATGTCTTAAGTACAAAACTGACCTTATCTGTTTACGTTATAGTAATTTGTAAAACCATTTTGTAACAGTTGACCAATCCAAATGCAGCTAGTAAATATCACATTATACTGTGGCACAATAACACTCACTCAAAGTTGGAGGTCATCGATTGACCAATGTGGCAAGACAATAACGAATAACCAGGCACTTACGACTATCTCATTTGACCGCAAACAAACAAACAAACAAACAAACATCAAATTTGTCCTTAAAACATTTTCAGAATCATATTTTCTCAGAACAACTTTATCCAATTTATAAAGCCTTGGCTGATTTTGGAAATTATTGTCTTAGGATGGGGAAAATATACTTTTGACTAGTTAAGAAATAAGAATCAGGGGTTCTACTGGTGGCATAATGCCCAATCCTGAAAGTTGACGCAATTCTGTTTGGGTGCCATTAGCACACACCCTTACACCAACACTCTGTTTTAAACACTATTTTATTGCTAAAATTCTGCAAACGAAATTACAAATGACAATTACTCAGTCAATAATTGTTATTTTACATCAAATAACTTCTATTTTCTTCAGGAAAGTTCTTTCCTTTCAGCAAAATAGTTCAGAAAAGTAGGTCCCTGGGCGAATAAGGTGGTGAGAAGAGCTACAGACATAAGGACTTACCCATCTATGATAAGTTTATGGAATGGTGCGGGTTTATCACATACAGGACACATCCACGTTGGCTTTTTTTCATTCATCATGAGAAATGTTGTAGCATCAAAACATTGTAAATGTGTACAAGTAATACATCGACTAGGTAACTGCATCTTCATTTTACCAAGCTATAATATAGAACATACATGTAATACATTGACTAGGTAACTGCATCTTCATTTTACCAAGCTATAATATAGAATATACATGTAATACATTGACTAGGTAACTGTATCTTCATTTTACCAAGCTATAATATAGAACATACATGTAATACATTGACTAGGTAACTGCATCTTCATTTTACCAAGCTATAATATAGAATATACATGTAATACATTGACTAGGTAACTGCATCTTCATTTTACCAAGCTATAATATAGAATATACATGTAATACATTGACTAGGTAACTGTATCTTCATTTTACCAAGCTATAATATAGAATATACATGTAATACATTGACTAGGTAACTGCATCTTCATTTTACCAAGCTGTAATATAGAACATACATGTAATACATTGACTAGGTAACTGCATCTTCATTTTACCAAGCTGTAATATAGAACATACATGTAATACATTGACTAGGTAACTGCATCTTCATTTTACCAAGCTGTAATATAGAACATACATGTAATACATTGACTAGGTAACTGTATCTTCATTTTACCAAGCTGTAATATAGAACATACATGTAATACATTGACTAGGTAACTGTATCTTCATTTTACCAAGCTATAATATAGAATATACATGTAATACATTGACTAGGTAACTGTATCTTCATTTTACCAAGCTGTAATATAGAACATACATGTAATACATTGACTAGGCAACTGTATCTTCATTTTACCAAGCTGTAATATAAAACATCTCAATACTGACTTGTGTACACATATAACTGCAGCATTATACAATAAAATCTCACAAAAACACAACCTCAAAATGAAGGCAACAATATTCAGCTCCCTTCTCACTAGTTTGCTCTTTATTTAACCTTGATCAAATAAATAATGACACTATAAAACATAGTGGCTGGGGATTTCCACACTACCCAAATATCCCTACTGGGTGGAGAGTGTGAAGTTGGTGAATCCAAGTTAACATACTTGTTGAGTATCTTTCTCACCTTGCTGTATAGGGGCATATGAGCATTTGAGATGTCGACGGTCTTCCTGAGGGGCATCGCTGTAAGTAACAAGACCAGTTTTCAAGAGTGCAAAGGGTGGTCTTATTATTGAGATTTTCTGTAGTTACTTATAACAATTAGCAGTATTTAATATAACAACACAAACTAATGTGTGTAACTATATGTAATTCAAGTCTTCATGACTCATAGTCATAGGTCAAATATAATTGAAAAGAACAACTTACTGGACACAATAATGACACCCTGAGACTAGTTGTGGCAATTTCACTATCAGCATCATGCTGCAATTTCTCTTTAACTAAAATATAAAATAAAACATATAAGACTAGATATAATTCGAAAACCCAAACACTATGATAATTAATAAAGACATCTCAGCAAGTCCAGTCAAGTACTCAGACTCTCCGAATATTTTCGCTATGGTCAGGGCTCAAATTTAGCTAAATTGCTTAATGCAAGTAGATTTCACAAAATGCAAGTGGATATAATCATCACTTGATATCATTTGTAAGTACAAATAATTTCTATGGTCACAGACGCATAATAATGCCAACAAACTTCAAATGAGTTTTCATGGCATCCAATCTAAAATTTCCGACAATAAACCCAACTAGGCTTTGTAGCACTTATTCACCTGAAGTTTCATTGAAATCCAAACAATAGTTCAGGAGCATGGGGAAATATTTATTACAGGTCTACTAACTATAGCTTAATTGACAACTGGAGTAACTGAGCTCACCGGGGCAAGAACAGTAATACAAGCTTTACACTTAACTTGCTTCAACATTAAACTTTCAACAAGAAATTCCAAATCAACCAGCATGTCTTCAAACAAGGGACATAATTCCTTTGATCAGGGGTGACAACAGGGCCATATTAAAAATCCTGAAAGTCATATCTGGCCAACCATGTTGCCGAACAAGAGGCTTTAAACGTCATTGTTTTCACGAATAACTCAAGTTTGTATTACCATGGGTGTCAACAGGGCCAATTTAAAAATCAGGAAAATCGTATGCGGTTGACCATTTTTGCCAAACAAGAGGCCTTCAATGACATTGTTTCCATAATTAACTCAGTTTGTATTACGAAAATCCTTCAGAGCAGATTTAATTTACCATAACTTAGCCATTTCTTATGATATTTCCTTCAAATAACTTTCATTTTGGTCAGAAATCATAGCTCTTATAGGATAGACAAATCCGGAATTCCGGATTAATCAGGAATATTGACACCCTTGTATTACAGAAAATCCTTCAGAGTAAATATACCACAACCTCGGCATTTCTTGAGATATTTTCATCAAATAGCTCTTATTTTGGACAGAAGGTATTGCTCTTTCAGAAATGACAAATCCGGAATTCCTGACCTATCAGGAAAATTGACACCCCTGTTTTATATGCTACATACTTACTCATAGCTCTAGAATGGTCAGCATGTCTGTTACCAAACTGTTTTAAACGTTGTAAGAGTATATCTGAGGTAAGTCTTTTCACTAGATTGATTGATATCACATAGCCCTGAAAATACAATTTTTTGATAAATATTGATACAAGTTGCACTGTGTTTCAGTCATATGGCTACTCTGGCATAATGCAATATATTATATTGATCACATTAAGCATACAAAGAGAACTTCAATGTAAGAGAATAGAGACAACAAAGTTCCAGCACCAAACATTGTCTTCGATACTCTATGTTACTCAACCACAGCTATTAAGTGGGCAAACAAGTTTCAATGTAAAAGTATCCTGATGAAAGTCTATGTTAGTCCGAAACTAGTAGATGAAATAAAATAAATTTCTTCTGTTTGTTGATGTTTTGATTCATGTACACAATATTTGAGACAATTTAGAAGTAGTGGAAACGGAGACGTTACATGAGACAAATATACAGTATCATTAGCGGTCTGTGCCAATAATAGTCATCACAAAGTCAGGAGTAGGTCATCTTTATACGAATTAAGTCAGATAAAGTTGACTTCAATGATGGCTGACTAGGCCCGACATTGAGGCAAGGGAGGTAAATATTGTTTTAACAGAAAATAGGAAAGTAGGAATATATCAAACACGAGAAAGTCCTGGGTACTGTTTAATCAAAGTGCTTACCAAAATCTTTTTAACTTACGCTCAATTTTAAATTCCTTATAATGCTTTTACAACTTCATATACAGGATTAATATTGTTTGTAAAAGATCATTAACTGAATCATTGTTAATAACCCATATCCCTTAACCACAATTTGTAGAAGAATTCAAATGTGGACGTGCTTTGATAAATCACAGGCCTGGTCATAAGCAATCATTGTCAATCCTTAAAATCACAGTTTCAAAGCCTGACACAGTATTTCGATACAAATAAAGAATTAATATTCAGGATTCAAAAACCTGATATCAGGCATAGACCTAAAAAATACCAGGCCTAATTAATCAGTACCCTGGATTGTAGAATTTAAACTAGAAATACCATTACCCTTCCATATTCCGACGCCCATGATAATTCTACATGATTTGGCATGGTCGGAGATAATCTACATAATGAAGTAATGTCTACAGGACGGCCCGGTCGTTTAGGCTCAACACCAGGTTTTGTCGTAGGAATTGGGTTCTGAAAATATACAATAATAAAATGACAATCTCTATCTGAATTCTTCCTACAGGGATCCAACTGTGTAATTAATTTGCAATCCTGAAAATATGTCGCAAATGCCTTTTTGGTGCCATTAGCATAAACCTATACACCAAAACTCCTTGTATTGTTAAAATTTGGCTTATGAATTTTCAAATGACCATAAATTTGTCAATTCTTTGAATTTTTTACATCAAATAACTTATTTTAGCAGAAATTATTTTTTAGTGCGGCAAATCCAGATTTCTGGAAAATTCTAGATTATTACGGATTTGAAAGACTATGTAACATGACAATCTCAAGTCTTCATACTTAATAAATGCTACAATTGTATAGCCTCGGTCAGCCTTACACTATTTTAATACTACTCATTAGGGCTGCATACCGGTTTCCGATATAAATCGAATACCGGTATTTTGTGTTCGATCGATACATCGTATCGGTAAAAAAATCGATCAACAAAAATATACATTTTCAATCAAGTTTCGTCTCAAAATGGTCAGGTCGTCAAAGTAGTTTATGTCCGAGTGAATCTAATTTTCAAACAAGAATCTGCTATGTAAACCACTTGCGCAATTTAAAAAATATACAAATAGGTTGTTTATCACATCTCAGGCCTGGCTTAATTGTGTTAAACCCCTACATCTTGTAAGTATGCACATGCATATTTACAGTATTTAGATGTTTTATTGCCAAAATAATATATCATATGATATATCGAATATTGATCATTTTGTATCGATACAAATATCGTATCGATCATTCTAACTGATACGCAGCCCTACTACTCATCATGTTCAATCCATTACCAATGTTAACATTTCACACAGCAAGCCCCACGATAACTGTCTAGTCCTTCAATCCTGACTGGCAAATTTTGGTTCGGCCTGACAGAAAATCTTGTATTTTTCTGTTAGAGGCAGAGGAACATTCCCTGATTTAACCAATTCAGACTGGCAAGTTTAAAAACTTTTTGCTGAGTCTGAATGTTTAATCACTTTTCACATTTCATAAAGCATTGAGAAATCAACACCCTACATCATCAAAGATCATATGTTACATGTTTCACTTACTGGTAATTGTGCCACTTTACCATTCACACGAACACATATACTAGGTGGAAAATTATCGTCTTGTTCACAGCTCGTCTCCAGAAAACAAAACCTGAAAGGTTATAAATCAATGTGTTTCAACAACAACATCTATAGAAGTACTTTGGTCTGTGAAATAATCACGTGTTCGGAACGAGTAATTGTTGATTCGGGTAAGGAACTTCTGCAGTATTTTTGCATATAGAGTATATAGGAAAACTATTCAGCTTTGCCGATTTGGGGATCCTTTATTCACAGACTTTACTACATTATGGGCGCGTTCGTAACGCTGTTCCGCACATCCCGGACAGTGGAACACACGAACAAACCGGAACACTGTTCGGAACATGTTCTTTCTGTGCCCGCCACAGAGGTGGTGCAGCCAGAACAGTCACGTGATTACAGCAAGAACAATGGCCGCTTGTGTCATAAAATAGAATATAATCAATTAATTTTCCAATTATGGACCATTGCGAGCAAACAGTCGCACTAAAATATATCCACATGCATATTTCTTCCTCCAATATTACGGCTGCAACTACAATTTTGGTCATCTTTAACATTTTACTTTCTGTCCCGTTTTGTTCGTAAGGTGTTTGGAGTAGAACATTCGGCACACTGTGCAGGACAGTTCCGTTTTGTTCGTAAGTTGTTCGGAGTAGAACATCCTGCACAGTGTGCGGAACAGACGTTCCGAACATACCCTATGATACCAGTCAGTATAGCTGTTTAACCCACTGTAGACAACTGTCTCCACAACTCTAGTCTACAGCAACTACCCTCAACTAAATTCACATACACGTATTGTAACATAGGATTTGGTCAACTTGAAACGTGATACATAATATAACAGGGTTTCCATTAAGATATTTCTGAGCAGGATTGTTATAAATTTGAGACAGTCTAAACATCATCAATGAAAAAAGAATATTATGTACATTTTGAGGCGGCCTAAGTTGCAGTTGAGGCGGGCATTTTAGCCAACAGCAGCCTCTTAATGTCAACCCTGATATATACAGAAACAGGAAAGCTCATATACTGCACAAGAAAGATAAACACAAAATACTCAATTCAATATCCTATACATAATTAGCACTTACAAAAATATCGTAAACAGGTGTGTTAATCACGTCATTTCATATAAAAAAAATTTTTTTTTTGCTTATGCAACATGCCTTAATCACTATTGATCTGAGACTTAATAACAAGGAATGTTAATTCAACTTTTCAACAACAGCACAAACTTATTAACACTACAGATAACTGCTAGACATAATAGGACTGGTCACAGCTTTTTTCCCTCCTATAGGAGGGGCTGTTTACAGGTGACTTCCCCTCTTCTTTAAAATCATGCAGTTTTCCCCTTAAACCACATTACATCAAGTTTATTCTCCCCCTTTTGCAAAAATTACAAGTTATGTTCCCCCAAATTCAAAGAAAAAGCCCTTTCCCCTACTCTTGAAAACAAGCCCTGCTAGAGTGCAACATCAGGGTTAGAAACATGAGTGTGACAGGCCATCCATAAACTTCAATGAAAATTTAACAACAAATTGTCGATTTTACACGACATTGTGGAGAAGTTACACAACATTGTGGAGAAGTTACTGTCCAGAGCCTTATGGAAGAGTTAGTCAGAACTGGTGATGATACAGTTCAGGAAAAGTAGTTAAGACGAAATGTCTGTTGTTTATAACTGAAAAATTGTTGTGAATCAGCATTTAACCTAAATATAATGATAGCATTGACTGGGAAGACCTCAACCTCCACACAAACCTATGGACAAGGAAACAAATTCTCTACCTGAACAAACTGTCGGGGTCATTTTTCGCGTACATAAACAACATTACCTTAACTGGACTTGTACTGTATATTCCCATTTGGCAGTAGGTCTAAAATCTCTAGACATGGCAATGTCTTGTGCTTGTTGAGGGGTCAGATGAAATACAAAGTAGGCCTCTTGAAATCGTGAAGGACTTTTAGGGGCTGAAAGATAGAAGATAAACCATGTGATTTCAACAGGAAAGCTGTATAACAAGCATACAGTGTATAGGATATTTAATGTCAAAAAGCTTCAATAAATAAGAATATTCATGTATCAGAGGTTCTACTGAGGCATAATGCCCAATCCCTCTAATGAGTTGCAAGTCTGTTTTAGTGCTATGTGCACACACATAAAGAAAACCCCTGTTTCAAACATAGTTCTGTTGTGTGGCCTCCGTAGCTCAATGGTTAGCGCGCTTGTCGTCTAATCTAGCGACCCGGGTTCAAAACCGGGTGGAGGCACATACATATATGCCTGCCATATTTCAGCGGAAAGCTGACTGGCAAATAAAGGCTATGCTCGGCATTTAAAAAAAAAAAAAAAAAAAAATGTTATATATCAGCTTATGAAACTTCAAATGACCATAACTTTGTCAATTCTGAAAACAATTCATCAAATAATTCTTAATATTGGCAGAAAATTTCATTCTGTCTAGTGCACCAACTCCAGATTTCCTGAATATAGAACCCCTGATGTTTTCCTCATTCACATATTATTTCAGACAAATTTGTGTACAGCATAATTTATGAAAATAGCGTAAATGAAAGGCACATGTATCCCTTTAACATAATTACAATAATTGAAAGTTTCTACACAGTATCTTCTATCCTTATTAATATAGAGCTTGATAACAATAACAATTATATCAATTATAACTGTGGTAATCAGTTTGATATAGAATTTCATTTCAAGGCATATAATATGGTTGCTAAGCAACAAATCCAAAAACATGAACACATTTAAGACAATTAATGATAAATCTCTTTTCAAAACAATAAGCACAGTAATATAAGCTTTCGACTTTACTTGTCTTCAATTTACATTCAACGAATAGATAATGAAAATGCAATTTTTTCAGACAATTAATGAGAAAGGTGTGTTATACCGAGACTAGTTGGTTTGAGAAGTTCACCCTTTATATCATAGAATGCTAAAGGTTTTAATCTGACATCTGGATGAACTGGAACGGATGATGAACTACTCGATAAACTGTCTTGAGATCTCTTTGAGAAATCCACAGCACCTAACAATGGAGAAAATTATAACATATATATTTATTACAAGCCTGGTAGTTGGCAATTAATCTAAGGCTTGAAAATTACAGTTTTAAAGCCAGAAACTCTTATTTTTCAATGTAAATGAAGAAGGAAAATTTAGGATTCAAAAACCTGTCATCAGGAACAGGCCTGAAAAATGCTAGGCATATATAGTATGTAGACATTGACACGATCCTGACCTTTATGTATGAATATATTACAAGGTTCTTGCGTTTAATGTATCAATTTCCGCTTGCAAATCGTGCAATATTGGACCTTTAGATTTGTGTTAGCAGTATACATTGAGCGTCTTTCATGACACTCCCCTTATTGAAAACATACAGCTGGGGCTATAATTATAGACAACATATCGGCTGTTAATTTATGCTAATAGACTATCTAGACTATTCAAAAGTCATATGTTGTGGTTATTTCATACAATTCAGATCTTCAAACCACTGTAAAACAGCCTGTATTTCACCAATTTTCATATTTCATTCCTGAACTTGAATATAATTCAAGTAGACAAAACTTAACACTAACTGTCGTTCCACTAGCTTCTGAATCTAAAGGGTCATTTTGATTATTGGACTCAATTTTACCATTTTATAGACATAATACACATGATTTTAAGACCCTTCAAACCAAAAATTTGAGTTCAAAATGTAGTATTTTGGAAATTCCAAGGGTCAAAACCTCTACTCCCGAGTCAAATGGAAGCCCCGATTGAATGATGAAGTGACTTACCTGAGACCATGGATTGTGATGGACAGTTGGAACCTAATGACTGTGGTATCTTGTTGTTAGCATATCGTCGTGTCCTATCAGAGAGATAATCCCTACGTAATAAATCAAATAAAACAATTCACAACAACTAAAGCAAAACTAATCAATAAAATAATAAAACCACTGTGACAATAGCAAGATGAAATGAAGAACTGACCAATGAGCTGAAATGAAGAACTGACCAATGAGCTGAAATGAAGAACTGACCAATGAGCTGACATGACAGGAGTTTTTCTCCTTATATAACAGAGGCCTATAAAAGGCCCCTTCCCAATTGATTTTTTTTTTGAAAATTATGCAGTTTTCCAAAGTTATACCTACTTTTTTGTTTCCCAAAACAGGAAATACACCAATATTTCCCCCCAAAATTAAGAGACTAAGGCCCAATCCCGAAATGAACAGAAAAAGCCCTGACATGTCAATGAACTGACATAAATAACTGACAAATCAACTGACATAAATAACTGACAAATGAACTGACATGAAGAACTGGCCAATGAATTGACATAAAGATCTGGCCAACGAACTGACATAAATAACTAACAAATGAGCAGACATGAAGAACTGACAAATGAGCAGACACAAATAACTGACAAATGAACTGACATAAATATCTGACAAATGAACTGACATGAAGAACTGACCAATGAGCTGACATGAAGAACTGACCAATGAGCTGACATGAAGAACTGACCAATGAACTGGCATGAAGAACTGACCAATGAACTGACATGAAGAACTGACCAATGAACTGACATGAAGAACTGACCAATGAGCTGACATGAAGAACTGACAAATGAACTGACATGAAGAACTGACCAATGAACTGACATGAAGAACTGACCAATGAGCTGACATGAAGAATAGACAAATGAGCTGACATGAAGAATAGACAAATGAGCTGACATGAAGACCTGGCCAATGAGCTGACATGAAGAACTGGCCAATGAACTGACATGAAGAATAGACCAATGAGCTGACATGAAGAACTGACATGATTATGATGAGTTTATTACAGTAACAGTGGAGAAAACTAAAAATAAAAAAAAATAATCAAACTCAAAACACAAATATAACATGTGCAAATAATAGTGTGGTAAGCAGTGTAAAAAAACGAAAAAGCATATATACATACTTACATATAATAACAATAGCAATTCATACTGATAGAAATTAAGATTCATTAAAAATTTAGTTGTATTTGTAACATCCAAAATGGAATATGAATGAAATTTGGACGAAGCTTAATTGCCATCATGTATGGTGAACATGTAACTAGGAAACTAATGGAAACACAGACCATGTTCCAAGAATTTATTTACTCTGATCTTTTGCAGCTTGCCCACTAGAACGGGTTTATAAACATTCTTAAAATAATGGTTGCCAATTTGAGCGAACTTTCCAAAATGTTTAATCCTAAATTAATGATAACACACGCAATATTGTTTCAGTTTACCGTCGCACTCGTAGTAACATGCTGTTATGACCAAATGACGACTTAGTTCACTTGATTGATTAGTAGGAATAGTGCCTCTGCACTTGGAAATGTCATGTGATACGAATGAGTCTATGTTGTCTGGATGTTTGACGCAGGTCATTTTACGATTTTCAATTAAAAAGCAAGAGTTTATCGGGTTTTAGGTCAACGATGGCCGAAAGTTTTGCTGAGATTGTTTATAAGTCAGCCCCAACAAAATGCGTACCGCACGCAGACATTGAAAAAATTGCGCAAACATGGTGTTTTCTGCATGAGAAATATATGATTCTGCGTGACTGGGCATGCTGATTTTGACCAGTTGCGAATGCACAATTCTTCAAACACATAAAAAAGTCTTGATGTCAGAAATAAAAGGCAGGCTCCATGAAAAGTTTTTGAACTGGTCAGTCCGATTTTGTTAAATTAGTGAAGGATTGTAGGACTGACCGTTTGTCGTGGAGCCTGAAAGGACTTCATTATCTTTGATTGCATGTTATGGCATTGTTACCAGAAACAAATCCACCTTTTTGTTAGGTCTAACAAAAACATGTATTAATAAGGAACAAAGTTAGATTTATAACTGATAAAACAAGTGATTAATTACCTTGGATCTGAGACTGGTTGTTGACTGCGTGCTACGTTACGTGATCGGGGAGGTTCTACAGCGTACGGGTTGTGTATCTGCCTGCACAAAACGGGAAGAAAAAAACAATGTAAGAATCGTGACACTAAATAATCAACTGTGTCCAACAACCTCAAAGAATAAAGAACGTGATGCAAAGTTTTAACTTGCAGCAGTAAAACAAAACATTTCAACTGACACGATCACAACACTGCAGACCTTCATTAAACATGCATCATTTGTTTTCATTAGACAGCAATTATAAGATGTTCATATTTGCAGCATAAAGTGAGAAATCTCCATGCAGTTGAAATGTTTTGTTGTAAAATGATGGTAAAAAAGATCACATATACCCCATCACTATAAAAGTGTATTTACCGGTAGAGTTCCCTAACTTTTTGATGGATTCTCGGAGAGATACTCTTCTCTATATGATAAAGGGCTCTCTGTAGGAGATCGACTTTGCGTCCATATTTACTCCAACCTGCGTAGGTTGCCAAGACTTGTAGTTCACTTACACGAAAGCTCATCACCATTCTCTGAAAGACATATGGCACTCACGTTTCTTATAATCAATTACAAGTGAAGAGGTTTACAATATTTACCTATAAAGTTCTCTAATTTTGATTTGAACTGGCACAGAGCATCCCCGCGATGAGTTAATCAACGTCACAGCCCTCTGCAGTAATGTAGCTTTAACACCAACTTTATTCATTCCAACAAAACCAAGCAAGTCTACAAGCTCTGCTCTCCGGAAACTTAAGACCATTTGCTTAAAAGCAAAGAACACAACATGTATAATCATGACAACATAAATGGTGTGAGTTTATTTATAAGAGCAGTGAGTCAGTATATACATGTACAGCCAGCTGAGACAGAAGCAAGGATGTAAGCTATGATAAGAGACTGAATTACCAGTACATATATTGTTACACAGTCCACTATTATAAACACTTGTTCATTTATCCAGAACAAATAATTATTCATTAAAACAATTAATGTCTGCAGGAAACATCTAGACTTTGAGTACTTCCCAGTAGTGGCTGATACATGATGCAGATGTCACCCTTTTCCTTTGAATATTAAAAGATGTCTGTAATAAGGACAAAGGTCTAACTTCAAACATCTTTGTTGAAGGCATTCATCATTTCACTAATAAACAAATTTGGCAGATTAAAACCAATTAGCAATATTGCTCAAAATAGCATAGCTCTCTGCTGAAATAATTGAATATCTATCTTAGTAACATTGTCATCCTGTGTAGAACACATGCCATGTGCATATTTTATATATTTAATGATTGTATAAACCTCAGACCACACAATTTTCAAAACTAAAGAGTGCTTTATCTTTATCCTATTTTGAAATCATTAGATCTAGAAAACTGAAAATATTTAATTAACATCCTTAAACGTGTTATTATAGCCAAGTAAAAATCAAAGAAGATGATAAGTCATTCAATGATGTCTTAAACCTTAACGTGGATATTTTTGTAAAACAATAAAAATAAAACCGGCTGTTTCCTCAGTGTTTGTCAACATCGCGAAAACAAGTGACGATCACAAAAGCACCATACTTGTCAACATTCAAGAACACATGTTAATAGTTGAAACTATGTACATATCTAATTACATCAAAATTCAGTTAACAATAATTTGCGGGTATTTTACTGGAAAAATTGCATACGTAATAAAATATTTACAACACGTAACAAATATTTAGAACGCGTTGTAAACATTAAGACGCGAGACAATTCATTTTATCAATCACAGGCGTTGTGGTCGTCTAAATGCAGTAGAAATGAAATAAGTAACAATTAATCATCAAAATGAAACAATCAACGCTTTAATATATCGACTAAAAGATGCCAAAACACCGAAAAATTAAATCCCTCTTACCTTCAACTCTTCGGCTTCCGCCATTTTTGCTTTAACTAAATGGGCATGCGCGATGACCTACTTAAACTTACATGTACAAAAAACCGCCTCGTTTTCAGATTCATTATACATGACGTGTTTTACTTTCTATAAATAGAATGGGAAATGCCAATCTTAAGCGAGTTAATGGAGATATCACTATATATTTTATTTTCTTGTTATCTGCGAATATGTATCTACAAGGCTTTGTGTAAGGTAGATGTTTATGAAAAATATAGAAGGAAAAGCCTGTAAAGATGTGTATTTAGTTTTGTGAACTGTAGAACTGTAGAACTGTAAATGAACTGTCTATTTTAACCGTAACATACTGTCTTTTATCTTTTACACTTTTAACACTTGTAACATACATATTTCTTTAATAACTGTTTTTCTCTGACAGCGCCACCCTGTAATAGTCGGCAATCGACGGTTGTGTGTATGATGTAGATGTGATATAACGTCGAACTAGGAAAGCCAGTGTTTCTATTAATAGCACAACCAGCAGAAAGCCTGTGTTTCTATTAATAGCACAACCAGTGCGAAAGCCCGTGTTTTTCTATAAATAGCATAACCAGCGCGAACTAGACTGAACTGCCGTGTGCTAGTATAGCTATCGATTTTTGAATAGCATAGCGGAATATGATAAAGCCTATTGAATAGCTCGTGTGTATATTCTATAGCATAGTCGCTATTGCTCACGATTGTCTCCCTTGGGACAACAAGAACGGTAATTGGCATTCAGAACGGTGATATCGTTGAGCGGACCGACCAAGATGATGTACAACTGTTAGAATCGTCAATAATTAGCTATAATCCGTACATGTAGGCCCAGGTTAACATGTCCATGAAGTAAAGGGAGTGTCCATGGAGTAAATCGTATGTCCATCAGTAAATGGAGTGTCCATGGAATTAAGGGTGTGTCAATGAAGTAAATGGTGTACACGTCCATGAAGTAAAGGGAGTTTCCATGAAGTAAAGGGAGTGTCCATGGAGTAAAGTTGCAAGGAAGTATTATTATACAAATGTAATGACCAACCAACTAAAGTACTGTCTAGATTCTATGTGTTATTTTTCACCTGTAGCGTAAATCAAAGATCATGAAATTCGCCGCGATGAAATTAAATAATTGCCTAATAACGAGCGTGCGTAATAAGAAAACGGTCCTTCCATTAGATGGTGTGTTCTTGGGTAGGTATTGCAACAAACATTTACTGGAACAAAGAATCGTTTAGCCCATCAAAATGTTGTAATTACGACAAACACTGCACTCAATCGTATTTAAATAATATGTCTCCAATTAGCTCACACTTGCACTTAGGGATTTGTAAGATTGCACTGTGTATGCCATTGGATAGTTTTTATGGCCAATTAAAAAATGAGCAATTTGAGTTTTTATCGATGTTAGAATTGAAATATTTGCAGCTCCCTAAATGGTGATGCTCTTCAAAGGTTGCACTGTACATGTAACGTAAACATGTATCATGAAACACACACTATATTCCCTATGATAACATATCAAAGTGTACATGATACAGAACTCCCTTAAAACCGGACCTCCCACAAAACCGGACTTTCTAACCGGTCCGGACAGGGTCTGGTTTTGAGGGAGTTTATTGTAATATGACCCTTGATTGGTTAAATAAAATATTCTTATTCTTATTGCAGTCAAATATGTAATCCACAAAAAATAAAGTCGTTATTATTATTATTATGTTAGGTGTTGTGTGTGGGTTGTCCTTGTGATGTGTAGTCATCCTTTAGGTTTGCTCACAGGCATAAGAAATGATATCAGTTTTGACATCCCCATTTTTTTTCAATCTATTCACTTTATAAAACACTTTTGAGCAGCACTCAACAGAAACAGCAAGAAAGACACAAAAAGAGCAGTGTTCAAATTGCTAGCTGTGACGAAGGTGGCTCCGGAGAAATGACGAAAACTGAGTTTGGATGACTTTTGATTGACTATGTATAAGTTTGACCAGTATTATTGTTGATTGAATTGGAACTTAAACTCAGATCTAGTGCAATTTTCTAGTAAGTGGATAGACGGGACGTTTATACAAGGGGATAAGAACGGGCCTTACACGTAAGACTGGAAAGGGACGCAGCGGCCACCAGAAACAATTAGCATGCACTAACGGCATAAAAAGAACTAAGGGACATCTCATAGATGATAAAGTTAGAAGAGAAGCTGGTGTTTGATCATATCACTACCATATCCTGGTGGTACTCAATATGAAGTTGAAACTAAAGAAGAATGGAAAAGAAAGCAAAAGGGTTAGGTTCAAGTCATCCTCATACATTAGTGTTAGTCAAGTTCCCATACTATCACAGGTGAAGAATACTCTGGTGAACGAGAATAGGTTCAAGTATGACACCAGACGCCGAGATAAATTCAATATTCCACATGGAAAGAAACACCAAACCAGACATCGTCATAGCAACTGCTAAGTTCGCCATCAAATGCAACAAGTCCTATAAAGAGGAACATCATTGAAATTCTTGCAATTTAAGCATTGATGGACGGACTCAGCAATATCACAAGCGATGCTATTTGGCACTTTTTAAACGATTTTGGGAGGTGAAGAAGATACCAAACACCCAGCAAAGGGGACACCTTATCAAGCTACATAATAAAGGAGACCTCAGTAAAATTGGACACCGTGGGATTTGTTCAAGGAACTTCTCAGGGGCGTGTTTTTAACTCGCGGTGTAGAAGTTGTACTATGTACTGCACAAACCTTTGAAACCGCGAATTTATAAATAAAATCTAGTCATTGTTATGCTTTTAAAAACTTTTATCTTGTAATCTTAAATCTTTATCATTAACATTAAGGTAAGTATTCCAGTCCATGAAATTAAATATATAACCCACAGAAGTATATGTATATGACATGAAAATCCTCCGATTTCTGATAACCAAAAGTTATGGGAAGGGGTTAAGCAAGGGCTATATTACTGTATAAGTGGCTAAATCTAAGAACAATGTAGGAGTTAATTATCTTACTACCTAAGTCTACCTAAGTTTGTTTCGCAGGAATTGTAGTGTATGAAGGTATCTGGTTACACGCTGACATGCATGAGTGAGCCGCACGGTGAGTCTTGGAGTAAGGGTTAGTTAGTTAGTTGATGATTGTACACGCTAAGGAATAAACACGTATTAAACCACAGACTATCTCTGTTATATATTGTGCATGTTCACCACATAGCTTGGCGACGAGAAAGGGATATTTTAATGAACTGATTTAATTCGGTTGCAGAGTGTAAGGATTAAATTCCGAGGATTTATTTACGAGATCAAAGGATTAAATTCCGTGGTGAACACTAGTTGTGGATTAAATTCCGCGAACAGCCACAATAGGTGTGGATTAAATTCCGCGAATTGCAACAATAGTTGTGGATTAAATTCTGCGAACAGCAGCAATCGTGCCAAGATGGCAAAAGCACTGACAGTTCCAAGTATAGAACCGTTCAAGATGGACGGTGATTGTTCGGGTCTTTCTAGTAAATGGGAAAGATGGCTGAAATCGTTTCAGTATTTTGTGGCCGGGTCGGGAGTCACCGACAAAACACAAAAAAGAGCGCTGTTGTTACATTTGGTCGGCTGTGAAGTCCAGCAAATATTTGAAACATTTGAGGACACAGGATCAGATGCGGACTATGAAAAAGCAGTCCAAAAATTAAATGACTATTTCAAGCCGCAGAAGAACATTTCATTCGAGAGACATAAGTTTAATTCGGAGAGACATAATCCTAACGAAAGTATTCAGGATTATGTCACACGCTTAAAACACCTGGCACTCTCGTGTGAATTTACTGACAAGAACGATCGGATCAGGGATCAAATCGTCGAAAAATGTAATTCGACACATCTACGTACCAAATTACTGTGCGAAAAAGATTTGACATTGGAAAAAGCCCTGGAAGTTGCTTCGACGTATGAAAGGGCCACAGACAGCGCCAAGAAAATAGAAAACGGCAATAGTACACAGACACCTGAAGAAAACTTCAACGGAAATGTCTATCAACTAAAACGAAATGGCAGGCGACTCGCTAAGCAACAGGCAAAGTCAAATCCACAGGCGGAGTGTTACCGCTGTGGAAGTAGTAGTCACGTAGGAACTAGCGCGGAATGTCCAGCAAAGACGGTCGAGTGCAACAAGTGTCACTTCACCGGGCATTATGCGAGAAAATGCAAGTCTACAAGGATAGCCAATAAGCAGAGGGTCCGAACAGTAAATAGTGCAGAAACCGGAAGTAGCGATGACGAGGAATGTACGTTCATGCTAAAGGACAAATTTGCTAACTCAAGATTGGACATAATTGTCGGAAATGTTGTCATAAAAGGTATGATAATCGACTCTGGGGCCTCGTGTAATGTAATCGACAAAAACACATGGGAATTCCTAAAGTCACAGTCGAGATTCAATTGGCTTTCTGCAGAACGAACAACAAAGAAAATATTCGCATATGGATCAAAAACGCCGCTGAAGTTAGCCGGTACGTTTCGTGCGAATGTCGAGGGAAATGGAATAGCAATTAGAAACGTGCAATTCGTAGTGCTGGACGGGGAAGGCCAATCGATCTTAGGAAAAGACTTGGCTACAGAATTGAACGTGTTGCGGGTTGGACCGCAACAGGTATGCACAATTAACAATGACATTGAGCAAAAGTATCCTAAACTGTTTTCGGGCATTGGTAAGCTAAAGAACTTCCAATTAAAAGTATCTATTGATGAGTCTGTACAACCAGTCGTACAGGCAGTTAGACGTGTTCCGTACCATTTAAGGGAAATGTTAAACAGTAAGATTGAATCGCTGCTACAACAAGACATAATAGAAAAGGTTGACACACCAAGCTCATGGGTGTCACCAGTGGTGGTTGTTCCAAAGGGAAATGAAGACATCCGGCTATGCGTAGACATGAGGCAAGCCAACAGAGCTGTGAAACGGGTGAGACATGCTATGCCGGTCATTGAGGACATATTACAGGAGATGAACGGATCTAACGTGTTCAGCAAGTTGGATATTAAAAACGCGTACCACCAAATTGAATTGGATTCTGATTCAAGGGATATAACCACATTTGTAACTCCATCGGGACAGTACAGATACAAACGTTTGGTTTTTGGTATATCATGTGCTAGTGAGATGTACCAAAATTTGCTTCAACAGATCCTACAAGGTTGTGCTAACACACAGAATATAATGGATGACATAATCGTCCATGGAGTCACAAATTGTCAAAGTATCCGGAACAAAAGGACACAGATATCTGAATCAGCTGAATATTTAGAACCTGACATAATTATCGGATCTGAATCGTGGCTAACAACTGATATTAAAAACGCCGAAATTTTTCCAGAAGGCTTCCAAACAAACGTACATAGGAAAGACAGAAATAAAAACGGAGGCGGAGTATTCATAGCAGTGAATGACCAATTTGAAACTTGGTCAGTTGATAATAGTGACTCAGAGTGTGAAATAATATGGACTGAGGTGCAAACAAATGAGAAGAACATTGTTGTAGGGTCATACTACAGACCACCAAATGCAAGCATTAATGCACTAGAGAAACTAAATGAATCCATAGCTAAGGTTAAAGAACAGTGTAAGGACAAGATCCTCATAATAGCAGTGGATTTCAACCTTCCACACTTGGATTGGAACACGTTAGCAGTAAAGTCGGGCTGCAGCCAAAACAACCAGCACCAATACATGTTAAATATATGCCAAGAACATGGACTCGAACAGATGCAAATGAACCCAACAAGACAAGATAACAATCTAGACCTCTACTTCACATCTCATCCTAGTTTAGTGAAAAAATGTGACACCGTGCCAGGTATCTCTGATCATGACATGGTTATTGTCGATTCTGACATTAAACCTAAATATAACAAACCAAAAAGACGCAAAATCTATAACTACAAAAAAGCAAATTGGAACAATGTATCTGATAAAATGAACAATCTATCAGACGAAGTATGTAAATTAACATCTGTAGAAGATAGCTGGAACCTACTTAAATCTGGGATAAACAAAGCCCTTGACACGGACGTTCCGTCCAAACTGTCTTCCAAAAAACACAGCCATCCATGGATTACCCATGACCTGAAAAAGAAAATCCGAAAAAAACATAAACTCTACCAAAAAGCTAAAACATCAAAAGCGAAGGAAGACTGGGACAAGTACAAAACCCACAAGAGTGCAACCCAAAAACAACTCAGAAATGCACACTGGACTTATGTTAATGAATCCCTCTCAAAAAACATGGAGGAAGGAAACAATAAACCGTTTTGGAAATACATCAAGTCCAAACGAAGTGATAACGTGGGAGTAGCTGGACTCAAACGCAATGGCACCCTCCACCAAGACAGCAAGACGAAAGCAGAAATATTAAACGATCAATTTAAATCCGTATTCACCAAAGAAAATCAAACATCTCAACAACCAAAATTGAATGAACCTCGGTTCCCGCAGATCAACAACCTTGATATATCAACATCAGGAGTAGAAAAACTACTAAATACCCTGAATATCAATAAAGCCAGCGGACCAGATAGCATACCAAATAGGATTCTACGCCATTGCTCAAAGGAACTTGCTCCGGCAATAGCTCACATATTCCGCACAAGTCTGTCAACAGGCACACTACCATCTGATTGGAGAAACGCAAACATCTCACCAATCTTCAAGAAAGGAAGTCGACATGAACCAAGCAACTACCGACCCGTCTCCCTGACAAGCGTATGTTGCAAAACTCTTGAACATATAATCTGCCGTCACATAATGAATCACCTCGAGCAACATAAAATTCTTACACCACTGCAACATGGATTCCGAAGCGGACATTCCTGCGAAAGCCAACTCATTCTTACAATGGACGATATCATGAAAACATATGATAAAAAGAAACAACAAGACATGGTAATACTAGATTTCAGCAAAGCATTTGACACCGTACCACATCGCAAACTCCTTCACAAACTCGAAAACTATGGCATCCGAGGCGATATACTAACCTGGATTACCTCCTTCTTGACAGAACGAAAGCAAAGAGTCATCGTCGAAGGGGAAGCGTCAGCGACATGCACAGTTGATTCGGGCGTACCCCAAGGGACTGTATTAGGCCCACTACTGTTCTTGTGTCATATAAATGACCTCCCCAAGAGTGTTATATCACAAGTACGCTTATTTGCAGACGACTGTCTACTCTATCGTCAAATAAACTCATATGCAGACCATCTAGCATTGCAAAAAGACCTCATCAGCCTGCAAGAATGGGCAGACAACTGGGGCATGAAATTTAATGCAACCAAATGCTATATCATGTCAATACATCGTTCTAAAGTACCATCAATCTACAACTACACTTTAAATGGTCACATACTGAAACAAGTGCAGGACAATCCATACCTTGGAGTGCAAATCAGTGATAACCTAAAATGGACAACACACATAAACAAAATGTGCAATAAGGCCAGTAGCGTTCTGGGATTCATACGGAGGAACCTGAAGCACAGCAACAAGAACTTCAAGGAACAAGCGTACATCTCCCTCGTTCGTTCAATTCTTGATTATTCAAGCACCGTCTGGGATCCCCATCTCCAAAAGGATATAGACAAAATTGAGAATGTGCAAAGACGTGCTGCCAGATTTGCTTGTAATGACTACGGGACAAAAAGCAGTGTCACACAAATGATGATACAACTAGGATGGAAGACGCTTAAGGAACGTCGCCGAGATCAACGCCTAGCATTTTTCCACAAGATCATCCATGACCTGGTGGCCGTCCCCGCTAATGACATCCTGGAACTAAACCAACGTCAACAAAGACACTCAAACTCCAAATCGGTAGTACAAACATCAAGTAACACTGACACTTATAAATATTCGTATGTGCCTCAAACTATCCGTGACTGGAACTCTTTACCAGATTCATTAGTGAATATTAAAGAAAATAAAACATTCAAAAGTGCCCTATCGGACTATAGACTAAATTCGTGCATATAACATCATTAACATCAAGTCGCACACACACACTCGAAGACTTTTGCTCATTAGTGAGATACTTTCGAGGATACTATACAGATACAGATACAGATACAGATACCCAGGAAGAGCATGATCGATGTCTGGATATTGTGCTTAAAGTGTTGAGTGAAAAGGGGTTTACCCTTAATCGTGAAAAGTGTCAATTCAATATGTCGGAATTAGTGTTCATGGGAAATGTGGTATCTAAGCACGGTGTTGGTCCGACGCAATCAAAGGTTCAAGATGTACTAGACGCCAGAAGGCCAGGTAACGCGTCCGAAGTTCGTTCATTCCTAGGTTTGGTTAATTTCAATGCGCGATATATACGCGATTTAGCTACGATATCGGAGCCGCTCAGAAATCTGACTCGCAAAAATGCGAACTTTCACTGGGGTAAGAAAGAACAGACAGCCTTTGATGAGTTAAAGAAACGCCTTGCAAGCGCGGAAATATTAGGATTTTACGACAAAATGCGAAAACGCAGGTGATTTGTGACGCGTCCCCTGTAGGGTTAGGTGCTGTACTGTTACAAAAACAAGGCGGCGAGCAACGCGTCATATGCTATGCTAGTAAGAGCTTATCGAAAGCTGAGCAAAAGCTATCGCAACTGGAGCGTGAGGCATTAGCAATTGTATGGGGCATAGAAAGGTTCCATGTGTATTTATACGGTACAGAATTTGAGCTTTTAACTGATTGTAAACCGCTACAGTTCATATTCTCGCCTAAATCGAAACCATCTGCTCGTATTGAAAGATGGGTTTTGCGGTTACAGGCATACAAGTTCACTACGCGACACATCAAGGGACAGGACAATATTAGCGACTGTCTAAGTCGCCTCCTAAACGAGTCCAGGCGAAGTGACGAAAGTGCACATGCATTCGTCTTAAGCGACCAGTATGTTAAGTTTATCGCAGTAAATGCAACACCTTGCGCCGTAAGTACTAGCGACATTGAGAAAGCATCTCGATATGACGATGAAATTGCGTCGCTATGCGTGTGTATTGCCAATAACTCATGGCATAAATTGCAATATACCGAATATCTACCGATACGGCATGAATTGAGTTCAATAGGATTTCTAGTGCTCAGAGGTACCAGAATACTCGTCCCTCTAGAACTTCGTGAGCGCATCTTAGAGATTGCACACGAATCTCACCCCGGTATTGTTGTTATGAAACAGAATCTGAGACAAAATGTCTATTGGCCGAATATAGACAAAGACGTGGAGAAACACTGCAAAACATGTTATGGTTGCCAGTTAGTTTCGTCCCCCGAGAAACTAGAGGCTATGACACGCACTGAACTTCCGAACGCACATTGGGAACATCTAGCAATAGATTGGCTAGGTCCCCTAAACTCTAAAGATTACATACTAGTTGCTGTAGATTATTATAGTAGATATGTTGAACTAGGTCATAGTAAATCGCCGACGTCGGAAAGTGCAATTCGAATACTCCGCAGTATTTTGAGCAGGCATGGCAATCCGCTTTCCATACAAACGGACAATGCAAGTTGCTTTACGAGCGAAATATTTAGCGCTTTCCTGTCAGAAAACGGTATTAGGCATAGACACACAACACCGCTGTGGCCGAGCGCTAATGGGGAAGTAGAAAGACAAAATAGGTCAATCATGAAACGTATAAAAATTGCGCAAGCCGAAAATCGTAACTGGAAACATGAGCTAGATAATTATCTTCTCACATATCGAAGCTCTCCGCATTCGACTACAGGTGTGTCCCCAGCTGAACTTTTATTCGGGCGGAAAATCAGGTCAAAACTACCAAATGTGCAAAATTATCGAGTAGACACAGAGGTCAGAGATCGCGACGCTGAGAATAAACAAAAGGGGAAAATGTACAGTGACAGAAAACGAAACGCTGGCAAAACGTTAATTAAACCGGGCGACCAGGTTTTGCTAAAGCAACATAAACATAATAAACTGGACACAAACTTCGAGTCGGAACCGTTCGTTGTTCTCGAAAGGTTCGGAAATTCTGTTGTAATTGAACGGAATGGTGTCAAGTATAAACGAAACGTAACAGCCGTGAAACGTTTTCTTGATAAAGAGGGCTTTTCGCCAGAAAATGACCGTACACCGGGTTTATCTGCCACACGAACCATTGATAATGAATTACCCATTCATCGCCGAGTAATTCGAAGACCAAGGAAGTATTCAGACTTTGTGTAAATATTATTCCATGAGAACTGACCACAGCGCATTAATTGGACATTAACCGACCGCTGTAAGGACAAGGTCCCTATCAAATTCCTGATAAACTGTGCCTCCTGGAGTTGTTAAAATTAACACTCGAACAATTTGAAAGTTTTATGTCTATGAAATGTCAGTGTAATTAATTATGTTCCACTGCTTGTTTATAAACGAGCATGTGTTTAGACGAAATCAGGATTTAATGAGATCCATGAACTGGTCAATTGAAGTCGTAAAAATATGTCTCTGCCACTAGACTGATAATGTGTGTCAATTAGTCAGAACATTAGTTTAGAATTGTTTGTATTCATTACAGTAACCACAGGAGATTTTAACACTCGAGTATCATACAATTTTCTCAGGAAGAAAGAGAAATAGACTATCAAACAAATGTTAATAAAATGTTATCATTATGCTACTATCTACTAATTAATAGTTTATTCATGTTTATAATGAATGATATGTTTGTTATATCAAATGCTAAAATATGTCATGTAAGTTGTATTCTAAAACCAAGGGAGAGGTGTAGTGTATGAAGGTATCTGGTTACACGCTGACATGCATGAGTGAGCCGCACGGTGAGTCTTGGAGTAAGGGTTAGTTAGTTAGTTGATGATTGTACACGCTAAGGAATAAACACGTATTAAACCACAGACTATCTCTGTTATATATTGTGCATGTTCACCACAGGAATGTCGATTGTTCCTCTATATTCGCAAATATCATACACCAGTATTCTTTGATATTCGGTTCTTGATTTTCTTCTTTGTTACAAAGTCCGATGTAGCAACAATAGTTCACTGAGTAATATCATAGAACACAGGGTGAAATTTCCAGTAATTATCCAGTCTGTTTTTAAACAAACTCACAGATTTATCTGATACAACACTGTTTGGTAAATTATTCCATATGCCAAACACACGATTTGTGAAAAAACATTTCCTTTCATTTAACGATGATCTATGTTTGATCTGGTATATTTGGTCTCTGATTTTAATAATATCTGGTTGTTGTAGAAGAGTTTGAAGTAAACAGTCCATATATTAATCATTACTGCCGTATAATTATCTTGCAATTTATTAGTGATCAAATGCAAGTGATCAAGATGTTAATTTTCTTGAGTCATACTATCCTCCATAGTTTTGTTGTACTGTTTTCTTTGCAATTATTACTTTGGTATTAATATTTATATATTAATATGGTGCCTACTTGCCTTTCTTGTAATGTACCAATATGTATAATATGAGGCGTTCTCCAGGAAAGCCGGGCTTAGTGACATTATTTAGCAATAATATAATTTAAGGTTTAGAAAAGTGTCTTAAATGAGAAAAAGTATTGTTCTTTGATTTTATTTTAAGTTATTGGACATTATAGCATAAAAACGGTGATTTTGCCCATATGTTAACGGGACAAAAACCATGCTTAAATATAAAGATTCACGCGAGAACGCGCTGTTAACGTCCAGTTTTACGTATGCTCATTTCAGGGCCTCACCGATGAAAATAAACGATTTTCAGCGTCTTATGAACTGCAACTCTTATTTTATTTGTAACTTCTAATTCATTTTCTATAAGATTTAAATAATAAATTTAAACAAACCCGCGTTATCCATGTATTCATGGTATTTGCCGATCCCGGAAGTCGACGCTCATAACAAAAACTGTTATGACATAACGTTTGTTTTCGCGACGTTACCTTTCTTTACGCGACGTCGCCACAAAATCTCCCGCCAAAATCTAATTATTTCGAAATACAAACGCATAAATTGATGTTTGTATGCTATAATAGCGTTTACGCATGCTTTTTTAGTCCTATAACATCTGCAGAGTCCCTCGGGAGCGTTGGTGCGCTCGCCCTGACGGGCTTGGGCACCAACCGTCCCTCGGGACTCTGCAGATGTTATAGCACGAAAAAGCATGCGTTAACCCTACAATAGAGTACTATGTCTTAGATGTCATTTTTCTCATAAATTATGTTAAAATAACTTCTGTCGTTGCTATGGTGACTAATTTCTATAAAGTACCCATATTGAGAAAAAAGGGGTTAGTTGTTAAAAATAGTAGCTACTTTTTTCTATAAGCGAACACTGTCTAATTTTGACATGTTTTATTAAATTAAGATTATGATTCTAAAAGGTGACACAATTTTGAAAAGGTTACGTCAATGATTTATTAAATACTGAATTTGTGAAATGCTTGTTAACTTTACTTCAAATAACGTTTGCGACGTCACTCAAAAAGTAGACGGGAGTGGTTAGTTTTAAAAGTCTATAACTTCGTAAATGTATGTATAGCCCGTTTGCAGCGAAAAAAATCGTCTAAATTTTGAATTGTTAAAAATCTATTCATCAGATGTTGATAAAAATTTACGTAGAATCATAATTTCATTCTACCTACTCCCATTTCAAATTTCATAATTTCTAAGTACTTATTTAAACAAGTTTATTCTTTATTGTATATTGATATTACTTGAATTTGGACACTTTAAGGGAGGTAATCTGGTATTCCATTTATGTTTTACTGTCATTTTTTAACTGTTATAATCCGTGATCAGCGAGATTAACATTGCTGTGATGAAAGCGAAATTTATGAGGCCCAAATAACTCCATTAATTAGGTATGTCGCTTGTGTGTATACATGTTATGTATAATACATGTAATATCACAAAAAAGCAGTGACAACCAAACCCTTATTTACTAAGCTACATAAGCTATGTATATACTCGTACATGAACATACACGTATATAATAATGTTACATTAAGAACTTAATAAAAGCATTGTAATGTTTATGTGTGCAATGCCATGTAGTCTTATGACTGAACCAGTCCTAAATAATTGAGTAATATACGTCTACCCAAACCTTTAGTATTGGTCTGAAATCGACAAGCACACGTTTGAAGACTGCCAAATATTAAGCAGTCAAAATCGTTTAAAGACGATGTAAAATCCGTGTTTTTATAGTTCGAGAATGAGGCTGCTAGACGCAAGCCATGTTTACGTTTAGACTCGAAAAAATGATACACACAGACAGTACAGATGCACAGACGGGCCTCGTATATGCTATATTAAATAGGTTACAAATACGTAAATCTATCGTTTGACGTGTCACGTGACCATAAAATTGGCTGTTGTGTGTATCGAGTCTTCTAACATGAAGTTTCATTATAAACAGGGAGTTTAGATACGTACATGTATTTATAGAACACGTCCTGTTGTAAACTACGAATATTTTACATAGAACTTATGAACAAAACTTTTTTCATACATGCCCGATGTTGCTAAGATTTAATTGTACATTAGGTAGATACATTTCATGATCTTCAAGTTCATTCACTCGTGCAAAATCTCATACTTGTTGGTCCAATAAATACTGTGAAATCTTCATTTTAGACGATTTTTTCGCTGCAAACGGGCTATAATAATTCATTAAAATGTTCTATCTATCTTTCTGTACTGCCTCTTCCGAGTATTATTGGCAGGATGCACGTCGGATAGTTAAAAGTAAAAATAGTAAAGATAAAAACTGGAAGCGAAAGCTTCCAGCTAGACATGGTTAAAATGTTAAAAATAGTAAAAGGTAAAAGATAAGATAAAAACATGTGCATGTGCCTTGTTGACCTGGTGGGGACTTCTAAATAGGCCGGGAGAGATGTACATACAAGATTATTATAAATCTTGTAGAATGAGACTAGCTTGGAGGCAAGGCGTCTGTTCTCAAGGGAGCTCCATCCTAGTGTATTCTGTAAGTCCGATACGCTGGTATATCGGGAGTAGTCATTTTTTACCAATCTAATAGCACGTCTTTGTATCATTTCCAGCTTATTAATGTTGACCTGTGTATGCGGTGACCAAACGGGTGATGCATATTCTAGTTGTGGTCTAACTAGTGTTTTGTATGCTAGAGATTTTATGTTTTCATGTTTTGTTTTGATGTTACGTTTGAGGAAGCCAAGTGTTTTGTTTGCTTGTGTTGTTATTCTGTTTATGTGGGTGTTCCATCTGAGGTCATTACTGATGTCGACGCCAAGGTATTTTGCATCTGTGACTGAGGAAAGAGTTTGACCATGGAGCATGTACGGAAATTTGATTGGGTTTCTGCTCCTTGAGATATGGAGAACCTGACACTTACTTGGGTTAAATTCCAAATCCCATTGACTTTCCTAGTTTTCAAGTTTTAGCAAGTCATTTTGTAACGCATGGCAATCTGAGAGGGAGGTGACTACAAGGTAAGCAGCTGTGTCATCAGCAAACAGCCGTACCTGGGAAGTGAGTTTGTCAGGAAGGTCATTTATATAAAGCAGGAAGAGCAATGGTTCCAGTACGGACCCCTGTGGGGCACCTGAAGTTACAGGAACCTGATCAGAAGTGTGACCATTTACCACTACTGATTGTGATCGGCCTACTAAAAATGACTCGATCCAGGATATAATTTGACTGGGGACACCGTGTTCTCGGAGTTTGTATAGTAGTTTCTGGTGGTTGACCTTATCAAATGCTTTGCTAAAGTCTAATAAGATAAGGTCAGATTGTTTACCTGAGGAGAGATCCTTAGCTAGATCATCAACTAACTCTATGAGCTGGGTCTCACCGGACCGTTTTTCACGGAACCCGTGTTGAAGCTCATAGAGAATGTTGTGTTTGGTGAAGTAAGTGGATAGGCTGGATGCAATTATGTGTTCAAGGACTTTAAACAGAATGCAAGTGAGTGATATAGGCCGATAATTAGCAGGGTCACTATTATCACCTTTCTTGAATAGAGGGGCTACGTTTGCTTTCTTCCAGTCGGACGGTAGTTGACCAGTATTCAGGGATCTTTGGAAGATAAGCGATATGATATCAAGGATCTCATGGCGGAGTTCCTTCAGTATTATAGGCTTGATCAAGTCTGGGCCAGCAGCCTTATCCACTTTTAGGTCTATTTCTATTTCGGGCATGGTCGGGTATTTGGAGTTCCCAAGGACATTCCTACAAAGCTGGGGCAGAGATAGAGGTTCAGAAACAGTTCAAAAGAGTCTCGTCTTTATAACACTATATATTATCATGAATTTGATAATTTGGTCACTAAGCCCGGTTTTCCTGGAGAACGGCTGATATTATTATATATTATGTTGAGGTACATTATGGAATATTGCATTATTGTAAATATGTAAGCCTCGTAAAAGGCCAAAAAATATGAATGTGGCCAAATTATATGTTGTACCTTGTTGGTCCCCTGTCCTGACATAGGGGGCCCTTGGACCTTTTTATTGTTGCCCCCCCCCCCCCCCTCCCCCCTCTGTCCTGACATTGGGGGCCCTCATGGTCCCCACCGATTCCTACGCCCATGTATGAACCGACTAGTGTATACTTGCAGAACAAGTGTTGAGAAACGCTAGGTATAATATTTAGTTTAGAAATGATGATTGAACAGTTAGTCTAGCTCTCGTCTGCAACAGTACTGGAAGTGAAACAAGAACGACAACTCTGGATGAATTTAGAAAGTTACAACAACAACAAATATGGCTGCGAGGACAGGTAATTTTTTGTGTTGATTATTAAAAACAGTTGTTTTGTGACTTAATCTTTGAATATTTATCTGAATATGTGGTGTTTTTAGTGAGAGTATATATTATTGAATATGCCTTAATTATTTTTAGTTCAATATATTGTCACCTGTCGCAAAAGGAGTTTATTATTCACTGACCTTGTATCCGAAATTATCCGAAATTGTGCCGGTTGTGGAAATAGTTGCATAACTTGAGACGTAAATAGTGTGTATATTTAATGTTGCTTTGAAAATGTTGTTAATGACATGATTGGCTTCCATTTGAATTCTGTCACTGCCACGTCAGCTACTTGAGCAGTTCTCTGTAAATTTATTTAATCAAAATAATGTGGATGACAGAGAATCTACTCAGAGAAGCCAGCTCTCCTCTGTAAACAGTGTAATGGCTTTTTATCCAGTCACCTTCGGCAAAGTTAACCAGATAATAGGGTGCCGAATAAACATGTATTGCTTTATTAGATCACCTGGTCATTCTCGATATAGACATTACAGGATAAAACCCGTTTCTCTGGATTTGAAATTTCACGGTCAGGTTCAGAGAACCTCGTACAATTCTGTAGAATTATCACTGTCGGTTCCGTAGTTCGATACCGATGACGATAAAATATACAAATTTTTCAAGTTAAACATATTATTTAGGCTAAAATATTGTCAGCGAGATCGTAAAATTAATGTTTGTGTTATCCATGGATGGGCCAACATTACATCTAGGCTGATTTAATGGGAGTGCATTAATAACATGATTTCTGGTATAGGTTAACAGCACTGTAAGACCGTACACGTAGGTTATGTGATAAAAACTGATCAGGTGAATCAATCAGCCACATAATAAAATTGAACAATTGTTGAGTATTGGTGTTTAACCCGAATAAAAAAAACCAACTTGGGCCACTTTTAGTAACTTAGTATTTAACCCTATTATCTAACTGATACTACATGTAGTACATAAACACGCATCTTATTATAACATGCTTGTATTTCAGTTTGGCAGCAAGGTGGTCGACTACAGCCGTTGCTGTCCCAGTTGTCAAAGCAACCATCTCCAGTGGTAGGCATTCAATCAAGAGAACTGTTTGTGCAGAATAAACAAAATGAAGACAGTCACAAAAATAAAAGTTTAATGTGAGTATCTATTAGGGCTGAGTATCGATCAAAATGATCGATACAATATTTGTATCGATACAGAATGAGATATATCAGATGATATTTTATACCTATGAAATAAAAACAGAGAAACATTTCCTACCTGTTGGATATATTCGACTTATGTATCAAAGCACGCAGGTTAATTAAATGTATATGACACTCTATATTAACGTATGTAAAAGGTGTAAATATGCTGCCGCTTACACATATCGATCGGCTGATTTACAATGTTACCGCGGTAAACATAAAACGCACTATTCAAATTCTACCCTACTTTATATAAGACCTCATAATTTTACTATCTATTATCCGATTTTAAATATTTAAAGCTTGTAATGTAGCAGAGATATATGTCTGTCTAACTATACAACATTCATAACGATACCCTAATTATTAAATCCACGGCGACGAATAAGAATCCGTCCCGCGTAAAAGTGAGACCAATCGACATCGGGGAAAAATGGCGTGATTCTGTGACAGTTTTGTTAATTTCTCACCTGATTTAGACCTGACGATCATTTTGTTTGGTGTTGCTTGCAGATAAATCATATTTCTATCGAACAGCAAGAGGATTTTCTCCATATCTTTGTTTATGTGTGTTTATTACGTTGAAATCAAAGGCCACTACAATGTAGCGTTGTTTCCCTTTATTCGTATATGAGATATAAGGCTGTCGCACACGCATAAAATAATATGCGTCAATACCCTGTCAGGCCTTGACACTAACTATTTTGGGCACTGGTCCGACAGGGCAAAAGTGCAAAATTTGTAAATAGGACAGTTACTGGTCCTCAAGAATTTTCACTGGTCCTTCTGGAATTTCACTGGTCTCGGACCAGCGGACCATTGTAAGTGTCGAGCCCTGCCTGTGTATTAAAAGAAAGACATATATCTCTGCTTCATTACAAGCTTTAAATATTTAAAATCGGATGAAAGATAGTAAAATTATGAGGTCTTATATAAAGAAGGGTAGAATTTGACTAGTGCGTTTTACGCTTACCGCGGTAACATTGTTAATCGGCCGATCGATATGTGTAAGCGACACCATATTTACGTTATTATAGAGTGTCATATACATTTAATTAACCTGCGTGATCAAAGTAACATTTTTTAAGGCAAGTAATTGGTGGGACTATATTTTGGGCTTTTAGAATACGAGTAGGCCGGGTAATGACAGCTTGTAAACGATACATTGACTTGCACTAATGGAAACGAGATTATGATGCCACTAACCGTGAAAAATGAGTTGAAGTCAGCAATAAAAAACAACACAAAAACCAAGCAAAGCACGCTTTTTTATTTAATTTGGTTTTGATAGATATTTGTTCGATATGTGAACATTCGATACGGTATATCGACCGAACCCTAAATACCGGTATTCGATTCGATATGTGAACCGGTACTCAGCCCTAGTATTGTCTAGGACAAGTAATTATTGATTCTGACTAGTAACCTTTGCAGAAACTGTATTTAAAGGAAAACTGTTCACTTTTGGTGATGCAGACAAGTAGATCAAAATCCTTAATTCACAGAGTTAAAAAGTCTTACGTCTTTTATTGGCAAACAAAATGAATACATAAATAAACTTTGCAAAGTACATTTGTTAAATTTGTATTAATTTTATCTGAATTATTTGCAGAGCTACAGATAAGCTGTGTATTGGGGTAATTACCCAATTAATTTTCTGAAAAACCCAATTGATTTTGAGAGGAGGGAGTAAGAAAAAGCAAAGACAATCTGAAATACCTAAATAGAAAATGGTGTTACAGTGAAAAATAGTATATAAAAGCTTATTTACCCTTTGAGTTTTATTCAATACCCAATTAAAATTTGTCAAAACCCAATCAAAATTGAAACTCAGGGGTAAAATACCCAATTGACTAAAACCTTATCTGTAGCTCATAATTTGAATTCCATGTTAAGATATTTTTTACTGAATTAAATACATTTATGCTTCTCAGTACTAATTCTTTCTTTTATCATCTATATGTTAAATTAATATTGTAATGTTGTAGGGTTATTCCTAATAGAGAACAGATGTCCCCTCCTGATGTTAAACTAAAACCATACACAGATTTTCCTGCCAGATTTCAAGATAACAAAGCTGATTATGCTATTGCCAAAGTTGATGACTTGATCAACTGGTCAAGAAAGGTAGGTCACAGATTGTTGCATGTAACAGGGAGAAAAATGTGCAACCAGACCGGGGCTCGAACCCGGGACCCTTCGCTTACAGGGCGAATGCTCTACCGACTGAGCTAGCCGGCTGCCTACACAAGTTTCTCCCTGTTAGTAATTAAATCCTATACAGACTACTACATAATGTTGAATCCTTGTGAAGTATTTTTTAATGTCAAAGGTAGTATTACTGATTTAAAGATACCATTCTAGGATTTAAGTCACTGGGGAAAGCTGATTCTGGCTTTAAGGCTTGGGGTACCACAGTACCTCCGACCCTGGGGAAGGGGCTGTGTAATATGCTGCAGAAAATGATGAAGACGAGGGCTCAAACTTTATTCTCTTTGTTTGACTGAGACAGTCATAGTGAATGACCAATCTGTTTATTCCTGGCTAATTGGCCAATGACCTTCTAAAAGCTTGGAGGGAACAGACAGAACATGTTACACAAGGAATCTGGGCATGCTGCCCTTGCTTTTTCCGAATGGACTCCTAAGTTCTTTAACATGTCCGGTGTAGAGCACTGATACAAACAATACTACCTCTGCGTTTCCAACCAGTTAAATTCTTCACTATTTTATTTCACTCGCATATTTTCAATCTTTCAACATTTATACTCTCATATCCAGTAATCCAATCCACTCACAATATCTCATGAACCAAATCTGGTATTGAACTACCAATTATAATAAGTACAATATTTACTTGCGTGTATACTGAACAGGAAAGATGAATCACTCTTTTTTACAAAGAGCTGAACTTTTCACTTGCGAAAATATTGCATTATCCCAGGTTTAGGTCATGTAATCACTTCCCTACATGTTCATTTAAACTGACAACAAAAACTAAGCAAAACCATTGTCAACAAAGTAGTTTTATCTCAAGTATAACGGATCGCTAGTGCTAGATGTAATGACTGAATAACAATTTTATCGATATACAGACACCGGGTAGTTGAGGTGTTTATCTGGTGCATGCGCATAAGCGCCAAGTGAAGACAATTTCCAAGGGAGGTAACCTAGTTTCAGGAAAGGCCTATTGTTGTAGCTTGTGTTGATTGTATCACATCTATCTCATCTTGTTAATGTACTTGATTATGTATTATAGGGTTCAATCTGGCCATTATCCTTTGGACTGGCCTGCTGTGCTGTGGAGATGATGCATTTCGCTGCTCCCAGATATGACATGGACCGTTTTGGTGTCGTCTTTCGTGCTACCCCTCGTCAGTCAGACTGTATTATTGTGGCTGGAACTGTGACCAACAAAATGGCTCCAGCATTACGAAGAGTAAGTTTGCTTGGTTTATCAGTTGAAAATTCTAAATGCAAGAAGTATTTTCATGTGACTTGAAACAATTCAAAGAAATCTTTATAATCAGCTGAATAACTTCCTGACTTGAAGACAAATGTTGGTTATACATCAGTTTGCACAAGCCAGGCCAGTAACAGACTTATTATGTACGGTTATCTGATCCAATTATCTATTAGCTGTTTATTTGATGCCCCTCTGTAGATATAGTGTTGTCAGCTTTTGAAAAGGGCAGGTTTGGTGCATATTTAAGCATGACCCAGCTGGAGACCTTTTGTGCAATAAATATTTGAATTTGATAAGTTTATCAACTTCCATTACCTAGCAACATATTTTGGGACTGGAAAAACAAAAATTTCTGTTGGGAAAAATGTTGTGAATGCATATTGACATACCGGTACTTATTCAAGTATAAAATGCGTATCAATATTTGTTCGTAATTGGTTCAAAAGACCGACGTAAAATGTAACTATGAAATAAGATATTTTCACAATTTTAAATTTTCTCAGATTTGTTATTCTGAAGTAGTTCAAGAGCTTAAATGTTTGCGATTTCAAAAACGAGTTTCTGTGTTTTACTGCTGCTGTTCACTAGGGTATTTTTTTGCTGACTAACCGGAACTATTATTGTGATGTTCTCAAATGATTTTAATATATTGCTTTGCACATGTCGGTCCGTCTGTTGGTCGGTCGGTAGACCAAATTGTTTCCTGTACTATCAATCAAATTGTGTCCCGTACAATAACTCAAGAAAGCTTTGCCCTAGGATCTTCATACTTTACATGGAGGTTGGTCATCAACAGAAGATGACCCCTATTGATTTTGAGGTCAGTAGGTCAAAGTTGCTGTGACATTTACCATTTGAATTTCTGACTATTAAATTTTGGTTGCAATGGGGGCATACTCGTTTTCAGGGGTGTCAATAGAGCCAAATTACAAATCCTGAAAATCATATGCAGCCGACCATTTTTGCCAAATAAAAGGCCTTCAACATCATTGTTTCCATATATAATTCAGTTAATATTAAAGAAATTCTTTCATAGTAGATAAAATGGACCATAACTTTGCAATTTCTTGAGATAGTTTTCATCAAATAATTTTCATTTTGATCAGGAATCATAGTTCTATTAGGATAGATAAATCCGGAATTCCTTATAAATCCGGAATATTGTGACACCCGTGTTTTACAAAAATCTCTTGTTATATTATAGATATATGACCAGTTGATGCATCCTAAATGGGTGATCTCTATGGGAAGCTGTGCTAACGGTGGTGGTTATTATCATTATTCCTACTCTGTACTACGTGGATGTGATCGTATTATGCCTGTTGATATTTATATACCTGGTAAGTTGTCAAGTAAAAAAAGTACCAGTAGACGTTTTATTTCAGAAATGTGTCCGTTCAATCGACTCGCTGAATATTTACTCCCCATCATCGAGTTGCATGTTGGCTGTTAACAAATAGTAAAACTCGATGTGGTTTGTGAAGTTGTACTCTTTCTGTGGGTTAAGAGATTGTCATGGTCAAACAGTTCTAACTTATACCGATAATGATGAACTTTCTATGTGCAGTACAACCAGTTTAGAGCAACACCCTTTTTGAAAAACATAAAGTTTGGTTATTGCATGGCTCGACACTTACACTGGTTCGCTGGCCCAAGGCCAGTGTTTTATTTTTGGAGGACTCGCTCGAGGAATTTGAATGGTCAGACAGGCCAGTGAAAATTTCTGTTAAAATTCCTGTTTGTGCAACCTTGACATTGATACACTGAATTAAAGCACTGAAAGGCAGTTGCTCATGTTGATAGGCCGACTAAAATGGATTGTGTTTAATAAAATTGTTCAAAATGAAACTTCGAAAGAAGTTGCATCTAATAAATATTGTGATTTTTTTTAAAATGGATACGTGGAAGGACCTCATGAAATTCTGTCGGACGATCCGAGTTGGTCCTTGGGGCCACCATGGAAAATAAGTTAGTGTCAAGCCCCGTTATTGTCCTGAGGATTTTGCTCCTCCTCTAAAAATTCGAAGTTAGGTTATTGTAGGGGTTGTTGTGGAATGGTAAAATTGAATTTGATAGTATTAAAATGGAGACTTTTGGAACAAAAGATCATGCTGCTATACAGAGGGTGGTGCTCAAGGATGGTCCACTTTGGAGTGGTTGTACTGTATGTGTAGTCCAAGTGAGCATATAGTAGTAGTATTACAAGCTTACCTGGGAATATAGGAATGGTTTCTATCCATTAAACAAAATCCTGTCTGCACCTCTTTCCGTAAAGCTTGTACTAATGCAGTTCAAAGGGTTGAGCCTTCGATTACATATTTGCAGTTCCAAATCAAAGGTCTACAAGTTTGTGTCTGCTGCATTTTTTTGAACCCTTCGACCAATTTCCATGAGACTTCAAATGTGCAACTCATGCAGAAGCAGCAGAACCAAATTTTTAACTACTTTGGTCTGCACTGTTTACCGTTTTTGAATATATTTTGATTCTGTGCCAGAATTCTGAACATGATCTTCAAATTGTAGATCTTACTTGTGTCTAAATGCCAAATTGATATTGTGTCCAAAAGGCCCACCATCCAGAACGGCCCAGTATAAATGTACCAGAAAAGCTCATTAATTGAAGTGAACCTAAACTGCCCACTTGCAAAATATCGGAGTCTATAGACAATAATTACGCACAAAAAATACATGTATTAGATCTGTCAAGTGCAGATCTTCAACTAACCCATACAAGCGTACTGTTTAAAGGATGTAAATAAACATACATGTATAATAATGTACATTATAAATTTTATCTAATAACTGGGCCGTTCTGGAAAGTGGGTCTTTGACTGATTTGTCTAATTGTGTGTATTCTACCTTGCAGGCTGTCCACCATCAGCAGAAGCTCTAACATATGCATTCTTACAGCTACAGAAGAAGATAAAGAATCTACCCGCCACACAAGCTTATTTCCGTAAATGATCCATCAATAGCTTAACCAAACAATCTTATAATTGTGTGAGTACTGTGTACAGGGTGTGTTAATTGATGCGTAGTCTGGTGTATGTGTCAGATGATGTCAATGTGAAAAACCTTTTGTGTAGTGATAAGCTGTTTACTTCGTGATTATAGTTTCGATTCTTCTATTACCGATTCACGAAGGTATGTTACATATGGAATAATTGTTTTAAAATAAATGATAAAACTATTAACACTTTTTAACTTGTTTTAGCTCACTGGGTGAGCTTTTGTGATCACTCTTCGTCTGTCCATAATTTGCTTGTATAGTCACAATTTTGGACAATTCTTTACAGGGTAGCAATACCACGTGACTTTTGACTACAAGTAGAAATTTGTAAACATTGGAACACAAATATAGCCATAAGTATTTTATTTCTTCACCGATTTCTATGAAATATACGCCACGCTAAGGGGTAAAGTATTTGCTTTCCGGGAAATATAATATCTTTTTTCAGCAGTTTTACCATCACCATCAGTTTTTCCATCACCCTGTGAAACCTACACGTTCAACGGTTTCACAAGGTTGTGGACAAAACGGCACAGCTGCTGAAAAATATTTTATATTTCATGGAAAGCAAATAATTGTTCCCTTAGCGTGGCGTAAATTACATAGAAATCGATGAAGAAATAAAATACTTATGGCTATTATATTTTCCAATGTTTACAAATTTCTTCTTGTAACTGTAGTCAAAATTTACGTGGTATTGCTACACTGCTTTATAAAAATTACTTTTTACTTAGTCACATACAATGGTCATTTCAACAGAATTTAGCTAAAGTTTGATATTGGATTATCACTGGGTCATATCTTGTGAAGTCACCCAAGGTCACAATTTTGGCGTAATCTTTATGGAACTTTGTCACAATGACCATCTCAATCATATCTGCTTCTAGGTTAAGTTGGATTATGCGTCAGTCAAAAGCTAGGTCACTAGGTCAAATCAGGAAAACTAGAACTGCCACAGAGTGACTAATGATACCCCCACATACCGCTTTGTCACAGACGTTTGGCAAACCACATCCATAAAAACTGCTGCATGGTATACAACAATTGTAGTTATTTTTAAATTCAACAATATATGATGAAGTTATGGTCCACACAACATAAATTAAGGTCATTTCTGACCTTTGAACTCTTTGAAGTGTGACCATGACCTTTTTGATATTGAAATAATTGTTATGTATGACACATCGTTTGATAGGGTTGAGCAATTGTGCCAGGTTATTTTAAAATCCCACAATAAATGACATAGTAACAGCCAGGACAGGCTAAATTAAGACCATTGATGTAATTGTTTCGCATGACACACTGTCTGGTAGTAGCAAACATTTGTGGCACATTATTTTTTTATTTTAAGTTATGCTCCAGACAAGCACAATTATGGCCATTTTTGACCTTTCAACTCCAAAGTGACTGTGTGATCTTGACCTTAATATACTGCCGTAAGTGTTTCGCATGACACACCCTCTAGTACTGGTGAACATTTGTGCCATTGTTTTCAAATCCCACTATAAATGACTTAGTTATGCTCTGGACAAGCTCAATTACAGCCATTTTTTACCTTTCAACTCCAGTGTGACCTTGGGAGGTATTAACGTAATTGTTTTTTGCATGACACACCGTCTCATCAAGGCGAACAAATGTACCTCATTCAAAAATCCTTCAATACATACAGAAGATACAGCCTGGACAAACTTTGGGACAGACGGACCGACAAAGTGACTCTTTTATAATATAGCCTCCCCCTACTTTAATAGTGGGGGTATAAAAACCTTGCATATGCTAGAGGCTGCATTTTCACTGGATCTACATGAAAATTGGTCTTTACGTTTTTAGACTTCTGTTAGAACATGTATTTTGAAGTGGCTACTAGCAACTGAAGTTGAGTTTCTGGACAACTATAGACATGTCTGAGCCACACAAACCCCGCTGAGAATTACTGAACAAGACCGGTTAACCCTGCAGTGTTTATTAGGTATATTATGCTTTGTTTGGTGATGAATCTAGAGTTATCTCCAACAAACTATAGTTTATCTCAAACTGTCAATGCATGCGAGGTAATGAGAAGAAACCTCTTGTTTCCAGAAATTGTTCAAGCTATGCCAAACAATCCTCAACAGGCGTCAAATTCGAAGTTGACTGTTGTCACGAGGCTTCTGTACAACAATTTGAGCGCAATATGGCAGACAAACGGAAACTGAATGACAGAAAGGGGTAACACTATTATATAGGCCCAGACCATTTCATGGAACGGAGGCGAGATATTTGGAGTAACCATCTTCCATTTAATGCCTTTTGTGACGTCACTTGATGTTTCTACAGTGACTACACATGTATTGGTGTTTTCATATATCAGGCAGTTCTACAGAATACCAGAGTCGCACTATCATAGGCAGATACAGCTTACTATACAGCCTTTCTTTGTTCAAGCTTAGAATATAAACCTTGTCAATCACCATACAGCTAGCCACAGCTTCTGAGAGTCTAACTGGCTTTTGACGTTAAGATATAGGTTATATCCTTCTGCATTAAGCTTAGACATGTTGACATCCTCAGCTAACAGCTTTAAGGATGTGAGAGAAGTTAGTTCCAGTCGGCAGTGCTTCAAAAGCTAAAGTATTGGACCAAATTTGATTTCAGTATTCCGGTGGAATGACATCCATTATGTGTAATAACTATTAGCTGGTTTAACGATCAATATTTTTTCATAAGCCATATTAAAGAATTGTTCCAAAAAGGTCACATTTTTAACAAACCAGAGAGCGAGGGCTCAAGCTTTTGTAAATACAATCTTATTTTTTACAACACAACTATCCAATCCAAGCCAAATCCAATGCTGTTTTATCAAAGCTGAAGCGTAAAATAAACATGTTTTGGGTTTTTGGTGCATTACCAACTACATTTAAAAGCAGTGCTCCTATTAACAGTTTATAACCTCTGCAGATTGCCAACAACAAACTACAAAACTTGTTTTTCTCTTTATTTACACACTCGTACAAGATAGAACATTTATTTAAGAGGAATAAATCTTGAAGAGTGAGTGGCACCAATACCGGGTCGACCGTGCTTCACAGGTTTATATGTGATGCTGAATTCTCCCAAATAGTGACCGATCATTTCAGGCTGAAAGTAGAAATATATAATAATTAAATTCATGCTAACAATATGGATACATTAATGCAGGGGAGTTCCGGAATTATAGTAATTTATACAGATTTGCTGCAATAGAAAGAATTAACTGTTCTGCACACAATATAAGTTATTTGATGCATTAATGATGTCATGAATGTTAGTGGTTCTTTCATCACCAATCCACATAATTCAGGGGTTCCACTAGCTAAACTTCTGAATCTGGAGTATCATTCAAATACTTTTGCCAAAATTTTACCATTTTAAAGGCAAAATATTGATATTTTAAGAGAAAACAACCCATTAAACCAAAATCTTGAGGGTCGAAATGTGGCTTTTTTTGGAAATTTCAATGGTCCCAAATCCAATGGAACCCCTGGATATGTAAGCAGTTCTTTATGTCATCATTTTACATAATTAATAAGTCTTGCATTCTTTTCACTGGTCCAAAAAGCCAGTGCACATATTCAAGTATAAACACAAGCAATGGTCACAATTCAGAAATAATACTCCATCATGGTCATTTGTTCGACCTGTCAGAGAGCTGGGATTATACTGTCATCACCATAGCAACCAAAACACAATGAATATTCTGAACAAAGACATAGTTTCAATTATGGGTCACTGCTCAGAAATAATACTCCTTCATAGCCTTCTAAATGAAGACTTTTTCAGAGAGCTGGGATTATACTGTCATCACCGTAGTAACCAAAAACACGCAGCAGTGATTGAATGAATATACAGAATACAAATATATGAATTCATTTAAAGGTCACAATTCAGAAATAATACTCCTTCATAGTCTTCTCAGGAAGACTTTCAGAGAGCTGGGATTATACTGTCATCACTATAGCAACCAAAACTTGAATAAGTCAAACATGCATTTATTTAGTACATTATAAAGGGCCTTTAAGGGTACATTTTGAGTCATTCAAAGGTCACTACTCAGAAATAATACTCCTTCATAGCCTTTTATAAGGCTTTTTCAGAGAGCTGGGATTATACTGTCATCACCATAGCAACCAAACACACTAAACGGTGATTGAATATACAGAACACAAATACATTAATTCATTTAATTTTATAGGTCACAATTCAGAAATAATACTCCTTCATAGCCTTCTATAGAAGACTGTTTCAGAGAGCTGGGATTATACTGTCATCACCATAGCAACCAAAACAAGAGATGTTTGTAAAACGTGTATGCCCCAATGGCAGCCCAATAGTCCGAAAGGGTAAAGGTCACAGTGACCTTGACCTTTGACCATAAAATCAATAGGGGTTTTACTACTTTTGATGATCAACCTCCATGTAAAGTTTGGAAGATCCTAGGGCAAAGGGTGATTGAGTTATTGAACAGAAACTGTTTGGTCTACCAACAGATCGACCAACCAACATGTACAAAGCAATATACACCCTCAAAGATGGGGGGCATAATAAGAAACAATTGAATATACAAAATGCATGTAATTATGTATAAAGCCAAGGTTACTGCTCAGAAATAATACTCCTTCATAGTCTTCTATATGAAGACTTTTTCAGAGAGCTGGGATTATACTGTCATCAGCGTAGCAACCATCAACACCAAGAACAAGAAAGACTGGGGGATACCTAAAAGGTAGTTTTATAAATAACCTCCACACACTGGTTTTATTTTGAAAATTTTGTGACTTGGATAATGAAACTAATTCATGGTCTTAGTTTTGAGATTTGATTAGGACCGCTATAGCAACACTAGAAATCAAACCTTCATCTTCTTAAACAGGGCTCGACACTAACACTGGTCCTAGACCAGTGAAAATCCAGAAGGACCAGTGAAAATTCTGGAGGACCAGTAACTGTCCTATTTACAAATCTGGCGATTTTGCCCTCTCGGACAAGTGGCCAAAATAGTTAGTGTCTAGGCCTGTTAAAATCGTCAAATATGATCACAATTCAGAAATAATACTCCTTCATAGTCTATTATTGTAGACTTTTTCAGAGAGCTGGGATTATACTGTCATCACCATAGCAACCATAGATTAAACACGTTTTTGTGAAGGTCTAAAATCTACAGAAGGATACTTAGACTTATTAACACAGTGTGTAGTTTGTTGGACACGTCTCCTTGGGCAAGATTTTAAGCAGACATGGTTTTGTGAAGGACAAACCAATGTTCAGCAAACAGAAGACTCAATAAACTATGTGAAAACAAGGATAATTTGACATGTTCCTTCAACCTTGGATGGAGACATAATATGTTGGCAGGGATGGGGAGAAGTGAAGAAGACTTTCACATGTCATACTAGAACAGTCACAAGGGATTTATCACTAATGTTACCATTCAGAAATAATACTCCTTCATAGCCTTCTATATGAAGACTGTTTCAGAGAGCTGGGATTATACTGTCATCACTATGGTAACCAATGAAACAACCACCGTCTCCATAATGGAAATCCTTGACCTACGATATTGGCCAAAGACTTGAAAGAGAGAAATTACCAGACTATTAGTAAGGAAACTTGTCATATGATTAACAAAGCACATGTTCAGTAGTGATTTTTTTGCTTGATTGGGAAAGGTACCGGTACCGGACAAATTGGGAAAATTTGTGGCGTTTTTATCTAAATTGGGAATTTTTTAATAAGTTGTGAATTCTTAAAACAAGGACACCTATCTTATTTATAAAGGAAATTAAGAGTTATGCATTTCTTCATAAACAAGACTGCGTTCAATAAACGCTTATGCCCCCATGGAAGCCTTGCCCATAAAAAGCTAAGTCAATCAGGGGCCATAATTTTGTAATAATGTTGGATAGTGTTACATGGCTTTGATAATGTAAGGGGCTTATGATAGTAAACAAGTATGCCAAGTTTTAAGGCAACGCCATGATGGACATGATGTAAAACGAAACTGTCAATTTGGGTTAACCAAGAATTAGACGCTTAATAAGTCTAAGTCCAAAATTAGGTCAATGTGACGGTCAAAATGAGGTTAGGTGATATAGGTGTGTGGAGAATGTTCAAATACAACAACCATGCAGGTATGAAAGCTTTGTAGCAAGCCATATTAATGCTAGAAGAAACGGTCAATTTGGGTTAACCAAGAATTTGGCCCTCCAATAAGTCTTAAGTCCAAATTAGGTAAAGGTGAAGGTAGAAATGGCGTCAAATGATACAGGTGTGTGGAGAGAGTTCATATACAACATCCATGCAAGTATGGAAGCTTTGTAGCAAGCCATAATAATGCTAGAAGAAACGGTCAACTTGGGATAACCAGGAATTTGACCCTTCAATAAGTCTAAGTCCAAAATTAAGTCAAGGTGAAGGTCAAAATGGGGTCAGGTGATACAGGCGTGTAGAGAGTGTTCATATACAACATCCATGCAAGTATGAAAGCTTTGTAGCAAGCCATAATGATGCTAGAAGAAACGGTCAATTTGGGTTAACCAAGAATTAAGCCCATTAATAAGTCTAAGTCCAAAATTAGGTCAAGGTGAAGGTCAAAATGAGGTTAGGTGATACAGGCGTGTAGAGAGTGTTCATATACAACATCCATGCAAGTATGAAAGCTTTGTAGCAAGCCATAATGATGCTAGAAGAAACGGTCAATTTGGGTTAACCAAGAATTTAGCCCTTCAATAAGTCTAAGTCCAAAATTAGGTCAAGGTGAAGGTCAAAATGGGGTCAGGTGATACAGGCGTGTAGAGAGTGTTCATATACAACATCCATGCAAGTATGGAAGCTTTATAACAAGCCATAATGATGCTAGAAGAAACTGTCAATTTGGGTTAACCAGGACGGACGGACGGACGGACGGACGGACGGACGAACGGACGGACGGACAGGTGAATCACTATATGCCTCCCCATCTATCGATAGGGGGGCATAAAAATGCACAAACTTTAATTAATTGTGCAGCCTACATGCACCAGATTGGGAAATATTTCCTCTGAAATTGGGAAAAAGCAACTTTTTTCTGATTGGGAAGCTACCTTTTATGGGTACCTAACAAAGGAGGGGAAAAATCGCTGGTTCAGTTCAGTCTCTGATTGATTTTAACTCTTCAAACAGGCTATTTGATTGAACCAGTACCTGGAATTATATCCCGACATAAAATTGAATTATTTCAATTGACAAAGTAATAACATTACTTACAATTTATTGCTTGGATTTAGAATTAGAACAATGACATTCAATGGTCACAATTCAGAAATAATACTCCTTCATAGCCTTTTTTAAAGACGTTTTCAGAGAGCTGGGATTATACTGTCATCACCATAGCAACCATTGATCTTACAAAGGCTAGCACAGTCAGGTAATTCATATAGATGGTCTTGTCTCTGTAGAGACCTTGTATTGTAATGCAAGCAAACATCCAGTATGATTGGTCCTTAGTTTTGCAACAGTCAAGAACAAGAGGGCCCAAAGGGCCCTAGGTCGCTCACCTGTCGAATTTGACCTAGATTTTGTTAAGATGGTCATTGTGACCCAAGTTTTATACAGATTAGGCCAATATTGTGACCTCTAGTGACTACACAAGGTTTTTATATGATTGACCTAATGACCTTCTTTTTTACCCAAGATGACCTAATATCGAACTTGACCTACATTTTGTTGTGTTGATCATTGTGACCAAGTTTCGTAAAGATTATGCTAAAACTGTGACCTCTAGTGACTACACAAGGTTTTTCTATGATTTGACCTTGTGACCTAGTTTTTGACCCCGGATGACCCAATATCAAACTTGACCTAGATTTTGTAGAGATGATCATTGTGACCAAGTTTCATAAAGATTAGGCCAAAATTGTGACCTCTAGTGACTACACAAGGTTTTTCTATGATTTGACTTTGTGACCTAGTTTTTGACCCCGGATGACCCAATATCGAACTTGACCTAGATTTTGTTGAAATGATCATTGTGACCAAGTTTCATAAAGATTAATTCAAAATTTTGACCTCTAGTGACTACACAAAGTTTTTCTATGATTTGACCTTGTGACCTAGTTTTTGACCCCGGATGACCCAATATCGAACTTTACCTAGATTTTGTTCAGATGATTATTGTGACTGAGTTTCATAAAGATTAAGTCAAAATTGTGACCTCTAGCGACTACACAAGGTTTTTCTATGATTTGACCTTGTGACCTAGTTTTTGACCCCGGATGACCCAATATTAAACTTGACCTAGATTTTGTGTAGATGATCATTGTGACCAAGTTTCATAAAGATTAAGTCAAAATTGTGACCTCTAGTGAATACACAAGGTTTTCCTATGATTTGACCTAGTGACCTAGTTATTGACCCCAAATGACCCAATATCGAACTTGGCCTAGATTTTGTTGAGATGATCACTGTGACCAAGTTACATAAGGATTAGGCTAAAATTGTGACCTCTAGTGTCTACACAAGCCAATTGTTGACGGACGGACGACGGACGAAGAGTGATCACAAAAGCTCACTCTGTCACTTTGTGACAGGTGAGCTAAAAACAGTGCCGCCATGATAACACGAAGTTTATAAAAAATACTTCTGAATTTTGCTCTCTGAATTTCACATGAGCAATAAAGGTTGGATTTATCTGAGCAGTAAATATCCAAGAATAGTTTTCTATGTATAAGGCTGATAGGACTTCTGTTAAGCCGAAATGTTGGTTAAAATAAATTGATACACTTATCTGTTGTTAGTCGTTAGTTCCACTTACTAATTTATTGTATTCAAAAGTATAGTAACTGTTCAGAAATAATACTCCTTCATAGCCTTATATATGAGACTTTTTCAGAGAGCTGGGATTATATTGTCTTCATGACAGTCACACACACTGATCATACAATAAACATGAATTACTATAAGAAATGTTTTACAGAACTATTGCCCACCCCCTAACATTCAAATCCAAGATCATCCAAACCCTATAACGATATTCACAGATACATCAAGACTTGATAGAAACCTACATGAACATGCATGCCGGGCAAAATTTAATATGGACAACAAAATTTGAACCCAGATCGGCCGAAATGTCTTGCCATCCTTGTACAATTTGTCAATCTTGTGTTTTAGTCTGACAAGGTTTATTTTTGGATCTTAACATTTTCAGCCTTAGTCGATCCAAACGGCCAACACATTTTTTAACCTTCCATAAGTCTGATCCCAACAGGAAAATTCAATGCTCCAGAAACTAGACAAATGGTTAAATTGTACGGAGCATCATTGGGATGCATCAAACCTCTGAGATATCTTACCTTGATTTCAACTTGGTTGAACACTTTGCCGTTGTATACTCCCACAATGCTACCAATCATTTCTGGTACAATCACCATGTTTCTAAGATGAGTTTTGACAACCTGTAACAATTAACAATAGTATATGTACAAATTATCTTAAACACTACATAAAAACACAAGTTCGAAATACTCCAAATGATCCCACACTCAGGGGTGTCAACAGGGTCAAATTACAAAACCTGAAAATCAAATGCAGCTGACCATTTTTGTCAAACAAGAGGCATTCAATCGCATTATTTCCATATTTAACTCAAGTTTGTATTCCTTTGGCCTTTTGCTTGGGCTTATAAATATGAAAATACTGCACAGAATAATCCATCATAATCCTAAAGATTTATTTTCTAGCGTAACACCATTAATATTGTTTCCTTCCAACTCAATATTCCAATGAAATTCATGTACTCAGAAGGAAAGGTATCAACAGACGTCCATTTCTATATGAACTGTCAGAGTGAGCTGAGTGATATCATCATAATACATGATTCTTTGTAACATTGTATAGGAGGTTCATCACAAATTTTAAGTTCTAATATTAATTTCAAGATATTAGCCTCTGAAGCACTTTGTTTTTATCAACCATTTTTCTGTAATATACAGTGAACAGTTTGATCTGTCCTGTTTTGCTAACTCGCAAAGACTTTTTTGCAAGCAACTGACAACTAGAGCTATTCATGGAGTATATGACCATAGCCAATTCATGTACTCAGAGGGAAAGGTATCAACAGACGTTCATTTCTATATGAACCGTCAGAGTGAGCTGAGTGATATCATCATAATACATGAATCTATGTACCACTTAACTAACTTATATTACAAGAGTTTTTAAGACAAAAACTAAGTCTCCCACAAAGCCTTAGGGCCATGTTCTTATTTCATCCAACAGAAAAATAAGCTAAGCACAACTAGTGCAACTTGTGACATTCATCCATCCGGCAAAATCAATGCAACTCCCCACTCTAAGTGGGAGACATAATTTGAATATCATAAAATCAAAAGTTTGAGATTCAATATTAATTTAAATTGCAAATTTGAAAGCATGAACTTGTATGGGTTTTTGGCATTCAACTGAGGCAGTCATAGTGTGTGACTATTTGGTCCCAGTTATATTGCCAATGATGAAATTCATGTACTCAGAGGGAAAGGTATCAACAGACGTTCATTTCTATATGAACTGTCAGAGTGAGCTGAGTGATTTCATCATAGTACATGAATCTTTGTATTGAATGTTTAACACAACTTTTAAAAGGTTGGTTGTAATCACAACATTGAACAGCCTGTGCCTTTTAAATTGGGAAATTTTAGCGCACCAATTCGCGAAATTGGGAAATTTTAAAAAAGATTGTTTGGGTTTAAAATGGTTCATATTTTGCTATCTTCTAGTGATAGTACTCTAGTCATATGTGGCAAAGACTTTTGCAAGTTTGAAAATCTGTTGTTTTGACTTTGAAACAGCTATACTGTAGTTGCTTTGAAACCAGCAAGCACAGAAGGAGGAAAATATGCATACTTTTTGGGGAAAATGGAGGTTATTTTGCCAGGGGAAGGTGCCTGTATTCGGCCCTAAAAATAGCCAAAAAATCACTGCTAATGCATTGTAAAATTACAAATTCATCAATTGTTTGAAATGTTCATGTTTAAGAAACTAGGAACTAAAATATGCAAACTTCAGCAGCAAGTAACAGGCTGTGAATTTGGGATTTGAAACTAGTTGCACGAATCACCAAAAAATGAATAATTTCCTTCATGGCCTGAAATTCATGTAAATTTACTTGTCTGAAACAATAATCATTTGTCCAAGACAACCGGACAAGTGCTTATTTCGCAGACTGAAGTAACAAGTGAGTGTGACATGCATTCAGAGTTAGTTCTATCAACAGATGTCCATCTATATATGAACATTAAGAGTGAGCTGAGTAGTATCATCATAATACATGTACTTTGTTACATCTTACAGTGATAGTTGGAAGGTTACATACACACTTAAATATCTATCAGGAACTACATAGTAAAAACATATTCAGGTTTCTGAAGACCTAAGGACTAATAAAGCTGAGTCAGTTGTTCAGCTAGAAGTTTTGCTGGGATTTATAGTATTTATCAAAGTATGGTGCCCAAGTCTGCAAAAAATAGAGTAGCTTTTAATACTTAGGTTGCTAGAAATCTGATTTTTTAAACCTGATACAAAGTAACTAGGCAACTCAGATCAAATTGTCAGCAAGCCATTATTATACTGTATGGTCTGAGTGAGCTGAGAATTATCATCAATGTATGCCAGTAATAATCTCACACAAGTGAGTGAATTCATTAATCAGTGGAATATCATGCCATGTACATGGTGATCAACTGGTCAGTAGGATTTTGCTGAGCAAGCTTGTCTTAGATTTTAGGCAGGCAAAACATTTTTTTACCAACTAAAAGAAGTTGGTTTTTTCAAGGCGGCCAAGAAAGTAGCAGTTGAGACAGGCATATTGGCCTCCATTCCTCTTAATGACAACCCTGCATTTGTAACTTGTCTTCTCAGTTAATGTACAAACATATCACACATCATATCATGAATGAGACTTTAGTTTACCCACCTCAGGCTTCTCAAGTGGGGGAGCATCTTTCTTTGCCTTTCTCAATCTCTTGATAAGAGCTAATGGTTTTCGCTTCAATCCGCGCTGGAAGCGACGTCTTACACGGCAACTGAACAACTCTGTCAACTGTTCGCTGAAAAGAATATACTTAAATTTTACAAGATAGACCAAAATTCATATATTTAAATTCTTTTCCATTACAACACAAACTAAATTTCACAGAATGGTCGAAATTAATAACTTAGTATATTACATTGAAATATTTTTAACTGCTAAACTACTAAACTAGGGCCTCAAGTCAATTCATTAACAAAGTTGTGCAATATTAGTTTATTACACAATAGTGTGAAATTATGTCAGATATCTAGTAAACCAGCAATCACACACTGAATGTCATGTCAATATAATAAGGACGAAATTTGGTTGGATCAGTGCAAAAATCTAGGTCTTTAAGGAGTTCAAACCCACTGACAAATGGAGCATAGAATGCCCGATTTGAGCTTTCTTGGACATTACTCTGCCATAACTACCATGAGTTAAAAGTATGAAAATAAATTAGTTTAATTACGTTGTCATATCCAACAATTGGTCCAGATCAACACCTCGGAAGGTGTATTTTCTGAAGGTTCGCTTCTTCTTGATAGCCTCGTTGTCCGCCTGAAAGAGAAAATACCTAATTGAAAAATCACGCAAAATCAGAAGCAATGATTTTGAAGAATGGTTAAAGCCGTTTCCGGGAGTCTGACCAGAAACATGTTTATTAGTTTAATATGATTAACCTCCCTTTGCAACGGACGACAGTTAAATTAAATTAATAAATATCGCAGATGGAAAATGTAAATCTCCCTGAAAGCCTATAAAACAGGTTGGAAAGCATGCTACTGAGCGCTTGCTTGTGCAAATGACTCAATTTTGGCTTTGTTGGGTACGTAGCAAACTGTTTTCTAGCAAAGCACAATTGAAATCTCAAAAAAAACGCATTATTACATACTGGAAATTGTGTACAGTACGCCTTTCAATTTACCGTCTTGGTTTCGAAGTAAAGATCTCTTGAGCCGCAGGAGTACTTTCCTCCTGGACTTATTGAAATCTAAGCTTATATTAGAAAATGTGCGTCCCAATGTACGAACTAGACAGGGTACGAATCCATCACCAAAGCAGTAATTTTCACTGTCTATCGCATTGACAACTGCTCCTTTACATATACAACCATATAAACGCAACATGCATATAGAAATAATATTATTTTCCACCAAGGTCTCCAAGATAACCTTCTTCATAATTAGGTAGAATCACAACTGACAGTGACAAAATGATTTCACCACAGACCGAAATCCATCGGTTTTCGAAGATCTATACAGCAAACATATCCTTATTAATTTGAAATAGATAGGGCAGAACAATAGGAACATATTATCTGCCGTTGCTTGAAAAATATAGAACATTAATTCGAAGCACAAAGGCCGATTCGTAAAGATTTACAACGCAAGTGCTCATATTTACCATTTTCACAACAATTTGCGAACCGGAAAAGGAAGTTGATTTCTACTTCATTAAAGACATGCGCAGAACGACGACACCGCTAAAGCTCAACGCTCATCTTGAAGCCGTACCACAACACGTTTCGTGCAGTATTTAACTCCCTTTCCATAAGTACTAAAAAGTATGCCTATGTAGTTTCTTCCAAAGACAAGTCGAGCAATTGATTTATTGATATATATTGCCATGGTTTAAATAAAGGTATCTATTTACAACAGAGACCTATTTACAACAGAGACAAAGAATGTTCAGTGTTTTAAGTGTTCACCATTCTTCTAGTCCTGCATCGAATGTTTGTTTATTCCGGTATAACGTCATTTTTAAACATTTTTTTTCAATTATATATACAGGTCCAGAGGCATACTGAGGCACAAAAATTTGGAAATTACCAAAAGAAGCATGTCTTTAGAGGAAAATCCTGCCTCAAATATACCCTAGACAATATTTGCCTCAAATATACCCTAGACAATATTTGCCTCAAATATACCCTAGACAATCCTGCCTCAAATATACCCTAGACAATCCTGCCTCAAATATAACCTAGACAATCCTGCCTCAAATATACCCTAGACAATCCTGCCTCAAATATACCCTAGACAATCCTGCCTCAAATATAACCTAGACAATCCTGCCTCAAATATACCCTAGACAATCCTGCCTCAAATATACCCTAGACAATCCTGCCTCAAATATACCCTAGGCAATCCTGCCTCAAATATAACCTAGACAACCCTGCCTCAAATATACCCTAGACAATCCTGCCTCAAATATAACCTAGACAATCCTGCCTCAAATATAACCTAGACAATCCTGCCTCAAATATACCCTAGACAATCCTGCCTCAAATATAACCTAGACAATCCTGCCTCAAATATAACCTAGACAATCCTGCCTCAAATATACCCTAGAAAATCCTGCCTCAAATATAACCTAGACAATCCTGCCTCAAATATAACCTAGACAATCCTGCCTCAAATATACCCTAGACAATCCTGCCTCAAATATAACCTAGACAATCCTGCCTCAAATATAACCTAGACAATCCTGCCTCAAATATACCCTAGACAATCCTGCCTCAAATATACCCTAGACAATCCTGCCTCAAATATACCCTAGACTATCCTGCCTCAAATATACCCTAGAATATCCTGCCTCAAATATACCCTAGACAATCCTGCCTCAAATATACCCTAGACAATCCTGCCTCAAATATACACTAGACAATCCTGCCTCAAATATACCCTAGACAATCCTGCCTCAAATATACCCTAGACAATCCTGCCTCAAATATACCCTAGACAATCCTGCCTCAAATATACACTAGACAATCCTGCTTCAAATATACCCTAGACAATCCTGCCTCAAATATACACTAGACAATCCTGCCTCAAATATACCCTAGACTATCCTGCCTCAAATATACACTAGACAATCCTGCCTCAAATATACCCTAGACAATCCTGCCTCAAATATACACTAGACAATCCTGCCTCAAATATACCCTAGACTATCCTGCCTCAAATATACACTAGACAATCCTGCCTCAAATATACACTAGACAATCCTGCCTCAAATATACCCTAGACAATCCTGCCTCAAATATACACTAGACAATCCTGCCTCAAATATACCCTAGACAATCCTGCCTCAAATATAACCTAGACAATCCTGCCTCAAATATACACTAGACAATATTTGCCTCAGTACTTGTTTATCTCTGGATACGGTCATGATATATATTTATATACAACTGAAAGTTTGATAAGGGTCAAGAAATCAATATCTATGTCCTTATACTAGTATCGTTAACTGAACGAAACTGATTTTCCTGGTAACTTCTTCCTCTTCTTCAAATACTCTGCATCGCTCCTCTGGAGCATTGTCGCACATGGTGACTATGTACAAATGTGCAAGAGAAAAACGCAGTGAAAGTTGGTTAAAAACGGTTAAAAACATGCTGCTCCAGAGTTACGGCATTGAAGACTTCTAGTGATGGGGTGGTGATGATCACATCTGGTAAGTTGTTGCCCAATTGGCAGAGAACAAACTGGCCAGAACAACATAGATTGTTTGTTCCTTTAACTATTGTCATATAGTGTTAGATCCAAAATGCCCTAAAACAGAACGCATTCTGTTATCACTTGAGTTTAGCACAAACATTTGAGTGATGTTGGGCTTATCAGCACTTAGACATCAAATCTTGACACAATATTTGTTTGTTAACAAGATTAAAGATTTAACATTATGTTAAATAATGAAAATTCCATTCAGTTTTCAAAATATTCAAAATTTGTTGAATGTTTACAAAATATTATGTTTTATTATTTATTTATTATTATGAATAATATTTTATCAATTGATACAAATCCATTAATTATTCATTACACACACAAAATATGATAAACACACACAATTCGTATTGGCACACATATCGACACAAGTTCTAACTTACATAATTATGTGCTCGTATACCATAGATGTCTCGAACAGGTAGATGGCTCAAACAATTTTTCTGGTCCGAAGGTAGTTTGAGGCATCGAAGTTCTACTAAATATATATAGTCTATAGTGTATAGTCTCTTTGGGTTAGGTTACTGGTACCCATAACATAAAGATAACAAAAAAAATAGACTTCACAATTTAAATCTTTATTTAAATGACAATTTACACATACATGTATAATATAGCTGAATATGAGATAAACATGTTTCAAGCAACATTAATATCTATGATAACAAAGATAAACGCGATAGAACAAGTGAGTAACAATACACACACCATTCCAGACTACAGTGATTAGGCCAATACAAAATCATACTGTGGTTCTGGTACCTCTACGTACCCCGGTACCTACTTTCTGCCCCTACCATAAACATTTTATTGGCATTTTGCATGAAGTCACCATTGACCCTCATTGATTTCCAGTGAGTAAAATCCATATAATAATAATTTTTAAGTTTTTTTTCAACCTGCATACCATAATATTTTCAGCATGTTACCAGAACCAAAATATGAATTTGTTTTGGCCTAATCATAAAACTGTTGTAACTTCAAATGTTGGTAAACAAATCAGACAAGCACCATTATACTAAATACTCTACATTTTATCTGATTTAACCAACATATTAATAGTATTTGTATGATATTATTGGCTGCTTACTAACAAGGGTCCTACTGAGGCATAATGCCCAATCCTTAAAATAAGATGCAAGTCTGTTTCGGGGCCATTAGCACACGTCAGTCATCCCTACACCAAACCTATGTTTCAAACCATTTCATTTTGTACAGTCTTATTGTTAACATTCAGTTAATGAAATTTCATATGACAATAACTTAGTCAATACTTTGAAGAACTTTTATTTTATGCAGAAAAGTTCATTTCTTTCTATTGCAGGAAATCCAGATTATTTCGGAACTGTAGGACCTTGTGAATCCACTTCTCTCCATCTATCTATAAATGGAGGGTAATGTAATGATTGAAACATGGATGTCCGACAATAAAACCAACCTTTATTATTGTATAACAAAGTAAATGGTTACAAGACAATTTTGTATTTGCCTGTATTGATGCCTATGTCCCTGTTTGTCCGAGTGCAAGATATGTCACAGACTGATACACAACAAACTGTTGCCGCAGGCTCTGCGAAACTGTTGTGATAGGCTCTGCGAATACTGTCAAATTTTGATTCTGACTGACAGAAAATCCTGCATTTTTCTATTAAACAAATAGGAACATTCACTCATTTTACCAGTTCTGACTGACAAGTTTCAAAACTTTTCCCGGAGTCTGTATTGGGCAGAATGATATGAAATTTTCAGTACTCAATTATAAGGATGGCATTATGTGATTAAGCTGATAAATAATAAGCATCAACAAAGGCCCGCTCCAAACAACCAAGCAAGCATAACAGAAAGGGGAAAGAAAATGCAAGTTTTAAATTAACATAATTATGTAATAACACGACTGAATATGGTCACAAATCACACCAAACTGTCACACAATAATCTCGGTAAGTTTAAAACATTTATTTGTTATATTTTTCATGAATTTGTGAGGGGTGGGAAGGTCCCAATAGGAAGGGTGAGTAAATGTGAGGGGAGTATATGTATGGTAAGTCAACTAACAGAAGATATCGTTCAACAGCATTGTATGAAAACAAAACAGCAATATGCACTAAATTTCCACCAATAGGCATAGAACTGATGAACGCTGTGAAATATTTACACAGAAACAATTTGAACATTGAAGTACTTTTGACACTGACGTATAGAACTGGAAACTAAATACAAGCATGACGAATATTGGATAAAACACAAAACTATAACAATTTGTGGAATGTTTCAAATCTCAGTACATTGAAAGTACCCAGTAACAAAAGATTAACTAAAACTTAGACACAGATAAAAGAAACAAAACAAATTATTTCTTCATTTTGCTATTGATACTTACACATTAAAAAGCCAGGAAAACAAGAGATACACTATAAGGAATGTAAGTTTGGGCATTCGATTCTTCAAGTATAACTCTAGAATATATAGCAGGATGCAGAACCAACATACAGTAGAAGTGGACAATTTAGCAAGTTGAAAAGTTAACGAATTTTGAATTTCACACTCACTTAGCATGTTGAAATACTAGCGTTTTTTTTTATATTCCTTCGTAGTGTCGTTAGTTTATGAGAAAAATTATGCTATAAAATGTTAGCGAATTTTGTAAATTTGAAAAGTTTGCCAGTTTTCCCACATCGCTAACTCGACCACTTTTACAGTGTCATAGTTATTCAAAGGGGCATGCCCAGAAACTGCAGTGTCTTGGTTTGCGTCCAACAAAATAGCATTTATCACTTGTAAAACAAAAACTATTGCTGAAAAGTCAAAGAAGAATTTGACTTAAAAATTTACTTTATAACGCGCCCTGTCAGCCTTTTATTGACGACAACGATACAAAGTGATTCTTGAAATATTTTTTTTTAAAAAGTAGTTGGATATTTCGTAACTTTTTTACAGGGTTATTTGACTTAGGTATTAAAATGATACCAATTTGATTGCTATTCGAGACACTTCAGTTCCAGTGCATGCCTCTTTAAATGAAACAGTAAGAAAAATTTGGAAACCGCGATTTTTCAATTCTATCTTATCCATTAAACACACGGACAGAATACATGACACGGGGGTTCTACTGAGCTATCTATTATAACATGAGCAGCACCATTTTGAAGGTTACATTATTAAAGTTTACAGTTTATAGAAATTTTGACTTTGAAAGACGTTGATGAGGATGATAGTATGTGGTGAAACTTTAATCTAGTTCCTATAAAACGTAATAAACCAGTCTAAATGAAATTACTATAAACCAGTCTAAATGAAATTACTATAAACCAGCCTAAATGTTATATACCCCAGACCCTAAATTAGACTAGTACCCTATGGCTGTATAACCAATAAACCTAAGTCAGATTAAAGATTAGACCAAACACAGATCAGTGAACTGTCCACAGTCATCTTTCCTTAAACGATTTGAGTTCTGAAAACAGATTTCAGTATATATTGCAGATGGATGTCAGTAACATTTAATCAGTAAACAAGTGCTTAATTAATCGAGTCTGAGGATTAAATGTATCACACATACAGTGTACCAAACTTCAGTAAGTATTCAATGATTTATCTCACTGATCGTCAATTAATCAAAAACAAACAAACAGAACAAAACAAACACACTACGTGAGTAAATACTAGTACACAAACAAAACAAAAGTCTAAACTTCGTATTCACGATGTAATATTGCACAAAAACACATCGTAACACAATATAAGTCACAAATTATTAAGGAATAAATAACATAATTCATTATGTACTAACACATTAACACTAGCAGAGTTTAATGTTAACAAATGAACAGTTTGTACCCTGATTGCTGACATCTAGTTACTTGTAACACTGCAATATGTCACACATATTGTCTAGTAAGGATAAATACATTACACATAATACAGTAGAACTTTGATGCCACAATCTACCTTCGGACCAGGAAAATAGACTGAGCCATCTACCTGTTCGAGGCTTCTGGTGTACACAAGCATATTATCATTTTGTCTGGACCTAAGAACTGATTCAAAGTTTATATGGATGGATGTATGAGGCAAAAGTGTTCAAGGCATCAAAGTTCTACTGTAGTATATTCAGTTTTACATATAAGATTACAACAAGTGAACATCCACCTATAAACATGTAAGTTGGAGAGAAACTTGATTATAGTGAATAACACGTCTGTGACGAGGATACAGGAAGTTGATCAGCAAGACAGAGGAATTTATCATAAGGACAGAGTGTCCCCAATACGCAATTTGTCACCTGAATGCATTTTTATTTTCCATTACAAATTCAACTTAGAGAACATATTATTACAGTAAAATATTAAACAGTTTCAAAAACATGATTCTTGAAAATCATGTAATTTTCAACCTTGGGTAAGTAAAGCAAACATTCTCTTGAAAATTATAAATTTTCCGACTTGGTTAAGTGACTTTTCCGACTTGATTAAGTGAAACTTCAGACTTGGATATAGCAAGGTCCACATACAAATCTTTAATCATTATAACTCCTGGCCCCAATTCCACGAAAAAACTTAAGTTATTGCTCAGCTGAGACTGTTATTTTGAATTTATTATATGACTACAATTATAGACTTGTGTTGTAGATTGCTACCAGAACGGTGTATTTATTGCTAAATAACGATTTAGTAGGTGGTTTTGGTATGAAATGCTCATGGAAATCCAACAGTAATGAACAATAAAAAACTTCATACTTGAGCTTGTTATAACAGACTTAATAAGTTTTTACTTTAGTTGTTTATAACTTTAAAGCACTATTTTCTGTAAAAATCGGACTTACTATGTATTGTACTTTTAAATTGGCATCTAACTGTGATGAAACAATATATACAAGTATACATGAAGGTCATTTCCCAACAAGTCATTTCCCAACAAAATATGTTTTTGAAATAGCAGTCTCAGCTGAGCAATAACTTAAGTTTTTTTTCGTGGAATTGGGGCCAGTGGTGAATTTAAAATATAGAAATACACTGTAACACACGATCATCGTGTCTTCAATACTAGTACTTGACACACTTACACCCATATTTACTGATACAATAACAATTCCATAATGTCTATTTTCAGTAACACAATATGCAAAATCACAACAGCAAACAAAATCTGAGCAGTATATAATGCCACAGTAAGTGACATTTCACCCTTAAACACATTAACACAAGCATATACAAGGGAAACAACTTTGTACAATTGCACAGAATACTAGGATGAATATTTTACAAGCATATTTGTGTGATTATAAATATTTACATACTTCATGTATTAAATATTTATACAGCAAACCTGTCAAGGGTTGTCAAAAAAGTCACTGTATCTTGTTATTGTTAAAGCAGAAGATACAATAATTATGTAACGTCCCTCAGTATGGAGTATATACAGCTTGAAGCATGTTACAGTGAGTGTAGTTGTGTCAATTATTCCTTCCATAGAACAACCCTCTATCACTGGCACTTTGGATCGATACAGCACAAGAGGTGATTCCATGCCCGCCTAGTAAGTATGCTTGATACAGGAAAGATACATGGTGATTCTATGCCCCAGCCAAAGTACACAAGGCGATTCCATGCACCAGCTGAACAAGTCTGCTCAATGCAGCAAAGGTACACAAGGAATTTCTGCGCCGAAACCAATCTAGAATGATTGATTCAGTATACAAGCCATTTCTACGCCCCAACCAATCTAGAATTATTGATTCAGTATACAAGGCATTTCTACGCCCCAACCAATCTAGAAAGATTGATTCAGTATACAAGGCAATTCTACGCCCCAACCAAGCAAATACAATCAATATAGCACACTTTACAAGGCAAATCCATGCCCAACACCCAGTTGAGAAAATGATGTTAGTATTTTATAATATCTTTTCCAAACATTTCACATTCAGACAATATTCACAAGGTAGTCTGTTAATACCTTCCAATCAAATTGTTCATAGGGCAAGATTATTCCACAACCTGTCTTTGTACTGAAACCAGCGTTTCTTATTTCAAACCATCTTTACATGAACATTCTCAGGTTCCAAAACCTTGTATTGCTGTTCAACATGATTTCAATGCCAGTTAAAGGTCGTAATAACAATATTTTGACCATTCAAGGTCATTAATCAGCAACATGTTCAGAGTTCAAGGTCAGCAAATACTCTACGACAACTCTGGATCATTGGAGTCCTCGGTTTGTCGTCACGCTGAAGTCGCTTCATTTCTCCCTGTGATAAACGACTGAATGCCACGCTGAACTCTCGATCAAATGCATCTGAAAATTAACAAGATTCAATATATGTACAATCGAAGAATAAAACTTGAATTATTTTTATGACAAAAAACACAATTCAAGATTTATATAGGAATATAGTTAGTACCAAAGCAGTTTATATTCTCATCTTGCCAAGTCCAAGTCAAAACATATATATGTACAGTCAAGGCCTGTGTTGAAGAAAACCTGTCATAAATCCTATCTCCTATCTAACCAGTTTCCATGATATTAACCTGTTAAGAGAGACCACTGTCAACAAATATCACTATTTGATGTTATCATAGGTGGTCTTTTACAAGTTTATAGACAGGTTTGACGTATTATTACCTGTTGTGTACCTCACCACCTGCCTCGATGGCTCAGTGGTTTAGCGTTGGCTTCAAGTTTAAGACGGAACCAGTTTGATCCCAGGCCCCTTAGAGTGAGAGTTGGCTCAAGTTCAATCCCAGGCAGTGAAATACCACAAAGTCCTTAAAAATGGTACCGATATATCTCCATTGCTAGGCGCTTAGCATAGTTAGTTTCAGGTAATTACTGATTCGCCCGGTGTCAGTATTGGGTAAACTCTGTATGATGGAAATACTGTTCACAAGTGGGTTATTGTAAACATTTTGTTCCATGACTTACCATTATCAATATTCTCCCGACCACAAGCAGTGAATGCCAGGTAGAGGATTTCCCTGTACAAACTACGGAATCGTTTGTTACGTCGTGGACGTAAACGTCGTCTACCATTCATCACTGTTTTGATAGGACTGAGTACATCGTTACATTGTATACTGGTGATAATCTGATGCATTACCCTGTAATATAAACAACATCATAATATACTCACCTAGAGCTACTATCATTGATTCAATATGAAGCATATTGATGATTATAATATATCGTAAGTCAAATATTGACATTACAGTCAACTCTCGTTATCTTGAACTCGCTTATATTGAATTTTCTGTTATGTTGAAGGTTTTTTCAAGTTCCAATTTTTCGCATTCTTTGTCTGAAATCTCAAGACCTATCTCGAAGTTTCGGCTGGAATTTGGCTCGAATTTTTCGTTATGTCGAATTACTTTTTGGTCCAGATTAACTAAATTGCACATTTAATCTGCTAGTGTCAAATGTTTTTCACACCTCGCCTAGCTGAGTCTGAAATCTTTGATTTACCGGTAATTTTCGTGCCTTCCATTGTTCAACAAATATTTGTTTGCAACAATTTGCGCAAACGTGTCATATTCGAGTTACGTCAAAACATCATTAAACATGTCATCTCGAATAATTGTTTGTAACATAATAATTAAAGAACGCAAGATTTTAAAACATGTCAAAATGAGTGATTGCTTTAAACGGTATAAATATTCTGAACAACTGGCATTCGATCTCAATAGAATTTGAATGATAAACAAGACTGCGTTCAATAAACGCTTATGCCCCCTGTGGAAGCCTTGTCCATAAATAAGTCTAAGTCCAAAATTAGGTCAAGGTGAAGGTCAAAATGGGGTTAGGTGATACAGGCGCATGGAGAGTGTTCATACACAACATCCATGCAAGTATAAAAGCTTTGTAGCAAGCCATATTAATGCTAGAAGAAACAGTCAATTTGGGTTAACCAGGACGGACGAACGAACGGACGGACGGACGAACGGACGGACGGACAGGTGAATCACTATATGACTCCCCATCTATCGATAGGGGGGCATAAAAAAAATAGTATGAATCTACAAAACATCGTCATGTTTATGTGAAGGCCCTGAATAAATCCATGGGGGATAGCTGAATCGACACAACCAAAAATGAATAAAATGCATTTTCTCGAGAAGGAGTACATGTACATAAATATCAAAACTAGCAATTCTCACGAATATATCATTCTTATGACCGTTACAATATAGCGGCGTAAAATGACAGAAACTAGAAAACTTGCAACTTCGATGCCGAGAATTCTATCTCGAATTTTCGTTATGTTGAAGTAATTTCCACGGTCCCGTGAAATTCGAGATAATGAGAGTTGACTGTACATCAATGTATAAATCTGCACATAAAGATGAACCAATAACAAGCTGATCAGTCATAATTCACATATTTTGGTGTTCTACGTAATTCTATATGTAATACTATATGATTACATAAAACTAACTAATCAGCATTTTTGTCAACCTGAGTGTATAAACTCTCCAGAATAGCCCTCTGTATAGCAGCCCTCTGTAGAACAGCCCTCTGTATAGCAGCCCTCTGTAGAACAGCCCTCTGTAGAAATAACAGCCTCTCTATAAGACCTTCCAAATTTCCCTAAGCCTATATTTACAATAAATCTAGCTTCTGTAGAGCAACAACCTCAAAACAACGGCCAATTTTGGCAGCTCCAAAAAGGTGTTGCTTTACAAAGGTTGCACTGTATGTCAACAATTAAATCAGTTCAAACAAGCCAACTTCTAGGGAGAGGAAAACTTACGCTCTATTGAATGGCTGTGATTCTGTGAGGAGTGCATCTACTGTTGTTGAACTCTCTTTCTTATTCCACGCTAAATGCATGGGTAATCCTAGTTCCTGATGTACACGTACATTGTCCCACATGGACTTTATATGTACATTCTCACTGTTGTACTTCTCATCATCCGTCACCTGCAACATATACATCATACATATATCAATGTGTGTTCGTTTATTTTGGTTGAACACTGATTCATAACAATATTTCAGTCATATACCGCAGCTGATTCTCATAAACTGTCCATCTGGACTTCAACCTAGCCAGTTCTAACTTACCATTCCACAAGGAATTGGCAACTTGTCCACATGTGGAGAAAAGTCAACATTATTGTCAAATTTTTCATAGGGTACGATCTGCTGCGACTGGGAAATCAAATCCAAATTGCCGGCTAAGAAAAGGGTTTTAGACACAAAAACGCATGTCTCCCACAAAGGGTCATAACTCAGACAACCTAAAATTCCTGACAATATGCACACTTAGACTTGATATGCATGTGAAGTTTCATAGAAATCGAAAAAATGGTAAAGGAGAACAAGCGTGGACAAACATAGTATCTAGACAAACAAACAGACATCCAGCATAAAATCAATATATCACTGGCTTAGAGTGAGAAGGTTGTAAGCGCTACTTACGACCTTATAACACAGATACATATTTGAAATCTGCATCACAAGGTGCAACAGGTCATGTTGACCAAACTGAAATTGAAAAAGCTTGTTTTTCCATATTTCAGACATTTTTTTCTTGTTTTCGCAAAATGGCATTTTTTTACCGACAACCTTCTCATTCTAAGCCAGCGATATATGTGGGAAACATAATACCAACCAAGCACTAGAAGATATTTGTACATACCCCAGCAGCATTGAATGATTTAGTTGTGAGCAACAATCCAGGTAGATGACTGGATACAGATATTCTCTGGAAAAACCAAACCTGTAACAAACAATGTGTACATTCAGCGATAACTAGAAACGGGTCTATAGGACACGGATGCCTCCACTTGTCATGTCATTTGACCTGATCAACGGCCATAACAACTACACATGCAGACTAATTTTTCTACAAAGGTTGTCAACTGTAGATCAAATTCTTATTAGAGTTATAAACAGCAAAAGCAAATTTCCTCATTTCAAGGGCAACAACTCTGCTAAAATAGTGAACACAAGTAAATAATTCAATCTTTATGGTCAGTATCGGATGAATGCATTAATTTTTCACCCACTTCAAAAAGGGAGTTTTAAATGCAGGAAAATATTAACCAGGCGTACAGTTCAACAACAGTTCAATATGATGGACTTGTAAATCAGATTTCTATCAATTAAAGGAAGAGTTCAGTCGACTGTTCAGTGAAAGGTTCCAAATTTTATTTAAAACAAGTCATTAAGAATTGCAAGCAATACAGAAGTCCCCTACCGGTTTGAAGCCATTTTCAATGTTTCTGTCGCCATAGCAACAAAGTTTCATAAACCTAGCTTGGAAACTGTTTCAGTTAATTCAGGATCCAGATTTTTTGACGGACGGATGGAGGGCAAACCTATAGTCCCCTCGGGTCAAAAACCAGTAGGGGACTAATAATCACGATATTTGTCGCTTTAATCGTTCGTCAAGTGTTCAGTGTGGCACTAACAATTTGAATGTGTAAAACTCTGCTTCTTCTGTTCTCATTTAAAACATGAACCATGCAACACCTCAGTCTATGGTTATGCCAAAATTTGCTCATGTGACAAACACGCTTGTTTAACACAACATACGAAAATGTGACGAAACATATCATCACATAATCGTTCGTTGAATGTTGGATTGGAAAGACAATATTGTATACTAGACCTACCAGGTTCCAGAAGATGATTGGATGTTCATCAATGAATGTATCCCTGGCTAGTGACGAGTTCCCTTCACCCTCGATAATACTCTCCAAGTTTTTCCGTAAAACTAAAGGGCTCAAATAGGGAACAGATACAGGCTCCATAGATGACATTCCACTGAAATAAGAGATATTTGTAAAATATATTTATTGATATGCATCCAAGGCAACCAACTAGTCATTTACGTTACAGGTTTAAGGTCACAGCCATCTTGATCTTCGACCTTCTGACCTCAAACTCAGTAGCATTCACCTACTGATAATGATCAACTCCCTATTACCCAGCTATTTCGAGGACCCCAGACCCAAACATTCTTGAATTACTGATTGGATACCATTTTGATCAACTGACTGATTGGCAGTAGAATGAGGGGGGGGGGGGGGGGGGGCAGATATAACCATTCAAGGAAGTTTCTTAAGGATTTGTCAATTAAAATAAGTCCATTCTCAAACACATTTGGTACATTAGTACAGAATATTGCTTTTAAAACTCATGTGTATAGCAGCACTCAAGCCTATTTATTTTATGACAACGATGACACAATGCAATCCCCTCTGAAACATTTGCAAGACGGTAGGCTAAGGGATACATATAATAACCCCATTACTAAGCTTGTGTAAGCTGGATTCCATAATAACAAATGCTATAGTAAGTTAAACTCGATGTTATTAGCTTCCATGCAAATCACAACACATGGCAAACAATCTTAATTTGTAAAGTAACAATTTATCATAGTACTTAAAAGTTTGTGGAAGTAATTGATCGCAATGCTTATACTCCCTCCAGGTGTTGCCTTTGGAGGGAGGGAAAAATTCCAAGCGGCAGATTCGAGTTGGCCTTAAACCCCTATGCATTAATTGTATAACGTGTTCCTGTTAGTATCGCCGTTTCTAAGATAGCGCGCATGGCCCGCCAGCCGGCGGGCCATTTCTAACATATCGCATGTGGCCTGCCAGTCAGCCACAGCATTTCTAGCATATCAGCGTGTGGGACAATATTATAGCGCGGCCAATTGGCCAATCCGCGTCCCTGGGACAATTATAGCGCGGCCATTCGGCCATTATGCGTCCCTTAAATTTACAGAGCTCTGTTTTCATTAAAGTAGCGACACAGGAACCGTTCTTTTTATTCATATCACCATCTCAAAGCGCACCAAAGAGCTACTGTTACACAGCAATTTATGTGATGTGCAGGTAAACCTAGCCAAAGGCTGTAAGGGCTTAACCCAAATCTCATATGTCAACAATTTGAAATTCGGAGATGGTGATTGTAGACCACTCAACAAAACCATCCCACCTAGGTGCTACCAAATAGACAAGGGAGGTAATTGTGAGTGTTTATTGATATATGCAAATTAATTAGTCCAGGTAGGTGTTGCCATAGCCCCGACTTTTATGAATTTATTCTTTAATTACTGCTGGAATACTGCCGCCTAGAATTTTCCGCATTGCAACATTAAAATTTCTTCATTAAAGCCATGTCCTCATTCAATACGGCATGATCATGCGATAGAATGGACCAGGTGAAAACCAGAGATAAACTTTTATAAGATAAAACTCTGGAAACTGTTTCCACTCTATCGCAGCCGAAAGGATAATGATTTAACATCATAATATTCCTTCAACATTACATTACAATGTGTCAGTACAAATGTAAAAAACTTAAACCTAACATATCACAATATTCCATTAAACTATCAATAAAAACAACCTCAATAATACAAATTAAGATGTAAGGTATGAACTACTATGCTGCCTTTGTATAGACATATAATAGGAATGCACAGTATAAATACTGAAAGTTTTCGGGGAGGTTTGTATCTTGTATATATAGCATCACTGATTTGATCCTTTCATATGATATCTGGAATAATGTCAAAGTTAGGGGATAATAATTTTAAACACTATTGGTCAAATCAACGAGTTTGTTGTAGATTATCAGTCAATGTGTGCTCGACATATTACTCTCCATCACATCTGGTGGAATATACATGCTGTTTCATCACAAATAAATGTAACAAGGTTGGGAAGGAAATTTCACTTTGAATGAGTAAGTCCTTCATTGCACATTCTCCTTTCGAATCAATGAAACATGTAGAATGTTTGCTATCTAGAGTGAACTTCCAGAAGGCGACTGTTTGGATCACTGATATATGAATCTCCTTCGTAGTATGTCCTCTCTTTTTATTAAATGTAACACGGGACAAAGTTTTGCGATCCGAGTAAAATTCTGTAAAGTGGAGCTTTGATCACTGTAATGAATAGTTCCCCTACATCGCACCTCCATAGACCTAATTATCACTGTATAAATGTAGCATGTGGACACAGTTTTGTGATCTGGGACGAAGGCCTTGATTGCGTACATGTATAATGAATAAATCTCTATCATCGCACATTCATAGTCTGTACTGCGTAAATGCTATATGTAGACATGATGTAGCTATCAAGAGCAAAGTTCTAGAAATTGGAAATGGCAGGTCCCTGGTGAGATGTTAATCGCAAGTGAGGTATATGTCCCCCGAGACCAGTCTTCCTACCCATCAAACTGTTGGATGTGAGCATAATTACCAGTGACACTCCTATATGCAGTATAAACTGAAATGTAAAAAGCATGTTAATAACCATTATCAGTGAAAATGCCCATAAGCGCTGGATAACTCATTCAGGGAACCTTTTTCAGCATTAGAGGTTAACAAAACTTATCACCTCCACTTGGGTATGGGAGGGTGGGTAAATAAATATCAAATCGGCTGCTCTTTTCCGATGGCAGAAGCTGAAGGAAGTTGCATCGGAATACCTTTGCCTTTTTCGTCTAATTCGTACCCCAAATTATTCGTACTCAATAGTTTCGTACCCGAACATTTTCGACCCCGAAATCCAATTATCGTTGCAAAATAAATATAATTATGTTTAATACATAATTTGTATTATTTTATGACAACGATGACACAATGCAATCCCCTCTGAAACATTTGCAAGACGGTAGGCTAAGGGATACATATAATAACCCCATTACTAAGCTTGTGTAAGCTGGATTCCATAATAACAAATGCTATAGTAAGTTAAACTCGATGTTATTAGCTTCCATGCAAATCACAACACATGGCAAACAATCTTAATTTGTAAAGTAACAATTTATCATAGTACTTAAAAGTTTGTGGAAGTAATTGATCGCAATGCTTATACTCCCTCCAGGTGTTGCCTTTGGAGGGAGGGAAAAATTCCAAGCGGCAGATTCGAGTTGGCCTTAAACCCCTATGCATTAATTGTATAACGTGTTCCTGTTAGTATCGCCGTTTCTAAGATAGCGCGCATGGCCCGCCAGCCGGCGGGCCATTTCTAACATATCGCATGTGGCCTGCCAGTCAGCCACAGCATTTCTAGCATATCAGCGTGTGGGACAATATTATAGCGCGGCCAATTGGCCAATCCGCGTCCCTGGGACAATTATAGCGCGGCCATTCGGCCATTATGCGTCCCTTAAATTTACAGAGCTCTGTTTTCATTAAAGTAGCGACACAGGAACCGTTCTTTTTATTCATATCACCATCTCAAAGCGCACCAAAGAGCTACTGTTACACAGCAATTTATGTGATGTGCAGGTAAACCTAGCCAAAGGCTGTAAGGGCTTAACCCAAATCTCATATGTCAACAATTTGAAATTCGGAGATGGTGATTGTAGACCACTCAACAAAACCATCCCACCTAGGTGCTACCAAATAGACAAGGGAGGTAATTGTGAGTGTTTATTGATATATGCAAATTAATTAGTCCAGGTAGGTGTTGCCATAGCCCCGACTTTTATGAATTTATTCTTTAATTACTGCTGGAATACTGCCGCCTAGAATTTTCCGCCACAGCAAAGGCCGTGTTATTACCTGGTGCTACTAACATGGGCTTTGTCCTCCAAAATTCTAGGCCCTCATACTGCCATGCCAAAGGGTTCCCATCCCCCTTATCAGGCTTTTGCGCTATACTTTTACTCAACTCTTATGTGAAGTAATTCAATGGCCTATACTATGGCAACCGTTCCAATTAACGAGCGTCAAGCCAACATCATATGGTCAACAGCAGATCACAAGGCTTTCAAAATATAGGCTATACTATAGCTCCGATCATGATAACACCTGGAAAGGCCCTTTTAACTCTGACATATCATTTTCCTAATATCCATGAGGTGCACATTTAGCTGCACCAGCACTGGTACATACAATAAGTCATTACAATATAGCTTCTATCATAACTAAATAGAAATTGCTTTGTCTCACACCAACACTGCCCACATGGGTGCAAGTAAAAAATTCTGAAAACCTGATATCCTGTAAAATTGTCCATGTATGTAGAGAAAATAAAGATAAACAGACTATTTGGTACATTCAAAACCTAAAATCCGGTATATACCTGCAAACTTGCATCCATGAGCCTAGGAAACAATGTCTAGTGACTAAGGCCATGTCAAGTGACATGCAATAAACTATTATAGGCCATGTAACTCCTTAAGATATGACTGCATAATCAAAGTCGCTAAAATTAAACAAGTAACTGATCCTCATGATTTTGGGAATGCCCCCTGAACGGTAGTCTACATTACTCATGCACCAACCAGGTTAGACAATTGATGCCTGAATATCATAATGGTACTCGCCAAACCATGCACACATTGAACCTGCCCCCTGAATAAATTTGTACCTGCACCATACCAAGCGCACTGATATAATGACGAATGAGCACCGTTAACGTTAATCTCCTAACTAAATGCTCAGCCAACTACACTCTGCAACTCTGCCTTCATCAAGATTACTCACCAACTACAGCTTGTAAAAACCCACCGCAAGGGCCTAAATGTTCATATAACCATGATTCACCAACCCCACTGAGACATGATGCACCATTTCAAAATGAAATGCCAGCCACTGTATCATAAACCAACACGGCCAGATGTATGCACTCCGTACACCACTCACCACGGCTGAGCAGGACAATATCATAATATTTCCGGAACTGTGCTGACAAACTTCTAAACACAAATAACATCCTAGAAAGGATACAATATTTTTTATTTACCTACATGACCCGTACATATTCGACACTCAACCTGGTAACATCACAGATTGCATACAACATTTTTACTAACGAATCATAACCATATATGAAAATCGACAATACTTTAAAATAGCGATCTACCAGCTGTACCGGTAATTACCCGAATATCTCAATTAATAGGCTTAGGTAAGCCCAGCACATACCCTCAGACCAGCAAAAGCTAGAAAAATTATGTGTAGCCTCTATTCCTATAAGTTTGTGCATTCCTACAAGTTTGTGCATTTTAGTAAACGTTAGTGCTTTGTTAAATATGTCATTACTGTGCCCCAATTTATTTTAAGTTATTAAGAAGACATTTACCAGCCGAATAATGCGAAAAAATCGACAAAAACAGTTTTATCAGAGCAACAATTTCACTGTTTCACCGCTTTCAGTCGCAAAATCTGGAGACATTCCATACGTCAAAATTTGCATTATATATACAATATGTTTACGAGCGGAAAAAGGTGCCAACTTACTGACAAAATTTCAAACTTTATGTTACAAAACTTTTTATTTGCCAAATCATTCTCGTGTGCTTCTTATGACGTCATCAGTTTATATGAACGAACTTATAGGTCACAAATGTTTATATCAAGACTGCAGACTGCATGTAACATAAGGCTGATTTTTCAAGTTTTTGTAGTTAGAAAATTCAATTTTGGTTTGAATTGTGTTTATAAACAGATAATTGACACTGTTTATCACATGGTTGATGCCAGTGTATTTGTTTTTGTGCAGATATATCCATTTCAAAACTAAGATGCACCGACTTGCAGGTGCAGAAGCTACCTGTATATATTATTATTATTATTATTATTATTATATTATTATTATTATTATATTATTATTATACAAGCGTGCATATGTATGCTAGGGATCAAGGAAAGGATAGACTTCCGGTTTACTTGAGAAACCAAATATTGGGCGTCTCAAAAACGTACAAATTTACTTATCATAATCGATTACACCTAAGCTTTGAAGTACGCTACCTCGAAAACAAACTATTTGTTGATATATTTTAATGCGGCCAAATGTGACAATAATTTTGCAAATCCCTGCAATGCGACAACTGTCAACTGAAACATGATAGCACTTTGACATACTGTACTACTACATACAGTCTTTTAAGATTCCAAGGGAGACAACTGCAGAATGTATTCATACGCTGATTATATGGCAACCTGGCAGGGGTATATGAATGTTTTCATGCAGCCAGTTAATCTGCGAAGGTAAGCCGCGGTCTGAAATACTGCCCAGAGTAACAAAGAAAACGACAAAAAGTTGCCAGCAAGCATGGTCGCCCAGTGGATTTTACACACCTGGCTCATTTCTACACTCCTGCCCGGAAGATAAAGACTATCATTCATATAAATTGACCCCGCCGTCAACGAATTATATCCAAAACTTGCAAAACAGATTAATGGCAAGTTTGCAATGCGGAACCTAGCTCAACCACAGCAGCACAACATTATATGTTTCTCTGTGTATGCGATAGGGAATTACATAGTTTAGGTATGACCGTGTTTCTAAACAACCAACTGAGTCATATTTATAAGACTAGATCATTTCAATCATTTATTTTTTCCAAAGTAGAATAGCAAGGCCTGAAATACGAATATTCCACATGCATTAATCCATCAGATCATGCCGGTGTGGTTGAAAAAGATGTTGTTTACAAGCTTGAATTATGATTCAGTGTCTGACTAAAATAATTTCCCAGGTTCGCCCCTGGATCTCAGCATGGCGAGCTGTACAAACCATCCGTTTGTAGTAGCCTACATAACGGAACCTGCGGGTCGAATTGAGATCTTACAGCTCTCGAAAACAACGCCCTAGCTGTGTTAGCCAGCCTAAAACAAGATTTTATATCATTTTTTATCCCGATCGGTCAGTCTCAATATTTTCTTCTCTAGGCGAATCATCCTCAGTGTTTACACTCAATATGCCGTTCATTAGCCACTGACACGGTCCATTTTATGTTTTGCAGGCCTTTCCTACTTCGTAGCGTCGTCGATAATGGCGATTAGCGGCGATTTCAGTTAAATAAATATCAAATCGGCTGCTCTTTTCCGATGGCAGAAGCTGAAGGAAGTTGCATCGGAATACCTTTGCCTTTTTCGTCTAATTCGTACCCCAAATTATTCGTACTCAATAGTTTCGTACCCGAACATTTTCGACCCCGAAATCCAATTATCGTTGCAAAATAAATATAATTATGTTTAATACATAATTTGTATTATGAATGAACAATTTAAAACATTTTAACAAGTTTGTATGACCAATGCCTACTAGGATACTCATACTCTACAATACATTAACAGATGCTTTCAATAAACATGCGCTAGGAAGAAAATTCAAACTAGAATAAAAGCACCTGGAAAATCAATACAATTAATTTTAAAGTCAGGCCTGGTAAGTAACTAAATAATAATCATTCACAGGTCTGAAAATCCAAGTTTCAAAGCCTTAGATTTTATTTTTCGATATATACAAAGAAGGAAAAGTCAGAATTGAAAAACCTGAATCTAGCCTGAAAAATAACAGACCATAAAGTTAACTTACGTATCTCGGTTATTTCTTGCGTTTTCCAAATTTCGGACTGGACTCGGGTGAAATGGTTCCATCTCATCAATGGAGATACTGAGTGGAGAACGTAGGTTACGAAATGTAACACTTTCCATCGACTCTACAGATGATCCGTACATATACTCTGTAGCGCTCGTCAGACATTCACTACCTGTACGTCGATGTCCCATCTTAGCCATGTCCGCCATGTTGGGTGAGTTCTCAGACTTGGGCCGTGTTGGAATATCTGTCGGCTCGGACTGGTCGTGTGAGTCATGAGACTCGTGCGCGGATCGTCGCATCCACGGATCATGTGATTCCCCAAAACTTTTCACGGAATGATTATCATCGAGATCGTCATCAAACTGTAGCTGTGTGTCAGGTGACTCGGTCGGACAGATATTGACATCCTTACCGTACGTATGTTCCGGTGTACGGGGATGTACAAGATGATCATCCATGCTACTTTCTGTTTGCTCGCCATTAGTTAACTGTTTTCTTTTTCTGTGATCCTGTAAGTCACAAACATAAGGAAATAAGAATTATTTAAGTATGAAAAATTAGAAAGGGGAATAACTAAAAAAATATGCAATGAAGAGTTACCGGTATGGTTCTTGTGCACTGCACTTCCTCTCAATGAGATTTATGCACATGCAAAGATTCAAATGAATAGGTGCAATAGTTTTTGAGTTATCATTCGGACAAAATATGTCGGACAGACTGACAGACAAACTGGCCACTATGTGCTCCCCAAAAATGTAATAAAACCTGTGACATGTTAAACTGTGAGATTTGTTTGTTTATTTGTTTGATTATTTAGGTTAAACACCATTCTCAACATGTGTTCAGTTATGTGTGGCAGCAGACTTACCTAACCTGTTTTCCTGGACTATTTTCTAACCAGTACTAAACTACCCTTCCACAAGGTACCAGCAACTTCTCATTAAACCTGACAAATAAGTTTAGCTCTCAACATGTTTTCGGTGATTTTTGGCGGCAGGTTCAACTAACCTGTTTTCCTGGACTATTCTTAACCAGAACTAATAAAAATTTATACCCTTCAACAATGTACCAGCAACTTTACCACTTTAAACCAGACACATAAATGACTATCAAATTAAGACAACATGTTTTAGATTTGGTAAATGTTTTCTGAAACAAAAGAGATAACGGGACCAAACAATATTTGTTAGGCCTAATTGCAATTAAATACAAACTGTACATATATTTTTTTAAATTCTTGATTTCTGCAATGAGATTACCAGGAACACAGGAAACAAATATTTCTACAAGGCCTTATGACAATTTAATACAAATTGTTGACAATTAAATACAAATTACGTGTACTATTTTTATGATCTATACTACAGAAGGTTAGAAGAAGAAGTGAGTAACTTACCTTTAGATATATCTGTAGATGCGGCACCATTTTAGTATTACAATACTGACAACTGCAATAATAACAAACTAACTATAACTATCATTGTCATTAGGGGTGATCAAGTATGAACAAACCAAACACAAGAGGACATCAAATGGCCTTCTCATTTGGGCTGTATCATGGAGCAGGTTATTCAAGTATTCCGGTTCCCGTCCCAAGCTTACAGTACTACTACTATAATATTGGGGATGGGAACCAAACTACAACCTGCTCCATGAAACAGCTTGGTCGAAAGGCCCAATGCATATTACTTGCTTAGATCTAGCTATTGCTCAAAGTTGCTATTTTGTGAAGTTCAAGGTTTAATTTATGACCTTTTGATTTAGACAGATTAGAAACTTAAACACATGACCTCTACACCATTCTTACCTACTTAGGTATAATGCCCTATCCTAAAAATGAGTCGCCAGTCTGTTTCGGGTGCCTTTGGCACACACCCCGTCAACAAAACTCAGTTTATACATGTTAAAATTCAGCTAATGAAAATTCAAATGACCATTATTTTGCCCATTCTTTGAATATGTTCCCAAATAACTTTTACTTTCTGCCAAAAAGTTCATTCTTTCTAGTACTGTAAATCTGGATTTCAAGATTATTCTCAAATTGTAGGTACCCTGATTCAGTGTAATAAACCCATGTAAAGATAAGATGTATATATATTATGTCAATGTTATATGAGGCTCACAGGGAAGACTGGGTTTATACCCAACTGTGTTGCCTCTTTAAATAAAGTCTTATTATTTATTGTACCTTGTGTTAAGATTTGAATCGTCGGCACTCCATCCTGCCATTATCTCCTCGTCATACAGTAAACACCGACATCTCGTACATCGTGAACAACTACTGATCTCAACTTCGACGGCGATCTCCTTGGTGACGGGGTCGGGGAACGTAACATGTACACTGTTGATACTCTGTCTCTCGGCTTCACACAGACGATCTATCTGATCCATGAAGGACGGATGACTTGGTGCACTCTCTGTCAACATAACAATAACAGATTTATCTCCTGAATAATGCAACAAATAATTCTTACATCTCTCGGACAGGGACTCTAACTATTACTTATCACTCAAAATTTTACCTAACTAAATAGGATAAGCAGTATTCCTTCAATTTTGTCTCAGTACCTAAATATTCTTTTCCAATACCTCAAGTTTTGAACAGTTTCCATACAGTCAACATTACGGTCTTCATAAAGAGTCTACTGGTACCTGACCTTTTTGAGTACAAAGGAAAGAGCATTAAACTGTAGATATTTATTTGTTGTGAAATATAGTGTGATATGTGTTCAAGTCCCAGTTTTCTAGGAATTACCAATCAGTACTATGGATGCAATACACAATTAATTCAACTTAATGTTAACATTCCATGTTCAATTCACAAACAAAAGGATGGTTTAATGATTCCTCTGTAATATATCTAAGCTTTTAAGAAATAAACACACATACAGAAAAATCACGCAACTTTGATTCTGGGAAATCAAAATATGAAAATGATGAAATCAGTACAAGCATTATATCAAATATGGCCATGCAGTCAGTAAGGCAGCAATTTATTATATATGTTTGTATACAGTTTAGGGCTCCATCTGTGTGACACAAGAATTGGTCATCTGACGAGTGTCTACGGGAGTCACAAGAAGAATTGGCTACCTGCTAAAATGATAACGAGTATTGACTCAACCCCAATTCTTCCAAAGTGACTCTCATACACACCTGACAGGCATCCAATAACTGTGGGATAGAGATAGACACGATGATATAGTATATCAGTAAGACCATTTCATAGAGGTTGACTCGCTTAATCTGTTAAAAGCATGAAGTCTCTGCTAAGCAATAATTAGCATTAGTACATAGTTTGCTAGATTCAAGTATTTCAGAGAAATGATTCAATATTAAAGTTCTGACAGATCTACAAGCAGAATCAAAGAACAACTAAAACCAGGGGTTCCATTTGATTCCTGAGTAGGGGTTTTGACCCTTGACATTTCCAAAAGCCATATTTTGACACTCAAGATCTTGGTTTGAAGGGCCATTTTCTCTAATTATCATGAGTATTTTGCCTTAAAATGGTAAAATTAATGGTCAGAAGTATCAAAATGACCCTTCAGATTCAGAAACTAGTGGCATCCCTGAAAACAGTCAGAAACACTGGAAATCAATCCTTCCAACTACACTAACAACATACCTAAAATATGTAATAGACTTGAACCATTTTGATTGTGCATAAGTGAATTGTGTTAGGAACGGTGAGATAGACAGTACAAGGTGACAGGTTTGTTCTACACAGTGGGTGTGGCACGTTGTGGGTGTGGCACATTGGGGGTGTGGCATGTTGTGGGTGTGGGCACGTTGTGGGTGTGGCATGTTGTGGGTGCGGCACGTTGTGGGTGTGGCACGTTGTGGGTGTGGCACGTTGTGGGTGTGGCACATTGTGGGTGTGGCATGTTGTGGGTGCGGCACGTTGTGGGTGTGGCACGTTGTGGGTGTGGCACGTTGTGAGTGTGGCACATTGTGGGTGTGGCACGTTGTGAGTGTGGGAAGATTGTGGGTGTGGGAAGATTGTGGGTGGGGGTAGTCTAGATTGTGGGTGGGGTAGTCTAGATTGTGGGTGGGGTAGTCTAGATTGTGGGTGGGGTAGTCCATATTGTGGGAGGGGTAGTCTAGATTGTGGGAGGGGTAGTCTAGATTGTGGGTGGGGTAGTCTAGATTGTGGGTGGGATAGTCTAGATTGTGGGAGGGGTAGTCTAGATTGTGGGTGGGGTAGTCTAGATTGCGGGTGGGATAGTCTAGATTGTGGGAGGGGTAGTCTAGATTGTGAGTAAGGTAGTCTAGATTGTGGGAGGGGTAGTCTAGATTGTGGGTGGGGTAGTCTAGATTGTGGGTGGGGTAGTCTAGATTGTGGGTGGGGTAGTCTAGATTGTGGGTGTGGTAGTCTAGATTGTAGGTGTGGTAGTCTAGATTGTGGGAGGGGTAGTCTAGATTGTGGGTGGGGAAGTCTTGATAGTGGGAGGGGTAGTCTAGATTGTGTATGGGGTAGTCTAGATTGTGGGTGGGGTAGTCCAGATTGTGGGAGGGGTAGTCTAGATTGTGGGAGGGGTAGTCTAGATTGTGGGAGGGTAGTCTAGATTGTGGGTGTGGTAGTCTAGATTGTAGGTGTGGTAGTCTAGATTGTGGGAGGGGTAGTCTAGATTGTGGGTGGGGTAGTCTAGATAGTGGGAGGGATAGTCTAGATTGTGGGTGGGGTAGTCTAGATTGTGGGTGGGGTAGTCCAGATTGTGGGAGGGGTAGTCTAGATTGTGGGAGGGGTAGACTAGATTGTGGGTTGGGTAGTCTAGATTGTGGGTGGGGTAGTCTAGATTGTGGGAGGGGTAGTCTAGATTGTGGGTGGGGTAGTCTAGATTGTGGGAGGGGTAGTCTAGATTGTGGGTGGGGTAGTCTAGATTGTGGGTGGGGTAGTCTAGATTGTGGGAGGGGTAGTCTAGATTGTGGGAGGGGTAGTCTAGATTGTGGGAGGGGTAGTCTAGATTGTGGGAGGGGTAGTCTAGATTTTGGGTGGGGTAGTCTAGATTGTGGGTGGGGTAGTCTAGATTGTGGGTGGGATAGTCTATATTGTGGGTGGGGTAATCTAGATTGTGGGTGGGGCACATTGGATGTTACTGTTAAAATGAACTAAAGAATAACTGTACCAAACAATTAATCAAAATCATTCCTGAAATCACCCACTCGACGTACAGTACTAATATATTATACAAACATTTATATAAAATTATGTCAAAACACAAATCAGTAAAAAATTGCTTAACAGACTTCAATTAACAAATAAAAATCGATCCTTGGTTACAAACATAAAATTTATGTTTGTATAAACTGGTTTTTTAATTACATTTCACAGAGAAAGCCTCAGTGATGTATTTTATCAATTAAGTTTTTAACACACTCAATTATTTCTCAATTCTTAAGATGTCTTTAAAACATAACATGTCAAACATACTGATTGAACTAGAGTCTAGCCAATAAAACACACGGTTATTTATGGAAACAATTCACAGTATCCACATCAATCACACACACACCCACATGTAGGTTAGCCTTGTCAAGCTCCACGCATACACACACATAGGTGGTTAGCCGTGCCAAGCTCAGGACTGTAAGTCGAACAGTTATCTAATTGTTCAAATGTAACAATACGTAACAAGGTGATCCCTAACCTTTGCCGTGAAGTCTTAACAAACACATATTATGAAAACTTGGACCTTTATCTGAGGTAAGTCAATACAATACTAATGTACACTTAAGAAATAATGAATATGTACCAGTGTTTTATCATAGAATAAAGCACGGTCACAAGTTTGGATGCATAGTAATTAAATCAGGAGTGACTGTGCTTTATTATAGATAAAACACAGGTACATAATTTATGTCTTCATACCAGATTTGATGCATAGTAATTAAATCAGGAGTGACAGTGCTTTATTATAGATAAAACACAGGTACATACATATTCATTATTTCAATTCTAACATAGCCAATATTCTGCATTTGACAACACATCAGTATATAGTAACCACTGCAATATTTTCTTCCTCGGGACGCTGCTAGGTTGTTTGCCTTAACTGTGTTTTATCTGTAATTCATGCACAACTCAATTTCCTCAATGTTTATATGGCATTAGATATACAATAGCTTTATCAGGGACCGTCATTATCAGGGACCATTCATTATCAGGGATCATTCAGAGATTCTGTTTAGTGATGTGATAAAATCCGGTAGCTACAAACACCACACAACAATCGCATATACTTACGTGAATAGCAGTACGGCACTAAGGACAGGGAGAAACACATCAACATTACATTATACACATACCTTTCTATCAGTGTTGAGAAAACAACAAACTTCAGTGATATCTACATCATTAGATGTCACTGGTGTTTTAACAACAAAAAGGGGGAAATCAATACTTTCATGCAGAATGTTTGTATCCACAGGGTTCTACCTGTCACATGAGAATTAGATGCATGTCAAGTACCTATAGGAGTCACATGAGAATCAGATGCATGTCAAGTACCTATAACAGTCACATGAGAATTAGACGCATGTCAAGGACCTATAGGAGTCACATGAGAATTAGATGCATGTCAAGTACCTACATGTATAGGAGTCACATGAGAATAAGATGCATGTCAAGTACCTATAAGAGTCACATGAGAATGAGATGCATGTCAAGTACCTATAGGAGTCACATGAGAATGAGATGCATGTCAAGTACCTATAGGAGTCACATGAGAATGAGATGCATGTCAAGTACCTATAAGAGTCACATGAGAATGAGATGCATGTCAAGTACCTATAGGAGTCACACGAAGAGTTGGATACTTACTAAGTCAACACTTTGGCTCATATATAATCATAAGGCACCAATTCTCATGTGACAGAGAGAAGCTCCTGTGGTTTTTAACATCAATAAAGGGAAACTAACAGTATTTGTACTATTTCGGGGATATTTTCATGCAGATTGTTTTGATGGGAGCTCAATCACATAGAGATATAACATAAAATACCATAAAAGCACAATGTAAAACAAACGTAGGCAGAATCACAAACAGGGGACAAGCTGAAGATTCAACAAAATCATGAACCAATATAAATAGACAACAATATTTTGGATCAGCAGTGACCATGTAAAACATTCATGCCAGGGAAAGTATAAAGAATGCAAACCATACAAGCATACCATACAGACATACCCCCTTCCTTGTGTACCATGTACCTACCTTGAGCCCCGTTGATACTGGACGTATCTAGTCGATCTATACTTTTATGTAAGAAGTCCAAACTGCCACGTTTTCTAGCAGCTTCCTTAAAGTTTTCATCCTCTGAGTCTAATTCATCGTACGATGGCGTGAGAGAAGAGTTCGAGCCTAACTTACTCGGCGTCATTGACTGTTTAATCTCAGTTATTTTACTTGCCACTGCACCAGTAGCAAATTTGAGCATACCACTAAAATTTTCTTTGTGTCTTCGGAAACTTCCCGTCCGGAACAGCCGGAATTCTGCCGCCGTTCTTGGCGTCATGGCCGACTCAGTTCTTTGTTCACACAATGAGGTGCTTGACCGTCCTAGGGAGGCAACTTCTGATTTATCGTGTGACTTGCTAATATCTCCCTTACCTGGACTACCAAGATTTTCAGGAAAACTATTTGTCCGTTCCATTTTGAATAACGTTCTCTGTACTTTCTCCACGGGCGACATGATTTTACCCAACGTGGAACTTTGATCTAATCCGCCGGAGTCTCTTTTCTTCACAGAATTATCATCACTTATATTGCACTTTCCCAAATCTAACTTGTCCAATTGCTTACGTGGTTTAACTTCATTAGCAAATGGTTTTATTTCCACAAACTTTTCTTTATTCTTTTCCGGAGATGATAGTTTTGGCATAACAACATTATCAGGTTTACTGGTATGTGCTTGATCTTCCACGAATAGACCTAGCGGGTCATTCTCTGTTACGGGAGTAGCTGACACATGTAAGGGACTAGATGTGGCCGACTTTAAACTCCCTGTTCGACTTTTAATCTCCGTCATACTTCCAAACTTTTCCATCATTACAGAGTCTCCAAGCACACCCTCACTGGTTCCTATATCACTTTCTAACAGAATACCGGTGGAATCGTCGGCACAAGTTTCTGGAATTTCATGGTTTTCATCTAAATCCACACCACTATCTTTAATTTCCTCCGATATTTCCTGCATGTCATTCCCAACGAGAGCGGTACCACTCCCACCTTCCTCATCATTCACTAACCCCATACTCTCCTCCTTAGCCATCAACTCAGAGAATTTCAAACCCTTATCCTCACCACTCAGATGTTTATGTCTCAAGTTGGCGAATAAACTGTTTGATCGCACTTTGGTGTTATGATGATCGCCGGCACTTTTATGTCGTTTTCGTTTATTTTCTTCCGCAGTAGAATCGGAATGTCCAATCAAGGGTCCTAAACTCTTAGATAACTCTCCATTGGCCAATGACTCACTGACCATCAACAATCCAGCAGTCGATTCCACTGAAATCAAACCCAATGTATATATAACATACAAGTAACTTGTCAACAATTTTTTAAAATTTGGTATAACCCCACAGGCCAACAGCATTTCTGTCAAATGGAGACTATCCAGTCAATTTATTCTGACGTCGGGCTAACCAGTATTTACCTGGAAATAACTTTGCTTTGTAATGACTTTGGTATGCAGAAGCCAGGGATCGAACCCAATACATGTAAACAAAGACCACTATTGGCGTACTCTCAGCAAAGGCCATCCATTATATCTCCAATTAGATCATTTTCAATATTTTACCTAGTAAGGAAGACCATCTTTCAACAAAAATCACTTTGAAGTTCCCATGGGCAAACTTTACAGCATGAGTTGGTTGTATTCTGATTTGGTTTACATCCGGAAAGGTCTCAGTGATAAAATTTCAATATATTTACTAGCTAATTTCATCACTTCTTGATGTGACATTTAACATATTAAATCAAGTTGCTTGTAAAACATGTATGCTCCCATCACAGCCAAATAATCAGAAATGTTAAAGGTCTTTGTGACCTTGATCTTTCAGCTACTGACATCAAAATCAATAGGAATCATCTAATCTAGGTGACCAGCCTTCAGGTTAAGTTTGATCCTGGCCCCACCCATTCTTGATCAGAAGAAACCATTTGGTCAATTCATTTATGTTAAAGGACACAGTGATCTTGACCCTTGACATCAAAATCAACAGGGGTCAAATACTGTTAGTGAACAACCTCTATGTAATGTTTGAGGATCCCAGGGCAAAGCGTTCTTGGGTTATTGAACAGAAACCATTGGGTCTACAGACAGACTGACATGTGCAAATGGGGGGGGGGGATAACAAATACCGTCTACAGTATCATACCTTTGATGGTGTCATGATGACCGTTGTTACCTATGGAACATTTCCTGACGATACTACCCACTCTAGTACGGAACTGTTGAGCTGTCCGACCGTCTGTACTACCGTTAAATGCACTATCATCATCTGTTAGAACATAAACATACAGAATTCAATGTACAGATCGAAAACGAGTAATGAGTTGTGACTGCACTTTGAGGCAAAGACTTTATATAGTGGATACCCAAAGTATACGGCTCATAGATCAGATTCTATCTATAGCATATCACAAGAATTCATGTGACATTTCTGACTTCTATTGTTTCTGATATTGTTATGTTCACACTTTCAGTGGAATCACGATGTCTATTGTTTCTGGTATTGTTATGTTCACACTTTCAGTGGAATCACGATGTCTATTGTTTCTAGTATTGTTATGTTCACACTTTCAGTGGAATCACGATGTCTATTGTTTCTGGTATTGTTATGTTCACACTTTCAGTGGAATTACGACTTCTATTGTTTCTTGTATTGTTATGTTCACACTTTCTGTGGAATCACGATGTCTATTGTTTCTGGTATTGTTATGTTCACACTTTCAGTGGAATCACGATGTCTATTGTTTCTGGTATTGTTATGTTCACACTTTCAGTGGAATCACGACTTCTATTGTTTCTGGTATTGTTATGTTCACACTTTCAGTGGAATCACGACTTCTATTGTTTCTGGTATTGTTATGTTCACACTTTCAGTGGAATCACGACGTCTATTGTTTCTGGTATTGTTATGTTCACACTTTCAGTGGAATCATGACTTCTATTGTTTCTGGTATTGTTATGTTCACACTTTCAGTGGAATCACGACTTCTATTGTTTTTGGTATTGTTATGTTCACACTTTCAGTGGAATCACGACGTCTATTGTTTCTTGTATTGTTATGTTCACACTTTCAGTGGAATCATGACTTCTATTGTTTCTGGTATTGTTATGTTCACACTTTCAGTGGAATCAAGACGTCTATTGTTTCTGGTATTGTTATGTTCACACTTTCAGTGGAATCACGACTTCTATTGTTTCTGGTATTGTTATGTTCACACTTTCAGTGGAATCATGACTTCTATTGTTTCTGGTATTGTTATGTTCACACTTTCAGTGGAATCACGACGTCTATTGTTTCTGGTATTGTTATGTTCACACTTTCAGTGGAATCATGATGTCTATTGTTTCTGGTATTGTTATGTTCACACTTTCAGTAGAATCACGATGTCTATTGTTTCTGGTATTGTTATGTTCTGTCATGTTCTTTATGTTGTTTTGGCTTGTCTAGGTAAAACATACCTTAATCATTTCAATTTGGTATTGGTTCCTAGCTTAAGCAAAAACAACTTAAACAGACTTAAGGCTAGGTCAATACCTGGCTTTACAATATCTGTGCAGCCCGGGTAAAAATGCAACACACTAAAATACACCAGAAAATATGCCACAGATAATACTTAGAAACTTAGAACAAATCAAACATGAACATTCTTGCTCTCCAAATATGGTCACACATATAGTATGAATCTTGAACAAATGAATATTCTTAATTAATCTTGAGCGAGTGAATATTCTTAATTGAAATTTGACTACTGAGTATTAATTGTAATTCCGACAAAGCGCAGAAAAGTCCTGCTAAACACAAATTGATTAACCAGATCAAAAACATATCAATCATGAATACTTCAATTTTGTTAAATATTATTATTATAAGCGTTTTCATATAATATACCAACATTTTACCAAGGTTAGAACAAATATTTCAAAAGTCACATGGACAACATGATGTTTAGATAAATGGATGGTTACCAATGGATACCAGAAAGCTTAAAGCTATGCTTCTACCAATATAAATAGAGGATATTTGTTGTTTTTGGTGTAAGATCAACTTTTATTTCAGAGAGTGATCACAGAAAATCAATATATTCACGAGTGTCGTAGCCACAAGTGAAAATTAAATTTTCTGTGATGACGAGTGAAAAAAAAGTGATCTTACACCAAAAATCAATAGGTTTTCTGTTTATTATATGCCTCAATTTCTCTTAAAATGTGCCGTAATTGGCTTAATTGGAAAAAATCATGTCGAAATTGACGAATTATGACGTTATGCATATTTTAAAGCCCGGTGCCATTGACGTTATGTTTCTTTTTTCTGCATGATACTGGAACCAGCTTCAAAACAATGAAAATAACAAAGTGATAATTTCACTGGTATTTTCACTGAAAAAACTCCATTGAAAGCAAATAATAAAGCTGCATAATTAGAGGAAGCTATAATAAATACAAATCTATGATTTATAATTAAGTCAAATGAGTCGGAATTATTTTTTGATTAGTGATTATTGTCTTAATTCTCCCAATAACATAGAGTAACATTATCCAACCAACAGCATATACACTTGGGTACTGTTTTATCAAAGCACTTACGAAAATCTTGAAGTTACACTAAAATCTAAATTCTTTATAATTCTTTAACAACTGCAAATAGGTGTCGGATATGGTTTGTAGGAGTTTATTAACTGAATCATTATTATAGGTATTGCAGCTCCATTTACCACACTTTATAATTGTAAACAAATTATAAAGAATTTAATTTTGATCATAAGACTACAGTTTCTGTAAGTGCTTTAATAAAACAGTACCATGGTACAATGACTTTAATTTAGCAAACACATCAGACATATTAGCTTTGACTTCCACATCAATAACTTCACAGCATGCTCCTAGCAGAATATACCTGAGAAAAATCCAAATGACAAAGACCTTCTCACAAGTTTACGGCCTAAACAATATAACATCATTATATAGTGATAAAAGGCATGTAAAACTATTTGAAAGAATTAATCTCCAAAAGGATCTCGAACTGATATCTTGGCTCAAAATTGAGAATGTTCTCAAGTCAGAGCCTCGACTTTGTAGCAAATCTTAAGTTGGATTTCTTAAAATATTGCTGTAATGTTTGTTTGTTTTGTGTACGACTGAGACAGTGGTAAAAGCATGGTCATTTTATTTATTCCCAGCAAGATTGGTCAATGACCTCAGACTTCAAGGGATATGGCAATTTGTGAGAACAATTTTGAGTCTGGTGTTGCACAAAAATAACTTTGAATAGTATGTAAAAGTTGTTAAAGAATAAATTAGTTATAATGGCCACTAAAACATCAATACAGTGTAAACTAAGTATTCATACAAATTAAATCTCAAAGTCGTTGCGACATTTACCTTGAAATTATAAACTTAGAAACATATTTCAATAGGTCAAGGTTACCTTGACCTTTGATAGCATATTTCGATAAGTCAGTGCGACCTTTGAAACAATAAACTTAGAAACATATTTCAATAGGTAAGTGCGACCTCTGACACAATAAACTTACAAACATTTGAAAAGGTCAGTGTGACCTTGACCTTTGACACAATAAACTTAGAAACATATTTTGATAGATTAGAATGACTTTGACCTTTGACACAATAAACTTAGAAACATATTTCGATAGATTAGAATGACCTTGACCTTTGACACAATAAACTTAGAAACATATTTTGATAGATTAGAATGACCTTGACCTTTGACACAATAAACTTAGAAACATATTTTGATAGATTAGAATGACTTTGACCTTTGACACAATAAACTTAGAAACATATTTTGATAGATTAGAATGACCTTGACCTTTGACACAATAAACTTAGAAACATATTTTGATAGATTAGAATGACCTTGACCTTTGACACAATAAACTTAGAAACATATTTTGATAGATTAGAATGACTTTGACCTTTGACACAATAAACTTAGAAACATATTTTGATAGATTAGAATGACCTTGACCTTTAAACTTAGAAACAAAACATATTTCAATAGGCAAGCACAACCTTTGTCTTAATAAACTTTTAATAGGTCAGTGTGGCCTTGACCTTTGACACAATAAACTTAAGAAACATATTTCATTACCCAACCACCAACGTACAGCAAGCAATAAAGCAAAGTTTACCTGCAGTCTCCTCTTGTATTTCCGATTCTTTCTTCTTTTTCTTGCTTCTAAAACTAAATCTCAGAGCATTTTTAACGTCCCTTTTAAGTTTCGATTCAGAGTCGGACTTGTTCTCCTCGCTGATGAGCTCAGAGAAATTCTTGGCTTCTTCCTGAGTCATGGAATTATAGCCACGATCAGAGGCCGCTCCTAGATAAGCATTAAGCAATGTTAAAGTAAAGTTAAAAAAAAGTTAAATTGCTAATTTCCGAGTGCTGCTTTCAGCAGTTCAGCCACCCTTTGATATTTTAACTTTTTTAACGTCCCTGGTCATGTTAACATACATGTATACTAGTATATCGGAGATCTGCTTATATCTAACACACAGTATACTCAGCATATTGTTTGTCTATATGGATGATATTTGAATCATTTTGAGTAAGTGGAACTTTGTATGGTATCAGTTAAAAGTCCAGTTTTTCCCCCAATCAATTCCCAGGGGAAAATAGAGGATGGGGGGATGACTGACTGCTACACCTGTATTTGAATAATCTTCTTATAGGAACCAGGAAAAGTAAAAGGTATACTCAAGGTGTAAATATGGATCGGTTATATATTATGGATTTTTTTTAATGCGAAATAATTTGTGTAACAATGTAAAATTAAATTTATAAAGCACATATTTCAGTGTCAAAACAAATGAAATGGGACTAGAAATAACAATAAGTACAGGGTACACCTTCTTTCAATTTTGACTAAAGTTTAAGGTGTTATATGCTACCGTATAGAGCTTCAAATGATAAAATTAATCCTGAGGACAAGGAATACAGACTTGTCATTGGTCAATTCTGAAATGAGGCTCAGAATAGAGACTTGAGATTGGTTAATTTTAAAATGAGGCTCAAAATCAACCAATCGAAGCAGACAATTGTGGTATGTGAGTTATTATTCTGATTGTAGAGTAACACAAGCTTGTTATGCATCTGTAGAAGAGAGAGAATATTTTAGCAAGGTAAGCCTGATAGTGAATGCAGCAGGTTGAGAAGATATTATAGTTGCCTAGCAACCGTAATAATGCAGCGACCGTAACAATGCAGCAATGTATGTATGCCATCAAACAGAACAGGCACTTATCTGAATGTTACAGTAATGAGTAAAAATATTTTATAATCAATTTAACTGTATATTAGGAAATAAGCTTATTATTATGCATATAATATACATTGCAGCAATGTTCTCAGGTGGTCAACAAACAGTGAATGTGCAGAAATAAGCAAGAAGACTGTTCCATAGAAAATATGAAAACTAAATGAGAAAGTAATCACTAAACGTCCTTATACTATATTTGCTCAAATCATTTTAAACAAACATTTATTTTAAATAAATAGATCATTTTTAGCTACCATCTAACTAGCTGCACAATTAATAATGTTTACAGCATAAATCATATAACAGTCTTTTCCCTTTCTATGAACAGCTGTCTTGTTTCTTTCCGACACAAAGATAACTATGAATTGGGTTGCATTTGCAGTTCGGCGATTAACATAATTACACAGATAAGCACAAACTAACCCGTACTTTCACTCTCCTCAGAGCCCCGCCCAGTTTTTGCGCTCGTTCCTGGTTCAGTATGACTGTCTGATCTCATGATTGATTCGTGTTTTCCCTCGGCCTTGTCGTCTTCAAGGAAACTATCAAAGCTAGCATGACTGATACGATCATATTCACTACCAGAGTTAGAGTAGACCGACAGACTTCGTCTACGTATTGCTTTCCTGAACTTCGCTACACCGATAATCACATTTCTCAGTTTTCTCCAGAGTAGCCTCCCCTTGCTGATAGTTGACGGCCATTTTCCCTCGAGTACCGCCTGAAAAACAATGTGAATACATTACCACTGAGCTACAACAATAACTATTGTGATTTACTTCCTTCACAGGATTGACAAACAATAAAATTGGGCAAACATAAGCTTATAATTTGAATGGCAGGCATCGCGAAAACCGTCGGTCCTTCGGTCCTGACCGACAAAAAATGCTTTGGTCCGGCAAAATTTGACTGAATGTCAGACCGTTGGTCCGACGGATATTTTAAGTCTGGACGGCAATATTCCCACATCGTAGTTGAAGATTATTGTAAAGAATGTAACACGAATGTATTTTCGTAAATCCTCGTCGAGATTCAATAAGATATCCCTCCGAAATCATCAAAAATGTAAAATAATTCAGTGAAATGAAGGTCGCGAAAACTGATTATTTTTTTTTTTCGGATGCGGATAAAACCCGTAGTACACGGTACGGATTCCGGAATGTTCGCGATTTTTTTTCTGAATATATTTTTATTTTGACGATTTCCGAGGGGGCTTTTTAACACGAAAAAACGTGATTTAGTTTAAAGATGTTTGATATTAAATGGTAAAATGAAAATAACATTTCTCTTGACAGAAAGTCCTGTCTGATATATGCTCATTGAATGGGCTGAATGAGCCCATTGTGAAAAGGCAAACTATCTTATTAGGCCTATTTGAAAACACTTGTTAACTGTGTGTTAAAGCTAACAATGCATTTCTAAATAATTTACCACTGAATAATTTAAGAAGAACATGCATTATCTATACATCTCTCTGCATTTTTTCGGACTGACAAATGTTCGTTCGGACTGACAATTTTTTTGTTTCTGTCAGTCCGAATGACTGACAGGTTATTAAAGTTTTCGCGAAGCCTGGAATGGTCTAAATTCTCCTTATTTTCAAACTGTTCTTAACAATCAGTTAGAGGGCTATATTGCTTTCTATGTAAATATTGTCACATCTTATGACTGATAGGATTTTTCAATGCTGCCCTCACATAAAGCAGATGTTTATTAGCAGTCAGCTACATTATTGGACCAGTAGGTACACTGGCTTATGTTTGGCCCCTCAGATAAAATATTCTGATCCCACATAGCGCATGCATCTGTAACATAATACACTAACATCAAACAATACCGTACCTTGTTATAGTAACCATATGTGATAGCGTTAGGTTGTACACCAGCGTGCTTCATCTCAGAGTAACATAATGCACTAACATCAAAAATACCGTACCTTGTTATAGTAACCATATGTGATAGCGTTAGGTTGTACACCAGCGTGCTTCATCTCAGAGTAAACTTTCACAGCTAGGACTGGCTGATTATATTGTCCACATAGTTGTAACATCACTCGATAACATAACTGTAATATAGTAAGGTTAAAATTCTAATATTTTGATTCTAAAAGAGCTAATGTTGTACATTGGATAGGATAAATAGAGAGACAGTAAGGGTTGCACTAAATTCTTTCCTGGGAATGATACAAGGACGACATCAAAACGTGACTTTGGATGTAATATATCGGCTGTGCTTTAACGCCACCCCAAGCACATCTTCCTCTACATGCCTATATGTCGGTTGTGTGGTTGATCATTAAAAGCCCTTTATAGACTCTACACCTATCAGGACTGATACAACGGGTGAATAAGAAGATTGTTTTATCAGTCATGTTTCTCTAACTGAAGTCTCTTGAACCGCCATACTGTTAATGTAATGATTTAAGTACTTACCTCATCCGGAGGTTTCAACTTTTGTCGTTGCATGGTTTTCAACACATCATAAGCTAATGCTAGAGCTTTTGTTACAGATGGACTCTGTTTGATCAGAGCAGGTAGAATCATAAACCATAAACTGTAAGTATACATGACATAAACCATAAACTGTAAGTATACATGACAGTTTATTACAAGTTAGTATATTAGTATTCACTGTTTCTCAGCGATCTCTCAATTACATACAGCAGCTGATTCATCTAACCAGTGTTCCTAGACTGTATCCTAGTCAGTACTTTCTTACCCTTTCACATGGAACCAGCAACTTCTCTACATGTACAGGAAAATCAAGCATATAACCTGCCAAGCACTAACTTCTTGACAACAGCAGCGTCAACTTTCTAGCCTTTACTGTGACCTTGATGTTTGACCTGATGACCTTGAACTAAGTAGGGTGCATCCGCAGGCCATGACCAACATCACTACGAAGTTTAAGGAGGACCCAAATTCAATATTTCTCTATTTATAATTCCAAAATAGTCTGGTCTGACCAACATGTCCAAAGCAATATTATGAACTAATTCAGAAATGTTGGGCAGAAACATAGAGTAACAGAATAAAAACATTAGTTTTAGTTTATACAAATTTATTTTATGTCAAATGTGAAATTAGCTTTTTCAACTAATAATAATCAATCTAGACACCTTATTCCTGATGTTATCCATCGCAATGAGGGTATGAGAGAAGAGACATAACTTTTCTGTTACTATGGAAACATAATAAATCTATGATAGACATGTACCTGTAACAATGACCAAGCAGACATTTGGCCCACATTGTAGGCTGTGTAATATACTGCTGCGCTATAATAATTGTATGATATACCTGTAACAATGACCTAGCAGACATTTGGCCCACATTGTAGGCTGTGTAATATACTGCTGTGCTAACTTCTGAGCTGTCTTCACTTCTTGTTTTGTCCTACGAGCTATCGGACTCTGCGCACATGTTTGACCTTTGTTCTGTGAGGAAGATCGTGTTGGCTTGTTTTTCTCCAAGAATAAGTCTGATTGTAGACTGGGGAATCCATTATAGCTGAAAATCGAGCAAACATGACAGATTATGCTTCAACATCGAGGTTCATATCATACCATGAAAACACACAACATTTACTTGCACATTATCAGCAAACTTTTTCAAGCAGTCCATGCAGACAACAAATTTTAGTTGGCCAAACCTGTTTCCCTGGAATTAAATATCAACCAGTACTGACTTGCTCTTCCGCTGACAACTTCTCCACATGTGGATCACATGACAACCGCTGGGGCTTAGAAAAATACAACCAGTCCAAGGTGGATGGTCACAGTCTAGCAGTGGGATGCTACAAAGGTGACTTTCTATTGATTTGAAAAAGGAATCAGTTTAATTGTATTAACTCCACACGAATTCCGTTTGTTAATAACAAGTGTGTACATAGAATATTGAGTTATATTGAAGCATCATGTTGAAGAGTTATACCTGTATGTTATCCCTTCTGGTAAGCCTACAGGTTCTGGTGGCAATATAAACATGGTCCTCTCACTGTAAAACAATAAGTATTGTACTGGTATATCACATGGCACAATTTTAATGTTTTACCTCGAAGATGAATATAAACTCAGAAAAACATGCCTTGACAAACAACTGAAGTACAGCGCACTTGGTTCCCCTTACCTTTTCCAGAGCTCATGACCTCTTGAAGTTCATGGGTTTGAACCACATTAAAGTTTGGACAATCATGCCGTAGGAGGAACAAGTGCTGGTACTTTCAGGAATCAGGAAGTTGTTCCTTAACCATCAAGCACAAATACATGGGAATATATGTGACATATGTAGAAAAACCTTCACACTCGAGTCTTGAAACAAGTTTTTTTTAAATTAAAGTTTAACAATGTATTTTATCAACCCCTCTTTTAAAACACCTGTATCGAAATGTTAGTTGTGTTTTTTTGACTACATGACACATTAGACTTTTTACAAGTAATATTAATAAAGACAATATCAGCTGGACTTGTATCAATAGAAGCTAAGGATACTGTCTGGAAATATGTGGACAATCATTAAACTAGATACATTTGCATCTCTTTTGTTGGTAGTCAAGCCGAGGTTTCAATAGATATTCACAAAGATATAGCACAAACACTAATGCATGATGGAAGTACATACAGTCGAGGGAATAGATGGTCGGATAGATGGACAGACAGATTCTCATCCTAAGTAACTGAGAAATGAATCACAAATTTCACAAAGAGCAAGATGATCAAGTGTTCTACAGAACTTTAAACATCAGACAATGCAGAAACACCTACTAATGTGCTTCAGTATCTACCACAGAAATATACACATAGGGTGCATGTGCCTGGTAGAACAAATAATAAAACATAGTGGTAAACAATAAGGCATTAAACCATAGTTCATGGTATATATCCTGATACACTGCTTCTCAGTTCCATCTGAGAATTGTTCTGTTTTCATATGGCTCTGACAGAACTGAAAACCGATGTAACACTCTGACAGAACTGAAAACCGATGTAACACTCTGACAGAACTGAAAACCGATGTAACACTCTGACAGAACTGAAAACCGATGTAACACTCTGACAGAACTGAAAACCGATGTAACACTCTGACAGGACTGAAAACCGATGTAACACTCTGACAGAACTGAAAACCGATGTAACACTCTGACAGTACTGAAAACCGATGTAACACTCTGACAGAAATGAAAACCGATGTAACACTCTGACAGGACCAAGGATACATGACATCTGAGTTCTGCGCGTTACATCAGTTTTCAGTTCCTTTAGAGTCATATGAAAACAGAACAATTCTCTGACGCAAATTAGAGGCAGTATACTGGGATTCCTACCGTGTAGTTTGCGCCAGTCAAATGAAACATAACATTGCATTGCCACCAAAACAGCTTTGAAGTGTTCAAACGAAAAAATGATATAAATAAATAAAGTATCAATTTGCATCATGTTTTTTTTCTTTGCATGAAATAAATATAAAATATTGAAGCATATACAGAGAGTTCACAGAGCTCACACGTTCCCTTACCCCCGGCACATGCAACTTTGGCCAGCAATACCAGAGCTAAAACAATAAGATATGGAGAATACTTTGTAAAGGATTGAATAACCCTCACAAGACATGTTTCCCTAATTTTGCAGACCTATAAGTTTAACTCATTCAGACATGTTCAACAACATCAAATGTTCAGTGTATGCCTAAGTGATTGAGACACCACACGACAGTACCTAACAGTGATACACAAAGTTTAGCCCATTACTGTTAGGTTGTCCTACGTTACATTAGAATGTACAGGGAGATTCATAATATCTGTCATACTTTTCAAATGAAACAGTTTTGATATGTTTTGAGTATAAACACAAATAGTTTACTCAACAAATTTAAAATGTTTTAAATGCACCAACTACTAACTACTAAAATATATACCTTAATCCAATTATTGGTCAACAGAAACCATGATTGACAATAGACATATTGGTGAATGTCAAACACAACATACCACATACATAGTACAAACACACAGTATAAACCTCTCACCTTTTAGATGAATCATCCAGTTCTATCAACTTCGGTTCATCCTTGGTTTCATCCACCTGTAACATAGTTATGAAGATTACACTTAACAAGAGATCTTTGTAAAACATGTATGCCCCCTTGCAGCCAAATAGTCAATAATGTTAAGCAGTGGACAACAACAATTTATCAGACAGTCAAACATGATCTCATTGGTTTAGACTCAATGAAAAAGAATTTTTTTTTCAAATTTTAATCTAAACCAGAGTTATATAAATAAATGAGTATGAACTAATTATGTATTAGGTAAATTAACAAAAATGTGTTTAATAAACGCTGATGCACTGGTGGAAGCCTTGTCCATAAAAACTAGCCAAGTCAATCAAGGGCCATAATTCTGTTAAAATGTTGGATAGAGTTACATGGCTTTGACAATGTAAGGCTTTTATGATAGTAAACAAGTATGCCAAGTTTGAAAGCAATCCCTTCATGGACTTCAAAAATATTTGAGTTTCTACAAGTTGAAAGTTTTGGTTCATATTTCCGGATGGTTGGAAGAACGGACAGACAGGACAATAACTATACGCCTTAGCATCAGTAGATGCCGGGGCTTAAAAACATATTCTTCAAACAGTTTGTGAAGCCATTACCTTTTCAGTACATTCGTCAAAGAAAGCCAGACTGTCATCTTTGTCCGATACAAACGATCGTTCTTCAATAAATCTATTAAACAGCTGTGTTCTCAATAACGTCTGAAAGAACTTGTGATTCGCCTTCTCACGACTCTTCAAAAACCCTGTAAATAATCCAAACACACTATAATTGTATACTTTGATATCAGAAAGTTGATGAATGATGAACATTATGCATAACTCAATATATGTTGAACAAGAATAGTAACATCAAATATAACAAGAGATGTTAGAAAAACATATATGCCCCCAGTGCAGCGAAATAGTTATTAATCTTAAAGGTCACAGCAACCTTGATCTTTGACCTACTGACCTCAAAATCAAGAGGGGTCATCTACTGTTGATGAACAACCTCCATCTAAAGTTTGAAGATCCTGGGGCGAATCGTTCTTGAGTAATAGAACGGAAACCATTAGTATACTGACCAACCTACTAACAGTCCGACCGCCATGTGCAAAACAATATATTCACAATTTGATGTTTTCCAGTTGGTAGCTGAACAACAGGAACATAACAGGTATAATGTTCAAACATGTGCCGGTAAACAGTAAATTGTGAACAATGTCATTGATATTGATACTGTACCAAGGGCTATTGTGCTCTCTGGTAATTGAGACCTATCAGCGAATTTTAAAATTGAGACAAAAATTTAGTAAATGTCATTTTGCCTATTACTATACATATGTTGAGGTAGATTTAATATATTTACAGTTCCAGACTTACCAATCGTCTGGGTCAATAATGTAGTGGTAAGACAGGTATCTCATACCATGACATTACTCAACTTACCAGTCATATCAAACAAGGATGCAGCATTAGTTGTATCTAGATCCGGTGCATTCTCTATTGGTTTCAGATATTGTTTATATCCCTTCATGATACATGCCATAAATCGTAGAAACGTCTCCTGTATCTGTAACTCTAGTATCATCTATAAAACAATACACAACACTCAATCAACACATGTAACATACAACCCTACAGATGACACTTTCACTACTAAACTTCTTAAAGTCACATTTGAGGCTCATTATTTTAACAGAATGGCCATTTCTTCTTAAAATTTTCGGTTTAAAAATTTAACACTATTTCTGAATTGATACCTTATCAATTACTTTAATGAAAATTCTACTTTCAATTCCAGAGAAACAATATATATTGTGACATTTAGGAGTATAAATGACTCTTCATGTATAAATGTCAGAGATAAATTGTTGCCAACACGGATGTAAGTCAGTCTTCAGCAAAAGATACTTTTTATGTCACATTCTTTGTCTGCTTTATATAATGATTGAGCTGTGTCCTAGTGGAACTAATCTGAGTAGTCAACACACCAATTCCATCGAATGACTCTTTTTAAGTCTTTGTACCCAGAACTTTAAACAGTGATTTCTTTGCAGTTTATAATTAAGGCAACAAAATGATAGGAACATATACATACCTCTTTATGTTTTCTCTTGAAATCCTGATCTATAGGTGCAATATCTAGCGTGATTTCATCGTGACCGTGTCTCGGTACTTCCTGTCCTAATCTATCATATAATTTATGCAGGGATTCCTGTAAGACTTTCAATGGTTTCTTCGGTAACAACTTGTACGCCTGATTCTTCTTGTCATCAGGTCTATAAATAGCATTCCAATACAACAATATCACAAATTATAACCAGTAGAACAATTACTGTAAAATCATCATTTTTCGAGGGAGTTGAACTTTCGTTGAATTCGTTGTTGAACTCAACCACGAAATCTTATCCCCACGATTAATCAATCTCTCATATTCAGACATGGGTATATCCTTTTTTAGTTCTGTAATCCACAAGTTTATGAGTCCACGAAAATGCATTTTATCAAAATCCTCGAAATTTAATATCCACGAAAATATGTTATTTTTACAGTAGGTAATTGAAATTTAATTGAAATACAAACATACGTAACATACAACAAGCAGATTTACTCATTTCTTCATTTACATCTCCCAAAGCTTCTCAAGTAGTCTCAACTCAAATTGAGGTTTTGCTCAAACTAGAGTCGAAATTTAAGATAAATTTGAAGTTCAAGCTCTTTAAATTTTACTGTAATAAACTAAGAATAACATTTCTGTTTAGGGATGCTAATTTTGAGTCCAGTCTCGCATGGAAATTAACATAAAGGCATATGCCAATATTTGAGATGAGATCTTGCTCAGACTGCGATGCTTCAAGAGATTGGGACCTGATCTGAAAATTTTCAATTTACATCAGTTGTACTGTCAATTGAGACACTCTCACTTTCATTTCCTGGAATAAACTTCAGTTTTATATTCCTGTAAATGACTTTAATCAAGTTATTGTTTTCCATTGAAGGTTTATTAATTATTCAGTTAAACATTCAATATCAAACGACTCAGAGCAGAATGGTTTTGTTATCACATGCTATTATGTAAATTATGGCCGTTTATGTTGGTTTGAATTAATGATATTGATACAATTCTGCCTACAGCTCCTTCACTTTTATCACTACTTCATATACTGTAAAGCATATTATGTTTATATCATCGAAACAAAACAAAATGTAAGGTTTTCATTATTTACTGATTGGGGATGGAATGATGTCTGTGAACACAAAATACTTACGGCCATATTCTGATAGTATCTAGATCGATACAGATGACATCTGGGGGCGGATCATACAGGTCAAAGTAACGAGAATCCAAACCTGTAATATCATACAACATGTGTATTATCAACAGTTTGTCAATCATGTACATCGGTCACTTAACCAAATAAGATTTAACAATCACCTTTTATTTCAGGGGTGTCAACAGGGCCAAGTTAAAAATCAGGAAAATCATTATGCAGCTGACCAATTTTGCCAAACAAGAGGCCTTCAACAAGGTTATTTCCATATTTAACTCAGTTTGTATTAGAGATATTCTCTTCACAGAAGTTCAAATTTACCATAACTGCCATTTCTTGAGATATTGACATCAAATAACTTTCATTTTGGTCAGAAGCCATTGCTCTTTCAGGAATGATAAATCCGGAATTCCAGAATAATCAGGAAAATTGACAACCCTGTTATTTATGAATGGTCAAGAAAAATGCTTAAAACTTTCCCAAAGCTATCACAAGTTGGGTACAAGTAACAAGGCACAATCACACATAAACATTCCATATAAATGCATACCAAGTTAACATTAAAAAATTTCAGTTTACAGATTTTGAAAATCCGAGTCTAACCTAGTATGATATATGGAGCAGGAAACGAACAAAAGTTTCAATAAACAAAATTTTAATCTTGTAATGTAGTTAAGTTGTTAGTTACATTCATGCTGTTATTGTAAGTGGGAAGAGGGAGGGTTCCCAGGGGGGTAATAAATGGGCTAAGATGGCTAAAATAAAAGTTTACTTTACAATTTATAGACTTTGATAAATGTAAATAGATGACTGTAAAATCTTACCTATGATATATGGTGTAGGAGAATTCAGCACTTCAGATAGACCGAGTGGACATAGTGGAATGTATGGACACTGCCATTGCAGCGGGAATATCAACTGTAAATATACAATCATACATATCAGCATTCAGTGTAGTTATCATTCATAATTACCTCCCTTTAAGGTTAATTTTGTACAGAATTCAGTGTGTCATTCTCTGTGGCGTGAGTATATAGGCTTGCTTGAAATATCCATTATTGGGGATATAGATGGTTCGTTCTATGTGTGACTCTTGTGTTGGTGGCAAGGTTTTCTGAGTGGCTTTGGACTGTCTGTGCACTACAGTATTAATATAGTCTACTTGTATGTTAATGTTAAATTTTTAAAATCTTGTTTTAAATCCCCCTTGTCAACTGTATTTCAGTCATATCGAGACTACCCTGGTAAGTTGGTAACCCAGTCACATTATCCTGGCACAGAGTAATCCAGGAGTTATCTGAAACTAACTATGCTGAGAATGTGAGCCATACAAGTCCTATTTTAAAAGACTAATAACAGTAGCAAATATTGGCTGATGAAATCCAATAGTTTATAGTAGTATGTGAACACAAAGTCAGGTACAGAGGTTCTACTGGGGCATAGTGCCCAATCCTGAAAATAAGTCTGTTTTGGGTGCCATTAATATACACCCTTACATCAAGAACTCAGTAAAAATAATGTTTTATTGTCAAGTTCAGCTTATGAAATTTCAAATGACCATGACTTTTGTCAATTCTTTGAATCTTTTCATCAAATAACTTTCATTTTCTGCAGAAAAGTTAAATCTTTCTAGTACATTCGGATTTCTGGATTATTCTAAAATGGTAAGACCTCTGAAGGTAGTACTTACCGTAGACACGGCCTCGGCTACACTGGTGAGGACAGCGGGACGTAACGAATGTATCAATATCTTATATTCATGTAGAACATACAGTAATATCGACATACAATTCTCAGGGCCCAGATTCTTCAACATAGTTATAAAACAAGCACCACTGAAATAATACAAAACAACATGTATGCTTCGACAGATCACAACCTGACATTTAACTCTCAACATTTTACAGAGAAACTCCTGATATTACGGTAGCAATATACCATGAGCCTGTTCCCTAACTAAGCTGGAAGCTCTTTACAATGACACGCTACGAACTAGCACTTCGCCGATAGCTTACTGTTTCTCAACAGTGAGCACTTTGCAAGACGAGCACTACTGAGCACTTTCTTATGCAACAAACCGCTTTGGTAGCGCTTTGCTGCGCAACAGTCTGCTTTCGCTAGTCACTTTGTCTGCTATGTAGCGCTTTTTGAATAAAGCAGTTTTCTAGCATAGCGCTATTGAGCGCTCGTTAGCGGCTTGGTTAGGTAACGGGCTCTATATTGATATAACACTTTTATCATGTAATTACACATTCAAAAGTGCAGCATACTGTAAAAATTGAGATTTTGGAGGGTTTGAAAATTGGCAATTTTTTAATTTCAAACATAAAATATTACCAATGTGTTCAATTTCTTTGAAGCATCCTTGTAAAGCCAAAAATTACGTAGGAGGAAATGTAAGTGGTTTTTGTCCAAATTTGTGAAATTCATCCAATATTTTTTTAGCACCCTTACATAACATCATGTACCGTACCACAGATCATTATCAACATGCTACATAAATTTATATCAATTACTTAGCTATTATAATCATATTAACTTTCTCTATTATTCAGTTTCGGAGCAATGTAACATCATAACAGCAACTGTATAGCAGATATGAGCATTCAGATTACTGAAATAATGCCATAGGTCAGCAAATAATTTAATGTTTCTGAAGAATATCTCGGAGTCTGAGTCTTCAATATAAGACAGTAAATGACACCTAAATGACAAAATATCTTAGCAGAAAATTTAAATATTTGCACATTTCTCACCAACTGAAAAATAACACATGCTTGATAAACTACTTTGACCTAGTGGCTAAGGCATCCACTGTGGGAGTGGAAGGTAAATGTCTGTATGTAAGTAACCAGCTAATTAAATTTCATGGTTACTTTGTTACACAGGGGTCCAACTGAAGCATAATGTCCAATCCTGAAAACGAGTCGCAAGTCTATTTCAGGTGTCATAAGCACACATCCCTACAACTTAACTAGGTTTTAAGCATTGTTTTATTGTTGAAATTCTGATAATGAAACTTCAAATAATCATAACATTCTTTGAATTTTTTATCAAATAGCTTTTATTTTGTGCAGAAAGATAATTCTAATGCAGAAAATCCGGATTATTCCGGAATTGTAGGATCCCTGATACAATATGCCTTCCTGACTTACAGACTAGGTGTGGCATTAAAGGTTAGGTATACTCAGTAAGTGTAGGTGTCAAATAAGCCAAATTGGCTGCCCCTAAGCTAGGGGTGACCCTATCTTCAAGAAACACTTCACTAATATCATAATAGAATATGCTAATGTTATATACATGTATTACCTTTGAGGAAGGGGAGAATCTTCTGGCATGGACAATGATAGTGAGTCATGACTCAACTGTAATATAAACAATAACATTACAATTATAAATCAATTAAAATTCAATTAAAATTCAATTAATTACACTGACTAATTATGAAGACCCATGTTACACAAGGTAATAGTTTGTAGACTAAAACAAGTGTTTTTTTCAAACACTGAACTAATCCTATGACCAATGATGTTCTAGTTATTTTTTAACACCTATGACTCACTCTAAAAGCTGCATACCAAAAATAAAAGTTAAAGACATGCAGTTTGAGTAAATAATGTAGTATGTTGTGCATATGCAAGAGTAAATTGTATTCAACTATAGATGTGACCTATTTTTTGACAACATGCAACCAAGTATTCAATGTAACAAGTACTTCATTAAAACAAACTGGTATTCAGATTCAAATAAATGTTTTCTCAAAAACAACTTTCAAATAATTTTTATGCCTTATTACCCAGTATCAAATGAACAAAGGCTCAGTTGCAGAGAAAATTATCATAAAGTTTCATGAGACGTGGGCCAGAAATGTGAAACATGCCTCCTTGACAATGGAAACATTCAAATAGAACTCACACATAACTGTGACAGATGCATGCAAACTGATACTTCACAGTTCACTTTGATCATGTCTTTACACTCTGGAAGGTTAGACTACCACTACTATCACACATTGTATACATGCTGCCATGATAGGTCATAAACATGTTTACTGTATAAGGGGATATTTTACAAGTCAAAAAGTTAGCAAATTTTGAATTTCATGCATTTGACATGCGGAAACATGAGCAATATTTTCTATTTCTTAGCAGAGTTCTATGTAAGCCAAAATCTACGTGAAATTCGTGAAATTTGGCATTTTTCCATGTCACTAACTTAACCCCTCATAAAGTATATCACTGGCTTAGAATTATAAGGTTGTTAGTAGCACTTATAACACTCATGCATATTTAAAATCTGCATCATGAGGCGCTTCTTATGAGCCTATTTTCATGAAAATCAGAACTAATCATGTTGACCAAATCGAAGTTTAAAAAGCTTGTTTTCCATAAGTAAAGAGTAATTTTCAGACACTTTTTTCTTGTTTCTCAAAACATCGATTTTGTACTTACAACCTTCTCATTTTAAGCCAGCAATAAACTAAGCCAGCAATATACAGAGTGTTTGAGACTTACCTGTACAAGGATTCTAGGCCTCTGTGGTGATGGGTACGGTACATCATACATAAAGTGTGAAATATGTCTGAAAATAAACATCAAACAGGTGAGAATACAGGATCCCTCTGCTATATTTCATTACTTTACATTCCATGAAATATCAGCCCAGTAAGCGATACAATGAAACCTCAAAGTGTGACCACCTGAACAGTACAGTCAACTTTCTCTGCAAACCAATGGTGGTCGTGTTATTGAAATATCAATGAAGAAATATGGAGCAGGAAATGTGGCATTCAAGGAAGATAATTCTGCTGACAAAACATCCTGGTAAAGTTACATGTGAAAATAGTTGATTCAAAAGATATCTGTGACTCAAACCTGTGTTGAAAAAAACTGGCATGAAACACACTCACTGTCAAGCCAAACAAGAGGGCCCAAAGGGCCCAAGGTCGCTCACCTGTTGTAGCAGTGCATGCAAGTCTGTGATTTGACCTAGTGACCTATTTCTTGGCCCCATATTACCCAATATCGCACTTGACCTAGATTTTGTTGAGACGATCACTCTGACCAAGTTTCATAAGGATTATGCTAAAATTGTGACCTCTAGTGACTATACAAGGTTTTTCTATGATTTGACCTTGTGACCTAGTTTTTGACACCGGATGACCCAATATCGAACATGACCTAGATTTTGTTGTAATGATCAATTTGACCATGTTTCATAAAGATTAGGTCAAAATTGTGACCTCTAGTGACTACACAAGATTTTTCTATGATATCTATGATATGACCTTGTGACCTTGTTTTTGACACCGGATGACCCAATATCGAACTTGACCTAGATTTTGTTGAGATGATTATTGTGACCAAGTTTCATAAAGATTAGGCCATAATTGTGACCCCTAGTGTCTACACAAGCAAATTGTTGACTGACGAAGAGTGATTACAAAAGCTCACTGTCACTTTGTGACAGGTGAGCTAAAAACTAGCACATTCATCACAAAAAACAGGCCTGCCCTCTGGACAAATCACCTGTCTGCCTTTGACCCATCCACCTTTTTGCAAAAATTAAAACATGCACAAATTAAAACTATTAAAGTTTATTCAACTTAAATGTATCAACTGTAAACTTGGCTTGAAATATGACGGTAAAAGAGGAATGTTGTATATACCTTTCAATGGGAACAATGTGTGGACCGGTGATAGATATTCTGTACATATAACCTAACAGTTTCCTGAATGCATCAAAGAATGGCCAGTGTGATAGTAAACAGATGCTCTTGTTGGAATGAACAGTTTTCATGATACGATATTGTTCTCGAATATGTTTATTCTTCAATCCAAGATGTCTCATCTGTAAGTCTGTCAGCTTGTCTTCTGGGAACTCTTCATAAAATGTGATAGCTGCTCCATATACCTAGATCAGAAAATATATGTAATTTAATTATTCTGAAATAATTATGGTGATAACAGTATTTTATAATATATCAGGGCTTTTTTTCCTTCTAAAGCAGGGGCCATTTACAGACATCTCCCCCTCAGGAAAATTCTTTAAAATCATGCAGTTTTCCTCTAAGATCCAATTTACATAAAGTTTTTTCTTCCCCTTTTGCAAAACTTACGAGTTATTTATCGCCAAATTCAAAGAAAATGCCCCTTCCTCTACATTAGAAACAAGACTGCGTTCAATAAACGCTTATCCCCCCTGTGGAAGCCTTGTCCATAAATAAGTCTAAGTCCAAAATTAGGTCAAGGTGAAGGTCAAAATGGGATAAGGTGATACAGGCGTGTGGAGAGAGTTCATATACAACATCCATGCAAGTATGAAAGCTTTGTAGCAAGCCATATTAATGCTAGAAGAAACGGTCAATTTCGGATAACCAAGAATTTGGCCCTTCAATAAGTCGAAGTCCAAAATTAGGTCAAGGAGAAGGTCAAAATGAGGCCAGGTGATACAGGCATGTGGAGAGTGTTCATATACAACATCCATTTAAGTATGGAAGCTTTGTAGCAAGCCATATTGATGCTAGAAAAAACGGTCAATTTGGGTTAACCTGACGGACGGACGGACGAACGAACGAACAGGTGAATCACTATATGCCTTCCGATCTATCGATACGGGGGCATAAAAAGGCCGTAAATTGTAATTTTATTTACCTGTAAAAAATACATAACTACATGGAAGCTACACACTATGGCTTAGTCTTTTCCTGAGAGGTGAGGCTTACCCGGTACTAATCTATAGTGTCCAGCACAATACCACGACTATATGGTCATGAGGATACCTCGGCCTCAATTTACAGCAAATTTCAAAGAACCAGTGTACATATTTATTTAGACACAAATCAGAAGGGTATTAAGGTTTAAATGACTGATAAGAGAACAAGGTTAGGTCATATGTCACAAAATGCAGGCATTTGATTGGTTATTGCCTGAATGTTGTCATAAAATGCAGGCATTTGAGTGGTTATTGCCTGAATGTTGTCACAAAATGCAGGCATCTGATTGGTTATTGTCTGAATTTTGTCATAAAATGCAGCCATTTGATTGGTTATTGCCTGAATGTTGTCACAAATGCAGACATTTGATTGGTTATTGCCTGAATGTTGACACAAAATGCAGGCATTTGATTGGTTATTGTCTGAATGTTGTCACAAAATGCAGCCATTTGATTGGTAATGGCCTGAATGTTGTCACAAAATGCAAGGATCTGATTGGTTATTGCCTGAATGTTGTCACAAAATGCAAGCATCTGATTGGTTATTGCCAAAATGTCTCAAAATGCTAGCATCTGATTGGTTATTACCTTATTCCATCCTATGCCAGTCAGTATAAATGTAGAGAAGACAGGATATGGATGCTGAGCCTTAGCTGACCAACATTCTACCGACGCTCCCATAGGTAAACAAAACATAGCAACTGACTGAGGTAATGGAAAATCCTCGTAATCCTCTTTTGGATACCGATCCAGAATGGCTGAAATTGAAAAGTTAAACAGACCATTTACAAAAAACATAAATATTGTAACAATAGATATAATGACATTATGACTGATTCGCGATGGAGCCCACCTTTTTGTCTTCTCTTAGAAGTTGAACTTTTACTGTTGATGTTTGTAAAACATGGCAGCCCAATAGTCAGAAATGGTTAAGTTCACAGTGACTTGACCTTTGACCTACTGACCTTAAACTCAAAACCAACCTCCATGTAAAGTAGGACAAAACACTTGAAAGGAAAATATTTGGTCTCCCAACCGACAGACAGACCGACTGACATGTCCAAAGCAATATACCCCCTCATCAAAGTTGGGGGGCATAAAAATAGTATTGAGCAATTAAAAATGTGGATTTTATTTATTATTGTAAAACCCCCCAAAAATTATTTTTTTGCTGTTTCTACAAACATTTGAATCCACTAAATTCATGATTCGACACTGATTGTTCTCAGGTCTTCTAGAAGATACTGTAGTCTCTAGATGCATTGAACATTTCACCCTTAGTTGTTAATTAACATAATTAACAGACAAACTCACTGGACACTGTTAGTTGACTAGTTTTATGTTACAATTACCAGCAGGAAGTCTTAACACACATATACACAACCAATTACTATCAGCATTATGAAGTGTCAATGAACTTAAACAATGACATTTGTTATGTTGTTAGTGTTGCCACTTATACCAACAATCAATATTCACTGACATTTAACTGACTTCTCTCTCTCTCTCTGACCCAAAATACAAACTTCCTGACCACAATTTACTGAGAGTCTAATTTACTTCTTTGTACATGCATGTATATTGCAGGGATGTAATAATGGTTTCATATAGCGAGTTAATCTTCAAAAGTAGGCGGTTTGTTTGAAATCTCAATAAATGTTATAAAGAAGAAAATGACAAAAAGTAGCCGGCATGCATGTTCACTAAGCCAGTGGATTTTACCACCTTTCAGCTCATTTCTACACCCCTGATATTGCAGTAAATAAAGCATATATAGAGAGTGACAAAGTACAGTACTTGTACAAAGTTAACAGCTATTTTACTTCAGTTGAGTCTGTGAGGAAAAGCATGTGAGAGAATTAATGTAAGAATTTCAACTTCATTCTGACAGACAAATCCCGGTCACTGACATTTTGATTTTTTGGGGCATATCTTTGAGTAGTTTATAAATTCCCTGAAAATATAGAATTTCCAGGACTTATCAAGGTTCATTATACCTCTGTGCATTCAGTATTGTTTATGCCCATGTGAAAGCCTTCTCCATAATAACTAGCTAAGTCGATCAAGGGCCATAATTCTGTAGAGATGTTGGATAGTGATAAATGGTGTTGAAAATGTAAGGTATTTATGTTGGTTAACAAGTATGCCAAGTTTGAGAGCAATGCCTTAATGGACATTGAAAGTATTTGAGTTTCATAAACTTGAATGTTTTGGTTAAAAGTTTTCAATGTAATGGGCGGATGGATGAACTAGACATTCACTATATACCCCCCTTATCAGTAGATGCCGCAACATAACAAAAATTATATTCTTTTCTGTAGAAGCCTTATGGCCAATTGTTGATAAAATATTAAAAGAACAAGATCCTGTTAAGGTGATATACCGTCATATGCAGGAAAATTAAGATTTTGATCAGAAGGAGTGCTTGTCACATGCTAATCAGTAATAAAAATATAAGCACCAATATCACACAATCTCAAGCCCTTCCTCAGTCTGTCTTCCTTCTCAAGGCAAGATGTAATTTCATGAAACTTATTTCCAAGAAATTTTAATTAAGTAAACTCCATGAAGTCTAACAAGATAATTGACGTATGTTTTAATTACCTGGTTGGTAGGCGAGAATGTCGATTTTTGTCATTGCTTTCTTGTAACATAGAAACACATCCGACCCAACCTGAAAATAAGATAAATACTGTTAAAATGGGTATTAAATTTCGTAGATTTTGATAAAATGTAATTTCGTGATGTCATAATTTTCGTGGATTGCTAAAGATTGAATAGGAAACATTTGTTCTCTTTTTCATTGGTGATTAATAATACTAACTTATTTTAGGTTGATTGTAAAACAAGTTGATTTCTAACTCATATCAATCACTCCCTACGTCTCTTGCCCGGTGTTATCTAATGCCACAAGGGTATGAGAGGAGAGAAGCCAATTCCCATTTATGCTGAGCGTCCAGCAAGGGAATTGATTCCATATTTATATCATCGTTGGTATGACAAGGCCTGGAATCAAACAAGGGACCCCCACACTCAAAGCGGACGATCTACCACTAGGCTATCGAGGAGGCGGCAGTTGATTAATTGTTAAAGTCCAACATCAAAGAAAATTCAACTGCCACACAAAGTAATGATTTTACAGAATATGAGTGAACTGCAAAAGCAGAAATTTTCATGAGCGTTTAATTTCTGCTATATTTCTGCGAGGCCCTAAATCTTATGAAAATCACTCCTTCCATTAAAATTCACCACTTGTCTGATTTAAATACTATGCAATTGTTACAATTTATAAATACTTGTATTTACTTTACCCAAAGAACATTTTCAAATTTGCCAAATTCTGACCCTGCAAAAATATGAGCCTTAACAGCAAGTGATAAATCGCAAATAGTTATAAATATTCCTTATTTAACCAAGGATGGAAAATAATGTCATAGACAAAGTTGTGAAAATGACAAAACAGATCATATACATATATATATAGACAGGACTAGTTATATGGTAGCGTAATTACAATGAAAGAGAGGTTTAAAATAAAAGTTCTAACATAAATCAATCTTACACCTTCAAACTATCTAGGGAGTTTAACATAATAATGAAGAAAGATTTCTTAAATGAAGCTGTGATTAATTCAATACAATTAAATATCTAACAGAGTGCAGTCTCAAGTTGATGACGTTATTTAAGACACAGAATATACAGAAGTGTTTCTCTTTGCAGGTAACAATGACACCCCAGTAAAACCAGTCAAACTATACATGCATACATTTTTCATTGTTGTTGTTTATTATATTGTTTGTTCGTCTGTTTCTTTTTTCTTTTTCAGTGGACCATATTGAAAATTGATAATACTGTCCAAATATGTTATCCACAAGAAATAAAGTCATTACTATTATAAAACTAACATCAAAGTAAAGCTAATGTTGTTACTTACCAAACCACGGTTCAAGTTTTTGTTGATCTGACAGTACGAGTGTGGAGGACTTTCATTCTAAAATACACAAACATATACACTAAATGAATCCAAGCACTAGTACACAACAAAATATACACAAAACAAGAGATGTTTGTAAAACACATATGCCCCCATGGCAGCCCAATAGTCAGAAATGGTTAAGGTCACTGTGACGGTGACCTTTGATCCTCAAAATCAATAGGGGTCATCAACTGTTGATGACCAACCTCCATGTAATGTTTGAATATCCTAGGGCAAAGCGTTCTTGAGTTAATGAACGGAAAACATTTAGTCTACCGACCGACATGTGCAAAGCAATATACCCCCTCATCAAAGATGGGGGCATAATTAATCCAAATACTAGTACACAACAATCAAGATATATAAAGCAAGCCTTTGTTATGTTATATGCCTTATTTCATACATATCTTTTTAGTGTGTAGTTATTTAACTCTTGATTGTATGCCAGCAATGGTCCATAATTAGAAAATAAAATCATTCTATTCTGTTCCATTGGTTTTCATAAATGTAAATCAAACATTCATTTTCACAAATTTTATCAAGGATCGAGAAGAAAGCAAAGCTTATTTAGAGACTTGCTCCTTATTCTAAATCTACACTCAGGGGTTTTCCAACACCTTTTGTAGGTCCTGAAAACTGACCCATTCCCAAAGCAGAAGGACCAATTCCCAATGGAAAATATCATCGGTTTTTCCAAATTGTATGAAATTTTCATGTTGCATTTTTTTGTCTTGGACATATTTGAAGCTAAATCATCTAATCGTTTTCAACTTAAAGAGAGTATTACATTACTTTACAGACCAAAACTTCACTTAGGATACAATAATGATGGCCTTGATTTAAGCTTCTTTTTGTTCAAAAAACCCAATTCACGACTAGGTCCTTTTCCCAAAAGAGCCAGGAACACCCATAATACTAGCACTGTACACTAGATTAAACTGTTAACAATATTAGACAGTTCTTATATTTACCTTATTGTCTAATATAATGCACAGATCTACGACCGCCAACATGTCACTGGGTGCATTCTCTGCGGCCCTTCTATATGTTATATAGGTCCGACCATTATTACTGTTATTGACATTAGCCGGGGCACCGAAATATGTGGTATGTATCACTTCACAACCGGACATCAACCGTTCCTTCCCTTCATACAATACTCTGAAATACAAATCAAATCATACAACATAATCAAAGAAAAACATTCAAGATTTCCAAACATGAAAAATGCTAAACTGGTGATTAAGCATTATACTAGAAGCCTTTTAGAGTTTTTGATACCAACACGTATGTCTCCCACAAAGGGTCATAACTCCAGCAAATATTATCCTACCATATATCCTGACATTAAGCATAACTAGCAGGGGTTCTACTGAGGCATAATGCCCAATCCTGAATATAAGATACAAGTCTGTTTCGAATGCCATTACCACACATATCTACACCAACACTCAGTTTCAAACATAGTTCTATTGTCAAAATTTAGCTAAAAAATTTCAAATGACCATAACTCAGTCAATACTTGGTATTTTTTCATCAAATAACTTTTATTTTCTGCAGAAAAGTTCATTCTTTCCATTGCAGCCAATCCGGAATTCCGGATTAATCCGGAATAATAGGACCCCTGAACTAGGCTTGGTACCAAATACTCATATGAAGTTTCTTTGAAATGTGACCTGTGGTTAAGGAGAACAAGCACAGACAAACTTTGGGACATCTAGACGGATAGATACATGTATCCATACAGACAGACGTCCATCATAAAATCAATATGTCTACCCCACTAGATCTGGGAGACTGGAATAATCATTTTTCATTTTTCCTAATCACAACCTATCATTATATTGATGGAATACAACAAACGGAAGAAATCTGTAACAATTTCACTAACAATTTCACCAGATGTGTGATATTCAATTTCTACTTTCGTTTTCTCTCATTGTTTGTTTATATAAATCATTTAGTAAACAAAGGAACAAATAAATGCTCACATTCCATTAAGTTATACTGGGTAATTACACAGTACGGAGTCCTGATACACCGCTTCTCAGTTCCGTCAGAGAATTGTTCTGTTTTCTTTAATATCGCTCTGACGAAAACTGAAAACTGATGTAACGCTCGGACAGAACTCAGATGTCATGTATCCTAAGTTCTGTCAGAGCATTACATTTTCAGTTCTGTCAGAGCGTTACATTTTCAGTTCTGTCAGAGCGTTACATTTTCAGTTCTGTCAGAGCGTTACATTTTCAGTTCTGTCAGAGCGTTACATTTTCAGTTCTGTCAGAGCGTTACATTTTCAGTTCTGTCAGAGCGTTACATTTTCAGTTCTGTCAGAGCGTTACATTTTCAGTTCTGTCAGAGCGTTACATTTTCAGTTCTGTCAGAGCATTACATTTTCAGTTCTGTCAGAGCGTTACATTTTCAGTTCTGTCAGAACCATATGAAAACAGTACAATTATCTGGCAGAACTGTATCAGGATATATACCATGAATTAGGACTGGGGGGACTGTGTCTTAGATTTCCTTGACTGAGCACCATAAGATATTCTTAATTAAATAGTAAGAGCAATTAAAAAACATTTGTAATAGTTTATTAACATCAGGGATGTCAACAGAGCCAAATTAAAAATCCTGAAAATCATACGCGACCAACTATTTTTGCCAAACTAGATGACTTCAACCACATTGTTTCCACATATAATTCTGTTTTAACAACTTTTTATTAAAGAAAATCCTTCAGAGCAGATATAATTGACCATAAATTCGCAATTTCTTGAGATATTTCCACCAAATAACTTTTATTTTGGTCAGAAATCATAGCTCTTTTATGATACACAAATCCAGAATTCCGGATAAATCAGGAATATTGACACCTCTGTAACATACATACACATGTATATTACTATCAAGTGAAACATGTCATCAATGATAGTTTGATACATGTAGTTTGTTTCTCTATAATATTATTACATAGGACAAATTCAATAACAACACTGTGAATACGTGGTTTTTGTTGTTGTTGTTTATTGAATACTATAGAGTTGTTAGTGTGCTGTGTGTATACTGTATAGCATAGAAGTAACTTGACTTATGCTTTTATAATTTTTACATAACCTTCAGCATTTTACCACATGTGACAAGTTTATTATTGAGCAACATGTACATATTGATGCTGTTTGGTAATACTTGCGTGGCTATAAACATAATGTATCGTACAGTTTTAAGTTTGTTTATAAAACGTTAATGTTTCTTCAGGTTTATTTTCTGTTTCTCAACAATTTTTCAGTTAAATACGAAACATGATTCAACAAACCAGTTTTCCTGTTTAGATCCTTACCTGTACTAACTTACCTTACCGCCAGGAACCAGCATATTCTCCACATAGTTATCATGTGGAATCCGAGGAAAATCAACACTGATGTCAAATTGTAAAGTTTATTATTGAGCAATTCTGTGAAATTGTGTAAATTGATGTTGTTTATTGTACTTGCACGACCATAGAGTTTTAAGTGCACTAAGTTTGTGGTTACAATCCGATAAAACATTGACATCAATGTGATCAATATTAACAGACTTTTGTCTTCAGACACATTTCAATTATTGGGATAAATGAAGAAAATGATTTGCTTTTGAGATTATTCAAGACATTACATAAATGGATGTGTTGTGGGGAGAGGTTTTACTGCTGTAACCTAGGACGCACTACATGTGTTGTGGGGAGAGGTTTTACTGCTGTAACCTAGGACGCACTACATGTGTTGTGGGGAGAGGTTTTACTGCTGTAACCTAGGACGCACTACATGTGTTGTGGGGAGAGGTTTTACTGCTGTAACCTAGGACGCACTACATGTGTTGTGGGGAGAGGTTTTACTGCTGTAACCTAGGACGCACTACATGTGTTGTGGGGAGAGGTTTTACTGCTGTAACCTAGGACGCACTACATGTGTTGTGGGGAGAGGTTTTACTGCTGTAACCTAGGACGCACTACATGTGTGTGGGGAGAGGTTTTACTGCTGTAACCTAGGACGCACTACATGTGTTGTGGGGAGAGGTTTTACTGCTTTAACCTAGGACGCACTACATGTGTTGTGGGGAGAGGTTTTACTGCTGTAACCTAGGACACACTACATGTGTGTGGTGTTACAGCACTGTATACAGAATGTGGACCCTATTGTGCTGTACTTGGCACTTTACAGTAATAATTATTTGATGACACGAGGCTATTGGTCTTTAACTTAGGACTTCAGACAGCCAAAACTAGGTATTTCAGCCTTTTTACTGTTGATTGCTGAAACTAGGTCATTCAGCTTTTTGACAGCTGGGACTTGGGCAGTATATTTTCTCGTTCAGTTATGGGTTGGGCATTGTGCTGTGTTATAGTAGTATGTGTTGTTTCTATGTTTTCTGTGCTCAGCTAGTTAAGTGTACTTCACTGTAATAATCGATGACACAGGGCTATGGGATAAGGCTAATTTGTCTGATAAATTATTTTTGATATCAATCATAACATGACAAATATTTAAGGGCTCAAAAATCATTAAAATGTTGTCAGAAAATTGCCAAATCTGTGCCCAGAAATAACTGAAGACCGTTTACATAGGCGAGCGCTACAAACAGGGCTCGACACTAACACTGGTCCGCTGGTCCGAGACCAGTGAAAATCCAGAAGGACCAGTGAAAATTCTGGAGGACCAGTAACTGTCCTATTTACAAATTTGGCGCTTTTGCCCTGTCGGACCAGTGGCAAAAATAGTTAGTGTCTAGGCCTGTACAAAGTGCTTTCCATGTGAGGTAATCCATACCTTCTATCTTTAATGGAACGGGAGGTAACTGAATGAAGGTGCTCGGTAGCGCTTTGCTTAGGCAACGAACCATAGCCTACTACAAAACAGAAATATTGAATTCTGCCTTACCCAACATCTGTTAGTGGAGGTTTATCGCGACTTCGTCTGTAACATATATACATCTCGTTCCCTCGTAGACTACCATGGTTGAGATCTGCGGGGTATTCACCCGGAGTCTTGTCTAAACATTGGTACCCTCGCGGAATTCTCTCCCCTGTCGATTTGTTAACCACTGTGATGTCAGTGATAGGGTCCTGTTTGTACGTGGGCTTGATGGCGGCCTCGTTAGAGAACTCCTCCAATGGTTGAGGGTTCTCAGGCAGCCCCGCCACCACAAAGTAATCGGCAACACGGCGATCATCCATTTCTGAAAATACAAAATGGTTCGATGCAGTTGATACTGGTTATTTATGTTTTTTATCCAGCTGGTCTAATATGTTTGTACTTGGCATTTTTAGGCACTTGTTCCATGTTTGAATTCAACTATAGGTGCAAACTATTTAATTTATTAGATATTTATCATTGAGAGACTCAGATACATTTGTACATGTATGCTTGGGAGATCAGGCAAGTTCAGATATACATGTATCTATTTATTTGTGATTTGAAAATGGACACATATATATAAAGCATAATTCAGCAGCTAGAAGCATGCAGTGGAATTTGGACCTTACACAGGGGTTCCATTTGACTCGGGAGTAGGTATTTTGACCCTTGTTAATTCCAAAAAGACACATTTTTACCCTCAGGATATTGGTTTAAAGCTATGGTCAATTTCACTTCAAATCTTGGGTATTTTGCCTATGAAATAGTAAAATTTAGTCAAAATTATAAAAATGACCCTTCACATTCAGTAGCTAGTGGAACCCCTGCTAACATACTTGATATACCATACTTTGTACTAGATAGATTTCATAATTTTACTACTAGTTTACTAGTTTTAATGGAGGTAAGCGAGTGCAAAACAACATCCATTTTATTGGATAAATGTTATAGAGTGTGAGATTGCATTCATTGGGGAATACAACAAAACTATGTAACAAAACAAGCTGCACCAAGATAGATAAATCTTGTCACTTAAACCATATAAAACATATAACTGTAACCCTGTACAACATTACGTACATACTTGTGATACATTACATAACCCACATACCATCTTGTCTGCATTACATCATTGTTTACTTTTATTCTTTTTTCTTTTAATTTGTAACTGTTTAGTGATATAAGATCTCTTCTGAGACTGTGTGTATCAGTAAACCACATTAAAATCATCAGACTTGAATGAATGTAAGTTCAGAGTCTCAGTATAATGTGGTCAGATAATAACAAAATTGTCAAGCCCGAGATCGCCCCAAATTCGAAAAAAAAAACTGTATTTCATTCTATTTGATTCATATCTCAGGTAACAAAAGGTCACTTGTACTTCAGTAGCATCCAGTGAATCTGTCTGATTTAGTTCTCATATAATATAAACATGTAAACAAATGGGAAACTTGAGAAGCTTCAAGGTTGCATCTAACTTCAAGGACAAAACATTTTAAAACATTATTACGCACAAATATCATATGACATCATATACAATAATCAGCAACAAACACAAGCTGGACAGCTGGCACTTGGGCCGATCATCTGCTCGTTAAGTGAGTTGTGTGTTGTGTGTTGTGCATTGTATGTTTTTTTTATGTTTTCTGTGCTCGGTTGGTTAAGTTGAGTGCTGACTTCTCTGTCTGACTTAATATTACTTTTTTGATGCAAGTAAAATTATCTGATTATCTCAACAACCTTTTTTTCAAACTTTTATGTAATTTAACACATTTTGTTTTAGGTATAAATCATGTTTTTGAAGACCGTTAAAAGTGAATGCATGTATGTGTCAGTGTTTATTGAATCATCAATGTGGTTGAGTGAGCTGTGAGAGTTTGACTGTACACTTAGATCAGTAGACAGATAAAATACAAACTGAAACTGGTACATACAATATAAACACTGACACGTAATGAAAGATGTCAGTGTTCCGCGCTGTACCGCACATAAAGAAAGCTATTACCCTCGTGACATTGTAATCAATACGTGCAACATCTTGCATCACGGGCACAACTATACGATACACCACCCAGTATTACAGTGAAAATTTAATATACAGGCTGTTCAAAAAGTTTGTTCTCAATGTCGACTTTTTATAGTTTATTACAAGACTGCTACATTTTAAGTTTAAAATCTAGAGGGGTCTACCATAATAAAGGGCTCGATGAAAAACCATGGTAACTACATATAATTATAATCCCCCGCATTGTTCTAATCTTTCCGGTATTATTAAATGAAGCTATTAGAGTAAGAAATTACAAAATTGTCTCCTACATACATCTAGCTCAAATAATACTTTGATATGAATTTAAATTTTTTTGCACAAACTTTTTTAACAGCCTGTATTATATAAATGTTGTTCATACAAGGATAGGTCCAGGTATACCAATAATGAGTTTATAACCTTCAATGATATATTCTTACCACAAACATGTGCACTGATACATACATTGTATCAGGTAAAGTGTAGCAAAACCACATGGTTTTTGACTACAGTTCCAAGTAGAAATTTGTAAACATTGGAACAAGAATGTAGCCACAGGGTAATGGAAAAATCGGTAAAGCTTCTGAAAAAGATCTTATATTTCATGGAAAGCAAGTAATTTCCCCCTTAGCGTGGCGTATATTTCATAGAAATGTTCTGTAATGGTAGAACCTCACAATGTAACCCACTATAACCTATACAAACTGTGTTCAGTAGAACCTCACAATGTAACTAACAGCCCATAACCTATACAAACTGTGTTCAGTAGAACCTCACAATGTAACTAACAGCCCATAACCTATACAAACTGTGTTCAGTAATGGTAGGACCTCACAATGTAACTGACTATAACCTCTACAAACTGTGTTCAGTAATGGTAGGACCTTACAATGTTACCGACTATAACCTATACAAACTGTGTTCAGTAATGGTAGGACCTAACAATGTAACCGACTATAACCTATACAAATGGTGTTTATTTGGGGGATAGTGAATATCAGTACACAGGTCACCTAATAGATACTGATTCATAAATGGAAGAAATTATACAAGAACATTATATTTTGGTGATGACAATCCCTATTAAGTTTTCATGGAACTAAGAAACAGCAAGAACAAGAAAGCAGGGCAGATATGCACACATACGGACAAACAAATGCACTGCTCTATGCCGATCCTCCTTAAAGACTGTTAGAAAGAACATATTCTGAATCTCGCACAGACATCTAATGATCTTACAGTTTCATGTATAACATGATGAGCACGATCAATGTACACAATTATGTCCCAATCTCGAGTCAATATGATAATAATTGGACCAATTAAGGTCGTCACAAAAACCCCTCTTATCCATAATTTGAAGAACAAACCAAGAGTTGAGTGTGAAAAGTAGTTAGACATTTACAACACGGACAATACAACAGTATGAACACTGGTCGTCAATTACACAACCTCCATATTTCATTCAGGGATTACAATAGCCGCCATGTTTCTGCCAGGAAATCTCTGTACATGTATTATGTAGTAGTCGTCAGTAACAATGAATGGCGGTCATCATATGTACTCCTACATGCATATATAAATATATAATTCGAGGGCTCAGTGCAAAACTATTGTACATGCCTATATAAATTGATGCTGTTACCATAGTTTTGCACCGAGCCCTCGATATAGAACTGTATGAGCCAGTGTTCAAGTGATGTGCTGCTCACCAGTGCCATGGCATTAGTTGAGAAAATGTCCTAAATATGTTTTTAAGAAAAATACCCCACCCCCTGTCTATACATGTATACAATTACGACATTATGTAAAAGGGTGTTTTTTACGGATTTTAAACATGCAATTTTTTACATCAATGCTTTATGACATTGTATTATACCATACCATAGTTACAGAATCACAGATTCTAGCTCCTACACATGTCCTTCCGACATGTCTTATGATTTACATGAAAGGATTGAAAGCTATGCATAATTGACATGTAGGGTTGCCATGGTAATTAAACGAGTCTTAAGGAAGTGTAATTATCAGAATCACAGATCTCAGTATATATATACAACTTTCCATACTTCAATATGTTATGTATTAGAACCACAGATAATAAATATATTTTCATATTTATATGATAGGACAATTTTATGTTTATAGTAGTTTTATTTCAAAATCCAGAAGGTCGTAGACCTATGAGTACAGCAAATTTACATAATACATAGTCACATACGTATATGTACATGTATATTGTCACACATATTTTGTGAAGCTGGGCCCTCAGTCCGGAGTGAAAAGGACAATTATTATCAAAATTATCAAACAAAAACACTTGAGAATATTGTATTAAGTTACAGTTGATTGTTATAACGATCACATTAACTTATCAATTACTGATTGACATTTAACACTAGACCACTTTAAAGTTGTTTGTCGAAGGCTTTCTAGTGAATTCATTGAACCATGTTATTTAAGAAATAATGAATATGTAGCTGTGGTTTATCATAGAATAAAACACAGTCACGAGTTTGGGTGCATAGTCATCAAATCATGAGTGTGCAGAGCGAGTGATTTAATGTACCCATCCGAACAAGTGACTGTGCTTTATTATAGATAAAACACAAGTACATATTCATTATTTCAATTCTAACATAGCCAATATTCCACATTTGAAATAGTATCCACAGCACTATTTTCTTCCTCAGAAAGCTTATTTGCAGTTTGAAGTTATACAGCCATAGCTGTGTTTTATCGGTAATTTTAGCACAGCTTGGTTTCCTCTGTGTGTATATAGCTGAAACTATTGGGTGTGTTAGAATACAAATTACTGTTAAATGCATTTAAATGTAATTGATTGACAACAGGCGTACTGTCAATTCAGCTAATGTATCCATTTGAAGCGGCTTAGTCATTATCCATTTAAGGAAACATACTGTTTGAGGATTCAATGGAAGCATGTACCCAGATCCTACTAAATCCAGAAACAAGACCTATTCAGTATATTGCAAAAGACAGGTGTTCAACTATCTTCTGAATATGAAGGGTCATTTTGATTATTTTGACTAAATTTTACCATTTTATAGGCAAAATACCCATGATTTAAAGAGAAAACGACCCTGCAAACCACAATATAGAGGGAAATGACCCTGTAAACCAAAATATAGAGGGTCAAAATGAAGCTTTTTGTAAAATTTCAAGGGTCAAAACCCCAACTCCCGAGTCAAATGCCACCCATGATCAGATGTCTTATATTGTGAACAAATGATAAAGAATATAAATTTGATCTTAAGTTTATGATTTCTGTAAGTGCTTTGATAAAACAGTACCCCAATGTCTTATATTCTGCAACATAGTTTAAGCTTCATTGATCCTATAGACAGAGATGACTGTTTACTATACAACTAGACAAAGTCACGCTGGTGTCAGCTTCATTTGCTTAATGCAAACAATTAGGAAACACTTGATTACACCCTCAGTTAATGAACCGTTTAAAATCAGTCTGGTAAGTTCCTGATTCTAATACTAAGCAGGAAATATTCGTATTCCAGACAAATCACTTTCTCAAACCTATGGTTATTATATATAGGACAGTTAAAAGTTGAAGGATAGCCTGACAGAATTTCTCCTCATTCCTGTATATTTAGGTGTGTGCAAAATGACAGTTCCATGGAGTTACAGGTTAATATAGCTTATAGTAATTACATTACCTACAGAATTGTGTGTCCTTTAATACAGCCAGTTTGAAAAAGACTGATAAATATAACTTGAATGTTAACATTTTAGTCTGAGTTCCAGTTTGTAAATAATGCCCAAGTTCATGCTTGGATCAAAAGGGACAGCCCCCCCCCCCCCCCCCTCCCATGGAGTATTGGCAAAAGTGAGATTATCTTATAGACATTTAAATATTTACACACATTTGACAGGGCATAGATTCTGATCAGGACGAACTCTCTCAGAAAATTAGCTTGATCAGAACCCCCTGAGCAATAATGCTGGTCAGACTACTTCATAACAATGAAACATATATTGGTTTGACCCCCTTGTGAAAGATGTCTTGATTCACATATATATGAAATTCTATACAAACTTGGAGTAATTAAGGACAATCTATTTCTCTGAATGACTTTAAGTGTACCATGAACCATATTGAACCATGTACTATATAACAATCTATTTCTCTGAATGACTTTAAGTGTACCATGAACCATATTGAACCATGTACTATATAACATATCATGTACTATGTACTATATAACATATCATGTACTATGTACTATAACATATCATGTACTATGTACTATATAACATATCATGTACTATGTACTATATAACATATCATGTACTATGTACTATATAACATATTATGTACTATGTACTATATAACATATCATGTACTATGTACTATATAACATATCATGTACTATGTACTATATAACATATCATGTACTATGTACTATATAACATATCATGTACTATGTACTATATAACATATCATGTACTATGTACTATATAACATATCATGTACTATGTACTATAACATATCATGTACTATGTACTATATAACATATCATGTACTATGTACTATAACATATCATGTACTATGTACTATATAACATATCATGTACTATGTACTATATAACATATCATGTACTATGTACTATAACATATCATGTACTATGTACTATAACATATCATGTACTATGTACTATATAACATATCATGTACTATGTACTATATAACATATCATGTACTATGTACTATAACATATCATGTACTATGTACTATATAACATATCATGTACTATGTACTATATAACATATCATGTACTATGTACTATATAACATATCATGTACTATGTACTATATAACATATCATGTACTATGTACTATACTACTCAAATTTTGATAAGGGTCAGGAAATCAGTATCCATGCTAATTTTACGTTAACTGAACAAAACCGATTAAGAAAGTGTTGTGAAAATATTAAAATATCATGTAATCTGCTGCTAAATGTGTTGCATTTGCATTGGCATGCCATCTTTTTTCCAGGTAACTAATAAGCCCTATTGGCAGGGACCAAAGTGGCAAGAATAACATGGAAATATTTGACCCTTTTCTATTCTCTTATTGTGTTTATACCGAAGAACAGGCTACATTCTATAATCAGTGCAAACATTTTAGTGAGGTTGGATTAAAATTTTTGAAGATCTTTATTTGTTCACAGATCAGTATATCACATTATGTTTCTGAAAATTCCATCTATCCTATTTTCGTAAGGAAAATCTTTTGACTCTTTTTTGAGTGAATTTTGAGTAGTACAGTATTATACTATAGTGTTACTTATGGATACTTACATCAACTTTGACAGTATTACGTCTTCAAGGAACAATCATGATGATTGTATGAATGGAAATATCTCCTCTCAGTTTCTCAATGACGTGAAGGATGTGAACAATTACACGATTACTTGTACGTAGATATCATCATTATCGTAGAGAGGAACCTCGTTAAGTGGCTACTTCTAAATCAATTAGACTATGCTCGTATTCCACGCCCGTCCTAACATCATTGTAACAGTAAACACAGGGACGTCCTGGTCACAAAACTGAAAGAAGACAAAATATCATATTTTAGAGTACAAGAAAAACACTACCTGGTGTAAAAAAATTCCCCAAGGGAAAAAAAGATGGCTGCACTGGTATTACCAAAACATTTTAGAATGTTCAACATATCACTTCATTTGGCTGGCCTTCGTATAAATATCAGGCCTGGTAATTAGCAAGCATTCTCAAGCCTGAAAATCCCAGTTTCAAAGCCTGAAAATCTATTTTTCAATATAAACAAAGTAGGAAAATTCTGGATTCAAAAACCTGAATTCAGACACAGGCCTGAAATATACTGGATCTCTTCAATGGAATGATGTGAGAGGCAGTGGCCTAGAGGTAGAGCACACACTTTGGGATCCAGTGATCACAGGTTCAATCCCCTATCTGTATCACAGGTCAATTTCTCAGAGCCAGAGTAATTCACAAATTCAATTCTCCACTTTACCCAGGTGTATGGATCGGTACCTGAGAGGGTCAAAAGCCAAGCGTCTGCTGTGACTGTGGCGTCAAGTGTAAAAGCTGACTAAAGCCGACTTGCAACTCAATGATCAGAGTGGGGTAAATGTACAGTTGGCTGAACGGACGGACGTATGTCTGAAAGAAGAGTTTTAACTTGAACAGTTTAACTTTTACCTTCATATTCAGCAGACTGGTTGACATATACCGGTAACTCTAATATAGACTTGTACATACATATGCATTACCCTAGGGGTTCCATTTGACTCTGGAGAAGGGGTTTTGAAACTTGAAAGAATTTGGTTTGAAGGGTCATTTTCTCTTAAAATCATGGGTACCATTGCTTATCAAATGGTAAAATGTAGTCGAAAGTATGACTATCAAAAAGACCCTTCAGATTCGAAAGCTAGAGGAACCCCTGATAACCTGTTTCATTTTTATAAATCCACATACAACAATGGTCACATTAATCATTCATACATATGTTATTTTCCCAGCCACAATAAAACACAACACCACAAGAATGTGGAAGTGATATTTTATAGCAATAAATAACAAGAAAATATAAATAACAAGAAAATATGCCAAGCTCAAACCCATTAACAATGGTGCAAAAACTGGATATTTGTGATTTCTTACTTCACTACATTAACAAGGGAAAGTGAGAATGTGAACATTTATAGATTGGTTATCAGTAACATTAGGTATCGTACAGAGAATTTGAAATGATCCTCGACCTTCTATTAGCATAATTTAACACCCGAGATATATTGTCTATATTTATAACCCCGGTTGTATATATGATTTCATAAGCGGGGAGTATCACGAAGATGCTCGAAGTGTAATACCAACACAAATCTGAAGGACTCGATATTGCGCGATTTTCTCGCGGAAATTTATATATTCAACGCAAGAACCTTGACAATGTAATATATTCATGCATGAAGGTCAGGATCATGTCAAATTCTCTATATTCATTGCAAGAACCTTGACAATGTAATATATTCATGCATAAAGGTCAGGATCATGTCAAATTCTCTGTGCTATATCCTACTGATTGTAGTGTTTTTGTGGGTTTTTTACACATGAATAATGTGAGTGTATTTGAATGTTCAACAATATTAAAAGTGTTTCTGTAGAAAATGTGATTATATTTGACAGAAGTGGAAATAACAGACTGATGGATTGTTCTGTGGTTAGTGTATGCCTGTCTGAGATTGTTCTGTGGTTAGTGTATGCCTGTCTGAGATTGTTCTGTGGTTAGTGTATGCCTGTCTGAGATTGTTCTGTGGTTAGTGTATGCCTGTCTGAGACTGTGGCAGCATGAAGTAATAGAATGAACATTCCAGACAATCGAGATATAAGACAAGGTGAGGGGGAGGGAAAATAACACTTCAAACTAAGGTGATAAAAGTGACAATCACCTGGCAACACCCTGAACACCCCCATCTAGCAACAACTGAACTACTCCTAAGAACAATCTGACAACACCCTGCGTAGCGACAGCATCAACAGAACTTACATTGAAACTGAAAACCACAATCTGACAACATTTATGATTCTTTGATTTATAATTTTTGGAGGTAATACATACATGTAGACTAGCACATTTTGTGTCATAATCGAGGTGGTTCATACAGTATTGCTATCATATAATTATATGCACAAGACAACTGCAGTCAGAGAGTTTTCTCCCCTGACGAGGGGATCTATTTATACAAGTGAATAAAATAAACATAGTTCACACCTAGAGTAACATTTTTATAGATTTTCAGAGATCAAGTTACACCGAGGGTGAGTACTATACAGTCTGATATACTGTAAAATCACATATTTTCGTGGGTATGAAATTTTGTGGATTTTGATAAAAAAGTATTTTCTTGGGGTCTTAAATTTGTGGATTACAAAACATGAAATGGTAAACTCATGTTCGATATTTGAGACGTCAATTAATGGTGGGGATTAGATTTTATGGTCAAGTGCAACAACGAAATCAACAAAAATTCAACTCCCTCGAAAAATTATAATTTTACAGTATACTGTTCCTGCTTGAACCCATTCAGCATCCTACCCGTCAACCACTCCTATCCTAACACGACTACGTATCACGAGGAGACGTAATAAAATTATACCTGTATAAGAATTTACATACCAGTTACCACCATATTACGTGAACACTTCCCCACATAGACTATAGGTGTTTTATCACTGTCAAGTCAGACCACAAAAATTATACCCATAATGTTGTTGTAAATTATTTACCATCAAATGTGTATGAGTCACCAAGTAGACTATAATATTGTACATCTATTACTGCATATAACCCACCACATTGTTTTCTATACAACCAGGTACATTATAACTTTCATTGAATAAAATCTTGTGTGATATTTAGTAATTTCACTTGAAGGGGAACGCAATTTGTTGTGTGATATTAAGTAATTCACTCAAACAGGAAAGCAATATTAAGCAAGCTTCATCAGCACGTAAAACATACAATGCACTTAATCACACACACACTACATGTATGTTATCAACGTAGGATACCACTGCATGTAGGCAACAATATGATAGTTTACTATGTGTGGGGGGTATTAAAAACATTTAAAAGATTGTGTTGAAACTATTGCCAACATCAATGCTTACATTACATTATACATAACAAATTGCGTAACACTTACTATTAGACCTCTATCTAGAGCGAAGTGTATATATCACAGGCCCAGTCTCTCAGGCCTGAAAATCCCAGCTGCCTTAAATTCTATTTTTAAATATAAACGAAGAAGGGAAATTCAGAATTCAAAAACCTGAAATCTGGCGCAGGCCTGAAAAATACCAGGCCTGTATCACTAAATGTGATCCATGTCTCCACATTACTGCATTGTTATATATACACAAGGGCAATAACTCTTGATATAATACCTGGACACAAGGGCAACAACTCTGATATACCTGGACAAACAAGGGCAACAACTCTGATATAACTGGACACACAAGGGCAACAACTCTGATATACCTGGACACACATGGGTGACAACTCTGATATACCTGGACACACAAGGGCAACAACTCTGATATACCTGGACACACATGGGTGACAAAGTATTATTGAGACGAGTTAAGTATGGATACTATGGAGATGTGATTTCCAGTCAACAACATGTATGAAACCTGACTGTCTAGCAGGTCTTACACATTGTTTTAACAGGTAGGTTTTATGCCTTTATATAATAGAATACAAAACCAGTCTATTTACATATGAAATGACAAAGTACACACTCTATTTACATATGAAATGACAAAGTACACACAGCAACATGCAGTTTTCTCATTCACCAATCAATCTGTTTGATGTCCATAGTACAATCTCTATCAATGACTGCAGATAGTGCAATATAATCAATTAACATGAATGAAAATACAATAATAAACACGTAACCAGCTAGTAATCTCCAAACCTGGCTTCGCAGTCCATCTAGGGGTTGAGAGTGGGAGCCTAGAGTGTACGCTTCGAGCAAGAGAGGCCTACAGTTTGATCCCCGTCTGCGCCACTGAATAACTCTGACCAGGACTCAATGACCAGTACTAAGGTAAATTTGAGATCATGAGATCCTCACCTGGTTTGATCGTGTCAGTGCCACACCTCAATTTCTCTGTGCAAGAATCACCCACAATGCTCCACTATATACCCAGGTGTACCAATGGGTACCTAAGAGGGTTGAAAAGGCAATAAGATGTGACTGCATTTCCATCACCAATCTCACGCAAAGGGGTCTGTGAAACATGGCATGTATGCCGGGGCTGACTGTAACAGCAGGGTTATTGTAGTCGGTTTATATTATAATATATATAATAAACGGATGCATGTCTGAAAATAGACTTTAACTAAGTTCTGTCAGAGCTAATGAAAAACTGCATAATCCTATGAAGAAACCAAGAAGTTGAGTAATCGGATTATTATGGTGATGAATGCAATTTATAAAATATAAACTTCTTGGTTAAATTAACATTGATTCAATTATAGCTATATATAGTAGCATATAGTGTTTTAATAGTTATTTTAAACAAAATTGTCGAAAAAGGGTATCATTCACTGCACAGTATACAATGTAGTAAGCATCCCTGTCAGAGTCTGGGTGTATGTATAACATTTGTTCTGGTCTGGTTGACAAAAACGTTTAAATAAAACAGTGCCAAGGTACCATAAATCATGTAACCCCAATTATCATCCCTGGGGCATATAAGTGCAGTGTATGTGTGGACATGCTCTTACATGCTTCATTCCAGCATTGAATGATTTATAGAAAGTTATTTCGATAGCAGAAAAACTTTTTGTCAGTTTGTCAATCCTAAGTGTCCTATCCTGGATTTATTTGGAAATTCATTAATTACTTTGTTGGATATTGGCCTAATTATTTATTGAAGGTAGATTTTTCTAAGAGAAAATTTTTGGGAGGGGCATTACTATGAGGGGGTTGGACAGGGGGATAAGTCATAGTAAATTAGTATACGGTATGTACATAATGCTTGACAAGTAAAGACCATCTTAGGTGAAGTTTGTGAGCAAATTTACACAATACAACTTACAAAGCCATTAATGCAATACTGACATTGAGTGATCTGGAAATAAATGGAAACAAAAAACTGACTTGTAGTTCCATACAATACATCAACAGCAATAGATCTAGCAACAAAAGCTTAGATCCAATGGAGCGTTTGTCTACAAGGTACATCCATACAATCTGATAAATTTATGCAAATGAATCAAGTTTAATTTTTGAAGAATATTTCAATCTGTCATGACAGAAAGTTACAGAACTGAACACTATTATAAACTGTGCACATTTCCTTATCTAGAATCTCTGCTTGTTATTCAGGTTTAACACAGTTTTCAAACAATTTTTCAGTTATTTGGAAAAAGCATCATTTTTCTGATTGGGAAGCTACCTTTTATGGGTACCTAACATAGAAGGGGAAAAATCGCTGAGAATATGTACATTTAAAGTAGCAGGATTTATTCGACATGTATGGGACTGGGGTGGTATTGTTTTGTTTGCCTGATTTACCGGTATACTGTACACTACAATGTTAGCTTGAAGAATAACAATAAAACCAAGCTAGACAATATGGTATTTAAATGTGGCCATCAAAAAGTATATCTACAAATGAACTGACATTTAGTGTAATTTAACAGCCTGACTCATTTATTTATAGTTTGGGTGAGAGAAACTAAATTGTTTATCATGTGACAAGTTGAAGTGAATATACAGCATGTGCATTACGTCGCAGGAGTTGTTTAGGGTGTTTCTTATTTGGAAAGACAGGGCTTTTTTTCACTATATACGAGGGGCCTATATAAGGCCCCTTCACAATTTCGTATAGGCCCCTAAAGACCCCTTCACAATTAGAATAGGCGTCTTGGTTTTTGTAAAATCAACTTCACCACAAAGCACCAAACAATCCAAACACAAATAACAATGATATATTCTTGTACTGGACTTGATATGAAGTATTGTATCATAGATACATGCATGTTTGGGACAAGTGGACAAAAAATTACTTAACATATGAAAATTTTTATTTCACAATTGGGTGATTTATCGCGCTTAGTATTTCACAATTCAGCGAAAAAAAGCCCTGAAAGAATATAATTATTAAATCATTTGTACCAGAATTTCACAACATTTATATTCACACTGTATAAATATTAAATGCTAGAGTATTTCTTGCCAGCAGACATCAACTTGGGTGCCTCTCAATGCCCCCTCTTCCCCACCATCTACAATATTTTATATAATCAGGCTTCCCGAGTCACACATAACCCTCACACAACTGAACTCAAGTCAAGTAGATTGAGGATGAGTAGGTAGGTACATTAGGTAAAACAAATAAGTGGTAACAAAAGCAGTCATGACAATTTTGTTGCAGCAATTATTTTAATATGAAATATTGTTTGTACAGTTATTCATTTAGGTCGGCAGTGAAAGAGAAATAAATTATGATTTTATTTTAGACCCTACCACCCCCACAGACTGAGTTCACATTATACTCGGCACTGGCATGTGAAGTACATACAATACAGGTATAGGTCAATGGCACTCACCGTGGTAAAGGTTTGTACATAACGGTAATTATTAAATCATCATTAGTATCAGTTAACTCTCCTTGTTACAACAACAACATCAACAGAATGTCAAGTGTTAATTACTTTCTCATAATTATACAAAATTGCATTATCCAAACACATTATACTTATAGACATAACCTTTACAAGGTGAATCAGGAAAAATTCCACACTTTTTTGAGATTTAAATTGACAATTCTACATTTAAGATGATTGATCGACTGGTTTATATATAAATGTATAAAACAAGAGGATATACATTGAAAATGTTATCAATTAAACAAGTTAATAAAAGATGGTAACAAATTGTTACACATCCATCTCAATTATATAAATATATTTTTAGAAAACTATTGTTAACATTTAGGTTTATTTTATCATAGGACAAATAGCATGTTTGACATAAAAATCTTTTGTCCCCCACTAAAATTCTTGACAATATGCACAACTACATGTATAGGCTTGGTACGTAACTATTAAACTAACTATTCAAGTTTCATTGAAACCCTACTAGTGGTTAAAAAGACCAAATGCATACAGAGTAACAGACATATGTCGAGACATCAAGCACAAAATCAATGTCAGTATGTCACACCCTCTATATGTAGGAGACATACTAAATCAGCTTAAATCAGTTACCGTTTTTTCAGTCATAATAAATGATCTCAGGAATTCAAACCACAAACCTATGTCAGTGGGTGTACCAATAAAGTAAATGTCGAGTCGGTTAAAATGCCAAGGATTACAGGATATTGTTGGGCAAATATCTTATATATCTCCAATATTCATCCATACCTCAGTCAATAATTCAGCTTTACTGATAGCTAAAAATTAAGCCAATCTAGCATTTCAAATTTTCAATTACAATGTTATTTCTTATCTTGTATCAATACAGGGGGTTCCACTAGCTTCTGAATCTGACGGATCATTTGATACAATGTACTTTTTACTAAATTCTGTCATTTTATAGGCAAACTAACAATGATTTGTTAAGAGAAACTGACCCTTTACGGTAAACCGAAATCATGAGGGTCAAAATGTGACTTTTTCAGTTTTTGGCAATTTCAAGGGTCAAAACCCCTACTCCAGTCAAACTGAACCCCTGTAAGAAAAATACTGGTAATGTACTTAGACACATTTAACTGGAGATAACTTTTGATTATTGTTTTTATTTTTATATCAGAATAATTATTCATACTCTGTGACTCACTCAGTCTAGCAATTTAGCCATGCTTGCAATTCAATTATATGAATATTTATCATTATTGATAGATGTTATATATCAAATAACTTTTATTATTATTTTATTGTTATATTTTCCAACAGCTGTTTATGGTACCAGGAGTTAGCACATGTTACAGTTTATTATAATAACCAGGTATGGTACACGACTATGATCTATAATCTCACCGGTATAGGTGAGTGAACATGACTCATATCTCAATCACAAGCGATCCAATCAATAAACACACCATCACAGCATCTGTAATATAATGCATTAAACAGTCGAGGAGACAAATTAGTTAACTTGAATGGCTTTGTTTGTTGAGTTTAACACAGATTCTCAAAAAAAAATTCAATTTTAGTGGCTTTGTTTATTTGTGTATAATACTGTTTCTCAACAATTTCTCAATTTTTAATTAAGTGATACAAATCATGGAATTGAAGACAAAGAGAAGTGATTTTAACATTGTGGAGGAGACATAGTAAATATATGCCCTGCAAAGCATATCAGATATCTTCCGAAGACAAAAGAACCTTAACATCGTTCAGCAGGGGTCCTACAGTACTGTGAATTATCAATCCTGAAAACAGTTTTAACCAGTTGCAAGTCAATTTCTGGTGCCATTCGTTCCTTAGTACATCAAAACTCTGATCAAAAATGTTTTATTACTTAAATTCTGCTTACTTAATCTTAAATGACAAATTAAACTTTGTCCAAATTATGAATATTTTCATCAAATAACTTTAATTTTCAACACAAAAGAGCAGCAATTAGTCAAAAATTCAATTTTTATGTTGCATTATACTTGAGGACTCTTGGATTTTAATTTTCAAGAGTCAAAACTGGCACTTTTTTGATTTCAATAGTCAAAATTCTATTCAAGAGTCAAATAAAACCACTGGAGTGTAGATATATTAATATTACTACATTCACAAATTCCTTCAATGAATTCATGTTATAACTTATACAACAGGTAATGTGTACACATTCTTCAATGACTGAAGTGTGAGAAAGTCATTCAAACGCATCATTCAATAAAAACTATTCATAAAATGTTTAATAGTTTGAATTACAAATTCTTACAGTCCACTGTCATTTATTATGTAGTCATGAGGGACCAAGATTGTTCATGCATGTTCATGCCTTGTGTGACACAGTGACACAGTTAACTGCCAAAAGGTGATCATCAACATATGAAAACATCAGTTTAAATTTGTTATGGGTAACCTGAACTACACTGCTCAAGGTTGATCAGGTCTGAGATAATGAATTTTATTTAAATTGATGATTTTAAACAGAAAACTTATTTTTTTAATACAAATGCAGGGCCCTCAGCAGGCCTAGACACTATTTTGGTCACTGGTCCGACAGGGCAAAAGCGCCCAATTTGTAAATAGTACAGTAACTGGTCCTCCAAAATTTTCACTGGTCTTTCTGGATTTTCACTGGTCTCGGACCAGCGGACAAGTGATAGTGTCGAGCCCTGCTCAGTCAGGTAGGGGAATTTTGCCACATTTTGAAGACAAAAGAGCATTTGGTCTTACAAATGTATAAACATCAATACTATTATAAAAGTAATACATATTTTCTGTACAAAAAGCCAATTTCAAGCTATAACAAAAACTACAACTGCTGAACAGCATTTACACGTCAAGCTCTTCATTGACTTTCCAAAAAACAACATGTAACTTCAATTTCACTTAGTTCTGATACATTTAGTCTTGTGGTAATTACTTGCTCTCAGAAACACATAGACCAGCAAATACAATTTTGAAAATCAGCGGAAACAGAATTAACTCATATGACTAGAGTAGATATTAAAATGACCCTTCAGATTCAGAAGCTAAAACTCTTGTAATGTGATATTTTAATTATTATGGCGATTTTACAAGTATATATATTAATAAGTGCAAAATGTCTCAAGAATATTTTGCAGTGACGATTATCATGAATCAATGAATGGTTATAAACATTTTAATTTGTTTTTAATATATTGTGTAAAATTTTATTGTGGTTTCTACTGAGGCTTAATGCTATATCCTGAAAATAAGACGCAAATCATTTTTGTGTGCCATTAGGACACATCTCTGCACCAAAACTCGGTTTCAAATACTGTTCTTTTGTTCACATTCTGCGTATGAAACTTCAAATGACCATTACTCAGTCAATATTTGGTATTTTTTCAGCAAATAACTTTTGTTTTCTGCAAAAAACTTCATTCTTTCTACTCCAGCAAATCCGGATTGTAGGACCCTGTTTTATGCATTCATGAGACAAGGGTTTTTTCGTGATATAAAACAATTTCTCCCAAAAAATGAAGTTTACCTCAACAAAATCATCCCCCATGTTACCAAAATACTAATTTCCCCCCCCCCCAAATTAAAGGTAAGGCCCGATCCCAAACGTTCGACAAAAAAGCCCTGGAGACAGAAATAAAGAATAAAATACACACTGTATCGGCAAAACGCACTGGGCCCGGTTTAACGATGCAGGTCCGGCAAACGTAACGCAAATGATCCGGCTAAAAATGGTGGATATCAACAATAATCAGCAGGTGAGTGTAACATTTTTGAGTATTTTGTATGGTTATTCTTGAATTCTGAAGACAGGAATACTCTTACGGAATGCCAACGTTCGTCCTGCATGCTCGTTGCTTCTTTGCTTTGTAGTGCATCAACGCGTATGAACGTAATGCACGTTAAATGCTACAATTCAACCGTAAACACCGCTAAACAGACATGAAATGCAGACATTTTAGACAAATTAGACAAGATAAAAGCTTACTGAGTCAAACTATGTACTTGCATGTATTGTAGGGTTACATGTTTTGCCCAGATACTCATCTTTTATCAATACTGTATTTATAATGGCCAAAATCTAATGTTTTTAAAGTTGAGGGAATCAGAGCCCGGTTGTCGATACAATGAAAATGGTTGGGCTCATGTTTTACTCGCCGTAACAACTAATGCAAGGTCATAATTCTTGTATCACTCTTGACATATTTTAACATCACTTTCTACTTTTTATTGCTCATGTAAGACAACTTCTATTAAACTGTGTAACTTAATTGCCCTCACATATTGCACTTGTTAAATTACGGTTTCAAGCCCCAGTCTGGTTGCATAAGCGTACGTGTTTACGGGTCTGGTTGCATAAGCATACATGTTTACGTAATGGTTTGTATATAACACAATTATCTGTCTTAACTCAGATTATGGCAACGTGCAAACAAAGTTCCTGATTGCGTCTGGGGAACGCTAATTGGTTCACAAGGCACATACGAGGTAACTAACTCCTCCTCTCACCTGTCAATTACTTGAAACAAGTGATGCTTTCTTAAATAGGGTGTATGCAACAAATTTATGGCCCAAGGTGAAACGCATGCGATAGAAAAACGACGCGTCTAGAAAACATGTTGATCGGTAATTTTACGCGTCTTATTAAAAAGTATGCGTCCAAATACGCTTAATTACGCATTGTCGAGAACCCTGACAATAATACAGTAAATGTATGTAAATATATGGCTCACACATACAATACAGTATTATACTAATAGAAAAATTATTACATAATATATTTACTTTTAGACAAAACAAACAAATATGATTATCATTAAGGTTTTGATTTGACCAATTAAATATTTTGATTCTTAGAATTTTGGGTTTTGTAACCTACCGGTAGTGATAGCCCAGTTATTTGACCAATTGACCTAGTTTCCACTCATGGCGCTCTTTCCGCTACCATCTAGGACTGGTCAAACTCCAAGGTATTGTCCTAGTGTGCCAGACACTTGAGTTAGTCCTACACCAGGCACACATGACAGATCATTGGTCTTCTCTGGCAGTAATTAAGACATTTAGAGGGTATGGTATCATAGAACGAGGCAGTCTGTTGGTGGTAGGAAAGTAGCTTTACCTCATAGTCATACAATTGTTTTTTTGTGTACTGTTACCATCTTGGTTTATAAAACTGCCCGCCATATTATTAAAATGGTGGTCTGCTTTTTTGCGGCTTCTAAATTTCCCAATACCTGCAGTGATTTTTTTCCTTCGTAGTTTGCTACCGGTAAACGGTACCTTCCCATTTTGAAAAAGGCTGTAATTTTCCCAAATTTGACGGAAATTCCAAATGAACATATAAAAAATAGTTCAAAATCGGACATAAAATGACAAATATATGAACATTTTTGACAAGAGGTCAAGCATAAAAGTTTACAGAAACCAGTAAACAGTCACATGTAATTTCTCTTTTCCTGTTTTATTTGGCCTTTCTGCCTTATGAAATTTCCCAAACTCAAGTTGTCACAACACGAAAATTCCCAATCTGATGAACCCGGACCCTTTCCCAAAGAAGCGAAAATACTCACTGACCGGTATCTAAAAACCAGCCAAATTCTACTTCCTGGGACCCACTATCATAGGTATTCAAATCCCCATCTGTCGGGATAGGTCTTCAGTTTCGCTTAAGTTTTTTAATTTGTCGGTCCAAATTGGTAAAAATGGATGAATGTTTCTCTTCGTCAAAACTCAAATAGAAAGTTGGATCTCACTACACTTTTGAGACTGGGGCCAGGGGCCCTCAGGTAGGGAATTTCGTGTTGTTTTGAAGAAAAAGGGGATTTTTGTCTTTTATAAATATCAATACTATTACAGAAGTAATACATATTTACTGTACAAAAGCCAATTACAAGCTAAATCAACAGCTACAACAACTGATGAACAGCATTTACATAGGCTCTTCATTGACCTTCAGGGGAATTTTCAGAAAATTGGGGAAAAATTTATATTCATTTAGGAGGGGAATGGGGCCCAAATTCGGCACCAAAAATGGTGACATGAGAGCCCTGAGAAAAATATTTCTGTCAGTTCGCATTAAAATGATTCAGTCAGGACTGGCGGACTGACAGTTTGTGCGGAGCCTGTTGGTGTGAAGGAGTGGCAGCATCAGTAAGCAGTTCTACATGGACAAACATGCAAAACTGTCACCAGTACAATTCCAAGCTAGCCCTTCATAAGTATTTACTTTACATAATAAAAGCATGATACAAATATCTGTTAGACCTACATGTTAAGAATACAGACAAACATCAGTCATAAGTTGACAACAAACAGTGTGAGCCTGATCATTCTGCATTCTGACCAGTCTCGTGACTAGTTGCAGAATGAAATACTCACAACATAATCAAAACAATTCACGTGACATGTTGGGTATGGATTAACAATAACATCAGTGTGCTCAAAATAACATCAGCAACGTAAAATGCAATGCAATCAAAAAGTAAACATGATGCATTTGTCAATTGTCACATATTTTCGTGGTTGACATCGAAACTTGCCACAATGCGAACTTAAACCCAAGACATTTGATATTGCCAGTAGTTTGCAATAAACCTACCTATAATGATTGATCTCATGTAGCTATTTTCCAAATATAAAGCCAGGAACACGAATATTTATCCAAAATTTACAATCAAAACAATCTCTTACAACTTGTCGTCCATATTGTGGGAAGTCTGCCATATATTAATGCGCGCATGAGAAGGTTACGGCAAAAGCGGAACATTCTCAGATGTTATCAAACGTTTGAAACCAAACTTAATCTAAAAATGAGGCTGATTTCCAGACCTTCTAATGTTTATCAATAAACTAAAATTATATTTTCACCAACGCACTATTTTTTATTGGAAGTTGACTCTCCGTAAAATTCCGCCAGTTCTCGCTCCTTTCCGGTAATAGAAGGGAGGTTATACGCCCCAGAATAATTTTAGACCATGCTGGATTACCTCCCATTACTAACCCAGCTAAGTATTATATAGAGGATATTACCACGGAAATACATTAGACATCTGTGTATATCCGTGATATTACATGAGTGTCTTTCCATATTGAATTTATTAAACGAGTTGAATAAAATAATAAAATGCGAGGCTCTGCCGAGCATTTTATCGATTTTTTCAACGAGTTTAATAAATTCAATGTGGAAAGTCACAAATGTAATGTTCTTTTTATCATATGTTAGCCTTTTCGGCCAAAACATAAAATAGCTACGTATTTTTCACTATAATAAACGCGCAACTTTGACGACGTCGCCGATACTTTAAATGACGTCGCGTGATAGCTTTATTACACTAGTGTATTATCAAAAATAAATAATGGCTCTATTACGCTACCGCGACGTCAAACATGTGATAAAAGAGATACACTTCACTTGGTGTCTAATCTACTGATTTTTGTGCAGTAATTTACTTTGTTACTGCTAACAACAGTATACTTAGTGGTTACTGACTTTTATACATCAAGGTATTGAGGTACTTAGACAGTCCACGGATATACACTTCTCGTGTATATTCTTTGGACAATCAAAACGCCCCAAGTGAAAATGCCCCCAAGCAAAGAAATAAAAATACAAAGTTTTGAATGATGTACCAAAATCTCACAATATCTCGCAGCAATCTTCTAAAATCTCGCGAAATCTCGTTTGTTCTCAAAACCTTGTATCTCCTGCGTTAATGAACACTGACAAAAAATAATCATTCTAAGCGATAGTTCTATTATTATTCTCATTCCAATCATAAAATACCCCATGAATTACTGAAATTGGTCAGAACGTCCCAAAATAACGCCCCCATAATATTTGTTCGAGTTAAATGTAAATTTGATCTCAATTTGTAATGTCTGGATACTTCTCCGCTCTCCCCATTCATATCGCTACATGTATCTTCTTATTGATTATTAAAAAATGTCCTTATATTTTCATTTATTCGTCAATTCTGGGTTAGATATAGTTAGATATATAGTCCACGATTCTGGTCAAGATAAACTTGTTTTTCTTGTTAAATTGGTACTAAGTAGATTAACGTTACTAGTATGCATCGTCATCGTCTTCAGTAACCGCATCCCTCATTAAGAGTATCCTCGCGATCTCTGTATTAAAAACTATTCACACAGCAGCCAGGCACTTCTATATGTACAGACTGAAGTCTCACGTTTTTGTACAGTTTAAAATCTTGCTAAAACGAAGCAGTAGTCTAGTTCTGCCCTGGCTGACAGTGACCTGGGGAGCTTGTTCCAGAGGACGATGCTTGCTGGGTATGATCATTTAGCAGTAGAAAACTGAGTCAGTTGTTGGTCGTTATGCCCATGGTAGACCTAGATGGGCGTAGAGGTGGGCCTAGTAGGACGTCGACCAGTCCATGATGGATATTGAAGAGCATGCGCAGCCTTGTATAGCCTCTCTTTGTCTTTGTAGGGTGTCGCACTTCAGATCTGTGATCATATCAGATACACTGCTTGTTCTTTTGAAGTCTCGTTTGACGAACCCGTCAGCTCTTCTCTGCGGAACCATCTCTAGTTGGTTGTTGAGGCTTTAAGTGTGTTCAAGAGACCAGACTGTAGAAGCATACTCAACCGACGGGCGAAATGTCGTCACCTCAATTCCAGAATGTTCTAACTACTTTTTTGAAAAAAGTTCGTTGGTATCGTTGGAAAGCGCTTTTCAATATCTATAAATTGAAAAGACTTAGAACATTGTGACATCGTGAGATTAAAGATAAACAATAATGTACTGTTCAACCTTGTTCTATCTCTTGTTACTGATATAGATCTACTTCTACATTTTACGTCGTACTGTCAGACTATACAACACTATACAACGGTGCGCAAGAAAACAGATAAAGAGTAACAGAAAAACATGTAAGTGTAATATAGAAGTGGTCCAGTAAAATGAGTAGAAATGCAAAAGAGAAAAAGAAAGAAAATATAGGTTCAACTATAGATAAACCACACTCGTTCGAGCGTAACTGTACTTTTAATAGTAAAATAATCCAGGTAATAGGGGTGTATTCGGAATAGAAACTGTTATTTGAAATTATGGCATACATCGTCCTCCATAGCGCAGTAGACTAAGCTACTGCTAATGGATCTACACAGACCTTTTTGCTTTGGATCGAATCCCACCCATTTTGATTTTTTTTTAAATTTTGCTATGTAAAACATTCGCGTGTAGACTATTTTATATATATTTCTAAAACATATATTTCCTTTGTATTTTAATCCTTGAAAACATTCCCCCGTCAAGACTGTTGAACAGAAATATCGGTCAACGGTCACCCATACTGTGCTCCTTGTATTTCCAGAGTAAATGCTTATTAATTTTGACGTTTCTACAGAATATTCTTAGAGTGGTGATTCCAGCAAAACCAAGGATGAAAATAGTTTGTAATTCAACCCGATTGACATCTGAGCAATAAACACAATATACAGGGCGGGCTAAACTCATAAAAGAAACGAAACAAAGCAAATTTGTATTAAACCTAAAACATAATTGTATTATTCATTAAGTAATAAAATATATAAAAAAACTCATGCATTATGATAATAAAATTATTGAAAAAGAGTTTAGCAGCGGACTCGAACAAACATGTTCTGAGTATAGATCATAATAACCTCTAGGCCACGCTGTCAACTTGAAAGTTGACGTGAATATATCATATATATCCATAATATATCAAAGTATAACAGTAAATATCGTTTCAACCTTAGCAAATGAACTCGTCCTATGGTCATATTTCGAAGGTCGTTGTACATCTATACTGCAGTCGTCAGAGGGTTGGTGCGATCAATCCGGCTTGCGTAGCTCTACCAGGATTCTAGATCCCGCCGGCACAGCTCGCTCTCATCAGAGTGCAACAGTTGGTTGATAGTTCCCTTAGAAGGGTCGGGTTGAAAGCTCCCTCTTGAAGATTGCCAAGGAGGGAGCCTCAGCTACAGATGCCGACAGCGTATGCCATGTTAGTATAGTCCGTGGGAAGAAGCTTACTCGAAGGAGTCGGAGGATGCAGAATACTGGCGGTACTTGAAAGAATGTGCAGCCCTTGTCCGGGAGGTAACCGGTGTTAGGTAGGTGGAAGCTGGTATATCCACAAGATCATGAACTACCTTGTATAGCATAGTTAGCTGTGACTTCTCCCTTCTAGTCTGGAGGGATTCCCACTTCAGTTGGTCTACCATGTCGGTGATGCACATATATCAATGTTTCCCCCCAGGGGGGGGAGCGGCGGGCTGACCCAGGGGAATTTGACATTTTTACTTTTTCAAAGTCTAAATTCCCACCCTAGAGCAAATTCCCACCTATCGGGAACAGCCTTCTGTCAAAAGTCCCGTGTATGCCCGCCGCTCCCCCCTGGGGGAAAACATTGATAGGTGCATGACGTTGCTGGTGTTTCTGTAGCGGTTCGTCACAAATCGCTCTGCGCTGGACCATCTCTATTTGTTGTATGAGGTCTTTCTGATGTGGGTTCCAGACTGAGCTGCATAAATCGAGATAGGATCTTACCATGGAGTTATAGGTATTCGTCTTAGTGTCTTCGTTGGCTTTAGACAAGTTTCGCCGAAGAAATCCAAGCATGTTGTTGGCTTTCTGTGTTGTCTTGTTGATGTGTTGCCTCCATGACTTCCATGAAAAGTTGGACTGCATGGTCACTCCGAAGTACTTGATGCTCTCATCTTCTGTCAATTGAACACCTTTCAGCTAGATGTCAAAGTCTTTAAAGTCGATTTTCTCAAAATGAACTTTTCACGGTAGACTTAGAACATTCTGAAATTGAGGTGACGGAATTTATGTCTTGTATGCAGAGGATTTTGCTGACTGCGGACTTGACCCTATATTGCGGCGTATGAAGACAGGGTTAGAAGTTCAATATTACCAATTGTTTTAGTTGATTAACCCTTGGACGAATATTCGTCCCAGATTAACCCTTACAAGCCATATCTGTCCACAATTTGTATTTGAATCTATAAAGTTTTGCTTATCACGGAAGTGGTCAAGTGGATACATGTTTTGGTGACGGTTAGAGATGCGTTGATATTGATTCCCCTAAGAACAGTGTTCGAGCGAAGTGAGCTAGAAAACTGGCATACATTGCTGCATGAGCATGCACACAACACCATTATATCATTCTCGTTCACAAGAGTATTCTTCACCTGTGATATCATAGTCTGGGAACTTGGCTAACCACTGATGTATGAGGATGCATTATATAGACTATTTGATAATGTTCACTTAAAGTTATTGTGCGAGCGAAACAAGCTAGAGAAGGCACTGTCTGTCTGAACAGCATACACCACATATACACATTACCTATTCAATATTAAGTTAATAATATTCATCGATGAAGATACGTATTTTACTAGTGATATTGTTTATCCGAGCAGCAAAAAAGGAGACATTGCAATGATTGATTAACATATCTTTATCTTAACATGAAACATTACAATCCGTCAGTAAAAGGTAGGCATATGTAATTGTTGAGTAAGCCGCAAATGATATGTATCGCGAGTATAGAAAGGGACGTAAGTACTGGTCAGCGTGTTAAAGTTGTCATTTTTGGATTGTCTCCCTTTAGTTGCAGCATTGTAAATGTTTTGTATAATATACACTTGCCTGGATCAGCTAGTGCACGATTTTATTATTTTATCGTGCGACAGCCACCATATTCACGAGTCAGATTACATTCCACAATTGAGCACGATTTTATCGTGCGATATACATCATATTCAAGAGTCATATGGCATCTCCCAACTTTATACTAGCATGGATCAGCTAGTGCACGATTTTATCGTGCGAAAGCCACAATATCCACGAGCCGGATAACATTCCTCAGCTAGGAAGTTTACCATACTCCACTTGGTCAGCTCATAGGCAGCCTGCACGTACCCTTGCTTCACAAGTCATATCAACCTTCTCATTGTTTACCTATATAAGAAAGGTGAATCACGAAGAATGGAGTGCCTGTCACATAACTTGTCGTATTCTTTTATTTATTCACTCAAATGCTATCTTACAGGTATCACCGTGTAGCCAAGATATTTTACGTTCCTGATATATAAACAGTTTAGTCCTTAAATACATACCCTTAACACAATGTAAGTCAAATCGCGAATTTTTTTTTGGTCATCTATTAAGAAGTTCAGCATATACACCGGACACAAACGGAAATGGCCGAGCTTACACGATTGAACAACTATGAATGACGTGACACACACTCTAGCCAATCAAACGATCGCTTCGAAATCTGTTGAGGTCGAAAGGTTATCGGAATACTAAATAAAATTGGAAATTGACGGTGGCGAATTTCGTACATTTTTTTTTAATTATCGATCTAGTGAAATATTGCGATGTTTAATTGGCATGTGAGATAAATTATTTAGTTACACTTACTGAAAGGATGACTAGCTAGGCCCGTTTGTGAAGCATACATTCTGTTTCAAGGCAAAATTCACGTTTACAAGCGTGAAAATCTGGGTTTTGCTGAACGTCTTAGTTAGCGACCTAATTAAGGAATTGTATTCTTGATTCTGACGTTCGGTGTGTAAACGGGTGTGTATCTAAGGACTAGAGTGTTGATATATCCTGAAAGTAAAATATAGTAGCTACACGTTGATACCCGTAATATACCATTTCAATGAATAATAAACCTACACGGCTACAAATGGGACAGGCACTTTTATAATCGGAAATATAGAAAGTAACCTGTCATAACATAGTAAACAGTGGTAAAATCCGATTTGGCCGGGGTAGTATTTGGGTAGACTGCCTATGGGTCAGCTAGTGTACGATGTTATCGTGTGATTGTCACCATGAAAATTGTATTTCTTCCTTATGTTAAAATGACTTTCGAATTCAAGCATTATTTATTGTGAATGTTTAAATCAATTAATCAGGTCGGTCACTTGTTTACTTAACATTGTGTGTACAAACATTGTAATTTGTCTTATTAATGTATTATTATTTTAATAGACATTATGTGTAATAGTATGTAGCTTGGTGAATAAGGTATTGGTTTTCACTGCCTTTTAAAATTTTCTCCAATTGAAATGTTAAAAACAATAAAAAATACAATGTTATGATATCGCAATGTCTGTACACTAGTCGAATGTTCTAAGTACACACTTTGTAATTTTCATTTAACAGGAAAAGTATTTGACCTATCAGTGAATCGAATATACCATTGGAATCAGGAAACTATTGTCTATCAAGTTGAGTTAATCGCCATTCTGAAATATAATAACAACATACTAGAAAATGACCATTTAGTTCACTGCTTAAAACAACAAAGTCGTACATCAATATTAAACCTGCGCTTGTCAAACAACTTTAATTGAATTTTAGAAGGGAGTGAATACTTTATTTCAGGCATCAACACATGAAAGTTTGAGGTATGACTTTGTTATTGTGTCTGAGTACAGAAACTTATAGCGCTGATAATTATGCAACCCCACTATACTTCTACACTCCTCCCCTCCCCCCTCTTACGACTTGCTATCACGGGGCCCTGTTCACGACAGTGATAATTCTAGTTTTAGTTGAAACTTTTCAAGATTATGGTTGCCTAGACAACCCATATAGCGCTTCAAGAGCACGTCAGAATTGATGTGTCTTACAATATGTAAATAACTTGCCATTTGAAAATTTGGAACCAAAATGTACAGTACGTGGAGACATCAAAAGAACATACTAGTAAATTAAGCTGCATCTCTGCTCAAAATCTTATTGATATATTGTATATGAGATAATCATAATATTTCCAACTGTATCTGACCGTGTGTAATGCAAAATATCTGGGTAAAGGTGCCAGGAAGCTGTGTATCGGTGATATACACCGGGTACATTAAAGAACCAGACTGTCTATTCAAAATAAGAGCTAAACACACTTCTGCAGCACCGGCCATGCCTGTATCTAATGTCTCTTCAGGGACTTTCTCTCGGTCTGTCCCTCTGGTTAGATCATGCTGTATCTTCACTAGTAGTGGATGCACCTGCGCCCTTGTGGCACACAATCATTTAAGGAGCCCTTGAACGTGTGTTCGCATGAAAAAGGTGCTATATAAGTCTGGTATATTTATTTTATTATGCTCCCCGACTTGGGGGCGTTTCATCTGGGGGCGTTTTGACTGGATACCGTTAGTGGCTACCGACTTATATAGTAAGGTACTTAGTGACTACTGACTTTTATACAACAAGGTACTTATTGACTACTGACTTTCATACAACAAGGTACTTAGTGGCTACTGACTTTTATACAACAATGTACTTAGTGACTACTGACTTTCATACAAGGTACTTAGTGGCTACTGACTTTCATACAAGGTACTTAGTGACTACTGACTTTCATACAACAAGGTACTTAGTGACTTTTATACAACAAGGTACTTAGTGACTACTGACTTTTATACAACTAGGTACTTTATGACTACTGACTTTCATACAACAAGGTACTTAGTGACTACTGACTTTCATACAACAAGGTACTTAGTGACTGCAAGTGATTATACAAGTTTTGTTTTTGCACTCAACTGAGACAGTCGTAGTGCGTTGCCATTCTGTTTTATCGCTGCCTAATTGACCAATGGCCTCCAGTTTCGAGTGAAGAGATAGTTTGTGTGATACACGGAATCCGGGAGCGCTACCCTAGCTCTTTCTTTAACGTGCTTTGGGTATAGCACCGATACACGAGTCTACCTTAGGCTTTCCAACCGGTTCATCTCTAGTCGGTGGAAAACACTAAGTGTTTCTGAAATTTCCAGTGTCCCGGCCGAGGTTTGAACCAGGACATCTAGATTTGTAGTCGAGAGCACTGACCACTCAGCTACCTTATCATACATGTGATGCACCAGGACATCTAGTTTGTAGTCGAGAGCACTGACCATTCAGCTACCTTATCATACATGCGATGCACCAGGACATCCAGATTTGTAGTCGAGAGCACTGACCACTCAGCTACCTTATCATCCATGTGATGCACCAGGACATCTAGTTTGTAGTCGAGAGCACTGACCACTCAGCTACCTTATCATACATGTGATGCACCAGGACATCTAGATTTGTAGTCGAGAGCACTGACCACTCAGCTACCTTATCATACATGTAATGCACCAGGACATCTAGATTTGTAGTCGAGAGCACTGACCACTCAGCTACCTTATCATACATGTGATGCACCAGGACATCTAGATTTGTAGTCGAGAGCACTCACCATTCAGCTACCTTATCATACATGTAATGCACCAGGACATCTAGATTTGTAGTCGAGAGCACTGACCACTCAGCTACCTTATCATACATGTGATGCACCAGGACATCTAGATTTGTAGTCGAGAGCACTCACCATTCAGCTACCTTATCATACATGTGATGCACCAGGACATCTAGATTTGTAGTCGAGAGCACTCACCATTCAGCTACCTTATCATACATGTAATGCACCAGGACATCTAGATTTGTAGTCGAGAGCACTCACCATTCAGCTACCTTATCATACATGTGATGCACCAGGACATCTAGATTTGTAGTCGAGTGCACTGACCATTCAACTACCTTATCATACATGTGATGCACATAATTGGCCTTTTTGACTGGGTAGTTTTGTGGATCATGTTATAGCCTGGTTCCCGACTCATGTTACAGTAGTAACACTGTCAGAGTATGGTGATATTGAGGATGGGAACCAGACTACAACCTGCTCCATGAAACAGCCCTGTCGGAAAAGATCTAATGTGCCTAGTGATATAACAAACTGATGGTCGGTAGGGGATTGCATTCAAAACAACGATGTAAAGAAATAGAAATTTTATTCCATGAATGTAACAAACAATATTATATTAGCATGGTACCAACCCTAGCCATACAGTAATACACTGTGCATTACTGTACAATAATACGCTGTAACTGTACAGTCTTTCTGAACACAAATTACTTGACAAAACTCGACTAGTTAAATCATTAAAATAAATTAAACTAGATATTTGTTCCATCATCCAATTAAAAACTGTAGAAACATATGATAGAAGTATTGTTTGCGACTTTAATATAAACAAAGAAATGTGTATACATATTGCATGATTGCTGATGAATTAACAGGCTTAGATCAGAGATTTGTTTTGCGTAGTTCATCAAATAATTGTTATATATGGCTGCATTATCCAACAAATTTGCTTGGAAACCTTGGACAAACAATTATAAGTAGTGAGTATTTCTGCATTGATGTCACATGACTCACAAAATGTCACATGACTCAAATGATGTCACATGACTTAATAATATTAAATGATGTCATAAATTATTGCAAGAATAAATACACACATAACAGATTAAAGTCTGCATGAACAAATAATATTAATTAAAATTTACCAAGAGCCATGTTCACATGGCCATCCCCCGCCGTATATGTTTGTTACTTAAATGGGTGTTAAATAGAGACAGTACTATATAGAAAAAGAAGAAAAAGAGAAATCAAATAAAGTGAGATAAGTAATAGAATGGAACCAGGCAGAGGTCAATAGAAGGAAAAATATTAGAAAATTACATCAAGGGAAATATCCTAACTTGTTTGGTTCAAGGTAAACAACCAAGAATGGTACTAGCTAGAGTTATGTTTCTTAGTCACAGCACTTCTCCCAAATGTCACCCACTTATATTTTAAGTTTCAAGTCAATCAATTGAATACTTATGAAGTTACGCTCTGGACCAAAACTATTTGAAGATTAAACAAAGGGAGATAATTTCACAACTGGACTACATAGAGTTATGGTTCTCCGTCACTGCACTTCTCCTAGTTGCCATCTATTCATATATTAAGTTTCTAATTAATATCTTAAATAGGTTTCAAGTTATGCTCTGGACAAAAAAAATATTTAAAATTAAACAAGGGTAGATTATTCCAAAACTGGGCCATATAGAGTTATGCACTTCTCCTAGTTGCTATCTATTCACATTTCAAGTTAATACCTAAGATAGTTATGCTCCCAACCAAATATGGGACAGACGGAAGGACGGACACATACTATTACAATATCCCTTCGCCTTTGGCAGGGGATAATTAAAAGACTCAATCATTGTCATGTTCAAACAGTGATACCCTGGTGTGGTGTAACTGTCAACTGGTTTCCCTATATTTATTTGTGACTATGTAATTACTACAAATTGTCTCTTTATTGCTTTTAATGTCAATTTAGAAATGATTGTGAAATCCTCAGCATACAGGAACCTGCTACACATAGAATTAACATTTGATTGCAGAAAAAACACACAAGTATAGTACAATACATGTCGAAAGCTGTCAATAATAGACGTTTTACGAAATGGAACGCTTGTGAAATTTTCGAGGTATATAGTATAATAATAGAGTGTAATAACGTAGCAGCCAATGATAGCATATCAATATTATATAGATTGAGATTCCTTCCTCGCACGATGTTTGATGAGTGGTTCAGTATTAAACAACAAAGGAATGACATTTCCTGTATAGATTCAAGGAATGGTACAGAATGAGCATACTCTCTTCCAATGAGAATCAATGATAAGATAGACAGTGATAATGGCGGACAATTGGAAATAAAGCTAACAATCTAAAGCTAAATATTCTAAAGCTAGTAGTATATAACTAAACTATTAACACAAAAGTAGTGATAATGATACATAAAAAATTATGCTCTATGCCACGTCCATGACCTCAGATGAACAGGTAAATGATTATGATATTTAGGTGATCGAGACAGCAAAGAAACAAAAAACTAACACATGAAAACATCAATTAAGATCATTTTGTTGTAACTAAATAACAAACTGAAGTTGAATAACAGTTAAATGCAAAACTCTCTCCGCCCCTTATCTAGAGCTCCCCATCCAAATAAACTAGTGACATGGACTCTCCACCACATATAACATAATAACATAGATAGGCACCAAACTCCTTACCCCACATACCACATAGCTAAAGCTCAATAAACTTCCCACCCCACATATAACATAGTTACCCAAACTCCTAGACCCAATATAACATAGTTACCCAAACTCCCAGACCCAATATAACATAGTTACCCAAACTCCCAGACCCAATATAACATAGTTTCCCAAACTCCCAGACCCAATATAACATAGTTACCCAAACTCCCAGACCCAATATAACATAGTTACCCAAACTCCCAGACCCTATATAACATAGTTACCCAAACTCCCAGACCCAATATAACATAGTTTCCCAAACTCCCAGACCCAATATAATATAGTTACCCAAACTCCCAGACCCAATATAACAAAAGTCACCATTCCATATTAAAATACTGATATATCTTGTAACAGGCACTTGAACACTCTACCCAAATCTTGTACCTATCCTTCGTTCTCATACAACTAGGGATCAATGTCATTTCAGGGGTTTACATTTATTACTAATTATAAAGTAAGCACCCTAATATTTTGAAGTTTCAATGCTCAATTTTCTTGTCAAACTTAAAGTAAAAAATAGTTATACACATACAGGGTGTTAGAAAAGTTTGTTCTCAAAATTTAAATTCATACTAAATTTTATTTGAGGTATGCACACAGTGTACACTTCGAATTTCTTACTCTAACATCTACATTCGATGCCAGAAAGATTAGAACAATGGTAGAACCCCCTGGAATTTAACCTGTAAATCTTACATTCTCCTGACGTCAGAAAAATAAACTAATGAAACTTAAACATAGAGAACAAACTTTTTTAACACCCTGTACATTGTACATAGTATATTTCACATGGTGCATGCTTCATTAAATAGAGGATATAGGCAAGACCTGAGATTTTATTCCCGGGTGATATCGGTTATTTTGAAAACTGGTGTGAAATTAACAAGGTCTGAAACTCTAATACCAAACAAAAACTTGCTTAAAATCAGAAAAGGTTTAATACAAGTTTAAATTTTCATGTTAAAACTGTGAGCATAAACTTTTTTTGACGTCGATAATTGAATGTTAAATTGAATAAAACAATAAGAATCCCCTAATTGATAAAAACACAGCAAATAACGAACGATAAGCCAATCTAAGATATAACTAAAACAATATCACGTTTTTACAAAAATATATTTGCAACAAGAGACAAATTTGAACGTTTATATAGTTTTACACCACACTGTGGTTAAAATTGAGACTATTTCCCAACAATATTTAATAGTATTATATATATCTGTGATTGGCAAATTATTGCAATTTTAAACCAACCAATATAGAACAATGCACCAATTGCTAAATGCTGATTTCATGTGTTTACCTATTTTGTACTGAAGTACATGCATAGCTGTAAATTTGTGTAATATGAATGTGCGCCTTACTTTGTACTAAAATTCTATCAATTCAACAGATCATAATTAGCCCCAAACCCAATTCTGTGTTTTTTTCATACAGGATTTGTTTTAACGTCTTTAAATATTTTTTGCTCTACTAGTAGCTCTACCCCGCAACAACAGCTCCGTGCAAACAAAGAGACAACTACCATGTACTAGAAACACAGACAGCAGGGTCCGGGTCCGTTCAGATTGTGAATTTTCGCGTAGTGATAACTTGGAATAGGGAAATTTCCAGAAGCAGAAAGGCCGAATAAAACAGAAAGGGATTAAATGTGACTGTTCACTAGTTTCTTTGAACTTTTATGCTTGACCTCTTGTCAAAAATGTTCATAACTTTATCATTTTATGTCCAATTTTGAAAATTATAGCATTTTTGCTATTGGGAAAGAGTCAATTTACCGGACCCTAATAAAGAAGGAAAACAATCAGTCGACAGATTGTGGTGACTGGGTGAAGCTCTCACATAATGTGTAATCACAAACAATGTAGTTGACTATGATTATGTAAGCATGAAGCCGCAATGTGTGAATAGAAGCTGAACAACATCACACTAATAATGTAAGAAATATGCTTAGATGGTTTCTAAATAAACATGCATCATTGCATCATAAGTATTGCATCATGCTTTCATATTTTTTTGTTTTAAAGGAAGCATTTTTGGTAAGTATTTAACATAGTGTACATGTATGTATAAAAATGATGTTAATTGTATAAAATTTGATGATAGTGAAAAGTGGGATGGCGAAATGAAGATGAATACATACCAGTAGCAAATATGTATTAACATGTTTTTATTTAACATGACTGTCTGATATACATTAACATTGTGTAAGTAACATATCCTAGGTAAAGTTTCCTCACATATATCTGGGGTGGTATTCCCAAAGCATCTTAAGGGAACACTTAGAATTTTCTTAACATCTTCAAATTTTCAGAAGTGTACCGGTATCAGCCAAGAAGGAAGATCAAGATTATCAATTTTTTAAATTAGTTTAGAAGCATTATGTAAAGAGCTACAATCATCACAAAGAAAAATGGGTTATTCTTCGTTTCTTCAGAAATATGTGCAGCTCAATTTTTTAACTAAAGTCAAAATGTTTAAATTATCCCTGAAGATTTTTTGTGAATACCAGCCCTGCTATATAAACAACACAGTATTTAATATTACTGGTATCATAATCAGAGAGCTTTGAACATGGTCAAAAACTTAACATATCCCAATATATCACATAGACAATTACTGACCACTAATTCCTGGCCCCCGAACACACCATGTACAAATATTATACTCGGCAATATGTATACATTCAAATCAATAATTAATTATTATACAATCATAACAATATAACAATAAATCCCACACCCTATACAGATAATCACCAGGGACATTATACACAAATATTTTAAGAAAATAAAACTCAGACAAGACTTAAAATAACTAGCACTTTTTTCCATTGAATCAAAATTATTGAAATTTTGCCTGAATAATTGTTAAATTTTGCCTGAATAATTGTTGTTGCCTTAAGTAATCTTACTATAGTAAACTTACTATATTAAAATCTGTACATTTATAACCATGCTAAACTAGGAACAACATTTGAAGTTTGAGTCTAAGTCTTAAAATGTCTTTGACCAAGGTTCCTGGTGATTATATAATGGCAAATGTAATAATGATTATATATAGTCCAGATAATTTGACACGACCCTCTACCTTCTATTAGCATAATTTCACAGCTGATTTAGTAATATATTCGTGCATAAAGGTCAGGATCATGTCAAATGATCTGTGCTATACATAATGCACTGATGTATATATACTATAGATCAACCACGAGTTTTGAGCCGTGACGGGAGATTACACTATTTAGTCATGGTGTGTGAATATACCTGGTTGGGATACCTTAAAAATGCGTTAATATATATAATTGCTTGACCTGATATTGTCAGTATCGCTGGCTCAATCGGTAGAGAGCTTAATTGTCAGCCTGGGACATGCGGGTTCAAGCCCTGATAACTGCACTATTTTTCTCACTTCATTAATTTTGTTTCATTTTCGTCAAGAATATGAAGACATTGTTCAAGACATTTTTTTAAATAATTATTTTGACTTTGCATTGTACCTGTAATGGTTTTTCATGTTTCGCTGTTTTTATTTCATTTTTTCCTCGGGTCCAGTATTAATTTATCTTTTACTGAATGCAATACTTAAACTCGTGTCAAAGATTTTCGACTTCACTTGGTTTGTTGGTTGACAACCTGTCAGTTTTGTCTGTCTCTGAGTAGGATGATGCATTTGGATATCTTATAGCGGTTGCTTGAAGACCGTTTATTGCATTAGCTAAGGCCATTGTTTGTGTCAAAGTTAAAAGACACATAGACTACATATATATTATATAAATTATGAACTCCTTGCAAACTTTCTGTATAAGGTATTTAATACAAGCCATATTAAATAGTCATTATCATACCAACATCTTCACCAGTATGTTAACTAGTTGAAGCCATTACACGTTTATAGTTACACCCTGTTACTATGACTAACGACACTTAATTTTGACTAATAAATCGCTAATTATTAAATACATTCCAGGAAACTTTCTTGTGTAATATTACTTGAACAAGCGATTTGAAAAATATATATAAAAAGTGATCATACCAAGGATCGAACCTGTAAAAGTAAGTCTTAGAAGACATCGCCGTATCCATTGGGCCACGTATTGAGTTACTTACAGAAACTACTTATTTAACTTATGTTGTTATTGCTTATATATACATACCCTTTTAGGGTGAATCAACTTTGCTGCATAAATTAGTCACGGCTCAAAAAACATGGTTTATCTATAACAGGGACGGCTATATGTGTATGAAAATAATGTGTCCCAGTGTACTATATAATGTTTCTACATACATGTATAATTTATTATGTGAATGATAATCTCTAACAATAACAATGTCAGTAAACACTCAATTTGTATATTAACAAAACAATTATGAACCCACCCAGGGTATAACTCTAACGCGATATAGGTAAATTTCCAACTTGGGTAGCTAAACAGGGGGATTAACTGTATAAACTCTATGGTTAAAGTACATAAACATGCATAACCTAGAAATACACCTATAAATTGCTGTACAAAAACAAACACAAAATTGTCTATATTTTTGTTATGGATTAAACTCAAGGACCGTAACATTTGCCTATGAAAGCATTCAAACATTTGGCACAACATATAAAGTTTGCATGCTCCTAAATATTCAGAAACGATAAATATAGCGGATTTTGTGTTAGTTTTTGTATTGCAAATTATCGCGTTGAAGTTATAATATGAAACACGTTGCAAGATAAACTTCAAGGGTTTTTTAACCAAAAATGTAGGTTTTTCACCAAGGGCCATAACTCTGGCAGATTTTGTGCGACTTTTCTGGTAAATTATAAACCTCCTCAATAATTGACCTAATCAAGAGGCTTGTGTTTTGGAGAACTGTTTTAATATTTGAACCTGTCAACCCAGAGCCTTGATAATGTAGTTACAATTTGTCACCGCATTTTTTCATTTTATTAATAATATGAAATGAGTAAATAAAGGTTTTTTACTTGACTTGACTTGATAGCCAGCCATGTACCTTGTACCCTTAAAATCGTAAATGAATGGTGAAAATATTTCTACAGAATTTGACAAAGAATTGCTTGTATATAACCACTAACTAAAATGCATAATCTCGAAGGTTATTAAAGAAATCAGGATGAATGTGAACTTTAAATGTTTTTTTTATAAAAAATGTTGAAAAAAACCCAGCATAATTTGTATTATTCATTTTCATAAATATATGTATAAGACAATATAAATATACATTAAATATGTCAATGCCATGTCTGTATATTGTATGTCTCTTCCGTGCATGACCCTGTTACATGAATACAACCTGTTTATAATCTCGAACGTATAAAGTACCGGTCACCTGTATAATGACCACTTCCGACCAAAATGATAATTGACCGTCCTGGTATAATGCCCACTTCTGGACTGACCTTAACCTGATAAATGCCAACATTATAGTATTGCAATAGTCATACATTTTCAACAATAACCAAATAGTCCTTTCATACGATATGTCGAAGTGGACAACTGACATACAATCAGAACAAATTATTGGCCAGCACACTAACTGACTTTTATTGTTATTGTAAAACACTTTTGCATTAAATGATTTCAGAGAAACCAAAGTTACTCCATTGCTGCTTGTCCTCACTGTGTATAAAATACAGTGGACCGTTGGTCCTCCTCACAGTGTGTAGAATAGTATGGTGGACCATCAGTGGTTACCATGGACAGACGATGGTTAACTGTAGAATGTCAGCACACTTTGTTGGTTACCACGGAGTAACAATATAGGTGGCATATCACGTGTTAACGTCTCTAACCATGCCATATATAGACTACTGGAACATGTTCCTTTCCTCGGCACGGGTAATGTCCTGAAACAATCAAATAACACAATGTACAATCAAACACTATGTACAATCCAACACAATTGTGATTTATGTATTAGCCTAAGAGCTGAGGGAGATTTATTCAATTTTTGGTTAGTCATATGACCGAACATTAAGGAAATATGTTTCTTACTAATTTTCTTTTTCACAACGCTTCAGAATCCAATATGGCCGCCATTTTCATGCAAAATTGGTACTATTATTTAGACCTGAAGTGTATTGTTTTTTCACATATGTGCTTGTATTGTGCTAATAATATATCCTTAAAACAAGAATGTGGTAATTCCACCTAAATAAAATCAAGTCATTAGGACTTAACCTCTGCCAAACTTTGATTTCAAATGAAAAAGAGTTACCTAGCAATGATCGTACATATTTATACACTTTTTCACATAATATCATAATTTACCCTAAAATAACCTTTATGATAATGGTGATTTGATATACGGAGAAAATGAAGTACTTACATTACAATAAGAGATGCATCGTGGGAATGTTCCTTCAACAGCTCACGTAATCTCATCTGACGATTTGTCTGAAATACCAGAATGTATCATTGTACATGAGAAAACTAGAATGGAGAAATTCCCAACATACCAACAAGACTTCTATAATGCCCCGGTGGAAGCCTTCTATATAGAAACCAGCTAAGTCAATCAGGGGCCATAATTCTATTGAAATGTCGGATAGTGTTACATGGCTTTGACAATGCAAGATGTTTATGATGGTTAAAAGGTATGCAACGTTTGAAACAAAGCACTATTGTTCAACTTTTACTGTTACTATATACAGTGCAACCCCTCTCGAGTGGCCCTCTCTTGAGCAACAATCTCTCTTTAACAATATTATAATTCTGTTCTAGAAGGTTGGGAACTACTAAATACATAAGCGGCCCAAATGGTGATACACTCAAAGAGTCCAGAAAGAAACATTGGATTGACTGGAAATGGTGGTATGCATTGACATGTCTGCTTTGAAACCATGAAATTAAGTTTATTTAAAATCACTGTGCACATGTAGTGAAACTGTTTAATATTGATTTTTTTTTACATTTTGACCTCAATACGAAAGTGAAAGTAGAGTGGGGGTTACCCGGCTGGGATCAATCCGAGCGATAGTGAAAATTTATTAGAAGATACATGACTCGTCTCCCTTTTTTATGGTATCATTTTGAAGCTTAAATATACTTCTTTAAGATAATATATGTGTGACAGGTGGCCATAGACTAAAACTTATTGAAATTTGAAGCCGGCCATTGTCTCTTTACATTCAACTAAAGAACAAATATTTCTGGTGGTTCATAACTTAGAAGGAACCATTAACTGTTAATTTTTCCTCTTCATAGCATCAATCTCTGTACAAAAATCAGACTTTGTGTTTCCCAACCGGTGTTGGTCTAGAGAGGTTGTACTCTATAACCACATAGATGTTTATACCACTGTTAGTTACCGGTATTGATTTTAAGTTGATTGTGAAATAAGTTCTTACAATTTATGATAATCACTTTCAATTCCACATTCTTGATGGTATCAAGCAAGCAGCAAATGATAACACTGGTAACATTTTTAACAACAAACAACAAATTATGCTACATATCAACAAAAAAAATATTTGTTACCCTCAGTCAGAACTTAGAACTAGGTATTTCAGCTGTTTTCCTGTTGAAACTAGATCATTAAGCTAGGGCATTCAGTTTTTTGATTGCTGAAATTAGTTTATTCAGCTTTTTGACAGCTGGGACTTGGGCGGATCATTTTCTCGTTTGGTTATTTGTTGGGCATTGTGCCTTGTATGTTTTTATGATTTCTGTGCTCCGCTGGTTAAGATGAGTGCTGCCTTCCCTGTCCGACTTATAATTATCTTTTAAGAACAATAAGATTATATTAAGTCAAACAGGGAAGGCAGCAATCAACTTAACTAATGCCATACCTTTTCTTTCAACAATAACATCTCATCTTCAGTAGTTTTCCACGGGTATTGTTCTATAGTTTCACCGTTATCCTCGTCCAGTACAAAACCTTTCAACAAATCATTGAACTCTTGTTGACTGCAAAACAGAATATTAATAATAAACAATAACATAATATTCCATATAAACTGAGTACAAAAAGAAACGTACATGTTACATAGGGCTACTTGTTAAATTGGTAATTTTGGTTAGTCGACCATTTTCTTCCTGTGCTATGTATACCAGTCATTTTGTGTCCACTTGTTCCCAGGTATCTCTGCATTCATTCTTAAACTGTATTCACAGGTGACTCTGATTTGGAGGGTTTTAAATACAAGTTGCTACAGGAGCATTTTCCGGGAAATGACAAATTCAGCCATTTCTTCCTAGAATCGTTGGCTGATAAATGTAATGTTTTGAAACAGACTATCGAAACAACCTTAAATGTGTTAACAATTGAAACACATCAAATTCATTGTTCTGTGTCACCTTCAAAGACAGCTATAGGCTAACACGTAACTCTATGGAGAAAATGCACCATGTACGTTCCTTTATGTATTCCGTTTAATTTAATTATATTGTACCAATGTTTGCAGTTTCAAGCATTTTTCAAGATGATAACGAAGTATCTTATGTGATCGTTTATTTTTTTACTGAAAAACGAAACAAATATGAAATGTTACAATATAACAAAATAATGGTAAAGTAAAGGTTTTTAAAGTGTTTCTTTATCATCTACTTACTTAATTAATGAAATTATTATCACAGTGTCAAAGTTCGGCAACTAAATCACCATTTTTTACCCTGTTCATCAGGAAAACAAAGGACAGACTTGGGAGAGGAACATAGTCTGGTTCTCTGTGGTACTATAGCGTTTTAGTAACATAGTGATATGGGAGGTAATCCAGTCTATAGAGTTACGTACCTTTCAGCAGTTGGAGATTTACCAATGTCCGCTATAATCTTCATGTCCTGACATTCTATACGAAACTTACTTAACAACTGTGCCATCCTGTAATATTAGGTGAGTCAAATTATCAATTAAATCTATAAAACTCTCAACAATTTCGCTACATGGGAATAAATAGGTTTTATTTGTTTTTGTAATTCCCATCTACTTGATAAGGTAAGACTGATACCAACACAATTTTACAGGACATATCAATATACACACACTAAATATGCAGTTATTTTTCCCTTTTCTAGCAGGGCAAACAAACAACCAGTCAGTCATTATTGAACTTGCTACGTCTGGTGCTGGTTTTTCATTATGTTTGACAAAGGAAATTTTGAGATGAAAGTTGTATTATAGAAAATGATTTCCTTCGCAAATCTCTCGAGGTACTTGTTTGGATGTGTTTGATAGAGACAGTTGTAAGTGCATGGTCATTCCATTTTAATGGGTTGGCGGAAAACTATTGTAGCTCCAATATAAAACATAGGGAGTTACAATAGTTTTCCGCCAACCCATCGATTTTCCCGGCCCAATTGGCCAATGACCAACGACTTCAACGGATGTTACTTGTTTAAAATGGTAAAAGTTAAATTGAGAGATCTTGTTATAAAATATCCCTAATACGGGATCACAATACCATATGTAACCCCCCCTGGTGTTAAAACGCTGTAACAGGCCCTACACCGTAAAAAGCAGAAATGTTGCTATTCACTTTATGTCTCAATATTTCGACCTTATGAGGTCTTCTTCAGGACATGAAGCACTAAATTTCCTTTACATAATAACATCATAACCAGTTATGCATTCATGCTAGTATGACAAAATTATGTGAAGGAAATTGAGTGTTACATCACCTGAAGAAGACTTCATAAGGTCGAAATATTGACACATAGAGTGTTTTAGTTACATATAATATTGACACATAGAGTGTTTTAGTTACATATAATATTGACACATAGAGTGTTTTAGTTACATATAATATTGACACATAGAGTGTTTTAGTTACATATAATATTGACACATAGTGTTTTAGTTACATATAATATTGACACATAGAGTGTTTTAGTTACATATAATATTGACACATAGAGTGTTTTAGTTACATATAATATTGACACATAGAGTGTTTTAGTTACATATAATATTGACACATAGTGTTTTAGTTACATATAATATTGACACATAGAGTGTTTTAGTTACATATAATATTGACACATAGAGTGTTTTAGTTACATATAAATTGAGAGTTTGCAAGCAGCAGTAGCTGTATAGAGTTGAGTCACTAGTAGCTTGATGCCAATGAATGAAATCTTACTGTTTTTGTTCCCTGACAAGTTCTCCACGTTTGGTTCCCGCTGTAAATACCCGTAATCCACAATTCTTCCACTGTTGTTTAGTTTGTAGTATGTATGGTACCAGTAATGTCAAACCTGAAAATATACATGTACCGTACAGGAAAAATTGAACTCACATCGGTGCAGCAGTCGATTTTTCCCCCGGCCAGTTTTCCTAATTTGGCCTGTAACACCGTACTAGACCGAACCAGAACATTCATAAAATGCAAAGAACTTTAGTGTACCTCTTTCAACAGAGAGTATTCAAAGGGTGCTTGAATAGAATAGCTTATAACATTTTACATGGCACCAGTGAATATATAAGCTCATTCATTGTCCAATCAGATTGTTATTTTAACCAAGTCTTACAGTACAATAACGAAAACATGCGTCTGGTTAAAATATTATGTACTATATCTGGAAGTTTCAGAACTGATTTAATTATGATTTATTAGAATAAAATTTCAAAAGTGTTACACTATGATATAAACTATGACAGTACCTCCATCATCAAAGAGCCACCATACATCTATAGTTCCCTTCTGTTTCTTGGAAAATGTAATATCACTTTCAAATTTAGACAAACTACGAGAGAAGCTTTTATCTATATCATCGGGTGTTTGCATTTCTAAATCTCTAGGTGGTGTCTCTACCTCTGGACTACTATCTCTACGACTTGGTGTAGCTGCTGGGCTCTCGTCTTCAGCTGAAATAATGGATCTAGATACATTCACTGTACTGTACACTAGGGCTGCTTACTGGTTTCCGATATAAATCGAATACCGGTATTTTGCGTTCGATCGATACATCGTATCGAACGTGTCCGTATTGGTAAAAAAATCGATCAACAAAAATATACATGTAAATCAATAAAATACCCATTTTCAATCAAGTTTTTTTTGTCGCCTACTTGTTTCGTCTCAAAATGGCCAGGTTGTCAAAGTAGTTTATGTCCAAGTGAATTAATTTTCAAACAAGAATCTGCTATGTAAACCACTGGCGCAATTTAAAAAATATGCAAGTAGGTTGTGTATCACATCTCAGGCCTGACTTGATTGTGTTAAATACATGTTGTAAGTCTGCATGTGCATATTTACAGTATTTAGATGTTTTATTGCAAAAAGAATATATCATATGATATATCGATCATTTTGTATCGATACAAATATCGTATCGATCATTCTAACTGATATGCAGCCCTACTGTATAATACAGACAGTTTTAACTCTTTACACCACACACACATCAACTATTTTCCTCAAGTATCCTGATACACCGCTTTCAGTTCCCTCGGAGAAAAAATTGTACTGTTTCATAAAGCTCTGACGGAACTCAGGATACATGATGTCTGAATCCTTCCAAGCATTACATCGGTTTTCACTTCCATCAGAGCCATATGAAAACAGAACAATTCTCTAACAGAACTGAGAAGCTGTTTATCAGGATATATACCATGTTGGAACGCAGTCGATATCATGGAGAAAAGGGTTTAACGACAAGAAAGCATCACTTAGAATTCATAAAATCAATCTGACCTATATATTTGTGTTACTGTGTTTAAAGCCTGTGTCACATCAGACACATGGTTTTGGTTACGTGATAAACTACTGTCGAAAATAAAATTTAAATATTATAACATTCAAGCTGCAGACATCCAGACAGATCACAGCCATCGCAAGGCTGCTGTACAATTCCCATATGGCGGTCCTACGCATTGCATGTATAGTCGAAATACTGCTGTAACAGTACATCAAAAGCAAAAAGCAGAAAGTTGATATGTCGAGAATTTGGTTTGCAAGGTAGCATTCATCTTGCAGCGCTAACATTTTGTACGGCAGTCGTAGGATTGTCTTTATAACATGCACAGTACTCATTATAGTCTTCTAATATGCTTACTGACACACTGATGATGCACATTGCAATTACTATGTCCATTATTATTAATAGTGATCTACAATACACAAGTTCAATCTCATTTAAATCAGATCCGCAAATTTGCTCCATTCCTTTATGCTGTTAGAGATCTGACTATACCCCGTAAGAGGTCATGTTCAAATGACCTCTCTGGTGCCCAATGACGTCACATAGCCTCAGCAGATTTCACCGCGCTTTCAGATTTATGAAGGAAGCCATTTGATTGGATAAAGTAAAGTTCATATCGACTGGACCCCATACGGAGTGTCGTCAGATCCTGTATCAGCGTAAAGTCTTGAAGTTTAATAAGGGTCTTACTTTAATGAGATTGACACAAGTTAGTCCAACTACATACATATAGTTAGTAAACATTATCCCAGTCCCCAACATCTATAACATCACATCTTACTATTTTATATTGTATTTTCAGGATTCTATGCATAATATATAACATGTACCGGCAAGCACATAATGATAGAACCAATATACTACAGGCCTGGTAATAAGCAATCATTCTCAAGCATTAAATTCACGGTTTCAAAGCCTGAAATTCCACTTTTCAATATTAACAAAGAAGGAAAATTCAGGATTAAAATCAGGCACAGTCTGAAAAATACCAGGCCTGACACTACAACAACCAGGGAATCAAGCAGTAAGACTGTGCAGGGAACCAAACATGTTCTATTGGATTTCATGGAACCAGCAAGATTAATAAACCTACCATGAGGTTCATGCTAAAACCACATTTAGTGAGGGAGAATCAAGTGTTGATGAACATACTAGGAGACATGCAGCAGAACAAAACATTGTATAAACTCAACGAAGGTACATGCAAGAAAGAAATCGTTTAAGTTCACCAACTGAAGTAATTAAAGGTCTTAAAGTTATCAATAGAACACAAACTTTGAGCATCTAAAGCCTCCAACTACCGTATTATCCATATACCTGACTTGATAGCAGTTGTCGTTTGACAAACTTTACAAAATTTTGCAAATGATGGACCAAAACATACGATCAGCCAATGAAAACATGTTTTACAAAATGATGGACCAAAAGACTTGATTAGCCAAATTGTATGTAGTCTGATTAATTGATGGGGGGAGAGGGGACTACATATCCCCCTGTCTTGATATTGCCCCACCCGACTCCAGACCCCATGATTTTATATGTGTGAGCTTATTCAGACATAAAAGCTTTCTTTGAATCTGACTAAATTCTTCCAAAAACAAAAATAATGAAAATAAACGAATAGATGTAGAACAAAATAAACATTTTCGAACTTAACAGAAAAGGAAACCAAAAAATAAACACAACTTTATGTTAAGTTATACAACAGAACTAGAAATGAGGATACCATGTTTTAAACACAGGCTGTGATACTGCCATACTGTCCTGCTACTGGCATTCACTAAACATGCAGTAAATATATATACAAATTAATGGGTTCCTTTTTAAAACAAGTAAAATATAAAATCATTACAATAGAGAATACAAAAATGTGCAATGGTTCTACTAACACACTCTCAGACACTGTAATCGTTCTGCAATCAGAATCTTCCATGACATATTGATCAAATAACAATCATGAAACAATATCAAATGTTAAATTCTACTTTTCATCAATTCAACTAAAATCATATTAAGCTAATCAATATAAATTGGTGAGCATGGACAAATAATCAGTAAAGTCACTTCAGAAAATTTATGTTTAAAACAAGGGTATTAACTCCACACTCTATCACACATTTGATCAAAGTTTTATGTTCTGAACAAAGTTCCTAAAGCGCTTGGTTAGCCATGTTAATCTTACAAATATAAAGAAGCAACATGTGAATCAGGGGCCATAACTCTGCTACTATCAGAACTTCTTTCTTAAGTAATGTAAATTTAAATTAAAACAAGAAAGCCACATGGCAACAAAGACCAGGTTTTCAAGGGTTAGGTAAATTTGCCGAAGTTTGAAATGGTGCTGTTAAATCAGGGGCAATAAATCAAAAGTGAAATGACCAATCAAAAAAATCTTGACGTGCATCATAGCAGTCTCTTTGTTGATCTTCTTTTAAAATTTCATGAAATTCTAACTGGTAGGTACTGAATATTGGCTGTGAGAGTTATTGAGCTGAAACTGGTTTTCCTATTTTAGTAACAGTGACCATGACCCCACTGACTGGCCCCACTTTCAATCCCAAGCTGCATCTTCACAAAAGCTACCTATAAAGCAAGTTTCATTAAGATGAAAACTGTTTTCAATTTTCAGTATCAGTGACCTTGACCCCACTGACTGGTCCCATGTGACTTGACCTTGACCCCACTGCCTTGTCCCACTTTCAATCTCAAGCTGCATCTTCACAAAAGCTATCTATACAGCAAGTAACTAACCTAAGTTATTGAGCAGAAAATAAACTGTAGTAATGGTGACCTTGACCCCATCAGCCCCACTTTAAATCCCAAGTGATATCTCATCCTTAACTTAAGTTATTAAGGGAAACGATTTTTCTATTTTTTGTAACGGTGACCTTGACCCCGCCAGCCCCACTTTCAATCCCAAGCGGGGTCTACACACAAGCTACCTACACAGCAAGTTTCATTATGATATCTCATTCCTAACTGAAGTTATCCAACGGAAACCAATTGTTGACACCCGCCCGCTCGCCGAAATCGCCAATCTAAAAACCAGGATTTTTTAGTATGATTGATGCATATCAAACCACTGGTGCTATAGGAAGGTTGTAATAATTTCATTTCTTAATTTGAACTCAAAAGCTATTTGCAAGGTATAAAAGGGTTAAACAATGATACAATATAGCATAGGAATAAAAAAATTTATTTTAGAAAAGTGCAATAATAAAATTGGACGTACACTGTACATTTATATAAGGTTGAATTGACAAGTGTTGAAACTAAGCAGTACAAAGAATACCTTAAAAATATTCAGGGTTCCTTTTGACTCGGGAGCAGTCCTGCGTTTTGACCCTTGAAATTTTCACAAAGCAACATTTTGACCTCACGATTTTGGTTTCAAGGGCCATTTTCTCTTAAAATCATGGCTATTTTGCCTACATAATGGTAAAATTTAGTCAAAAGTATCAAAATGACGCTTCAGATTCAGAAGCTAGTGAAACCCCTGATAATGTACGAATAAAAATGTAAAAGTAAAATCACAGAAGATTGGGGGGGAATAGCAAAAGGTAAATATAGCATCCAGACGAAATAAATAAACTGTGTGATAATTGCTGCTTGCTGGGACATATTGAAGATTGCTGGGACATATTGAGAGTACCTTTAGCAAGTTGTAAATATAATATATATGCAGCAGAGTTTACCACACGTTTTAGAGCGACCAATTTTCTGTTCCCTGTAAGACAAGTTCAAAACCAAGTAATTATAACCTACAAACTTTCCGAGTGACGGACATATTGTTATCCATATCAACCTGTTACTGGTGTGGTGTAGTAAAAATTACCAATGGATGATAAGAATGATAAGCTTTCTTAATTTTCTACTTGCCATATTCTACACAACTTCTGGTATAACGCGTCTTAAAATGCAATGAATAACTGCATATTAAATAGAGAATAATAGGTTAGTGCCGTGGATGAAAAAGTTTATCTGGCAAGGCGGAGGAATTTATCGGGTGAGCCGTAAGCCAATCTGATAATTTCCGTAGCCGAGCCGGATAAACTTTTACTTCATTCACGGCACTAACCTATTATTCTATTTATCCAGTCGCTTAATCTGCTCAGTAAGGGGATCAAACTCGGGACTATATTGTCACTCTTTCATTAACTAGCGCAAAACGTCACGTTCGTTCCGTGACGTCATGATAAACAACGACGTCAAACATCTTGATAGACGTCATGTAGAAGCAGGTAAGACGAAAAAAATAACCGATCAACCACCAGCTCATTTAAAATAGGAAAACCTCACCCTCGGGCACGGAATTGCAACCGGCGACTCTCATATAAGAAGAAGTCCGTCAGATCACGTGTTAAGGTGACGGATTATCACTAGTCACATGACCAGGTTACCGATTATCGCTAAGTTTATCAGGCACCCCGTTTACAGGCAGATTTTGACGAAGTGACTGGATAATATAAATTATCATAATATTTTTATCTCTTATTTTAGAAAATAGTAAACATACCAATGTACTTTTATCTTGCACAAAACTTCATACCTAGTACCTATATATTTTGACTTGTTATAAATTGTTTGTTTTTGGAATAAATAAGCCATCTAAAGTATGTCGAAGTACTCAAGCATATAACTTTTCTTGCACACAGTATGCATAGATAGACTTTGCAATACATGTACCATGGTGTTAAAGGTAAAGCTCATAATATTTTAGTAACAATTATTTTACTATAAATAGTACTATTAGGTATTTTATGTTTAAAACAATATATGGTGGAGCAATCTCTACTCTCTGACTGGTGTAATGTCAATTATGCTAATAAGACTGTATGTCGATATTTAATCAATCCGACATACAAGGATACATTCAATTTGGGACAAATGTCAACATAAACAAGTACATGTATAATAGTAGAACAATTTACAACATTAATTTATGCAGCATACTGGATAATGGTATTAAAACAATCCGGGTATCTTTGTGTATTAAATTTCCAAGTATTAGATGAACAAATGTCATAGAGGGAATCAAACAACGGTTCAACAATGAATGGTGGCAGCAAATGCTCACCTCATGACCTTCAAGAGCTTCCTAAAATGTATATGTACTGATATAGATCAAGGAGTTTTTCTGGGTGTGATTCAAACCAATATACACATGTATACAGTAGTTTTTATTAAAATTCAATATTTCACAATTTATGTCAAAATACAGAAGAAAACTAAAAACTTAAATAAAATGTAATTTAAACACAATGTCTATGACAACATGATAACGAAACATAATATTAAACAAAATTGTGCTCTACAAAATAATACAGAATCATGTTGTGGGTAGTTGTGATTTATATTGTTTTAAACTAAACATCAAAGGTAGCTGTTTGAGTTAAGTAGAGGATTGGGAATTCAGCCTCCACTGTGGATATTAAATGGTGACATTATTTACCTGAAGGCAGGTATGTGTAGTCTGTGTCAACTATAGGAATTTCATTGCAGGTCTATATACACAGAATCCTATCTCGGGAGACATGTGATTGCTAAATGTTATTTTCATCAAAGTTATTGAAACAAGCTTGTTTAAGGTCACAGTAACCATGGTAACCCTGACAACATATAGTTTTTGACACAGAGGACACAGTATCAAACATGATCTTGATGCTGTAGACAAACATTGTGAGCAGGTTCCTTAAAGATCAAATCAAAACAATAGGGTGGACTCTATAGGACTAACAAGATGTTTCTATGATTTGACCAAGTGACATAAATGATCCTAGTTATGTATATGACAGCAGTCAAATTGTACAGTATGAAATCAGACAGTTTAGGATGATATGTTTCAGATTGAGATAACAATAGGCCTATACAACTGGGCTGGTTTGGTCGGGTTCCCATCCCTAATATTTCAGTATACAGTAACACTACATCACTACTACTGTAATATTGGTGATGGGAATCAGACTATAACCTGCTCCACGAAACAAACCAGTAAAAAAGGCCTATTGTATGAGTATCAGGGGTGTCAATTTTCCGGATTTATCCGTAATTATCCTTGAAAAACTATGCTTTCTGACCAAAATAAAAGTTATTGTCAATTATATCTGCTCTGAAGGATTTTCTTCAATAAAAAGTTTGAAAAACTGAGTTATATATGGTTGACGGCCTCCATTTTGTCAAAAATGGTCAGCTGCATATGATTTTCAGGATTTTTAATTTGGCTCTGTTGACACCCCTGGAGTATATTGACATACGATGAACATACTGATAGATGACAGACAATGCTACAATACAAGACTCAGAATCAACCTGTATGGAACTAAATCAAGATATACAATCTAAAACATAAAGGTGAAAGATGTGAGCATATAAAATAATGAAGTGTGAAATGTGATAGACCATAGAGATAGCAGGCCCGTAGCCACGCAGAGGCACACCGAGCCCAAGTGTAAGGGCATTGGGTGTAAATTTGAGGAATTATCAAAATAAGCATGTTTTCGTTAGAAAAAAAAACAACCAAAATATACCCTAGAAAATATTAGTCTCTGCGCTTCTAATGTCCTTGGATACGGCCCTGGGCAAATATTTGTGACAGACAGACATATAGTTACACACAGTGGAGGTACAACAGTACGTAGATTACCTCCCTTTAGAAGAGGAATACTAACAACACAGAGTTGCCTCCCTTACCTTGCTCTCGTGAAGGAGTCCTTAAGAAAACTGTAGGATTGGAAAATGTATCAGGGTAAAATTTCTTCAATAAACGTAATTCATACATAATATCTCACATATATGAATAGGTGAGAATCTGAGGAACAACAAATTCAATTTTACATATCAGCGTAGGCCTATTCTGTAAGTGGAGCAGGTTTTCAGGTTCTAGCATTTTTTACGTTCTACCATAATATGGGCGACATTGGTGTTCTCCACATGTGGAAAAGTGTCAAATTGCTAGAGGAAGAGCTTATTACAACTGATTCATAATTTAATCCAGCAAACCTGTTAGCTCAACTCTTCACCATTCCAGTATAGCACAGTGAACTGGTTGAAAAATCAGCATAAAAACTCAAGAATTGAAATATATACGAAACAAAAATTTAAATAAGGTACAAAATGTCATGTTCACAATGATTCAAGATGAGAATATATCCAGACTTACAGAACACGGCCAATGTTCACAAAACTTCCTGTACATATTCTAAATACTTTTTCTTGAAATTATTTCAATTACAAATAAAACAATCACAGGTTTTGTATAAGAAATTTTAACTATTTTCATATTCAAATAAATAGACATACTAGACAAAAACAATACAATCAAAGACAATAACTAAGAATTTTTGTAAGTATCTTAGACAATTATTGAATAAACTTATCAATATTAAAGTAAGAAGTTGTGTGAATATTGGTCCAGAAAATAACGAACTATTGAAGCAATCAACAATAAAACAATGGAAGTGTCTAGCCTTCCTGTATGCTTACATATATTGTTGTCACCGGCTGTATAAATATAACACCAACATTGTGAGGGAAAATGATTTACAAATATCAATAAATAACAGTCCAATTGTTGACGATGCACGCTGGACGCCGGACATAGGGTGATCACAATAGCTCAGTGCTCAGGTGAGCTAAAAATCTTTTCTAATATCAAAATTAGAAAACATATTTTTAAACCTTTTTAAATAATTATAGTATTTACAAATATCACTAACAAATCATATTCAAATATAGTGAGGCTTCGGTAGAACGATGTTTGTTCCGAAGCAAAATGCCATTGTAACAAATATGTCAGTTTATTGAACTGATGCAAAGAGCGTTTTAGAACATTTGTCCACATCAAATGATGTCAGTATATGAAATTGTCAGTATATCGGGTTTTTAATAAATTACAGTTGAGCACTATTATACAAATTGAATGTATAATGTAATTGTAATGTCTAAACATGTTTTTCAGGACTTTTAGTAAGTGAGACAATGTTAAAGCTAGTAATAAGCTACTCTAATTGATTAATACTGGTCATGCGCTGACACAATACAACCAGATTTTGTTGAGATGATCATTGTGACCAAGTTTCATAAAGATCAGGCCAAAATGCTGACACCTTGTGACGACACAAGGTTTTAATTTGATTTGACCTAGTGATCTAGTTTTTTACCTCAAATAATTGACCTAGATTTTGCTGACATGATTTTTGTGAACAAGTTTTATATGTGACTACTAGTGTCTACACAAGCAAATTATGGACAGACTACGGACAGATAGACAACAGACGGATGAAGAGTGATCACAAAAGCTCCTCTGTCACTTTAATTTAACCAGCTGTTAAGCAATTAATAATCAATTAAGACATTCTATACCACACATACTAAGTTAGTATCTACCACAGTATCAGAAATTGTCCACATTTCCATGTTAGTATTACTGGGATATTAGTAAACAGTTTGAGCAGAAATATGAGACAAGTTGTAACATAAACTACCAATAATTAAACCACTACTTTACACCACATTATCTCTCACGAACCCCAACATAAAATTATGTAACTTGAGAAAAATCTGTGTTTTTAAACTGAAAATGGTCACAATCTTTCCCAGGCAGCCATGCTGACTTCTGGATAATGCACTTCTAATTAATCTTTTATGCAAACAACATTGAAGCAGCCATTATAATATATAAGCATGTTAAACTGACATTATATCGTGCATGTTTAGTCTTGAACCCTGCAGGTCCTGAAACAAGCTGCAGTCCACCAGCCCCCCACACTCTGAAGTTTCCATGTCATGCAGCACCCACCACTCTGAAGTTGCCATCTCGACCAGCCCCCCCACCCACAAGCCAGATTCTCCGTACCGATGTTTGTTACATACGACATCAAACAGTTGACAAGTTAGAAGCCCTAACACTGACGTTGCACCAAGTTATATAATTTCCAAAGCTTTTGTTGTTAATCTACATTAAGACTTTCACAGGACACCAATGTATCATCTTACCATTAGTTGAATACTGTTGTAACAACCCCTCCTTTTGTTCATGTACGATACCTTCTATCAATGAAGATATACGTATAAATATATGCCATCTACTTTATCAAAGATCTTAACATGTGTATTTTTAGATCTTGGACTTTACAGTATGTAGTAATAATGAGGGATGATCAGTAAGTTCATAGATTGTTTGCGTTATCAGGGATGATCAGTAAGTTCATAGATTGTTTGCGTAACACCTTTATTATTTTTTCCACATTGCAATGAAAGTTACAAGCATAGTCTTCAATCAAACATTTCTAAAGAGCATGAAGTAGGAAAACTGATACATTTTATATTATAATCTTAGCAATTAGTAACCATAGCAATGGGCATTGGTATTTCCAGTGCGCATAAAAATTGATGGTCTTTTCAATATTTTCTATGTTAATAACTAGCCTGTTCGAATGTGTTTTTTCCACTTTGCATATGATACCATGATGTCGTCTGCCGTTGTCTAACATAATTTTTTACTTCATTTCCAGAATTTTTTATGTTTGTTTATGCAACAGTCTACAAACTTCCTAATCACCCCTTGTATGTGAAGATATTTATATATACTTTGCAATACAACATATTTTGTTCAAAGCGTTACAATATGAAACTATCTTGTATCGACCAATGACACGTACATAATTATCACTAAATGTGTTCATACATTGGTAATACACAGTGGTAATGCACAGTGATAATGACATCATTTGATGTTCTTCATTAAAACATGTTATACTATGACGACACAGACTTACATTATAGATATAATTATATATTTGTCAAAATGTGATAAAATAGAATATTAAATTTGTGTTGTTTAGAATTAAATTCATGGATTGTTGAATAAAATGAATATTAAGCACACCAAGGCTTGCTAAATATCAAATTTGATCCATTAATTCAATACTAAACAACATTCATTCAATATCCTCTATGTATTATGTAGGAATCTGTTTATAGTACGGGGGAAGCCACTGGTGAACATCAATAACGATATACACTCCCAAGAAGTTATGTACACTTGGACACTTACCATCGTAATTATTCTCATCTTCTAGCGGAACATTTTCCTCTTCTACCAATTCTTCCGTAGTTTCCTGTAGTAATCTCTCACGTATTCTCAATATCCCCACACCATACTCATAGTCAAACGCATCACTAAAATATTACAATGTATCATAGTTACAGCAAGTTATCTGAACGTGTGGAGCTTAAGTTATCTAAAGGGGTGGAGCTTAAGTTATCTAAAGGGGTGGAGCTTAAGTTATCTGTAGAGGTGGAGCTTAAGTTATCTGGAGGGGTGGAGCTTTAATTATCTGAAGGGGTGGAGCTTAAGTTATCTAAAGGGATGGAGCTTAAGTTATCTGGAGGGGTGGAGCTTTAATTATCTAAAGGGATGGAGCTTAAGTTATCTAAAGGGGTGGAGCTTAAATTATCTAAAGGGGTGAAGCTTAAATTATCTAAAGGGGTGAAGCTTAAATTATCTAAAGGGGTGGAGCTTTAGTTATCTGAGGGGTGGAGCTTAATGAAGTGGGTGTAACTACCATGCATGGTGTTGTCATAAAAGTAAGATATTAAGTGAAAACTGCATACAAGCTTCAATAATTTAAGTTTAAAGTTTCAGCAAGGAAAATCTCCTGCATTTCCGTCACCATTAACCAAAAAACTAACATAGCCATTAACTTTTTTTGTATATGGACAATCTAATATGGCTTATAATACATACTGTATAACACTGAAATAGGCATCCATAGTTTCTGGACCGTCTGTTTTCCACGTTGACTTAAATCCCATCATCAAAATATTAGGTTTTAATTTTCCCATACCAGTATTCTGTAAATAAAGAAACTTATATAAAACATCACAGTTAATCCATAATACACCAATTATAATACATACAACAAATAAAGTTAACCACACAATCTTTCTTAAATTAAAAGTTTGATATTTAGAAAGTTTTTATTGTTAATGATTGACATTACACAAGCCTATTCATAAGGCAGCAACATTATTCCTAATTTTGGAAACAACAGTTTGTTGATTTTGTTGTAGAATACGAAGAGACATTTTATCCATGTGAAAAAATATAATTATTGAGGATGTGTCCAATGGTTAAGACAAATTTTCCAGGATTTCGCAGGAATACAAAACTAAATCATGTGATGCTTATAATGCATGTTAACATTTTGATGTACATTATATGTGCAGTAGAACTTCTATGCCTTGATAGTTTTGACCCCACCACCCTAGAAACCTTGATGTGCTTGTATACAGTAGATGCTGCAAACTGCTAAATCACTCGATATTATTTTCCATGTCAGAAGGCAGTTCAAGACATAGAAGTTCAACCTTATATTTGATAAAGGCTCACAGGGATGACAGGACATGTGATGTCTAACAGTATTGCTCCTATAAATAATGTCTTCTTGGTTACTTAAACTACTTTGGTTAATGCAGACTGAAGTATACACACTGTGATATATCACAAATAAACACCAACCTGCATCAAGCTTCGAGCACCTTGTCTGAAATCTGGTGCCATGGTAACATTATAGAATGCCTTAATTCTTCTCTTACTTAACCATCTATTTACATATCCTCTCTTATAACGACGATATTCTTTTAAGGCTCTTGCATTGCTGCCCTGTAATATTCAACATAAATATCATAATAACGCAAGAGATGTTTGTACAGAGAAGTTCCGCTAATAAGACCAGTCAAAAAGGTGGTCTTAATAGCGAATCGGTCTTATAAGCGGACATTTTTTGTTCTAAATTTAATACTTTGGGACCTTAAACTGGCAAAAATCTGCATGATTTCAAAATAATCAAAGTGGTCTTATTAGCGTAACTTTACAACACGTGGCAGCCCAATAGTCAGAAATGGTAAAGGTCACAAAGACCTTAGCCTTTGACCTATGGTTATCTACTGTTGATGAACAACCTCCTTGTGAAGTTTCTAGGGCAAAGCGTTCTTGAGTTATTGAATGGAAACTATCAGGTCTACCGACTGACAGACATGTGCAAAGCAATATACACCCTCATCAAACATGGGGGGGGGGCACAGTAAGGATTAAGTTTTTTTCAGATACTGTGTAATATTGGTAAGTAAGTAAGTAAAGTCTTTATTTTACGAGGCTAACATATTTACAATAATATTCACTAAATCAGAGATGTTTGTAAAACATGGGAGCCAGATAATCATTGTTAAAAGTCATAGCAACCTTGACTTTTGACCTACTGACCTCAAAATCAAACGGGGTCATTTACTGATGATATCAATCCATCCTTTATCAATCAAAAACCATTAAATTTTGGTCTAGTCATTCATGTAAAAGGTCATGATGACCTTGACCTCTGACCTCAAAATTAACAGGGGTCATTTATTGAAGTTTGAGGATCCAAGCATTCTTAAGTTATTTAACGAAAACTGTTCGGTGCACTGACAGACAAGCAATACTCTTGGTTCTTTAATGTGACAGTGTACAGTACCGATACATGCGATACTACCTCTGGGTTTCCGAGTAGTTCATCTTTAGTTTTATAATCTAATTAATGTACACAGTGTAGAAATACCATGTCACTCTGACATTACTACAGGAATCAAATCCTACAGGAAATTTGCAAACATTTGACAACAATGTTTTCCAAGCGGAGCAAATATTGACAAATTTCGTCTTGAATTTGATGCCTTTAGTGATGTCAGAGTCACATGGTATTACTACACTGTGTATAAGTCAAGTACTGACCTCTATGATATGTCCACAGACCATCAAGCTGATCTTCTTTGTAAGTCCATTCACAAAATATACAAGTTCTGGTCTGTTACATGGAAACCCTGTCAACACCAAAACCTGGGGTCTGAAATAAACAAACATTGAACATACATGGTCAGGAAATAATCAAAACATTGAACTGAGGGGGGATGCCACAACAAACATTCCAAAATATGTCTGGCTAAACAGCTATTATATATTTAAATGTTTGGGAGGTTCATAATAAACCAAAGAAAGGTTCGAAATAATGAAATATAAAATTAAAGAGAAACACTTCAACCATGTGCACAAATAAATCATGTTGAATTTATTTTAAAGGGCAGTAAAATGTTATTAACAAAAGACTACATTTCACATGTTTCACACATACAAATACAACAACAGACTGCATTTCACATATTCACATGTTTCACACATACAAATACAACAACAGACTGCATTTCACATATTCACATGTTTCACACCTACAAATACAAACTAGAACAGTTTTTGACATAAAAATGTATGTCTCAACAAGGGGCCATAACTCTGGCAAAAATTACCCCCACCGTAAATTCCAGACAATAAGCACATAAATTGTGGCTTGGTACCAAGCATTCATTTGCAGTTTCATAAAATTGGACCAGTGGTTAAAGAGCAGAATAACAGATAAATTTGGACCATCCATCCGACCATCCGTCCATACAGATGTCCAGCACAAAATCACTATGTCTCCCCCAACTATAAGTGAGAGACGTAATGAATCCTAAGAATGTACTTTAAAATTTATTATTTCATCTATCAAATCTTAATTTAAACATTATTATTATCATATGTATCTGCTATCAGTGGTTGAGGCAAAAAACATTACCCCATAACAATTATATTTAACAAGTTTTAAATAGATCTAGCAACCTAAACAAATCTAGCAACTTTTAAACAGATTAGCTCCTTTAAAACAGAGGTTAGCAACTGTGACACAGTACTAAATAGCTAAAAGTATTTAAGTTGACATAACTTTTTGATTAGCAATACACAATACACACTCAAATTTAAGTATGAGTAGTAACTATGGTACATGTAAGTTGAATAAGTCCACCTCTACGTATGTAATTTTAACATAGTAACAATTATTATTCATATAATTATTGTTGTTTATGGCTATAGGTACATATTCGCTGATTTTTTCCCCAGCCTTTGGCATTCCAATTAAGGGTCCTGAATCAAATATACTGATTTTTCTTATATTGCCAAAACTTTGAAACATGAATTATTATATTATTTATTAATATGATATTAAACACATCAGATCACACACACTCGAGATTAGCATTCACTTACCATACATCCTGTATGTAAAACAGAAACATTATACAGCAACAACAATAGGAATCAGAAATATCAATTCAATTAAAAACTAACAATAAAATACATGCATGCATCAATCAATCAATCAATCAATCAATCAATCAATCAATCAATCAATCAATCAATCAATCAATCAATCAATCAATCAAATAAATATGGATATTGTGTGACACAATTTAACTAGTACTCATGAACATTCCATTTTTATAAGTCACCCTAGGAGGTTTGTTATTTTGACAAGTCGAAACAATCATACCTTAAAATAACAAGAGGATCATAGATCCTGGGGCGCTCACCTGCTAAACATGGCCAAACTTTGAACTTGACCTTAAGGTCATCAAGATAAACATATTGACTAAACTTCATGAAGGTTAAAGTAAAACTGAGGTCTCCAGAGTGTTAAAAAGGTTTTGCTATTATTTGACATATTGACCGAATTTTTTACCCACATGACTCAACTTCAGATGTGACCTTAAGGTCATCAAGATAGACATTTTGACCAAAGTTGATCAAGATTAAAGCAATAATATGACCTCAAGAGTGTTAATAAGGTTTTTCTATTATTTGACCTTTTGACCTAGTTTTGACCCCACATCACCCAACTTCGAACTTGGCCTAGATTTCATTGAGATACAACTACTGACCAAGTTTGGTGCAGATCAAAGCAAAAATGTGACCGCCAGAGTGTTGACAAGGTTTTCCTATTATTTGACCATTCGACCTAGTTTTTGACTCCACATGACCCAACTTCGAACTTGACCTTAAGATCACCAAGATAAACATTTTGACCACACTTCATGAAGATTAAAGCAAAAATGTGGACACCAGAGTGTTAACAAGGTTATCCTATTATTTGACCTTTTGACCTACTTTTTGACCCCACATGACCCAACTTCAAACTTGACCTAGATTTCATTGAGATAAAACTACTGACCAAGTTTGGTGCAGATCAAAGCAAAATTGAAGGTGCTAGAGTGTTAACGGTGAATTGTCTAACAGACGGACGGACGACGGATGACGGACAACGGACAAAAAACAATCACAAAAGCTCACCTTGCCACTTTGTGGCAGGTGAGCTAAAAACGCACAAAGAATAATGATGTGCAGTTCAATGTTGCTACAATATATATATATTACCTGGCTTAGAAGAAGAACATCATCAGTACAAAAACGCTTTTTTAAGAAAACAAGAAAAAACTGTCTGAAAACTACTTTACTTCAGTTTGGTCAACATGAACTGTTCCGATTTTCATGAAAATGGGCTCATAAGAAGCGTCCTGTCAAGCAGAATGCAAATATGCATAGGTCTGACAAGGTCGTAAGTACTACTAACTTTTCTCATTCTAAGCCAGTGATAAATAAACATACATTTCAAAGTACATGCTAACAAAACCCCCAGACGATAGGTTTTGAATCTGGAGATTATATTTTGTTCTATATTTAGCTGAAGGAAGATACACACATGCCATGTTTGAAAGTCTAGCAACATTGATTCTCCCTAGTTTCACACATATAATGTTGATTATATAGTAAACATGCCAATGATTAACACCAGATGCAGTAGACCAGACTACAATGTCAATGATGAACACCAGATGCAGTAGACCAGACTACAATGTCAATGATTAACACCAGATGCAGTAGACCAGACTACAATGTCAATGATAAACAACAGATGCAGTAGACCAGACTACAATGTCAATGATTAACACCAGATGCAGTAGACCAGACTACAATGTCAATGATGAACACCAGATGCAGTAGACCAGACTACAATGTCAATGATTAACACCAGATGCAGTAGACCAGACTATACAATGTCAATGATGAACACCAGATGCAGTAGACCAGACTATACAATGTCAATGATGAACATCAGATGCAGTAGACCAGACTACAATGTCAATGATGAACATCAGATGCAGTAGACCAGACTACAATGTCAATGATGAACACCAGATGCAGTAGACCAGACTACAATGTCAATGATGAACATCAGATGCAGTAGACCAGACTACAATGTCAATGATGAACACCAGATGCAGTAGACCAGACTACAATGTCAATGATAAACACCAGATGCAGTAGACCAGACTACAATGTCAATGATAAACACCAGATGCAGTAGACCAGACTACAATGTCAATGATAAACACCAGATGCAGTAGACCAGACTACAATGTCAATGATGAACACCAGATGCAGTAGACCAGACTACAATGTCAATGATTAACACCAGATGCAGTAGACCAGACTACAATGTCAATGATGAACATCAGATGCAGTAGACCAGACTACAATGTCAATGATGAACATCAGATGCAGTAGACCAGACTACAATGTCAATGATGAACATCAGATGCAGTAGACCAGACTACAATGTCAATGATAAACACCAGATGCAGTAGACCAGACTACAATGTCAATGATAAACACCAGATGCAGTAGACCAGACTACAATGTCAATGATTAACACCAGATGCAGTAGACCAGACTATACAATGTCAATGATGAACATCAGATGCAGTAGACCAGACTACAATGTCAATGACCTAAAACATAGTATTCAACCTACATGTACATGAAACAAGAGATGTTTGTAAAACATGTACATCCCCTAATAGTTAGAAATGGTAGAGGTCACAAAGACCTTGACCTTTTATCAACTGACCTCGAAATCTATAGGGGTCATCTACGGCTGATGACCAACCTCTATGTAAAGTTTGAGAATCCTAGGGCAAAGCATTCTTAAGTTATTGAACTACATTTTGTCTACCAAACTATCGACCCACCAACAGACTGACTGACACGTGCAAAGCAATACACCCCCTCATCAAAGATGGGTACAGCCCCTCATCAAAGATGGGTACACCCCCTCATCAAAGATGGGTACAGCCCATCATCAAAGATGGGTACACCCCCTCATCAAAGATGGGTACAGCCCCTCACCAAAGATGGGTACACCCCCTCATCAAAGATGGGTACACCCCCTCATCAAAGATGGGTACACCCCCTCATCAAAGATGGGTACAGCCCCTCATCAAAGATGGGTACACCCCCTCATCAAAGACGGGTACAGCTCCTCATCAAAGATGGGTACACCCCCTCATCAAAGATGGGTACAGCCCCTCATCAAAGATGGGTACACCCCCTCATCAAAGATGGGTACAGCCCCTCATCAAAGATGGGTACACCCCCTCATCAAAGATGGGTACAGCCCCTCATCAAAGATGGGTACACCCCCTCATCAAAGATGGGTACAGCCCCTCATCAAAGATGGGTACACCCCCTCATCAAAGATAGGCGCATAATAAAATAACATGCCTTAAACATGTTTCTACAAACATGCTGAACATACATATAAGCCAGGTAATTCATATACAATATTGAAAATGGAGCATTGTGGGTTTGACAATCGATACATGGTACAGTTCCAAGCCTCATCCTGTCAGTCCAATGATGAAATCTAAACTTAAGTTTATCTTTAAAATCATGAATTTTCCAGATGCTGTTGCCACTTTTAATTATGAATAAGAATATCCACTTTCGGCTGAAGCAAGTTACAGTCAGTGTGAGCCCTGTCAGATATATTACTGAATCATGACATACAATAATTGGATGGTTGATCATCAATATATAAAATACCAGTATATATCAGTAACTTAATCATCAGCATGTAAAATACCAGTATATATCAGTAACTTAATCATCAACATGTAAAATACCAGTATATATCAGTAACTCAATCATCAACATGTAAAATACCAGTATATATCAGTAACTTAATCATCAACATGTAAAATACCAGTATATATCAGTAACTCAATCATCAGCATGTAAAATACCAGTATATATCAGTAACTTAATCATCAACATGTAAAATACCAGTATATATCAGTAACTCAATCATCAACATGTAAAATACCAGTATATATCAGTAACTTAATCATCAACATGTAAAATACCAGTATATATCAGTAACTCAATCATCACCATGTAAAATACCAGTATATATCAGTAACTCAATCATCACCATGTAAAATACCAGTATATATCAGTAACTTAATCATCAACATGTAAAATACCAGTATATATCAGTAACTCAATCATCAACATGTAAAATACCAGTATATATCAGCACAAAGCGCTTACCTGAAGTTCTTTATATGATCCTCAGTTTGGGCAAGTTTTAGCACAGTAGTTAAAGCACTTCTATATACATGGGCTTGTGTAGACGAGCCCCAGTTTACATCTGTAATACATAATTCAAGCATTTAAACCACTAGGAAAATACCTGTTGTAAATATGTACATGTATGTCTGAATAAATCAGTGAATGTAACAAGATACAATGTATATATGACTAACAAATGACAAGTGTACCCTTAATTGATTGCCCACATATTTAGACTTTAACAATAGGACCGGGAATAAGGAAATGTAAAGGTTGTGAAGAAAATTGAACAAAAAGATGATATAAAATCAGACAGGGAAGGCATTGACTGACTGACAGTGATAAGGTTACGTACACCTAGTATTATGACTATTATTGTGTCAAGTTTCAGTAATCTCCCTTTGATAAAAATAAAACATTTTACAGCGTTTTGGATGAGATACAAATCAGCAAACAGACTACTATACATACCTGGTTTTCTATAATGTACATACACGAATATTGCACCTATAACACCGAAGGTTATAAGTGCCGTCCACCAATTGATTATAAACATAACGACAACACAGAGTAAGGCACCAATCAAACTTAACCACATATTGTAATACTTAAACGATGGTCTCCAACCTGAAAACAAGAAAATAAATGATTATAAGACCGATTTGCTAATAAGACCGATTTTTGGTTTTTAACAAATTTGCAAATTAGACCAATTTGCTATTCAGACCACCTTATTGGCAGATTTTTACTGCATAAATGACATGATGGACAATTTATCTATCAAAGAACTTGCCGAAAATTTAACTCTGCCTGACTGATGCCGATATGCACAACATGGATTGGTTCAAATGAGTGTTGTGAAGTTTTGTTAAAATCCACAACCACTGGTTACAAGCCAGGGCAAAATTTTTTTTCAGACAGAAGGACCGAAAGCATGACTGCAATACAGCCCCCATATAGTTTGTACCTGTGGGTATAATAAGGCAAATGTCACGGAAGAGCAAACTATTAACATGCCCTGACCCATTATACAACCAGATTGCTTGGGTGGCAAGCATGTACTGTGTTCTCTACACAAACTGGGTGGACACATATCTTCAACCTGTGACAACTGGGTGCTGTATCAACTGCACTAACCAGACATCAAATATCATCACTCGAGTGACAAGCAAGTGTTTTCTATCCATAGCCTAAACTTTTTGGGCATATATCATCGCTGTGGTTACAAGTCAGTATTCTATCCCATGCACTAACTGTGAGAGCACCATATCAACAAACATTATAACAAGAAACAAACAGACTATTGTACTCACCTGGAGATTTGGCAAGAGAATTATCAAAACATGAATAGTTGATCAACATATACGCCATCAAGAAGAAATTGGAGATAATTGGGGCTATAGCATTGAGATCACCTGTAACATAAACATACTACATTATAATAATTATAATAATAATTTCTTTATTTTCTGTGGATGACATAATTGGCAAACCAATATTCATTATGGTTCACAATATAGAGATTCTTTTTTTAAAAAATACTGTTTTTATTCTGGTCAACAGTATTTAAGTTATATAGAGACTACCCAGTCACATTATCCTGACACTGGGCCAACCAGCAGTTACCTGCACTATACATCAACCTGACATTTTCTTAGTATATTTTGTACATAAGTTCTTAACACAGATATCATAAGACAGAGAAGTTTTCATATTTAGTTTATACTACAGAATAACCTGGTTTATCTAGCATCCCATCAGACCAGATAATCATGCCGGATAAAGCAGTGTGCCAGTAAAACCAGGTTTTATAGAAATACATATTACTGAATAATTGCTTATAAAAAAAACAAAGTTATAACAAAAGAACAAATATTAAAGGTATCCAATTGCATTAGTATTTACATGTCATTGTACAAATGGTGTTAGTTAGTCATAAAATAGTAGTTAATTGTTGTTTGTTTGGTTTTCTTAAAGATTATGTGCAAAAACATTTGATGATGATACACATCTTCTATGTATTATCTATAGTGCTGGTTAATTAAGTGTTAAAATACACTATTGATAAATTGTCGGGACTGACAAACAATGCGGATAACGGATAAAGCAGGTTCCGTTAAAGTAAGGGTCCATCTAATAGAAAAACAGTGGAGTTCTGGCGGGACCGAAAAACCATGTCGGTTAGGAGAGGTTGCCGGTAAAAACAGGTTCCGGATAAACCAAGTTATACTGTAATTTATTTAAGGTTGATTGTTTTTTATGATGAATTACCAATCGTTGGCTTAGAATGAGGAGGTGCTACTTACGACCTTATATATCTCTTACATAATTGAAACCTGCATCACAAGGCGCTTTTCATTAAAATCGGAACAGATCATGTTGACCAAACTGAAGTTGAAAAGGCTTGTGTTTTTCATAAGTAAACAGTAGTTTTAAGACGTTTTTTTCTTGTTTTCTCAAAATAGTGTTTTAGTACTTACGACCTTCTCATTCTAAGCAAGCAAAATTTTTGGACTGGATTATAGACTTACCTATAAGTATAAAGCCTACCCCTATTGCATAAGCTAACACATAAGCTCTACGTGGATTCTCACTGTCACCGTAACCTTTAGCAAAGAACGAGACTTTGGGAAATATCTTGTCTTTACAAACAGCCTGAAATCAAGTAGAAAAATAATATAAGGCATTGAAAATTGGTTGGTTTCGGGTATCTCAAATTATGCTACAATCCTAAATGTTTAAAGCCATTTGAAAATAAAATATTTATTTTCATGTTTTTTTTATACTTTTCACAAGTTTCTGGTTTTTACCTACGTTATCCTAATTTTCAGTAAATTTATAACCTGATACACATTGTTCTTAGTCTAAAAAATAGGCTACTTGGAGATCAGAGACAAAATATTAAAATCAACTGGGAATGGCCATAATATTTCTTAGTATTTTTTTAGTTTTGGCAGCTGACTTTTTTTGTTGATTTTTCTCAAATTTATTGCCTGCGTCCAATACACAGCTGTGTGCAATATGTGGGCACATACGGTACAATTTGTACATTATTGGTCAAAGGAGTCAGAAGAAAAGCTTTAAGTTCAATAAAAGCCTTTCTGGCATGGAAATTAACTCAATGATATGCAATAACAATCTAAGCTGGGATTTAGCTCAGATTCCAATGTTTTGGGAGATTGGAGCCTGGACAGGGGGTCTGCACTCTACTTCACCCTATAACACAATGTTACCTACTTGAAACACTTTAGGAGCGGACACAAGACTGGCAAGAGCTGATGACAATGTAGCAGAGAATATACCGGCTGTAATCAATGGTCCGAATCCAGACATCATTTCCATAACCTGAAATACATAACATTATGTATCAGTGAATGTTTGTTTGTTTGTCAGCATTCTACTGAGACAGTTGTATATGCATGATCTTTCCCTTCCTGATTGTCCAATGACCTTTGCCTCCAAGGGAAGAGACAGTTGTGGGATGCAAGAAATTAAGGTGCCATACCTTAGCTCATTCCGAATAGACTCATTGGTTCTTCAATACATTGGTGTACAGCACAGTTATGCGCAAGATTACCACTGGGTTACCAACCAGTTCATCTCTAGTTGGTAGGGAAACAGGGAAAAGCATTTCAGAAATGACCAATTGCCGCAGCACACAATCCAAACTACTGCGATGATAACTTCCTTTTCTTATGAATAAACTGTGAGGCAAGAGAATCATAACAATGCATGCATCTACCTTTTTACAACATATTATTGCATGTATATACATGTGTATATAGTGTGTGTGTGCGTGTGAGTGTATCATACTCCTCTTATGTATGTAACTGATGAAGCCTTATATGGCGAAAAATGTATTATGTAGGTTCATATGTCAATAAATTGAATTGAATGGAAATATTGACAGGTAGCTTTGATTTAAAGTTTGACATAATCAATTTGTACATCGACTATCATTAGATATATGTCCCTGATTTGTTCACACGTTATCATATTGATGTATTAATTATCGTAGCACGTTTGTATCATAAACAGTTGAACCTACCTGATAATCGTTCATGAGACCATATTTACACACACCATCAGGCGCCAGGGAACAATTCTGTATATTGCTGAGAGAATATTCTAACCCCTGGGTACCGGTAGAATTAAGCACTGCTGACACTGTTGTAGTGTTAGATGCAAACTCTGAGACTATTGCGGCGAACGGACCGGCGGCATCGCGTACGATACATCCACCAAGCATCCAGACAACAATGATGTACGATACAGTTGATATTCCGATAGCTAGAAACGTTCCCAAAGGTATATCCTTCTGTGGGTTCTGAAAACAAGAATTATTTACATTCATATACCTTCATGTAACAAGTCATTAGGAATTGCAGCAATACAGAAGTCCCCAACTGGTTTGGAGCCTTGATCAGAATTATTTTTTCTATTTCTGTATCCGTAGCAACCACATTTTTTTGTATCAATCCAAATATTTTTAGAAGTGCAAAATCTCCTTATTGGCCACCACCTACATTCCAAGCTTCATAAACCAGAGTAGCTTGAAACCTTATCACAGAATGAATAGAATGTACTCATGAATGGACATTAATTGGTTATTTCTTTTGTTCCCTCATAACGAAAAAGAAGCAATTTGTATGCCAGGATGGACAGTCAGACCGAGGGCAAACCTATAGTCCCCTTCAGTCGAAAACCAGTAGGGGACTATACATAATGTTGCATTATTCTCAAATCATATTTCACGACAATAATAGTAAAATATAGGAGGCATATACTCCAAGGCTTATTGTTTACTAAAATCCCACACAGTAATCTTCAAAATGATTCTTCAAGATTATAAAGCAGACTAGTCTCATAATACAATACGCTGTCATTGGTCAGTTTTGAACATGTGCTTTGAACAAACCAATCAGAGGCTTCCTTTTACAGACTGGTACTCTAACACAGATTTGAAATCATAGACTGTGAAATTCTTTTGAATCAACCAATCAGAGGCTTCCATTTACAGACTGGTACTCTAGCACAGATTTGAAATCATAGACTGTGAAACTGTTTTGAACAAACCAATTAAGAGGCTTCCTTTCACAGACTGGTACACTTAACTCAGATTTTAACTCACAGACTGTGAAATTGTTACCTTTAAATCCCCGGAGATATTTGCACCAGCCAGTATACCAGTAGCTGCCGGAAAGAATATGGAGAACACGGAAAAGAATCCCTCACCATCACGGAACTGTGGAGCCAAGTTGTCTGTGAAAACATCACCTTAAAACAGAACAAGAGATGTTTGTAAAACATGTATGCCCTCATTGCGGCCAAATAGTCGGAAATGGTAAAGGTCACAGTGACCTTGACCTTTGACCTCAAAATCAATAGGGGTCATCTACTGTTACTGGCCACCCTCCATATAAGGTTTGAGGATTCTAGGCAAAGCGTTATTGAGCGGAAACCATTTAGTTTACTGACCAACCGACCTAGCGAACAACAGACCGACCGACATGTACAAAGCAATAACAAAGGGCCATAATTCTGGCACAAATCATCTCAGCGCCAATTCTTTCCTTCAGGCACATCTTCATGTTAAGTTTGTTCATGTGTGGAAGTTTGAAGGAAATCATGCAAAAAGTGTAGGAGGCGTTGCGTTCACAAGAATGTATCTAGGAACTGACGAACAAGCTGAAGCTTATCCAGTATAACCCTCTTACAACTTGTTGCGTGTGTGTGTGGGGGGGGGGGTATAACAATTAGTGTATTACTGATTCTTATTAGATCAAGTTGACAACAAATCAAGCATAACAAACAAATTCTGCAAGTTATAAAGTATAAAGGCATGTGAATCTTTAGTTCTAAATATTTATTTGGGTTTAACGCCAAGTGGTCAGTGAAAACATCACCTTACACAAGAACAAAAGGCCATAATTTTGCCAAAAATCATCTCAGCGCAAATTCTTTCCTTCATGCCCATCAACATGTTAAGGTTGTTCATGTGTGAAAGTTTGAAGGAAATCATGGGGAGCGGTTGCCTAGAGGTAGAGCCCGCACTTCAGGAATGAGAAATCATGGGTTTGATCCCCATCTGGGCCACTGCTTAATTTCTCTGAGCAAGAATAACCCACATGCTCCACGCAACCAAGGTGTGAATTGGTACCTGTGAGGGCGGTGTCTGCACATGTTCAATATTCCTGGCGCCTCAGATCGATGTTGGCTACACCTACCAGGAAATAAATAGACTCCGCAGGGAAACTCGAACTTAGGTTTCCTGAGGTAGCCAAATGACTAGGGGTAATTAAAATGTCAAAGGGTGGCTGAACGGCTGAACTGCTGAAAGCAGCCCTCAAAAATTGGTAACTTTTGCAAACTGTAGGAGTTGCGTTCACAAGAATTCGTCTACAGACTGATGGATGGACAGTCAAGCTGAATCCAGTATACCCCCCTTACTACTTGATTTGTGGGGGTATAACAGTAAGTGCAATATTGATCATTATTACATCTACTGGACTATTATATACTATGGCTGATTCACTTAACTAGTTTTCCTCGACTATATCCTGACAAGGGAAACAAACTCTGACTACCGGGTAACAAATCCAGCGCACTCACCACTCAACCATGACTAAAACCCAAAATGTAAGAATCAGAAAGATGCAAACTCACTTCGGAATCCGGTAAATCCCTTAGAGAACTTCGCCTCATTCGGAGGTATAAATGTTCCTATGACAAAGTTTGCCATGGCGATCAGTAGAACAAACATCAATATGACTTGAGCCTGAAATACGATCAAAACAATTGCATGTTATAGGTTATCTTTGCTCAAAGGTAAAAGTTAGAAAAAATCTGAAATCTTGAAAAATTTACACTATAGGAAACAAAAAGAAAACATACTGTTTTTGGGCCCCTAAAATCTTGAAGTTCAGGAATCAAACCAGGTAACAAATCAAATGCACCAACCTGACTGGACTAGGGTAAGAGCAACATCATGGACCATAAAATATGTGTACATAAGGCCTAAAATAAAATATTGTTTGTTTCCCCATCCCCTACCTACCCGATTAAAAAGGGCCCTACCCAAAATATTTTATTGCCCAAATTGAAATAATATTTTTTTTATTAAAAATTGGAAGTGAAAATTTATTTTTTTGTTTACTGGCTTCTTTCTTACCATTAAATTTAAGACTGTTGGTTTTCACCTTGAGTTAATTCTAAATTTCATTATTTGTATGTCTTAACCAATAACTATCATACTGAAACAATTCCAAAAAAAAAAAATTTACCCTACCTACCTACCCATTCTAAATCTGCTAGGGTCGGGAAGGGGAAACCAAGAATATTTTAAGTTTGGCCTAATATACATGTACTTGTGCTGTCAAATATGTATTCCACAATAAATAAAGTTGTTATTATTATTATTATTATTACTTATCATCGTTCAGTGAAACAACTCACCCTAGCTTCCCATTCCATACCGATGATAGCAATGGCCAGTAGCACCATGATTGTTATACAACCTATAATACAGTGTCAGTACTCACCCTAGCCTCCCATTCCATACCAATGATAGCAATGGCCAGTAGCACCATGATTGTTATACAACCTATAATACAGTGTCAGTACTCACCCTAGCCTCCCATTCCATACCGATGATAGCAATGGCCAGTAGCACCGTGATTGTTATACAACCTATAATACAGTGTCAGTACTCACCCTAGCCTCCCATTCCATACCAATGATTGCAATGGCCAGTAGCACCGTGATTGTTATACAACCTATAATTCTGATATCATTCGCTGAATCCACCATCACTGCATCATGCGCCTGCAATTAGATATACATGCTGATAATTACAGTTATTACATAAATACTGTGTTATTATATACTGTCATTGGATTATAGATAGTTATCCGTGAAATAACCAGTGAAAATAACATGTACCGAAAAAGAAACATAACATCAACGGCACTGGGCTTCAAATTATGTGTAACATCATTATAGCGCCATAATTGTCCTCTCGTCACATTCTTATTTCAACATATTTTTTCTAATTAAGCCAATTAGTAATACTGTTCCATTAAAAGAGAAATTGAAGCATATAATAAACAGAACATTTGTTGATATTTTGTGAAAGATCAAATTTTATTTCACTCATCGGCTTACATTCGTTACTTCTGACATTGTTTTGACCCATTAATGTCATAAAAAGAATTTGACAGTTTTTGAGACTGGACAACTTTTTCATATGACTAAATATACCAATAAAATCAATCACACTTTAAATAAATCGTCAGACTGCAAGAATAGGCTTCAAATCCATGACCTCTACAACAACAGTCAATCACTCTATATCCAGTGAGCAAACAAATGATAACTGCACTGAGTCTAGGTCAAGGGCTTCAAACCAAGCACCACTACAACAACAGTCAATCACACTATATCCAGTGAGCAAACAATGATAACTGCACTGAGTCTAGGTCAAGGGCTTCAAACCAAGCACCTCTACAATTGCAACCAAGCACTCTACTACCCAGTGAGCTAATAATGGTAGCAGCACTAAGTCTAGGTCTAGCACCATGTCTAGGTCTAGCAACGAGAGTATATGTGTGCGTAAGTTAAGGAGATTGTGCTCATTATGTAAACTATGGTAAACATTTTACATTAAGCCTATAAGTTATCAACAATTAGCGCAACCACTTAACATTGCATGCTACATTCACCATATTACATTATAATATATTTATATTTAATATGATACATTAGATCTCTAAAGACATCTGTCAACAATAGATCAAGCTGACAGTTACATAGAACTAATGGAGAACGCCGTCCCTTTGGCGCAACAAGGTTATATCTCACTATATAGGATATGCAGTGATACAAGCTTGTTACACCAAATGGAGAAAGTATAGATTAGGAGAGGGGATAGAAATGTAAAATTAATTATACACGTAAAGGTGATTATAATGAAACACGCTAAAGTGATTATAATGAATTAAAGATGAAATATGCTGGTCCAATCAATATGGCATTTGTAACCATAGAAACGTATTATCTCACATTATCCATTATTCCTTATAAGAACAAAGCGTAACGATAAGGCGACAAATTGATCTAGATCAAAGGAATAACAACATTGTAATAGCAAAAAGATGAAAGAAAATTGGACAGGGAATGCAGCCCTCAACTTTACCAGCCATTTCAAGCACAGATAACATAAACAAGAGGATCATAGATCCTGTGGCGCTCACCTGCTAAACATGGTCAAACTTTGAACTTGACCTTAAGGTCATCAAGATAAACATTTTGACTAAACTTGATGAAGGTTAAAGCAAAACTGTGGCCTCCAGAGTTTTAACAAGGTTTTGCTACTACATGACATACTGACCTAGTTTTTTACCCCACATGACTCAACTATAAACGTGACCTTGAGATTTTCAAGATAAACGTTTTGACCAAACTTCTTGAAGATTAAAGCAAAAATGTGGCTGCCAGAGTGTTAACAAGATTTTCTATTATTTGACCTTTTGACCTAGTGTTTGACCCCGCATGACCAAACTTTGAACTTAACATTAAGGTCACTAAGATAAACATTTTGACCAAACTTCATGAAGCTTAAAGCAAAAATGTTGCCACCAGAGTATTAACAAGATTTTCCTTTTATTTGACCTAGTTTTTGACCCCAAATGACTCAACTTCAAACTTGACCTAGATTTCATTGAGATACAACTACTGACCAAGTTTGGTGAAGATCAAAGCAAAAATGTGACCTCCAGAGTTTGAACAAGGTTCTGCTATTATTTGACCTTTCGACCTAGTTTTTGACCCAACATAACCCAACTTCAAACTTGACCTAGATGTCATTGAGATACGACTACTAATCAAATTTGATGAAGAACAAAGCAAAATTGAAAGTGCTAGAGTGTTAACGGTGGGATGTCTAACGGACGGACGGACGTTCTAATGAGACGGAACTTATGTTGCTACAATACAGAATGAAGAGTAGTTATGTGTCTAATTTTAGCCACATAAAAGAAAATTTTAGCCACGTAAAAAAAAATTCTACTTTCGTTTAACTATTTTCAACTGGTTTGTCCATAAAAAGTAGCCACCTAAGTACCCGTTTATAGGCGTGATAAAAAACAATCACAAAAGCTCACATTGCCATTTTGTGGCAGGTGAGCCAAATACATCACAGACCACAACTATGCCCAACACACAACTGATAGATAAGACTATGAATTTATCAGCTGAAAGTCCAAGTTTCAGATGTCAAAAAGTTGAAATACCTTGATACAGCTATAAATAAGCTGAACATCATTATTATAGGAACACAGCAACACTGACATATTTATAGCAACCCTGACATCATTTGATTACTGTATATTTCGTAACCGGTACAAATTTACCCTTCTCCACATGTGGAGGAAAACCATTGTTGTCATTTTCATGGAAAGGTATGACCTGCTGCAAGCAGATTCATACTTAAATTGCCCTACTGTTCTAATCCATGTGAACATTGTGACTACAGCCGCACTAACTTACCCTTCCAGCCCACTAACAATGTGACCACAGCCCTGGCTGACATCATTACATGAACACTGACATCATAATTTGCTGGCTTAGAATTGGAAGGTCATAAGTACAAAACCAATATTTTAAGGTAATTCCATACTCTTATTTTTTTCTGTACAAGATGTATCAAACACCTGATTTTTATGAAGAACACACTCAGGATAGTGATTGTGCAAACCCATAACAGTTTTGCTCGGCTAGTTTTCAAGATATTTTTAGATTTTGGGGAACCCCCCTAAAAACGGATACTTGCATTTCACCGAAAAAGTTGGACATATAATTCCATGAAACTTGGCATGCACGAAATTTCGTACATACGGAATCACACGATAACGTTTGTTTTAGACTATGCATGTTATATGTATTTTTAAATGATATTTTAAAATATATGATTTTTCATTTTTAAATTATACGAAAAAAATAGTTGAACAACATACTGATTTCGTAAGTGCATCCAGTAGAGTAACTATTATAGAAGTTTTGTCCCAAATTTCATGGCAGTTGCTCGGCTAGATTCTTTTAACTGACACTTTAGTGATTTCGGAAATGTCGAAAACCAGGAGAGTTTTCGCGATAATTTGTTTTTGAAAAATGTGTGTATTTAAAGATGAACCAATGCTCTTTTGTATTAGCTAGTCTATATTATTACCAAATAAACGCAAACTAACCTTCCTCTAAAGTAGTCGGGATGCTTGCTAAACAAATGTTAAAACGTGGATAAAATGTTGTGTGGGCGCATTATATTACGTTTCACATACGTTGTAGCTAGTATTCGCGAGTGTTGGTGTTTCAACGTTTGGAATAAATGGCACATAAAATTTCAGCTTTAGCTTTACTCTGCAAGCTTATTATAGTATAATATACAGTAGAACTTCGATGCCTCGAACAGTACTTGCCTCGAACACCCTAGATGCCTCGAACTAGTTCTTCGGTCCGGTCAAAATTCCTTCTTTATTCATATGGTAAACAGTAGATGACTCAAACAGTATCTAGGTCGAACACTCGAACTGATTGGTCGGTCCCTTGCTATGATTAACCCGTAGATGAGTCGACAAAACAATACAAGTTTTCGCACCTTTCATTGACTGTTGAAATCCATTGTTCGACCGCGGGTAGTCGGCGACAAGTTGTGATAATTACTGTACCAAACAATTGTTTGTGTTCGACTTCATTGTTTAACACGTTTTTAAACATTTATACATCCATTAAATGGTTAATGAAATTGTAACTTATTTATTTTTAAATAAATCGGACTAAAATAATAATTTTTCAACGTTTGTCAAAAGAATCTGTTACATTTCCATTTATTGATTTGTAGTCGAACCTGACCCAGGACATGATGATATTATGTGGCTTGCAGCTTAATTTTTATACTCGTATATAAATATGCTGTTTAACGAGAAACCTTACATGCGTGAACTTGTAGGAGATACGTCAGATTTCATGTCAATTTGGTCAAACTACAGCGCCGTGCCACAAGTGAACGTCATCATGACGTTTCAGAGTGACGGTTGAGATTAAGGGGGAGAACTAAATGACGTCCCATTATCTATAAAATGTAGGGATTGTGTCCCTTAGACGATTAAAATATTTTTCTAGGTCATGACGTCATATATGACGCAATAAATGTCAAAACAAGCATCTGGGATATACTTTTATTTCGAGGTAAACAAACATGGTAGAGAGGCTTACATTACTTACACATGGTATAAAAGAAGCCGTAGATTGGCTATTTTACTTAGAAATCTCACAGACGGATATATCACATAGGATAGGCATGCCTACAACTACACTGACAGGTATTTTTAATAGTTTTAGGCGATGTTACAAAACAGAGAATCTTCCGAGAAAGGGCGTTCAAGTAAAATTTCACTGAGCGTGACGGTCCACAACCTTTGAGGGTAGTTAAAGAAAACAGAAAACGGACCCAATCGGCATATTAACAGTGTTAGATTGAAACATAAATACCAAAGTTTAAGTAAAAATACAAGAAGATAACCTCTGGCCAGTTTTTGTATATTTATTACATCAGAAAGCTTTTTTATGCCAAGACGTATACCCCTATAGATAGGGCCCGTGTTTTGGGTAAATATCAGGCCAGAAATCGTTTTCATTTCATAGCGTAGCTAGCCAAGAGCCCGGACCTTAATATTATTCAGATCGTTTGGTATAGATTAAAGAGGCAAATCAAAACTCGTCCAGAACTAGTTGACACTAGAGAGAGACCAAAAAATCGCCCTCGGAGACACCTCGATAAACACTCCTAAAAATTACTTCAGAAATCTGAATTCGAGCATACCAAAGCGAATTCAGAACGAGCTTAAATCAACTGACTACATCATAAAATATTAAGATCAGTCTATTCATGTTATTAACATTAAACAGCGTTTAATTTTGAGCATATATTTACATGACGTCGGCCATGTTGTTTTGTGACGTTCACTTATGGCACAAGTCTGTATATTGTTTCATTATTGTTATGAATAAAATTACAAAAAAATATAGACCTATATTAGTTGTACACTTAAATTATGCAATATACACACACAATTTGTAAATTTACACGTACCGACATCCGTTCGAACTTATACCCATGCATATTCTTGGGTACCATAGATGCCTCGAACACCCTAGATGCCTCGAACAATTTTACCGGTCCGAAGATAGTTCGAGGCATCGAAGTTCTACTGTAGTAACAACTATACAGTAAATGCGCAATTTTAAGACATGAGAAGATGCTGACACATCAATTTTAAGTTTTTCTTATTTTATCATCATGGTAGTCAGACGCTTTCAATACGTCTAATTTACACCGATTTCTAAAACAAGAAAAAATTGTCTGAAAACTACTCTTTACTTATGGAAAAACAAGCTTTCTGAACTTTGGTTTGGTCAACACGACCACTTACGATTTTCATGAAAATAGGCTCATAAGAAGCACCTTGTGATGTCAGTTTCAAATATGCATGAGTCTTATAAGGTCGTAATAGGTAGTACTTAGTCTTACAACCTTCTAATTCTAAGCCAGTGAATTGTAGGAAAACTGATATAATTATAATTATGGAACACTTGTATCATCTTTAAACATCAAAGCAAACCGTGATCACAATCTACATCTAACTTTAGCAATAATCCGGACTTCAATTAAAACTAGACAAATTGTTAAGTGCAAAATTATAATTGATGTTCCGACAAATCAATAAATCAATAGTTTACGAGGGTTTGACATGAACCAAATGTTACTGTGTATCTGCTAAATGGAAGTTTGAATAGTTCTGCACCAAATATTTCACAACACTCTACATTAACCTAGTGCAGATATCACTCTGTCTTATTAATTGTTGAATGTTGTTCATTAAAGGTTTTCACGCAAATTTATAATCGTGGTTCATACACTATTCAAAGTCTTATCAGAGTTTTTTCAAAGTAGAATTTGTATATTCAACGCATTTTTCCAAACATTTACTAACGTAAAATTGTACAATTTTGACTATATGCTGGATTAACATGAAAATTATTGTCATCACGACTACTGCTTAGCACTACAAGTTTCACTCTCGCACCCATGTGCTATAATGTTCTGTTAAAATGTAACATAGTAAGGAGATATTGACTTGATCCTAAACTTTATGCATGAATATATTACAAGGTTCTTGCATTGAATATATCAATTTCCGAGATCAAATCTTGCAATAACGATCCTTAACCTCCAGTGTCTTCATAATACTGCCCGCTTATGAAAACAAACAATCGGGGTTATAATAAAATATAGACAAGGTTTAAATTACGCTATTAATATAAAGTCGATGATCAAGTTAAATTCTCTGCACTATACTAAGTATGCTGAGCATAGCCTTTATTTACCGGTCAGCTTTCTGCTGAAATATGGCAGGCATATATGTGTTCCTCAACCCGGATTTGAACCTGGGTCGCCAGATTAGACGGCAAGCGTGCTAACCACTGAGCTACGGAGGTCACAAGAAGAGGTTTTGTTTAAATCAGATCAGTTTGTTGGTGAGACCAAGTGACAACCAAGCTGTAGGTCAATGGTTAACATTCAAATCTGAGACTTACATCCCCCTGACTGTCAGATGTCGACTACTGGTATCCTCTACGTCTGATTCACATAGGGGAGCCAGTCTGTACTGGTTGGACCCCAGGAAATACAAGTAACAGTCAATATATAACTACTATACTAGGGCAGGGATATAAACATGTTCCTGATATTATGTCAGCACTATTACTATTACGTGTACGGTACTAAACTAAAAGAAACCGCTGGCTTAGAATAAGAAGGTCGTAAGTACTACTTATGACCTTAAAAGACTCTTTAAAGGTGCTTCTTACGAGCCTATTGATATGAAAATCTGACTGAGTCATAGATTTAAGATGAACATGATGTATCTAACATGTACTCTTACATCATGTATTTATAAATCCATTAGATAAATCAAGTGTTATATAATGATATAATTTCCTGCCTTACATACATTAATGATATAAGATTAGCGGATATGTCATGAAATATTCAGACAACATTAGTCGTATTTCTGTAATGTGATTAATAATGTCAAAGCCCACCAATATAACATGCACAACATGCAGTAATTTACATAATGTCAACATAACAGTATCTTAACAAAGTGACATTTCAAAGCTTATTCAATTTCTGCTCTAACTTTAAACTGACTTGTGCAGTTCATTTTCTTGTTAAGAATTGCGACATGCAATTGTGGTATGTGATTTTTTATGTTTTCTGTGCTTGGCTGGTTAAGTTGAGTGCTGCCTTCCATGTCGGACTTTCTATTATATTTTAGCATGATAAGCTGGAAATAACTTTATATAATACTGTTAACTAAGGCATTATTTTGTGCGATTTAATTTCGCAGAGTTCGCGAGTGGTAGAATTTCACAAAATTAAGTGGTAAAAACACAAATATGGACATTGAGGGAAACTTAACAAGTGGGCTCAAAGTGCCCTAGGTCGCTCACCTGTCAAAATAGTTCATGAAGGCCACCATGGTGACCTAAGAAGTGATTTACAACTTCCAAGAATCAAGTTAATGCCTCAGTGGCATGTACAAAGTTATAATATTGTCCTAACCAGCGACCTTGTTATTTACACTGACAGATTAAATTTAGACCAAAATTATGACCTTTAGTGCCTACACAAGGGTTTTTACCCCATATGGAGCAATATCGAACTTGATCTAAATTTTGTTGAGATGATCATTGTGACCAAGTTTCAAAAAGATAATGATATGATATGAAAAGATATGATTTGACCTAGTAACCTAGTTTTTGACCCCACATGACCCAGTTTCAAGATTGACTTAGATTTCGTAAAGACAAACATTCTGACCATGTTTCATCACAATCGTGCCATAATTGTGGCCTCTACCCTAGTCACAAGATTTTTCTAAGATTTGACCTAGTGACCTAGTTTTTGACCCCACATGACCCAGTTTCAAACTTCGCCTAGAATGCATAGTGACAAACATTTGGACCATGTTTCATGACGATCGGGCCATAATTGTGACAACATGACCCAGTTTCGAACTTAACCTAGATTTTATAGAGACAAACATTCTGACAAGGTTTCATGAAGATTGGATCATAATTGTGTCCTCTAATGTGTTCACAAGAAATTTTCAAGGGACGACGGACAACAAGTTATCACAAAAGCTAAAAATGTGAAAATTAGTAGCCATGAATATGCCGATTGTTCTGTTGTTAAAATTCAGCTTATAAATGGAACTTCAAATAACCATAACTTTGTCAATTTTTTGAATTTTTTCATCAAATAACTTTTATTTTTTGCAGAAGAGTTCATTCTTTCTCATGCAGCAAATCTTGGATTTCCAGATTATTCCAGAACTGTAGGAACCCTGTTTAAAGGGATCAATGTAATGCTTTGCCAAAGCTGCTTTAGGTCAGCATCATTAAAACAAAGTTAGGTAAAATATATTTAATCCATATAAGGATCATTGGATGAACAATTTTGCTGTTATGTTTTCGCCACAATATGAAGTGTATGGTTGTATGGTATATACTTGGCTTACAATGTAGATGTTTAATTATGTATAACCTGGTCTAGACCAACTGTGACACTAACAAAACAGCTACCGTGGCATACCGTTCTCAACACACTGACTGGAAACAATGCTATAGTGAAATATATATATTACAATGCTTTTTAATCCTATAAAAAGTAATTTTTAAAACATTACAGGCCTGGTAATTTGCAATCAGACTCTAGTTTTCAATATAAACAAAGAAAGAAAAACAGGATTTAAAAACCTGAAATCAGGACCAGGCCTGAAAAATACCAACCCTGTAACAACCCACGTGAAAGTAGGCCTGGTCTGAACCTAAAATGTAGCTAGATACATATTGTACTCATAATTTCAACTTTTACTAACATTTCTGGACTAACTACATGCAAGAGAATTTAAGTACATACTGCATGTAGTTGATCCAGGTATGTAAAAGAAAAGTTGTAATATTGCTTGTGTCTCCAACTGGTGTCAAACTTTAAATGTAACGTTGTCCTGAGGGGACAGTGATTTGCAGCACATGACGCATTGTACTGATTTAAGTGTTAAGTTATTTCAAGGTCCCTAAAATGTGAATTCCATTAATGGACATGGCAACCTAAATCTTCGTAACATAAAGCTTCCATTCCACCGCCTGCTAATATAATCAAGTTGTTGACATCCCGCTCGATATAACTAGATGTCAATATACTTGTCTTATTTGGTAAAAATGTAACCTACAATGAAGGAGGTACGATTCGTTCATTCTGACAGACAGACTAAATCCATACGTCTGAAATAATCATTAGGAGAGTTAATGAAGAGCTTGGATTGAATGCACAGTGTAGGCAAAATTTTCCCACTTTCCATTTTCCCCCGGGGAAGAACTGGCCGGGGAGGAGGAAAACTGACAGGGGAAAAACTGGTCAGGGGGGGGGGAAGACCACTACACCATTACTCAGGGGTTCTACTGAGGCATAATGCCCAATCCTAACAATAAGATGCAAGTCTAGTTGGGTGCTATAAACACAAACATACACAAAAACTATGTTTAAACATTGTTCTTGTGTTAAATTCAGCTGATAAAACTTAACAAATATTTTCATCAAATAACTTTCATTTTGAGCAGAAAAGTTCATCCTTTTCAGTGCAGCAATTCCAGATTTCCAGATTATTCCGGAATTGTAGAACCCCTGATTAATACAAAAAGTTATACGTACCACTAATAAATCTCGAACAGTTTCAGCGAATCCAACAACATACATAGATACAGCCACAGCATTAGCTACCGAGAAGATCATACCAATAGCACCACCATACTCTGGTCCAAGACTTCTTGAGATCATAAAATATGCTCCACCTGAAACATGTTTGTGAGATCATAAAATACATGAGATCATAAAATATGCTCCACCTGAAACATGTTTGTGAGATCATAAAATACATGAGATCATGAAATATGCTCCAACTGAAACATACATGAGATCATAAAATAGAAACTATAATTCCCATAAAGGGTCATTCCTCTCACAAAAATCATCTACCTACGATTCCTGATATTAAAACTAGAGTTGGTATCAAGTATTCATGTGAACTTTCATTGAAATTTGACGAATGGTAAAGGAGAACAATTGCAAGCGTGAACAAACTTTGTGACATTCCATCCAGACAGACGGACACAAATGTCCATTTTTATAATTTAATCAGTCGTATAAAAGTTTAACAGACCCTACAGTCTAATCTGTGTTGGTGGTCACCTGGATTAAACAACAACCTGACATAAACAGCCAGTATTTTTAAAACCTAATTTCATAGCCTCATTTTCAAATTAAATACCCTTGTATTAAACAGCAACTTGTTTTAAGCATGTACCCCTGTAAACTTGATTCTAAAAATAAACACTGTATGAGCATTCAGATAAAACTAATATTTCAGTCAAAAGCTATATTTGGACATTTTTTAAAAAAAATCTAAATAATTAATGTTCATTAGCCATGTATGATCCGCTTATTGTTTTCAAAATTGGACCATACCTCTAAACAATGGTGGATTATTTACATAAAGCCAAACTGGATTCAATTTCATATTCTATTATCCTTTACTAGTGTGCAACAACATGGATTGAATCCATTCATCTTTTCAAGAATTATAAATTGTCTTTTATTGAGAATCAATTTTGACAGGAGCTTTATATGCTATACGACCTACACGGTGTGTTCAATTGATAGTATACTACAGTATACAGGCCATGTTAGGTACCAAATCAGCAGTGGTATTTTTTAACCAGTATCATTAAAACCCACTTAGAATTGATAATCTGCCACGGCCGCTGTGCAGTGATTATTGCATTGGATTATTGTATCCCACAATTCAAGTTTGATTCCCAGTTGCAGCCCGCTAATTCCTTCTATGAAAACTTGACAACATGTCCATTTTCCTACACATGTGTAGAAGTTGATGTTGTTTTGGGAGGTGTTAGCCTCTTTATACTACCATTGCCCATTTCTTAATGCAACCTGAACCGCCTTTTAGGCTGCTATGTGAATCCATATTCCCAATACTGCTTCATATGTTTCTCCAAATTTTTAAACTTATTTAATTCAATCAGCAACATTTGTTTATTCTAGGATCAACAATTATTGTGAAACTGTTTGTTCAATCGATATTTTTGCAGATAATCACTCGGCCGGGGCGATATCAAACTTGATTCGTAATATGAAAATGACGTGTTTATCAAATGTCCCGGCTGTAAAGCTATGTTTAGAAACTTCAGACCAGGGTCACGTGATGGTTTTATCAATGAATCATATATCGTCTGGAAAGAACTGTAAGGCTATCATATGGTGTGGCTATACTAGCCGCTTTCTATAGACGTCCCACGCTGTGAGGGAAGTGATTATAAGACGGTACTGTAGAATCTGATAAATAGGCGCGTAGTATTATTTTAAAGCCACTCTTGATATACGCACACAATACATGTATTAAATGTAAATTAATATGCCCCTTTTTACAATTATTTAGATACCCAATATGCCTATATAGTCACATATGCCTATTTTCGGCAGTAAGAAAACAAACATTAAACGTATAAAGTTGGTTTAAGCTTTAGTAGCAGCAACCAGATTGCCTCCCATCAGCACTCTCAATGCTTTGATTTTAGAAGGGTTACAAGTTAGTACTGGTAAGATTAAGGTTATGAACTTATCACAATTACCTCTCTTTGAAATAGAGTATGAACTCGTCACAATTACCTCCCTTTGAAACAAAGAATTATATTACCATAATTATCTCCCTTTGAAATACAGAATGAAGTCACAACAATTACCTCCCTTTGAAATGAAAATACATGTACCACAATGAACTCCCTTTCAAATGAAAATACCACAATTACCAAACGAAAATACCACAATTACCCTCCCTTTGAAATGAAAATACCACAATTACCTCCCTTTGAATTACAGAATCAACTTACCTCCCTTTACTATTCCATTTGTACATATAGCTGACATAGATAAAGATGTAATCACAGTAACAACAGAAGACAGAAGTATCACAAGTGTAGCGAGCCCCATACCTGCCTGTCCAGTCACCCAGGACAGGCGGAGAAATAACATCACACCCCATATGTTCAACAGACATCTTATCTGAAAATAGAAAATACATTATTGGAGTATTAGTCTATTCTTAGTTATTTTAGGTTGATTGTGAAACAAGTTTTTTTCAATTTGTATAAATCACTCTCGACACCTCATTCCTGATGTTATCCATCACCACGATGGTATGAGAGAAGGAATGCCAATTTCCCTTTTTGCCATGAATCTAGCAAGAGAATTACTGGTACCATTTTTATTGTGTCTTTGGTATGACACAGCCTGGGATTGAGCTTTATTGAGTCAATGTTGGTATATCAGTGATCAGAAGACTTGAACCAGCCCTGCGTTCAACAAAGAATACTGTTGTGACGCACGTTTCGTACCAGCCTGTTACGTCATGTGATTCTTCGTTGAACACAGGGCAGTCATAAATAGCACGGAGATTTTGACCTGATCCTGACCTTTATGCATGAATATATTACAAGGTTCTTGCGTTGAATATATCAAATCCTGCGTGCAAATCATGCAATATCGGTCCTTTAGATTTGTAACGCACGAAGAACGGGATAACCCCCGTTCATTATGTAATACTAGTATATCAGATCACAGGCCTAATTTCTTAAGCAGATGCACCAACATATATCTTATCAAATGCATGTAGTTTTAATTTTACACCAAGCAAGCTTTAAGCTTGAAGCAGAACTGTTGAAAACCACAAGTTGTGTGTCATTAATAGTAATTAATAACATTGGCAATCTATTTTAACCACAGGATTTGTATAATTAGCAAATACTAAATCTAAATGTGGTGAGAGGTCTCCATTCTGCTTGATGTATTGTGTTTGCCTGTTGCAATAATTTGCTTATCAGGAGACATTGTGAGACAGGCATGTACAGATACCATAAAACCATGCACTATGGTATGTTGGTGAGCACAACTGGGTATGTTGGTGAGCACAACTGGGTATGTTGGTGAACACAACTCGGTATGTTGGTGAACACAACTTGTACATTTGTGGTCATGACATATAATCACTGTGGTGACATTTAATCATCACTAAGGTTATTCAGGTCATAAAAGTGATGACACAGCAATCTATGATGTCCATAAAGTCAGGCAGCATATCCGCCCCACCTATCAATAACTATTTGACATAACAACTAACACCTGTCCAATCATCGGCATCCCATATAATCATACATTTGACCACTTAGATTGGTCAGGTCACCAAAAAAATATTTTCTTATTCAAATTACTGGTCAATTACAGGATGGTCCAGGGTTAATTGTCACATCATGATATCCGGCATATTTCCATGCTTTATCATATTATTTACTAAAGCGTAAAGCTGTAAGATATGATTTGCTGCTGAAAGTAGTTATCATATCGAAAATTCGTCTTTTTTCCAAATGTTAATTTGGACCTTTGCTGCGTCCAATATACAGGTGTGATCAATACTTGGGTCAATACGGTACATGTACATACAATCATGTGTATGTGAGACAGAACACATACAGAACACATAGGGAGACATCGTCTAGACATTTATTGCATGATAGATTAACAATAAAACATGTACATTATCCTACCACAGCAAGCATTGAATCAATATAAGGTACTATATATACTGTAAAATCATATATTTTCGCGATGTCAAAATTTCAAGAATTTGATATTTGGGGTTAGTTCGCAGAGTTTAATATTCGCGATTTTTAAACTACAGAGAGAAATATGTTCTGCCTTTTACTGCCATAGTTTATGTTCACGAGCATTACCTTTCGCGAAAATATCGAAAATCATTCCCTCGCAAAAATTTCTGACTTTGCAGTTCTATGTGATGCCCAGTTTTAGGACTTACATATAATTGCTTGTTGGGGAAGTTATAGCACATTTCATTGCATTATAATGGTAATTACACTCCCTTGTCTATTGTTACTATAATAATGCAGATAATTAAGGCAACCAGAGACTGCAAGTATTACTTATTGCTGTGTGTGGTCTCACACTATCTGGGGAAGTATTGCTGACTATGTGGTCGTACAATATCTTTGGGAATTAATTGTACAAGTTCATACTGAATTCTCTCACCAAATATAATAATATAATTCTATAAGCTAGACAACACCAACTCTGGTTGCAGATACATTGTGTCTCCAGGTTCCAAACAGATTGCAAGAAGTTGTAACATCATTTTGTAACTATGGCAACAAGAAACTTGCTGCAATGTCCTTGACTCATTGTACAATTGCATCTCTCCCTACAGACCAATGAACCCAACATATATACTGCCATAGACAAATCAACATTAGTGCTATCTATATTACTGTTGTTAACAACTTGTTATAGGGGAATAATAAAGTACATAATGTTTCAATCAAATAAATATCGATTACACATTATTTCTGTACAATTCATTAGATGTATGTAACACTTTAGATATAAATATAGCTGACATGTCAACTAGTACAGATTTCAATCACATAAAAAACGATCAGTTGGAATAGTTTGATAATGTAGAGCTGACATTTTTAGAATATGAGACCTCTACGACAAGCTACTTGTTGCTAGCAGTGGAACATTGAACTCTGGTTTCTTTTGTTCACATTTTTGTCATTTTTCAAGTCCAATAATTTCTATCATAAATTGTAAACAGAAAAACAATATTCACAAAACAGGTCCACTGGGTATATATAACCCTGGTAGGGGATCAGGGGGCCAAAGCCCCGGAAAGCTTCTGGAACTAAAATATTTAGAAATTGAAGTTATTTTATGGTAGTTTCCATAGTGACTTGACGTAAAACCAACCAGTCCTAACACATGCATAATAATAATTATGTGACCAATTTTTTTGTTGGAGTTTGTGTTAACTTTTGACTGTTGAATTAATTATTTAAAATGAACAATATAAATGTACATGTAATAGATTTATAACTTTGTTTATGACTTTTATTCATTCATATTATTTTCTAGAAAGAGAAGTATGCCAATCAGAATGGCGGAAATTCCTGACAACAATAGCTGTACATGTACATGTATTTGTATTTTCCATTGAAATATATAAACACAGTAAGATAAGAATGTCCAAGTTTTGCTTGTCCTGGAAAAATCACATGGAGGTGGGATGAAATTATGAGGCCAAGATAGTTTTTAAATTTTGAGAAAAGTTTTTGGGCATCTCATATAGTTTTAGTTAGTAAGAAAGATGGAACAAACAGGTTATGAGTAGACTATATATCCTTATCCTTGAGGTATTTGTCTATTTCCTCAGCCTTTTAGGCATCAATAGCTTTGATAATATCCATTTCAGATACAACTTAATTTCTCTTAGGACTAAAGTCACCATTTTGGCATCCTTTCTAAAATGAGTGGGTTGTGCCCGTCGGGCACCTGTCAACCATATAATAACCAGAGTATTCTGTTAGTAAAGTTTAACCTCCTTATTCAAGCCTACAGTTAGTGAAGTAAGCAGAGACCTTACAAACAAATATTTTTATCTATAATGGCCAGACAAAAACAATCCAAGCCAAAGAACTGCTGCAAAACCAAGAATAAAGATATGTAATAAACAACATTTAGGTACAATTCAAATGGCTGGGAAAGGCGTGGAGGTTTATAAGCAGTTTATTCTAGTGCAAGTGTGACTACCGAATAATAGAGGAAATTTATCATAAATAAACATATATACACAAGAACAATACAGAATTCAGAAATGCATTAAGAGGCTAGACTGCTCTAGGGCATACAATAAAATCAAGAATTTTCTGGGGCATAACTTTTGTTGGATCTGGTTAAAAGCAATTTAGCAAGACGTAATTTCAAGAGATATTGTACGTTTGAGAATTTTAGTTTTTCAGGGACTTGTTAACCTATTTAAAAGGGCCAGTATAATCATGGTGTTTGATATTCAGTGGTAACATAGCCATGGCCAGGGTCCAGTGGTAAGTGTGCTGGATTTGTAACCCAGGGATCCGGGTTCAATTCCTAGTCACGGCAGATCATATGTAACCCTTCCATGAAAAATTAACAACAATGTTGGTTTTCCTCCACAGGTGGAGAAGTTATCGGCACCTTATGAAAGGGTAAGTTAGCACTCAGGATAAGATATACAGTCCAGGAAAAATTGCTGAGAAATAGCGTTAAAACCAAATAAACAATAAACAATCACAGTAGAAAAGTTTGTCCTCAAACCAAGGAAAATTTATCCTTCATAAAATATACTAGTTTTACAGCTGGGCTGTCAACGTGTCAGTTTACATCACAATATATCAAGGTAAAGCATTAAAATACTTCATTTCTTTAAAAATCTCAGAAGCTGAATAAATGACTTTCAATGTTAAAATCTTTACTAGACAGGTAAGTGACATTGAGGCCACTGAAGGAACAGTAAATGACATAGAGGTCACTGAACGTACATATAAATTAACATCAACACGATTTCTAAGAAAATCTGTGCCGTGATGTTTAACACTCTGAAAGTAATGTTCTATGTTTGACTCCTCTAGTTAACATTTTGACTTAAATGCTTGATGTACAATTTTGAATTAAATGCTTGGTGTACAATTTTGACTTAAATGCTTGGTGTACAATTTCGACTTAAATGCTTGGTGTACAATTTTGACTCAAATGCTTGGTGTACAATTTTGAACTAAATGCTTGATGTACAATTTTGAATTAAATGCTTGGTGTACAATTTTGACTCAAATGCTTGGTGTACAATAAACTATTTTAATAATTTAACAATAAGCAGTCATCCTATATGATTAGTGATGGATGATGTGATATATAGCTAGGGATGCTGATATTCTGATCCATTTTTCTGAACCTTTTGAGACTTTTGACAGTTAAACCTAGGTGGTTCAGAGATAGTTTGTGGCTGAGGCTGGGTCATTTGACATTTTGACAGCTCAGACTTGGGCTTTCGATGTTTGCTTGAGCTTTCGGAGGTTGTGTTAATTTTTTATTCAGTTATGTGTTGGCCATTGAGCTGAATAATTGTGGTGTGTAATGTTTTTGTGTTTTCTGTGCTTGGCTGGTTTAAAGTTGAGTGCTGCCTCTCCTGTCCGAATTTTTATTATCTTTTAGCATGTTGACAGCAAGTATTTCAGTAATAATTAAGTGGCATAAAAAATGGTTGACAATAACTACATTAGCTTTTAACGGTAAAAACCATTTATTTCAGCATAACAACAATATTATAAAATGTTCTTTGACAGAAATGAAATAAAACCAATTTAACATAGATGTTACAGTACTAAACCTCTGTTCTCATTTATAGCTATGACGTTTTAGTAAGGTTAATGCCAGACCATGCCATGCTCCATCTAATACAAGGGAAATCAATTTTACTATATATAGTTTAATGTTCACTTATGTTGAGACTCCCATAGACCTAAGCAGGAAATGGGATGTCATTATACTCTTATCATATACCAAGAATAACAATTCATATAATTTGAAAGTCACATTTTGCTATCATAGAGAATTGCTCATCTAGTCAAAACAATCAAAGCACTGACAGCTCTAAAATATCAGTGTTTTCACCGTATACAAAATTTAATACAAATAATTTGCAAACCATACATGATATGAAATTAATTTAGAACTCAGTTTAACACCTAACCTAGTCAACATTTAATTGTCGAATTTTCAGTGAAGGGTATGACTTAATGCCATGGCTTGGATTTGAACCCAGATTTTCTTGGAATTGAACCCGGATTTTCAACGGAGTGCAATGGATGTATAGATGTACCCAAATATAATATTAAATTAGCAACAACTGATATACAACTTAGCCATGTGTTTGAAGTTTGAAACCACCTATAGTCCTGAGAATTTGACACGACTACCTTCTATAAGCATAATTTAATAGCTGATGTATTGTCTATATTTATAATCGTGGCTGTATGTTTTCATAAGCGGGAACACAAATCTAAAGGACCAAAATTGCACGATTTGCTCTCGGAAAATTACATATTCAATTATTTGTAATATGCCAGTATCAAGTCAAATTCTCTGTGCGATACTACAGAATACAGTATTACTAATAGCATACAGTGGAGAATACTTGTGCGAGTATTTTATGAATTTTTGATTCTATCATTAAATACAGTCTTGTTTTTAGATTTAGTATAAAGTTCACACATGGACAAGCAGGATAATTTACTCTTTACTTATATAATGATACGATGATACAAAGGTCTAGGGCGTCTTTTATACTGAAAACAAACAACCCTACAATATACATTTAGTTTATACTAATTTATTTTAGGTCGATATGTGAAACAAGTTTTACCAACTTTATATATTTAAATTGCTCTCGACACCAAATTCCTGATGTAATTCATTGCCACATTCGGGTATGAGCGCAAAGAAACCAGTTTCCTTTTTATACTGAGCATCTAGCAAGGGAATTACTGGTACCATTGTTTTTCATCTTTGAATATGTGACCTGTGACTGAACCCGTGACCCCTGCACTCAGAACGTAAGCACAATTTACAAAGTGTTAAAACACTCCCATATACTTTAAGTGAACCTAATTGATTGTAAGGAATTTGCTAACTCCATTCCTATCTGATTTTAATTTTATCTTTTTATAGTTGCTCTGTTTCATTTTTTCTTGTTCATTTTGTGTTTTTATTGCGGTCGCAATACAATACTCTTGTGGTCTGTTATTTTACTTTTTTGTGTGCTCCTAATTTCAAGTGTCCCTTGTGCTCTGCTGTTTGTCTTACAGATTGAGCTGCCTACAATCCAGTTAGGGTATTGTGATAGTAACGTTGCAGTTTATGTGTACACAGAAGATAACAACCATTGTCTGAACAGGTAAAGCAAAATATAGTATGTTAGTTTAGCATTGAAATTATAGTTGTTTGTACATTATAAGCCTTTATAATTGGTTTTACATCCTTATTGTGGACTCGACGGCTGTGCCACAGGATTTTTACCCTGACTGGACTATACCCAGTCTGATTTTTTATTATCATTCAACAAACAAACTAAACATGTAACTGACAGTTACAACTGACAGTACTTCTGACAGGAACCCAATCTCAGATGTTAGAAGACTACAATGTTTTTCACAAAATACTGGTTTTCCCAGATAATTATCTCAACAATTACCAGGTATATGTAACATGGTGTACAAGCAGTTTTGGCAAGGCAACAAGACAAGCTTAACAACATAAATAGTTAAATACTCCTTAACTTGACATTAACAACAAATTATACAAATAAATGTTACATTATACTATATATACATTGTACAGCAGACATTCACAATTACTGGGAAAATCACTGTAAAGTTTATTCCATTAAATACAAAGATCAGTTGAACATTGATTTCTGGTCGATCCATTCACATGTTACTATAGTGTATCTTACTAGAATTCAAATAACTTAATATAAAGCATCTTTGGTATATAGACTAGCTTGTCTAGGAAACCAGTCTGGTCTCAGATGATAACAAGTACTATAGGAAACCAGTCTGGTCTCAGATGATAACAAGTACTATAGGAAACCAGTCTGGTCTCAGATGATAACAAGTACTATAGGAAACCAGTCTGGTCTCAGATGATAACAAGTACTATAGGAAACCAGTCTGGTCTCAGATGATAAAAAGTACTATAGGAAACCAGTCTGGTCTCAGATGATAACAAGTACTATAGGAAACCAGTCTGGTCTCAGATGATAACAAGTACTACATGTATACACATGCATGCATGTTTGTTTGTTACTCTGGGATGGTATTCACAAAGCATCTTAGCAGAAATCTAAGAAAATTCTTAAAATTTTAAAATTCTCTAAAGTGTATCTACTAAGCAAGAAAATCAAGATGATTAATATTTTACAACGTTTTGAAGCATTATGTAAAGAGCTACTATAATCACTAAGAAAACGTGAATTTTTCTTCAAATTGTGGGACATATGAGCTATACAAATTTTTAACTTAAGTCAAAATATTTAAGTTTTCACTTAAGATGCTTTGTGTATACCAGCCTTGATTTATATAATTTGGTTTATTTGCTTTTATTTATCCTCGCCACCGGAAATCCATATGGGTGAGGCCCCCAGAAGTGTCACTTTAGTTCTTTGGGGATAGTGCATGATACAGAAGATGCCCCAGTTCCAGAAGCATCCCTGGTTTTTTTACGTGCCGATGTAAAGCATCATACACGGGACCTCGCTTAACGTCTCGTCCAAAGACTGTTAGTAATTTCAGTTGTGTTAGGTAGGAGTGGGAAACACTGAAAACCATTTCTGTTATTGACAGCCTGGAGTAGGGATCGAACCCACAACCTTCAGATCAGCAGTCAGTAGCCCTTACCACTAGACCACTTGTCCACCTCATTTATATAATGCTGTCTCTCTACCATTTATATACTGAGCCATCGATCAACCTTAACAGTATTTCTGGTCTGTATCCAGTACTAACTTACCCTACCACAAGCAACCAGCAATTTCTTCGCATGTGGACGAAAATCGACGATGCTTTAAATTGTCATGGAAGGGTATAACCTACAGCCACCGGGAATCAAACCAGGGTTACAATTTCAGTATGATACATGGCATGTACCAGTATTATGCTCTCAGAAGGGAACCAGCACCAACTGACCTCACTCACAGTGCCAGTCTGGCAACATGACCATACAGCTGAACCAGCACTAGTGTGGTCTGTTCTGAAACCAGCACTAGTGTGGTCTGTTCTGAAACCAGCAATAACCTGGTCTATTCTGAAACCAGCAATAACCTGGTCTGTTCTGAAACCAGCAATAACCTGGTCTATTCTGAAACCAGCAATAACCTGGTCTGTTCTGAAACCAGCAATAACCTGGTCTGTTCTGAAACCAGCAATAACCTTGTCTATTCTGAAACCAGCAATAACCTGGTCTGTTCTGAAACCAGCAATAACCTGGTCTGTTCTGAAACCAGGCCTGATCTCCCGAAGCATCTCAAGTAGAAATCTCAACTCAAATTGAGATTTTGCTCAAATCTGAGTCCGAATTTTAGATACATCAGAAGTATGTGATCTTGACATTTTGCTGCAATAAACTCAGAATAAAGTGTTTGTTTTGTGATGCCAATTTTGAGTCCAATTTATCATGGAAATAACTTCAAAGACAAATGACAATATTTGAGATTAGATTCAGCTCAAATTGAGATCCTTCGGGAGATCGGGGCCAGCATTAACCTGTGAACTAACCCAGAGGAACAAGTTAAGTGTACATTTTGATCAGAGATTGGAATTGCATGTTCTGCACAATAAGTATACTATCAAAGTGACCAGCAAAGCTAACTTCCATTCTTTTCTTTTTCACTTAGTGAACAAAAAACTCTCACAATATACCATTTCACCCCAACATATGGAGGCCAACATGTGAGCAATAAAAGCCAAGTTTACATCATTATCTACATGTTTCTGTGTCTCTAGAAACAATGATCACCAGAAGCTAGACAGACTACTTTAATATTTAATGAAGAGATAATGAAAACCTCAGAACTGGGAGACAATCAGTAAATTTTGATATAAAATTTATCTAAAATACAACAGATTATACAGCCATTAAACTGTCAACTATCGCCATAACAACAAAGTCTAAATCTCATAAACACAAGTATGTGTATAATTAATCTATCATATTCTTCATGTCTTCAGATCATGTCATCAACGTAATATTACGTCCACCTATAATAGTTTCCATTGTTCTATTTATTGCATAAAAACCACACTGATTTCCATAACTCAACAATAATATTCATGTTTATATGAATAATATTAACCCTCATACAAGCACTGCACACATGTTTGTAGCGGTCAGAAAACACTATCTTTATTGACCAGGAAATGTGATTTACTTACAATTCAGGTTTTTCTTGCTATTTCGAGAACATGACACGACTGACGACGCCCACAAAATGGCAAGTTTTCTTATACTGTAAAATCATTATTTTTCGAGGGAGTTTAATTTTCGTTGATTTGTTGTTTCAATTGACCACGAAATATGAACCCCACAATTAATCGACCTTTCAAATATCGAACATGGGTTTATCCTTTCATGTTTTGTAATCCACAAATTAATGACCCCATGAAAATGCTTTTTTAATCAAATTCCACAAAATTTAATACCCACGAAAAGTTTACAGTATGAGAACATTGTGAAAGATTGAAGACACTTGAAGCCATATAACTGTATTATATAAACAACAATATTAACACAATCAATTTGGTTACAACCTTTCATGTCTTTATTATGACATTTCCTGGAAAGTATTCTCAGATTTGTATTCGAATGATTTTTTGGGAAATTCTTGAAACTTCCAATTTGGTATAAAAAAGATGTTTTAGCCTGTGGGAATGAGACTGAATAATGATCATACAGACAGTAGGCTGAAGCACTGAATACACTGATTGTAGGCTAGCTTGCAATATTGCAACATGAAAACTGCAACAATGCGATATTGCGCAATATTCCACTGTGACAATCGACAATCACAAGGTACACTCTAACACAACCAGCCGTTGCACCTATGTAAACATAGAGGAAACCAAGATGTACATGAATTACCGTTAAAACACAGCTACGGCAAATAATTTAATGGCTTTCCGAGAAAGAAATAGTGAAGCAGTTAAAAACTATGTATTGAATCATGTTGTCAAATGCGGAATATTAGCTACGTTAGAATCGAAATAATGAATATTCAAAATTAATTACTATGCATTAAAACTCGCGACCATGCTTTATTATAGATAAAGCACAGGTACATATTCATTATTTCTGAACTCAAGTACACAGTAGAAATCATTGATGTTCAGAGACTTAAAGGACAGCCAGGTATTTCAACAAATAAAATAATGCTCTGGTATGTGTTCCAAGTACTGAAGTACCCTATATATCAGACGGTTAATAACTCACATCATAATTCACAACAATAATTGCTATAGTGGCATTGCAAATCTTGCACAAACATACAATTATATAAATAAATGTAAATCTGTTTACTGAAGATATTGATATACCATGGGGGAGCAATATAGATTATATCTGAGACATGTTAGCCAACATGCAGGCAACATCTTCTATAGTAAGCCAACAATCCAAAAAGCCACCATCTATCAGCAAGCCAACCATCTCTCTATGGTACTCAATTATAAGACCTGTATCAGCAAATGTCAATCACAGAAGTGATGATAACTTCAGCAGACTTTCATCATAGGTTAGTCTAAAATGAACCTGAGAGTCAAAACTGCACCTGATTTTGATAGATCAACTGCTATAAAATTTTATGGACAGAATTCTGAATTTCTGAGGTTATAATACAGTGTAGCAATACCACGTGGTTTTTGACTACAGTTCCAAGTATAAATTTGTAAACATTGGAACACAAATGTAGCCATAAGTATTTTATTTCTTCATCGATTTCTATGAAATCTACGCCACGCTAAGGGGAACATTATTTGCTTTCCATGAAATATATAATCTTTTTCAGCAGATGTGCCGTTTTGTCCATTACCCTGTGAAACCGTGGAACGTGTAGGTTTCACAGGGTAATGGAAAAATCGGTAAAGCTGCTGAAAAAGATCTTATATTTCATGGGAAGCAAATAATTCCCCCCTTAGAGTGGCGTATATTTAATAGAAATCGATGAAGAAAAAAAATACTTATGGCTATTTTATTTTCCAATGTTTACAAATTTCTTCTTGTAACTGTAGCCAAAAGTCACTTGGTATTGCTACACTGTAATACACAGTCATATCATGTATGTATGAATGTAATGATGTTCTTCAAATAAAATTGTCACAGAAGTATAATACACCTTGTCTGACGTTTGACCTCGCCTGATGTTTGACCTTGTCTGATGTTTGACCTTGTCTGATGTTTGACCTTGCCTGATATTTGACCTAGTATGATGTTTGACCTTGTCTGATGCTTGACCTTGTCTGATGTTTGACCTTGCCTGATGTTTGACCTTGCCTGATGTTTGGCCTTGCCTGATGCTTGACCTTGCCTGATGTTTGACCTTGCCTGATGTTTGACTAGTATGATTTTTGACTTTGTCTGAATTTTGACTTTGTCTGATGTTTGACTATGTCTGATTTTTTTACTTTGTCTGATGTTTGACCTTGCCTGATGTTTGACCTTGCCTGATGTTTGACCTTGCCTGATGTTTGACTTTGTCTGATGTTTGACCTTGTCTGATGTTTGACTTTGTCTGATGTTTTACCTTGCCTGTTGTTTGACTTTGTCTGATGTTTGACTTTGTCTGATGTTTGACCTTGCCTGATGTTTGACTTTGTCTGATGTTTGACTTTGTCTGATGTTTGAACCCAGAACTTCATTTACAGGAGATTCAAAGTGCTATCAAGTGAAGTATGTCATCTGACATTTACTGATTTAATACATTACTCATGATCATAATAGACATTTTATACTCGCGCTGGACGCGAATAACAAGGAGCGGTTAGCGAACAAAAATCGTGGGGGTCTTCTCAACATTGCTGTGATCGATTAACAAACAACGTCGTCTGCCAAGCGCGGATCATAATGGGATGTCAGTGGTACATTGTATATTATACATCCCCTATAGTTTATTAAGGACAAATTGTAAGGCGTATACTGGAATCCCTCCGTCCTTCTGTCTGTTTGTCGGTCTGTCTGTGTATATTGCAAATATGTACAGCTGTAAGGGTGTACTGCATTAAGCTTGTCTTGTCCGTTCGTCTGTTTGTTCGTTGTTGATGCAACAATAGCAGGAGTTCCTTACAGTTTTCACAAATGCACAACCTCAATATACAGGAAGGAACGAAATTGCACTGTGGAACTTGACTAACCACTGATGTATGAGGATGGTTATTGTAAGCTCAACACACATCAAATGTCATCAGGTTACAAATTGTACTTGCAACTTTTATTTTGTTAATAGATGTTTATAGCGTAAACAATATAATTATATGATCATTCAAAATTCACGTTTTATATACATTAGCACAGTTACCTAAAAAAAGGCGCTAAACTTTTGAAACTCAATCTAGTAGAACAATCTGGCTGTGTATGACGGCGTGACTGAGTGAGATGTTTTTGCAGATGACCATTATACGCTACACAAAGTGTGACGATATTGTTTTGATAAGATCCCCGGATATTTAGTTCGCTCTCCACGCCTCGCTATTCGCTTCCAGCGCGAGTATAAAATGTCTATTAGTGTGGAACACTGTAGTCATGTATGGAGCATTAAAGGACTGCTAATTGAGACATAATGAGGGTAACACTGTAGTCATGTATGGAGCGTTAAAGGACTGTTAATTGAGACATAATGAGGGTAACACTGTAGTCATGTATGGAGCATTAAAGGACTGCTAATTGAGACATAATGAGGGTAACAATGTAGTCATGTATGGAGCATTAAAGGACTGCTAATTGAGACATAATGAGGGTAACACTGTAGTCATGTATGGAGCATTAAAGGACTGCTAATTGAGACATAATGAGGGTAACACTGTAGTCATGTATGGAGCATTAAAGGACTGCTAATAGAGACATAATGAGGGTAACACTGTAGTCATGTATGGAGCATTAAAGGACTGTTAATTGAGACATAATGAGGGTAACACTGTAGTCATGTATGGAGCATTAAAGGACTGTTTATTAAGACATAATGAGGGTAACACTGTAGTCATGTATGGAGCATTAAAGGGGACTGTTAATTGAGACATAATGAGGGTAACACTGTAGTCATGTATGGAGCATTAAAGGACTGTTAATTGAGACATAATGAGGGAACACTGTAGTCTTGTATGGAGCATTAAAGGACTGTTAATTGAGACATAATGAGGGTAACACTGTAGTCTTGTATGGAGCATTAAAGGACTGTTAATTGAGACATAATAAGGGTAACACTGTAGTCTTGTATGGAGCATTAAAGGACTGTTAATTGAGACATAATGAGGGTAACACTGTAGTCTTGTATGGAGCATTAAAGGACTGTTAATTGAGACATAATAAGGGTAACACTGTAGTCTTGTATGGAGCATTAAAGGACTGTTAATTGAGACATAATAAGGGTAACACTGTAGTCTTGTATGGAGCATTAAAGGACTGTTAATTGGGACATAATGAGGGTAACACTTACACTATATAAATTATCAATTATCTATATAGCCATGATAGCTAAGGTAATAAACCATTTCCCAAGATAAATATATTTCTATTTTAGAGCATCTATGTAATGGACAGCAATGTTCCACAGGGTATCTGACCGTAAACAGTGGACATAAAAAGTTGTTCTCGTTAATTAAATATTTATTGATTTCTACCAAGGCAGTATGTTATACACATACATACATAAAAGACATTATAAAGTGAATTACTGTAAAATCATTATTTTTGAAGGAGTTGAAATTTATATACATGTACAGGTATATCTTTACATACATATATATATATATATATATATATATATATATATATATATATAGCTGAAACTGGGTCTATTAGCTTTTTATAGCTTAAATTAGGTAATTCAGATTTTTTGTAACTGAAACTAGGTCTTTCTGCCTTTAGACAGCTGAAACTTTGGCTTCTCGCGGTGAAGTTCATTTTCTTCAAGAACTGAAAATTCAGGACCAAATGCATGTAATCAAGTAAGGTCAACTTTTGTTGGCTAAATTTTTGTCATCACCAAAACACATTCTAAGGTTTTTCACTGTGAAATTAACAATTAAAACCTGGGCAGGGAAAAACAGCTGACCACGCACTAAGGACTGTCTCAGTTGAATGCAAACGTTACATAATGCTGATACATGTTGCCTGGTGCACAGTATTTGGGCAAATTGTGTTAGCATCAAGGTCAAAAAATAAAGTTTAATATTTTTATGTCAAATCAAGTGTTTTACATGAGTACATGTATCCATTTTATTGGTTAATTTAAAAAAAGTCATTATCGTTAATAGTTTTTGTGAAATTTAGCATTTTGTACGGCTGATCAGCTTAGGGGACGGATGTTACATAGAAATACAAATCTGCAAATATTTTTTTAATAAACATGTTTGTTTCATAATTAAACCATATAAATTATTTTCTGGACACCAACTTTTAAGCAATTACAAAAAAATTCCTGCAGATTTAGATTTTTATGAGTTTTATCATCATGTCAATCCAATTTGAGTTATGTTTTTTTATATTTTTTTAAAATATTTGTCTGTTGTTAACTTGTGCACAAATTCTAGGAAACATAAACCTAAATATGATAAATAATTGAATACATAGTATTAAAGTTATACATGTTTACTCAATAATTTGTCCATTGAAACAAAGTATGATCTATAAATATGATCCTGAAAATAGGGGACGGACGTTACATTTAAAGGGGACGGACGTTACGCACAAACATAATGTCTTGTTCTCTTCTTTTTTCAGCACATAATAACAGATTATATATTTGATACACATTGTTTAGATAAAATAAATATGTCAAAAACATTTTTTATGCAAAACATGTTATTTATGATTTTAGATTCCGGAGTTAGTTCAACTCATATAAATGTGCAATAACCAATTATTATAAAAAGTAATTTTATGTAAAAGGCATTTAATATAATATTGTGAGTGATACAGGAATGTTCCACTTATAAGATCAATGATTTAATATTTATAACTAATTTATTTGAAATAGTGAGAGGAACATCAGACTCAGATATTAAATAAAAGTTGAAGAAATTATTTCACTTAAGATTGATCATTCTTATTTAGTATTAGTGAAACATTTCCCGATAAACACAGTGTTTTTCTAGAGCATTCATGGTTGCAATACCATATTTAAAAGCAGCTTAATTGCTTATTATGTGATCAGTATGTCTATAGTATACAATACTTTAATATTTTCAAATCAAACAATATTGAGCTCCTCCCATAATGCACAGAGCAATACTGTCTAAGAGACTAATAGCCCCACCCACAGTTTAACTACAGTGTGAAATTATCTTTACAGTTTTAAAATTACTCCTCCCAATTAGGTAATATTGCATAATCCTTGCTGAAATCCTTACAGGGATCTATGTTTTTACAAGAAATTGGTTATCAATTATTGAAGCTGCAGGAGGCAGGAAAGACCATAAAACTCCTAAGACTTGAAAGGGTTGTATATTGGTATATTGTTAATTACTGGTTTTGGGGACAGTAGCTGCACAATTAGGGGTCATGTAACTTGGTGACAGCTGTCTGTGTTTTTACAGGGAATTATATTGATTATGAACTTACTGAAGCTGCAGGGGGCAGGAAATAGATCATAAAACTCCTTAGACTTGAAAAGGGTTGTATATTAGTTTATTGCTAATTACTGGTTTTAGAGACAGTAGCTGCATAATTAGGGGTCATTTAGTTAAATTAAAATCTTGCATCAACTAAAAAATGCTTTAATTTGAAGTCAACTAAACAACATACTTATATTAGACATTCAGTGTCTTATTTAAATGAATTTCTAACAAACATTTAAAACTATCCCTTAGTTTTCATGTTAGTTAATAATGCTAAAAATATTTATGTATATAATATCATTTTAATAAAACCATTATTTATAAAATATTATATCAGTAATATGTGTATACAAGTCATATGGTTGCATTTTAATGAATTGTGTACTATTGCGGTGAATATTTATAAGTCTCTTATAATTCTGTATTAGAATGGTCACATAATAATGTTTATGTGATATATAAGGCAATTGTATTTTTGAATATATGTGAATGAGACTAAAATAAAGAAATAAAGTTCTGCTTGATATTTAGGGTGTGATGTGAAATAATGTTTTTGTATTAAACTTCTTAAAAGTGTTGAAATATTACTGAAATTGATCTATTGTATGCATCTATCTGAAATAATGACTGAAATCAAACTGGTGAGTATCTGACAGTACATTACTATCAGCTTTCAAAGTTTGTAACGTCCGTCCCCTTAAATTGTAACGTCCGTCCCCTCAGAATATTAATGTAATTTTAATCTTTCTAATATAAATTCCCATTTGGAAGTTTGCAGTTCCATTTTTCTAATAAGGCAGTATAATATAAGAGAATTAAAAAAATTGTAACTTGATTTATAGCAACTATTTTTATAATTAAATGAGAAAAAAGTGAAATAAAAATTGAAAAAATCTAAAACCTGTATAAATAACCATTACATTTGTGAAAAATAATTCTTACTATCACTAAATTTTAAAAGAAACTAATACTTTGCATGATTTTGACATAAACTTTCATTTAAAATCAAAATTAATCATAATACAGTGATTTTAAGTAACCATGTCTAATAGGGGACGGACGTTACGGGGACGGACGTTACATCATTTTTTTTTCATCACTAAAAAAATGTCATTTGATTTAATAATATCAATTTTTTTTTGCTGTTTCTACAATAAGACTGATTATATGCATAAATTAATGCCAGTTAAAGATATTTATTTGTTGTTTTTTAGTAAATACAGAGGGGGGACGGACGTTACAGATTTCCTGTGACAAACAAATTTTGAACCACAAAATTTGTAATTTCAAAATTACTGTTCTTTTGATTTACCAGAAGTTTTTTTTATTGAAATCAATGATTATTTCCAGATAAAAATATGAAACAAATCTTGCTATAAACTCTTTAATTATTTTTTCCCCAACATTTTAATAAATAAAGTACTCTCTCAAAATGGACCTGTGTACACGAGTACCTTTTTACTTAAAATGATGTAGAACAATAATAAATTTACCAAAATCTATGGTTTATACCTCATTGGAAAGAGAATGAATTTGTCTGTGCAGGGAAGTTAATATAAAGTGTACATTTGGAAATATTCAAAACACAGTTCATGTTGTTTAAAGGGTAAAAATGTGATGCTAACGCATTACATGCAAAAATGGCCATTTTTCGCATGTTCTAGGGCCTGATAATAAATTCTGAAGATGTGACATTGAACGAAAACCATAGAAACATCTGTAATACCCTTTGATGCAATAAATACAGAAAATAGTTCGAAAAAAAAATAAAAGGGAAAAAAATTATGGCCTTGTACACCTGTTTTTCTGTAATTTGCCCAAATACTGTGCACCAGGCAATGTCAGAAAAAGAGAATTCGCTATACACTAATTAAGTGGCCAAAAAAGTTAAGGAGGAAGATTATACAAGGGGATTGCCCATTTTTTTCTCAAATTTAATAGGTACTGTTACATTAGGAACTCACAAATATTGGGTACCTAATCAAAGTAATAGCCTTGATTTGACAAACAATTATAATGTACTATGCATAGATAATATGCCATTGATCGAATGGAAAAATACCCAATACTTAATTTATTGAAAGGAATGTGTTTCTCTCAAGTCTGCAAAAATATTCATCTTTTACTCTTCTGAGTCAGACAAGAGTTACAAGACGATATTCATAATCAGTGAATTGCACAGAGACTGGTCCTTTTAGGGGCTTGTGAAATCACACAGTACAGATAGAAACAGGAAATAACTCTTAAGATTATGACAATATAAAGGTGCAGTCCTTTATCTGTGAACAAATACTAGAAATGTTTAAGGTATGAGTGAAAGATAAACAGGGTGATTAGGAAAGGTACCAATATCAAACAAATTGGGAAAATTCACAGCATTAATGTTGACCCAAATTGGGATGTTTAAATAAATTTAGTATTCTTAAACTAAAACTTTACCTTATTTTATACAAAAATTAACATAAAATGGCAAATATTTCCTTCATATAAATTATTGCAAACTTCAACTTTTAGCATGAAATACAACTTTGCACCAGATTGTGATTTTATTTCTTTGAAATTGGGCAGGTAACTTTTACAGGTACTGAACAAAGAAGGAAACAAATCGCTGATAAAGCCATCACAATACTAACCAGTACGTATTGGTTTCATACATACAAACAAATAAAAGAAATGTTGATCATATAAATGACAGATATTAAAAACAATTGCAATACTAACCAGTACTCCTTTGATCCATCCAAACTTTATTGAAGATGATTTAGTATCTTTCGGTTTTGAATCGTCCGGGTTTGTATCAGTCTCGGAGAGGAGTGGTTCACGATGACGATGTCTATCTATATCATCCTGAAACATGTAAATATAACAAATAAGTAAATAAGCACTACATTGGGTGGAACAGTGGCCAAGTGGTGGACGCTCTCTACCACCAAACTGGAGGTCCCTGGTTAGAACAAACACTATAATAAATGCTGTCTCCAAAATTAGCACTTGTCCGGTTGTCCGGGGCATTGGTAATTGTTGATTCTAGCAAGGAACTTCTGCAGTAATTATGCATAGAGTATGTAGGAAAACTTGATTCTAGCAAGGAACTTCTCCAGTAATTATGCATAGAGTATGTAGGAAAACTTGACTTGAGCAAGGAACTTCTCTGGTAACTATGCATAGAGTATATAGGATAACTATCAGTGTACTTTAAAATCCTAAATCTGCTCGCGACAACCAATCTGAAGGTCCCTGGTTCCAATCTGGGTCAGGGCACTCAGGGTATTTCAGAAACGCTTTACAGAATGCTTCCCATCCAACTAGAGATGAACTGGTTAGAAACCCGGAGGTAGTCTCACGTGTATCGGTGCTATACACGTACATTGCAGGCACAGTAAAGAACCAAGGAGTCTGTTCAGAAAGAGCTAGGGCAGCATGTCGAGATTCCTTGTATCACACAAACTTTCTGTCTCTTTCCCCAAAGCCGGAGGTCATTGGCCAATTTGGCAGTTATAAAAACGAATGGCCAAGCACTACGAAATCAATGTCTCAGTAAAATGAAAAAAAAACCTTAATAAATTTATACCCCTCCCTGGTCCCATCCATTGCGAATTATATTAAATTACTAGTAATACATTCAATGGTCATGCAGTCAGCACAAAATCAAGCAAATCATGAAACTCAAGCATAAACTTCCTGACACTTTAATTTATGATTAGTATATAGATGTATATTGAAACTAAAATACAGACGATCAACACTGCGGGTTAAACAATTAGCAAACTCTGTATTTCAGACATTTGACATGCAGAAATATAAGAGACTGTTTTTAATATTTCTATTTGGTTTTGAGATGAGAAAAATAAGTTATGCTAAATGAAATATTAGCTAATACATGCATGTAGTAAATTTGTGAACTTCACCAATATTTCGCCATGTTGCTGCTCACTTAGCCACTTATACAACTTACTTATATAATATAGGTTTGTGTGAACTACCAGTTACTTATGAGGCTGGCTGTAGGAAGTCATAAATAACTATATAATGATCATAGACCTAGCTATAATTTAGAAAATTCTTTAACCATTCTTAGAAAGCTTCTTAATCCAATCAATCCCGGAGAATGCAAACAAATCTGTAATTTCATTTCAAAAAACATGGTGACCAGATAACTACTAGGTGTTTTAGTGTTTCGATAATGCTTCATGTTGCACTAATGTTCACTAATGTTCTATATTACTTTGAATGTTTATTTCAATGTATATATTGTATTGTTATATATATGTATTATCCTATAGCATGAATTGTCTCGACAATACCCAGCTATGTATGGAAGACACCATTTCATGTGGTTTTCTGAATAAACATATTCTATTCTATTCTAGTGCACATGTACCTATGATTTTTGTAGTCTGTAAGTTTACCAATATTCTTGAACAACAAATCAGAATTTACATTACATTTTGTTTATGTTACCAGGTGTGTATACTATAGGGTTTAATGAGAGTGGTCCTCCTGGGGAGCATGGGTGGCAGGTTCAAGCACAGGTCTGTGAAAAGTCACCTAGCCCACCAATATATGCATACATGTAGTTAACTTTTCACCGACCTTCGGGTTGAATGCCTGGTCACCATAATACATACATGTACATATACCAAAGTCATTGAAATATGGGATACCGGGGTAGTATTGATATTTTAGCTCCTCCTAGCTTGGCACTTATCAATGCTTAAAGCATATTGAAATATTACATTGATAATAATTATAAGGGGAAATTGTAGGATTCAGGTCTTGGGATTTGGGCAGTTCCTGTTCTCGTTGAGTTGTGTTGGGCTTTGTGTCGTGTAATTGTGGTAAATGAATCATTTAGTGATGTTTTCATGTTTTCTGTGCTGGTTTGTTAAGTGCTGGTTGCCTTCCCTGTCCGACCTCCTAGTTTCTATTAGCATTAGAAAGTCTCAATACCACAAATAGTGTCGGTCAGATTCAGATGTAAACCCCCCCCCCCCCCCCCTCTAAATAACCCTGTCTTCATCTACCTTTGTCTTTGCAAAACAATTTATAATTGAGCTTCTTCAAAACATTTGTCAAAAAGTTGCCGTGACATGTTTTATTGTCTGAATGACTTGTGAATCATAATTATACATCATTACAGTAATCAAGGATTACGTCATAATAAAACATTATAACTCAACAATTACATCATAATAAAACATTATAACTGATATTTTATAGATGTATTGTCTTGTTTTATCTATATGACAGCAGATCAATATGTCGGATGACAAGTACGTGTTTATACATGTGTTCTTATTGACAGGCAGGGACTGATCTATGGTTGATAGATGACTGATGAGTGATGTCAGAGTTACCCTGGACGTGGATGGTCAATCAGTGAATTATCTGATGTCCAACGTTCATCTTATTATACTTTCTATAGACTATTATTTTATTATAAAAATCATATACCGGAATGTATAATATTTTCTTATATAAGGCCAAAAATAAAATGTTGGTTTCCCCTCCCCACCCTGAATAATTAGGGTTGAGTTAAAGTAGGTAGGTAAAAAAATTTTTTTTGTAAATTGTCAATAATTTTTGTTGTTGAACACTCGCACCTGACTTCTTTTTATAAAATAATATTTTTCAGAAGGGTAAAAAAAATATATCGGGTAGGCACTTAATGCTCGGGTAGGTAGGGGAAGGGGAAACAAACAGCATTTTGTTATTTTTGGCCTAAAATGAAGACATAGATGTGATTGACACCCTGTATATGTATACCAACTTATTACAAAGTGGTTAGCAAATAGTATACAAACTACAATAGATATATAACTACTGGTATTTCAGATATTTTCATGCCTCAGGCCATTTATTTCATAATTAGTTCATTATTCAACGTTTGGCAAAATAATCCCTTAAAAGCAAATAAAGTTCAGCCAGTATGTACATGTATGGCCATTGTAATCTTTACACTACATACTATCTATTAGTTCTTAATTAAATCAGGGGTTCCATTAGCTTCTGAATCTGAACAGTCAGTTTGATACTTTTGCCTAAATTTTATCATTCTATAGGCAAAATACTCATGATTTTAAGAGAAAATGACCTTTCAAACCAAATCTCAAATCTTGAGGGTCAAAATGTGGCTTTTTGGAAATTACAAGGGTAAAAACCCCTACTTCCGAGACAAATGGAAACCCTGTTAAATATACTGGTAATGAGCTGGGGTTGTCATGAAGATTCTAAAAACTAGATTAATAAGCATTGAATCAGACCTAGATTTCCCAGACATGATCATTCATTACTGAAAATAGAATATTTCCACACATAATGAAGCCATGAGACCTCAAGCAATAGGACAATAATACACTGGCCAGCTTCACAGGATCAGTGAGCTTACTGCTTACAAAACAGAAGATTCACAAAACTCATATAATACAGGAGAAACTCAATTACAATGAATACTGTGTTGAATACAATAGATTACTTAATTTTATCTGAGTCCAATTATATATGTAGACAGACTGCATCAGCTATCATATATACATTGTACTTAAATAGATTCTGGTTAGAAATTCTGGTGGAATCTGATTTTATAATCTGAGTTTTTAAATGATTGACTGTCACCGTGATCTGGGAACCAGTGGTCATCGACTGTCACCGTGACCTGGGAACAAGCGGTGATCGACTGTCACCGTGATCAGGGAACTGGCGGTCATAGACTGTCACCGTGACCAGGGAACCGGCGGTCATCGACTGTCACCGTGACCTGGGAACAAGCGGTCATCGACTGTCACCGTGACCAGGGAACCGGCGGTCATCGACTGTCACCGTGACCTGGGAACAAGTGGTCATCTACTGTCACCTTGACCAGGAAACCAGCAGTCATCGACTGTCACCGTGACCAGGGAACCGGCGGTCATCGACTGTCACCGTGACCTGGGAACAAGTGGTCATCTACTGTCACCTTGACCAGGAAACCAGCAGACATCGACTGTCACCGTGACCAGGGAACCGGCGGTCATCGACTGTCACCGTGACCAGGGAACCGGCGGTCATCGACTGTCACCGTGACCAGGGAACCGGCGGTCAAACTCATCGACTGTCACCGTGACCTGGGAACAAGCGGTGATCGCCTGCAATGTGACCTTGGAACAAGCGGTGATCGACTATCACTGTGACCTGGGAACTAGCAGTGATCGACTGTCACCGTGACCAGAAAACCAGCGGTGATCGACTGTCACCTTGACCAGGAATCCAGCGGTGATCGTCTGTCACCTTGACCAGGAAACGAGCGGTGATCGACTGTCACCTTGACCAGGAAACCGGCGGTGTTCGACTATTACTATGACCAGGAAACCGGCGGTGATCAACTGTGACCTGGGAACCAGCGGTGATCGACTGTCACTGTGACCTGGGAACCAGCGATGATCGACTGTCACCGTGACCAGGGAACCAGTGGTGATTGACTGTCACCTTGACCTGGGAACCAGCGGTGCTCGACTGTCACTATGACCAGGGAACCGGCGGTGATCGACTATCACTATGACCAGGAAACTGGCGGTGATCGACTGTCACCTTGACCAGGGAACCAGCGGTGATTGTCTGTCACTATGACCTGGGAACCAGCGGTGATGGACTGTCACTATGACCAGGGAATGAGCAATTTGAACAGGCAGACATTCTAAAGCAATGATGAGATTTTGCTCATACATGATCCGTATATTATTGATCAGAAAAAAGATCATATATATGAGAGAAAGTGACAATAATTGTAAGCAGATATAGGAAGCGCGACGCCATGCCAATCCCTGTGTACAAACAGTTCAAGCATCATGTTATCAATTATAAATAATACAAGACTATCACATTATTTGGATGTTCTGAATGAAGCCACTAGCTACACGTAGCTATAGCTGGCACCACCACATGTATGACATGTATCGTATAAATTTGAATGTTATGTGTCACAGTTAATGGTCTAATTCAATAACCCATAATGCAACGAAACACAGGTACATTTTTGTAATTTCTAACTAGGATACTTTTAAGATCCTGATCTAGTATGTTATAGTGTAGTGACTGTGTACTGCCCACGCATTGTTCAAGTTTGACTGTCAAATAGGAAGTAGAATAATTAAGGCAATTTGAAAGTGATTTACTCGTATACTGTTACATATGGATCTAAACAAACCGTCTGTTTGAATTATAGTTTATACATTTTGAAACTTTTTGTAGTTCAAGTTGATTATATTATTGTGTGTCTGAAATTAACAATTATCATTATCATTATCGGATCAATGTTGACAAAGCGACTAAAAAATCAATGGATCCCTGCGATCAAAGCTGACTTTCGACACTATACATAGTTTCAGAATGCAGCCTTGACATTGCCAACGATTGGTCAATATCGCGACTGTACTCAGTATCAACCAATCAAAAGCTAAACTGAACTTGATCCACCAAAGTCCACACTCTCTTATTATTAATTATTCAATAATAATCTATTCTATTCTAAGATTCAGAGCTGACTTACAGACTACAGTATTGAAACATATTGAATGTTATTGAACAGTTGTTGAGTTGAAGATCAGTTCAATTTCAATGTGGATACTTGTCAAAATCCGCAAGCAGACATTTACTAACGAGCGTGAATATATACATGCGAGTAGTGTGAATCGTTTCCGTAGAAAACTCATGAAACTTTATTAAAATTAAAACAGAAACTCTTTTAGATTTGTAATAAATAATAAATACACACCTTTTCTTCGTGAAGTTCTGCGAGTGTTGGTCTGGTTTTCAGTGGAAGAGTAGCGGACAATAAGTTCCTGTAATGGTCCACATGTGGAATAGCTTCGGTTGTGTTTTTTCCAAAAGTTTTAAGATGAGTTCCATAAGCTGTTATGCTGTTTTGGTTATTTCCATATGTATCGTTAGGTAACGAGAATGTTATAGAGTTAGAATCCGCGCCACTGATAGATCCTCGAACTGATCCATTCGTGAATGCAGCCTCTGAATCTTCCATCTCCGGTTCCACCACATCTTTTTCTTCCACAAATTCAACTTTAGCAACCTGAAACCGATGGTTAGATGGAACTTTCTCCATTTTCTTGACCGGTACATCCATTTTGACTGATCCTCAGTCGAACACCTTTCACGCTGGAAAAGTAAACACGTTTTAACCAGACATCGTTACTTTTGCCTCCATTGTAAACAACATACGGTTATGCGCGCGAAGGGCCTACACTTTTCCACTTTTCATTGATTTCTCAACCCTGGATGTGCATAAATAAAACACATACAATTACGCGCCATAAGTTATTGTCACACGTGTGTACCCAGTGATCATTATTATTAACTTTTATTCCTCCATTTTCTGAAGAGTTATAATACAATCAATTATACATCAATATACAAGATTGCACAATACAACACTGAGTGGCAAATATAATGGCATAGTAGACAATAATACATGGAATCACTTCTAAATAAGATTACACAACCATACACGCAGACATGCACGCACACATGCATGTACATCACGTACAGTCGCTCACCTTAACACATTCATACACATTCATATATACACCCATCCACGCATACACCCTACCATCTACACACGCACGCACGTACATCTAACACATTCATGCACATTCATATATTCCCCCATCCACGCATACATCCTAACACCTACACACGTACGCACGTACACCTAAACCCACCATGAATGACACACATTATATACATCGACACACGTATGCATTCATACACGTACACACAACCAAACACACACGTACATCACCTCCTGTATGTTCATATCTGTATGCAACTTCCACCATCAGAAGATTACCTAGGCGACGAAACGAAATAGCTAGATAATCAAGGATGGAAGTTGCTAGTTCATGTATGTAATAACAATACAGTACAACCTCTCTAGAGCAACACCCTATTAAAAGCACAACTTCTGACTATTGGAAAAAAAAAATCAGCAAATGGTCGCTGAAATTTTAAAATGAAGTGATTATGTCGCTTAAGATAGAATGATACTCTACGGAGGGCCACTATGGAGAGATTGCACTGTACTTAACTCTTGCCTATAAGTGTAAATAATTACTGATGCTATTTATCTTTACACGAAACACATAAGTATATAATATACAACTGTCACATACAGTGTGCATAAAAGCATACACATCACACAAAAAGTATGTTTAACAAATTTCACGAACATACGCATTACAACCACAAGTTGTTCAGTAGGTATAATAATCATGTGTATAAACAATCGATCGATACATGTGCCTACCGTGTCATTGATTTCGATCACTATAATAGTTTTGCTAACAGTGACGCTAACGGGAACCATTTAAAGGTATCTCCATCAATAACACTGGCTAGCCTTAACAAATGCTCGGTCTGTTCAGACGGTGACAGAACAGTAAACTCCCTATATGCATTATACCCGAATTCACTAATGAGCATATCCCACACTTGCTCTCGAATTGTCGCATTTTTCTCGCAGAAAGTGATCAAGTGAACAATAATACTTTCAGTTGCACAATCGCACTTTTTGCATATGCATATAAACCTCTTTGAAACAAAGCGCACAATCAACGACATAATTTTTAGACAAACAGGGGATAGCTGGGGACTATGTCTAGATAACAACCACAATGCACACGGTTGGTCTCCTCTTAAAATTGGTTGAAGGAGTGGCGACTTAGTTATAACATTATTCATCATTTCAGTTCGCTGTTTTGATAAAACATTGTCACGGATAATAGTCTTCCATCTTGTTTTTGAAGGAAAAATCCCATTTGAAATATAGTTCGATAAATAATCAACTAAGCCATACTTCTGGAGTATCGTGTAGACGTCAGGAATGAATCCATTATGTTGATTGTCATAGTTGATGTAGTGAATAAGTCTATTGTTGAATATATGTTTAGCAATATAGACATTTGAAAGATTACATATTTGTCCAAGAAACTGCAATTTTTTATGTTCAATGAGGCTTTCCATCGATACCATATTCAGTGTACATAACGATAAATCGGTTGATGTTCCAGAACTAAATGACTGCATATATTTAATGCAGAATCTATGGGCACGCTCAATTTTGAGTAAGTCAGTAGCCGTCAGCGACGTCCAGAGTTCACATCCATAAAGGGCTTTTGGGATAACTATAGTATGGTAAATCTTTGCTGAAGTGCAAGGATTGAGACCCCGAGGGCTGATTCCGCTATTGACGATATTTAAATACGACCCTCTAAGTTTATGACACGAATCGTCGATCACTGAGCGTGTAGTCAGGAATGGATCACATATCACACCAAGATGAGTATAGTTTGTTGTTTCAGCAACACTACTAGCTCCTAGTCTAAATTCTCGATTCTGCACAGCCTTTGAATCATCATTAAAAACTATGACCGCGCACTTATTTGAATTATATTGGTAACGCCACTGTTTTGAGTATTTATCACACAATTCAAGCATGTCATTTAGTCCTTGTTTTGAGAATGACATAAGGACCATATCATCGGCGACTGTTGGTGAACTGAGCCTTGTGTCATATAGACAGAATCCGGCGCCTGAGTTTTCTAACATATTAATGAGTCCATTTATGTACAGGAGATATAGAATCGGCGAACTTCTCCCTCCTTGTCTGGTACCTTGACCAACACTAAACCACTGGGAATGTTTACCTTGATAACGCACACAACTTGACATATTTGAGTATAACGCATTAAATGCTAAGAACGTTGTGCAGTCAATATGAGTCTCTGTTAGTAGTTTGTACAGCATGCCTTCATGCCAAACAGTGTCAAACGCTTTTCTACCATCCATAAAACAGACATAAAGTTTTGAGTTGAATTCACGAGCGAAATATATCGATTCACGCAAAATGAATGACGTCATGAGGCAGGAGAGTCCGTCTTGAAATCCTCCCTGTTGTGGATTGATTGACGACATAATTTCGCTTTTTGATCGAGTTAATAAAACAGACTCATAGAGTTTCAACACAACTGAAGTTAAAGTAATAGCGCGGTAATTATCCGGCACATCTTTACGCTTATTGCCTCCTTTATGAAGAGTCACAATAACACCTCTCTTCAAGCTATCCGGAACATGTCCTTTACGCAGCATCCATGTGTAGATATTTGCTAGGACTGGAGATACAACATCTTTAGCATAAATCAAATGTTCATATTGAATAGAATCGATTCCACTAGCCTTTCCATTGGGGCAACATTCAATCGCACGTTTCACTACGTCGGGGTGTACACAGGCGGTTGAGTCAGGTTGAATGTCATGTAAATTTCTATCTAGTTCTTGACATATGTGTCGATGCCAGTTTTCATCACCATTGTCAAGATCTGAATTTGGTTTATATAGATCCCGGAAATACTTGCACCAGCCATCAGTTATACTATCGCGATCTCTCACTATATTACCATCAAAGTTCATACCAGCACTTATCATAGATACATTACGTTTCCTTCTATTCTTCACCATTGTCCAGAACTTACTAGAGTCAATCTCCACACTTCTATCAATTTCATGATTTAGATTGTTCAAATATACATTAACACATCGTCTATGCATACGGCGAAATTCACGTTTGGCTGTTTTATACATAACGTACGTTGGGTCGAAAGCATTACGTGGGCTGCCATGTCTGCACCATACTCCTCTTACATTAGTCATATATTTATGAGCAGCCGTTAAGTCGGAATTCCAGTACGGCTTCAGATGTTTCACAAACTTCTTATGAGGCAGCGTAGAATTCGCATGTGTAACAAGTTTATCACTGAACAATGAATATGCTCCATCAATACCAGCCGTATCTAAATCACAATGTATCAATCGCTGTAAGTCGTAATCTGATAATAACACTTCTTTATATTGTAACACTTGATCAGTACTGCATTTACCCCAGTTAACATACATAGCATTATCACAACCATACTGATTTGGTTCACATATTTTAAAATCACAAGTACAAACAACGGGTCTATGTCTGGACACATTTAGGCAATTGTCATCAAGAATTTCACAATATGCTATACAATCATACATTTCCACAGGCATACATATAAAATCAATCAATGAGTGAAAATTACCATCATAAGAGACATATGAGCTCTTGGCACCAACACACAGAGGTGTAGTATTTACTGGGACAATATTTGTGTCCGTACAGAATTTATGAAATAATACATCTCGTGTGCGTGTGCTTTTAGAGTCATACCTCGCATTAAAGTCACCTAAAATAATAACATCACCACTATGAGCGTAAGTATTCCACACATCATAAAGTTTATCAATATATCTCCTGAATTTGTCGATAGGGTGATTCACACAAGGTAGGTATATCTGAAATATATATACATAATGATTTGGTGCTAACTGAAACTGAATACCGACAATCCTATCATCAGGTAATTCCAATGGAACCACACAATTGTCAAATTTCCGGTGCCACATTAAAGCCACACCTCCTTTTCCGACCCGCCGTTTACCCGGAGAAGCAAGGTCTTCGTCACAAACAACATGCGATCGATAGTCTGAGATCAACGTGTCCATGAAGTGTACGTTCTGTGGGTACAGAAAGTGCTCTGATATACCACAAATGTCAATGTCATTCTTACACAATGTTTCACATAAATACGATGAACTGGAAATCAAACCAGTCGCATTCCAAGACATAAATTTGAGTTGCATGATAATGAAGAAAATACTTGTAATACTAATGTTAGCATTTGTCATATACATAATGTACTATCAGAAAGTATATTCAGATATATATAATGTATGTTAATATGTTTATGTATATATAAAACCATATGGGTTCGCACCAGAGTAAGCACGCGACCAGTCTGTATTGTCTTGATCTGTATGTAAAGATCTGTACCGATTTGTTTTGTCTATATTAGTATAGTTGTCCGATGATCTAGCTTGTCGAAATCTCGGCGGGTCATCACGTGATCTTCCGGACGGTTGACGTTGTCTTCTTCGCCACAACGCGTCACGTGATAGCCAAGGTTTACAAATTATACCATGCGGCCAAAATCCATATTGTAGAACATCGTCTGCTGAGGCGTTACCCTCCACATTTAACTGTATCACCACTCGATTGTGCGCATGTTTAGACGGAAAAATTCTTACCAGGGTTACATTGAGACCCTTGTCGCTCACATAATCATTGAGTTCATGTTCGGTCATTGAATGATCATATCCACCGACAAAGAACCGTTTTGTACGTAGTTTTTCCACTTTAGTGAATCCGTCTTCGTCATAAGGGTTGCGGCGCACTGTACACACCACTGGGATAGGACGCGCGTAAGAGTCATTCTGCTGCTTATCATATCCAGTTTGTCGACTAGTATCGTGAGATATCGGTGGACTTTCTCGGTCAGGACGAATGGGATCTGGACATGCAATTGCAGGCTCGGAAATAACCCTATGTGAATGTGATGCAGACTGATTTGAATCTGCTACGTCACAGGTGCTTGAGGTTGTTGGTACATCACATTTCTCGAACGATAGTGGTCCACAATTATAAACGAAGTTTTCCACTTTTGTGATACGAGTCTGTATGTCCACAATAACCGAGCGCACTGGTTCTAGTTGTGTTGAAACATCAGGAACTTGTAGATGAATGTGTCTCATTGTGTTACATATTGCATTAGAGCACATAATCAAATCACATTTAATAGAGTTAACAGTTTGAAATATACTTTTCATTTGATCGGCTCGTTGTTTTTCAACAGCGATCGAATTCTGCTTTATCTTTAAAACTTCAGATTGAATCTGTGACACAGTGTCCTTAAGCAGGTTGAATTCCAAAGTATTACCTGTAACAGGGGTATCACTACATGGCATACTTTTTGAATGTATGTGTTTTTGTGAACGCGTTACGACAGGTGTTTGGCAGTCTGTGGATACTTTGGGTTTACCACTACTAAGTAGCTCCTTCATGCTGGAATAATCTTCCCCCTCCATTATCGCTATCAGTTTGTATATGTCTGTTGCCAGCTTCACCGGAAGAGTGTCACCTTTTCGTCCAGCAACCCTGCGCTTTAACTCCGCCTGGAGACCAAACGGAAAGTCATCATAAGCCTTCACAGCTTCGAAAAACATCACTCGTGTCGCCTCTATATCGGGCAAAGACGACGAATATTCCCTAAGCAGACGACTTATAAACATACCCTCGGGGTAATCCCTGTACCACGTCACATGTCTATGGTATTCGCTTAAAAATGTCCCATCGTTCACTAATCGGGACGAATCTTTACACTGTACCGACTCTGCCGAGACACTACGACTTAACGGCACCTTTACCTCCGTGTTCTCGTCCAATTGCACAGGTTCATATTCTGTTATCACGGATTGATCCATGATCATCGCTCACCGATGTTAACGGGTGTTAATTCCTCTAAACTAAACGGAAGACCAGCGGCTCATCCAAGCGTGACGAACTGCGAGTTATGATAGGTGAGCGAAACTCACATTTCAAATTTTAATAGACAAATAATGACATCAAGTTCATAAATACTTCAATTCAGAAATTCACAAGTCATTATATGAAAGAATTAACCTTTATCGATCTTAATATCCAAACATTTTTATCCGCAAATCCTTTATATTCACTATAAAACACAAAATATTCACAGCGAAAAAATTGTCAACCATATCTAAGATTTTATCTTGTTTGTTGATGTAAATGTATTATTGCATGAGTAATAAATATTGTATTGTAAAACCGCGCAACAACAGCGGAAGCGAAGGCAATAAAATGTGCCCCCTGTTGTTTATCCAGGCCCTAATTACACCCAATGTGAATCAGTTAGACGCTTTCCCAGATTATTTTATAGCGTCTGAAAGATCATGATTTAAGAGAGTCATTGATCTATGTTACTAAAACGTGTGAACTAATCTATTTAAAAATAGTGACCCGAACTATCAAAATTTTCTTGTTGATAGATTTATTACTGAAAATGACATTTTGAAACAGTGCAAGTTTAAAAATTTCATGTGAGATTTAAAAAAAACAAAAGAAAAACGAGTTTAATTCAAAACATTTTTTTGGGGGGGGGGGCACATTTTTTTTTTTAATTTCCATGTGTCTAGCATTGAATTTTAATGTTTTAAAGACGTTATAGTGCATAAAATTTCATGATTTTTATTAAAAGTTAAAGTTTACTAAAAGGTCTATCTGAACCAGTGGAAACTTTTAGATATAGATCTAATATTGTTTATTTCATGGGCTATGTATTTCGATTTGTAGCAGTTAATTTCAATAATTTAACGTCTAAATATAAAATTTAAAGTTCTTACTTGATAAAATCTTCAATGGGATAAACATACATGTATATTTAAATAATTGCTTAAAAAATGAACGTTGTCTGATTATGTAGCGAACAGTGAATTTTAATAATGTGACGCCTGATTTGTAAATTTTAGGTAATTGAAAGAAACTACTTTTAATTTTTTTTGGTCATATTTTATGTTGATGTAGCAGTACAATTTTGATACCTTTACTTCTGATTTTAAAAGCTTAAAGTGCTGGAAATTGCATGATTATAATTCGCAAAGTGAAAAAATTTTCTGCCCCCCCCCCCGCAGTCAAACATTTCTGGAGCCGGGCCTGCTTTAGAATATAAATCTATACGGAATGGTGCTTTTTTAAAACAAGAGATATTATTATATAGATCTATATAAATATACCAATATTAATAATTCTTGAACAGCTCCTGTTAAAATGGACCCATTTGTGTCCCAAGTTTGAGCAGCCAGGGACACTTTGCAGGTGTTCTTTAGTATTAAATGTATAAGTTTTATTTGGTCTTGGCCCGCATCCTTGTGGGGGTTAAATTTTTGAGTAGTTTCTCAATACCCTTTACTGAGATGTCAATATATGGGATTGGAAGAGCTGTATCAAAAGTATCCAAAACGAACTTTACATTGACATACTATAGACACGGATATACACTCTAATGTATTTCCGTGCTATAGAGCTTGCATGATGTCCCTTAGTCCTAAATAGTATTTGATTCGATCATTCCATATATCATATAAAATGACGACGTCAATAAAAGAGCATGCCGTGATGGTTTAGTTATGGTCTCCAGAAGTATAGATACACTTAACTTAATGAACTTTATTTAAAATTATCTTGAATAGTTTTGACAATAATATAATTGTCATTTACATAATTAATAGATAAGAATATTTTATTACACACCCTTTTATTTCAAAACAATGCACTTTAGTACTCGTACCAAATTATTAATAAGCATTTATTAGCTTAGTATTCAGTATACATACTTATGTACCACTTTCTTAAGCGACCGTTTTTCTCCGGCCCCGAGGGTGGTCTGTTAATACATGTTCTACTGTATCTTGAAAACTAGAGTCTATCTAATTCCGTTTATAATCGTTTAATTTATGACACTGCATGAAATTTATAAATTGTATCGTAGAAGTGAAATAGTTGTGGCCACACACTGTAGTTTTTACTTATTTATAAGACAGAACGATGTAATTTTTCGAAGAAAAAGAAAAAAGATGTGTAAATTTATTTTTCAACTATTCTAAACGTCACGTTTTTGGTACGTCAGGGTAATAAAATGTGCATAAATTAGATTAGATTTATGTCAAACAAACGACAACTTACATGAGATGTAACGTTATTCACGTGAAGACGTTCTCTCTCATTTATATGAAACTTCATGCATTAATTATAAAAGATGCGCGTATTTAACGTAATAATGTTTGATTATGCATGCTGCGTAGTTATGTGAAATTATTATTCTGATTTATTACAAAATTACTGTTACGCATTATTCATAAATTCGTCACTGTATTTTACGTACGAAGCCAAACTAATAACGTTATTACGTAATTAAAATGCTGACCCACTATAAATTTGTCTGACGTGACTATAATTACTGATTACCTTGGTTAAAATACAAATCTACCATGATTTTGAGAATTTGTAAAATTATTGAAATTGTAAATCAATAGTAGACTCTATGTTTGTGACTGCTTAAACTTGTGTGTGTTTTGTATTATACACGACATATATGGGATATTTTTAAGCATTTAGTTATATACATGTATAACGTTTTAGACAAGGCGATATGTACAGTTACTTACCTAATTACGTTTGCTGCTCAAAGTGATTTTGAAAGTATTGGTCATTTTGACAATTTTGATTCACTCACAGGTAAAAGTATCATTGATGAAGATTGTTTTACAGATGTATTTTAGATTTATAAATTATAAATGTGTTTACTTGGCGATGGACTTAATTGTTAATAACTAATATATAATTGGACTTGACTTGACTTGGTAAGATCAAACATTCTTTTTATACTGTGCAGTCAAAATCCAAACAGTGTATGATATATCACGACCTGTCACCAATTGGAGAAACACTCATTCTTTATTTTTAGATGAGATTTCTAATTGAGATGCATCGATATATCAAGGATAGTACTTATTACTGAACATTATGACATTTGTTGTTATGCAATATAACGTGTTATATATATTATAACAATACAAATAGTTTATGGCGAGTATGAAATCGCCGCTTATATAGATTCTATAGATACGGAGATGGCCCACAACGTTTTTATGCCGAATCTAACCAATCTTTACACGAAAAGATTTCTACAGAAAATATACTTGAAACAGGTGAGTTCTGGTGTAGTATACTTATGATCGTATGGACAAGCGTTATAATAATCATATTGTTCAAACGACAAAACCTACTTTGGCAAATTTAAGACGGATTAGTCAGTAAACAATTTTAAAACATACAATTCTACACGAACGTCACGTAACGTGAGAATATCTACAGAGTGTACGTCAGTCTATCTACGTTTGATGTTTTATGTGTCGTAAACTAAAATATACGTAAATTGTCAGTATACATTTAGGAAGTAGGATTTATTTTATGGTCGAATTTTCAATTACATACATGTATACTTGTAAACTACACAAAACAATAACGCCACTCCTCCTGTGCCACTCCCTGTAACAGGACTGGTGTATGTTGTTTCACGAGAGTCGACGAATACAGACAGCTAGACTATGTTGTGGATTTCAAGGAGTTATTCCAAGTACCCAAGTCATGTACCTCGACGCTGATAGGGACGGTGAATTTGGTATTTATTTGAACTTGTGTGTACAATTTTCTGTCCAAAATCACCTCAATTGTTTAGTGATCGAAGTATTGATTGCAATATCACAGGTGGTATGTATGGACGTATAAGTATACATGTGTGTTCAGATGTCCGTTGGCCGGAGTTATAAGCGACCTAGCGCAGTATGATATATACGCTAGTATTAATACATATTTATTAGGAAATCGTGACAATTTCTGGGGGCTAGTAGTCCGGTCATCGCTTTCCACAAAACATAAACTGATATACATGTATCATTTATTCCAAGAGAATAATTTATTGTTTAGCAGAACAGAACAGAACAGAACATATCTTTATTATCTCAAATCGTATAAACGACACATGAGTATACAGAATACAATACAACATAATAAACATGACCCAGTTATGGTGAACGTGTTATAACGGACATCCTAACATAATGTTAACAATATATATAGCGCCAAACTATGACAGATACATAAACTTTCAAAACTAAACATTTTACTTTAATGATGTTAATTGGTGTATGTAATTTCATCAATAAAAAGACGATATTGCAGTTTATATAATCGAGTATTATGTTAACAGTATTATGTACTTACTAGGACTTATTAATTGCGATTTTCATACCATAATAAAGAGTGGCGGCGAATCATTATTAAAAATTAGGCAAGACATTTCACGTCTCGCGAAGTTGTTATACAAGGGAAGCAATCCTGACATAACCTTGGTATGATTACACCACCCGAGTTATTTCCCTTATAATACAAATAACTTGATATGAGTAGGTTATTTTACCATTATAAGTGTACATTTCCTATGGTTTACTTAACTTACTTAACCCTCTTCGTCCATTCTGAGACATATGGCCTCTACCACAGTTCACCAACAGACTCGGCTAGACGCCGCTTGTTTGTCCCCTCTCTAGGTCACCCCTATTTCCCGCAGCTCTGTATCCAGAATTCTTCACCATGTCATGACCGACCGAGTTCTCTTACAACTGGTGTGTGGTGCGGGATTGGTCCCTTTTCATAGTATGACTAACACATGGCACTTGTTGTCTAACTGATTTCGTCTTTGGTAAGATGTGGCCTTGAATCGAATCCGAAGCCGACGATCTACCATTATGATATCGAGACGGTTCAAAATGTCCACAATGACTTTATGAAAACCTTGTAATAAAACTAATGTTATGTCTTCAAAGTTACTTTATTTATTATCAGTATGCTCACCGTCAGCGCACACAGACGTCATTGGAACCTTTTGTAATTGTGCTTATTGGAACCTTTTGTAATTGTGCTCATTGGAACCTTTTGTAATTGTGCTCATTGGAACCTTTCAGTGAAATTGTGCTCATTGGAACCTTTCAGTGTAATTGTGCTCATTGGAACCTTTCAGTGTAATTGTGCTCATTGGAACCTTTTATAATAGTGATAATGGCATGAGGTTTATTTGATACTGTTCAATAAAATATACAGTGCAGATAACTGACAAATATATACAAAATGTACAACATGATCGACAGGTTTTAAAAGGTATCAGAGGATAATTTGTAGTGAGATTGAGCATTTTTTTTTTCAAAAGCATTTTATTCTTAAAATTGAAATGTGTTGGGTACAGTAAGCATCATATCATGATGCACTATATTTACCCTTGAAGTTAAACAAAAAATTAATATCAGTAAAGTGAATTTATTGAAGCATGACAGCACTTTCATTGCAAATCTTGCTCGTTCACAAACAAAGTCAATGCAACATTAAGAGTCAAAGTTTGTTATTGGCAACATAGTCAATAGTATAAGGAACAAACTCTTACAAAGAAATAATCATAAAACATATGTATGAACCTGAATCATGCAAAACTTTAATGACCTTGCAAACCGAAAGTAGAAATATGGCAATGTTTCTTGAATATCTCTTAAAGTATACATTTTACGTCAAAAACTAAATAAGAGTTTGTTCCCTGGAGTTATAATGTAAGCAAGATATGAGTTTTGGCTCGTGACATTTGCCAAGTTGTGTGTTAATGAACGAGTTGTTGGTGTTATGTTACAGCGATAGTATACATACAATACAAGTCTGTCTGCTTGAGCCCTTTTATTTTCCCAAACAATCTGAATTATTGTTTACCATACCCCTCCCACTTTTGTTCTCACTCCACATCCTTAATTGGGTCTTGTTTCTGAGTCAATATGTGCTCAGCACTTGGACTATAGGATTGTGTTTAATTAACTGACATAAATAATACCCTTTTGGCATTTTGAGGCTCCATCCATCTTTACAAATATTCTTTTTGATAACCGTGACACCATTACGCTTAATTACATTATTTGAGAGAATTACAGGGCAACCAATTATAATATTTTATGCTGTGATAAAATGTAGATTATAGTGTACTTGTAAATTGTGTTCGGATCATCGGCTAATTATTGTCTATGAAACGTTCACTGACGTCGGTGCACGAGAAAAGTTTAAACTAAATTTGGTTGTTGTGTTTTAAAGACCCTGGGTGTATTCCTGTAGAGCAATATGAAAAATAATGGAGAATCCGGGTATCTATCCCGGTACCTCTCACATGCTAAGCGAGTGCTCTACCACTTGAGCTAATTCCCCGGTGTACACATTAAAAGTTCAGAAATTGTAATCAATGATAAACAGGCAGACACTGTATACAGTTAAACTTAAGGGGACGGAGTGAGAACAAAGTGGGAGGGGTGGTGAACAATAATTTTGATTTTTTAAGTAAATCAAAGGGCTTAAGAAAACAAGACTTGTATTGTACGTATGCTATCACTGTAACATTACACCTACAATCTAAGCACTGAGAGTGCTGTTGGGAGGCGATCTGGTTGCTGCTATTACAGCTCAAATCGACTTTACACGTGTATTGTTCATTTTCTTACTGATCATCTTGTCTTGAATGTCAAAATAAGCCTATATGACAATATAGGCATGCTGGATATCTAAATAATTGTAAAAAGGGGCATATTAATTTAGTTGGAATACATGTATTGAATGCGTATATCAAAAGTGGCTCTAAATAATAATACGCGCCTATTTATCAGATTCTTCAGTACCGTCTTGTAATCACTTCACTCACAGCGTGAGACAGTCTATAGAATCTGGGTCAGTGTCACACCATATGATTAGAAAACAGCACTTTGCAGACGATATACAATTCATTGATAAAACAATCACGTGACCCTGGTCTGGAGCTTGGTGTTACATTCCTATATTCTAAAAATAGCTACACCTGGAACCTCAAATGCAAATTTTAAAAATAGCTATACAGCCGGGACATTTGATGAACACGATATTTTCATAATACGAAACAAGTTCGATATCGCTCCGGCGGAGTGGTTATCTGCAACAGTTTGACAATAATTAGAACAATATTTGAATAAACAAATGTTGCTGGTCTTATTAAATCAGTTTAAAAATTTGGAGAAACATATGTAGCAGTATTCGAAATGTTGGCAGGTTCTGGAACTACACTTAGAGGCACTTATAACTGTGCAGTTTTCAATTCCTAATAACTTTTTTGTTTGTAAATATTTTTGAACGAAATTCTGTGTATTTGGTTGTCAGTGAACACGCAACGTAATGCAATAGTTAAATCTTACGGTTCAATGAATATTGTCCATTGAACTGTAAAAATAATAATTTAACGAATTGCACAAGAAAATGGTGAAACAGCGAAAAATTAAATTACATGTGGTCATTTCCATTAAATTCATGACCCGTTAGTCTAAAAAAACACAAAAGAGCATGTATTTCTAAATTGACGCCGTGACGTCGTGTTTATCAACACGGGTGTCTCAATGTTGCACTAAGTTACCGTTTGAAAATAATTATTTTTGGCGTTCCCATAAGTAAAAGTATGCGTTATGCAATCATTAATCACCCCACAGGTTTTGAGCCATAATCTACCTGTCCATATGTCCGTCCATTGTTAAAATTTGTCATTTTTTTGCAATGACTGGTCGGATTTCAACATATGTGGATATCAGCGGTATGGAATCATTCGATTAACTGTCACTGATATTGCCCATCATAAATAAGGTCAATGTGACAACATTGCAAAGCCTAGAAGCTCAGGAGGATACGTTCTTAGCTGTTGGAAAACTGCGTTTTAAGCCGGAGCAGATTTTGTGACCTCGCAATTTTACGCAACGCTGAGTTATGTGCTGGCGTTTCCTAAATAGTGTGTGTAATGCAATGAAATATACTTAAACATTATCACACACATTTTAGCTACAAAGTATACCAACTATATACTGAGATAGTGAGATGTGTGTTAGTGCACAGTTATAAGTGCCTCCTAGTGTACTTCAGTGCGGATTCACATTGTTTACCCCAAAGGCGTTCAGTTTGCATTAAGAAATTGGCAATGATACATTTGAGAGGCTAACGCCTCCCAAATAGGGCCACCCTTTTTAAAATAGTTCGTTTCAAAGAATGTGAGTGCCTTTCAGTATTCGTTCACAGACACACAAACAGGCAAATGTCACGAGCCAAAATGCATTCCATGCTTACATTATAACCCCAGGGAACAAGCTCGTCCTTAGTTTTTGACTGAAAAATGCTCCCTTTAAAAGATATTCAAGAAACATTGTCATTTTTTTACTTTCGGTTTGCAAGGTCATTAAAGTTTTGCATGATACAAGTTCATAAATATGTTTATATATTTAATATATATATATTTTGAAAAAAATATGCTCAATCTCACTATAGATTATTTACGTTTACTTAAAAAAGTTCTCGGTCGGTGCAGCTTTTAATGTTTTCTGTGCTCGGCTGGTAAAGTTGAGTGCTGCCTTCCCTGTCTGACTTAATATAATATTTTTGTAATAAAAACGTGTTCATGACCGATATTTATACCTGTTAACTCCAAAACAATGTTTGGCCAGTGTGGGGTCGAACCTACGACTTTCGCGTTATTAGCATGACGCTCTAACCAACTGAGCTAACCGGCCAGTGTCAGTGAAGCAATACCACGTGACTTTAACATCACTAAAGGCTACAAATCCAAGACAAAATATGTCAACATTGGAAAACAAAAATAGCCGTAAGTACCGGTATATTAATTTTAATACCGATTTCTATGAAACATACGCCAATCTAAGGGAAAATGTGTAAGCTTTCAAGGAAACGTAGGATCCCTATCACCAGTTGGGCCGTTTTGTCCAGCATCCTGTGAAACCTAGGAAAACATACGTCTTGAAACTGTAGTCCGACACTCCATAGGTTTCACAGGGTGTTGGAAAAAAAAACTGCCAAGCTGCTGAGAAAAGTAGAACTAAGTCTTGACATAATGTGCAAGAAATTCACCCAAACTAAAGAGATTAAATCTTTACAAAGAATGTACATTTGCCTCGTGAATAGACATTGTGACATATAAAGTAGAACTGTACGTGACGTGCATGTTGAAGATAATGCTTCGTGTATCAATCTTGTCGACATTCCTCACAAAATAAATTAATCTTACAATGGATTCATGATTGAATGTGGTTCAAAAACCGTACAACATTTTTCTCCAAATTAGCCTACGGAGACAAACGGAAAAGGCTGAGCTTTAACGATTGTGCTTCATCACAGTACCAGAATTGACAATGGAAGGGTTTCATTTGACTCGGGGATAGGGGTTACTTAATTACCCTTGTAATTTCTAAAAGCCACATTTTGACCCTCAGGATTTTTGTTTGAAAGATAATTTTCTTTAAAATCGTGGATATTTTTCCTATAAAATGGTGAAATTTAATCAAAATGACCCTACAAATTCAGAAACTAGTGGACTGTATTTATATATAAATGTTGCCTAATAGCACTGATAGACCGTGCATAATTATACAGAGTGTTAAAAAGTTCGTTCTCAAAGTTTAAGTTTCGATATGTAATATATTTTAATAAATACTGTGTTTGGAGGTTATAAAATGTATAACTTCTTACATAATGTCTGCATGCATATTCTTCTTCCTGATTTAAAGGTGCTCGCTCATGTATAGGTGTAATACAAAAATAAAATTGTCAAATAATCGCGTAATGTTGGTATAGTTGCCTATATATATAGTGCGGCCAAGATATGATGGCACAATAACATTGTGTAAACGTCACTGGTTGGATCAGCCCATATCAAAATGCGGTTAGGTTAATAAATCATGATCATCTTAGCGCTTGTTCAGTTATTTTAAACTACTTAAGGATGAAGATATCTGTGCTTATAATATGGCCGAGTGGTAACGTCGCTAATCCCAACGCAGAAGGTCCGGGTTCGAATCCCATCAGAATCTTTTTTTTATTTTTGTCGCGAACAATTGTCCGCACACTTTTCACGAAACTCGTGTATTTGTGGGTATATTACTTATAACCAGACAGACTGTGTAAACTGCACATTATTTAATCGAACTATGGCTTAGCCGGGACGATACATTGTGTCTAATTTATTAAACTTCTGCATCCAAGATGTATCAATGGAACTGCCAGTGATTCCGTTGTCCTGTCCTAGGAAACGAACTGCCGCGATGATAGGGGTATCTTAAATGATTCTGTCACAGACACTGCTGATGAACAATGTTAATTCATATAATTTATATGTACATCTTTACGTACAGCACATAATTTTTAATAAATGATTATTCTAGAGAGATAAAACATAATAAAATACAGAATAAGGAAGGCATACAAATGAAAAAAAAACTGTAAAAAGATTATCAACGTATAACGGGATATACTAAGAAAAAAAGTTAACCAGAACTGTAGAATACAAATAATTACAAAAGTGATATTGGAACCAGTAACCTCCATCGATATTTTTTTTGTATTTCCAAAGCTTTACCAACTGAGCTAGCGAGGCACATGCAAAAATGTCTCGTGTATTTGCTCACAATGCAAAAACATAACACGAACAAGCGTTTATTGACCATGACTTTAAACAAACATCCCTTTCTGTTGAAAATGAACCCGTCGGCTAATTAGCATGTGTATTTGTTATTGTGCCATCATATCTTGGCCGCACTATACCATAAAACAACCCTACTGACATTTAAATTAACTTAGGAATTTTGTAGTTATTTAGGGTTTTTAAACTATTTTTACGTCCAAAATTCTATAGGGTACCGTATATCACTTCAATTGCATGAAATTTGTTTGCATTTGATGAAAACGAATTGCAAAACGAAGCAAATACCTCACTGATGTTTATGAATAGTTTAACAGTTTATTTCATAAAAAATATATACATTGGACAATGTGTCCATGAGTACACAATTTTACATTTATAAATATTTATACATAGATATTACACCCAAAGAACATTACATAACAGTACAAATTTGATGCATAGGTACAATGTACATAAAAGCTTACAGTGCAAAACATACATTGATAACCTTCAAGAAGTAGCATCTATATAGCAAAGGTAAAAACGAGATTAATGTGGTCACATAATAATGTAATTTGTTTACTCTTTATTAATGATACAGTTACCTGTAGTGTGAATAACATAATTCACAAATCACACAGCATGAAAAGTTACGTTTAATTTTCTATTAAACGTAACGTAAATGTGATTATATTTGTAATTTAAATACATTTAATCAGAAAAAAGTAGCCATTAAATTCCATATTTAAGTTAAGTTTAATACTACATTTAAGTCGAATTATTCCTACAAGTTTAAGTCACATTTAAGTTGCATTTAAAGGTGATTAAATATAGAATATAAATGGGATTAAATGCACGTTTATGCAATATAAACGCAAAATTAAATGCGCTTAAATTTGAAATTTAAGTTGCATTTAAAGGTGATTAAATATCTCTTTTTTTCATAAAATTTATTCTGCAAATATTGTACAAATAAGACAACAAACCACTCAGCAGTTTGTAACCTGCTTCTTACCAATAAAAACATTTCCGTATCGTACGTTTTACAAAGTTAGATCGTACATTTATTTTGTCTGATTTAACAGTTGTTGGATTTTTTTTGTTTTTTTTGTTTTTCATATTTTTTTTGTTTTTCATAAAATTTATTTTGCACATAATTATGGTACAAATGAGACAAACCGCACAGCAGTTTGTAACCTGCTTCTTTTAATTATAGGCCTAAATACATAAAATAGAAGCAAGTTGATGGTAATGAATTTTAGATTGGTATATATATATCTATGTTAACTTTTGAAAAGGAAAGAAAACACATTTTGTGTAGATCTAACTTTTGGAAATTGTTTTACTGAAAATACGATCAACTTGCTTTGCATACATTACAAAACAAACACTGGATAAAACATATGTGTCACTGGTATTTAAATTTACACTGTTCATAATGTCACAAGCGAATATCCACTATTAATAAATTCACGAAAATCCACTATTAAAAAAAAAAGTCACGAGGAAGAGAAATAATTAACTGTTCATATTTTCACACACGGGGGGGATTATTGATAAGATAGTAATGTTCAGAAAACTTCTGATTAACATAGTGTAATTGAAATAACTGAATTAAATGCATTTATAAATATAGTCAATGGAAGTGGTGAGAACCCCGTACTGTTGGAAAGCTGCAAATTGTGTACATCAACACAACACACACCACACCAACAGCTAGAGCAAGAAGCAGGTTTTACAATGAACATATACGATAATAAACATATGCTTATAACAGATACTGGATACTGTGGTTACAAAAAACGACTTCATACAAAGGAATAATGGTGTTAATGTGTTTAAGAAACTGAGGAGTGCGTCTGGAAACAACATATTAACAATATGTCCCTCTCAGAAGCACTACAAAGTTCATTCAACATAAATGAATGCGTACAATTTGGAGGTACTAGTATTTAAATAACTAAAACAACCAAGTATCTATTACAATATGCAACAAACATGGAGGAAAACAGAGCAGTGATTCTCAAGATTGAGATTATACAAATGTTTGGTTGAAAAGACAATAGCGCCGGAAAGGAGTTACATAGTTATATGAATATTCGTGAATACATCTATAGCAGAGGCTACAAATCTTCTTTCCGTTTCCAGGACAACAGCCCACTGAATCCAGCTAGTCATCATCCTGAAAACAGAAAGAAGAAACAAAACAACAGCAGAATGTGTACATGAATTACAGATTGAACTTAGATTGATAATATACTGAAAACATCATATCATCAAAATCACAATTATGTTCCGTTAATGAACATAGCCCATGTTGAGCCCATGAATCAAGAAATACAATTGCATTTAGCCTGTAGCTATCAACATATATTCTGTATCTCAATAGCGATAAAAAACGTTCAATTATACTTAATTTGGATAAAACAACATTGTGATGTTTGGCCAAATTCCTAGCCTGCCAGATAACAAATCTGGATACAGATAAGATAATCAAGCATGAATACAAAACATGTTGGTCTAAACGGGGTAAGTCCAGGAAACGAAATGACTTTTCAGAAAAAGTCACCTTCTTTTCACTAATTAGTTGTAGAAATTTAAGTACAATTTTGTTCAAAGGTAACAAGTACGAACATTCTGAAAACAGATGGGACACAGTTTCAATATTATTGCAAAAATAACATTTTGTATTCTTGCTTATTTTCTTCAGATAAAGATAATAATTCACAAAAACAACATCATGTGCTAATCTATAACAAATATTTCTATGACTTGGATCAATGGAGCTTGAGAAAATGTTTCATGGTTAATATTAGGGAATACTCGTTTGGATTTTACATTAACTTCATTTCTATTTATGAGAACCTCATAAAATAATCGAGTGGGAAAGCCAGCAAAGGACATATTTGGAGTTAGTGTTATAACCTTCTTGACAATCTTTAAACACGACTTATAAAATGGAGGAACAAATTTTTCACTATGTGGAAAATTGTTACTGGCTAGAGTGGAATTAAATTTTCTCAAATTCAATCCAATCCAATACTTGGCAAAATATACCCATGGCGTTTGCATGTCTAAAATTATTTTTTGTACATGGCATAATAGTAAAGCTTGCCATTTAAGTTCAAAGTTTGGTACATTTAGACCACCTTCCTTAAAAGGTAAGTATAGTGTCTTACGAGCAATAGGTTCAAAATGTGAGTTCCAAATAAACTTGAAAGATGCTTTCTGAAACATAGTCATGTAGTGAGATGGCATAATATTTGCCGTCATGTAATATAAGACCTTTGAAAATGCTAACGAATTTAAAACAGTACTTTTGCCTTTAAAAGAGTTATTTCTTGTAGAAATTAGATTTAGTGTTCTTGTGAACTGTAAGAATAACTTTGACCAAATGCGATCTGTATCTAAATCATATCCGAAGTGATAACCTAGTAATTTACAGTTTCTAACCCACGAAATACCAAATGGGTGATCAGATCGATTCTTCCATTTACCTAAGTACATACCATTAGATTTTCTATAATTTATCTTAGATCCAGATAGTTTTTGAAAAAGTTCTATTTCAAAAAAGAAATTTTTGATTGAAGAGTCATCAGTAAGAAAAGAAGTATTGTCATCAGCATAAAGCGACATTTTACACTCATACTGACCACCAGGTACAACGATTCCTTTAATAGAAGGATTATCTTGAATTTTCTTGGCAAAAGGTTCCAAACATAAAACATAGAGCAATGGTGAAAGGGGACAACCTTGACGTACAGACCTTGACAAAGAAAAAGGTTCTGAAATAAAATTGTTGACAATGACTGAGGATTTAATGTTTTTCATAATTTCCCTCGCCACCAGGATAACCCATATGGGCGAGCAGTCTGATTTAATACATATTATCATTATATATATACTGCTTTTATATTTCAATGTCCATAAACAACTATGAAGTAGAATTTAAAGATGTTACACATACACTAGTTCACTATGAAACTACTTAACGATATAATTTGTATTTAAAGTATATTTAACGACAAGGAAAAGATATATACAAATTTTACTCAAATTTTATTCAAGGGAGGTAATAAAACAATTATGGAAATTCTTCTAATTTTAAAAGTTGTGAAATAAAATCTGTAGATCTACATGTGAACTAAACGCGAATCTAGTTGGATGCCTGTACTAGTATTATTTGTGATTATATATATATAATTTTAATTTATTACCTAAAGATTATGTTCCTGATGTATTTATTGAGAGGAATAGCCAAGATACAGTCATTAACAGCAATGGCAGATACTTACTTGATTTCTGTAAAACTATGATGAATGGTAGAGTTTGTGAAGATAAAATTATTGGTAAATACACATGATTGTGTTAAGTCTGCTGGTAGCTCAGTTGTGGATTATGTGTTGTGTAAACAAACCTTGTTTGATTCATTCACCAATTTTATTGTAGATGATCCCAATATTTTTAGTGATCACTGTTGCATACATTTTACTATCAATTGTGCATTGAGTGGCAATACACAAAAATCAATTAACACTGACACTTCCCATTATTATGAGAAAATACCTTTTGTATACAAATGGGACAATAGTAAATTGTAATTAATTCCTTTGAAAATTTAACTCATGAATTGGATGGATTAAATTCTGCTGATGATGTTAAAGTCAATTTAGACCAGTTTTATGATATTGTACATGATGTATGCTCACCATTATTTAAAAAGAACAATAAAATAACTAATCAACATACCGTGAACTCAACTAGTTATAATACAAGTACTAAACACAAAGACAAATGGTATGATAATGATTGTATTGAGAGTAGGAACATTTTTTATAAAGCATTAAATAAGTACAGGACTGATAAAAGTGATATAAACAGGAAAGATATGGTAGTGAGTAGGTCAAAATATAAATCAACTATTTCAAAAAAGAAAGTAGAATATAGTAAGTTACAGACTAAAAATTTGGAACATTTAAGATACAAAAATGCAAAAGAATACTGGAAAATGCTTAAATCCCTTAGCTCAACCAACACTAATAGCTCAAAACAGCCTACATTGTCAAATTTTGAGGATTATTTTAAGGCAATAAATGACCCAGACTCAGTATTTTTCCAAGCTGATGAAGACATCATATTTTTTAATGATAGATATTTAAATAATAAATTAAATATAATGTTTGAGGAACTGAACTTATAAATTTCAATAATAGATATCAAAAAGGCATGTAGAGAATTACATAATGGTAGGTCAGCAGGACCTGATCTTGTTTTAAATGAATTTTTTAAATATGGAATATATATCTACATCACTTATTTAATAAACTATTTGATATTGGGTACTTTCATGAACAATGGGCTGAAGGATATATTATCTCAATACGTAAACAAGGTCCTACCTTAGATCCAGCCAATTACAGAGGACTAACTCTATTAAGCACCCTAGGCAAGTTTTTTACCAAAGTTTTAAACAATAGATTGAATAATTGGATGGAAACCTACAATGTTTATATAGAGGCTCAAGCAGGTTTTAGGAAAGATATGTCAACTATTGATAATATTTTTGTCTTATACAATGTAATGAATCATATGCTAATTAGAAACAAGAAATTATATGCAGCTTTTATTGACTTTTCTAAAGCTTTTGACTTTGTTGTGAGAGATATACTATGGTATAAGTTATTGAAAACTGGTATTAGAGGTAAGATTTTTAATATAATACATTCTATGTATACACAGGTAAAATCCAGAGTTAAGTGTAATAATACACTAAGTGATGACTTTATCTGTAATTTAGGTGTTAGACAAGGAGAAAGTTTATCGCCATTACTATTTGCGCTGTACCTTAATGACATAGAGGAAACTTTTATTCACAAAGGACATGATGGTATTGATATTGGTATGTTAAAGCTGTATTTGATATTGTATGCGGATGACATAGTCCTATTCTCAGAAACCCAGCATGGCTTACAAAAAGGTTTAGATATATTAGAAAATTATTGTGACAGGTGGAAATTGTCTGTTAATGCAACTAAAACAAAGGTAATGGTCTTTAAAAAGGGAGGTAACCTGAGTCAAAATTTAAATTTTACATACAAAGGTGAAATTATTGAAATTGTTAAAAAATTTACTTGTCTTGGACTAGTTTTCTCAACAGGTGGCTCATTTAAATATACATGTGAAGCTTTAGCTGGTCAAGGAATGAAGGCTACTTTTAAAATGAAATCTTACATTGATAATTTCTACAATATGTCAATTAGTCACAAATTGGAGATATATGAAAAATTAGTTGAGCCTGTTTTAAGCTATGGTAGTGAACTCTGTGGTTGCTATAATACCAGTTTTATAAACAATTATTATGTGTTAAAAGACAGACTCAAAATACTTTTGTTTATGGTGAATTAGGAAAAGTACCTATTAGTATAAAATTGATATTACATACACTTAGATATTGGATAAGAATACTATCAACTAATAATACAAAATATGTTACACTTGTGTATGATATGATGCTACAGGACCTTGAATTATATCCAAATAAGGTATCTTGGGCCAGTAAAGTTAAAGGGATACTTAACAATCTTGGATTTGGTGAAATATGGTTTTTCCAAACAGTTGGAAATAATAAATTATTTTTATCCTTGGTAAAACAGAGACTAATTGACCAATATTTACAAGGTTGGAATAGTGACATAGAAACTTCCAGTAGAACAAATACATGTACTTATAAATTATTTTCACTTTTTCAATTACAGCCTTATTTAGACATAGTCCAAGTGAACAAATATAGAAAAGCATTGTCAAAATTTAGAGTGTCATCACACAGACTACAGATAGAAGTTGGTCGTTGGACTAAACCTAACCCAACACCTGTCGCGGAAAGAAAATGTAAATTTTGTAACTGTTTAGAGGATGAATTCCATTTCTTGTTTGAATGCAACCTATATGACAATCTTAGAAAAATATATATTCCCTTATATTATAGACAACATCCAAACATTCTTAAGTTTAAAGACTTGTTACAATCTAGTGATGAAAAGGTTTTTTAAAAAATTAGCTGTCTACATTTTCAAATGTTTTGAGCTAAGAGAACAGTCTTTATAGGTGCTATATAATAATAATAGTTTATTTCAAAATATCATAGGCCACCGGCCCAAAATACACACCAATACACAATGATAACATATACGATATCAATGAGTTAGCCCAATATTTACATATAAAAGAAAACATGACATAAAAGGGGATGTAACTCAACCGTTGAGATGAGTCAGTTTAAACTGTTAAATTAGCATGATATACAAAGGGAAGTAATTCAAATTTCAATCATATGTTTTAAGCAGTTTTTCAATATACATTTGTATATTGCAATTTTTTGTATGGTTTGTTCGTCATTGGAATTAAAAAGTCTATAAAAATCTTGAATATTTGTGTTTAAAGTATACCGATTTAGAAGAAAATTTTCTCTTATTATTTGAAATTTGGGACATTGAAAAAATACATGATATTCACAGTCAATGACTCTGATATTATTAATTTCATTACAATATTGGCAAATGCGTGATTCAAATGGAGTGTTATTATGCCTACCAGTTTCTATGTGTAATTAATTACTAGAGCAGCGAAAACGTGACATGGCTATTCTGAGTTTAACAGGTAATTCAATGATAAGATAACGTTCAGTATCAAGCAGTGTTTTAAAATTTTGTAATGATAACATCTACTGGATTCTTGTAATGACCGATTCCAGTCCTGATTATGACAATCAATTAATCTTTGTTTAAAAGTTTGAATAAATAATGCAATATTTCCTACCTCATGTGAAACCCATATAAATCCAAACCCGTAAAGAAATAGTAAGTTTTTCACATGTGTAGCCCATGTTATTCTGCCTACATTATCAAGAGATTTTAACATATAGTAACATCTTTTTGGACATCTAGAATCAGTCATATGCAACAATCTACACCAATATTTTATACAATTGCTATGATACGTCACATAAAGTGGTAATCTTCCACATTCATCCTAGACTATACAATTGTTTGTAGAGGTTTTAACATGTAGATATTTTTTACAAAATAAAAGCTGTGAAGCTTCAACTTCCAAAATTGGTTTTATCATAGAGTCAAATAATTGAAACAATTGATTTATATTGAAATGTCCAAAAGGATGTTGATATTTATAAAGAGAAAACATTGCTTTTTTAGCATGTGTACCTAACTTTTCTAGAGCCGCAGACCATGATAGAGATGGGGTAAATAATAAACCCATATATTTGTAGATGTTTGTGTTCTCTATTTGTTGTCCCCGGAAGTACCAGTGTTCGTTCCGCCGCAGTGGTCCACCGTTACGGAAAACAATAACTTGTGTTTTATTTAAATTAACTTCCATTTCTGAAGACGTACGTAACTGATCTATAATATTTAACTGCTGTTGTAGCCTGTTGACAGTTTCGCCACAGTTTGCGACATCATCAGCGAACATGAGACATAGTATGTCTGGTATAGAATTATCAATAAATATGCCAGTCTCGCAGTTTTCGCGAAGTAAGACGGCTAATTGGTCGATAAAGAGCGAGAAAATTGTAGGACTACAAATGTCGCCCTGCCTAGTCCCAATGTTACACGGGAAGTTATCCGTTACACCACCCGATGATGTTCTTACGCAAGACTGCAGATTTTCGTACATTTTCGCTAATACCCGTAGGAAATTGCCATTTAACTCTTTTGTTTGAAGGCTTTCAAACAATTTAGAATGATTTATTTTATCAAAAGCTTTTCGGAAATCTACGAACAGACAGTATGTGCCATTGCATGTAGACAAAATACATTGTCGATTGCAGAGCAACCCTGTCTAAATCCTGACTGTGATTCGTCAAACTTATTGTTAGTCTCCGCCAATTTATATAAACGTTTGTTTAGTATGCTTGAGAATATTTTATACATTGGAGTAGTAATTGATATACCTCTGTAGTTAGAGGGGTCATGCTGTGGTCCAGATTTGTACACCGGACAGATTATGCTTTCACCCCAAGATCGCGGAAATATTCCACTTGAAAAAATTTCATTGAATAATTCACACAATAGGGGGGGGGGGGGGGGGGGGCGATAATATCAGAAGAATATTTGTAAAATTCAGTATTTAGTCCATCATTACCGGCACTTTTACCAAGTGATAATTTTAATACAGATTGTTTAACTTCTTCAATGCTTATTTCAGCATTTAAGAATTGATCATTTTCATCGTTATTATTATCATTTATCACTACTGGGTGTGCGTTTTCTATATATAAACATTTACTGAAGTTATGAGCGTATTGGAGTCGATTGTTTAAGGTGCTTCCATAACATATTTATATTATTACAGCAGTCAAGTTTTTTACGTTCACTACATTGATGTATTGATTTTTTATTTGACACCGTGTCCCTGAAAACATGCTTCCGTTCCTTATAAAATACAAGGTCTTCATCGTTATTGGTTGTCCTGAACCTACGTAAGGCCCTGTATTTTACGCTGTTTTAAAGCATCACATTTGTCACCCCACCATGGTGGTTGTGAGCATTTTGTGACTACACTTGCTCTATTGACGCGCATGCAAGATGCAGCTTCTTGCAATAATTTTGTTAATGCAGTAACGGCATCATTTATATTCCTATGGACCAAATTAGGTATGTGATCAAGTTTATCTGGGAATATTTGTTGTAACACATTAAGAAACAGTTCAGTTTTGTTATTATGCCAATGAAATCTAGGAAAAATATTTTCAGCAGAATCATTTTTAGAATTTTCAGCTACACCCAATTCTCCCAAGATGAGATTCAATGTACATGTTATCGGCAAATGGTCAGATTAATCTCTGTCAAGAACTTCAAAGCATGAAACATAATGAAATAAATGTTTGCAAACCAGCATATAATCAACAACACTTGTACCATTTTCTGAGTAACAGCTGAAATTTCCAGGACCATTAAAGCGCCCGTTTAAAGTGTGTATATCATGCGTTTGACATAATTGTATCAAAGCTTTACCAAAGTTATTTATTCGAACATCTTTATTTTCTCTTTTCATATCAAAAGAACTGCCCGCGTACTCTGTTTCGCCAAAAGTATAGTATAAGTTATCCTCCGGAATATAGTCTATCAGATCTTTGGTCCTGGGATTTAAATCACCCGCTATTAGGAACATAGCGTTAGCATATTCTAGCTTTAAAGTTTCAATATTCTCTTGTTATATAAGTATACCATTTTGTACAGTTTTAGTATTATAAATTCTAGACCATTCTGGCGAGACATAAGTACAATACATAATAATATCTTTGTGATTGCTGACATGTGACAATTTAAACAAAAGAACAACACAATCTTCAAAATGTTTTGAACTTTTTTCAATAATGAGTCTCTTATAAATACTGATACACCGCCACTGTTTCTAAAGGAACTTATATTAAGTTTGCGAACACTGTCCAAATGGACAAAATTATTTAAAAAAGCGTCAAATTCATCAGTAAATCTTGACCAAGTTTTACATAAACAGACAATGTCAAAATCTGTCAAATACGATGTAATATTTGTGCACATATTATTCACATATTTATTTAATCCTTGTATATTCCATGTTAGTATATTGATATCAAGTTTATAAGTTTCGTTTGGTACGCCTCGGCCGTAATCCTAGTCAACTCCACCCTCTTCGTCGTGCGCGCTCCAATCATTGTTTGGCATTGTTCCCCGGTTGCCTACGTCACTATCGTCGTCCGCGCTATTATCGCCGGTTGCTCCGCCTATGTTTGTATCACGTGATGGACGGTTATTGTTTACACCATGTGCTCCGCCACGTAGTCGTCTGTTTTGTTGACGTTTACCAATACAAACGATCGAGTCAGTTTGTTCCTTATATTTGAAGATTTTATCTTCTACGATTAGTTTATCGTATCTCATAGATGCGTAATTGTTTTTGTCACGTGCTACATAACCTCAGACTGTATTCATATTAAGTTTGACTGTTTAAGTAAATGGTATTGTAACAATCAATCTCACCTATAATATTTTGTGAGTACTTACCGGTAATTATGTGTATACGAGGGTGCGTATGTGTGTGTGCGCGCGTGTGTGTCTGTGTGCTTGTGATCGTGTAAGATGTGGTGTGCGTGTGTGGGTGTGTACGTGTGTGTGTGTGTACGTATATGTGTGAGTATGTATGCAAGTGTATAGGTGTGTCTGTGTGTATATGATTGTTTTGTATGCTTATCTATATATGTATTTATACATTGTTGTAAACATGAACCATGGGCATTATGCCTTAATTTCTGAATAAACTGTAAACTGTAAACTGTATATGAATAAAATTTAGTTAATATACGGAAATAAATCGAATTAAATATGGACGTTTTTGTGAAATTCTAAATAAACGGAAAGATAATACAGTATTATTTGTGATTAAATTTACAAATTAAATTTAGTTTATATACGGAAAATAAATCGACTTAAATTTGACGTTTTTGTGAAATTCCAAATAAAAGTAAATATAATAAAATATTATTTGCAATTGAACACGTTTTTTCATGCTGTGTCATGTTGGAAGGAAACTCTATTGTTGATAGAAAAAGTACGCGATATCAAGGGTGATTTAAATTGCTTATTTGCCATAAATCTGCCAGTGGCTTTCTTTTACATAAACACTTGGTTAGGTAGGAAAATTACACCATACAAACATTTTAGCACGAGGCAGCACCTTTAAAGCATCATACATATCCTTTGGTGGAGATCGGAGTCTAGAAGAAATAGCAGTCTAGCTTCATTTATTGACGTTAATTTTACAACGAACAAACGACACATGCCAATTCTCTGTTGTTGATGTAAGGTGGACACTCCAGACTTGAGTCGCATCTTGCTTCTACGAAGTACAGCTTGTTAGTATTATCGTCGCTGCCACTGTTGACAACCGTCTCCGGACGTCGGTCGAGGCACACATACTCGCTTCCGTCATCGTATCCAGGGTAGGCACCCACTAGGTATCCACTATATTCTTTCGTCCATCCGGGATAACAGTTCGTACGGCCTGGTATCATAACGTTGGTACTTCTAGACGATCGACAGACTGAACATGGAGCCTCGTCATTATAGATATCAGAACCAAAGAAAGCTGGTAGGTCATTTACATGACCCGGTCCGGTATGAGCATAAAATTGGTATTCAACTCCGGTGACCAATATGCCATTGTTGGCAGTCTCCGAGTAATGGTCCCATGTAGGATGATCCGGAAGACAAAGATAATTCGCACCAGATCCCTTTTCACTTCCAACATAGTAAGTTCCCGCCATATAACCTGTAACAATTTAAAACCAACATACATGAGTTATAACAAGTATTCGACTAATAAGGACGACTCGCAAAGTTCACTTAGTCTTGGCAGCTTTTGACCGTAAGCATTTTCTTATGCTTAAGCATTAATGCGTTCCTTCTGGATAAAAATAGTTCAATTAGTAGTAACTAAGAAACAACTTAGTATTTCTAATAAATATATTTATATCTCATTATTATTTTTCTAATAGTACCCTTGTAATGCTTGTCACAAGACTGATTTTATCATTTGCAATTACCTCCTATATAATTTCAAAAGGCATGCAATTATTTTATAGGCTAATCTGGATTACCTCCGCCTAAATCACTATGTTACTAAAACACTATAGTACAGACTATTTACAGGTTTGCTTTAACTGATGTGTTTGCTCTGCTGTGTCTTCCGTTTTGTTGACGATAAGGTATATTTAGCGGTTTAGTACGTGCCGTGTGTTACAAAGAACTGACTAACAAGTATATATGTTATATGTTAGTATTTGCAAGTGTGAGATATAGTATGTGACTAACCGAACAAGACTGGTGATAGTTATAATGTATAATTATATATATACGTATGTGCGATAAATGAATAAGTATACGAGGCTTTTAAACTTAAAATACTTACCCGAATAAACAAGTTCAGTTCCATTACTTGGACATGTAGTACGTCCCCATCTAATGTATGGAGAACCTGAAATATGTACATGTATGTTAATTTGTTGTAGAGATGTTTGTAAAATACGTATGCCCCCATTGCAACCAAATAGTCATTAATCAAAGGTCACAGCGACCTTGGCCCACTGACATGAACATCAATATGGGTTATCTACTGATGATGACCAATCTACATAGAAAGTTTGAAAATCCTAGGCCCAACCGTATATTAGCTATTGATCGCAAACCATTTGGTCTAGTTATGCATGTTGAATATCACGGCGACCCTGACCTACTTACCATAGGTCGTCTACTGATGACCATTCTTCCTATGAAGTTTGAATATCATATGCTCACCCATTCGTGAGTTAATGATCGGAAACCATTTTTCCGACACACATACAGACGGACCGAACGACCGACATCGCTCTGTCCGTTACAATTGCTATCTGGTTGTTATTCTGGCTTCGTTTTAGTGGTAGAGGCATACATATGCTGAAGTTTTAGGGGAGTTCATATAGTAAATTCTGTGAGTCAGCAAAACTTGAATAGGTTGCGTTGGTGGTCATCATTAGTCAACGACTCAGGTCCTAGATCAAGGCCGTGTTGATCTTTAACATGAATTACTGTTGGGCTGCCATAGGGAAATGCAAGATTTACAAACATCTCTATCGTCGGGAACACATCGGACGTTCTCCCGAAGCCTCCCGGTTTGGTGGTAAACCCAAAATCATTACCGATAAATATCAGCGAATATTCGGGGATTATATCCCGAGACCATCAATATGTCACCGAAATATCACCGAATACCCGGTTATAGCCAAACTTTTAAATATACCCGAAGGTTCCTCACTCTTCAGCGAAACGTCGCCGTTGTGTTGGCATAGGAATGGACGCGAAACATCGGGAACTCCCGATGTCTGCCGATGCCTCCCGATTATTCCAGATATCACAAATTGTTCTATGACTTCTCAAATGTTGGTCTGTATTCATTGATACACTAAAGAAAGAGTAATACCATTGTCTGCGACATATTGATAGTATCCTGATATATACGTTAAGGTTACGAATACGTATAGGAAATGCTTACCAAGTTGCTTCTTCAAATTTGTAATCTCCTGTTCGATGTCAAATTCCATAACAAATCGTTTGTCTTTGTCTCTTCTCGAGAACACTCCTATATGTGAGATAAATAATTCTAATTCAATATGTACAAGGTAATAACGTGAAACATGTTTTGCACGTCTGGCTAGCGCAGGTAAGAGAACAATGGACAGTATGTGAGTGATTCCCGGTCTAGTACATGCTGTGGATAAATTCAGTGATACAGTTGACTGGGCGGAGAATCACGTGACTTTTATTATGGTATACGATAAAAGTGCATTCAGTAAAGGCAGAATTTACTGAATCTTAGGTAATCGGTGAATAACTATCGTACAAGTTTGTGTTATAGTTTTAGCGTACGTACACGTGTATTTTCAACTGGTTTGATATTTTCCCAAATGCTTATTGTAATTTACTTTGGTACACATACTAACTATCATGCAGAACTATTGTATACTTTTATAAGGAGTTATGACCCTTTCTAAATATTCTAGATATTTTGGTTATAATATAATTAAAATATAAACTCGTACATTGTGTTTTCTTTATATTTTATGCGGTTGCACTGAACGTTAGACAACTTTATAGTCAGCAGTACAAGTATAAGGAATTTTGTGGTTTCAGCTCAGGTTTCTAATGATTGATTGGTCGATAGAATATAGCACCAATACATAACGTCACGTCTGTTGAGTCATAGGGCGAAACTGTTCACACGAAAACACTTCAGATTCGGTATGAAGACATGTTTGATATGTAAATGGCAATATATATCTAGGTACTTATAAAAGCCATAGGTCAACCGTAAAAAGAACTAAACATTTTTGAAGTAGAAACGTTTCGCGAACGATGTCACACGACGTCATTTTATGTGGCCCTGCTCAGCATATATATACTGTGTAGTTTTATGGACGGACAAATCACTTGATCTGCTCATGAAATATCTAGCAGATATTGTATTTACTATTGTGTTTTATGATTTATTACAGACAGTATAGTAGAATCGACACACTCTAGTGAGCTACAACAAAGCCATTCGTGTTTACAAGTCACTCAATAATCTTTTCCCAACTATTTACACATAGATACAACAGTAACAACACGTCATTGAGATCATTTGAACAAAGACTTCTTTCTGTACCAAAACCTGCTAAAAGTTCTTGTTAAATGTTATTATTATCTTCTGATATCACTGTACATTGCATGAGGCTCAGAGGGGGAAGACTGGGTATACCCAACTATGTTGCCTCCTTAAATAAATTCTTATTTTTATTATACTATAGACCGGTTTGTTTTAAATCACCCACCGTATTGTTCTTGTTTGTACTATAAACATCCCACATCGGGGCATACTGTCCCATACATTGACAGCTCTAGTCCCTCAATGAAATAAAACATCTCACAAAACATAAACATGTCGAAACCAAATGCTAGGTTTGTAGTAACTCAACTTAAGTTGTTATCACACAGGATATGATACAACAATATTTACCTAGTTGTTGCTTTAGCTCTTCTATTTCCACATCTTTCTGGTCCAGGCGAGTCTTTAAATTTAATATTTCTTGGTGAACATCTATTTCTTCGGCATGTTCACTTATAGCGTTTGTCATGAAACATAATACAACAACGAACACAGCAGACATCATGTTCGCCATTTTACTTAAATTCATTAATTACGTTTCACTGTCTGTTATCAATCTTCCCTGACCTGATTTAGGAATTCTTGTTGTTTGAGTAGACCACGGTGCCACCTGTGAGAATTCACAGCTGGTCAAACGGTGTATGGGAGTGTATTGGATAACTACGCACTGTGTCACATTAAGTAGTCATGCACGTTTGTAATCACGTCATTAGATGTAGGACATCTATGGATGTACTTAATGATACTAGTTTGTAAACCAGACGATCCTATTATATGACTATGTCTATCTAGTTGTGCCGAGGATGAGGACTGCCTTTTACGGTGATCGATGTTTCACGGTTGTAGTACCGAAGCTTTGAAACACATTGTCATCAGCACACGATGATCGAAAACCATTACAGTCTTACGCTGGCTCTTATGGTGCGTCCACATGGGAAACGTGTTTTCGATTAATTATATTCGTAGATATTGTCTTGATAAAGTTTCTATGTTCATAGTATATTTTATATAGGTATATATAACTCAGTTGTTTCATATCCCTTCACTGACACTCACTCCAGTTATATTGTGACAAAATATCAAATATTATAAAATTCTTCATGCTTAGTTATTGTTCTTGTTCACTGTTCATTGTTGAGGATCTTACGGAAGATATTGTTAAATATGTTTCCTCGCAAAATAAAGTATTTATTATTATTAAATGTGCATCTCATTGTCATATGCGTAGTAATAATCCAATGGAGCCGTTGCTACCATATGTATTATAAGTAAGTTGTAAGTTATATTTGAGGCAATAAAATAAATATCACATGGCAATGAGGGTGGCATTGGTATTGTTATTGTAAGCCATCGAACACAGATAAATATAGATTACCGTAAAACCTCGTTATGACGAGTATCAATATCACGACCCGATGGTTCCTCGAGATAACGAGGTGTATCGTATACATAAATAGTGTTTTTTGTGGCTTCGGCATTTGTCAGCATTTCATACAAAGATAGGACAGTCAATGTCTACATCACTACCACGTTGCGTTCCATTCACAGGGTACTGTTTTATCAAAGCACTTACGAAAATATTATATACTTACGTCCAAATTAAAATTCGGCATAATGCTTCCAGTTACATTAGTATATTAGAAATGAAAATAAAACACAACCTTTGCTTCAAGTCATGTGATTGAATGCAATGAACAATAAAATGGTGGTCAAATACCACGTACACAAGTCTTTAGAACTGTATGTTAACTTCATATGAGCATGGCTTTTAAAATGTATGCTACACAGCATTTATATTTCACACATTGCTTAGAATATTTACAGGCTTCCATTTAATCCATCATTTGGCAGAATATTTGCCTGAGTAGCTGTGCTAGATGCATAAATTGCGAATAGAAGTGTACGCTACCTAAACATTTCGCGAAGTTGGAATCGGTTGGGCAAGGATTACGTTAAAACGAAGTAGAATTGCACCAAGTTCCATAATGCCAACGAAAGAGCTTCCATTCAAGGGGTAATGCATGATATCTGAGTGAAAACAAGCAAAAATAATACTTAGTCCCAATTAAACATTATAACAACTTTTTGCTATCAATAATGTTGCTTGCGATGAACCTCAAACGAGTGAATTTATATATTTCAGGACTGAGTGTTAGTATTGATTGTAATTTTGAACAATACATAAACGTGTCCATATCATAGTTAAAATACTTAATATTCTAAACACAAACTAAACAAAACAGAACAGAACAGAACTGAATTTTAACCGAATACAGAGATAATAAGATTAAGTATGTAATGTTAGAATAAATCTGGAGTTTGACATGTTTTATATTATTTCTGTAATGTTTTGAAGCTCTAAGATAAATTCAATATCAAATCATAAGCAATAAAGTGCTGTTAAATGAAAGGGGATTTATCAGCTCTATTGATTTATCTAATATGTATGTATTGTCTTGCTATAATAGCTTCTTCAAGAATAATAATGTGTGTGTGACAGAGCTTTTCTATTGAACATGGTAATGCCTGGATACAGACTTTTTCTCAATGGGATCCGACCAATTATTCTTCTTAGAATGGGTCAGACCAGCACAGTATCATATGGTTCTTATAGAAGGATGTACTAATCATACTCTAAATCCTGTAAAACTGTAATATTAGGCAATATTAACCAAATAACACTGGTTATACCTCGCATTTACTCAATTTACGCGGGAAATACTTCGTACACTGTACAACAATACTCCGTACACCAGCGAGCAACAATAAAGCAATACTCTGTACACTAATTTGTTTATTTATTCTCAAAATGCACCGTTTATAACAGGCTCAAGTATGACGTTCTTTATTATTCATTACTGTTGGATTTACATGAGCATTACATACGAGGGGCATTCTAAAAGTTCTGATAACTGAGTGATAACTTGACATTGGATGGTCAGAATTTTATAAAGTGACCATTTTCTGAAAGATCAATCTTTCATCGATATATCAATAGAATAATCAGTAATTTAACTCTGAGAATGTCTATTTTATTGGTATTCAAACAATACATGGTTTTGGATATTGACTGAAATATCTCTTCAATACGCGAGGGAATTGCGTTGTATTGGCCCCATGTATATTTCAGAGCGCACTGCTGAAGCATCAATCAAACTGAATGAAATAAATTTGATATTATTTGAAATATGCATATTAGTTATTTCGAATAACCTTAAGATATTAAAGATACTTTGAGTAATTAATAAAATATCAGCAATATATACAACCAATATGGAAGCCCGTTTTTCCACATATAGCCCGTACTTAATTATAGACATATAATGCGTATACGGACGAACATCTACTCTTATCAAGTTAGCTTGTCTAGATTTGAATGTGTATTTTCATTCGGGGGATGTTATCATATCACAATACGAAACCCCAAAACAACCCACGTATAATAAACGACTAATTTGACAGTGGCTACCCATTGTGATCTCTTCGGCCTTTATAGATCGGAGAAAAACGGAAATAGCCGATGTTTCTCGGTATGTATTATACTTAATGATTATGGAAACGCGTAATTGAACGCGCATTTCTTCATTTTCAAACTAAATTGGAAGCAATTTGTACAGTTGCAAATTTCTTAAAAAATATATTGTGATAATGCTTAGACATCATAGAATACTTCACGAGGTTATAAAAAAATGTCACTTAAGTAAAAAGCAACTTTATAGCCTGTCAAAAACGCGGTTTTGAGTATTTTGACAGTTTTCATATAGAGTTATATAGGAATGGTAGTCACTAACTTCAAACGAAAATGGAAGCAAAAAGTTAACGTACCATATTAATAAAAATTATATTGAAATAAAGTGCAGAGAATGAAGATTACTTCACGAGGTTATAAAATTTTGTCATCTAATGTTATAAACAAGTTATTAGTGTTAAACCATACGGCTCCTATATAAATCTATAGTAAATCAGTGTATCGTAAAACGTTATCGATGTGATCGATTAGACGTTTTCAAGGGAGGCTACTTTGCCGATAACACCCGATAAGTTACAGAAATGTTCCGTATGAAATGTGATTTTCGTAAAGTTTGATTTTGGAAGCAACATATTGTGCCCTACCCTTGATTTTACAAAGTGGGTGGGGTAACAGAATATCCTTATACATGTAATAAAATGGTCAATAATCCTGATTCTTACAGTTTGATTAATTGCTCCAACTCCAAATGAAGGAAATATATAACTATTTTTGTTTTGCGAAATGCTATTTCGAGGATATGACGTCATGAATCTAAATCACGTGTTTTTGGCCACGTGGTGATATTCTTTAAGCTGCTGTACAGTTGAAATTATGAATATTTAAGAATTCGTACTGAGTTGGAATAAAAATAGCATATGTATGTACAAAACGGCCTCACGTTTTATATTCTCGCGTAACACGTCCAGCAGTAAAATGCAATAAAACGTAAATTGTGCATTTCCGGTAAAATGGCTGTTTTCAAGAGCATTTGGGACGTAGTCTTTTCCATGTACATCTTAAGTCATTTATACTGTCACAACAATAATTTCCATTTGTCATGCGATGCACAAATATGTAATACAATATATGTGTAAATTCCAAACAAATCAAATTGAATTTATATAAATTATTAACAATAATGTTACCACTTCCAAGGGATGATATGACTCATTTTCGCGAAAATTCATTGGGTAATATAACTACATGTAAAACTGCATATAGGTGAATATTAAATTATTTGATATTATTACCTTTATATGTTTTCGATGGAGGAAGGTTGTATCTTTCAGAAAATGTTCACTTTTAAAATATCTGACCTTCCAATGTAAAGTTATCACTCAGTTATCAGAACTTTCAGAATGCCCCTCGTACACAAAGCACCTACTATATCATTATTTAGCCATAATACACACTTTCTGGTAGCAATCTACATCACAAGACTATACTTGTAGTCATATAATAAATTCAAAATAACAGTCTCAGCTGAGCAATAACTTGAGTTTTTTCGTGGAATCGGGGCCTGACATATATATACAAAATGTACAACATGACAGGTTAATTGGGTCTTGTTTCTAAGTCAATATGTGCTCAGCACTTGGACTATAAGATTGTGTTTAATTAACTGACGTAAATAATACCCTTTTGACACTTTGAGGCTCCATCCATCTTTACAAATATTATTTTTGATAACCGTGACGCATTACGCTTAATTACATTATTTGAGAGAATTACTGGGCAACCAATAATAATATTTTATGCTGTGATAAAAAATGTAGATTATAGTGTACTTGTTCTGTTGTACATTGTGTTCGGATCATCGGGTAATTATTGTATATGAAATGTTCACTGACGTCGGTGTACGAGAAAAGTTTTAACTAAATTTGGCTGTTGCGTTTGTATTCCTGTAGAGCAGTTTGTAGCAGTATTAAAAATAATGGAGAATCCGGGTATCGATCCCGGTACCTCTCACATGCTACCACTTGAGCTAATTCCCCGGTGTACACATTTAAAGTTCAGAAATTGTAATCGATGATAAGTAGACAGACCCTGTACACGGGACGAAATGAGAACAAAGTGAGAGTGGGTGGTGAACAATAATTTTGATTTTTTAAGTAAATCAAAGGGCTTAAGCAAACAGGCTTGTATTGTACGTATGCTATCACTGTAACATAACACCCACAACTCGTTAAATCAAAGCACTGAGCGTGCTGTTGGGAGGCGACCTGGTTGCTGCTATTCAAGCTCAAATCGACTTTACACGTGTAATGTTCATTTTCTTATTGTCCATCTTGTCTTGAATGTCAAAATAGGCCTATATGACTATATAGGCATGTTGGGTATCTAAACAATTGTAAAAAGGGGCAAATTAATCTATTTGGAATACGTGTATTGCATGCGTATATCAATAGTGGCTCTAAAATAATAATACGTGCCTATTTATCAAATTCTTCAGAACCATCTTGTAATCACTTCCCTCACAGCGTGAGATAGTCTATAGAATCTTGGTCAGTGTCACCATATGATTAGAAAACAGTACTTTGCAGACGATATACAATTCGTTGATAAAACAATCACGTGACCCTGGTCTGGAGCTTGGTGTTACATTCCTATATTCTAAAAATAGCTACACTTGGAACCTCAAATACTTTTAAAAATAGCTATACAGCCGGTACACATTTGATGAACACGTCGTTTTCATAATACGGAACAAGTTCGATAACGTTCCGGTGGAGTGGTTATCTGCAAAATATTGATTTAAAGAACAGTTTATAATTAGAATAATCTTAGAATAAACAAATGTTGCTGATCTTATTAAACCTGTTTAAAATTTGGAGAAACATATGTAGCAGTATTTGAAATGTTGACAGGTTCTGGAACTACATGTACTTCAGTGCGGATTCACATTGTTTACCCCAAAGGCGTTCAGTTTGCATTAATAAAATGGCAATGATACATTTGAGAGGCTTATGCCTCCAAAAATAGTTTGTTTCAAAGAATGTGTGTGCCTTTCAGTATTCGTTCACAAACACACAAACAGGCAACTGTCACGAGCCAAAATGCATACCATGCTTACATTATAACTCAAGGGAACAAACTCTTCCTTGGGGCTTGACTGGAAAATGAAACCTTTAAAAGATATTCAAGAAACATTGTCATTTTTTTACTTTCGGTTTGCAAGGTCATTGAAGTTTTGCATGATACATGTTCATAAATATGTTTATATATTTAATATACATGTATATAAAGGGTGTAAAGAAAGTTCGTTCCGGTCAGAAAGTATGGCGTATTTATATTTTTACAAAGCAAAACATTACGAAATTTGCTATGAGGATATAGTACTAAATTTAAGATCAGTGGATTATTTTTGCTTGGATTCCGTTCTAGTGGACACCGTTGCCATGGATTTTTAGAACGCGGAGGTAAGCGTACGTTAACGTTACGTCGACGGCCATTTTAAAGATAAGTCGACAAACAGAAATAACTGCAAAAATGAAACATAGCCAGATTTAGGCGTTTTAGACATTCATATTGTTTAACAACACCTTATGCTTAAAGATATTGATGGCTATAGGGCTGGTACTCATAAAATTGGAGCACTAGTATGAATTTGGAAGAAAAGGGTGTAGATTTCGTCGAACGTGACGTAACGTAAACGTCAAGCGAAAATTGAGAGTAGGGTAAAGAAAATGGCCGCCAGTGTAAAAAATAACGGCGGAAAATTACAGGAACAACTTCTACGTCCATTGTAAGGCATTGGCGAAGGCATGCCTCATTTTTCAAGTAAAGAGTAACTAACTAAATCCAAAAGTAAAGAAATGCACGTGTTGACAAAACCGCGCCATTTAGAAAAAACTATGTATATGGGAAAACAAAAGGCATTTATTTGCAACCCGAAAACGCTTACAGCTTCAATAACTTGGATGATGTTTTGTTCATATATAAGGTTAAATACTAGTTTAGTTCATTACAAGTTTAAAACATATACAACGATACAGTGAGTGGACAGCAAAGGGAGTATTTCGAACTTTACCCGGCCACGACGTCGTTTACGTCATATTCGAAACAAGACCAACAAATTTATTCAATGCGTTTAAAAAAGTATTGCCAGTCAAATCAGCTAAAACTGTTATACATACTTATGTCATTATACCAGGAGACTGAATGCAAAATTTGGTGCAAATATATTTAATAGTTTTGTAAACAAAAGCTTTTCAAAAACCGGAACGAAATTTCCTTACACCCTTTATATTTTGAAAAAAAACATGCTCAATCTCACTATAGATTATTTACGTTTACTTAAAAAAAGTTCTTGGGAGGTTCAGTTTTGAATGTTTTCTGTGCTCGGCTGGTTAAGGTATCAGAGGATAATTTATAGTGAGATTGAGCATGTTTTTTTAAAAAGCATTGTATTCTTAAAATTGAGATGTGTTGGGTACAGTTAGCATAGTATTATGATGCACTACATGTACTCTTGAAGTTCAACCCAAAATAAATATTGATAAAGTGAATTTATGGAAGCATGACAGCATTTTTATTGCAAATCTTACTCGTTTACAAACAAAGTCAACATGGCATTATAGAGTCGAAGTTTGTTGTCGGGGACATAGCCAATAGTATAAGGAACAAACTCTTACAAAGAAATAATTATGAAACAAATTCATGAACTTGTATCATGAAAAAATCAATGACCTTGAAAACCGAAAGTAGAAATATGGCAGTGTTTCTTGAAAATCTTTCAAATTATACATTTTTCAGTCTTACACTAAGTAAGAGTTTGTTCCCTAGAGTTATATTGTAAAAATGATATACATTTTAGCAAGTACCGTTGGGCAGTTTTTGTGTTTGCGAACGAGCAAGATTTACAATGAAAATGCTGTCATACTTCAATAAATTCACTTTATTGATATTTATTTTTTGTTTAACTTCAAGGGTATATGTAGTGCATCATAATGCTATGCTTACTGTACCCATCAAATATCAATTTGAAGAATAAAATGCATTTGAAAAAAGCATGCACCCACCCACTATAGATCATACCCCATGTCCTTAAGGCGATTGCATACTCTTCAGTTGAGTGGAAGTTTAGAAATCGGTGTAAATAAGACGTATTGAAAGCGTCTGACTATCATGATGAAATAGTACGAAAAACTTAAAATTGGTGTGTCAGCATGTTCTCATGTCTTAAAATCGCGAATTTACTGTAAAGTTATTACTATATTATACTATAATAAGCTTGCAGAATAAAGCTATAGCGGACATTTTACGTGCCATTTATTCCAAATATTAGAAACACCAGCACTCGCGAATACTAGCTACAACGTATGTGGAACGTTTTATAATGAGCCCACACACACTTTTATTCAAGTTTTAATATTTGTTTATAGCAAGCATCCCGACCAGTTTAGAGGAAGGTTCTTTTGCATTTATTTCGTAAGATTATAGACAAGTTAATGCAAAATAATGAAAAATGAAAAACAAATTATCGCGAAAACTGGATACAACGTATTCAAAACGTAGATGTATTTTGTAAACTCCTGGTTTTCGACATTTCCGAAATCACTAAAGTGTCAATTAAAAAATTCCAGCCGAGCAACTGCCATGAAATTTGGGATAAAGCTTCTATTATAGTTACTCTACTGGTTGCATGTACGAAACAGTATGTTGTTCAACAACTTTTTTCGTAAAACTTAAAAATGAAAAATCACATATTTTGAAATATCATTTAAAAATACATATAACATGCATATTCTAAAACAAACTTTATCGTGTGATTCCGTATATACAAAATTTCGTGCATGCCAAGTTTCATGTAAATAAATGTCGAACTGTTTTGGTAAAATGCAAATATCAGATTTAGGGGGTTTCCCAAAATCTTAAAATATCTTAAAAACTAGCCAAGCAAAACTGTTATGGGTTTGAACAATCACTCTCATGAGTGTGTTCTTCATAAAAATCAGGTGTTTGATACCTCTTGTACAGAAAAATCTAAGAGTAAGCAATTACCTTAAGTTGAGAGCTGCCTTCCGTGCCTGACTTAATATTATATTTTTGTAATAAAAAACATGTTCATGACCGATATTACTTTAACTCCAAAACAATATTTGGCCAGTGTGGGGGTCGAACCCACGACATTCGCGTTATTACCACGAGCTAACCGGCCAGTTCAAAGTATCATATAACACAAACCCTGATTATTCTAGTATCTTCTAATAATGTACAATGTACTATCATGGTATAGTCTAGCACTATTGACTAGTCATCCTTGAATATCCGTGTTTATCCGTTGTCCAATCAGAGTTGTTATTTTAACTTATTAGAACATTTTAACGGTATAATAACGAAAACACGAGGAGTAATTAGCGACTAGTCAAATGTTCATGACAATAAGATATATTGGCCAAAAAGATTCTTCACAAACAAAGAACTATGGAAGAATACAAACCAAAACGACGTTGTGACTGAAATAAGGCAAGAAAGGTGGAGATGTAATGATCATGCAAGAAAATGAATAAGACTAATCCATCAAATCGCTGGCTTAGAATTAGAAAGTCGTCTAATCGGCTAATTATTGTCTATAAAACGTTGGTGCACTAGAAAAGTTTAAACTAAATCTAGCTGTTACGTTTTTAAAGACCCTCGATGTTTTCCTGTAGAGCAGTTTGTAGCAGCAGGAAAAATAATGGAGAATCCGGGTATCGATCCCGGTACCCAACATGCTGAGCGCTCTACCACTTGAGCTAATTCCCCGTTATACAGATTTTAAAACAGTTCAGTTATGTAAATGCTACAAGGGGTAAATTTAAAAATTAGAGATCACATGCTATCCGCAACTGAATGAGTGATTTCTAATATTTGGTCGGGTTTTCATGTAACCCATCGAAACAATATCCATTTCTGAAGCTGATAATTCCAAATGGTTTTCGGCCAATAACTCAAGAATGGTTTCAAGAGACTACGATCTTGAATTTTCACTCTAGTCAGATCATGCTGTGTCTGCACTGGTAGAGGATGCATCTGCGCCCTTGTGGCGGCAACACTGAGTGTAAAGTGACATTGAACATTTGGCGCATGACAAGGGAGCTAAATAAATCTGGTATATTAATTAATTTTGTTTTTAAAATAAATTGTTGTGCATTGTTCTTTTTTGGCTTTCGTGTATTGTTGTTTCTGTTGCTTTCCCTGTCCGATAATGTGCAGGAAATTCATCCAAACTAAATAGAATAAATCTTTACAAAGAATGTACATTTAATTGACATTGTGACATATAAAGTAGAAATGTACGTGACGTGCGTGTAGACGATAATGCACCGTGTATCAATCTTGTCGACATTCCTCACAGAATTAAATTAATCATAGAATGGATTCTGTATTGAATGTGGTTCAAAAACCGTACAACATCTTTCTCCATATTAGCCTACAAAGACAAACGAAAATGACCGAGCTTTCACGATTGCGCTTCATCACAGTACCATAATTGATAATTGAAGGGGTTCATTTGACTCGGGGGTAGAGGTTTTTTTAAAAGCCACATTTTGACCCTCAAGATTTTGTTTGAAAGGTCATTTTCTCTTAAAATCGTGGATATTTTTCCTATAACATGGTGAAATTTTGTTCTTATCTAACTGGTAATAAATGCAGCTTTTAGAATAAGAATTTAAAATTGCACACCGCGCACAATGCTCAGATACAATTTAGTATGGATTGAAATTTTGAGAACAAACTTTTGTTTTTTGCTTTTGACCATGTACAGGTCTTTGAGATGAAGTTAGCTACAGTCGAAAAGTAATATTTTAAGTGATGTGTTTTGAGGTTATGAACGGTATGACTTACTAAATGATGTCTGCATGCATATTATTCTTCCTGATTTGAAAGGCGCCGCCTCACGTATTGGTGTAATGAAAAATGAAATAAAATTGTCAAATAATCGCGTAATTTTGGTATAGTTGCCTGTATAATTATACCACAAACAACAATACTGACTTTTAAAATAACTTTTTTTTAGAAATGGGACCGAATATCAGAATATTCGAATACTCGAAACCTGGATGAATATTTGATTCCAAAGTTCATTTTCGAAAATTCGAATTTTATTAATAAACAAACCGGCTTTATCAAGAATGTGGAAACAAAAAAAGTTTTCTTCAGTTTTGGAAATTATGCAAGAAAACAAATACGTAAATATGATTTGGAACGAATATCGAATATTCGAATTGACATTTCGAATATTCTAATACTGGTTTTGGAATTTATTTCCGTCTCTAGTATTTTTACGTCCAAATTTCCATAGGGTATATTAGTACCGTTTAGAATTAACACTACTATCACATCAAAAGCCTGAAACTTGTTTGCATTTGACAAAAACGAATTGCAAAACGAAGCAAATACCTCCGATTGATGTGTATGAATGCAGTTTGTTCTTGTTAAAGTTTGATCACGTGTGAATCACAGGTAACTGTGTCATTGATAAATTAAAAAAAAACAGTTTGTAAAAAATATTTTTTATAATATTTATTGTTCCGTGTTATGAACCTTACTAAGATATTATGAATTTGTCAAAAAAAACATATTATTTATTTGTTTACTCTTTATTAATGATACAGTTTCCTGTGGTGTGAATTACATAAATCGCTTATTTGCCATAAATCTGTCAGTGGCTTTCTTTGACTTAACCACTTGGTTAGGTAGGAAAATTACGCCATACAAACATTTTAGCACGAGGCAGCACATTTAAAGCATCATTCAAAACTCTTGGGTGAGATCGGAGTCTAGCAGAAATAGAAGTCTAGCTTCATTTATTGACGTTATTTTTACATCGAACATACGACACATGCCAATTCTCTGTTGTTGATGTAAGGTGGACACTCCAGACTTGAGTCGCATCTTGCTTCTACGAAGTACAGCTGGTTGGTACCATCGTCATTGCCACTGTTGACAACCGTCTCCGGACGTCGATCTAGGCATACATACTCGCTCCCGTCATCGTATCCAGGATAGGCACCCACTAGGTATCCACTATATTCCTTCGTCCATCCGGGGTAACAATCCGTACGGCCTGGTATCATAAGGTTGGCACTTCTAGAGGATCGACAGACTGAACATGGAGCTTCGCCATTATAGATATCAGAACCAAAGAAAGCTGGTAGGTCGTGCACATGACCCGGTCCGGCATGAGCATAAAATTCGTATTCAACTCCGGTAACCACTATGTCATTGTTGGCAGTCTCCGAGTAATGGTCCCATGTAGGATGATCCGGGAGACAAAGATAATTCGCACCAGATCCCTTTTCACTTCCAACATAGTAAGTTCCCGCCATATAACCTGTAACAATTTAAAACCAACATACATGAGGTATAACAAGTATTCGACTATGAAGGACAACTCGCAAAGTTCACTTAGTCTTGGCAGCTTTTGACCATAAGCATTTTCTTATGCTTAAACATTAATGCGTTCCCTCAGGATAAAAATAGTTCAATTAGTAGTAACTAAGAAACAACTTAGTATTTCTTATAAATATCTCATTATTATTTTTCTAATACCGTATAGCGGGTAATTTCTGCGGGTTTTTATTTCTTCGTTTTTTGCGGTTTGAGGCTGTCCCGTAAAATTAAATTCCGCAAAATTAAACATCCGTAAAAATTTTGTTCGCAAAATTTAACTTCCATATTTTGGTATATACTGGTAATATACATTTAATCTATATCTTTCTAGTGTTTTGTTACTGTCGTATTTTTCACACGTATAGTGATCGACTGTCTTTGTTTGCTTGTTTGTTTAACAATTAATGAATGGTATGTGTTATATCGGTATTGACACTCAATACACGTTGATGTAAGTTTGACAACTGGTTCAATTTGCAACACTGTAGTTTGTGTATAATTGTATTAACGATATAGCAATACCCGGTTTCTGAAATCCGCAGAAATTAATTCCCGATTTTCTGGTAGGTCGCAGAAATAAAAACCGCAGAAATAAAACCTACTCATTTTAGGCCTAAATCGCAGAATTTTCTACCCGCAGAAATAACCCGCTATACGGTAGTACCCTTGTAATGCTTGACACAAGGCTGGTTTTATCATTTGCAATTACCTCCTATATACATGTAATTTCAAAAGGCATACAATAATTCTATAGGCTAATCTGGATTACCTCCCCCTCAATCACTATGTTACTAAAACACTATAGTACGACGGGAACCAGACTATATATAGGCTTGCGTGTTTGCTCTATATTGCCATGTATCTTCCGTTTTGTTGACGATAAGATATATTTCACTGTGGGGAACCCACGTGACCAGATGCTTATGTTCGGAGCCAATTTTGTCAACAAACCGCCTCGATTCATGTAACATTTTTGCTTGTAACTTTCGTAATAATTGACCGATCTGGATGAAATATAGACGAGCGCCGTCTCCTTTCAAAAGCAAATCATCGAAGCTAGGTGACAAAATTGTGTATTTTGTGTTATTTTGGGCAACGGCGCATTTCGTAAACCGCAATATGTTATGCTTCGGTTCGGAGCAATTCACTGAAACATGTCCTTAATAAATTTCAGCTTCATTAAAAGTTACAATTTAATAGCGATAATGTGGGTCGCAAAATTTAAGACCGACAAGCAAAATATTTCTGATAAATATGAGCAACAGGCAAAATGAGATGACATAAACAAAAATGCTACGGTTCGGAGCTGAAATGAAAATGCTACAGTCCGGAGCTATTTTGAGAAAATGCTACGGTTCGGAGCTATTTTGATAAAATGCTACGGCTCAGAGCTAAGAAAAGGTGTTATATGCCTTTTTGAATATCAATACTATTCAGATCATCGACCAAGTATGAGCATTCAATGTTTTAACAGTTTCGCGGAACAAAAACATAATAACACACATGTCGATGCCGGACACCCCTTATAAAATGAATTCGTGTATACAGGCATCTTCCGCACCATTTTGTCATGTGGTGACAAATGTAGAGACTTACAAACAACGCGTTTCTTGGAGTTTGAACTATGATCAGAACCTTAGAAACGTAACGTTTTTCCCCCGTTTTTTTCTTTTATTGTAAATTCCGTGTCCAAGAGGCGTCTAATCATTTGTAAAGTTGTTATTTAATGGAAAGAAAATCACAACAGACGAATCACGTGTTTAGAATAAAAATGCCACGATTGTCTAAACATGTGCATATTCACACCATTGGGATGCTTGTACTAAGAAGCACTGTGACCTATGTTTTCTTTCTTTATATTCTAATAGAGTACACTTTCATCAACATCATTTGGAAAAATAAAAACAAATTTGGACGAGATTTTTTTATTGGCCTCTAGAGTACTATTTTGTGTCATTTTCATGCCATTTTCTTTAAAAAGGGAGACAATTCTGGTTAAAAAGCACAAAAATAAGCACAGTGACCTATGTTTTTTTCTTAATATTCTGATGGAGCACCCTTTCATCAACATCATTTGCAAAAATAAAAAAACAAGGTTTATTTTATAGGTCAATTTTGTATCTTTTTTTAATTTTCGAGCCTTAATTTTGGGCAAATTTTGAAAATTCGTTTGTTATCAAAAATTTGTGAATGTTATTAAAGATTCAAAATGTGCATAGGTATGTTTGAAAAATGTTTTTGTAAAATTCATGATTTTTGTCAACTTTATAGAACAGTGATGTTGCAAAATCTCTTTTTCTGAGAAAACGAAATCGGTGACCCATGTTTTTCTTTAGCTTATTGTTTTCAGAATAAAATTTCCCATAAAATAAAGTGAGTTAAAACAATTTGGAAGAAAAAAAACTATAGAAAATGTCCTTAATTGTCATGGTTTGGCAACGTTGCGTCTTGAGTCACGCTACTAGCGCACTGTAACTTTTCGCGACTGTCTCTGTTCAGGCCTTCCACGTTTAAAAACTGCCCGATAGGATCAGTACCCCGCGTGAATGATATCCGAAACAGGTTCACAACCGCTTCAGACATTGCTAGACAACAGTTTGGTCGTAATGGGAAAGTAATCAATCCATCATTAATCGATATTTTGCATATTCACTTAGAACAACCATTCTAAAAAATGAGGATTTGAGGTTAAAGTTGGTAGTAGACTCCGTGTTGCGTTTCTAGATGCACTCAGTATATTTTTGGTGGAGCATACATGTATGTACAAGTTCCACGTCACATGATTCACAAAATTTAACGTGTGAGACTATTGGTCACTCACAGCCTGTTTAAAACGACCAGTGCTAGTTGTCTTGGTAAACTATTTATTTTAGTTTTTAAAATATAATTATAATCAATTTAATGTTTCTGAAAATATTTATAACCGTTAACATGTACATCATGGTGTATATGCATATCGGACCCCTCTGTGCTGGCACTGGTCACTTTACTGCAAAAAGATGGTTTAACAGAGTCGACTCTGGATCAGAGATGTTAGAAAACGTTTTGATCAAATCATTTTTGCTTATAGCTAGCTGTATTGATAACGAGTTGACGCAGGGTTTTGTTGTTCTATTAATTTTGTTTCATTGGCTGACTCAAGTTCAAAATAAGATTTTTAAACGTGGAAGGCCTGAACAGAGACGGTCGCGAAAGGTTACAGTGCGCTAGTAGCGTGATTCAAGACGCAACGTTGCCAAACCATGACAATTAAGGACATTTTCTATAGTTTTTTTTCTTCCAAATTTTTTTAACTCACTTTATTTTATGGGAAATTTTATTCTGAAAACAATAAGCTAAAGAAAAACAGGGGTTACCGATTTCGTTTTCTCAGAAAAAGAGATTTTGCAACATCATTGTTCTATAAAGATGACAAAAATCATGAATTTTCAAATATTTTTATTTTTTAATAAAAATCACTATTAGTTCAGATGTACAAAAACATTTTTCAAACATACCTATGCTCATTTTAAATCTTTAATAACATTCACAAATTTTTGATAACAAATGAATTTTCAAAATTTGCCCATAATTAAGGCTCGAAAATTAAAACAAGATACACTATTGACCAATAAAATACACCTTGTTTTTTTTTATTTTTGCAAATGATGTTGATGAAAGTGTGCTCCATCAGAATGTTAAGAAAAAAACATAGGTCACCGTGCTTTTTTGTGCTATATAACCAGAATTGTCTCCCCTTTTAAAGAAAATGGCATGATAATGACCCAAAATAGTACTCTAGAGGCCAATAAAAAAATCTGGTCCAAATTTGTTTTTATTTTTCCAAATGATGTTGATGAAAGTGTACTCTATTAGAATATTAAGAAAGAGAACATAGATCACCGTGCTTCTTTGTACAAGCATCCCAATGGTGTGAATATGCACATGTTTAGGCAATCGTGGCATTTTTATTCCAAACACGTGACTCGTCTGTTGTGATTTTCGTTCCATTATATAACAACTTTACAAATGATTAGACGCCTCTTGGACACGGAATTTACAATAAAAGAAAAAAACGGGAATAAAAACGTTGCGTTTCTAAGGTTCTGATCATAGTTCAAACTCCAAGAAACGCGTTGTTTGTAAGCCTCTACATTTGTCACCACACGACAAAATGGTGCGGAAGATGCCTACACGAATTCATTTTATAAGAGGTGTCCGGCATCGACATGTGGGTTATTATGTTTGTGTTCCGCGAAACTGTTAAAACATTGAATGCTCATACTTGGTCGATGATCTTAATAGTATTGATATTCAAAAAGGCATATAACACCTGTTCTTAGCTCTGAGCCGTAGCATTTATCACAATAGCTCCGAACCGTAGCATTTCTCAAAATAGCTCCGGACTGTAGCATTTTTATTTCAGCTCCGAACCGTAGCATTTTTGTTTATGTCGTCTCATTTTGCCTGTTGCTCATATTTATCAGAAATATTTTGCTTGTCGGTCTTATTATTTGCGACCCACATTATCGCTATCAAATTGTAACTTTTAATGAAGCTGAAATTTATTAAGGACATGTTTTAGTGAATTGCTCCGAACCGTAGCATAACATATTGCGGTTTACGAAATGTGCCGTTGCCCAAATAACAAAAAGTACACAATTTTGTCACTTAGGTAAGAGCTTCGATGATTTGCTTTTGACGGGAGACGGCGCTCGTCTATATTTCATCCAGATCGGTCAATTATTAAGAAAGTTACAAGCAAAAATGTTACCTGAATCGAGGCGGTTTGTTGACAAAATTGGCTCCGAACATTAGCATCTGGTCACATGGGTTCTCCACAGTGTATTTAGCGTTTAGTACATGCCGTGTGTTACCAAGAGCTGACTAACACGTATATATGTTAGTATTTGCAAGTGTGAGATATAGTATGTGACTAACCGAACAAGACTGGTGATAGTCATAATGTATAATTATATATATACGTATGTGCGATAAATGAATAAGTATACGAGGCTTTTTAACTTAAAATACTTACCCGAATAAACAAGTTCAGTTCCATTACTTGGACATGTAGTACGTCCCCATCTAATGTATGGAGAACCTGAAACACGTGCATGTATGTTAATTTGTTGTAGCGATGTTTGTAAAATACGTATGCCCCATTGCAACCAAATAGTCATTAATCAAAGGCCACAGCGACCTTGGCCCACTGACATGAACATCAATATGGGGTTATCTACTGATGATGACCAATCTCCACAGGAAGTTTGAATATTCTAGGCACAACCGTTCATTAGCTTTTGATCGCAAACCATTTGGTCTAGTTATGCATGTTGAATATCATGACGACCCTGACCTACCTATTGACCATACGTCATTTACTGAAATTGATGAACAATCGTCCTATGAAGTTTGAATATCATATGCTCATCCATTCTTGAGTTAATGATCGGAAACCAATTTTCCGACACACATACAGACGGACCGAACGACCGACATGTGCATAGCAATATACCTCCTCGTCAAAGATGGGAGGCATAATGACATGTCTGAAGTCTATAAAACGCTAAAATGCTGAAAACAAAATGCTGGTAAAGACAAATACACTACTATAATAAACAGCGAATTGGGACTAACTAGGCGTTTAACACAATTCTGCACTATCAGTGTGCCTCTATCGAGCTCAAACGTAACTTTCACTATGACTCCCGATTAGAATCACAGATAATGTACTGCAAAGGGAGGACTGGCAACTACTACGATGAGTTTGCACTTTTCGTTTGAAAAGACATATTTTTGAGAAACTCCATGAAACACAGCAACAAATGTGGCGGCATCCGTAAAAAATCCGAACCGATATTGAATGGCCAACTTTCATTGGCTATTTGTTGTCTTAACCAATCGCTTACATATGCCGGAGTTTTAGGGGAGTTCATAAAGTAAAGTCCGTGAGTCAGCAAAACTTGAATAGGGTGCGTTGGTGGTCATCATTAGTCAACGACTCAGGTCATAGATCAAGGTCGTGTTGATCTTTAACATGAATTTGCTGTTTGGCTGCCATGTATGATTTACAAACATCTCCATCGTCGGGAACACATCGGACGTTCTCCCGAAGCCTCCCGGTTTGGCGGTATACCCAAAATCATTACCGATAAATATCAGCGAATATTGGGGGATTATATCCCGTGACCACGAATATGTCACCGAAATATCACCCGGTTATAGCCAAACTTTTAAATATACCCGAATGTTCCTCACTCTTCAGCGAAACATCGCCGTTGAGTCTAGGAAGCCTCTGTGATTCCTATTTATCACGAAAGCAACCCCGACCATTCCCCGAGGCTCTGGGTGCTTCGGGAATACCTCCCCGGGATATTTCCTACATGACATGCATGCATTGGCATTTCCTTATGTACTCGCGATGTCACTAAATGGTTCAATACTTCACAAAGCTTCCCCTGTCTCGGGGAGCTTCCTTTAGCGATCAGGAAACATGTTCCCGATGCCATCCGAAGCTCCTAATTACCATCGGGAGTACATCACAGAGGCATAGGGATGGACGCGTAACATCGGGATCTCCCGATGTCTGCCGATGCCTCCCGATTACTCCAGATATCACAAATTGTTCTATGACTTCCCAAATGTTGGTCGGTATTCACTGATACACTAAAGAAAGAGCAATACCATAGTCTTCGACATATTGATAGTATCCTGATATATATATTAAGGTTACGAATACGTATAGGAAATGCTTACCAAGTTGCTTCTTCAAATTTGTAATCTCCTGTTCGATGTCAAATTCCATAACAAATCGTTTATCTTTGTCTCTTCTCGAGGACACTCCTGTTTATGAGATAAATAAATATAATTCAATATGTACAAGGTAGTAACCTGAAAAATGTTTTGCACGTCTGGCTAGCGCAGGTAAGAGAACAATGGACAGTACGTGAGTGATTCCCGGTCTTGTACATGCTGTGGATAAATTCAGTGATACAGTTGACTGGGCGGAGAATCACGTGACTTTTATTCTGGTACCCGACAATAGTGCGTTCAGTAAAGGCGGATTTTACTGAATATTAGGTAATAGGTGATTGACCATCGTATAAATTTATGATATAGTTTTAGCGTACACGTGTATTTTCAGCTGGTTTGATATTTTCCCAAATGTTAATTGTAATTTAATTGGGTACCCATACTTACTATCATGCATAACTATTGTATACTTTTATAAGGAGTTATGACCCTTTTTAAATTAGATATTTTGGTTAAAATATAATTAAAATGTAAACTCGTACATTGTGTTGTCTTTAAGTTTTATGCGGTTGCACTGAAAGTTGGCAAACTTAATAGTCAGCAGTACAAGTTTAAGGAATATGGTGGTTTCAGCTCAGGTTTCTAATACTGTAAACCTAGAAATTATTACGCGCGATTTTGTTAAGCGGGGTTCGCGAATGGCAGAATTTCGCTAAATTAAGTCGCCGAGAAAGTGCTAAAAACATTTATATGTACACTCCAGGAAACTTAAAAACGCGAACATTTGTAGTCGTGAATATGCCCACGATCGACAAAACGCGAAAGTTAGTATTCGCGAAAGTAAATTGGTTTACAGTATTTGATTGGTCGATATAATATAGCACCAAGACATAACGTCACGTCTGTTGAGAGTCAAAGGGCGATACTGCACACGAAAACACTTCACATTCGGCATGGAGACATGTTTGATATGTAGTAAATGACAATAGATAGCTATGTACTTAGATCATAGGTGACTGTAAAAAGAACTAAACGTCGTGAAGTAGAAACGTTCTGCAAACGATATCGCAGTAGTTTGATGGACGGACAAATCACTTGATCTGCTCATGAAATATCAAGCATATTTTGTATTTGCTATTGTGTTTTATGATTTATTACAGACAGTATAGTAGAAATCGACAATTTCGAGTGAGCTACAACAAAGCCATTCTTGTTTATAAGTCGATCTATAATCTTTTCCGAACTATTAGATACATGTAGTACATATAGAGACAACACGTCATTGAGATCATTTAAACAAAGCCTTCTTTCTGTACCAAAACCTTCAAGAAAGTTCTTGTTAATTGTTAATGAGGCCCACAGGGAAGACTGGGTATACCAAACTATGTTGCCTCTTTAAATAAAGTCTTTATTACTATTATACTATAGACTGGTTTGTTTGTTCTAAATCACCCATCTTATTGTACTAGTTTGTACTATTAACATCCCACATCGGGGGCATACGGTTCCATACATTGGCAGCTCTAGTCCCTCAATGAAATAGAACATCTCACAAAACATAAACAAGTCGAAACCAATTGCTAGGTTTGTAGTTACTCCACTTAAGTTGTTATTTCACAGGATATGATACAACAATATTTACCCAGTTGTTGCTTTAGCTCTTCTATTTCCACATCTTTCTGGTCCAGGCGAGTCTTTAAATTTAATATTTCTTGGTGAACATCTATTTCTTCGGCATGTTCACTTATAGCGTTTGTCATGAAGCACATTATAACTACGAACAAAGCAGACATCATGTTCGCCATTTTACTTAAATTCATTAATTACGTTTTACTGTCTGTAATCAATCTTCCCTGACCTGATTTAGGAATTCTTGTTGTTTAAGTAGACCACGGTGCCACCTGTGAGAATTCACAGCTGTTCAAACGGTGCATGGGAGTGTATTGGATAACTACGCACTGTGTCACATTAAGTAGTCATGTACGTTTGTAATCACGTCATTAGATGTAGGACATCTATGGATGTACTTAATGATACTAGTTTGTATACCAGACGATCCTATTATATGACTATGTCTATCTTAGTATCTAGTTGTGCCGAGGATGAGGACTGCATTGAACGATGATCGATGTTTCACGGTTGTAGTACCGAAGCTTTGAAACACATTGTCATCAGCACACGATGATCGAAAACCATTACAGTCATACGCTGGCTCTTATGGTGCGTCCACATGGGAAAAGTGTTTTCGATTAATTATATTCGTAGATATTGTCTTGATAAAGTTTCTATGTGCATAGTATGTTTTATATAGGTATATATAACTCAGTTTTTCCATATCCCTTCACTGACACTCCAGTTATATTGTGACAAAATATCAAATATTATAAAATTCTTCATGCTTAGTTATTGTTCTTGTTCATTGTTCATTGTTGAGGATCTTACGGAAGATATTGTCAAATATGTTTCCTCGCAAAATAAAGTATTTATTATTATTAAATGTGCATCTCATTGTCCTATACGTAGTAATAATCCAATGGAGCCGTTGCTACCATATGTATTATAAGTAAGTTGTAAGTTATATTTGAGGCAATAAAATAAATATCACATGGCAATGAGGGTGGCATTGGTATTGTTATTGTAAGCCATCGAACACAGATAAATATAGATTGCCGTAAAACCTCGTTATGACGAGTATCAATATCACGACCCGATGGTTCCTTGAGATAACGAGGTTTATTGTATATATAAATAGTGTTTTTTTTGGCATCGGCATTTGTCAGCATTTTATACAAAGATAGGACAGTCAATGTCTACATCACTACCACGTTGCGTTCCATTCACAGGGTACTGTTTTATCAAAGCACTTACGAAAATCTTATATACTTACGTCCAAATTAAAATTCGGCATAATGCTTCCAGGTACATAAGTATATTAGAAATGAAAATAAAACACAACCTTTGCTTCAAGGCATGTGATTGAATGCAATGAACAATAAAATGATGGTCAAATACCACGTACACAAGTCTTTAGAACTGTATGTTAACTTCATATGAACATGCCTTTTAAAATGTATGCTACACAGCATTTATATTTCACACATTGCTTAGAATATTTACAGGCTTCTATTTAATCCCTCATTTGGCAGAATATTTGCCTGAGTAGCTGTGCTAGATGCATAAATTGCGAATAGAAGTGTACGCTACCTAAACATTTCGCGAAGTTGGAATCGGTTGGGCAAGGATAACGTTAAAACGAAGTAGAAGTGCACCAAGTTCCATAAAGCCAATGAAAGAGCTTCCAATCAAGGGGTTTATGCACGATATCTGAGTGAAAACAAGCAATAATAACACTTAGTCCCAATTTAACATTATAACAACTTTTTGCTATCGATAATGTTGCTTGCTATGAACCTCAAACGAGTGAATTTATATATTTGAGGACTGAGTGTTAGTATTGATTGTAATTTTGAACAATACATAAACGTGTCCATATCATAGTTAAAATACTTAATATTCTAAACACAAACTAAACAGAACAGAACAGAACAGAACTGAATTTTAACCGAATACAGAGATAATAAGATTAAGTATGTAATGTTAGAATAAATCTGGAGTTTGACATGTTTTATTTATTTCTGTAATGTTTTGAAGCTCTAAGATAAATTCAATATCAAATCATAAGCTACAAAGTGCTGTTAAATGAAAGAGGATTTATCAGCTCTACTGATTTATGTAATATGTATGTATTGTCTTGCTATAATAGCTTGTTCAAGAATAATAGTGTGTGTGTGTGACAGAGCTTTTCTATTGAACATGGTAATGCCTGGATACAGACATTTTTTCAAGGGGATCCGACCAATTATTCTTCTTAGAAGGGGTCAGACCAGCACAGTAACATATGGTTCTTATAGAAGGATGTACTAATCATACTCTAAATCCTGTAAAACTGTAATATTAGGCAATATTAACCAAATAACACTGGTTTTACCTCGCATTTACTCAATTTACGCGGGAAATACTTCGTACACTGTACAACAATACTCCGTACACCAGGGAGCAACAATAAAGCAATACTCTGTACACTAATTTGTTTATTTATTCTCAAAATGCACCGTTATTTATGATTCCTTTCCTGGTTAAGCATTAACAACATAAACTTGGTCACTAGAATGTCATTTTGCTCGATTCAAGTTGTGTAGTTTGACATAGAATATAAACAAAAACATCTTTATTTGACCGACCGAGCTTTTGTTTTTTGTGAGTAACGATACGAGTTTGGTCTTTTAATCACAAGTATTTCCTTGTCGTTTGCCGGCTTTCAGGAGCAAGGGAAATTATCAAAGTACATGTAGATACTTTTGTATACAATTTACATTAAACGTATCCAGAAAGACAAAAAACGTCTCTGAACTTACCCTGGTGTATACTTGAAGGTCGCGAAATTGAATAACATTATTCACCTTACTAGCAATGTCCGGTGTACGGTATACCACAGTGAACATCATAAGAAAATATCTGAGCTTTGATAAAAGAGTACTCTAGATGTGCAAACATTAGCATGTCCTTGTGTTAAAGTAGGAATATTTATGACTTTTATAAACTGTTTTAAATGACATTAATTCGCCTCATTGGATGTTTTGTTTGCAAATATTACGCGTCGTATGTGGTACTTCAATTTATTATTATGGCGCTCTTACAGCCACCTCTGCAAATGAATACTGTTTGTTGACTAAAACGGTAAATACTTATTTATCTTAATTTGATACAAATGTATTAAAACACGTACAACTTCAACACTTTAATTCCCTCTATATTAGAGGATATTGAATACATTTATGTACAAATAGTATTAAACAATCAATCAATCAATGATTACAATGAAAGCAATACAATATATACATTGAATATGCAGGCATGACAAGATGCATTCGTCATACCTTAAGAGAATGTCTATGTTTAATCAGAGTAAATGTTCAGACATTGCACTATGTATGCGAAAGAACATTTCAAAAATTGTCTCTCAGTTTCTGAGTCGAGGATTGGTTCGAGTGGAGCACCCAAATGTTTTAGCACGAGTGAAAAGCTATCCATTCCACGAAATATGTGAGTGTCGTTCTGGTTGAGTATCTGTTCTAGCGATGTTAGCATTTGAGTTCGAATGGTTTCCGTTGTCGAGCATTCACAAAGTACGTGAGTAAGTTCCTCCTGGAATAATGCCTCACATTTATCACACGCGCTGTTGTCGATGGATACAGATCTCGTCCACAGTCGTGAGTTAACATTCATGGTGTATCTGAATGAGCTCCGTTGACACACAGTATATACGATTGATGGCATAATATGAGGTTGCAAGATCCGGAAAAAAATAAAGTCCGAGTCTTGCGACATCCTAGTATTCCACAATTGTGTTTCATTAAAGGAAATAACATTTTTAACAGTATTTTTCCATTCACCTTTTGATGGTATACATGGTATGGCAGCTGTGAACGTGTTTATGACTCTTAGTAAGTCATATTTCAACATTAGTTTACAAATATCGGGTATAAAGCCTCGTCTTACTAGAGAGTTGTCGGTTATAAACAAAATAAGTTTTCTAATAAATATGTCTCTTGTCACAGAGCCCTTTGGAAGAGTCATAAGTTTATAGAGGAACATTAATTTACGGTATTCAACGATAAAGAGGAATCGGTTATGGCCAAGCATGGATTCTGCCATGTCCGAGCGGGTAAGAATGGGGAGTCCTTGGATGTGTTTGACGGCAGAATGTTGGAAACGGGAGACCGCTGTAAGGTCTGAGAGGGTGGTGTTGTTCCACAGTTCTGAACCGTATGTTACTATGGATATGATGATTTTGGAATATAAATTCGCAGATACTAGTGGGTTAACACCTTGGGTGTGGATGCCTTGAGCAGACAAGGCAAATATTTGCCTTTTGTAGGCGTTATTTTATCCTAGCTGTATCTTTTAAGTTGTAGGAGTACAGGATTCCTAGGTGAACAAAGCTATCGGTCTGTTCAATAAATGTGTCATCATATAAGATGCCCACATTTGGCTGTGTACGGTTTCTTGTGAATACGGTAACATTGCATTTAGGGACATTAGTAGAGACATGCCAGTGATTACAATAATGGTATACGATATCGACCATTTGCTGTAGTCGGAATGGCGTGAGGGACAATAACGAAATATCGTCGGCAAAAGCTGGGTTCCCTGAATTAACAGACATGCCTTTCGAACCTAGACGACTACTTTCAAGTTCTTTTAGTAGGTCGTCGACATAGACAAGGTATGGTCAAGTGGACAATACGCCGCCTTGGCGTACTCCTCTTTTCACATTGATCGATCCCGGTACCCCTCACATTAGTTGAAATTGGAGACAGTAAGCCCTATCATAGGAATTTGAAATCCTATCCATAAAATATCATAGCACACGACCCATACACATTCGCTTTATACACTTATTATATAGAATAAGTGCATAAAGCGATTTTGATTAGATTGACTGCTATGATATTTTATGGATAGAATTTCTAATTCATGTGACCGTATTCACACTTGTCGTAACTTGTCAGGAACGAAACTATTTCTAGAGATTATATAATACTGGCAATTTAAAGTTTTCTACAACACGATATTTGTATTACTTCCAAAAAAGTAATTCATGGGTAGTGTGGGGGTCGAACCCATGACATTCGCGTTATTAGCAGGACGCTCTAACCAACTGAGCTAACCGGCGAACTAAACGTTGACTGTTATCCAAATCAATACGAGGGATGATCAAGTATTACTTTGAACCATTGTTACATTATCAATATTGCTGAAACTTTGTTAGATAATAGATTGGCGTATGTCAAAACGAATCAATAAAAACTTCCAAAAAGACACTTGATAGAAATATCATAGCAAACCTAACAACACTATGGTTACACCGACCAAACGTCATCATGACACCATTACGTAATAGCAGGCATACTTATTGTGATAATAAATGTAGAATAAAGTGTACTTGTACATTGTGTTCGGATTATCGGCTAATTATTGTCTACGAAACTTGGGTGCACTAGAAAAGTTTTAACGAAATTTGGCTGTTGCGTTTTTAAAGACCCTCTGTGTACAGTATACATGTAGAGTAGTTTGTAGCAGTTGGAAAAATAATGGATAATCCGGGTATCGATCCCGGTACCTCTCACATGCTAAGATAGCGCTCTACACACGTCACACGTCACAAGTCACAAGTCATAAGTCATAAATCACAAGTCACAAGTCGAAATCTCGATTGACTTCCAGAAATAAACCAGACGTTATAACCTTATTAGTTCGTTACTACATGTATAAGAATAAATGATGCATTACATAATCCAAATTAATTGTTAAAAATTCTAACACGATCTGCGGATTATTCCATTAAATATAGAGCAGACCTGGCCATGTATTATTACCCCCATAAAACATGTTATCAAATTGGCTGTTACTATTTACGCCCCGTATCATGTGACATATTTATGAATGAATGAACGCAAACTTTATAGTAAATCTTCAACGAAACGCGATGACAAGGCAAGATGCACGGGTATCCAGTGTTACAGCTATGACGCGTCTATTTTTAGAAACTCCAATATAATCTCCAAACTAAGTTTCATAAAAACTTCTGATAATCAATTCATTTATATTTTTTCATTTCATTAAATAGCTACCCTATACTCGTGTTATTAAAATTGTTTCAATGTTTAAAATGTGTTATTTCCTTCAGAAAATTACGATTTCTATTTCTTGAGCAATACATGGCAAGAAATTATACCAAACTGTCTCAGCATAACAATACTGACTACTTAGTTATAATATGAGCCGCGTCATGCGATTTTAGGCCTTCAGACAAAATTTTCACATTTTCAGTTTTTGTTGTATACTTAAAATACAATCTTTTTTAGGTTGAATAGTCTTTATTTTGGCAATTTTTATCAAGTAGTTACAAAGTTATGCCAATTTTCGTCGCATAACTGCACATGAAAATGAAAACTTTTTGACGTCATTTTGACGTCGTTTTAACGTTATATTTTGCCTAATTGTTGTGCGCTACTTTGGGTGGTAAAATTGAACTGAACACGTAAGTTCAGTATAACATACTGCCATATTTAGTTGACACCAGTCTGTATATATGTATGAATTATTTGTTTCCATTAAATATCAAAATATAACACGCAACATTGTGCATTTCAGACTGTCCAAACGTCTTTACATTATAGAACTAAAAGGTCCGGATGTACGAGGGATGATCAATATATAACGAGAAAACGCGCTTATATTTTTGTTATGATCAGTTCGATTTTACTCAAACTATAGCTGGAAGTAATAATTTACATTAACACTGTTTCTCTGAATATTTATCATTACAGTGACAGCATGCTAAATTCTATGATTTGTAAGGTACCCCGGTAACCCTCAAAATGCGGGGGTGGGGCATTTTGCGGAATTTTCACCGTTTTAACGCAAATTCAAACCCTAACAGTTTTCATGTTAGCAATAGCAATGTGACGAAAATTGGTACTAGGGGTCACCTAAGACTCGCCTTACTGATGGTTACGTCATGCACGGGTTGTGTTGTAATTCGTTAGGTCACGCACGTGTTATCGTTCCGTGATAGCAAAACTGACGGACGGCAAATGATTATAAATAAAATATTTAGTTTTAAAAGAAAACAAGTAATAATAGAATTGCGCACGATATTCGGTAATCATTTCGTGATCATACCATGTCAAATGCTTCGATTTGTGAACATAAGAACATATTAAAAATGGACCGAAAGGCTAGTGATCTAACGCAAAGTAGGTGTGACGTGACGTCGACGTCAGAACTACGTACAGAAATGTTGGGTGTTTTGAACGATATTCCTAAGGATGACTATCGTGAGTCTATTTTCGACTTGGTATGGCATTGGCGAAGACGTATAAACGTTGAAGGAGGATAATCTGAAAAGTTTTTAAAAAAATTAAAGTTAAATTCTGAATTACGGTAAATGGTGCAAAAATGACGTTGCCCCGCGGATCGGTTTCGTAGGTCAGCAAAAATGTTCCAAACTATTTATTTTTCGATATATTTGAAAACTATTTTGTCTGTTTTTTTTTCTAATACACCAATGCATATGTATTAATTAACCACCACATAAAATATTATTAGAAAAAAACACGTACTATTAGAGTTATAAGCATTTCTCGATATACATTGATCACCCTTGTAGTTTGTTCTTATTTCAGTTCATTACACTTAAAAAATTATGAAAATACTTCAGGAAGTTCCCGATTTTCGACCATGAATGACGGACTGTTTGATACTGTAAAACAATAATCTTGACCACGTGACATACCAACACAATACAATTTCGTCTAAAAAATAATATGAGGATATCCACTCGGTCCATTGTATAACTATTTTAAAGGTGGTTCATGTTGCATTGAGAAATGGACAATGGTAGTAATGAGAGGATTCGCTTCCCCAAAACGAAGCAACGTATACGACTATATGTATTGAAGACTTAATTATGATATGGGCAATTACTTTCACGGATGTTCTCTCATGTTACATTTACCGACAAACTGTCCGTCTCCAAATGCTCGGACAAACCGGCGTGATTCTAAGTAGATCTGCAACATCATGTACGATATAGCATTCATATTCTCAAATAATTCATACATTGATGCCTTGATATGACTTATGGTTCTAGAACTAGCTACTTCAAAAGCGTTATGTCACATCAGACAGTCAGTCAAACATAACAAGAATGAATCACAAGGACCACCCCATCTAACAAGGAAAACTAATGAAGCAACAAGCAACATTACACGCCCTTATGAATCAAACAAAGCAGCCTCGTGGAACAATTTCAAGAGCTGGAGTTCAAAGTCACAAAAGAGCTTACAACCACTAAAACGAATACAGTTGAACAAACCGATACAGAGAACTGCATATATGATTACTTTATGCAAGCCGCGAGTCAAGGTGACGCGCGATTTGAGTGGTTTAAATGACCGGTGTCGTCTGTTGTGGTGAAATATATAAGAGGCTGAGATCTGATCCTGACCGAGAATGTGTGTATTATTGTTCGACTATTTCACACCTTTTCCTAGGCCAGAGAAACATTACCTAACCGACTCTTTGAATTTACGAGTAGTTACACACCCATGTATACTTACCAAATTCGCTACTCAGCCTCGCTTTGTTGTGATCAATATTCTTTTAATTCTAGATCTAGGCCTATTTGCAATTATGCCAATGGTATTTTTGAACATTCAATACGGCCATGTTTTTTCGATAATCTGAATGTATGTAGAGATAGTCTTCTTTTAAAGGAAAATTACCGTAGCCAACAGTGTCCCAAATAGTTTTGCATGGAGCTATATAACTCCATGATTTTTGTCCCAAACCCCTTTACCCAGTGCGGTTAGTTTTTTGTTAGAACGGAACGTAGGCATGAACACTGTTCATTAAAAATAGTGGCATATTGCAACATTTATTCTAACAAATAGACAACAACCCATCGAAAACTATGTCTACATCATCATTGAGCAGACAGCAACATAGGGGTCCTACAAGCAATATTTTTCAAAGGGGAGTGCATACCGCTCCTGGCTCTTATAATTCAATAATATACTGGTCTAATTGTGTAACATAGCCACATATAATGGCTTAAATTATTGACCCTGTTCCCCCTCTGGACACGAACAGAAAAATCTAAGAAGAATAAATAGTATCTGATTCCATGACACGAACACGACTTTGTTACGGTGGTTTTTAACGTTCACGTGGTATGTCCGTACTGGCATTAATTTTAATAACTATTCTATATAGAATATTGATCTATACATATACAGAAATAATTTAATTTAATTGAAAAAATCTAAAATCCAATTAGCAAACATGGTCGTTTTTTTTATCTTAATCGGTAAGTTCTCCCGAGTGAAGAATAGAACCAGGACCTTCTAGATGGAAATCGGACGTACCATCCATTACACCAATGACGCTATTAACAAATTGCCCTTTACATTTAGTTACAATAAGTTCCAAGGGAGACTAATCAAATTGACTAATAATCTAAGGGAGGCTACTCATAGTTTTTCGTTTTTTATTGAATAAGGCCGAAATTTGAGGTAAGCCAGTTCACAAATTCATTGCAAAATGACTAATAAAAATAGCTTTACCCATATATCGCATCTATAAATTTAAAACCTGCATCTGGACAAATAATTTATTATAGATATTGTAAACAGCCGTGAACTTGCCTGGGGACGAAAAGTCGGCTCTGATTTCATTTTTTTATCTCGAATAAAACGCTAAAAAGTTGGTAAAAATATTTAAATTTGGTATCAAAACTTCGGGAAAATAGTGTTTTATTTGAATTTCATCATTTCTGGCTCCACTTCTTTATTATTGTGCTAAAATAAACGATTTTGCGGTTGCCACACTGCGACCGGTTTGGTTACGAAAGTGCTGGACTTTTCCCGTCTTTTCTGACGTTGTAACGTCATTGTCCGAAGGCCTTAAATCGCATGTAATGGAATATGATGTAAAATAATGAACTTCGGTTCGGAATTCAACATCTCACAATAAATTGGAGTACATATCATCAAGGTTTTTGGTATTGTTCTCTATCATGGTATTGGGTCTTTTAAAATAAACATTCCTATTTTGTGCAACTCATCCCAGATCGGTTTGTATTTATAAACGCGTTTCTGTCCGCCACATCAGCAGAGTTGAAGCATTTTGTGCAATATTCCACAAGATATATTTTCAGTATTCCATGACAATGAAAGCAGATACTTAAACTTAGTACAAAAAAGAAACGTAAGTGGTTTTAGGGTAGTATTTTTGATGTTGTGGGAAAAGTTCAGTACCTATCGACATAATATTTTGCACAACCGATCAAAAGTTGTTTCTACACATTGTGAATACAAAACCCGTTGTTTTTGCATTTGATGGCCCGGTATTGCCCTTACTTGTAAAAACACGAGGTTCGCGTGCTACCAGTCTGCATGAATAATTTCTTTGCAGAAATCACTATATCCCTGTAGATAGTGGACGGCCACAGTTAAATAAAGATTCATCTTTCATATATAGTCACTAGGAACTATGGGACGGTTGTTTGATGATGTCTGTAACCGGGGTATTAGTCACCTCAGTACTGGCGTCAATAAAACTGACGTCACATGACGGTTTAACCATAGTCTTGACACAATATCCCGTCTGCTGCAATGTTAAAATGAAACGGGTAGTGTAAATGAAAGACCAATACCGGATACAGTGTGCGTGTTACTACGCAAATACAGGATGCCTATGTCAGGGTTCCACACCAGAGGAATCGCTTCCGGTTGGCAACCAAATGGGATAGACTCACCATCGGGAACCATGGGTATGTGAACAAGCCGTTTATTTTGAAAATTTCATTTTTAACAAAAATCCTCCATTTTTCACTTTGATGTTTTGACATTACACACTATTGACAATTTGTGTACAAGTTTCATTAAAATCACATTTTTGTCATGGATATTAATTCGTTCCAAGAACTTACTTGTGATGTGTGATTATGGAATAATAAACGTTTAGATGAGTATCTGTTTTGTTATCTATATCCCGATTGTATGTAGAAAACGTCAATTACATTACAACTTACGTATCTTTTTATTTTTACGTTTATTTTTCTCAACCTACAAAAACAAACAAACATTTTAATAATGCTAGTCATTCTATTCGCTGCACTTAAACAAAAGATTCGTCACGATTGTGGCGCTAAATCTATCTAAAATTGGGAAACATATTGTAGCAACGTCAACGCTAACTGTATATATTCAATAACATATCTAAAAAGAAGAATTTGAAACAAAGCCTTATGTTCTTGTAAATGAGTGTATAATTATTTATTGTTAATCCGTTTAACAACGGTTATTTTAACCAAACAACTAAAATTGACTTACCTGGCTTGCTTAATCTAAAAATTTGATTCACGAATCAGTCGATGTCATCCATGTTGTTGATGGAAGTGAGCGAAACATAATGCATGCCTATATATGTATGGTTTGTCACAAATTCTAACTCAAAATTCACAAGTTATAAGTCACAAGCCATAGGTCAAAAGTGCGACCAAGGGCCTCCGCAAATCACAAGTCATTAGTCACAAGTAAAAAAAGAGTACAAACAAAGAACTATGAAGAAAGATGAAGAAAACATCATAAGAAGACATTGGGACTGAAATAAAGCAAAGAAGGTGGGATGGAATGGCCATGTAATGAGAATTAATAAGACCAATCCAACAAATGTCGCTCTAAGATTGATCCCAGATCGCAGACGAAAGAGAAGTAGACGGAATGAAACGTGGGGAAGAATGGTAGATGGAGAGTTTTTAAAAGAGATTGGACTAAATTGGAAGGAAGCTGAAAATACCAAAATGGAGCAAGCTGACATCAGTCTTAGGTGTCTAAGGACTTCTAATAATTTAATAGCTCTTGAACACAGGTAACTGTATCAATAATAAAGATTATAGCATAAAACGGTGAAAGTTCCGTGATTTAGCATGATTTTCCGAGAAAGTTCCGTGTTTTGATATTAATGTAGGGTTAACGCATGCTTTTTCGTGCTTTTCCATGCGTAAACGCTATTATAGCATACAAAACATCAATTGATGCGTTTGTATTTCGAAATAATTACATTTTGGCGGGAAATTTGTGGCGAAGTCGCGTAAACAAACGTAACGTCGCGAAAACAAACGTTTTTTGACCGGAGGGGACTATTGGTTTGCCATCACATTTAACAGCTAAAACTAGGGATTGTAGTCCTTTTGCTTTGGAAACTGGGTCATTCAGCCAGTTATAGTTTATTATACTTTTCGACAGCTTGGACTTGGGCGGATCTGCGCTTGTTTAGTTGGGCTTTGTGTCTTTGTGTGTTTTTTATGTTTTCTGTGCTCGGCTTGTTAAGTTGAGTGCTGCCTTCCCTGTCTGACTTAATATAATCTTTTTGTGTAGTTTATTTTATGATTTTAGTCCGCCCTGGATATTGTATTTATTGCTCAGATGACAATCAGATTGAATTACAAACTATTTTCATCATTGGTTTCGCTGGAATCACTACTCTAAGAACATTCTGTAGAAACGTCAAAATTAATAAGCATTTACTCTGGTATTATAAGAAGCACAGTTTGGGTGTAGTCTGGTTCCCGATCTTTACAATCTACGCAGTAAAGGTCTGGTGTCATCTAAATAAAATGGCGGCCCATGGTAAGATTCAAATGGCGGAAGCTGTGGTCACGTGATATGTATGGCGGCAGTTGTGTTTTTGAATAGCGGAGAGAGAAAATATAAAAATTAAGTTTATGGATTAAATATCTTTTGGATTTATTGGAATTTTGTATAGAGTTATTTGTAATTATGTGAAGTATAAGTGACTAATGGGAAAAAAGCGAAAAAACCGTCAAAGCAGTGATAATGAGAATGACAATAAAATTTTCAAGCCGAGAGGCCCGTCAGAGGAGTCAGAATTGTTAGTAAGTGACATTTTAATGAGATTAATTCTGTTTTATATGGTGACAAGTTAAACATAGACACTGTTTTCACTGAAGTCGACGCAAATACGAGTATGTCTGAAGGGGTCGAGGGACGTGCGGGAGAGGGGCCAACAAATGCTGACCTTCTAGCATATATGGAAAAAATGAACAAACGGATTGGTGATGTAGAAGAGCGTTTGGGTTCTAAGGTTGATGGGTTCGAGGCAGAGTTGAAGAAGTTATGGGTGGCGATGGAAGACAGGAATAAGAAGCTAGAACAGAGAGTGACGGACGTGGAAGAGAAGGCGGAGTATGTGGATTTTAATGTGGCTGAGTTATCGAGTAAGGTGACTCAGCTCGAGAAGGAGCGTACCGAGTTAAAAAATGAGGTCGTGTATCTTTCATCTCAATCTATGCGAAATAATTTGATTTTCACAAATATTCCGGAAGATGATGACGAGGAGCCTAGAGTAACAGAGATTAAGTTAAGAGATCACCTAGTGGTAAAGTTGAATCTAGCTTAGGAAATTGCGGCTGATATGGGATTCGAGCGCGTACACCGGACTGGCACGAAGATGCATGGTAAGACCAGGAATATAGTGGCAAAGTTTGTATTATTCAAAGACAGGGAATGTGTTCGTAAGAGATGGAAGGAGTTACAAGGTACTATATTTAATATGTTCGAGCAATTCCCTAAGGAAGTTATCCAGAAGAGAAAGATGCTTTTGCCTAAGATGAAGGAACATAGGAAGAGGGGTGACAAAGCATGGATTGCTTATGATACGCTGTATGTCAACGGGAAGCCAGTGAGGGAGTAGGGGCTCGCAGAGGGTGAATTGAACATTCTGTCGTGGAATGTAAATGGCTTATCTAGCGATAAAAAAGACAGTGATGACTTTGTAAATATTATAACCAATAATGATATATAGAAGAAGAAGTTTATTTCGAATTCAAAAGGCCACATGGCCCACGAGAACATCAATATACAATACACAATTTATACAATGACACAACAAAATGACACTATTTAGCAACATAAATGCAACAGAGTGAGTGCGTGTACAAGCTCAAAGGTGTGACAATAGAGTAATAATAAACAAGAGAGAAAGATGGAGTGGTTAGAGAGTGGGATGGCATATCACGGAAGTAATGTGGGTATTGAAAAAACGAAATAGGTATAGCAACGTAAGAATGAACTTCGGCGATATTAACTAAAGCTGCAGAACAGAAAGAAAAGGTTGAGTGGATAGGGCATACAGAGCAAGAGTGTTAAGCGGAGAAAGATGCATAGTCCGTTTAGAAATGACAATACATGACATGAATATATGAGAGGCATATACATAAAGGCAAATCAACAATCAACATATGTACATTTTTGAGAACATATATATATAAAGCAAACATACACACAGTCGTTATTCATGATAATATAGGTATGTAGCAAATTAACTGCTTCACAAAATGTATTTACATTAAAGGTTTACAAACAACACTGTTCAAATAAGTAAGACCCAGTGACGCATCCAATTTAATTATTTGATGTTGTGAATAATTGAATTTTAAATTGTAATTTTGCCGACATGTTTTGTAAATGTTTATGTACATGTATTTAGTGCAAAGAAGAGACTTTATGATAATTAAGATAACGAGGATCTTAGTGCAAAAGCTTTAAAAATGTACGTGCTTAATTTTTCAATTACACACCTATTTGTGCTTTCAAAAAGTGATTTGAGTTTGAACATGCTCGGATTAGACCAACAGTACCTAGGTATATATTTTTTACGTAAATCTGAATAAAGACTGCATTCTATAATGAAATGGAACTCGTCCTCAAGTTTGTTACATGTCGGACATTTTCTTTCTTCTCGCGGAATTATATTTGGACGGTGCCATCTACCAGTTTCAATACATAAATTATGAGATGAAAGCAATAACCGAGACATCGATACGATTAAATGATTACCCAGATTGCATTTGAAATAAAATTGAAAGTCGAAGAAAAACGTACTACGAGATGACTGATCGATTCTTGCATTCCAGTTCTGTAAATTTGTATCTCGTAAACGTTGTTTAAACAGGCTAATAAACACATCAGTATTACCTACACTTTGTGCTAACCACACGTTGTAAAAACCCATCGAGGAGAGTAAATGCTGTAATGATGTAACCCACGTTACCTTACGTGGAAACAATTCGGCATCTGTTTTTAAAAGTTCATATATAATTTTACAATATTTTAAGTCGTTACTCTGTGTTATCTTCAGCCAGTACTTAATAATTTTGATATATCTATAATAGGATAAATCAAATCTGCCGAGGACACCGTAAACAAAATCGTTTTGGGTGCAACGTTTAACATGTAAAGATCGTTTGCAGTATTGTGTGTGTATACGTTCAATGTCATTTGCTTTATTGAAACCACATACTTCACTGGCGTAGTTCAAGATTGGCAAAATCAACTTATTAAAAAGGTCTAATCTATGCTTCACAGTGACATTTGGGAAATCATATAAATGTTTATTCAGCTTGAATATAGCTTTTTGTGCTTTACCTGCATATATATGTTTTTTGTATGAATCATGGACTTGCTCTTCTAGTAATATAGACTTGAGCGGTTATACTGCTCATAATTTTTACCGTAAATTCCAACATCGTTATGTGGTGGTATTGTCTTATATTATAGAAATAGTATACGAGATGGTATCGAAATTGTAAAAACTCATTCAGATACAATAATTTTGCTCAAACCTGATCATAACTTTTTTCATCTTCAAAACGATATTTATATATGTGGTGCTTACATTTGGGGCGAGGATTCGCCGGCGTATAATGTTGCCAACATTGATTTATTTGATATTTTACAAAATGATATATCTGTTTTTGAAGAACTTGGAATTGTATATATTACAGGTGATTTAAATAGTCGAGTTGGTAATAAGAGTGATTTTATTGTACATGACTCTATTAATTCTTTTACAGATGATATTGATTACATTCCAGATGAGACCCTATATCGGGCCTCAATAGATAAAGTATGCAATAGTCACGGAGTTAAATTGCTTGATATTTGTAAATCATCATGTTTGCGTATTGTTAACGGTAGAGTAGGAGAAACGAGCAAGTATACTTATGTTTCTTCTAAAGGCGCTTCGGTAATTGACTATTTATTGTCACATGAGCGAAATTTTTCATTGATTAAAGATTTTACCGTTGAATCTATGAATGAATGGAGTGATCATACCCCTTTGCGTATTTCACTATGTTGTAATAACATTGTACCTGAACCGGATAATACCGGCGAAATAAGATTTAAATGGAATAGTTCACATGCTGATACATTTCGTATCGGTCTTATATCCAAATTACCAGAATTAAATCATATTGTTCATAATATTGACCATACAAATAGAGAATCAGTAAACAATGTTTTAAATAATTTTACGTCAGTTCTGCGAAATATAGCTGATCCATTGTTTTCAAAACACTGTCATTACAGTCCAGGTGTTAATTTTTATGACAAATCATGTATAAATAACTCCGATTGGTTCGACAGAGAATGTATAAATACAAGAAATATTTATTTAGAAGCATTAAGGAATTTTAACAATTGTAAAAATGATATTAGTAGAGAATGTTTTTGCAGGCGTAAAAAGGAATATAAAGATATGATAAGAAAAAAGAAAAAAATGCATTACGCTAAAAAGATGGCCGAAATAGAAAATTTAAAACATTGTAAACCGAAGCAATTTTGGAAATACTTTAAACACAAACGTACATCAGGGTGTACTAGTATACCGCTAAATGTATTTAAGGAATATTTTGCGAATATTAGTAGTGACTTATTTAATTGTACTAATGATGACGCTGAAGCATTTTGTAGTGATAACGATTTTAACGACATAAATGTTCGCTTTGAGGAGCTTGATACACCAATTACTGTTAATGAAATTTTAAATGCTGTTAAATTGCTGAAATGTGGTAAAGCTATGGGAAGTGATTGTTTGATGAACGAATATTTTATGGAAACTATTGATATTATTGGTGCTCATATATGTGATGTTTTTAATGCAGTGTTGAATTCCGGGTTTTATCCAGAAAAATGGACATAAGGCGTTATTAGACCATTGCATAAAAAAGGTTGCCCTGATGATGTGAACAATTATCGAGGTATAACACTAGTCAGTTGTATGTCGAAAGGGGCGGTCTACAGTAGACGCTATATATATATACTTATGTCATTGATACAGAAATATCTTAATGAAAACAAGAGATTATATGTTGTTTTTGTCGACATGATGAAATGTTTTGATAGTATTTATAGAAATGCTCTGTGGTTGAAAATGTACACTATTGGTATTCAAGGTAAAATGCTCAGGGTTATTCGAGATATGTATCAGAAAGTGAAATCGTGCGTTAAATCTTGTTCTAATTATTCTGACTACTTTCACTATGCTGTTGCTTTAAGACAAGAGGAAGTACTCTCTTCAATTTTATTTTCACTCTTTGTGGAGGACTTAGAGCTTTATTTGCAAAAAGATGTAGACTGCGGTTTGTTATTTGATGATATTGTATTAATTCTGTTACTATTTGCTGATGATATGGCCATTTTGGGTAAGTCTCCTTCTGAACTACAAAATCATTTAGATCTTTTACATACGTATTGTGGAAATTGGGGTCTGAAGGTCAACATTGCCAAAACTAAAGTAATGGTTTTTCGTAAACGCGGAAGACTCTTACCAACAGAACATTGGACCTACAATGGCCAGGATCTAGATGTTGTGAATGATTTTAACTACCTCGGTACTGTTTTTAATTATACTGGTAATTTTTCTTTAAATCAAGAACACCTGGCGCGGAAAGCATTAAATACTTTATTTTACAACTGTAAAAAATTTGACTTAAAACCAAAAATATTATGTCAGTTATTTGATGCATTTGTCGGTTCTATTTTAGGATATGCTTCTGAAATATGGGGTTATACCAAATCAAAGGTAATCGAAATAATTCATTTGCAATTTTGTAAAAGATTGTTAAAAGTAACAAAGAATACTTGTTCAGCAGCGGTTTACGGGGAGCTTGGTCGATACCCATTGTACATATCACGTTACGTTAGAATTATTAAGTATTGGTGTAAAGTAAGAAATACTGATAACATTATATTAAAAACTATGTATAAACAAGGTTTGGCGGACTGTAACAGAGGTTGTAAGAACTGGGTATCGAACATAAAACAGTTGTTAAACGATTACGGGTTTTCTTATGTTTTTGATGATCAAAATTCGGTTGATCCTAAATTGTTTCCAGAAATTTTTAGAAGTAGTGTTTTAGATAACTTTAAACAAGAATGGACTGGTACATTGGATAGGAGTTCAGTATTAAGCAATTATAAGTATTGTAAATCTATTTTGTCTTATGAGAATTACCTTGATATATTACCGCGAAAATGTAGATTATACTTTTGTCGGTTGAGACTGTCTGTCCATCCATTCAAAATTCAAACCGGAAGATATTCGAGAAATCATATACCACGTGATCAAAGGTACTGCGATTTTTGTAATAGTTTAGACTTGGAAGATGAATATCATTTTACATGTGTTTGTCCCTGTTACCAAGATATTCGTAAAATATACCTGAAAAAATATTATTATGTTAGACCCTCTATGTATAAATTCATTGAATTACTTAACGTTCAAAATAAAGCTGTCTTGATCAACTTATCAAAATATGTTAAAGAAGCTCTGTCACGGAGAAATGCAATTTTGAATGCGTATTAATATATTATATAATTATATAAATCATTGTTCAACTTCTCTTCTTGATATATGTGATTCTGAGTGTTATATCGTGTGTTGATTAACTGTATATGTATATATGGGAGAAATAATATATTGTCCTGTGCCAATAATACTTAATCAATTAAAGAATTCAATCCCATTAAATTTATTATAATTCATCCTCATTTCTTGAAGTATGTGATTTTGTATGATATGTTGTGTTATGTTTGTACTTATGCTGTACATATTCATGTGATTGTGATTGAATATAATTATGTATTTATGTGGACAAGACGATGTACTTACGTACAAGTCTTTAATAAAATTATGTTCTGTTCTGTTCTGTTCTCATAGTGTTGTATATAGTAAAATAATTATTTTTACAAATACATAATGTTATGTTGGTGTCGTTTCCACAATACGTTGTATTGAGACAAAATAAAAAGTGATCTTCATGGGACATAGTTATTATTGGTTCGACACCACTGTTATTCACTAAAAATCGTTCATAAAAATAATCAAAAAACCTTTATAGCAATGCACATAGTACATATAAATTACAAATAGTACTGTGTGCCCGTTTAGCTCAATCGGTCGAGCGTCTGCCTAGTAAACAGGATACTGTTGTTTCGAGACCTGTAATGGCTGTGTTTTACTAGTACATTGTATATAGCATTTTACATTTTATGGCCTTCAGTTGTTTTGCTCTATTCCCGTTGTCAAAAACATTTTATTGCAGTGTCATATTTCTTAAAACGCGTTAAAAATATAACGTATTAATTCATGGCAATTAATTAGTTTTTGGAAAAAAGTATGCGGTCCATGCAGGATTTGAACCTGTACCCTTGTGAGTACTAGCCGAACGCCCTACCGATTTAGCTAAGCGGACAATCGATAATTTGTATTTGATATGCACTACATATATGCTGCTACAAAATATTTTCATAATTTAATTTACGTTATTTAGTACACATTAGTGGTGTCGTTTTGATGAAACCTGTGTAGCTGGAAAGGTAATGCATTTTTTAAGTGATATACGAAGTCTAATCGAAACGACACCAAAAGAACATACGTTTTTGGGAGATTATTTAAAAATGCCTATATAAACTAATGTACACCCGCCATCTTGTTTTACCAGTAGTAGAATCCATTTTAATTGGATGATGCCGGACCTAATCTAATGGAATGTAAGATTTGGGAACGGGAACCAGACTAAGTTTGGGTGATCGTTGGCCGATGTTTCTGTTCAACAGTCTTGACGTGGGAATGTTTTCAAGGATTAAAATACAAAGGAAATATATATATTTATTTCAAAAGTATATATAAAATAGACATGCGCGCGCATGTTTTATTTAGCAAAATTAAAAGAAATATTCAAAATGGGTGGGATTCGAACCCGAGCAAAAACTCTATTTAGCACTAGCACTAGCTTAGCCTACTGCGTCATGGAGGAGGATATAAGCTACGATTTCAAATAATTGTTTCTTTTCGAATACACCCCTTTTACCTGGATTATTTCATTATTAAAAGTACAGTTACGCCCGAACGATAGTGGTCTATCTATACCTGATCGTAATGATTTTTTTAAAAGTGTTAGACCCGATCGGAAAAATTAACAGAGTTGGTAAAGGTAATTCAGTGAACCATATCAAATTTCAATCAGATTGCATAATTGCTTTTACAGATATTTAAGGTTTATGGGGGTCCAGCCTAGTAGCTAACGCACTATACTTGAGAGAAGTGTGTTGTAGCACTTAGCAAAAATAATGGAGAATCCGGGTATCGATCCCGGTACCTCTCACATGCTAAGCGAGCGCTCTACCACTTGAGCTAATTCCCCGGAATACACATTAACAATTCAGTTATGTATACGGTATATTACAAGGGTTTAATTTATAAATACGTGATCACATGTAATTCCTAACCGAATCAGTGATTATCAATATATATTTGGTCGGGTTTTCATGTGTCCCATCGAAACAATATCCATTTCTTAAGCTGATAAGAACGATTGGTTTTCGGCCAATAACTTAAAGAATGGTTATAAGAGACTTTGATCTTTCAAATTTATGGTGAATAATCTCTCTCTCTCTCTCTCCCTCTCTCTCTCTCTCTCTCTCTCTCTCCCTCCCTCCCTCCCTCCCTAAGCCCGCCCGCCCGCCCGCCGGCCCGATCCCTCCCGCCCGCCCGATCCCTCCCTCCCTCCCTCCCTCCCTCCCTCCCTCCCTCCCTCCCTCCCTCCCTCGGTTCAGGTCATGTTGTGTCTGTACTGGTAGAGGATGTACCTGCGCCCTTGTGACGGCAACACTGGATGTAAAGCGCCCTTGAACGTGTGTCGCATGACAAGGGCGCTTTAAACATATGGAATATTATATTAATTATTTTTTGGGCTTCGTGTTCTGTTGTTTCTGTTACATTCCCTGTCCGATTTGTTATTGTCTTCTTGTGCGAGAAAAGTAGAACTAAGTCTTGACATAATGTGCAGGAAATTCACCAAAACTAAAGAGAATAAATCTTTACAAAGAATGTACATTTGTAATTGACATTTAGACATATAAAGTAGAAATGTACGTGACGTGCATGTAGGTGATCATACACCATGTATCAATCATGTCGACATTCCTCACAGAATTAAATTAATCCGACAATGGATTCTAAATTGAATGTGGGTCAAAAATCGTACAACATTTTTCTCCAAATAAGTCTACAGAGACAAACGGAAATGACCGAGCTTTCACGATTGCACTTTATCACAGTACCATAATTGATCATGGAATGGTTTCATTTAGCCTATAAAATGGTAAAAATTAATCAAAATGACCCTTCAAATTCAGAAACTAGGACGACGGTGCCCAAAAGTTATGATAGTTCTTGTACAGGTGTTTGAGTTGAGGTAAGCTACAGCTACCGTAGAAAAGGAATATTTGAAGTGATGCGTTTGGAGATTATGAAAAGGATAACTTATTATACAACTTCCTCATGCATATTTTTCATCCTGGTTTAAAGCATCATTAGGCCTTAAACATCTATTTTCAAAAAGCAATAACTTGGTAACCTATTTGAAGAACCGGGGATTTTGAGTGCTTTAGTTGAGTGCCAATGGTGGAAAACACCATAGGATGGAAAAAACGAAATACAACCTACAATTGCTTTGTTTGCAACATGATGAATTGTAAACAAAAAAATGCACCATTTATAATCTCAGGGAAGTGACTCTTCTGCACAATTAGTATTTTGTCATCCATATATTTTTACTTAAATGTGATTTTTGGCATACTATTTCGACAGATCATTATGTCGTCATTACGCGGTCATTTGTGAAAAATATCTTAATTCCTTGTGATTAATCTATGATTGGAAAAAGGTCTTGGGAGAGATAATGTAGCTTTAAAGTACCATACACATCTTTTGATGGGGACCTTGTTTTATTGATTGTAACCATTGCTACAACGAACAAACGACACATGCCAATTCTCTGTTGTTGATGTAAGGTGGACACTCTAGACTTGAGTCGCATCTTGCTTCTACGAAGTACAGCACGTTAGTATTATCGTCACTGCCACTGTTGACAACCGTCTCCGGGCGTCGGTCGAGGCACACATACTCACTTCCGTCATCGAATGCAGGGTAGGCACCCACTAGGTATCCACTATATTCCTTCGTCCATCCAGGGTAACAGTCCGTACGGCCTGGTATCATAAGGTTGGCACTTCTAGAGGATCGACATACTGAACATGGAGCTTCGTCATTATAGATATCAGAACCAAAGAAAGCTGGTAGGTCATGTACATGACCCGGTCCGGCATGAGCATAAAATTCGTACTCTACTCCTGTAACCACGATATCATTGTTGACAGTCTCCGAGTAATGGTCCCACGTCGGATGATCTGGTAGACAAAGATAATTCGCACCCGTCCCCTTGGTAGTAGCAACGTGATATGTTCCCGCCATATAGCCTGTTAATCAAGATCATCTATAATTATGTATTATCATGACCAAAGACCTGCATAGGTCAGTCACAACCAAGTATTCACTAAAATACTCAATATGTAGTTCATACTAATACGCCATTTATGATGCTGTTAAGGGTATGATATTAAAGGGTAAATATTTGAGATAAGATATGTTGTGCCATGTCTGTTAAGTTTTTTTGATGATAAATTATATAAAATCGCGACGTGTCTTACAGGAGTTGATATATAATAGATACCTATATGGGTTAGAACTGCAAATTTATATAAAAAGTATGCCCCGGTTTAAGCCTTGTCCATACTAATTAGCTAAGTCAATCAGGGGCCATAATTCTGCTAAAGTGTTGGATAGCGTTACATGGTATTGACAATGTAAAGTGTTTATATATATAAACAAGTATGCCACGCTTGAAAGCAATGCCTTGATGGTCTTGGAAAAATTTTTGAATTCCAAACACTTGAACGTTTTGGTTTACATTTTCAATCAGGAGCCATAATGTTGTTGATATGATGGATACATGGCGATGGCAATGTAAACTGTTTATAATTATAATGATCAACATGTATGCTAAGTTTGAATGCAACGTAATGAGGGACTTTGAAAATATTGAGTTGCATAAACTTGACAGCTTTGGTTAATATTGTCAATGGGACGAAAGAACGGATGAACGACGAACGAGCGATATATGCTGCTGCATTGGAAGATGCTGGTGCTTAAATCAGTACTGACTAACGGAGCAATAATTGCGATAGTCATATATCTACGATTGTTAACAACAAATGAAGCTTTGCTAATTAAAATACTTACCTGAATATACAAGGTTTGTTCCATTACTTGGACATGTAGTACGTCCCCATCTAATGTACGTAGATCCTAAAAACACATATTGGTTTGTTAAGTTTTTGCATCAGAAATATCTTTCTAATCGTTTGTTGTAAATAGATACATGAACAAAGAAAAAGGTCCACGTTATTATTTTCCTTAATTGAAGATCTTTGCGTATGCCATTGCACGAGAATATGCTTTTCAGTCAGTTTGTCTGTCTGTCGGCTGACGAAATCGTTTCCGCGCGGTAACATATGAACGCTCATGCCTTAGATCCTCAAACTTTATATAGAAGTTGGTGAGTAGATTACACCTACGGATTTTGTGGTCAGTAGGTCAAAGTCACAAAGCCATTTAACAGCAAATGGTTTCAGATCCATATCATAAGAACTGTTAAGTTTGTTGCCTGTTTCAACGATTAGTACTTGGATATTCGAGTTTGTCACTCCCTAATTAGGCCATGACGCCCGGCTTACAGAGACGAGATACGAACGCTGAATCATGCTTAAAACAGAAACATAATTACATAAGTTACCGAACCTGTTTATGAGTTATTTGCCTTGAATAAGCGAATTTGTAGGAAACACTAGTTTTGTTTATCCGAATAGGTTCTTTAACGCAACAAAATAATTTAAAACTACACACCAGTATTGGACTGTAATCATTGAGGTAATACAATGCATATAGAGGAGGTCGTACATGACCATAAAGTGCACATTAAATCCGTTTTCTGTGGCATATTTCATATGGCTACTACTCGTATATTAAAGTTACGAATATCAAAATGGTTACCACGAAGTTTCTTCAAATTAGTAATTTCTTGTTCTAAGTCCATCTCCATAACCAGTCGTTTACCCTTGTCTCTACTCGGTGGTAATTCTATAGTTGAGAAAAATAATATGTACAATCTAATTTATTGAACCGTGTGCGAATGAGAAAACGTTAGACTGTCTATGTGCGATTACAAGGCGATATTCGTTATATATATTTGCTTCTGAAACGTTGACAACGATCATGTCTCCCACTATAAACTTATTATAGTAACTGTACATATACCAGTCCGAGGAAAAACATATACCCAAAGTACATGACACGTTGTTACTATAACGTACGTGGGTAGATCCAAAAGTAATGTCACTGTTCCACTGGCGAGTTTACTCGTTGGCGTACGTCAATAAAATTTATATCAAAATGTGAAGTAATTCAATTCTGATTAATATCATTTGTGTCATATTGTTTGAATATTAAAAAAGCATTATATAGAGATTCAAAATATACCACTGACATCACGTCGCCACACACGAAAATGACGTTATTTTGCCGGCGTATAATTACAGTTGATGAGACATGGGTGTATTTCTATGACCCTGGATCAAAACAGGCCGGTAACAATGACTTTTCCTCACTACATAAAGATTCTGGTATGTAAATGTGTTAAAAAAATGGGTGAACAGACATGAGCGCTGCATAGAACATCAATGACGATACTTTGAAAAGGAATGATGTAAGAAACGTCAAATTTTGTTTACGACGTCGATAACGTCATTTGCTTGCGGCGATGTCCTTAAGTAGGTTTCCTATGTACACGTATATCTCAATAACAAATAATTGCATTGTTATGAAATTTGGCGATTTTATTGGAAATAGATGTAGCTGTGTGTAAAATTGCGTTGTTTTATTTAAATTATGCACGATTTTACAACACCAGTGACATTACTTTTGGATCTGCCCCACGTATTTAAAAGCAATTGCCTGAATATTTTTGAAATAAATATATAAGTTTAATGAACTAAATGAATTATTAGAATTCCATTGTGGTTCGATCTATTGTAGATGTTAAGAAAAATGACTGCGCAATGTATAAACGTTTTGAGTAAGGTATATGAGCATGGTGAAGCTACGATTCCTGCAAAGTATACGTATCATTGATAAACAACATTCACCTTGTTGCTGTTTTAGTTGTTCAATTTCTTTGTCTTTCTCGTTAAGTCGTTTCTTCAAATCCGTGATTTCTCGCTTGTTTTCTTCTACAATTGTAACGGGTACAAATACATGCATGCGGTAGGTACATGTATATGGAATGTTAAGGCGGGGACATAAAAATGAATGTTATTCTAAACATACATACTAACATACAAACCAATAAAACACGTTTGGATTTTGAGGAAGCACATAATTACTAGCAAGTGAAGATGAACATAAGGAACAAGCTGACTTTACCGAGTCGTCATCCGATTTTCATGTACATAAGGTGATTGTTGCTGCATTGTTCTGAACATCGACAACTAACAATACATGGAGTCGGACCAGAAAGCAATGACATTTCTTTTTACCTTCTATGATAATTTAACTAGCCTAGTGTGTTATTGTAAATGATATAGCTGAGCAGTTCTATAATCCGCTAAAATAGGCAGTGCCTTAGTTCATATTATAACAACACTTTTCCACCATGAGGACCGGTTTGGATTCATATTGTAACGAACTTATTTCATTCTGTTTTTTAGCAATGAAATAAAATTGCATATTTATAAAAAGATACAAAAATGTCAACGTCAGGTCGCAGCAACGACAACATGCTTGTTTTGTTATTAAACGTCATTTGTACAAGGGTCACTTTCACACAGAGTTAGTAATTTGTACACTGTTCTTTGTGCCTTCCGTGCTGTTTCTGTGGCATGCTGCCTTCCCTGTCCGAGTTTTTATTATCTGTTTGTTGTAACATCGCTGATAGTTTCAGTTCACAAGTTATGTTGAAACAATATTTACCTGGCTGTTGCTTTAGTTCTTTAATTTCCTCATCTTTCTGGTCCAGGCGAGTCTTTAAGTTTAATATTTCTTGGTGAACATCTATTTCTTCGGCATGTTCACTTATAGCGTTTGTCATGAAACATAATATAACAACGAACACAGCAGACATTATGTTCGCCATTTTACTTAAATTCATTAATTATGTTTCACTGTCTGTTATCAATCTTCCCTGACCTGATTTAGGAATTATTGTTGTTCAAGCAGACCATCTGTACGAATTCACAGCTAGTCAAACAGTGTATGGGATTGTATGGAAGTGTATGGGATAACTACACACTGTGTCACATGAAGTAATCTTGCACGTTTGTAATCACGTCATTAAATGTAGGACATCTATGGGTGTACTTTATGATACTAGTTTGTAAACCAGACAATCCTAAAGCATTATATGACTCTGTCTATCTAGTTGTGCCGAGGATGAGGACTGCCTTGTACGGTGATCGATGTTTGACGGTTGTAGTACCGAAGCTCTGGAACACATTGTCATCAGCACACGATGATCGAAAACCATTACAGTCCTACACTAGCTCTGATGGTGTGTCCACATGGGACAAGTGTTTTCGATTAATTACATTCGTAGATATTGTATTGATAAAGTTTCTATGTGCATAGTATGTTTTTATAGGTATTTATCTCAGTTTTTTTTCATATCCCTTCACTGACACTCCAGTTTCACTTAACCGATTTAGAAACGCAACAATTTTGGGGGTCGGTATTTTTTGTATTAATTATTATTTAAATTTTATTGGAGTATAAACCAATGAATGGGACGCTAGTCTTATGCCTGGTACGATTTTCTACGAAAAAATATTTCAATTTAGCCCATTACGTCATAGTGTCGTCATTTTCATTATTTACACGTGACGCGTGAGGAAAACCACTGGGCGTGACGATTTGACCGACAATTTATAGAGAAACGATACCCCAACAAAAAAAACATAAAATTAAATTTCGAAGTGCGTTGTATACGGTGCCAAGCTTTTAGGACACATAACATTCTGGCGCCATCGACTTGCTTTAAGCAGTTATGTGACGTTTTATCATGGCAAAGTAGATGAACTGTCGTCTGTCGACGATATTCAGACTTGCATAGTGTTTTCAAGAGGCAGTTTACACCTACGATTGTCTGCGTCAAGTATGCCGACGGTACAAGCGCGTAAACATGATGGCACCAAACGAAAGTTTTTTTTAAAGACGCCATTTCCGGTCAAAATATTTTCTGTTATACCTACAATTTGAAGGCAATGATGCGTACCATTAAGTAATTTCGCTAAAATATACATCCCGTAACATTTTGATTAATGTTTATTTTGACCCATGTTGAAAATCGCTTCATTTTGTCTGTCTTCTTATTTATCCTGACATATTCCATTATCCACTTCCGGTTACGGGTTTGAGATGCCATAGACATAGGAAATGTACGTTCTTAACCATCGGACACAATGCAGCCTATGCTAGATGGGCAAACACTTGCTGACAGCTCATGTTGAGACTGTGGAGGTCATTGCATTTTTGCTCGAGAAACGAATTTTGAAGGCAGACACAAATGGCCGTCATGAAGTGCATCATCAAGCAGAAACTTCTGAGCGTTTGGATTGATACGTGTTTTCCTCATAGATGTGTGGAACAACATCCTTCAACACTTTATTTTCCCACAATGAGGCAAAGACGCTTGATTTTAATAGCAGGTTGCAGCTTTATTAATTTTGCGAACTTGACATTGTCGATCAATACATTTCGTGGTTTGGTTTTGTGACCATCTAAACCTTGATTACAATGAAATTTGCACATCTTTGACTTCATGTATTGATTTCATCACATGTAAAATTTCAAGAGTATTGAAGTACCTTAACTGGCTTTAATTAATCAAACTGTTGCGTTTTTAAATCGGTTAAGTGTATATTGTGACAAAATATCAAATATTATGAAATTCTTCATGCATAGTTATTGTTCATTGTTGAGGATCTTACGTATCTCATTGTCCTATGCGTCGTAATAATCCAATGAGCCATTGCTACCATATGTATTATGTTTAAGATATCCAAGTTATATTTGAGGCAATAAAATAAATATCTCATGGCAATGAGGGTGGCATATGATATAAACCATCGAACACAGAGAAATATAGATTACCGTAAAACCTCGTTATAACGAGTATCAATATCACGACCCGATGGTTCCTCGAGATAACGAGGTTTTACTGTATATATAAATAGTGTTTTTTTTTGGCTTCTGCATTTGTCAGCATTTCGGTGTACCGGCAGATACAAAGATAGGACAGTCAATGTCTACATCACTACCACGTTACGTTCCATTCCCAGGGTACTGTTTTATCAAAGCACTTACGAAAATCTTATATACTTACGTCCAAATTAAAAATCGGCATAATGCTTCAATAACTACGCATTACGGAAAAAGTAACCGCAGTATTAACAACTATTTAATTAATGAACCTCTAAAAACCATAATTATATGTCCCAAAATTTGTAGTTGCAAAAACGTTATAAATGAGAAAAAAAATCGAGCTTTGTTAAATAGTGCTCTAGATGTGCAAACATGTGCATGTCCTTGTGTAAAAATAGGAAATATGCATGACTTTTATAAACTGTATTAAATGACATCATACCGCCTCATTCAATGTATTGTTTGCAAATATTAATGAAATATTAAATTTATTACCATGGCGCTCTTACCGCCTCGGAAAATGAATACAGTTTGTTGACTAAAACATTTTTTAATAATAATTTTCCTTAAAATGATGCAAATGTATTTAAAAACGTACTTGGATTGGGAATATTAAACAAATAATATCGGAATATCTGTACAAAATGTACTCGAAATTAACAACGAACAAGCACTGAGAGCAGTTTGCAGAAGCAAAAATAATGGAGAATCCGGGTATCGATCACGGTACCTCTCACATGCTAAGCGAGCGCTCTACCACTTGAGCTAATTCCCCGATGTTGACTATAATTGTTCAGGAATTCGTTATATTGGGGTGATACGTTGAGTTAGCTGAAATTGGACACTAGAGTATTCACAATTGTCGTAAAATATAATTAATTACAATTGATGGAACTCTTTATATAATCAGTGTAGCAAAACTACGTGCCTTTGGGCTACTGGTCCAGGACGAAATTTGCTTCACTTCGAAAACAAAAAATAGCCATATTTTATTTCTATGCCGATTTCTATGAAATATACGCCACGCTAAGGGGGCTATGCCGTTTTGTCCAGCACCCTGTGAAACATTGGAAAAGAAGAGGCTTGAAACTGTAAGTCTGGTCGCATACAGGTTTCACAGGGTGCTTCAAGTAAAACGATCCAGCTGCTGAAAAAGATCTTATATTTCGTGGAATATTTTCCCCTTGCCGTGGCGTATACCAGTAGTTCATAGAAATTGATGAGGAAATAAAAAACTTACTTCGTAAGCTATTTGGTCATTCCAAATGCGTATTACCCCACCAGCGGGCGTTATAGGCTAACCATTACGTCAGCATAAATGAGTCAACATACCTCACTGAAAACCGACACTTTCTTTTTTACTACGAGATTATACACTATATAACATCAGACATTGTTTACTAATTACAATTGTGTTTCACGAACGGAGTCAAGTACCACTGCTGCTGATCACCAGGCAATTTCCCTTATAATAAAATCCCCATCTGAAAGGGGCCCTGGATATTGGAAACTAAATAATTCTTATCTAGAAGATCAGTTATATTGTGATCAAATCATACAAATAATCAATAAATGTAAAACATTGGATATTCAAAGCAACCAATTAAAATGGGAAATATGTAAATATGAAATAAGAGAGAAATCTATATCATTCTCCAAACTAAAGGCACGAGAAAGAAACAATCATTTATACAGACTAGAAAAACAATTGAGCGATCCTTATACTAGTGACAATAATGATGATAATGAGACACAAAACAGAGTAATTGAAATAGAAAATGAAATTAAATCAATATACAACTTTAAAATGCAAGGAGCCCAAATACGCTCGAGAATTCAAATTTTGGCGAAAAAAACTCAAAATTCTTTATTAGTCTTGAAAAATCTAGACAAAATAGGAAAAATATAACATCACTAATGGTGGATAATAAACGAATCACCGATCCATGTGATGTTCTTAAGGCAGAAACAATTTTTTATAAAAAACTATATACATCAAATGACAATATAAACAACAATGAATACTTAGACACAATAATCTTAGAAAACATATTAACTGACACAGACGCAAACATATGCGAAGGAATGGTAAGTAACGATGAATGTAAAACTGCTGTAAATGAAATGAAATTAAATAAAAGCCCCGGCCCAGACGGTCTATCATTAGAATTCTATCTCAAATTCTGGAATAACTTAGAAGACATGTTACTAAAATATTTAAATGAAAGCATGCAAAGCGGGAGTATATCAAGAAGTCAAAGACAATGTATAATATCATTAATATATAAAAAATCTGATCCAGAAAATCTCGAAAACTGGCGCCCAATTTCCCTTTTGAATATCGATTATAAAATTGCAGCAAGAGTTTTGGTGAAACGACTACAAAAGGTTCTTCCTAAAATAATAAGTTGTGACCAACAAGGCTTCATACAAAACAGATACATTGGATATAATATACGTCTTATACAAGACATAATTGACTACTCAGATAGTTTAGATATCAAAGGAGCTATTATATTCATTGACTTTAAAAAGGCTTTCGATACTATAGAATGGTCATTTATGCTTAGTGTCCTAAACAAATTTGGATTCAAAGATACTTTTATTAAATGGGTCAAGATATTCTATAATGATATAATGTCAGCTATTATTAATAATGGATGGAGGTCTGATTACTTCAATAGATCAAGAGGAATAAGACAGGGTTGTCCCCTCTCAGCATTATTATTTGTGATCATAGCAGAAATCATGGCAATAAAGACATTTCAGGTATAAAAATTAATCTTAACGACTCTACACATAATTTAAAAATATCCCAGTTAGCTGATGACACAACAATCTTTTTAAACAACAAATTTGAAATACCCATTGCCATATCTTTGATTGAAGAATTTGGCAAGTATTCAGGATTACAACTAAATAAGAAAAAAACTGAAGGGCTATGGCTCGGAAAAGGTTACCAAATAGAAGAATTCTCTAGTATACACTTCAATAGAGATGGTGTTAAAGCACCTGGCGTCTATTCTGGACACAATACAGTATTTTGTAAAAATAAAAACTGGAAGGAAAAAATCGATAATATCAAAGCTCAAATAGAACTTTGGAATCGTAGAAAGTTAACATTTTATGGAAAAATTACGGTGATAAAATCTGTCCTACTTCCAAAGCTAACATATCTCATGCAAACTTTAGAAACACCAAAAATATCATCAATGAGTTAGACACACTATTCTTTAAATTTCTCTGGAATAATAAATCTGAAAAAATCAAACGACGTACATTAATAGGAAATAAATTAGACGGGGGTATAAATATGATTGATGTGGAATCTTATGCAAAAACCATGAAAGTAAAATGGGTCAAAGCTCTGACTGACGACCAATTTGCTAATTGGAAATTAATACCTCACACCTTCTTAACCAATACGGCAAAGACCTTTTAATTTTCGGAATGAACATTGGTAACCTTAAGTCGCTACCTGAAATAAAACTGCCTGTCTCTGATTTTTACAAGTCTCTTTTAGAAACATGGATTTATTTTAAGAACGGAAAAACTCCTGAAAATACATGTACCTTTACAAAAATACGGAAACAGGTTTTATGGGGAAATTATCACATAAAGCATAAATCAAGAAGTCTAATCTTCCATTCATGGATAAACTCAGGCATAATATTTGTAAACGATTTACTGGACGAAAATGGCAAAATAGACCCTAGACATATTCTAGAAAAGCTAATAGACAAACATAACTGGATTTCTGAAATACATAAATTAAAATCCGCACTACCCACAAGCTGGAAAACTATTCTTAAATCTGACATCTCCATAAAAACAAAAGTGAAAACCCCAAAATACATCACAATCAACAAACTTCTTCTAAAAGACCTTAACAACAGATCCCTTTATCAGCACATTGCCCAACGCAAATTCATTAAACCATACCTACATAAATACTGGAAAGATAAGTTTAGATTAGAAACCAATTGGAAAGATTTTTACTTCATTATTAACAAAGCCCTGATAGATAATAGAGTAAAACTATATAAATACAAATTAATACATAATATTATAGCAACCAACGAAAAACTCCACATATGGAAGATCGTAAATTCACCTAATTGTCAATATTGTGGAATACCAGATACATTAGAACATTTCTTCGTTGAATGTAACTACTTAAATAACTTCTGGCCTACCATATTAGACACACTTAACATGTGTGGCATGGCCAAACCGCTCAACAAGTTAAAATATATAATTATAGGATACAAAATAAATTTCGCTGAATATCATTTTGTAAACATACTTCTCTCATATATTGGCTTCTCTATATATAAAGCCCATTTTTGCAGTGACAAAAGAACTAAAAAATGTGAAATAATTAAGATATTACAAGAGAAACTAAATCTTTTAACTGGAGTATATGCAAAACGCAAAATACCATACGCATTTTTAAAAACATTCCTTAAGCAACTTATCTCATGTACTGTATGCATGCAAACACCAGCAACTAACTACTGTGTATTGTTTGTGGTATCTATATACATGCATCGTAATTCTTTATATCTGTGATATATGTATATGTTGTTATTGTTCACGTTAACTGAAAAATAAACGGGCTGGCGTAGGTCAGTTCCAAAAAAAAAGTACCACTGCTGCGAAAAACCGCCTCTAAAGGCACAACTGTGCTTATCTAAAGGAGACTTATAAACTGCAAGGAAATAAACTACGTTCTTTAAGAAGTAAAACCCTAATCCATAATAATGCCTTTTCAGCGCTTTCATGAATGACGGTAGTGTTGTTTTTATTTCTGCGTGCTATTGACAGTGCATTCTAGAGCTTCGGTACTACAGTCGTGAAACATCGATCACCGTACGAATCAGTCCTTATCATCGGCACAACTAGATAGACAGAGTCATATAATGCTTCAGGATCGTCTGGTTTACAAACAAGTATCATTAAGTACATCCATAGATGTCCTACATTTAATGATGCTATTAAGAACTTATAAGACTATTTCATGTGACACAGTGCGTAGTTATCCAATACACTCATGTACACCGTTTGTTCAGCTGTAAATTCTCACAGGTGGCACCGTAGTCTGCTTGAACAATCATAATTCCTAAATCAGGTCACGGAAGATTGATAACAGACAGTAAACTGTAATTATTTAAATTTAAGTAAAATGGCGAACATGATGTCTGCTGTGTTTGTTGTTATTTTGTGTTTCATGACAAGCGCTATAAGTGAACATGCCGAAAAAATAGATGTTCATCAAGAAATATTAAATTTAATAGAGGCTCGTCTGGACCAGAAAGATCTGGAAATTGTAGAACTAAAGCAACAACTTGGTAAATATAGGTTCTAACATTTCGGGTCAACTTACAATTTAGGTTTATTTCTGTCGAAAGTGCATGAACACTGTTTCTGATGAGTGTTGTGTTGTGATTCGGTCTTGTCAGCTGGCTCTTGCTCCTGTTATATTTGACTGGTTGAGATTGCAGGCTGTCGGGGTGGAAACGAAGATAATAGGCACTCGGACAGGGAAAGCATATATGCAGCACTCAACTTAAACAGCCGAGCACAATGCCCAACATATAACTAAAAAAACCCAATGCCTAATGTAGTTGTTAGTTTCCTTATTGTAGTTGTCATTGTGACTTCTTCTTGCAATGTGTGTTTGTTCTTTTTCGTGCATCCTGCAGTATTTGCCAATATCTGTTTCCCTATCTGACCCCCTTAGTTTTGCATTTCAACATAAATTACTTGGCACCATTGCTGGATCTGAATTTAAGCTCATTAACCGTGAACAATAATGTTTTTCAAACTTACGTAAATAACCAAAGCCTCAAATCTCAATATTCGTCTGGTATTCAATATTGATCTTACTTGACTTAAGGATAAGGACAACCAATCAGATCTCACGATATTAAAAAATCTTAGTCAGTAACCGGCGACATGATTGGCTTTATTTATTCTACAATAAAAAGATCAATATTGAATACCACCACTGGGTCACTTTCTAGCGATTTGTACACTATTAATGTTGTGCCTTTTGTGCACATTTTCCCACTTAGCGTTGTCTTTCTTGTTCGTTCTGTCATTGTATTTTAAGTGACGTTACAACGAAATAAACATGATGTTGTGGCGATATGTTGCTAACACTTTGCTTGTCTAAACTCTACAGCCAACACTTTGGACCTATCTTTATGAAACTTGGTCATAATGATCATATCTACTAAATCTAGTTCAGGTTCGATATGGGGACATCTGGAATAATAAACTAGGTGACTACTTGTATGTCAAACAATCAATTGAACAATAAAAATGCCACCATGTATAATTATACCTTTAGTTTAGGCCTAACTAATGCATAATGATAAACGCCCTTTTTGGATTCGGATCAACAAAATACAAAGATGCAAATACAAAAAAATGTATGAGAAATTGCAGTGAGTCTTACCACCACAGACGCATACGTTGTTGTTTAGAAATAAAGTAGTTTTCATTTATTGTATCATAATTATGTTTTGATTTGTATTTTTAATGCTTTAAATAGACATGTTTGTAATTAAAACAGACAAAGATCCTCTTAATAAATGATCCACATGTGACATTACATAAACGTATCTCATGCATTTATTTGTACCCACTAAAGACTTGTTCACAATGTTGGAAGGGAACAAGCGACTGGCTATGGAAACGGACTTTAAGCGAGAAATCACCGATTTGAAGACACGACTTGACGAGAAAGACAAGGAAATAAAACAGTTAAAACAACAGCAAGGTAATCACATTGTCTATATAATATTCTGAAGACTGTATTGAGTTTGTTCAAATGATGTTGTAGAAAGAAGACCATATCGAGATACATGTATAACCAAACAGTTCCCACACAGCTTATTACAGGGAGATTACAATAGTCGCAGCCATGGTCATATACGTAGCCCAAAACTTACAAATCAGTTTTACAGTGAAATCGTCTACCATTGGTCTAATTGTGCAAGAGACAGACACTTTGAGTGGTACAAGGAACTCGGTTGGGATACCCTAGCTCTTTCCGAATAATCTCCTTTGTTGTTTAACGTTCCGGTGTACTGATACACACGAGACTGACTTTGTGATACTAACCAGTACATTCTTAGTTGGGTGGTTAACACAGAAAAACGTTTCAGCAAAGACAAAATGTCCCGGCCGATATTCGAACTAGAAACCTTTCGATTCACAGTCAAGGGTGTTACCAACTCTACCACCATGCACCCGGCATATATATGATATGTATAATGTGGAGGACCTGACCGTAGTCAGTGGTAGAGAAGAATATAACCTACCCAGCCCCCGCTAGTCGTACCCAGACCGTCCATCGTTCTCTCATCTGCGCTAGCCGGACGTACATGAATATGTTTCAATGAATGTATTGTGTATGTTGTAATATAATTATTTATCCTAACTATAGGATTGTCCTCGAGAAGAGACAAAGATAAACGACTCGTTATGGAAATGGACTTCGCACAAGAAATTACGAATTTGAAGAAGCAACAAGGTAATTATTTAAACCTTGATATATCAAGATACAAATGTAGTATGAATATGTCATAGACTACGGATTTATTATATTCTATTCATTTGATGCACACGGACCAACTGTGGTGATAAACCTGTTAATCACACGGTATAACTAGAAGAATATACCACCGAGTGATGACTACGCAACACCTACTCACCAGTCATCAGTTTTACCTCTGTAAGGAAGTCATCACTCGGTGGGATATTCGTCGGATTATAGCGTGGGTAATGTATCGGTCACCAATCACCCGGACGCAGGAAATGTCCATGATTTTCAGTGTTTGTATTAGAATAACAATGGTTATAAAGATTTATATTGTAAACTGTGATTTTTTAATGAAATTGTGATATCATAGTCTCCTATAATTCTTTTAGAATGGCTTTGTACTGTGATATATGATTTGTAAATTGTAAAGTTTATGTGTAATGTACAAAGGTGATAAAGAAAAGATGTATCCGACGTGTACCCGACACCTACGCTTCCGGCTTGCCGATGCTCGGCATTTAATCCCTATGACTAACAAGAGATGATTGTAAAACATGTACGAGCGGGAACTTTACCAATACCATGATCTAAGTTCTACTGACTTCAAATCGTAAGGGATCATAACGTAGGTAATCTACGTTATCGACTGATGTTGAACACCATCAATGTTAAGTTTGAACATATTCGACTTGATTTACTGAACAGAAACCATCCTGTCAGATTCTGCGGTCAAATGCGGTCACTGCGACATTTGACCTTACTTACTTACTTACTTAATCTCCTGGATCCGAGTCGGATCTTAAGGTCGCAACAAGATTTCTCCATCCAGCTCTGTTCTTGGCTTTCGCTTCAGTCTCGCCCCAGGTTAATCCCAGTTCTTTCAGTTCTGCTTCTACTGTTCGGCGCCAGGTGGTCTTTGGTCTTCCTCTTGGCCTCTTACCCTGAGGTGTCCATCGGAGGGCTATTCTGGTGTTGTTTGATACAGGCATTCTGAGGACATGTCCTAGCCATCGAAAACGTCGCTGTTTGATTTGTTGGATGATACAGATGGAATTTGTTAGATCAAGAAGGTTTTTGTTGGAAATTTTGTTGGGCCAAAATATTCTGCAGATTTGTCTGAGGCAGCCATGGTGGAAGGTTGAAAGTGATTTCATGTCAAATTTGGTCACTCTCCAGGATTCACTCCCATATAGTAGTATGGATTTAACATTGCTGTTGTAAATACGCAACTTTGTTTTCCGGCTGTATTGGTTGGACTTCCATATTGGTCTAAGTCTATGGAATGCTGATCTTGCTTTCGCTAGTCTGTTTTTGATGTCCTTGTGTGTAGGGTCTGCAGTGCTTACAACTGAGCCAAGGTACGTAAAAGTTTCAACCTTTTCAATTTCTATATTGTCAGCAACTAGTCTGGCGTTGGATGTTGTGTTGAAACGCATTTCTTGTGTCTTTTTGGCATTGATTTGGAGCCCAACTTGGTTTGCGAAATGGATGAGTCGACTTGTTTTCTCCTGCATATGATCGTGTTTTGATGACAGAAGAGCTATGTCGTCTGCGAAGTCAAGGTCCTCTAATGTTGTGAACATGGACCATGTTATGCCTCTTTTCTGGTTGTTCGTCTTTCTCATTACCCAATCAATGGCAACTAAAAATAGGAGAGGCGAGATGATGCAACCTTGCCTCACTCCAGACGTGACTTCAAACCAATCAGTAGCGTTGTTGTTTAGTAGTACAGCACATTCAAAGTTGGTATAAAAACATTTGATGAGGGTTACTATCTTTTCTGGCACTCCATATGATTGCAGTATTGTCCAGAGTGTCTCTCTGTTAATGCTGTCAAAGGCTTTCTTGAAATCTATGAAATTTAGAAATAAAGGAGTCTTCCATTCGATGCACTGTTCTATAATGTTCTTAAGGGTAAAGATCTGATCTGTGCAACCTTTTCCTCTCCTAAATCCAGCTTGTTCTTGCCTCAGTGTTTTATCTAATTCATCGGTGATTCTGTTCAGGAGTATTCGGCAAAGGACTTTACTTGGGACCGATAGTAGTGTAATCCCTCTCCAGTTGTCGCAGTTTCCAAGATCACCTTTCTTCGCCAGTTTTACAATGAGACCTTTTGACCAGTCATTTGGAATATTTGCTTCTTCCCAGATGTTGTTGAGGAGACCATGTAGTTCTGAAGATGTTGTTTCAATATCTGCTTTCAGTAGTTCCGCTTGAATTCCATCTATGCCTGCAGCTTTCCCTGTTTTCAGTGACTTTATTGCTTTAGGTAATCTACGTTATCGACTGATGTTAAACAACATCAATGTTAAGTTTGAACATATTCGACTTGATTTACTGAACAGAAACAATCCTGTCCAATTCTGCGGTCAAATGCGGTCACTGCGACATTTGACCTACTAACCACATAATCAAAAGGGGATGCTGATTGTGACCAACCTACCTATATGTAATTTGAGAATCCGATGCCCAACCATTCGTGGTTGATTGTTCGCAAATCATTTGATCTACTGATCGACATATCGAAGTACATTGTACAAAGTAATTTACCGCAACATCTTTGACGGAGGCATAATGATTAAATTTGACTTACTTTAACTTAAACTTTTGCTACTCCCATATCATGGGGAGCAAAGGCCACAGATAATTCCTCTCCATTTCACTGCTAGCTGGTGCATTGTGTTCCAGTTGTATTCCTTGTACTCTCTGTCATATCTGTTACGGTCATCCTCTTCCTTTAATGATAAATTGAACCTGTTTTGTTTGTTTGTTCAACTATGTGTCCACAACAAACCTTTATAAAGGTATGCACACAATGAATCTCCAATACAAAATACAACAACACAATGCACGTGTTTCAGGTTCTACATACATTAGATGGGGACGTACTACATGTCCAAGTAATGGAACAAACCTTGTATATTCGGGTAAGTATTACAATTTGCAAAGCTCATTAATTCATAGTCGTATTTCAAACGCTTTTTGACAGATTTATTCTTGAGTTCTTAGACAAAAATGTGGTATGTCCACATTTTAATCTACAGAGAACATATAACGTAGTCACAGTTTACACAGTGCATGAGTGTTGTACCTTTTGCAGATGACAAATCATACCTTTAATCTTGAATTTAACAGTTAAATATGTGTGCTATGTGTAAAGGACAGTTCATTGAATGTTTTCGGTGAATTTCATTGTAAATCGTTGAGTCAAAAAACAGTTACAGCGTAAATGGCATCTCTTTTCGAACACCACTCGTAGAAAAAGGCCATATCGATATACATGTATAACCAAGCAGTACCCACAAAGCTTATGACAGGGAGATTACAATCTGGTCATATACATAGCCCAAAACTTACAAATCAGTTTTACAGTGAAATCGTCTACCATTGGTCTAATTGGCCAATGACCTCCGACTACGAATGCAAGAGACAGACACTTTGAGTGGTACAAGGAACTCGATTGGGATACCCTAGCTCTTTCCGAATAATCTCCTTTGTTGTTTAACGTTCCGGTGTACTGATACACACGAGACTGACTTTGTGATACTAACCAGTACATTCTTAGTTTGGTGGTTAACACAGAAAAACGTTTCAGCAAAGACAAAATGTCCCGGCCGATATTCGAACTAGAAACCTTTCGATTCACAGTCAAGGGTGTCACCAACTCTACCACCATGCACCCGGCATATATATGATATGTATAATGTGGAGGACCTGACCGTAGTCAGTGGTAGAGAAGAATATAACCTACCCAGCCCCCGTTAGTCGTACCTAGACCGTCCATCGTTATCTCAACTGCGCTAGCCAGACGTACATGAATATGTGTCAATGAATGTATTGTGCATGTTGTAATATAATTATTTATCCTAACTATAGGATTGTCCTCGAGAAGAGACAAAGATAAACGACTCGTTATGGAAATGGACTTCGCACAAGAAATTACGAATTTGAAGAAGCAACAAGGTAATTATTTAAACCTTGATATATCAAGATACAATGTACAAATGTAGTATGAATATGTCATAGACTACGGATTTATTATATTCTATTCATTTGATGCAAACAAACCAACTGTGGTGATAAACCTGTTAATCACACGGTATAACCAGAAGAATATACCACCGAGTGATGACTACGCAACACCTACTGACCAGTCATCAGTTTTACCTCTCTAAGGAAGTCATCACTCGGTGGGATATTCGTCGGATTATAGCGTGGGTAATGTATCGGTCACCAATCACCCGGACGCAGAAAATGTCCATGATTTTCAGTGTTTGTATTAGAATAACAATGGTTACATAGATTTATATTGTAAACTGTGATTTTAATTAAATTGTGATATCATAGTCTCCTATAATTCTTTTAGAATGGCTTTGTACTGTGATATATGATTTGTAAATTGTAAAGTTTATGTGTAATGTACAAAGGTGAGGCTTTAATAAAGACTTAAAGAAAAGATGTATCCGAAGTGTACCCGACACCTACGCTTCCGGCTTGCCGATGCTCGGCATTTAATCCCTATGACTAACAAGAGATGATTGTAAAACATGTACGAGTGGGAACTTTACCAATACCATGATCTATGTTCTACTGACTTCAAATCGTAAGGGATCATAACGTATGTAATCTACGTTATCGACTGATGTTGAACAACATCAATGTTAAGTTTGAACATATTCGACTTGAATTACTGAACAAAAACCATCCTGTCCAATTCTGCGGTCAAATGCGGTCACTGCGACATTTGACCTACTAACCACATAATCAAAAGGGGATGCTGATTGTGACCAACCTTTCTATATGTAATTTGAGAATCCGATGCCCAACCATTCGTGGTTGATTGTTCGCAAATCATTTGATCTACTGATCGACATATCGAAGTACATTGTACAAAGTAATTTACCGCAACATCTTTGACGGAGGCATAATGATTAAATTTGACTTACTTTTGGAGCAAAGGCCACAGATAATTCCTCTCCATTTCACTGCTAGCTGGTGCATTGTGTTCCAGTTGTATTCCTTGTACTCTTTGTCAGATCTGTTACGGTCATCCTCTTCCTTTAATGATACATTGAACGTGTTTGTTTGTTCAACCATGTGCCCACAACAAACGTCTATAAAGGTATGCGTACAATGAATCTCCAATACAAAATACAACAACACAATGCACGTGTTTCAGGTTCTACATACATTAGATGGGGACGTACTACATGTCCAAGTAATGGAACAAACCTTGTATATTCGGGTAAGTATTACAATTTGCAAAGCTCATTAATTCATAGTCGCATTCGATCAACTACTATATTTCACATTTGCATTTCAAACGCTTTTTGACAGATTTATTCTTGAGTTCTTAGACAAAAATGTGGTATGTCAACATTTTAATCTACAGAGAACATATAACGTAGTCACAGTTTATAAACGAGTCAACTTCCGGTTGTCGCATTAAGTCATACACGATGAATTGTATAGTCTACCAATAAGCCATTCAGTGACCGGAATCACAGAAGCTTTTGCTCGCAATAAGTCATACAAGTTGAATTGTATAGTATCCCAATAAGTCAAACAGTAATAAGGCTTATACGCTATGGTGCTGTAATTATGTTAATTTTTACATGTCAAACAGTGCACTAACGCATTTAAATATATATGAGCCAGTCTCCAGGAAAACCTGCTATATTGACAAAAATATTGACTTTAAGATTTTCCATAGTTTTACAGGATAATGTTAAATAAGCAAATTGCAAAATAAATTATGTTAATATCTTGAGTTTTAAGGAAGTTACAGCTGTTTTTGTAGAGTCCCTATTCGCAGTTTTTTCGTGTGACGTCGCAAACGTCATTCAAACGTTATTCGACGTAACTGAAATACGTATTTCATTATTACACCATTTGATCAATTCCTGACATAAACTGTTCAAAATAGTACCAAATTCTATAATTATGTTTCACTTTTCAAAATATATGTCAAAATCGAAATTGTTTGCATTCAGAGAAAGGCTACTTCTGTTTTAAGCAACTAAATCCTTGTTTTTCTCAATCGGTAAAACTTCTGTTTTGAGCAACTAATCCTTGTTTTTCTCAATCGATAAAATAGAATCAATAGATGTGTATTTTTCCTTATGTTAAAAATTTATCAAAATCGTGTTACATACAGTAATTACATAATGTCATTATAGCAGGTTTTCCTGGAGACTGGCTCATATGCATTTATATTCATATGCTTGTTTTAATTATCATGATAATAGTTGATCTTGATTAACAGGTTATATGGCGGGAACTTATCACGTTCTAACTGCAAAGGGATCGGGCGCGAACTACCTTTGTCTATCAGAACATCCTACATGGGACCATTACTCGGAGACTGCAAACAATGACATAGTGGTTACCGGAGTTGAATACCAATTTTATGCTCATGCCGGACCGGTCATGTACATGACCTACCAGCTTTCTTTGGTTCTGATATATATAATGACGAAGCTCCATGTTCAGTCTGTCGAACATCTAGAAGTACCAACATTATGATACCAGGTCGTACGGACTGTTACCCTGGATGGACGAAGGAATATAGTGGATACCTAGTGGGTGCCTACCCTGCATACGATGATGGGAGTGAGTATGTGTGCCTCGACCGACGCCCGGAGACGGTTGTCAATAGCGGCAGAAATGATAATACTAATTTACTGTACTTCGTAGAAGCAAGATGCGACTCAAGTCTGGAGTGTCCACCTTACATCAACAACAGAGAATTGGCATGTGTCGTTTGTTCGTTGTAAAAATAACGTCAATAAATGAAGCTAGACTTCTATATCTTCTAGACTCCGATCTCCACCAAAGGATATGTATGATGCTTTAAATCAGGATGAATAATATGCATGTAGACATACTGTAATAAGTTATCCATTTCATGACTTCCCAAGACATCATTTAAATATTCCTTTTCGACTGAACCTAACTTTATCTCAAAGACCTATACGAGTATATGCTCCGTCTATGAGTGCCACTGTGCAAATTTATAAATGAATATAGTCTTGATTAAATTCCTTCCATGGGTTCCACTAGTTTCTGAATTTGAAGGGTCATTTTGATTAAATTTTACCATATTTTGTATAGGCAAAACGGCCGTGTTTTTAAGAGAAAATGACACTTCAAACCGACATTCTGAGGGTCAAAATGGGGCTTATGGAAATGTCAAGGGTCAAAACCCCTACACCCGAGTCAAATGAAACCTTTCCATTATCAATTATGGTACTGTGATAAAGCGCAATCGTGTAAGCTCCGTCATTTCCGTTTGTCTTCGTATGCTTTTTTGGAGAAAGATGTTGTACGGTTTTGAACCACATTCAATTGAGAATCCACTGTAAGATTAATTTAATTCTGTGAGGAATGTCGACAAGATTGATACACGAAGCATTATCTTCCACATGCATGTCACGTACATTTCTACTTTGTATGTCACAATGCCAATTACAAATGTACATTCTTTGTAAAGATTTAGTCACTTTAGTTTGTGTGAATTCCCTGCACAGTATGTCTAGTTCGACTTTTTTCTCGCACACAAAGATAATAACAAATCTAACACGGAAGGCACATAGCCTAGCATTGCCCCAGCGCCTTAACAAGTCTGTGGAAGGGCCAGTACAATATGTCCATGTAGTGTCGCGAATAATAGGTAATGAGAATCATAGAAATGTTCCTATATCAATCTGTAAACGAAACCAGCTACGTACACGCATTGAAAGCAGTTTACAGGAGTATCAATACTAATATCCGGGTATCGATCCCGGTACCTCTCACATGCTAAGCGAGCGCTCTACCACTTGAGCTAATTCCCCGATATGCACTAGATTCTCTGTAAAAGTTTTATATACATTGATATATTTGATTTATATGCTTTTATTTAACCTCACCACCGGAAACCCATATTGACGAGACACCCAGAAGAGGTTAGTCACTTTTGTTTTGGGGGTATATTGCATGATACAGAAGATGCCCCTAGTTCCAGAAGCAGCCCTGGTTCTTTTAAAAGTCCGAAAATACGTATGGTTGTTTTTAGCTTTGAGTGGACTGATGTTCTCTTGTGGTTTTAGCATTAAAGACTACGCCACATACCACGTGGATATTTAACTCCAAAAATACTTGACCAGTACGGGGGTCAAACGCACGAAATTCGCGTTGTTAGCAGAACGTTCTAACCAACTGAACTAACCAGTCAGTCGAAATAAACCATGACCGCTATCAAACTGTTCACTTCTACTCCTAAATATCATATCTGAGTGTTCTGTTAAATTATTGTTATTACTATATAAACTTTGTTTAATATGTGAGGAAAAAATTATTATGCTTGTTTTAAGCGTTTAGTGAACTGATGCATTTATATCAGCGCGATTTAAATGTGCCACCAGACCGGTGCTCGAACCCGGAACCCTTCGCTTACAGGGCAAATGATCTACCAGCCGAGCTAGCCCGCTACCTACACACTCCCATACCCGAATTAGAAGGTACTGCTTAAGACCTTATAAGACTCGTGCAAAATTGACACGTCATGTTCACCAAACTAAAGTTTAAAACGCTTGTTTTCAATAATTAAAGACTTGTTTTCAGACAGTCCTTTCTTGTTTTCTCAAAATATTGCTCTAATTCTAAGCCAGCGATATCAACTTGCTTCAAACAACGAAAATCCAACAGTATGGTTTGTATATACATAAACATGGGTTCAATCCAGTACTGGTCACGTTTGATAATGTTGTCTACACATGCGCGGAAAACATAAACATGATGATTAATTTACAAACTCATTAATATATTAGACATTTCTTCGATGATGTGCTATGTTATGATTGAAAAACAAGCCTTTTAAACTTTAGTTTGGTCAACATGACGTTTCAATTTTGCACGAGTCTTATAAGGTCGTAAGCAGTACCTTCTAATTCTTGACCAGTATTGGATTGAACTCATGTTTATTTACAAAAAGATTATATTAAGACAGACAGGGAAGGCAGCACTAAACTTAACCAGCCGAGCACAGAAAACATTAAAAACACACAAAACACAGTGCCCAACTGTACCAACCGAGCACAGGAAACATAACACACACAAAGACACAATGCCCAACTAAACAAGCGCAGATCCGCCCAAGTCCAAGCTGTCGAAAAGTAAAATAAATTATAACTAGCCGAATGACCCAGTTTCCACAGCAAAAGGACTACAATGCCTAGTTTTAGCTGTCAGAAAACTTAAAATGAAGAAATGCCCAACACACTACCGACCAAGAAAATTAAACATCCCTTGTCCCACTGTTTAAAAGCTGAATAGAAAAGATTCAGCAAACAAAAGGCGGAATGCCTACGCTGAATGACCTAGCTGCTGAACTACATAGTTTTAGCAGCCTTTAGTCTCAAAAGATAAGTAACAGTATTAAAACGTTGAAAGGCCCGATTTCAGCAACAAAAAATCTGAAAGCTATAGCCGAGTGACCTAGTATCAATGAGTAAAATGACTCAATTGAACAAATCCAGATATGACGTAATGAACAAGTCTTTAAGAATTACAAGCAATACAGAAGTCCCCTACTGGTTTAAAGCTATTTTCAAGGTGTCTGTTGCCATAGCAACCACAATTCCCATCAGAACCAAAACTGGTGGACTGATGGCAAACCAATAGTCCCCTCCGGTAGGGGACTTACAACTAACTTACTTTCTAATCTATGAATCGACATGGTGGATATTTATTTATTAATGAAATTGTTTTCACTTTCTCGACATTTGATTTGTGCGAAAGAGTAATGTATTAGTACAGGTAACGTATTGTAGAACTTCGGTGCTGCAGCCGTGAAACATCGATCACCGTCTGAGGCAGTCTTCATCTTCGGCATAACTAGATGAACAGAGTCATATACTGTTTGTTTGTCTATTGGGTAAGTGTGAGGTTTGGTGCACTGTAAAACGTTTAAGCCCCCAGTGGCATGTGTCACTGTCCGTACCAAGGCGGAAGCCTTTTAGTCAACCTTCCTCTGTGTATGTACTGTCCACATTATAGTATAATTAGAAAAAATACAAAAATAATTGGCCACTGTGCCTTTTTGTTAAACTTTATTAATTTTGTATGTGCCATTCTGCAAAAACTTGTTGTCCAGCACAAGGCTGCTTCGTATCTTTCAAAATTGCATATACTCAGTGTCTGTTGTTGATTGTCCTTGTGGTGTGTGTTTTGTCCGGTTGTTAATTTCTTACCAACCTGCTCTTTTTCCGTTTTAGTTTGACTGACTTAAGCAGCAGACTTTCGGTATTGGATGCCCGGTTTTGTATTACATGTTCCTGTGCTAGTTTTTTATGTCGGGCATGTTCCGCGCCTTTTCGAGTGAAGTTGTATATTTTCTGTGCCTTTTTGTTCTCACGTGTCCCGCGGTTTCTGTTGGGCGGTGCTACTTCCGGTAGTTTCGTATTTTGTTTACTTATTATAATATGGGTTTGTATCTGGATTTAAACGACACTTCTGTTTACAGTGGAGTTTTTCATTTGTAAATAATTAATAATATGTCATAATTTCTCAGTATTTAATTTTTTTAACTTGCCCAAAAGTTATATGGAGCTATGGAGTTATTTATTCGTATTTGCTGGTTGTCCTCTTACTATTTCGTCCCCGCGATTCGCATCCTACCTGGTTCGTTCATGAGTTGGTGTACAGCTGTGGAGTTATGGATGTAGTGTTATGTCGCCTGAGGTCATTTTGAACGGAGGGGACTACTGGTTTGCCATCAATCCGTCAGTTTTAGTTCTGACAGGAATTGTGGTTGCTATGGCAATAGACACATTGAAAATGGCTTTAAACCGGTAGGGGACTTTTGTATTGCTTGCAATTCTTAATGACTTGTTCATTACGTCTTATGTGGATTTGTTCAATTACGTCATTTTACTCATTGATACTAGGTCATCCGACTATACGGGCCTTTAACGTTTTAATACTGTTATTTAACTTTTGAGACTAAAGGCTGCTAAAACTAGGTGGTTCAGCAGTTTTACTGTTGTAACTAGGTCATTCAGCGTAGGCATTCCGTCTTTTGTTTGCTGAATCTTTTCTATTCAGCTTTTAAACAGTGGGACAGGGGGTGTTTAATTTTCTTGGTCGTTAGTGTGTTGGGCACTTCTTCGTTTTAAGTTTTCTGACAGCTAAAACTAGGCATTATAGTCATTTTGCTGTGGAAACTAGGTCATTCAGCTAGTTATAATTTATTTTACTTTTCGACAGCTTGGACTTGGGCGGATCTGCGCTTGTTTAGTTGGGCTTTATGTGTTTTATGTTTCCTGTGCTCGGTTGGTTCAGTTGGGCACTGTGTTTTGTGTGTTTTTAATGTTTTCTGTGCTCGGCTGGTTAAGTTGAGTGCTGCCTTCCCTGTCTGACTTAATATAATCTTTTTTAAAGATAGTCTGGTTTACTATCTAGTATCATTAAATTCATCCTTATATGTAATGATGTGATCACGAACTTGCAAGACTACTTCATGCGACACAATGCTTATTTATCCCATACACTCCCTCCCAACGTTTGACCAGCTGTGAATTCGTACAGATGATCTGCTTGAACAACAATAATTCTTAAATCAGGTCAGGAAAGATTGATAACAGACAGTGAAACGTAATTAATGAATTTAAGTAAGATGGCGAACATAATGTCTGCTGTGTTCGTTGTTATATTGTGTTTCATGACAAACGCTATAAGTGAACATGCCGAAAAAGTAGATGTTCATAAAGAAATACTACATTTAGTGGAAGCTCGCCTGGACCAGAAAGATGAGGAGCTAAAGGAACAACTGGGTAAGTAACTAAATATTGTTATAACGTTGTGGAATACCCTCTCTGAGTAACAAAGGGACGTTACAACAAAACAAGGTTGTTGTTCTTGCACTATGGTGTTAACATTATTTTTGTTTTGCAAGAAATGTACCATTTTATTTCATTGAGAAACTAGAGCTGCTGTCCTCCAAGTGCGATGTTCATGTTATATACAAGTACATTAAGTTACAAGCAAATACCTTTGACAATTTCAAGAAATTAGAATTATGTAAAATTTATCCAAAACCTCTATATTCCTTTTTTGGCTTGCTTTATAGTACGTTTACCAAATTTCATTTCAATAGCATTGAAAGCAAATACACTTCATGGGTTGGAATTGATAATTTGTTAACCAAAAGTTAAAAAACCTTCAAGTATTGTTGACACATGATAGTAAACAAAATATTGGACTTTAACTACGATTTCTAAACACGAGTCAGTACTCCTTACACAAATACCAAAAGGTTATGCGTGTCTTGTACTGGTGTCTAATTACAATAAATAAATAGTCTATGCACAGTTTCATTGCAAAAGCATTGAGGGTAAACAAAATACTAACCACACAGCAAATTCAATTTACTTCTCTGGAGATACACATACTTGTCCGAGCTTTCACGAAGGACACTCGTATGTTTGTAATAAAATGAACATACACTGGAGACACACAGAAATGTCCGAGATTTCACGAAGGACACTCGCATGTTTGTAATAAAATGAACATACACTAGAGACACACAGAAATGTCCGAGATTTCACGAATGACACAAGCATGTTTGTAATAAAGTGAACATATACTGGAGACACACAGAAATGTCCGAGCTTTCACGAAGGACACAAGCATGTTTGTAATAAAATGATCATACACCGGAGACACACATAAATGACCGAGTATTCACGAATAACACTCGCATGTTTGTCAATTTTTGCCTCTTCAAACATTGATATTTAATATTTTCATTGTTTGTTCCAGTATGCTAGTCTTTCAATGGTATATAATGTGGATATGACTTTGTCAACTTCTTGTATAATACGGAAATTTTAACCTGATCCTCGATCTTCATTAGCTCATTATCATACTAGTATTTTAATAACTGTATGTTTCATAAACGAAGATACTCCGTGTGTATCACAAACACAAATCTATAGGACCGATAATGCTCGATTCGCACGCGGAAATTGATATATTCAAAGCAAGAATCTTGTAATATATTCATAAATAAAGATTAGGATCAGGTCAATATCTCCGTACTATTTCTTTAAGACATTCCATATATAATAAACGTATCCCGGTATGTATTTGTATTCATTACAGATTCTTTCAAGATGTTGGAAGGAAACAAGCGACTAGTTATGGAAATGGACTTTGAGTGGCAAATCACAGAATTGAAGACACGACTTGACGAGAAAGACAAGGAAATAAAACTGTTAAAACAACAGCAAGGTAATCACATTGTATATATGTGAATCGTAGTTTTTACATTGTTTTATACCTAGCCAAAAACGTAGATAATTATGTTGTGCAGTCATCCATCCTCACATCTACACTCATTCTCATAATTTCTTATTATATCATATTTATATAGCACTTTTATCAAGTAATTACACGTTTAAATAAGATGAAATAGATATACGCAGGCAAACATATGAAAAAATTAATACAGTTTGAAGTTTAAGGATTAAAATATGAATTTTAAAAACAAATATAAACATCGAGTGTTTCAAATCCGTATGGCCAGTCCACACGCGCATTACTCCATCAGTCGGTAGTCAATGTTATGCATTACTATATACGTTAGTCCAGTGAGTCACAGTGTTTACGGTTGTATACGTGTTTCATAATACATTCAATTCTATTATTTTATTTAGTCTGGATAAAAACATATACCTGTCTTTAACCTGTTCAATATACATTATAATTGAAATGTACTGTATTGCTAATCAACTGGGTCGCTGAGTTCTTTTACCTGGGACTGGTATATGTAATTATATAATATGGAGGATCTGACCGAAGTCAGTGTGAGAGAAGAACATTACCTACCCAACCCAGGTTTCCAACCCTCTGTCATTTGCCGGACATGCCAGGCATGTCACATGATGTTTCAATTAATTGTACATTATTATTTATCTCACCTATAGGGTTGTCCTCGAGTAGAGATAAACGATTTGTTATGGAAATGGACTATGAACAAGAAATTACGAATTTGAAGAAACAACTTGGTAACCATTATAAATTATTTGATATCAAAATGTTGTAATACATGGTGTTTCGAAATATCTGACCCCATTACAACCGAATGCCATGAGAACATGCTTAATCTCAAATAATGTTTTCAAAAACCAATGAAAAGCTAATATTTGGGAGTTTTATTCAATATATAACATGACCATGTTATTATCGATGCAAGACAGGAATTAAGATTCTTGAAAAACGTATTTTTTTTCAGTTAATGTCAAATGGACGTCCATATTGAATTTGTTCCAGAGTTCAATTATTTAGCTTGTAAAGTATTGCACACTGTAACCAGTTCAAAAGTGTTATGAGTTTAAAATAATAATTTAGTAAAACTAATAATAATCAAAACACAGTCACATGTTTACTTGGTTAACGGCGAAACAGTACTTATAGGTTCTTTCGTCGCCTAACAACTAGTAACCAAAGCAACTGTAATACTCATACATTTTAAGGTAATCATAAATGGATAAAACTTTTGAATCTATATATAATTGTGCTTATAAACACTTTAAAACTACTTATATAATGTAATACTTTACACGCTGTTTAATTTAACTTGGGAAACAAATTCAATTTGGACGTCAATTTGACATTTATCGAAAAATTACGTTTTGCACGAATCTAAATTCTCCGGTTGCATCGATAGTAACATGGTTATGTTATGTATTAAATAAAACTCCCAAGTGTTAGCTTGCCATTGGTATATGAAAACATCAGATGAGATCGGTTGTAATGGGGTCAGATATTATGAAACACACTGTATGTCGTCGACTACGGATTCACGCAGGCCAACACTGGTGGTCTAGTTGTTCATGCCAAAGTCACAAATCACCCGGACGCAGAACAATATCCATGCATCCGAACTTCCGAAGCGTACCCGATGATCGGCATTGAATCCTTAATACAGTCAAGATATTTTGGTACTGACATCACAACCTGAGGGATCATTAACTGATGATCGAACAACCTTCATGTAAAGTTTTAGGATCTTAGTCCCAAAAGTTCTGCAGCCAACATCATTGCGACCTTGACATTGGCTTTAGCATTACTGATCTCAAAAGCTATGCGTAATCTACTGATGTTGACCAACCCAATATATCTTTAAAGTTTGAAATATTCGACCTAAGATTTCTTGATTTTTTAATCAGAAAGCATTCTGTGGTCAAATGTCACTGTGACAATATTCTTTGACCTACTGATCACAAAATCAAAAGGGAACTGTCTACTGATGATGACCAACCTCCTTATTCATGTATGTAATGCCCAACCATTGGTGATTGATTTGGTCTACTGATCGACCGCCATAAGTGTATATTGTACAAAGCAAACTATTCCAACATTTTCGGTAAAGGCATTTGATTAAAATGACGTTTTTATTTGTTCAAGTATGTATCAACAACATAAGCTTAGAAAGGTACAATCAATTTCCGATACAAAATACAACAAACCAATGTACATGTTTCAGGTTCTACGTACATTAGATGGGGACGAACAACATGTCCAATGAATGGAACAAACCTTGTATATTCAGGTGAGTGTTGTAGTTTGCATAACTCATTGATCGTAGATAATTAAATTATGACTATCCCGAAAGATATTCTGTTAGTTAAATATTATACTTCATATTTGCATTTCTAATCCATATACTTATTTATCAACCCTTTGAAAGACACGACATGTACTGAGGGCTATATCTTATCCAATGTTTCATCAACAAAAACTGAAACGCATCGGGTATTGTTTAAACAGGGCGAGAAATTGTGCAGTCCGACTGGAGTTTGAAGCTGGGATCCTTTGCTAACATGGCGAATGCTCTCCCGACTGAGCTATCCGTCTGCTTACACAATCCCTCACCAATACTATGAACAGGTTCAGACAGTGACATATTTCGCCTTCAAAATCTTCAAATCGTCCCGAATTTCAGAGAAAGTATAAACATATTAAAGCAATGAAGCTGTGAGCATGTGAAGCAACCTGAATGCTATGCCACGGCCCCATGTTGGGCGCTAAATCTCACAGGCTGAAATCGTGTTCAGCCTGATGGAGCTCGAACCATGGAACCTTCGCTTACAGTGCGAATGCTTAACCGACAGAGCTATCCTGTCGCTTACACACTCCCTCATCCATACTGTGAACAGGTACAGACGGTGACCTATGGTCTAGTAGTGTGACGGGACACATGCACAAATAACAGATTCAAGTAATTTGAACAAATGCATGTATAATTATGTAGTGTTATTTATTAGGAATGGTATGTCTCTTAGACTACATACATGTAGCGAATACTTGAATGTAAACACCGTATGCTGGTTTTAATGGTTATGATAATAGTTTATCTTGATCAACAGGTTACATGGCCGGAACTGATCACAGTGACAATACACAGGGATCAGGTGCGAACTACCTTTGCCTCTCTGATCAACCGACATGGGACCACTACTCGGAGACTGACAACAATGATATCATCATTACCGGAGTTGAGTACGAATTTTATGCCGCTCCAAATCACCTACATGACCTACAAGCTTTCTTCGGTTCTAATATCGTTAATAACGAAGCTCCATGTTCAGTCTGTCGCTCCTCTAGAAGTACCAACGTTATGATACCAGGCCGTACGGACTGTTACCCTGGATGGTCGAAGGAATACAGTGGATACCTTGTCGGAGGTCACCCTGGATACGATGATTCGAGTGAGTATGTGTGCCTCGATCGACGCCCGGAGACAGTTGTCAACAGTGGCAGAAGCGATAATATTAATATGCTATATTTTGTAGAAGCGAGATGTGGCACAGGTCTGGAATGTCTACCTTACGTCAACAACAGAGAATTGGCATGTGTCGTTTGTTCGTTGTAAAAATGATAACAATAAAACAAACAAGACTCCTATTTCATCGATCTCCACAGAAGGATATGTAGTAATTTATAGCTTATATATTTATAGCTTTATCGCAATCATATACACTTGACGAATGTTCTAAGTACACACTTTTAGAACTAGAATAAATCAGGAACATAATCATTTCAACTCAATAAAACTGTTAAGATAGCATATGTTGGTGATTGTCTGTAATACAGAAGAAGATAAACAAAGATCTACGTGAAAATTATTGATGCGTGACAAAAATGACAAAATCACATTTTTCTCGTGCTCACACCTCAAATATGTGTAAATGTGTTTAAATCATTTCATACACGATTAACATTCGACCCCCAAATATAAAGCCATAAAATAGTTCGTATCATTTGACGCAAATGACGCGTGAGGAGTGCGCAAGTTCGACATGAATGCTTGAAATTGGCATGCCAATAAGACTGGTAAGATTTAATTCATTAATTGGCTGTTTTGGGGTTCTTAGCACATGCACAAACTTTTTATTATGGTTGTTGCATTGAATTCTCGAAAAAGCTGCATGTTTCTATTGACTCGATTTAAAATTGAGACGTCACATGGCGTCATTTACATTTATTCCTTAAATTCGTCTAAACACGTTTATGACAACATCTGACTAATGGTTGTATCACTTAAAGATTGTGAAATGATGTGGAATCGTTGAATTCAACAGAATAAGTCCATTTATTTGTATGGAGCAATTTGAAGTTGAGCATGGAAGTAACTTTCAATAGGCATTTGTCATCCGAATTACTACTACAATTTAACAAAAACTCACTATTTTCGATCAATCATGTATTTTGTAAGATATGAGCAGATTCTCATCACATTTGATGCAATTTCCTATTTAGGTTGCACGACTGAATGCCCGCCTTGTAGCCCGGACCAAAATCCGATATAATACGTCTGGGATAAGTTTGGGCGACGCATCCGAGCACGACGGTAACACCAGAACGTACAGGAACTCACAACGAACCCTTTACTAGAATGGAATGCACTCCAGCAGCAATTGGTACACATCATTATCAATTTAATGCCTCAGAGGATGTCAGGCTATCATCGGGGCAGACGGTGGTCATACATAATATTGATGTGCGACTTTGTTGTTTTAAGCAGTGAACTAAATGGTCATTTTCTAGTATGTTGTTATTATATTTCAGAATGGTGATTAACTGAACTTGATAGACAATAGTTTCCTGATTCCAATGGTATATTCGATTCACTGATAGGTCTAATACTTTTCCTGTTAAATGAAAATTACAAAGTGTGTACTTAGAACATTCGACTAGTGTAGTTAGTATATGCGTTATTTGATACTACAACTTTTATAACTGCTCAACACATATTTGAAATATTCTTTTTCAATGGTAACTTAATTTATCTGAAAGATTGTTGTTTATCTGTACTGGTACAGTTTATTTATGTTTCCTACACATGCTCGGATAACATACACAAGATGATAAATCTACAAACTCATTAATTTATTTGACATTTCCTAGAGGATAGATCTATGCCTCGTTTGTAGAAATAAGAATATCGAAATGAAAACATCAAATAATCGTCTTATTGTTACAATTTGTTTCTTTCAAGAGGAACGCTAATATAGACTGACTGGACTCAATTAGTGGTTTGAGCAAACGACTATGTCGGTTAGAGTTTGTAAATAAATCGTTTCACGAACTGTAACCTATATACAAATTACATAAGCGATGAAACCTTTCATTACGTAACGTAATGAGTTGAAATCCACAAGTAAATTGAATTGTTTTATAGGATTTCAACGAAACCACACTACAAGTACAAAATTGAGGAGTGATTTAACTGTTTTACTAATGCTGCTTACTTCTCACATGTCCAACTTCAATACTATAATACTGCTTAATTATATTGCTTTTCATTCAGAAACATCGTGTCTTGTGGGGTTTCGCTTTTAAAGCCGTACTTACACTCTGACTGTAGGTCATTATTTGTACGAAAATAGTGATCGGGAAAAACATCAGATTATAATATTTCCACTCTATTACATTGTAGATCACGTGGTATATGTATCATTGATGAGGAATTCTCTTTACAGAAATTGAAAGAATAATTTCAGTTACAGAAGAATATATAGTTTATAAAAGATAGATAAATGTTGCAATAGTATGGTTTTAAATTATTTGTCAATGATACAGTTACCTGTTTTTTGGACTTATTTATACCACACTCTGAGGGAGTTGCCCCCTGCAATAAATGTCAAATATATCAATTAGTCATTTGTGTTCGATTTTATTCATTAATCTATGAACCGAAAGTACGAATGAAGTATTCTTTCGCGTTATAGTTCAATTTTGAACTCTGAGCCATGACCTATCGGACTAGTCCATTTTGGCGGGTAGACCATAGTTTATTACGTTCGCATGTCATTATTTAATGATGTGATTCTTACATATATCTGTTTATTATCGTTTAGTGCAGTCGGCAACGTTCAGGATTGCTAACCCGAAGTTCGGTGGTTCAAATTCCCAATTCGCTCATATTTTTAAGTCATTATTTTATTTTTAATATTAAAAGAGTATATAAACTAAAGTTTCTTTTTTTAATTATTCCATGAAAATGTGTTGATTCAATTTAAATTTTTATTTATACAGCGATCGTTTCCATATTCCGAGTTTACTGACAACCTGTATTACGTTGTTTAGCCGTCATAAGATTCTACAATACACATGCAAGATCTAAAAATATTGTGAAGCATGTAACAAATATGGCTTGTCACATACTGTTATAACACGGATATTGCAAGTTATGTGCATTTATGAATTAAAAAACGTGTAAATATAATTAAAAAAAAGAAAAATATAGTTTATTTGGTGAGATTCGAACATGCCCTGGTCAGACAAAAGTTATTTTACAATGTATCAAGCGCTATACCGACACGACCACTCAGACACACGGAATAGTTGGCCTTAATTATATTACTTATATTTTCCATTAAACCTATACCAACCTATATCGATTAATGGTTAAAACTTTAAAAGTGCAGTCACGGCTCAATGCTCGAAATCGAACTATATAGACCGATTTCGATAATCTGACCGTTTGTTTATATACGAAGGCTATAACATAAACATAATACAGGTGATCCAGCTTTGATAACATGCATACACACTCTTTATTAGGCTATACAAAGCACACATTTTTCAATTGCAACCATAGCGCAGTTGGCAGAGCAGATAGTTTCAAATACCAATGGAATAACGTTTTAGGTTCAACCCCCACACTGTCTCTATTTTTTTTAAAAACGCATATAAATAATTCATTGCTTATAATTTGATGTTTTGTTTTATAGTACCAGGCTGATAAAATGTATGAACATAATTTCATGGTAAGAAGAAAGTTAACTCAGGAAATCGAAACTCCCACAAAGAATGTAAAATACATGCAGGCAAAATGTTTCAACTTCGTACCAGACGAACAAGTTTATATTTTGAATATTGATTTATATAATATTATATTGAATAAAAATAAAATAATAAATTATGCAGAGTAAAAAAGATGACTTCTGCTGGGCTTGAACTCAAAACCAACGATTTCGAACGACAAATATAATTATGTCAACGCACATATCCACTTAGCCACAGAGGCTATTGTATATAACACGTTGCTATACTGATTTTATCCAGTTAATGATGCATTTTGGCTCTAATCCGATAACAAAACATGCTCCCCTAAACGCTTTGAATGCGCTGAACCGAGAAATCCATGTTATCGAAATCGGTTTATACCTGTACTAATATGTTACTCTTTCTCACAAACAATTTCATTAATAAATAAATATCCACCATGTCGATTCTCGTTTATAAAATGAACATCAAAAACAAATTGTAACTTTTCTCATGCTTTATTCAAGTGTTCTGCTAACTGAACAATACCAAGATGTAATTGAATCATTTTATTGATAAATCACGACTCACAAACAAATTCGTCAATTTTACGCTGAAAAATTAAATCAAATTTCCGCATTTCCGCATAACATTCCAAGTGTTTCATATTATATAGTAATAAGTGTTGATAAACAAACACTCGAATGCAAATGCACATCAAAGGATCCTTTGATAAATGTTCTCGTAAATCGTAATGTAATGTAGAAATCTGAATGGTATGATAGACATAGGTTATTGCTTACACACTCAGTATGATACTCTGTTGATATCATTTCGATACTAATTTCCATTACTACTGTACTGTCTGTTTCATGAATTCTCGAAAATGGACATTAATAATGAATATCCGAAACTATAAAAAGCTACAGCTCTAAATTGATATAGGTATACCCGGTATATGTAGACTTTCAATTTAGCCGATTTATACAATAGATACGAGCTCATGTGCATAGTTACTAATCACTCAGTCTAACGGCCTTTGTTATTAATTCCTACGCCGTATATTTACAATCTGAGAAAAATAAATCAATACTGTTACCGCCACTGCCGCCCGCCATTTTCATCATCATCATCATCATCACCATAACCGTAGTCGTGGTCGTCATCATTACCACCATAATCATCGTCATCATCACTATGATCATCACCTTAGCAACAGCGTTAGCAACATTCCATGGCATTCTATTATTTGTTATATAACAATCACAAAATAACACAAACATGTTGATTTAGATTAATGTTTCTTATAAGGAAATGTGCGGAAAAATAAATTGTTGTTGTTGATAGAATATTATTACCCAGGGAGACGATCACATTGGTGAGGAATAAAGAAGATTATATACTGTATTATATGTGAAGTAAAGTAGATTATATACTGTATTATATGTGGAATAAAGTAGATTATATACTGTATTATATGTGAAATAAAGTAGATTATATACTGTATTATATGTGAAATAAAGTAGATTATATACTGTATTATATGTGGAATAAAGTAGATTATATACTGTATTATATGTTAAATAAAGTAGATTATATACTGTATTAGATGTTAAATAAAGTAGATTATATTCTGTATTAGATGTTAAATAAAGTAGATTATATACTGTATTAGATGTGGAATAAAGTAGATTATATACTGTATTATATGTGGAATAAAGTAGATTATATACTGTATTAGATGTTAAATAAAGTAGATTATATACTGTATTAGATGTTAAATAAAGTAGATTATATACTGTATTATATGTGAAATAAAGTAGATTATATACTGTATTATATGTGAAATAAAGTAGATTATATACTGTAATATATGTGAAATAAAGTAGATTATATACAGTATTATATGTGAAATAAAGTAGATTATATACTGTATTAGATGTTAAATAAAGAAGATTATATACTGTATAAGATGTTATATAAAGAAGATTATATACTGTATTAGATGTTAAATAAAGAAGATTATATATTGAATTAGATGTTAAATAAAGAAGATTATATACTGTATTAGATGTTAAATAAAGTAGATTATATACTGTATTAGATGTTAAATAAAGTAGATTATATATTGTATTAGATGTTAAATAAAGTATATTATATACTGTATTATATGTGAAATAAAGTAGATTATATACTGTATTATATGTGAAATAAAGTAGATTATATACTGTATTATATGTGGAATAATGTAGATTATATACTGTATTATATGTGGAATACAGTAGATTATATACTGTATTATATGTGGAATAATGTAGATTATATACTGTATTATATGTGGAATACAGTAGATTATATACTGTTTTATATGTGAAATAAAGTAGATTATATACTCTATTATATGTGGAATAAAGTAGATTATATACTGTATTATATGTGTAATAAAGTAGATTATATACTGTATTAGATGTTAAATAAAGTAGATTATATACTGTATTATATGTGAAATAAAGTAGATTATATACTGTATTATATGTGAAATAAAGTAGATTATATACTGTATTATATGTGAAATAAAGTAGATTATATACAGTAATATATGTGAAATAAAGTAGATTATATACTGTATTATATGTGAAATAAAGTAGATTATATACTGTATTAGATGTTAAATAAAGAAGATTATATACTGTATTAGATGTTAAATAAAGAAGATTATATACTGTATTAGATGTTAAATAAAGAAGATTATATACTGTATTAGATGTTAAATAAAGAAGATTATATACTGTATTAGATGTTAAATAAAGTAGATTATATACTGTATTAGATGTTAAATAAAGTAGATTATATATTGTATTAGATGTTAAATAAAGTAGATTATATACTGTATTATATGTGAAATAAAGTAGATTATATACTGTATTATATGTGGAATAATGTAGATTATATACTGTATTATATGTGGAATACAGTAGATTATATACTGTATTATATGTGGAATAATGTAGATTATATACTGTATTATATGTGGAATACAGTAGATTATATACTGTTTTATATGTGAAATAAAGTAGATTATATACTCTATTATATGTGGAATAAAGTAGATTATATACTGTATTATATGTGTAATAAAGTAGACTATATACTGTATTATATGTGGAATAATGTAGATTATATTCTGTATTATATGTGGAATAAAGTAGATTATATACTGTATTATATGTGTAATAAAGTAGATTATATACTGTATTAGATGCGTTCAGGTTTGGTCACAACAGCTGTGACTTGTTGATGTAAAGTATAACCTTACCAATACATTCTCATACATTGTGAAATGTGATTATCCGGCCTTGGTAAAACAACAGACCTAGTCTCTATTTAATGCACTCTGTGTCTACATACATCCTTGGATTATATTTTTCTATTGAACAAGGCAATCATGTCGTATATTGCGGTACAGTAAAACGTAAATACATATATTGACTTTTCGGGGCACTGGGGAGGTAATTCCGGAATCCGGACATACATATGAGCCAGTCTCCAGGAAAACCTGCTATAATGACATTATGTAATTATTATTATGTAACATTGTTTATTAAAGCTCTAAAATAAGAAAAATACATATCTATTCATTCCATTTTAAGTAATTTACCCATATAGTACTATATCTTAGCTTTAAAATTTCTCATTAATTATATCGAAATCACATACTTCGTTGCTATCGTGACCAATGCCGGAAATGTGCTCCAATCGAGAAAAACGAGGAGTTAGTTATTTAAAACAGTAGTAGTCTTTCTCTGAATGCAAACACTTTGATTTTGATATGTATTTTAAAAATTTAAGCATAATTCTAGCACATGACACTAATTTGGACAATTTATGTCAAGAATTGATCATATGGTGTAATTATGAAATTCTTGTTAGAGTGACGTCGAATAACGTTCTAATGACGTTTGCGACGTCACACAAAAAGCACCAAATAGGGACTCTAGATATTAACAAAATTTATTTTGTATTTTGCTTCATTACATTATCCGTTAAGACTATGGAATATCTCAAAATAGCAGGTTTTCCTGGAGACTGGCTCATATGTTTTAACCATTTCCACATCGATTTGGCTTAACATGTACCTCCTTCGTAGATATCGTTACAGCCGAGAGGTACTAAGAGAGGTACTTGTGTCTGGGTTTGACGAGCAAGATCAAAATGTGCATGAATATTCTTCTAAGAAGAACAGGGCATATCTACATCACGTGTACTTGTTGACGTAATCTAATAAATAACCAAATAACCTGGTTTATGACATGCCGTTTAAGTTACAATAATAGTGTGATATGTAGACTGACATTGTTTACGTATCTTAAAGTAATTTATCAGACCGACTCGTTTAATCCAATTTATAGATACTTATATCCGTAACTCTGAATCATATATCACTACAAATAGTGCTAGTTATAGACAAAATGTGACTATAGTTCATAAGCAGTAAGAATGACGAGTCGACTCGGGTCGCGAAAAAATATGACAATTTGAATTACCCGCGTTCTCGGGACATTGTATTCAAGAACAATTATTGAATCTTAATTACCTTTGAACAAGGTATTCCAGCTACTCGCAAATGCTTTGTTATGCACAAACGTAATGATGACAGACTTCATTATTTACTCGCACAGTAAAATCTTTGGCGGATCTTTTAGCGGAAACAAGTGCCAGTGCTTGACAGACGATGAAAATCTAACCTAAGTCATTATTATAACCCAAAGTGTTTTAATTGTCGTACGATATACTAATTATAGAACTGTGGTTCATTTCTCCGTGACTTTAACAAGTAATGAATACTCGTACTTTAGCGGGTTGACCTGCGGATCTGCGTTCTATCTCGCGAACGAACACAGACAGTTCTAAGTTTAGCGGACTGATTTCATTGGTTGTTGAATTCCGCTCTTTGTCGCGATTGGACGTTACGTCATTTGAAAGTTTTGAAGCGGGCAAATTTCAAACTGATATCAAGGCGCGTTTGCCTATATATACGAACGCGGACTTCAGTCTGGAGCTTCTAATCCGTCAACACTGCCGGACAATAAAAAAAGTCACTCAAGTCAATTCCGCCAAAATATACACATATACACCTATCACACTAAAGCTTTTTCCATAGGCCTACATACGGCATATGCATCATGGAAGACACAGGTACATAAGCTAATAAATAAGCTAACAATAGCATAGAAATAATATAAACAAGTACATGTAAGCTGTATTTGCCCAGCTGGAATATCCTTCAATTTGGGGAAATCTCCGTGATACAAATTAAGTGCAATGCTGGCACGAGTACGAGTATTCCTCTTTACATTTCATTTTGCTAACTAGGTACTTAGAAGCTGCGTATGAAAACATGCATTGGATTGGCATGGAAAACTAACACTCTGTATGGAAACATAATATTTGAATAACCTAAATGAAAAACAAAGGACAAATAGGGGAAACTAAGGACCTACTCGTGTATGGAAAACTAATTTTCTATATAGAAAAATAAGGACATATAAGGGAAACTAAGGACCTGTACTGGAAACTAAGAACCTATTTGGGAAACTTAGGATTTGTTTAGGAAGCATTCTCCCTCGTAGCCGTAGGTCATTTGCCAATTAGGCAGGAATAAAACCGAACGGCCACGCACTAAGACTGCCTCAGTTGAACGCAAAACCGTTTAGGAAATTAAGTATATGTATAGGAAGTTCATGGTTTGTAAATACAACATTGGTGTGTTACATTGCACCGCTTTCTCTCAATCGATTCTGATGTCATGCATATCGTGTTGACCGAGAATTTCTTCCTAATATCGGAAACGAAATGTCGCCAATGTCTGAATTTTCTCCTAAACATATCCGCACCACAATTTAACGGTTTCTGTAAATTGAACAAACGAGCAATTCACAGACACATTCAACACACTTAACTAAAAACAGTAAAACCACCGTAATAACACCCCCTAGGTGCTGTAGACATCTGGTCTTAGAAGGGCAGGTGATTGGAGTATTAGGTTACATCGTGGAGTATAGGTATAAGTTAAGAACTTGTCGATGACAATATTGTCTCAGTATTTGGATGGACAGAATCGTATAGAACAGGTCTTTGGTTGATATGTACTGGGGTAGAAATGTGCATGTCAAACGGCACATTGTATTCTAAAGATAATGTCTGTGTACATCGTTGCTAGCATCCATGTAACAGTCAACTTAGCATAAATCTAACAGTCAACAAATCAGTTGTTATCTGAAGTTATAGTTTCCCAATCCAACACTACTCAGAATTAACAACGATTAAAATATACATAGTTCAGTATTAAATACTTGTTTATGTGACACCTGGTTGTTCTTGTTATTGAAACACATGGTTGTACTTGTTGCTGTGACACGTTGCTGTCCTTGTTATTGTAACACGTGGTTGTACTTGTTGCTGTGACACGTTGGTGTCCTTGTTATTTTAACACATGGTCGACACATGACCTGCAACGACTGGAAATCGAACCCGGATCGCCGGGGTGGTGTCTACTGGAACCGGCAACTTCTCTACATGTGGAAGATGATCGACATTGTTGCAATGTTCATGTGAGGGTATCATGAAGCCACGCCCGAGAATCGAACCCCAATCGCCGGTTATTGTCTACGTACTCTTACGCCGGTTATATATGACTTACTGAGGCGGCAGACTGCCTGAATTGGGTTTCGTATTTGTTTAGCTGTTCATTATCATTTATTTCTTGTTCATTTGCATATTTGCCATTTTGACTTGTTGTCCATGATATTACTTGTTTGAGTGCTCCTTTTGTGCCTTTCTTACTCTGTTGTTCCTTTTCTGTCTGATGTGTTCATATCTCTTTCTGCATGATCGTGCCTGTACTAGACAGATATTATGTATGTCACTAGGTTCTCGACTTTATATGTTGCACACGTTGAGGTAGTTGAGTAAATACCCTCAGGATGTCTTTATAATTGACTACATTAAAACTTCAACGGAATCAAAGTTATGTAGACAGATTATAACAAAACCACGAGGTGTTGAGAAACGATAATCATTCAGAGTTAAACAATGTTGCACTAACAGGTGTTACGGCCGTATATTCGATCGTCGTATAGTTGTAATTGCATAATAATCACTAACAAAATACCAAACTCAGTTAATTAATTTTAATTGTTACTTTATCGTAAGTGAATAAATCTCTCTCTCTTAAAAAATGCACAGTCACGTAAGTTCCTACAATAATTTAGTACTTAATTATATCAACAGACAATCTAGAAAATCATAATAATTTTGACCAACCAATCTCGGAAAATGAGAGCTCGCCATGACTAAATCAAGTACCTTTCCTGTACAAGACTTAGACAGCTTTGACTAAGTTCTGTAGCTGTATGTTTCCCAGCAGTATTACTTCACTTTGGCTTACCTTCGTGATAAAAGATTCTTGTGTTCTAATTAAGTTTCAACTAAATTTTAATATTCAAGTGAGATATAATTTGAAATAAAATAACTTTTAAACTAAGTATGATCCCTATGATATTATATCCCCATAATACCATTGTACTATAATAAAACGAAATATTCTTGAAGACATCGTAATTTTTCTTAAACTGCTCCTCAAACGTAACCGCGATGTCATGTACAGTGTAGGTAGCCCGCTTCATTATATGATTTGAAGCCTGAGAGGGAATGTTGAGAGCAGTGTCTGTGGAATTTCATTCCGTTATAATCCTATTAGAAACAAACGCTGGCAAGGAATGTATCGCAATGTCAATATTTTATTCATAGATCACAAAAAAGATAATTTAAAATGTATAATTGCCAGCAAGAAATGTTCGAGAAAAAATATGTACACAATTTTTGTAAACTGCGTTAAAATAACTTATTTTGCGGTACAGTGTAATCTAAGAAAACCGAGCCCGCGTGATTTGTTGGTTTTCACATAAGTTCGTTAATCTGAAAATACTCTTGATTTATGTTTAAAAGGTGACATTGCTGGATTTGATTGATGCAAATTGATTGTAGGCAATTATATGTGCATAATGTGCGTCGGTTATTTGAGTAACAAAGTGCAGTATGTAATATTGATTTCAGTACTACATGTACGAATGTTTACGATTGAACAATGACACACTTACATCATGATGAGGTAAGATTTTATTGCTCAGCAAATTGCATCATTTTGTCTTTCTTCTTCCAAGGTAATTACACGAGTTATACAGACAGTGCAATCCCTATTTCACGCTCATTCAAAAGACTTCCTCAATATTAGTGACCATTTACCCATAATTACATGTAATAAGAAGGTAATCACCTCCTCATCAATAAAGTCTACATTTAGGAGAATGATAGATATTTTATTCTGGTGAGGATTGTGATTCTTCAAGTCGTGAAAGAACATTGCGTTTCTGATTTTGGGCGCGCAAATCGTTCGTTTATAATTCCCAGGTACCACATGCGCTCCGTACCAGCTTCATGTACGATTTGATTTACGGACATCGTAGACTCTTGTATGCATCGTACGGATTTTTTGTTACTAATGAAGGTTAAGTAACGAGTTGTGCTCCCGAGCTTGCAGACATTTTCTAAGAATCCCGAACGGACACCGCACGGGTTTGGAAGAGAACATGCGAATCACAGGTCCACGATAAGTATTCAATACCGTCTATATATACATATTTAAATAGAAGGTCTGCAACGAAGGATTTCCCAGTATTTAAACCATTGTTATGACGTCACGCTATTGTTCTCATCGTCCAATATATTTAATATTGGACACGGCTATCAATGGCTTTAACGCAGGGAGGTAATATGGTATTCCATTGATGTTTACTGTCCTTTTTTAACTGTTATAATCCGTGATCAGCGAGATTAACATTGCTGTGATGAAAGCGAAATTTATGAGGCCCAAATATGTCGATTTATTTAGGTATGTCGCTTGTGTGTATACAGATTATGTATAACACATGTAATGTCACGAAAAAGAAGTGAAAACCAAACCCTTATTCACTAAGCTACATAAGCTATGTATATACTCATACATGGACATACACGTATATGATAATGTTAAATTAAAAAGTTAATAAAAGCATTGTAATGTTTATGTGCGCAATGACATGTAGTCTTATATGACTGAATCAGTCCTAAATAATTGAGTTATATACATCAATCCAAACCTTTAGTAATTGGTCTGAAATCACATGTTTGAAGAATGCCTAATGTTAAGCATTCAAAATCGTTTAAAGACGATGTAAAATCTGTGTTTTTATAGTTCGAGAAGGAGGCTACTAGACGCAAGCCATTTACCCGAAAATATGATACACACAGACAGTACAGATGCCCCGTACGGCCCTCGTATATGCTATATTAAATAGATTACAAATACGTAAAACTATCGTTAGACGTGTCACGTGACCATAAAATTGGCTGTTATGTGTATCGAGTCTTCTAACATGAAGTTTCACACATGCCCGATGTTGCTTAGATTTATTTGTATATTAGGTAGGTACATTTCATTCACTCGTGCAAAATTTCAAATTTGTAGGTGCAGTAAATACTGAGATATCTTCATTTTAGACGATTTATTTCGCCACAAACGACCTATACATCATCTTGGTAGTCCATCAGCACTCATAATAGTCTATTGTTTAGAATTGCACGAGAAACGGGACACCATTTCCCTGACACTTTACTTCAATTTTCTGTTCATCTATAGCACCAAGTTGGTATGTAATCCTGTACATCGGGGAGTTTGTTGTAACAGACGTGCTGTAACTGGTTCTTCGTCATGTAATGAGTCTTTGGTCAAGGAAAGAAACCCTGCAAACAATCTCCGTGTGTTGATCTGGAATGAAAACAACAACATTCTTTGTAAATATGTACACACATAGAGACATTTATATACACGATAGTGGTGGCAGGACATATATAACAATGGCAGCTAAAGAATTCATGGCTACTAGGGACGACTAGAGGATACAATCATGACTACTAGGGCCGGTTAGTCATGGCTACCAGGGGCTGATAGTGGATTCATGGCTACCAGAGGCTGATAGTGGATTCATGGCTACCAGGGGCTGATAGTGGATTCATGGCTACCAGGAGCCTGATAGTGGATTCATGGCTACCAGGGGCGGCTAGTGGATTCATGGCTACTAGGGGCGGATAGTGGATTCATGGCTACCAGGGGATGATAGTGGATTCATGACTACCAGGGGCGGATAGTGGATTCATGGCTACCAGGGGCTGATAGTGGATTCATGGCTACCAGGGGCAGATAGAGGTTTCATGGCTACAATGGGCGGAAAGAGGATGCATGGCTATCAGGGGCGGATAGATGATTCATGGTTACCAGGGTCGGATAGAGGATTCATGGCTACCATGGGCGTTAGAGGATTCATGGCTACCAAGGGCGGACAGAGTATTCATGGCTACTAGGGGCGAATAGAGGTTTCATGGCTACCAGGGGCGGACAGAGTATTCATGGCTACCAAAGGCGGTAGAGGATTCATGCCTACCAGGGGCGAAAAGAGGATTGATGGCTACCATAGGCGGTGAAGGATTCATGGCTACCAGGGATGGACAGAGGATTCATGACTACCTGGGCGGATAGAGGTTTCATGGCTAACAGGGGCAGTTAGAGGATTCATGGCTACTATGGGCGGGTAGAGTACTGGTATTCATGGCTACCAGGAACGGATAGAGGATTCATGGCTGTCAGGGGCGGCTTGTTGTTTGTACAACCATGTGTCCAAAACAAACGTTTAGAAAGGTACGCGTATCATTTACTCTGATACAAAATACAACAACACAATATACGTCTTTCAGGTTCTACATACATTAGATGGGGACGTAATACATGTCCAAGTAATGGAACAAACCTTGTATATTCGGGTTAAGTATTATAATTTGCACAGCTAATTGATCGCAGATAATTATATTATGACTATGATCCCTGTTACTCAAATACAACATTTGTATATTTCACATTTGCACTTCTAACCCTTATACAAACACATATGAGTCAGAGATACGACATATATGATTATACTGAATGGTAAATTTGTTCCAAAAATGAGTAAAAATGTTCCATCAACACAAATGAAGATGCGTACACCAAACTAATGAAACGCACCAGTTCTTGTTTAAAATAAATATCCGTACATGGTTGAGTAGTGTGACCGGACACATGCAAATATAACAGATAATTCGAACAAATTCATGTAGTGATATTATTGATTAGGAACAGTAATTTATGTCTCTGAAAGTTTTACATTGTACTATTAATTGAACTGTTTTTATCCTTGAGGCACGCCTGTATATAATATTAAGGAAATGCCCATGGTCAAATGATTCCCAAACTAAATATACTTTTGCGACGTATTTTAGCGAGTACTTGCTTGAAAGTGACGTATGCTGGTTTGAATTGACACGATAATAGTTGATCTTGATCAACAGGTTATTTGGCGGGAACTTATCATGTTGGGACTCAGAAGGGAACTGGTGCGAATTATCTTTGTCTACCAGAACATCCGACATGTGGCCCTTACTCGGAAACTGTCAACTATAATATCGTCATTACTGGAGTGGAATACTCATTTACAAACTACGATTCACCAGCTTTCTTTGGTTCTGATATTTATAATGACGAAGCTCCATGTTCAGCCTTTCCATCGTCTAGAAGTACCAACGTTATGATACCAGGCCGTACGAACTGTTATCCTGGATGGACGAAGGAATATAGTGGATACCTAGTGGGTGCCTATCCTGGATGGACGAAGGAATATAGTGGATACCTAGTGGGTGCCTATCCTGGATGGACGAAGGAATATAGTGGATATTTAGTGGGTGCCTACCCTGGATGGATGAAGGAATACAGTGGATACCTAGTGGGTGCCTACCCTGGATGGACGAAGGAATACAGTGGATACCTAATGGGTGCCTACCCTGGATGGACGAAGGAATACAGTGGATACCTAGTGGGTGCCTACCCTGGATGGACGAAGGAATACAGTGGATACCTAGTGGGTGCCTACCCTGGATGGACGAAGGAATACAGTGGATACCTAGTGGGTGCCTACCCTAGATGGACGAAGGAATACAGTGGATACCTAGTGGGTGCCTACCCTGGAAGGACGAAGGAATATAGTGGATATCTAGTGGGTGCCTACCCTGGATAGACGAAGGAATACAGTGGATACCCAGTGGGTGCCTACCCTGGATGGACGAAGGAATACAGTGGATACCTAGTGGGTGCCTACCCTGGATGGACGAAGGAATATAGTGGATACCTAGTGGGTGCCTACCCTGGATGGACGAAGGAATACAGTGGATACCTAGTGGGTGCCTACACTGGATGGACGAAGGAATACAGTGGATACCTAGTGGGTGCCTACCCTGGATGGACGAAAGAATACAGTGGATACCTAGTGGGTGCCTACCCTGGTTGGACGAAGGAATACAGTGGATACCTAGTGGGTGCCTACCCTGGATGGACGAAGGAATACAGTGGATACCTAGTGGGTGCCTACCCTGGATGGACGAAGGAATACAGTGGATACCTAGTGGGTGCCTACCCTGGATGGACGAAGGAATACAGTGGATACCTAGTGGGTGCCTACCCTGGATGGACGAAGGAATACAGTGGATACCTAGTGGGTGCCTACCCTGGATGGACGAAGGAATACAGTGGATACCTTGTGGGTGCCTACCCTGGACACAATGATGGGAGTGAGTATGTGTGCCTAGACGGTTGTCAACAGTGGCAGAGACGATAGTACTTACATGCTATACTTCGTAGAAGCAAGATGCGACTCAAGTCTGGAGTGCCCACCTTACATCAACAACAGAGAATTGGCATGTGTCGTCTGTTCGTTGTAAAAATAACGTCAATAAATGAAACTAGACTCCTACTAGTATTTTGTCGATCTTCGCCCAAGACTATATGTCATTCTTTATATCGCTTTATCGTAACCAGCAATACCAAATTCAAGATAAAGATATACATGTAGACGTTGTTTGATAACTTATTTGATTGATTTAATATGTTGTCTTTAAATCGCTATGAGTATTTATATTTTTGGCCAGCATTGTGTTATTTGATAAAATAAATTTTGTATTCTGTATAAGTGCTGAAATCAGCCTTAAATTGCTTGTATTTTTCTTTTCTAAAACATTTGAGCTATTCTTGTCGAGCTCCTTAAGCACAAATCCTAGCATTGCCCAAACGCCTTAAATCATCTGGGGACGGGCCTGTACAATATATACTTGTTGTATCGCGAACATGACGTAATGAGAATAAAAACATAAAATGTCCCTATATCTGTAAGCAAAACCAGCTACGTACATGCATTGAAATCAGTTTGCTGGAGTAGCAAAAATAATGGAGAATCTGGGTATCGATCCCGGTACCTTTCACATGCTAAGCGAGCGCTCTACCACTTGAGCTAATTCCCCGATGTAGACTATATTAGTTCAGTAATGTACTAATTAGTACGATACGTGCAGTTGGTTGAAATTGGACAGAGTATTCACACTTGTCGTAAAATAGAACAAATTTCATTGGACGGAACTCTTTATATTATTATATAATACTGCAAATTAATATAAAAGTTTTCTTCAACACGGTATTGGTATTATCCACAAAAAGCTGATTGGCTAGTGTGGGGGACGAACCCACGACATTCGCGTTGTTAGCATGGCGCTCTAACCAACTGATTTGACCGGCCAGTCTAAATTAAACATTGACTACTATCCAAATCAACACGAGGGGTGATCAACTAATTGTTACAATATCAATATTGCTAAAACTTTGTTAGATAATAGATTGTCAAAAACAAATCTGTTAAAAAGATTATATTAAGTCAGACAGGGAAGGCAGCACTCAAATTAACCAGCCGAGCACAGAAAACATTAAAAACACACAAAGCACAATGCCCAACTAAACAAGCGCAGATCCGCCCAAGTCCAAGCTGTCGAAAAGTATAATAAATTAAAACTAGCTGAATGACCCAGTAGAAAAGATTCAGCAACCAAAAGGCGGAATGCCTACGCTGAATGACCTAGTTACAACAGTAACACTGCTGAACTACATAGTTTTAGCAGCCTTTAGTCTCAAAAGTTAAATAACAGTATTAAAACGTTGAAAGGCCCGTATAGTCGTATGACCTACTTTCAATTAGTAAAATGATTTAATTGAACAAATCGAGATATGACGTAATGAACAAGTCATTAAGAATTGCAAGCAATACAGAAGTCCCCTACCGGTTAAAGCCATATTCAATGTGTCTGTTGCCATAGCAACCACAATTCCCGTCAGAACCAAAACTGACGGACTGATAGCAAACCAATAGTCCCCTCCGGTCAAAAACCGGCAGGGGACTTACAACTACGTTAAATGACCTCAGGGGACAAAACTTAACTACGTTAAATGACCTCAGGGGACAAAACACTACATCCATAACTCCACAGCTGTACATAAACTCATGAACGAACCAGGTAGGATGCGAATCGTGGGCACGAAATAGTAAGAGGACAACCAGCAAATACGAATAAATAACTCCTAGCTCCATATAACTTTTGGCCCCGGTCAAAAAATTAAATACTGAGAAATTATGGCATATTATAGATCATTTAAAAATGAAAAACTCCACTGTAAACGGAATTGGCGTTTAAATCCAGATACAAACCCATATTATAATAATTAAACAAAATACGAAACTACCGGAAGTAGCACCGCCCCAACAGAAACCGCGGGACACGCGAGAACAAAAAGGCACAGAAAATAAACAACTTCACTCGAAAAGGCGCGGAACATGCCCAACATAAAAAACTAGCACAGGAACATGTAATACAAAACCGGGCATCCAATCCCGAAAGTCTGCTGCTTAAGTCAGTCAAACTAAAACGGAACAAGAGCCAGTTGGTAAGAAATTAACAACTGGACAAAACACACACCACAAGGACAATCCACAACAGACACTGAGTATATGCAATTTTGAAAGATACGAAGCAGCCTTGTGCTGGACAACGAATTTCCAGAATGGCACATACAAAATTAATAAAGTATAACAAAAGGCGTAGTGGCCAAATATTTTTGTACTTTTTCCAATTATTCTATAAAGTGGACAGTACATACACAGAGGAAGGTTGACTAAAGGGCTTCCGCCTTGGCAAGGACAGTGACACATGTCACTGGGGGCTTAAACGTTTTACAGTGCACCAAACCTCACACTTACCCAATAGACAACAGGACAGTGTCAATAAATGTTGCCCGCCATGTAATCCCCCTAACGAAAAGGCCACAGTGACCGGTAATAAAGGAATGTAAAACCTTTAATTTTAAAGAAATATCATATCATACGACACTATTACTTCACCGACCAAACGTCATCATAATGGCATTACATAATAACATGCATACCTATTGAAAGCAAAATTCATGGTAAATTATGCTTTCAATAATTCAATGATTTTCAAAACAACTAGCAATGAAACAAAATAATTTTATACATTTGTCAACTGGAAGTTTTCAATGCAACTTACACGCACATTTGTACAATGTTACATGTATAAGTAAAACATAGCTGTTGAACTGTTTTATAATTGTGACTTAATTTGGTTTTTACAGACAAAATACTCTTAATTTAGTTCGAGTTTTGAGAAAACGATATTTGTTCGACATCATTGATGTAATGTCACAACATTGCACATGTAAAACCCACCCTTTAATAGTAATTCATATATTTATAGTGGTAGATGTACACATTATTATTTATCAAGACAAGGTTAAATCAATTTGAAATGTATGAGGGATGATCCAGCAATAATAGGACCTTTCTTAAACTTCTAAATCAACACTTACATTTTAGAAGTTTATCTCATATGCGTTGCTTTTTATGTTCTTTATAGTGACTGCACTGTACAATCACAATCAAGGCATGGTAAAAACAATTTGAAATGTTCGCATAAAAGGATATGGGTTTTAAAAAAGCATGTGTAAAATATTGACACCTAGCCACAACTTAAATAAACCAACAACTGATTTATGTACACAATATAGAATGTTTCAAGTCCGGTTGACATCGTAAGCGATTTCCGATCTCTTTTTGCTCTACACGGTGTATTCCAGATTTTCTGTACTACAGCCGTTAAACATCGATCACCGTCTGAGGCAGTCCTCTCCTTTGGCACAACTAGATGGACAGAGTCATAGAATGCTTAAATATAGTATCATTAATTACATCCATAGATGTCCTACATTTAATGACGTGATTACGAACTTGCAAGACTACTTCATGTGACACAGCACAAAACTTTCCCATACACTCCAATACATCGTTTGACCAGCTGTGAAATCGCGCAGATGGTCTGCTTGAACAACAATAATTCCTAAATCGGGTCAGGGAAGATTGATAACAGACAGTGAAACGTAATTTATAAATTTAAGTAAAATGGCGAACATGATACCTGCTTTGTTCGTAGTTATAATGTGCTTCATGACAAACGCAATCAGTGAACATGCCGAAGAAATAGATGTTCATCAAGAAATATTAAACTTAAAGGCTCGTCTGGACCAGAAAGATGTGGAAAATGAAGAACTAAAGCAACAATTTGGTAAATATACATGCTGTTACTTAATAGAACAGAACTTGTGAAATAACATGCAGTTGTTGCGCTTTGGCGTTGACAGTTGTACATTTGTAACATCTATTTTTGTAGTGTGACATTTTATTTGATTGAGGAATTAGAGCCTCCTCAAACTCCCAATGTTACCTTTGTTTTGTACGATGGTGTTCGAAATTAAATGTAACTCATTGCATATCTTTGTGTTTTTGGGAGTTTCGCACGTCATACTTCGCATGTGTACTGTATCAATTGAACTATTGTCTTTCCATGGGTAAAAATGGTTGATAAACACTTACTCATTTGCTAAAAATGTGTGTCAAAACTGACAACGTAAGGTGCGACTAATTTTAGGATCTTAAAGTTAATAAACTTAAGCTGTATTTAGTAGAGTACGTTTCAAGAAAACCCACGTGGTCAGCAGTATTGTAGTACATGAGTGTTGCACCTTTTGCAGACGACACAACATACTTTTGATCTTGAAATTAAAATAATGTGCAATGTATAAAGGAGAGTTCAATAAAGGGATCCTGTGAGTGTCATTATAAATGATTCTGTCAATAAAAGTTAGAGAGTCAGTTGCATTTCGTGTCGAATACCCCTTGTATGCTCTGGTTTCCACCAAAGGCGTGTTTACGATGTCAGAAGAAAACAAGCGACTGGCTATGGAAAAGGAATTTACAGATTTGAAGACACGACTTGACGAGAAGGACAAGGAAATAAAACAGTTAAAACAGCAACAAGGTAATCTGTTTGTTTATATATGTGAATCGTAGTTTTAATACGGTCTTATACTCGTACCTAGCCCAAAACGTACATAATTATTTTGTACAGTCATCTATCCCCACATCTACCCTCAATGGAATTCTCATAAGACATTACTTATTTATTTTATATAAATATTAAACCTGTTCAATATATAGTCCAGTCAGGGTAAGAACAGAGTCACGCAGTGTCCGAGACCACTATTAAGGTGTAAAACCAATTATAAATGCTTATACAAACAACTATAATTTCATGGCTAAACTAACATACTATATTCGCAATATCCTAACTGGAATGTACATTATAGTAGAATTTACTGTATTGCTAATCAAATGGGTCACTGAGTTTCATTCCCTGGGACTGGTATATGTACTTATATAATATGGAGGACCTGACCGTAGTCAGTGTGAGAGAAGATCATTACCTGACCAAGCCAGGTTTCCAACTCTCTGTCATTTACCGGACATGTCAGACATACCAGATGATGTTCCAATTAATTGTACTTAATTATTGTATTACAATTATCTATCTCATCTATAGGATTGTCCTCGAGTAAAGATAAACGATTTGTTTTGGAAATGGACTATGAACAAGAAATAACGAATTTGAAGAAGCAACTTGGTAACCAGTATAATTTTTTTATATCAAAATGTTATAAATATGTCTTAGACTACGGATTCACGGAGACCAACATTGTTGGTCCAGTTGTTCATGCCCAAATCACAAATCACCCGTACACAGGACGATGTCTGTGTATCCGATGTGTACCCGACGATCGGCATTGAATCCCTAGTACAATCAAGATTAGTACTTGTCTACGACCATTATATATGTTCTGCTGGCATAAAAACCTAAGGATCATTTACGGATACTTAAGCCTTTGTCACTGTCGCGGTGGAGCATAGGTCGCAGACAATTCATCTCCATATAACTTTGTTCCTTGGTAGATATTGTAATGTGTTCCAGTTGTAGCCTTTGTTTGCCATTGCCTTCTCCAATACTCTCCAGCAGATCTGTTTCGGATGTCCTCTTCCTTTAATGATAAAGTGGACCTGTTTGTTTGTTCAACTATGTGTCCACAACAAACGTTTATAAAGGTATGCTTACAATGAATCTCCAATACAAAATACAACAACACAATATACGTGTTTCAGGTTCTACGTACATTAGATGGGGACGAACTACATGTCCAAGTAATGGAACAAACCTTGTATATTCAGGTGAGTATTAGATTTTGTAAACTCATTATTATTTCAGGGAGTTGAATTTCTGTTGAATTCGTTGTTTAACTAGATAACGAAATCTAATGCCCTCGATTTATCGAACTCCAATTTTATCCTTCCACGTTTTTTTTAATCCACGAATGGATGACCCCAAGAAAATATGTCATATAGATTATTATATAATGGCTATGGTCCCTGTTACTCAAATACTACATATGTATATTTTACATTTTCACCACTAACCCTTATACTTATTAGTCAGCCCTCTCAAAGATACGACGTATACTGAACGGTATTTTTTATTTAAAAAGTTCCACCAAACACAACTGAAGATGCGTACACCAAACTAATGGAACGCATCAGTTATTGTTTAAAATAATGATTCATTCATGGTTGAGTAGTATGACCGGACACATGCAAAAATAACAGATAATTCGAACAAATTCATCTTGTGTTATTTTTTATAAGGAGCTGTAAGTTATGTCTCTGAAATTATTACATTGTACTATTAAACTGTTTTTATTCTTGAGTAACGCCTGTATATAATATTAAGGAAATGCACATGGTCAAACGATGTCCACACTAAATATACTTTTGCGACGTATTTTAGCTAATTGAAAGTGACGTATGTCGGTTTAAATTGACACGTTCATCAACAGGTTACATGGCGGGAACCTACTATGTTGGGACTACAACAGGAACGGGTGCGAATTATCTTTGTCTATCAGATCATCCTACATGGGACCATTACTCGGAGAATGCAAACAATGATATCGTTATTACCGGAGTTGAATACCAATTTTCCGCTCATACATTAACGGGACAGGTACATGATCTACCAGATTTCTTTGGTTCTGATATATTTAATGACGAAGCTCCATGTGCAGTCTGTCGATCATCTAGAAGTACCAACGTTATGATACCAGGCCGTACGGACTGTTACCCTGGATGGACGAAGGAATATAGTGGATACCTAGTGGGTGCCTACGCTGGATACGATGATGGGAGTGAGTATGTGTGCCTCGACCGACGTCCGGAGACGGTTGTCAATAGTGGCAGAAATGATGATACTAACAAGCTGTACTTCGTAGAAGCAAGATGCGACTCAAGTCTGGAGTGTCCACCTTACATCAACAACAGAGAATTGACATGTGTCGTTTGTTCGTTGTAAAAATAACGTCAATAAATGAAGCTAGACTACTTTATCTTCTAGACTCCGATCTCCACCAAAGGATATGTATGATCCTTTAAATCAGGATGAATAATATGCATGTAGACATACTGTAATAAGTTATCCATTTCATGACTTCCCAAGACATCATTTAAATATTCCTTTTCGACTGAACCTAACTTTATCTCAAAGACCTATACGAGTATATGCTCCGTCTATGAGTGCCACTGTGCAAATTTATAAATGAATATAGTATTGATTAAATTCCTTCCATGGGTTCCACTAGTTTCTGAATTTGATGGGTCATTTTGATTTAATTTTACCATATTTTCTATAGGCAAAATGGCCATGTTTTTAAGAGAAAATGACCCTTCAAACCGACATTCTGAGGGTCAAAATGGGGCTTGTGGAAATTTCAAGGGTTAAAACCCCTACACCCGAGTCAAATGAAACATTTCCATGATCAATTATGGTACTGTGATAAAGCGCAATCGTGAAAGCTCGGCCATTTCCGTTTGTCTTCGTATACTTTTTGGAGAAAGATGTTTTAACGTTTTGAACCACATTCAATTGAGAACCCACTGTTAGATTAATTTTATGCGGTGAGGAATGTCGACAAGATTGATACACGAAGCATTATCTTCCACATGCATGTCACGTACATTTCTACTTTGTATGTCACAATGTCAATTACAAATGTACATTCTTTGTAAAGATTAATCAATTTAGTTTGTGTGAAATTTCCTGCACATTATGTCGAGTTCGACCTTTTCTAGCGCAACAAGATAAAAACAAAACAAACAGGGAAGGCACAAATCCTAGCATTGCCACAGCGCCTTAACAATTCTGTGGAAGGGCCAGTACAATATGTCCATGTAGTGTCGCGAAAAAAAGGTAATGAGAATCATAAAAATGTTTCTATATCATTCTGTAAACGAAACCAGCTACGTACACGCATTGAAAGCAGTTTACAGGAGTAGCAAAACTAATATCCGGGTATCGATCCCGGTACCTCTCACATGCTAAGCGAGCGCTCTACCACTTGAGCTAATTCCCCGATATGCACTAGATCCTCTGTAAAAGTTTTATATACAGTGATATTTTTGATTTATATGCTTTTTTTTATCCTCGCCACGGAAACCCATATTGACGAGACCCCCAGAAGAGGTTAGTCACTTTAGTTTTTGGGGGGTATTGCATGATACAGAAGATGCCCCTGGTTCCAGAAGCAGCCCTGGTTCTTTTAAAAGTTGAGTACAAAACTATTCAATTGCGTGGATAGTACTCAATTCGACTTTGAGAACGATCGAAGAACAAAATAAGTATGGTTGTTTTTAGCTTTGAGTGGACTGATGTTCTCTTTTGGTTGTAGCAACAAACAAAGCTTGTTAAACTTTAGTTTGGTCAACATGACGTGTCAATTTCGCACACGAGTCTTATAAGGTCGTGAGCAGTAACTTCTAATTCTTGACCAGTATTGGATTGAACCCATGTTTATTTACAAACCATACCGATAGATTTTCGGTTTTTGAAGCAGGTTGATATCGTCTGTTGATAAGACAACGAGACAAGCAGCTATTTTGCGCGTGACATGGTATTGGCGAGCTAGTACACAAAAACTTCAAGATAATATACGTTTGTAAATAAACATGAGTTGAATCTAATACTGGTCAAGTTTATTTTATGTTTTCTACACATGCGCGGTAAACATAAAAAAGATGATTAATCTACAAACTCATTAATATATTTGACATTTCTTTGACGATATGCCTCGTTATGAGTGTAGGAATAAGAAAATCGAAATGAAAGCATCACACATAATCATCTTATTGTTAGGATTTGTAACTTTTCAAGCGGAACGCTAAACGCAGACGGACTGGACTCACGGCGTTCAGAAAAGGTAAAAATAGTACCAAGTTGAAGTTTATTTTCAGACATGCGTCCGTTCAGCCACCTGTACACATACCACCTGATTATTGAGTTGCTGTTATACTCAGCATTGATGGCAGCCACATCACATGTTTTTTTACCCTCTAATGTACCCATACATACACCTCTGTAAAGTATATCATCGCCAGTTGTTTTTGCGCAGCGTGCAAACGCGGATAGATCAAGGGACCTCTCTATTGTCGGTGTATTATAGAGCTACACACGTGCATTATTAACAGGAGAAAACGGAAATTGTCTTTGTAGAAAGCGTTTCACGAACTGTAACCTTTATACAAATCACATCAGTGATGAAACCTTTGATTACGTAACGTAAGGAGTTGAAAGCCACAAGTAAATTGAATTGTTTTATAGGATTTCAACGAAACCACACTACAAGTACAAAATTGAGGAGTGATTTAACTGTTTTACTAATGCTGCTTACTTCTCACATGTCCAACTTCAATACTATAATACTACTTAATTATATTCCTTTTTATTCATTAACATCGTTTCTTGTGGGGTTTCACTTTTAAAGCCGTACTTACACTCTGACTGTAGGTCATTATTTGTACGAAAATAGTGATCGGGAAAAACATCAGATTCTAATATTGCCACGCAATTACATTGTAGATCACAGGTAAATGTATCATTGATAAGGAATTTTCTTTACAGAAATTGAAAGAATAATTTCAGTTACAGAAGAATATATAGTTTATAATAGATAGATAAATGTTGCAATAGTATGGTTTTAAATTATTTGTCAATGATACAGTTACCTGTGTATTAGACTTATTTATACCACACTCGGAGGGAGTTGCCCCCTGCATTAAATTTCAAATATATCAATTAGTCATTTGTATTCGATTTTATTCATTAATCTATGAACCGAAAGTACGAAAAAGTATTCTTTCGCGTTACCTGTACTAATACATTACTCTTTCTCACAAATCAAGTGTCCAGAAAGTGAAAACAATTTCAATAATAAATAAATATCCACCATGTCGATTCTCGTTTACAAGAATGAACATCAAAAACAAATTGTAACTTTCCTCATGCTTTATTCAAGTGTTCTGCTAACTGAACAATACCAAGATGTAATTGAATCATTTTATTGATAAATCACGACTTACAAATAAATTCGTTAATTTTACACTATCTGAAAAATTTAATCAAATTTCCGCATTTCCGCATAACATTCCAATTGTTTCATATTATATAGTAACAAGTGTTGATAAACAAACACTCGAATGCAAATGCACATCAAAGGATCCTTTGATAAATGTTCTCGTAAATCGTAATGTAATATAGAAATCTGAATGGTATGATAGACATAGGTTATTGTTTACACACTCAGTATGATACTCTGTTGATATCATTTTGATTCTAATTTCCATTACTACTGTACTGTCTGTTTCATGAATTCTCGAAAATGGACATTAATAATGAATATCCGAAACTATAAAAAGCTACAGCTCTAAATTGATATAGGTATACCTGGTATATGTAGACTTTCAATTTAGCCGATTTATGCAACAGATACGACCTCATGTGCACTGGGGAGGTAATTCCGGAATCCGGACATACATATGAGCCAGTCTCCAGGAAAACCTGCTATAATGACATTATGTAATTAATATTATGTAACATTGTTTATTAAAGCGCTAACATATGAAAAATACATATCTATTAATTCCATTTTAAGTAATTTACCCAATTTATAGATACTTAGATCCTTAACTCTGAGTCATATATCACTACAAATAGTGCTAGTTATAGACAAAATGTGACTATAGTTCATAAGCAGTAAGAATGACGAGTCGACTCGGGTCGCGAAAACATATGACAATTTGAATTACCCGCGTTCTCGGGACATTGTACTCAAGAACAATTATTGCATCTTAATTATCTTTGAACAAGGTATTCCAGCTACTCGCAAATGCTTTGTTATGCAAAAACGTAATGATGACATACTTCATTATTTACTCGCACAGTAAAATCTTCGGCGGATCTTTTAGCGGAAACAAGTGCCAGTGCTTGACAGACGATGAAAATCTAACCTAAGTCATTATTATAACCCAAAGTGTTTTAATTGTCGTACGATATACTAATTATAGAACTGTGATTCATTTCTCCGTGACTTTAACAAGTAATGAATACTCTAGCGGATTGACCTGCGGATCTGCGTTCTATCTCGCGAACGAACACAGACAGTTCTAAGTTTAGCGGACTGATTTCATTGGTTGTTGAATTCCGCTCTTTGTCGCGATTGGACGTTACGTCATTTGAAAGTTTTGAAGCGGGCAAATTTCAAACTGATATCAAGGCGCGTAATCCGTCAACACTGCCGGGCAATAGAAAAGTCACTCAAGTCTATTCCGCCAAAATATACACATATACACCTATCACACTAAAGCTTCTTCCATAGGCCTACATACTGCATATGCATCATAGAAGATAAAATAAGCTAACAATAGCATAGAAATAATATAAACAAGTACATGTAAGCTGTATTTGCCCAGCTGGAAATTCTTTCAATTGGGAGAAATCTCCGTGATACAAATTTAGTGCAATGCTGGCACACGGTCAATCCTTTGGAAGCCTCGAGTATTTATTCTGGCAGTTGGTCTTCCTGTACGAGCATTCCTCTTTACATTTCATTTTGCTAACTAGGTACTTAGAAGCTGCGTTTGAAAACATGCATTGGATTGGCATGGAAAACTAACACTCTGTATGGAAACATAATATTTGAATAACCTAAATGAAAAACAAAGGACCAATAGGGGAAACGAAGGACCTACTCGTGTATGGAAAACTAATTATCTACATAGAAAACTAAGGACATATAAGGGAAACTAAGGACATGTACTGGAAACTAAGAACCTATTTAGGAAACTTAGGATTTGTTTAGAAAACATTCTCCCTCGTAGCCGGAGGTCATTGGCCAATTAGGCAGGAATAAAACCGAACAGCCACGCACTAAGACTGTCTCAGTTGAACGCAAAACCGTTTAGGAAATTAAATATATGTATAGGAAGTTCATGGTTTGTAAATACAACATTGTTGTGTTACATTGCACCGCTTTCTCTCAATCGATTCTGATGTCATGCATATCGTGTTGACCGAGAATTTCTTCCTAATATCGGAAACGAAATGTCGCCAATGTCTGAATTTTCTCCTAAACATATCCGCACCACAATTTAACGGTTTCTGTAAATTGAACAAACGAGCAATTCACAGACACATTCAACATACTTAACTAAAAACAGTAAAACCACCGTAATAACACCCCCTAGGTGCTGTAGACATCTGGTCTTAGAAGGGCAGGTGATTGGAGTATTAGGTTACACCGTGGAGTATAGGTATAAGTTAAGAACTTGTCGATGACAATATTGTCTCAGTATTTGAATGGACATAATGGTATAGAGCAGGTCTTTGGTTGATATGTACTGGGGTAGCAATGTGCATGTCAAACGGCACATTGTATTCTAAAGATAATGTCTGTATACATCGTTGCTAGCATCCATGTAACAGTCAACATATAAATCGTTCTTAGCGTAAATCTAACAGTCAACAAATCAGTTGTTATCTGAAGTTATAGTTTCCCAATACAACACTACTCAGAACTAACAACGATTAAAATATACATAGTTCAGTATTAAATACTTGTTTATGTGACACCTGGTTGTTCTTGTTATTGAAACACATGGTTGTACTTGTTGCTGTGACACGTTGCTGTCCTTGTTATTGTAACACGTGGTTGTACCTGTTGCTGTGACACGTTGGTGTCCTTGTTATTGTAACACATGGTCGACACATGACCTGCAACGACTGGAAATCGAACCCGGATCGCCGGGGTGTCGTCTACTGGAACCGGCAACTTCTCTACATGTGGAAGATGATCGACATTGTTGCCAAATGTTCATGGAAGGGTATCATGAAGCCACGCCCGAGAATCGAACTCCAGTCGCCGGGTATTGTCTACGTACTTCGGTTAAATATGACTGACTGAGGCGGCAGACTGCCTGAATAGGGTTTCGTGTTTGTTTAGCTGTTCATTATCATTTATTTCATGTTCATTTGCATATTTGCCATTTTGACTTGTGGTCCATGATATAACTTGTTTGAGTGCTCCTTTTGTGTCTTTCTTGCTCTGTTGTTCCTGCTTAATGCTCCGTCTCTGTCTGATGTGTTCATATCACTTTCTGCATAATCGTGCCTGTACTAGACAGATTTTATGTATGTCACTAGGTTCTCGACTTTATATGTTGCACACGTTGAGATAGTTGAGTAAATACCCTCAGGATGTCTTTATAATTGACTACATTAAAACTTCAACGGAATGAAAGTTTTGTAGACCGACTTTAACAAAAACACGATGTGTTGAGAAACGATAATCATTCAGAGTTCAATAATGTTGCACTAACAGGTGTTACGGCCGTATATTCGATCGTCATATAGTGGTAATTGCATAATAACTTACTTACTAATCAACAACAAAATACCAAACTCAGTTAATTAATTTTAATTGTTACTTTATCATAAGTGAATAAATCTCTCTCCCTTAAAAAATGCACAGTCACGTAAGTTTCTACAATACTTAAGTACCTAATTAAATCAACAATCTAGAAAAGAATGATACTTTTGACCAATTAGTCTCGGAAAATGAGAGCTCGCCATGACTAAATCAAGTACCTTTCCTGTACAAGACTGTGTAGTAGTGTGTAGCTTTTAAGGAGAAACGCCCCGAGATGACGTGTAAACGTCTGTCAACGTTCTCAAACCCTGATGTCTACAATATCACGATTATTAAACTGAATAGGGTTTATTTTGCAAAATTAGCACGTTTGACCATAATAATAAGATATCGAACTGTATGTTTCCCAGCAGTACTACTTTACTTTGGCTTACCTTCGTGATAAAAGATGATTGTGTTCTAATTAAGTTTCAACTAAATTATAATATTCAAGTGCGATATAATTTGAAATGAAATAACTTTTAAACTAAGTATGATCCCTATGAAATTATATCCCCATAATACCATAGCAATATGATAAAACGAAATATTCTTGAAGACATCGTAATTATTCTTAAACTGCTCCTCAAACGTAACCGCAATGTCATGTAGGTAGCCATCTGCATTATATGATTTAAAGCCTCAGAGGGAAAGTTGAAAGCAGTGTCTGTCGAATTTCATTCCGTTATAATCCTATTAGAAACAAACGCCGGCAAGAAATGTATCGCAATGTCAATATTTTATTCATAGATCACAAAAAAGATAATTTAAAATGTATGATTGCCAGCAATATAAGTTCGAGATAAAATATGCACAAACTTTTTGTAAACTGCGTTAAAATAACTTATTTTGCGGTACAGTGTAATCTGAGAATACCGAGCCCGCGTGATTTGTTGGTATTCACATAAGTTCGTTAATCTGAAAATACTCTTGATTTATGTTTAAAAGGTGACATTGCTGGATTTGATTGATGCAAATTGATTGTAGGCAATAATATGTGCATAATGTGCGTCGGTTATTTGAGTAACAAACAAAGTGCAGTAGGTAATATTGATTTCAGTACTACATGTACGAATGTTTACGATTGAACATTCTAACACTGTTTGTATGTTGCTCCATGTAAACGTATAGAGCTGTAGCGTTATCTAATTAACGGTATATCTCGGTAGAGTTTCGGCTGTTTAATTTATCTCCCGCGTATAATTCGCGATTTTTATCAATGAAATTTACGTCTTGTTTATTTCATGACGTCATGAATTGTGACGTCGCCGTAGCGCGCGACGTTTTGCGTAATTTTCTTTTCGTGGCGTTTCTGTTTATTTATTCGATTATATTTATATTCTAGCAACATGTTATTGCATGTATCTATTCATATGCGCGAACGTGAAATACGTAAATGGAATTTGGCGTTAGATAAGCATCAGTTTGGCGACAAATTAAGATAATAGTAAAGCTAAAAAATCCAGGGGCGTACGTGACGATTCTTTGGAAGTTGTCTATAGCAACATGATAAATAACCCACCAACTTCGCAAACAAAATAGTCCGTTTAAATTTGTAAAAATTGCACGTGTAAGAATGCAAATAGATCGCAGTTTTACGTGATATACGGGTGAATAGATCACGGTTTGTCGTTCATATGCATAGTTATTAATCACTCAGGCCTATGGCTTTCGTGATTAATTCCTACGCATATGAACTCTAAACCGTGATCTATTCACCGGTATATCACGCAAAACAGCGATCTATTTCCTAAATGACACACTTACATCATAATGAGGCAAGATTTCATTGCGCAGCAAATTGCATCATTTTGTCTCTCTTATTTCAAGATAATTACGCGAGTTATACAGACAGTAAATCCCTATTTCACGCTCATTCAAAAGACTTCCTCAATATTAGTGACCATTTACCCATAATTACATGTAATAAGAAGGTAATCACCTCCTCATTAATAAAGTCTACATTTAGGAGAAACATAGATATTTTATTCTGTTGAGGACTTTGATTTTGCAAGTCGTGGAAGAACATTGTATTTGATATTGTTTTGGTGCGCAAATAGTTCGTTTGTAAGTAAACCAGCTTCATACTAGTTGATTTGGACAAACATAAATCCGTGCGAACATCATGCGGAATTTCTTTTTAACTTGCGGAATGCTCGCGTTGTGCTCACGAGCTCGGAAGAGACCATATGAATGATAAAACTGTAAGGCTTACGATGATTGCCCGAATATTACAGGGGGGGCTCGCTCGGAAACCATCCGGTCAACGTATAGACACCGACAGAATGTCCCCGAGCACCGTGATGTAACGCCAAAACAACGTATCATTATTGACACTTTCGTTCCGGTTTTCAAATTGAGGCAGATCGTGAATGTTTTGTATTTTTATTGCTCTTGCTTTATCGCCATCGTGAAAATCTCATTGCACATAGAATAGTATTTGCAATACATGTTAGCACAGAAGCTACTTGATGGGCTTGTATTAAGCCTTGTATTAAGCGGGATTCAAACAGAAGCTGTCATAACTATTCATATCAGAATGGACTTCTAGCGTGTTTCTAATCATTGAGCCCCAAGGTTGAAACCTTAAGCGCTCAGCTATAGACACGTGTCGGTGAAAATGTAATAATACATACATACACTATAGGCAGCAAACTGAATGTTCATAACAGAGTGGGCTTCTGCTGAGAGTCCAACCTTCAAACCCAAAGATGGAAACATTAACCAGTAAGCTCAAGAGACAGTCAGGCGCAATGAAACAAACCTTTTAGACGAGAATTTAAATAGGGATCAAATCTCCCAGAATCATTGGACACATTTGACATATTTGACACGTTGATTACCATAACCAGGTTATTATCAGAGTGAGTTGTATGATCTCGATTTGATTTGAAGAACACAATGATGACCTTGAAAGTGGATTAAAATAGATTATAGGACTGATTTAGACACAATTTGTTATTTGTAGAACACAATGGTGTCCTTGAGAGGTGATTTAAATAGATTAAAACTGATTTGTTTAATATTCAATGATATAGGATAATAATCAGTTTTTATTACGTTATGTACCATTAAGGTGTCACAGAGTTCACTGTAGAATAGAAAAGATGAGTCTACGACCTTCTGGATTTTTGAAAATAAACTATCTCAAACTATCGAAACTATGAAATTAACTCGAGTGTTCGATTACTCAAAGCACGTGACTAAATTACGTGACCTATCGCAGACAAATCCTGACTCAATCACCAGAAAAATGTGTTTTGTCAGTAGACGTCAGACAGAAACATGCTAATAATATAGTTATAAAGCAACAATTTAGTTAGAGGGGACTAAAATATACTCATATTGTAAAGTCGTTCATTTCCGTAGTTTCAATTGTTGTGATTTTCCCAGTTAACAGGATTGCAAACCCTGGACATCAAGAGATAAAGCGACCTATGTTTACATGTATGTCCAGCTGTTACATGTCCATCCACACCATTCTGGACATCCAGTGATACAGCGACCTATGTTTACATGTATGTCCAGCTGTTACATGTCCATCCACACCATTCTGGACACCCAGTGATACAGTGACCTCTATGTACATGTATGTCCACCTGTTACATGTACATCCACACCATACTGGACACCCTGTGATACAGTGACCTCTATGTCCACCTGTTACATGTTCATCCACACCATTCTGGACACCCAGTGATACAGTGACCTCTATGTCCACCTGTTACATGTTCATCCACACCATTCTGGACACCCAGTGATACAGTGACCTCTATATACATGTATGTCCACCTGTTACATGTCTATCCACACCATACTGGACACCCAGTGATACAGTGACCTCTATGTCCACCTGTTACATGTACATCCACACCATTCTGGACAACCTGTGATACAGTGACCTCTATGTACATGTATGTCCACCTGTTACATGTACATCCACACCATACTGGACATCCAGTGATACAGTGACCTCTATGTCCACCTGTTACATGTACATCCACACCATACTGGACACCCAGTGATACAGTGACCTCTATGTCCACCTGTTACATGTACATCCACACCATACTGGACACCCAGTGATACAGTGACCTCTATGTTTACATGTATGTCCAGCTGTTACATGTCTATCCACACCATTCTGGACAACCTGTGATACAGTGACCTCTATGTCCACCTGTTACATGTCTATCCACACCATACTGGACACCCAGTGATACAGTGACCTCTATGTCCACCTGTTACATGTACATCCACACCATACTGGACACCCAGTGATACAGTGACCTCTATGTCCACCTGTTACATGTACATCCACACCATTCTGGACATCCTGTGATACAGTGACCTCTATGTACATGTATGTCCACCTGTTACATGTACATCCACACCATACTGGACACCCAGTGATACAGTGACCTCTATGTACATGTATGTCCACCTGTTACATGTACATACACACCATTCTGGACAACCTGTGATACAGTGACCTCTATGTACATGTATGTCCACCTGTTACATGTACATCCACACCATTCTGGACACCCTGTGATACAGTGACCTCTATGTACATGTATGTCCACCTGTTACATGTCTATCCACACCATACTGGACACCCAGTGATACAGTGACCTCTATGTCCACCTGTTACATGTACATCCACACCATACTGGACACCCTGTGATACAGTGACCTCTATGTCCACCTGTTACATGTACATCCACACCATTCTGGACACCCTGTGATACAGTGACCTCTATGTCCACCTGTTACATGTACATCCACACCATACTGGACACCCAGTGATACAGTGACCTCTATGTCCACCTGTTACATGTACATCCACACCATACTGGACACCCTGTGATACAGTGACCTCTATGTCCACCTGTTACATGTACATCCACACCATACTGGACACCCTGTGATACAGTGACCTGTATGTCCACCTGTTACATGTCTATCCACACCATACTGGACACCCAGTGATACAGTGACCTCTATGTCCACCTGTTACATGTACATCCACACCATACTGGACACCCTGTGATACAGTGACCTCTATGTCCACCTGTTACATGTACATCCACACCATACTGGACACCCAGTGATACAGTGACCTCTATGTCCACCTGTTACATGTACATCCACACCATTCTGGACACCCTGTGATACAGTGACCTCTATGTACATGTATGTCCACCTGTTACATGTCTATCCACACCATACTGGACACCCAGTGATACAGTGACCTCTATGTCCACCTGTTACATGTCTATCCACACCATACTGGACACCCAGTGATACAGCGACCTCTATGTCCACCTGTTACATGTCTATCCACACCATACTGGACACCCAGTGATACAGTGACCTCTATGTCCACCTGTTACATGTCTATCCACACCATACTGGACACTCAGTGATACAGTGACCTCTATGTCCACCTGTTACATGTCTATCCACACCATACTGGACACTCAGTGATACAGTGACCTCTATGTCCACCTGTTACATGTACATCTACACCATACTGGACACTCAGTGATACAGTGACCTCTATGTCCACCTGTTACATGTCTATCCACACCATACTGGACACCCAGTGATACAGTGACCTCTATGTCCACCTGTTACATGTCTATCCACACCATACTGGACATCCAGTGATACAGTGACCTCTATGTCCACCTGTTACATGTCTATCCACACCATACTGGACACCCTGTGATACAGTGACCTCTATGTCCACCTGTTACATGTCTATCCACACCATACTGGACACCCAGTGATACAGTGACCTCTATGTCCACCTGTTACATGTCTATCCACACCATACTGGACACCCAGTGATACAGTGACCTCTATGTCCACCTGTTACATGTCTATCCACACCATACTGGACACCCAGTGATACAGTGACCTCTATGTACATGTATGTCCACCTGTTACATGTACATCTACACCATACTGGACACCCTGTGATACAGTGACCTCTATGTCCATCTGTTACATGTCTATCAACAACATACTGGACATCCAGTGATACAGTGACCTCTATGTACATGTATGTCCACCTGTTACATGTCCATCCACACCATACTGGACACCCAGTGATACAGTGACCTCTATGTCCACCTGTTACATGTACATCTACACCATACTGGACACCCAGTGATACAGCGACCTCTATGTCCACCTGTTACATGTACATCCACACCATTCTGGACATCCAGTGATACAGTGACCTCTATGTCCACCTGTTACATGTACATCTACACCATACTGGACACCCAGTGATACAGTGACCTCTATGTACATGTATGTCCACCTGTTACATGTCTATCCACACCATACTGGACATCCAGTGATACAGTGACCTCTATGTCCACCTGTTACATGTCTATCCACACCATACTGGACATCCAGTGATACAGCGACCTCTATGTCCACCTGTTACATGTCTATCCACACCATACTGGACATCCTGTGATACAGTGACCTCTATGTCCACCTGTTACATGTCTATCCACACCATACTGGACACCCTGTGATACAGTGACCTCTATGTCCACCTGTTACATGTCTATCCACACCATACTGGACATCCTGTGATACAGTGACCTCTATGTACATGTATGTCCACCTGTTACATGTACATCCACACCATACTGGACACCCAGTGATACAGTGACCTCTATGTACATGTATGTCCACCTGTTACATGTACATCCACACCATACTGGACACCCAGTGATACAGTGACCTCTATGTCCACCTGTTACATGTACATCTACACCATACTGGACACTCAGTGATACAGTGACCTCTATGTCCACCTGTTACATGTACATCCACACCATACTGGACACTCAGTGATACAGTGACCTCTATGTCCACCTGTTACATGTACATCCACACCATACTGGACACCCAGTGATACAGTGACCTCTCTGTCCACCTGTTACATGTACATCTACACCATACTGGACACTCAGTGATACAGTGACCTCTATGTCCACCTGTTACATGTACATCCACACCATACTGGACACCCTGTGATACAGTGACCTCTATGTCCACCTGTTACATGTACATCCACACCATACTGGACACCCTGTGATACAGTGACCTCTATGTACATGTATGTCCACCTGTTACATGTACATACACACCATACTGGACATCCTGTGATACAGTGACCTCTATGTACATGTATGTCCACCTGTTACATGTACATCCACACCATACTGGACACTCAGTGATACAGTGACCTCTATGTACATGTATGTCCACCTGTTACATGTACATCCACACCATACTGGACACTCAGTGATACAGTGACCTCTATGTACATGTATGTCCACCTGTTACATGTACATCCACACCATACTGGACACTCAGTGATACAGTGACCTCTATGTATATGTATGTCCACCTGTTACATGTACATCCACACCATACTGGACACTCAGTGATACAGTGACTTCTATGTCCACCTGTTACATGTACATCCACACCATACTGGACACTCAGTGATACAGTGACCTCTATGTCCACCTGTTACATGTACATCCACACCATACTGGACACCCTGTGATACAGTGACCTCTATGTTAACCTGTTACATGTACATCCACACCTTACTGGACATCCTGTGATACAGTGACCTCTATGTACACCTGTTACATGTACATCCACACCATACTGGACACCCAGTGATACAGTGACCTCTATGTCCACCTGTTACAAGTACATCTACACCATACTGGACACTCAGTGATACAGTGACCTCTATGTCCACCTGTTACATGTACATCCACACCATACTGGACACTCAGTGATACAGTGACCTCTATGTCCACCTGTTACATGTACATCCACACCATACTGGACACCCAGTGATACAGTGACCTCTATGTACATGTATGTCCACCTGTTACATGTACATCCACACCATACTGGACACCCAGTGATACAGTGACCTCTATGTCCACCTGTTACATGTACATCCACACCATACTGGACACCCTGTGATACAGTGACCTCTATGTCCACCTGTTACATGTACATCCACACCATACTGGACACCCAGTGATACAGTGACCTCTATGTCCACCTGTTACATGTACATCCACACCATTCTGGACACCCTGTGATACAGTGACCTCTATGTACATGTATGTCCACCTGTTACATGTCTATCCACACCATACTGGACACCCAGTGATACAGTGACCTCTATGTCCACCTGTTACATGTCTATCCACACCATACTGGACACCCAGTGATACAGCGACCTCTATGTCCACCTGTTACATGTCTATCCACACCATACTGGACACCCAGTGATACAGTGACCTCTATGTCCACCTGTTACATGTCTATCCACACCATACTGGACACTCAGTGATACAGTGACCTCTATGTCCACCTGTTACATGTCTATCCACACCATACTGGACACTCAGTGATACAGTGACCTCTATGTCCACCTGTTACATGTACATCTACACCATACTGGACACTCAGTGATACAGTGACCTCTATGTCCACCTGTTACATGTCTATCCACACCATACTGGACACCCAGTGATACAGTGACCTCTATGTCCACCTGTTACATGTCTATCCACACCATACTGGACATCCAGTGATACAGTGACCTCTATGTCCACCTGTTACATGTCTATCCACACCATACTGGACACCCTGTGATACAGTGACCTCTATGTCCACCTGTTACATGTCTATCCACACCATACTGGACACCCAGTGATACAGTGACCTCTATGTCCACCTGTTACATGTCTATCCACACCATACTGGACACCCAGTGATACAGTGACCTCTATGTCCACCTGTTACATGTCTATCCACACCATACTAGACACCCAGTGATACAGTGACCTCTATGTACATGTATGTCCACCTGTTACATGTACATCTACACCATACTGGACACCCTGTGATACAGTGACCTCTATGTCCATCTGTTACATGTCTATCAACAACATACTGGACATCCAGTGATACAGTGACCTCTATGTACATGTATGTCCACCTGTTACATGTCCATCCACACCATACTGGACACCCAGTGATACAGTGACCTCTATGTCCACCTGTTACATGTACATCTACACCATACTGGACACCCAGTGATACAGCGACCTCTATGTCCACCTGTTACATGTACATCCACACCATTCTGGACATCCAGTGATACAGTGACCTCTATGTCCACCTGTTACATGTACATCTACACCATACTGGACACCCAGTGATACAGTGACCTCTATGTACATGTATGTCCACCTGTTACATGTCTATCCACACCATACTGGACATCCAGTGATACAGTGACCTCTATGTCCACCTGTTACATGTCTATCCACACCATACTGGACATCCAGTGATACAGCGACCTCTATGTCCACCTGTTACATGTCTATCCACACCATACTGGACATCCTGTGATACAGTGACCTCTATGTCCACCTGTTACATGTCTATCCACACCATACTGGACACCCTGTGATACAGTGACCTCTATGTCCACCTGTTACATGTCTATCCACACCATACTGGACATCCTGTGATACAGTGACCTCTATGTACATGTATGTCCACCTGTTACATGTACATCCACACCATACTGGACACCCAGTGATACAGTGACCTCTATGTACATGTATGTCCACCTGTTACATGTACATCCACACCATACTGGACACCCAGTGATACAGTGACCTCTATGTCCACCTGTTACATGTACATCTACACCATACTGGACACTCAGTGATACAGTGACCTCTATGTCCACCTGTTACATGTACATCCACACCATACTGGACACTCAGTGATACAGTGACCTCTATGTCCACCTGTTACATGTACATCCACACCATACTGGACACCCAGTGATACAGTGACCTCTCTGTCCACCTGTTACATGTACATCTACACCATACTGGACACTCAGTGATACAGTGACCTCTATGTCCACCTGTTACATGTACATCCACACCATACTGGACACCCTGTGATACAGTGACCTCTATGTCCACCTGTTACATGTACATCCACACCATACTGGACACCCTGTGATACAGTGACCTCTATGTACATGTATGTCCACCTGTTACATGTACATACACACCATACTGGACATCCTGTGATACAGTGACCTCTATGTACATGTATGTCCACCTGTTACATGTACATCCACACCATACTGGACACTCAGTGATACAGTGACCTCTATGTACATGTATGTCCACCTGTTACATGTACATCCACACCATACTGGACACTCAGTGATACAGTGACCTCTATGTACATGTATGTCCACCTGTTACATGTACATCCACACCATACTGGACACTCAGTGATACAGTGACCTCTATGTATATGTATGTCCACCTGTTACATGTACATCCACACCATACTGGACACTCAGTGATACAGTGACTTCTATGTCCACCTGTTACATGTACATCCACACCATACTGGACACTCAGTGATACAGTGACCTCTATGTCCACCTGTTACATGTACATCCACACCATACTGGACACCCTGTGATACAGTGACCTCTATGTTAACCTGTTACATGTACATCCACACCTTACTGGACATCCTGTGATACAGTGACCTCTATGTACACCTGTTACATGTACATCCACACCATACTGGACACCCAGTGATACAGTGACCTCTATGTCCACCTGTTACATGTACATCTACACCATACTGGACACTCAGTGATACAGTGACCTCTATGTCCACCTGTTACATGTACATCCACACCATACTGGACACTCAGTGATACAGTGACCTCTATGTCCACCTGTTACATGTACATCCACACCATACTGGACACCCAGTGATACAGTGACCTCTATGTACATGTATGTCCACCTGTTACATGTACATCCACACCATACTGGACACCCAGTGATACAGTGACCTCTATGTACATGTATGTCCACCTGTTACATGTACATCCACACCATACTGGACACCCAGTGATACAGTGACCTCTATGTACATGTATGTCCACCTGTTACATGTACATCTACACCATACTGGACACCCAGTGATACAGTGACCTCTATGTCCACCTGTTACATGTCAATCCACACCATACTGGACATCCTGTGATACAGTGACCTCTCTGTCCACCTTTTACATGTCAATCCACACCATACTGGACACCCAGTGATACAGTGACCTCTCTGTCCACCTTTTACATGTCAATCCACACCATACTGGACATCCTGTGATACAGTGACCTCTATGTCCACCTGTTACATGTACATCCACACCATACTGGACACCCAGTGATACAGTGACCTCTATGTACATGTATGTCCACCTGTTACATGTACATCCACACCATACTGGACACCCAGTGATACAGTGACCTCTATGTACATGTATGTCCACCTGTTACATGTACATCTACACCATACTGGACACCCAGTGATACAGTGACCTCTATGTCCACCTGTTACATGTCAATCCACACCATACTGGACATCCTGTGATACAGTGACCTCTCTGTCCACCTTTTACATGTCAATCCACACCATACTGGACATCCTGTGATACAGTTACCTCTATGTACATGTATGTCCACCTGTTACATGTACATACACACCATACTGGACATCATGTGATACAGTGACCTCTATGTACATGTATGTCCACCTGTTACATGTACATACACACCATACTGGACATCCTGTGATACAGTGACCTCTATGTACATGTATGTCCACCTGTTACATGTACATACACACCATACTGGACATCCTGTGATACAGTGACCTCTATGTACATGTATGTCCACCTGTTACATGTACATACACACCATACTGGACATTCAGTGATACAGTGGCCTCTATGTACATGTATGCCCAACTGTTACATGTCTATCCACACCATACTAGACACCCAGTGATACAGTGGCCTCTATGTCCACCTGTTACATGTCTATCCACACCATACTGGACACCCTGTGATACAGTGACCTCTATTTACATGTATGTCCACATGTTACATGTACATCCACACCATACGCTTACTTATTCTCACAATTTAGAGATTGTCATGCTTAATTTTATACACATCAGCTGTTGAATTATGCAGATAGAAGGTCGAGGATCCTGTCAATTCTCTGTCAAATGATGTGGGTACATCATTTGCTCGCAGGAAATATTTGATTTGTTTGTTATTTGCTTTCTATTTATTGTATTAGAACGCGTAAACTTCTTGACTAATGTGAAATTATGTATAGGTTAAAACTTATTTATCTAAATTGCTAAATTATTCTATTGTTTTGTTTTAGAAGTCTTTATTCTTCACCTTTATTATGCTACATCATCTATTAAACGTACTTCAAACCTACGCCGAGAGTTGACTTGATTATTATACACAAGTAGCCCTGTGACACTTGCAACAGCTGTGCACATGTATTCATGAATACATGAAAAGAGTCCTTATTAGTTATATTATTCATATTATTCCATTGCTTTCCTATCGAGCGATTAGAAATAATTATATTCACGAATAGTAATGATGTTTCATCATGAAATTTGGACATTTGCATGATTGATTTAACGGCATGGTCCATGTCTACAAGTTATCATGCTTTCTGTGCACTTGTTATTCATATGAGCAAAATATGAAGGTTTTGATTATGTTCACAACCAATACCATGGCAACGTTACTGATAGTTCGCATTGAAGTTTTAGACTATAATAGTACTGTCTGACAGGTTTTGGCTCACAGAGGGAAATATTTGGTTAGGCATAAAAAGAACGGTTTAAGGATAAATGCCCCCGCCCCCCAAAAACAACAACAACAGAGCAATAGGAACGATATTATAGTAGTGTTATCAGTGGATTGTTGTTTGTACAACCATTACCTGAAGAATCCTTCTGGGCGAAACGTTGTGATTAAATGAATATATAGATAGCTTTTATTCAGAAAAAGGCTTTTAGCCTATCATTCTACAAACATATATACAATTATAAACATAGCATGTCAATGGTGGTGTCAGAACACAATTTAGAGATAATGTATATGCATATATAATATATATAGTATGTTCAAAATTATAAAATAATGTATACATGTAATTCAATAAATTAGCACATATTACAGTTAATCTATAAACACTTGTATGTGTGTCTAACAGCAAAAAGTTGATAATTGGTAAGGGGAGAATAAGGACTATTAGAAGTATAGTTGCGACCTTAATTCAAAAATTTTGTGTACAAACAATGATAGGTTTTTTATCGTACATTGATTTTCGCTATTCAATAGCTCTGCAAATTTCAAAATATTCGGGTGTTTCCAATAATAATTTTTGATGTAAACTTTTCTTAAATCCTTATATACTGGACATTCTAAAACAAAATGAAATTCATCTTCTAAAGTGCTACAACATTTACATTTACGTTCATTAAATTGTACTTTAGCTGGCTTATGCCATCGTCCAGATTCAACTACTAATTTATGCGCCGAGACCCTTAATCGTGTGAGACATGTTCTAAATTTATAAGTAGTAATAATATCTAAGTACGGTCAAAAACGAAAGTCTGCTAATAAGTTATATGTTTTTGCTCTTGATGAATTTTGAAGTTCACTGTTCCAATTTTGAATAAAGATGTCTCTAACTCTGGTTTTAAATATTCCCAAAAATAAGTTCACATTCCCTACACCTTGAAATTGCCATACGTAGTTAAAACCTAAAGATTCTAACAAAAATTTTAGAATCTTTAGGTTTTATATATATTATATGTTGTTCATTTTTGTTGGTTTTATTTTATTTAGGATAAATGCCCCAAAAACACCGATGCAGTGTTCATACAGGTTTCGTCACTGTAGCATTTTGATCTGATTCTGAAAGAATTTCTATGTGATATCCGATCGTCAAGTCAAATGTAGGTATACATTTACATAGACAATTAAGACTTTGTACATCGCAAGACACAAGCAATATATTTATTTACAACTTCATTCACATGTACAAGTCGATGACGATAAACTGGTTTCTAAAATTTCTTTTTTCTCATATATTTGTTTATTGACACCTCCCACTAGGGATGCGTTTTTACTACGTCAAACTAAATAACATTGCTGTGCACCATGTCATAATGTACCGATGCAGCGAAAATAGAAGGTATTTGTTAATTTTGGTGTCATAGCTATTCTTATCAGTGGTTTATAGAATTTTATCGCTGAAAAATAAACGTTTCAAAACAGAGCAAATTACATACGTCATCATGACGTAAAATAAGTCATATCTAGACAAATAAAAATTAAAGTTGATACTTATTTTCCCTAAACTTTTTTGTAGCAAATTAAACACAAAGCTAGATTAAAAGACAAATTTTCATCAATGGGAATCCATGTTTATGTCAGTAGGGAATATATCTGTTATCAAAACAGATTTTAAAACTTTGCTTATCGTTTTACAGGTTGATTTTGGCGCGGAGTACTATCGCATTTAATTAAGTGTATATCTTTGCAGTAAATGTTTGTTTAGCTACTACGGGTCATAGTTCTATCGATACGTTGTGAGATTATGTTGATAATCAGCCACCATCTGTCCATGCCTTTATCTCCTATCATCTGACACCATTTAGCCTTATCTTGATGGATTTTTGCAGTCTGATTAATACCTGTTATTATACTAGAGTGTAAATGTACGGTATCTGTTTGATATCAAGACTTTTACAACGAGGGGTGTTCGAAATACAATTCATATTATCTTTGTATTTTCGTGCGTCAAACTTGGCGTGTGTACTCATGAGGCTTTTGTCTTCATATGGTTAAAATGTGGTTTACGTCTAAGTCAATTCCTTCTGTTGTTCCATTGGTTATCGAAATGTCTGTTATAGCGTCGTTAGAATACGTGACGCCAATCTGAAAGTGTAAACTTTTATTTAGTAAATGTGCACGTACATGTATATAGAAAATAATATGATAATACCCAAAGAAACCTGAAGGCGAATGGTCAATAGAAAAGCTGAAAGACGTGGACACAGAATAAAGACACGTTACAGGAAACATGGAGGCAGTTGGTGTAATTTTAAGAAAATGTAGTTAAAAACATTATAAAGAAAATTCTTCGTTTAAGATTATCAAATATAGTTCCGACAATCTAAAATCGTATGGTAACAAAAAAGATAGAATAACACGTATTGGAGCACTTAATCATTATTATATATTATATATTTGTAGTTTCCTTGGGGAATAACAGTAAGTTGATTAATTTATAAGCAGCTGATCTAGGGTGATGTACTGCAATTATAGATATTCTTATATCACACCTCAGTCTATAACCATTCTCATGTCTGAATAACTATTATACCGATTAAGAGATGGAAACTTATTACGTTGACGAATACATGCCATCACCATGGCACTTACACCACTCCGTAATAATGCGAAGCTGTTTCTAAGAAACATTATGTTTAACTATCTTGATCCTGACATTCCGTTGTTAAGATATTTCAGTTTGATAAGATTCGCGGTAAATGTCAGAGTCGTATAAGGACATATTTCAGAGTGATCAGAGATTAGTTATAAGAGGGCTAAGAGTACCATGGTAACTTAACCAACACTATAGTCACACTATTCACGACCTAATACTATTACTGTTTTGCAATATCACTTTAGAAAATCGTGTTAACGTTTCAAGATTCAGCTTTGCTGTGATATATAACTTTAAAGTAACGGCAGGTGTTGAACACCAATGTGCGTTAAGCAATGTACCACTCTGTTGTCAATCAAAACGCACTTCGGTAAAACATCACCAAAGAATACTTGGGTTTCCTTAGTTATACTTTTAAAAAAAGCTTCTTTGAAATACTTTCACATGTTTGGTCATCCTAAATAAATATGTAACTCATTCCTTACAATATATTGAGACAAGTTATATATATCTTGTTACATTATTGCCTTATCAATATATTTATATCCGGTACGTACATATTAGTTTAGAGCAGGATATCTGGTTATTTAAGACATTTGGACCAAACTAAAGCTAGTAGAACTTCAAATACCATTGAAATGAACAAGTTAAACGAATGTGTATTTGAAATCTGGGAAATTTGGCTCCGTGCTATTTTGTCGTTAACAGCGTGCTCGTTAATCCTAAATTGAAGGAATAATTGATTCTAATGTTCATTATTTCCAAGACAAACAAGACATCGGTCACAATTGATATCAGATGATTATAATCAATGTTTATGCAAACACCAGAGTGCCACGTGTTTTAACTACTTCTGGGAAGCGATAATGCAAGTTTTGATTACGTTGTTATTTCATAAAACATGCACGAAAATTCAATTCTTGGAATCATTTTTTTCAGGTAAAAAAGCATTTTTAATTGAACTGCACATATACGAGAACAGTGTGTTCTGATAACAGAGCACAAACTGCAGAAAAACCTGTGACTAAAACTATACGGATATTTCATTCCAAATGTTTGTAAACAAATAAATGTATATGTAAAACGTTATTTTATCCCCCCCTTTCAAAATCAATCAGAGCATTAAAGCGTAAGCATTTGTTCTAAAAGCTTTTGTAATACATTTGGCGCCGCATACAGATCAAGATTCTACTTGAACGCCAGCTCAGACATCGATGTCGGTTGATCGGTACAGGCGAGTATCGAGTTATTTAAGATGTGCAGGAGTCATATCACTAAATTGCAAAGCCACTATTCTAGAATGAAACGTTACAAAATGAACAGTTACTTGGTGTTACTTCAATAAATAAACGCTTGTATTAATAGAAAATTATGGAAATTGTTCTGTCTTGATTAAGACGGTATTTAATCCACTATCGCGGCACAAGAATACAAATGTTTCTATATATACATTCGATATTTCCAACTGTTATATTCATTTCCCATGATCATGACCAAACGTCTGAGGGTTTTGTACTGTGTTTGGCAACATAGTTTAGATAATACTGCCCTGCTGTCAATACTAGCTCCGTGATTTATGTCTTCTCCTTTGTTATACATTCACACACGCACTGTTATATTGTCGTTTCATACAACTTGTTAACAACTGTAATGAACAGATTCCCTTGGACGACGGTCACCTAAGTGTCATATTGGCTGAAGTATATAATCCTGTTCTACTACAATATTACCATCTTGGCATTCGTACAACCACACAATTCGTCAGCTCATATTTTTCTTTCCCCATTCAAGATCTTAAAAGAGCTTTATCATGTTTTAACTGTTTACTGTATTAAGAACATAAATTTATCATAAAAATGACTCTGGCTCAAAATCTTTATAGAAATCGAAATGTGTAAAGCTCATCACCATAAAATTCAAGTTGAGATACTGCCACGAAAGAGTTTTTAAATTAATTATATATTTAGATATGAGATAAGTATATCGCCGATAAAATTTTGTAAAGTTTTACGAAGTTTATGTAAAGGATAGCATTGTTGCAGTAATTTGTAATTTCTAAAAATATTTCAAATGTTAACATTTTCCACCCGAGAACAAGCACTAGCAAAACACGTATAGTAGTTATATTCATTAAGTAAGTATTAGTCTGAAAATATTTTACAGTGCGACAACATTGAACTTAAACTCAAGCAGATGATTTCGTTATTGAAACGTTCAATGTTTTACTTGTTAAAATAACAAGCCTGACTGAGATACATAGGCTATTCGTAAGTACAAGTTTAATATTTCATTTCAAATTGTGAACCTTAGTGACATTTGCGTTTGATAAATGACGTCTTATTTGAAGACGGTTCTCATACAGTATGTAGATTGAATTGATAACTACTATAGAACAATATTACAATACGAAGTATTCACATATCATCTCTAATATTGCACAAAATAAAGAACGCAGAAATTACCGGATACCTTGGTTTCAAACAATGCCCATCAGTTCGCTGAAATACCGAGCCCCAGGTGCAAAACGTCACATACGTAGTACATATGTACATTATGTAGTAATGCATGACTTAAATGATACTATAATACATTTGTATAAGCGTACGACACAAAATATGACATTCGTCCGCCCACTAACGCGCCCCAATGCATCGGTCTCATAAGTAGTTGTGTCTTTAGAGACAAATTTTAGGGATACTATTTTATATTCCAGATACATGTAGGTTACTGTGGTAATAAAATAATTACTTCTCTCCCTTATTGATTTAACAAAATACTTTTCGAAAACGGATTTTTTGGCAGTTTCAAATAATTTAAGGCCTAGGCATTTGCGTTACGTCAACATACATTTTAGGTTGTCGTGGTTTTGATTTTGTAATTGTATTGATCATTATTGTAGTTGTCCTTGGTACTTGTACTTGTGGTTGTTAGTTTCTATATTTCGAGTGTTCTTTTTGTACCTTTCATGTTTTGTTACTATTTTTCGATGTTCATTTTGTGTCTTTCGTGTTCTGCTATCCCTATTTTCCTGACCGATTTGTTGTTGTCTTTGTGAAACTGTTTTGCCTTTCTATATGCCATTGTATTGCCCTTCTTGTTTTCTGATGATGTTTTGAAGGCTTTTTTTCTGTCTGGTTTAAATGAAAGAGTGCATATTAAATGTGCAGTACTGGTGCATTGAATATATTAAATGAACGATCTGTCTAAGACTATAAGCTCATCGATTCTACATTCAGTCTAATAAATCATTATATTATTCAATAAAGTAGGTATACACTGAAATGTTTTTCAAAATCTCGTTAAGTGATTAGTGAAATGGTATGCGAGCTGGGGGAGATGTAATCTTTACATTGTTGTTTCTGATTTAAAATCCATCAGACACGATCATTAAAGTTTGCTCTTGCCAGATTGGAAGTTTTTCAGAGGAAAATAAAATGAACAAAACAATGCAGAGTGTTTCTACAATTAAATAAATCGATATTATTTAGAATAGTTTTCGTAGATTAAAAATTTCTTTATAATCCTATTGTTTTGTACAAGAATAGGAGTCATACATTAAGTTCTTAATGTTAGTTGGTGTTATTTACAGTATTCATGTACTAGTATGAATAGTTTGGTATACGTACTGCAGACATTTATTGGCCAATCAAAAAGTACATACATTCACGGTAAGTGAACACTATAATCTAAAAGGAGCAAACATCGAGTAATTATGTTTATTTTGACAGGTCAGAAAAACTCCACAGTATAATTATATAGTTCGCTAACGATAGAATTGATCATGTAGGCACGATATGGGGGTTAGACGGTTTGATTAAAAGGATTGCGTATGTGTATACGAAAATACATTAAACGGTGTTTATATACTCTTTTTGTACGAATTCAAGTGGTATCGGTTACAGTATCAATCTTGGGGTGTCTTTAAACAAACAATAAGCGGTAATTAATGCTCGAGTGTATTAGACATTGTAAAATATGATGTTTGACTGGTTAAAATAACAAATCTGGAAGGACTAGGGATAAACACATTCATTTAATGCTAACTGATGAGATAAAGAATTATATCAATAAATCAGTCACTGGTTATCACTCACAAGGTCCACCTTCACAGGGAACTACTTTACTTTTATAAAAAATCTGTAATTTTTTATTACTGAACATAAACATGCCATGTGGGGCTTATAATTCTGAGTTAGACCATTTCCTACAAGTCAGTGTATACTTCTCAAATAAATCGTTTTGACATATTCACAATAATCCAAGATGGCGGATTTTGAATTGAAAAAGTATGAATGGAATAACATATTCATACACAGTTTAACCACAGTGGTAATTTGGCATAAATAGTCCCAGTTTTGACACCAGATAAGCATACGCGCTCATGAAAATATTGAATTTTATCACTACAGGGTGAGATATAAACCATATTCAATCAAAACAAACAAATATCCGATATATATTCATAGGTTCCAGGCAAATAAACTGAAACAATGTGTAAGACTAGTCTTATCGTTGACGAGCTATAATCCATATTGCATGAGTTGTTAACAAACATTTACCAATAAAATATACAATATCGACAATTGTCAACATAGTTAGAATCAACGGTAATAGATTTGACAACAGATATCGGGGAGATTGTCAAAACAAATCAAACATTGTCATTGTGGTATTCCAAATCGCCGAGTAAAAATTATTGTATGTTCAAGTTCAATCCATCATATATCACGCAATATGCTCCAGCGTTTGTATAAGCATGTTACTTTGCATGTTTTGTATTGAATCAAATAATTCCATACATATACCGTTTATTACGCAAAATCTAGTAACTATTGAGTATTGTGTACAGTGAATACTGTTCATGTTTTTATTGATATAACATGATTACCATTTTCTTTAATGTGCAAGTACCTTATGTCATATCAATTTTAAAACCAATTTATTCCGCATGTGCTTTTAATTTTATTCCTTTCTAATTAGCACGATAATGCCTCAGTGGTTAGTGCAGATCGTTTGATATTGTTCTGTTTAATACAATCCGTAATTTATCTTATCAATATAACAGATCCTCATGGCGAACTTTTTCAACCATCGTGAAATAAGACTCTACATATGTATTTACAGTATTTTCGCGTCAACTATCGATAGGCGTTTTATACAATTACTATATGTATTTTTTATTGCTATATATGGCAGCGATCTCAGCAGGGCGCTGATTTGGTGATAAGATAACCAGAAGCTATGTACAAAAAAGATCGATATGATTAGATATAGATGTACATGTATATAGGGATTCACGAAAATATACATTTTTGTACATGTACGGAGAAATTGTATTTGCTGACAGAGGTTATTTATTAAATGGTTACGTTTGAAAAATAAAAAAGATAAAACTTAAATATAAAAATAATTTGTAACATAATATGATTTCAATGTAATAATTATAAATTACTTCTTTATAGATTACTTTTAGAGATCTAAATTAACATTAAAATATGTATTGAACGTTGAACGTTAGCAGCCTGGTGTAGGGAAAAATAATACAATTTCCTCAACTTTAATCATGTTGAACAAATATCAACAAGTATTTCAATAAAATTTCTATAATATGCTCTTTTAAATGCTACAATGAAACATAAAAACTCAAATTAATAATATAAATGCAGAAAAACATGTGTCATTTGATTAGATGACCGACTTTAAAATAACTTGTGTCTAAAAGACATTTTATATAAACACACTTATAACATGGAAAATGAAAGCGTTCAAGTGAACCAGTTCGAGTACATTGACTTAGAGAACAATGAGAGGTTGTAAAATTTTAGACACATGCTTCCTGTTTATTGCTTAATCACCAATCGATACAAAGTACTTCGGTGATTTTAACAGTAATTAGGAGTATTCATTGTGTATACGTGTATAGTTTATTGTGAAATTGCATATAAATTGAACTCAATAGCCTGTAAGCCTGTACTGGAACCAAATAGACTAAATGCCTAAAAAATTAATACAAATGTTCATAAGACCATTTCCCTAAATGTGTACGGATATATGTTTATAACAATATTAGTAATTAAAAGATAAAGTACATAATGACTTTACCAATTATTGGTAAGGCGCGTAATATAACGTTTTACATACGTGTACATTGATGAGACATTAATAAAGAAAACTACAAATATATAATATATAAACGCTGTAACAATTTTTCCCGAATGTTTGAGAGTGCTTAAATATATTTTAAGTAAAAAGTCCGAAGAAGCTGAAAGTTATTCTGCACTTTTGTATAAGAGTAAGTAGTTGTATTTTCTACAGAGTTAAATAACAATTATAATACTACATGTAGAAGAAATACGTACACAAATATAATGCATAGGTCTCTTTGTAACTTACGTTACTATCAAATGAGATATTAAAAAGGCAGCATCAATCTCACCGAACTAACATCATTGTTCAGAAAACAAAAAAATATCGGCTTTATAAATGATCATTAATTTATGATTAACAATAAAACCCCTACAGCGAAGTATACAAGTTATTCACAGCGGGGGATGTCATAAAGTAATTAACAGGGTCGTTATATTAGAATCCTCGGCAGTCTACGTAAAATGCCGAGTACTTCCGAGACGATAAATTCTTATTTAAATTGAAATGTCAGTTGACTAAAAGTTAACTAGGACCGCAAAGATAGCTATTAAGCTATTAAGCTTAATTATTTTAATATATCTTAAAAGAAAAATAAATTACAAAGACAATGTCATAGTAACATTTATTGTCACATTTTAACAAAATAGTGTAGATTTGAAACAAAACGGAACAAAAATACCAAATTTGGCATTTTTATCGGGTTTTCAATAGAAAGTAAAGGCCGTTATAAAGACGATGAGTTGCAGTTTTTAAACTTATGTAGGACCATTGATTCATTAATTTAAATTAATGAAAAAATATTCATAAGAAGGCAGATAAATTAAATAAACATTTGTGATAATAACAAATTTTGTGTGTTAAACGTAAAACAAGTTACAGCGATTTATTTAATTATAGCCTTCTTACTTCTATATGTAAACGGCTATCGGGTTTCCAATATCGGATGGTTAAAAAAGTTGGGGATGCTGTAAAATAACATCTACGTTATTCTTAACAGATAACTATTTCTACTGCTTCGGAGTCAACTCTTCATCATGTCTGAAATTAAGATAGTTGCTTTATTTTGAAATCAGGAATTAACTGTATTGAATGTGCTTGTGTTTATATAGTGAAATTGTTCAAACAAGATCATAGTATTCGAACGTAATAAATAATGACCGGAACTACATTAAGAAAAATATTAGATTATTGAGAAATACATGTGAACAGCGTGCTTGCCTAGTTATATTACATTCAATAGTAAATGCTGTAAGATCTATACTTATTTATAAAGGTCTAACCTTAAACGCGATTATTTGCTGTACTCATTTGTGATTGCACTTTATCCAGTCAAGCATTAAATAACCACTGATGGAAGTTTACGTAAACTTTAATAGACAGCTTGTCAGATGTAAAGTGGAATCATCTCTATGACAGGAAATATAGTTTGCGGGTTGATTATTCTATTGGGTGAATTTACTCTATTAATGTCTCTCAAATACTCATTCATGTAAATCAAATAGCAAGGTCGTCAATTGTATATTGATTGCCAAAGTCTGATTTTTTATGTGTTTAATATAAATTGTGGAACTAACTATTCTCGGCAGTTGTGTGCTATGTAGTAATTAACTGAAGTGGCGAAAAATCACGAGGAAAAGAAATTCCTCAGATTCTGGAATCGCAAATATACGATGAATCTTATTACACAAAATAAATGTTTCAGAACGACAACCAAAATGGCGTATCAAATTGAAATCCGAAATGAGGTTAATTAAGACAACGTTGTCTCCATATTTACATTTTAACGAATACCTTTTCGTCATTTGAATTTTTATAACGACTGTACTTGGTATACTGTAAACTTTGTCAATTGCAAAATACTGTTTAATCCTACACACACCCTAGTACATACCAAAATATTGCAGACAGTATCGACGCCCTAGGTACAATCCTACACTAATATACAGCAAAAATACAATGTACATACAATGTAGTTGCCTATCTGTAAACTATAAAGTCTGGAAAGGTTTTAATTAATTTCGAAGTAGTTTATAATCTTGTTACCGTGTTTGTGTTTAGCCATCTCCATCATCTACCAGCGGATATGCAAGTTGTTCCTTTGTATATATCAATGTATCAATGAAGCATTATGTCTTTTATACGAAGCAAAAATTAGGGTTATTACGCTTTGAACACTTCTTAAACTACCTTAACAAATATTTCTACTGAACGAGAAATAACCTTAAAAATGAAAAAAATGGATATTTTGTGAACAAATATAGAGTTTTAAACAGTTAGAACCAGAGATCAAGGTTGGGTGATGTAGTGTGTGTGTGTGTGTGTGTTATTATTTCTTTCTGAAAGTATCATTACAAATTTCATTCGATACACAGCCATAATTGTCAAGAGGGATAACTAGTATAAGAAGATTATATATTTAATATAAGTATTGTAAATGCGAACATATGACATTTTATTTTTTGATGTATCTATGCAATCTCTTTGTCTAAATATACAGTTTATTATGTTTAAATTGAATAAAAAACTAAACAAAAAACAATGTAACCATATCCAGTTCGTGTAATATGTATATTTGTTTTTGATTGGTGCAACCTATATCTTATACATGTACGTCACAATATAATAACGTCATTACAGTACATGATCATGTGATTGCTTAGTTTAAACATATTCATTTTCCAAAATATATACAGTATACATACATTTTAATATTCAATAACACAGTTTATTGAATGAAGGATTAGAATGGAAGACACTTGGTCTGATTAAATTCTTCTCTTTGGTGTTTTGTTACGAATGATTACACTTTCCCAGGCATGATCATTGATTTATTAACTTATATTTGATTAACTGCATCATATGTTTATTATATGGTAACTTCCAGACAGGTGTCTTCCAGAAATAGTGTAGACTAGTTTTCGATGACTACTTTTGTATAATTTATGTAAGGTATAATACTCGTCTAGCCACTAGATTGTTCGAGTTACACATCTAACCACTATAAAATTCCTGGAGGATATTTTTGAGTTATGATTGTTAACGTTTGACTCTTTTATTATTTTGTTTTATCATCGTGCTGTAATCAGAAGTGGGGATTAGAAAGGTTTTATAACGCCCGGTCTTCAGTTGTTGGTGAAAATAAAATGAAAGAGGGAGCACAGCAAATCAGGATTTGAGTATATCACTGTGACAACGTGTGGTAGACACATGGCTCAAGGGCTAATGATTGCTTTGACATGATTTAATGAATATATAGTATGATTTATTACACGTTATTTGTGCTGGTCAACTTGACACATCTGGTAACATATGTGGTATTATTATATGGTGTTCCATATACTAGTAACGAAATTTAGTTAGCATTTACTATATCGTAGAAACCAGGGAAGTACATGTTGCATTTAAATTTATTTTACAAGTATGTTTAGTTGTGAAGTATACGTACATACTAAATTTATGTGCATCCTTTTCAATGAATTGTTTTATCGGTCTTTGTGGCGAAAAGAGATCATGTACAGGTATAAACTTTGCCCGAGTAATCGAAATGCATATACCAAGTTTCCACTAAACTCCCAATCAATGTTGATTATGTATAAAACGTGGTCATATTTCAGCGTCCATATATACATGGCTTGCATTTATTAACGATAAATTAGCATCAAACTGAATACAATACGCTCATATGGCATAATTTATGCAGGCAATTATTAAAATATGACTGTATTGGACCTTAACAATAATCCAATGCTGGTCGAAGAAACATTTCTCCATGCAAAGGTCCAATATAGCCCTTGACCTTGAACCATTGGCATTATGCCTTAATTTCTGAAATAAACTGTATGGAGCTATAATACATAACATATTGTGTTTAAAAGTGTTAATTTAAAAACCATGTAAATGTACATGAATGATGCTAAATAAAATTCGGCAGTGCTATATTTTGTCGGTATAATTTAAATTAACCGATTAAAATAAAACAAAACCATGAACGAATTCATCTGCACGTCATTGAGTTTGTCTGAATCTCGGTGCCTGGTTTAATTCATTGACACGTGCATGAAACTGTCGTTCTGATATTCAAAGTTGGTGATCAATAGAAATCCATTTAATTTTGTAGAAACCACTGTAGCTATAATCTCATTATGCAGAGTCTTGAACAATATCGTTATTACTTCTTCAAGAAAATCATTAATGGAAATACCAAAGCGCGTATTTTATTCATTCACAAATGACAAACAGATCGATCACAGTCTTATACATGTATATAAATCGAAAAAGTAATGTAGATTTCACGATGATTTTAAAAATAAGCAAACAAGTGTACTACAATATTATTTTAAAGGGTTGTCAACATGTTTTGATACAATTATATATACAAACCTGTTATTTACAGAATGATAATGTTGTTACTGGGTGCACCACGTAAACAAGACAATAAATCCTACACAGATCGTAAGGGGACGCCAGTATAATTATATGGATGTAAAATGCATTAACTTATAAGGATGGTAAAGAGAGAACTATTATTAAATAAAGGAAGAAACGGGAAAAGATCATTAAAACGAGACAAAGTGTTTATACGTTTAATGAAGAAACAGACACAGACAAAGTGGCGTAGAATTTAATTTGTTTACCGTATACAGTCTCAAAGAAAGTCTTTTGTATCAATTTATCAAAGAAACGGAATCTCCCATTACCAAGTGCGTAAAAAGGTTTGACAATTATTTGACGGTTATTTATTATCATTGTCCCCTTGTCTGGTCCCAAAAATCACATCTTTCAAACGCAGAACTGCAATTATCTGCTAATTTAAACAATACAATTTGTCTACCGAAGTACAAATAAACACAATTCGGCGATTTCTACTGAAAGGCCGTGAAAGAACGGTACCCGTATTACTCTTATAATGTTACTATGATTACGATGTTCATCACAGACGAGACGTGTCTTCTAGGTTAGTCTGACTCTGTCATATATATTCATGCTAGCACCCTTGACACAAATTTGCAATTTATAAACAAACAATTAGGCTACGACATATTTCATTTAAACTGGTCTAAATCTCGTTGGAAATGAAGATGCTCACGGATATTCTAGATGCACATTGTCTCAAATAATGTGGGAAATAAAATAACGGACTTGAGGCAAATATTATATAAACTTTTATTTTGCTGAGCCTCAAAAGGTGACGTCCGCACTCTTATTATCTATTTCATTTGATATAGTTAAACCAATATTTTACATACGAGCAATCATTAAATGATTCAATCTGACTGATGTCTCCAACATTTTCAAAACGATAATTACATCCGGACAACTAAACTACGAGCACAGAAAAAACCAGACCACAGTTACACAGCTTAAGTCCAAGCTGTCCCAGCTAAAAAGATTACGATAAACAGTGAATGGATATTCCAACACTTTCAAGACGACAATGGTGAACCGACGCTTAACGTTTCATGCTTGAAACGTTCTTGATAATGATGGATTTTGAGACCTGTGTGGACGAACACTTCCTTTGACAAAGACAAACTCTGGAAGGTCTTTCAGAGACGAATATATTGTTTTTCATACTAAAAGCGCAACATCGCATAAATGTTATATTTTATTTTAGTACATACATGTTGAGAATACAAACATTGGAAGGTGTCCACCTGACAGAGATACGTTTTGTATCACTGCTGTACGCTGAGCAGCTTAAATTGAATACCGTATCATTCTCGTAAGCGTCTTATAAATTCGCTAAATTCGAATCTTTCAATCAGAGTCTATGACAAGCCTGCGAACGTTGCTTTGTGCAAATAGTATAATACAAAATACATGTGGCATATTTTGAATAGTTTATAAGTTTGCATCATGTCCGTAATGCTATTACAATGTATCTAATTTAAGTATTTTGACACGAGGCCATATCGGAGTAGCGTTCTTAGAAACATTGTGACTTGAACATTGCTGCGTTTTTTTTAAATTCAAGTTTTCTCGTTATGTATCAATATAGACACGTTTCAAGATAAAGCAGATTTCATTCTCACCACGAACATGTGTTGATAGATGGCAGATTACGTTAATTAGGTCATTACGAATAATGTGAGAGAATTCAATGCTTAGCAAACAGTTTCTGATAGAAAACATTGAGGTAGTGTAATGGTAAGCAATATGAGTAAGTCCACACACCATCTTAACGCATTCCGTATAAAGGTTAGCTGTACCTGTACTCATTGTACTCGTAGACTGAATGTGTGTAAAGTTTCACTCGTTTTCCTCGGCCTCAGGAAATGGGCGGTGAGGATTCAATCCCAGACCACGTTACATGTATACTATATAGTCATTATCATAGTACTGAGCTGCCACATTTTCACAGGAAAAGATTAGAAATTGGACTGGCATTCTTCGTATGTAATAATTGTTCAACGTTTTATTGTCCATGTTTCAGGATAGTGCGACTAGGCTGTCTTTACCGGGCTTAAACCAAAATTGTGTTAGTCGACACACAGAAAATGAGTAAAAAGCGGAGTAAATGACTGTAGCAATATCACGATTGAAAGGAAAATTACCTAACCAGGAAATGATATAATTAAATGTACCGAAAACTCTGACTGAATTCTTATATAACATATTTTAGATTGTGTGCGTAAATCTTATAATCTGCTGATATCTAGTTATATGTTTAACATGCTTAGAGTGTCAGTGGGATTATGCGGATAGAACAGTTCATGTTGCTTTTACTGCTGGGCAACTAATACCACATTAATTAATTCTTGTAAATCGAAATATACGAGTTCCCCTTTTCACCAGAGATAACAATGCCGAGAAATTATATGTGCGCGTGATAATTCCGAGTAATAAACTGGATGCCAGTTTTTACTAAAATTTCTTAAAAGTATGAAACGGCATTTAGCTGCAAATACAAAAGAAGTCGAAAATACGCAAAAACAGTATATTAAGTCAGACAGGGAAGGCAGCACTCAACTTAACCAGCCGAGCACAGAAAACATTAAAAACACACAAAGCACAATGCCCAACTAAACAAGCGCAGATCCGCCTAAGTCCAAGCTGTCGAAAAGTATAATAAATTATAACTAGCTGAATGACCCAGTAGAAAAGATACAGCAACCAAAAGGCGGAATGCCTACGCTGAATGACCTAGTAACAACAGTAAAACTGCTGAACTACATAGTTTTAGCAGCCTACAGTCTAACAGTTAAGTAACAGTATTAAAACGTAGAAAGGCCCGATTTCAGCAACAAAAAATCTGAAAACCTTAAAACGAGTGACCCAGTTTCATTAAGTAAAATGACGTAATTGAACAAATCGAGATATGACGTACTGAATTGCAAGCAATACAGAAGTCCTCCACCGGTGTAAAGCCATTGTCAATATGTCTGTTGCCATATCAACAACAATTTCCGTCAGAACCAAAACTGACGGACAGATGGCAAACCAATAGTCCCCTCCGGTCAAAAACCGGTAGGGGACTTAAAACTACATTAAATGACCTCATGGGACAGAACGCTACATCCATAACTCCACAGCTGTACATAGACCCATGAACGAACCCGGTAGGATGCGAACCGCGGGGACGAAATAGTAAGAGGACAACCGGCAAATACGAATAAATAGTTAACTCCTAGCTCCTTTTGGCCCCGGTCAAAAAATTAAATACTGAGAAATTATGGCATATTATCGATTATTTAAAAATGAAAAACTCGATTGTAAACGGAATTGGCTTGCTAATGGAAAATTCGTATAATGAAGGTTGTTAGAATGTGTGGATAGCATTTGTTCGGCTTTAAGTAAATTTAATTACTTCAAAAGTACAAGAAAACACCATTAATGTTTTCCACATTCTCCCACCCAACTACACGTACTTGTAAATACAAAAATGTACTGAGTTTTACGTGTTTTATTTTTAAAACTTATTCAAACCAAATCTCTCAAACGAAGTTCATCATTTACGCTGTTTAAACGAATTACCAATTTGAAAATAAAACCTAAACTGCAAAAATGCCTTTAATACTAAGAACAGATCGTATATTTACTTGTGCCTATGTAGTTATTTTGCAAATTTCTAACGGCTCTTAATTGAATGAGAATACCAAGTGTCCATCTTTTCTCTTTAAATATTGTTTTAGTGTTTCCGAATGCAACCGTAGGCACAATCAACACTTCGTTTAATGTCCTGTTTCTTAAAATTGATGTTGAAATGAAAATATTTCAAACATATAATATTGTTGTTAAGATCATAATCAACAAAAGTCAAAATTTTGAATATTTATATTGTTGCTAGGCAACGGGGCTGTTATGGTTTATTCACAAAAAATGTACACAATAGAAAATTTGTGTATATTACGTCGCGTCACAAGTTGGAGCTATTTAGCGTAACGTCATTTTAGCTAAACATTGTGAGAATTTTAAGTTTATAACCAAATAACGGACAGACAATGACTTCAAACACTATTCCTGTATGTTCTCGTGTGTATTGGTAATACATTGCTTATCAATATAAAATCAGAAGTTAATTTTAGGTAAACTAATTATATTTTTATGATCATCAACCATGTACTAAATTGAGAATTTAGCAAGAAAACTTGAATAATTACAAATTACCACAGTTTCTGATACATGCGGTACACTATACATGTATTGTATCTACAAATATACTTGCCTTTTTAGCGACTGATAAAAACGATATGGTTCAATGTGTATAAATTGAAATACCTGATACATAACAAGAGCTGTTAAAACGTTATATCTGAACGCAATCCAAAATAGCCGAACACAAGAACTTCTCTAGGTGCCTATTGATAGGCATGCACACTGTCGTACCATTTCCTGGATGTATCAGTTAAAATAAAAAAAATCCTAAAAAATCCTGTGTGCATCTTTCTGTTCTTAAATCTTACCTTAATTTAGGATAGTTACAAATGCACCGTAGTTCCGCATATAGCTTCTCTTAAAATATAAAAGTATTTCTTATAAATTTATTCCAAGTAATATAGCGTGATTGTAGTGATCATAGATTTTATTTCCAATTGAAATTCCTGCAATTAGTATGTTCATCAGATCGACTGTAAGGATGTGATTAAGATGGATGTTGTTTAAGTATGTGGGACGCTTATTACTACTAATACCAAGCAATGGTTAATATCGTAAATGTAGGAAACGTTTCAGTGAATTAAATACAACGTCAACGTCGCCAAAAAAGTGACGTGGGACATTTTGTGTAGACATTGATTATTACAATGCATTTTGTCACAGGAAAAATTAAATACATGTACAGTTTATCAAGAAAAACACTATTTCATATATTTGATAGTATTCTTAAACAATGAAAAACATTAAAATGAAGAATTTATAAAGATCACGGTTAACATTACAAACGAATTTTTAACGTCAATGGGACATTATCTATAGACATTAAAAAACGAGTAAAACGCGTTGTTTATGTTATTTTCTCAATTAAGTTTTTACATATTATTGATCTAGAAAAAGAGACTATTTTTATAATCAAATATTGAACACGTGCGTTAAGAAATAATTGGTGTAATTTACATTTCAAATTCTTATCCGTGATTGAAACGCATCATATTTTGAAATCTCTACACGCATTGTTTTCTTGAAAACAACGTTTTTATCCAAGTTCCCATTGCATAATGCAAATATACAGAAATTCCATCGGTAGTAAGTTGTTCGAATACTTTACACGCGAAATAGTGATGTCTTTGACACGGATTTATAAGTGAAATTGTGGTTTTACTCAAATACTTGCAGAACATGTTACATCTCTACAACGTATTTTGTACGTTTCATGCACACTTCATATAACTTTAACGTCTTCATTATTAAGCATTTAAAATGGGAAGTTAACCAACTGTGTTAGAAATGTGTTTCTCTTTAAAATGATATGTAACATTAAATAGTTTAAGCGACAAATCAGTGATACCATTACATAACAAGAAATAAAAACGCCGTAAAAGTAAAATAGCTCACACTTGTGACGCGATGTCTTATACGTTTTTCTTATGATGTATTAATCATGAATGTAGCCAAAGTATCCATGTTATTATAACGATTCCTTAGTGTAACATATATTTTGGGACACCCTGTACATACTAGAATATTGTATTACATACATGTACTATTAGAATACCTGTAAACATACGTTAATAAGTCTACTCTGGAACAAGATAGTTAGTCTCTTATTAAATGGTTTTCAGATAATTAAATGGAAGCAAATACTGATAAGTTCCAGGCGATTTCCCTTGGTTAGACCAGAAAATTGGATCTGTGTTTTAATTAAGATGATATAACAATCAAAAGTGAAGATGATGTTAAACTATTAGGAGTAACAATTGACTTTCAGTTAAAGTTTGACAAGCATGTCTAAAATATGTGTAAAAAATCTGCAAGACAATTAAATGCCCTAAAACGAGTAGGCAGACATCTATGTAAACTTAGTAGACTTACTATCTACCATTCTTTTATTCTATCCAATTTCGTTTCTGTCCTTTAACATGGCACTTATGTGGAGAAGTTATGACAAAAAAGATAGAAAAGATCCAAGAAAGATCATTACGTTTTGTTTTTAATGATTACAAATCTGAATATGATATTCTGCTTAAAAAATCGAAAATGCCAACATTAAAAGTTAGGCGTCTTAGAAGTATGGCCTTAGAAACATATAAGATCTTAAACAAGCAAGGACCTACATACTCACACGATCGTGTTAAATTTAAAAATCAAGATAGATATGCTTTTCGATACACGCATACTGCGGTAGTTCCTTCTGAACTAAATGGAAAGGTACCGAATCTTTCCGTTTCGCTGCTCACAGCATTTGGAATTCTTTGCCTCAACATGTTTGGGACACTAGTAATTTCAACCATTTTAAAAGCATGTTGAATGCGTGGGACGGAACGATTGGCCCCTGTTTATCATGTAATAGCTAAATTAACATGTTGACAATAGTTTTAAAGACATACCTCATACTTGCATTAAATCATTCGTTTTAACTTCATACGCTTATTATCATTTTAATTATTTGAATGCATTTTATTATTATGCCGGCGTTGATACTTGTTCAAACTAGGCTCTTGTTCAATTACACCAGGAATGAGTATCGATCAGTGGTGTGTTGCATGGTTTGTCTGTCTCGAACATTTATTGATGTTATGTTCATATTTATATACATATATATGATTCCATAATATTCCAAACTCAAAAATTTGTCACGGAACTATCAATTTTTACATTAAAAGTATTTGCCATTCTGTGCTATATTTTTATAGATTTATATAGTGATTATTTATATGCTATTAGGATATTTGATTCATATTGTCTTTCTAGCCGAATCTGAATATTTATAGGATATAAGTTCTTAGTATTACAAACTTATATTGAGTATACTTTATCTTTTAAATAATATGAAATTTTAAAACTGTATACCTTGTTTCTTAACTGTATTTTTGTTATTATATCTTCAGGAATTTTAGAATATGTTCACATTTTTATTTTACATTGACTTCATAATTTGTTATATTGTACTTATTGTTTGTCGGACAAAAGCTATACATAGCTTATGTTACTTTGTTTATACCAAATTTCCGACAATAAATAAATTTTGACTTTACTTGACTTGTTATTTTGTAAATGGTCTAAACGCCGGTTCATTTCTTTCACATGGCATGTATATTGTTTCGGTTATTTGTTGCTTTATAGTGCTTTGTTCTTATGATTAATCTTCGCTGTTGGCTCTTTATCCTGTTTTGTTTGACTAAATGAGGCGACAGGGTCGGAGTATTATGTTTTGTTTTTGTGTCACTTTCATATTTCTTGCGCACTTTGTAGTTGTCCTTGTGACGAGTACTTTGATTATGTGATATCGTGTTTGTGCATTTGTGCTCTCCTGTTTCTGTAATTGAGTGTTGCCTTCCCTGTCCGGTGGGTTGATGTATTTGTCCATGGTACTTACCTTACCTTGTTGATCTGGTAGATTGTAGCAGCGGGTATGGTGTTTATATATATATAATTACAATGTATACATACTTGTGTTTCTGTGACTATGGATTCGTAAGATTATGTAAGTCTGCATTTCTTTCGTCTAGGGGTGGGTCGATACATCGAAATATCGATGCATTGCGATTCCGAGTGTCCCGATAGTATGGATCGATAGTAAAAGTCTCGATCCAATAACTATCGCCGATAGTTAGCTCAAATATCGATAGTTACGATAATTTCCTTTTCATAAATATAGTTTATTATTAATTTAAATCAACCGTCGTTCTCGTTAAACAACTAATTTTGAATAGTCCCATGCATCAATACTGCAAACAATGCAGTATTTAGTTAAATTTTATTAATCTATTTCTATCCAATTCATTTGAAATCATTTCAACAAATAGTAGATAAGTATGTTTTACAACAAAGTGATATCTTAAACAGTGCAACTTTGCATTTAAAAGTTAATCTCTGGTTTTGAAATCTTGACAATAACTCTTCCAATAGTATCGCAATAGTTTCCTGCAATACAATAGTATCACAATTATAGTACTTTCAGCAATAGCAATAGTATTGCAATAGTCAAAAATGGACTCGATAGTCACCCCTACTTTCGTCTGTATTTGATCTTGACAACAAAATGATTATTTAGAAAGATTTAATAGAGGATATTTGTTGATCGAGGGGTAAGATCGAAGTAAAAATTTAATTTTCTGTGATCACGAGTGAGATAAAATTAATCTTACACCAAATGTCAACACATTTTCTGTTATTATATGCCTCAATATCTCTAAATATTGTGCCGTAATTGGTTTAATTAGAAAAAATCACGTCGAAACTGGAACGTCACGATGTGAGAATTATGACGTCATAATGACGTAACGCATATTTTAAAGCCCGGCGCCGTTGACGTTACGTTTCTTTTTCTGCATGATACAGGAACTAGCTTCTAAAACAGTGAAAATAACAAAGAGGTAATTTCACTTTTATTTTCACTGTTATGTTCATTGAATAATCTCCATAATCCATTTAAAGCAAATAATAAACATTGATATTGTGATCAGAAATCATTTGAACATTGAATGAATCCTAATCTGTTAATGTGGTTAGAACATAGTAACTTATTGCGTTAAGGAGGTAAGAACGTATTAACGTATTGTGTTAAGGTGATTAGTACACAGTAACCTATTGCGTTAAAGTGGTAAGAACATTTATGTTAAGGTGGGATGAACGACAGAAAATTGAAGAAAGTATATTTTACATGTATTATTTATACATTTACAGACACTTTATTCCAGAATCCACTTCAAGTTCAACCTGTTAAATAAATTACACAATACATATATTCTATATAACATAACAAGGTACGCTGTCGTTATTCACGTAGTGTCGTCCAGTATTCTCACAATATATTAACCCGATCATCTTAACCACAGTGAGCATCCATAAATTACACTTAAATAATCCGAGTATGCTTCTTGTTCCGAACACAATATAAAATTCTAACCTAATCATTCAATTAAACTGATTTGAATAATGTGTCATCATTATTTCGATCGCACGTTCTTTCTCTTTGTTTGTGACTAACTATGATCGTCGAGGTGGTACTAGTTATTGTTTATGTCACGTTCACATAATATTATAGTCACGTTCACCTATAGTCTTAGCTTTTCATGAAGTCGAATTATCAATTTGTTTATTTTTTGCACTTTGTTTGCTAAGATCATACAACCATTCGTATTTTTTTCATGCATCGTTCTATAGAAATAAATGAAGTAGATACATGTAGTTATCATCTGTGACAATGATTGATAGGTAAGAAGGTCACATTGTTGAGACACTGTCACTTCGGAATTACATACAATATTCGAGACCCGATCCCAATTCCGAACAAATAATATTTCACGTGAAAATCACGGAAATATATTACAATTCATGAAAGGGACTGCCTCACATATTGGTGTATTGCAAAAATAAAATAAAATTGTCAAATATTCGCGTAACTTTGGTATAGTTGCCCATAAACAACCACACTGACATCTTAAACAATTTGAGAAACTTCGGCATTTTGTAATTATTTAGTATTTTTACGTCAAAATTCTATAGGGTATTAATACTCTATATAATTAACACTACTATTACTTAAATTGCCCGAAATTTGTTCGCATTTGATGAAAACGAATCGAAAAACAAAGCAAATACCTCACTGATGTTTACACTGTAGTTTGTTGATGGTTGATACTGCCATGGTCGCCAAACTCCTTACAGTATTCACTTACGCGTAAGTTTAACGTGGAGTGTAACTGTTTATAAAGTATATGTGACTGATTCCAGCCCTAAGTCTGTTTAAAGGTAATTTCTACTAAGAAATACAAGATTATGACTACACATGAAGTGTGACAATTTTGCAGTATGATTTTTATTGAATATTTTAGGCTTGTTAAAGTCCCGTTTTATGTTTATAACAAGGAAAGTACATGAGCAGAGATTATTCTTTAATTACTAGTAGACATTGTATTTTAATAAAATGTTTCTATGTTCAGAATTAGGAACACAAATGTTCGGAATAACAATCAATGTTCGGAATTAGGGGAAGTTGGTTGCACTTTTGTAATGACGATTACGTCCTTATGTATACACATGGAGTACGTATGTCCATGTAATACTATGTACAATAACCTGTGTTCATAGAACACGGATGCTTCTGCTGTGGACATTATAGGACATGAAATGACCTATGGGATAAAAGTATTGCTGATGCACTCGTATCGTCGTCAAAACTTATTCATACATATTGAATATGATCATAACAAACGGTATAAATAACATTACCGACTCTAGAATCGAACCCGGGCGGTATGAAGAGAAACGACTGTTATATCGACGGCCAGAACCGGGTGGGTTTAAATCAAACCTTAATCACAGCCAAGACACAATATTTCAGATGGACAAACGAACAGACAAGATGGTAAATAAAGTTATATACTAAACATGTGCATGAGTATTGCACGAATGTAAATATAGGCGCCTTGGTACATTTGTATGTGGTATATCAAAGTTAAATGCATGCAATATTGGGTGTTCAAAATCATATGGAGCGCTGCCTAACATAAGACCCGTCAAAATACACATGAAGATTTATCGCGGTGTAACTGTATTCAGTACCAACCAAACTGAAACTAGAACGATAGTCGCCAACATTTGCCGATTTTGCCTTAATAGAATCGTTTCTCGTATTATCACGTTCTTTCAGGTCGTCACGTATGTAACTTCTCTAACAAGAAAGCTGATATTGTTCTATAATAACGTAATAACGTCCACGTTTTTTCTGGTAAAACAATGAAAACAAAATAATGAGTACTGAGCACATGTCCATAGCAGCATTGTAAAACACATATGAAAATATAAACGTCAATAAATGTACATTTCGTATCAATAAAAACAACTAACGATCATTACGAACAATCTAAATGTCAATTTACAAAGCGTAAAACATGTTTAAAATACTTAAATAATCGTTCATACGTCATTTCATAACATTCTGGAATTATATGAAGCTATGTCAAATGTTAAAACTCCTGTCATCTTAAAATTACCCCCAGCCCACAGACACCCGCCACAAACATCGACCAACCTAACCGTCCTAAACCATCGAACAACGTTACCGTTTCAAACCATCTACAGGCCTACCCGTAAAATACCATAGATCGAACAACCCGTCCCAAATCATCGACTAACGGTCCCGTCCCAAACCACCGACCAACAGTCCAATTATAAACAATCGAACAACCTGCGCGTCACATACCATCGACCAACCTACCCATCCCAAACCATCGACCGACCACCCGTCCCAAACCATCGACCGACCACCCGTCCCAAACCATCGACCGACCACCCGTCCCAAATCATCGACTAACGGTCCCGTCCCAAACCACCGACCAACAGTCCAATTATAAACAATCGACCAACCTACACGTCCCAAACCATCGACCGACCACCCGTCCCAAACCATCGACCGACCACCCGTCCCAAACCATCGACTAACGGTCCCGTCCCAAACCATCGACCAACCTACGCAGCCCAAACCATCGACCGACCACCCGTCCCTAACCATCGACCGACCACCCGTCCCTAACCATCGACCGACCACCCGTCCCTAACCATCGACCGACCACCCGTCCCTAACCATCGACCGACCACCCGTCCCAAACCATCGACCGACCACCCGTCCCTAACCATCGACTAACGGTCCCGTCCCAAACCATCGACCAACGTTCCCTACCCGAACCATCGACGTAGCTACCCGTTCACGTTACGACCTACCTACCTATGCCAAATATGGACATAACTACAGCTTGACTATCGACCAATAAACCTATGTCAATCGTTGTAGGTAAGGTTACCGCAAGCCAAACATATGAAACATTGAATACAGTTTGAAACAATATGAATGGCCACCGTTCACAGTTACTTGAACCTAATTGTTTAATGGTGCATGTTCGCTCTGTACTCATTTGAAGTTATTTCACAATGTAAGGACACAAAAATTGATTTACTACATATTGTCACTACTATAAAACGATTCTAACTTGGTTGTTTCGGTACGAGATATATGTAGAAGTTCATAAAGAAATGCAGTAGGCCAATGTTGTGAATTATAGTCCTTGCCCTGTAATATCGGAAGTGCGCCTGCCACGTGTCGTCGCTTTCAATATCCGGCACGTCACTTCCGGTTGGAAAACTGTCATAAAGTGCATACGCAATAGACACCGGAAGTGTAGTCAAAATGAGGAACGTTGATACGGCAAGTAACATGGAAGTTGTGGCGTTAGTTTTGAAAAGTATTCGGTTTAAAAAAGAGTATATTAAGTCAGACAGGGAAGGCAGCACTCAACTAAACCAGCCGAGCACAGAAAACATTAAAAACACACAAATTCAGGTTTGCTGTGATATATAACCTTAAAATAACGGCAAGTATTGAACACCAATGTGCGTTAAGCAATGTACAGCTCTGTTGTCAATCAAACGCACTTCGTTAATACATTACCAAAGAGTACTCGTGTCATTTTAGTGTTACTTTAAAATGAAGTTATGTTAACTCATTTCTCACAATATCTTGATATCAGTTATATAGATCTTGTTACATTATTGCCTCAATAAAAATGTTTACGGCACGTACATATTAGTTTAGTGCAGGATATCTGATCATTTAAGACATTCGGACGAACTAAAGCCGGCGTTATTGTAAATGCCATTGGAATGAAGTAGTTAAATGAATGTGTTTTTGAAAGCTGAGGAATTTGGCTCCGTGCTATTTTGTCGTTAACAGCGTGCTCGTTAATCCTAAATTGAAGGAAAAATCGATTCTAATGATCATTATTTCTGAGACGAACAAGACTTCGGTCACAATTGATATCAGATGATTATAATCAATGTTTATGCAAACACCGGACTGCCACTTGTTTCAACTAGTTCCGGGAAGCGATTATGCAAGTTTTAATGTTTCAGATAAAAACATTGCAATTGAAACTAAACACATACGAGTACATTTTGTTAACTAAGCACAAACTGCAGAAGAACCTATAGATTACACTGTAGGGATCATTTATTCCAAATTATTGTAAACAAATAAAACTTGCGAATACTGTTTACAACATTTGTAAACGCTATTTTATGCTGCCATCCCAAAATCAATCATAAATTTAAAGCATTAGTATTGTTCTAAATATTTTACTAACTTTGTCATACATTATAGACTAAGGTTCTACTACGGAGCCAGCTCTGTCTGACATCGATGTCGGTTTGTCGGTCCTGGCGAGTCATGGCACTAAATTGCAAAGCCACTATCCTAGAATGAAACGTTCTAAACTTAGCCGTTGCTTGGTCTTACTTCAACAAATAAAGGAAATCATCATTCTCCTGTCTTGATTAGGACGACTCCTAATCCACTATCACGGGACAAGACTACAAATGCTTCTATATTTACATTCGATAGTTCCGACTGTTGTATTCTTTTGGTACGATTTGTCCTGGCAACATAGATCATACTGCACTAATGTCAATATCAGCCCCGTGATTTATGTCTTTTGTTTTGTAATACATTCACACAAGCACTATAACTTCGTCATTTCATACAATTTGTTGACAACTGTAATCAACAGATTCCTAGGGACGTTAGTCGTCTAAGTGACGAATTGGCTGACGTACATAATTATGTTCAACTACAGTATTACCATCAGCCACACAAATCGCTAGCTGATTTTTCTGTTTAATGAAGGGAATTTATAATTATTTAGTATGTATTGATCTGAAAATACATTTTGTTGTGGCAATATTGAACTGACAAGCATTTTTCATTTTGTTTTTCCCGTTATTTTCCCGTAAATATTACGTAAGTTGTTTGAAAAACTAACCTGATAGGAAGGCGGAAAATACGAGGTCTAATTCTACTTGGCTTGTCCTAAAATAGTGAACGATCCTTGATTTATTCAGTCCCACATAATGGTACAGGTTTGACATTTTGCATGAGCAATTTTACAACTATCCTTCATATATTTCAGAAACTTTTTTTACATCAGCATACGTTGCATCCGATCAATGGAATAATTTGTAACCCATGGTATTAAACGGTATGCGATCCAGCAGAAAAAATTATATATCGTAGGAATAGCTTGAAATGTTTAATGGCAATAATGCTATTAGTCATATAATATATAAGCGTCATGACATGTTTTGGCTGGTTGATGTGTGAAATTTCATAGTAATGACATCGTGTACGGCGATTAATACATTATGTCGTACATGTAATACAACAGCATTGTTATGACCAGAGGACAAAACATTACGACGTCAGACGACGTTATTGAGCGACAATCGTCTTCTAAGCATTATGTTAAACCGTGAGTAGCGTAGCATAGAAAGAAAATCAATGAAGTGAAATCAACTAAACAACTAAGCAGCATAATTCGGCAGCTGTTGTAAGTGACACAGACGTTTTGTTTGACACAGAAGGACAGGAAAACGAAGTAGAACATACCGACCAAGTTGAACAAAACATTACGTCCGATAGCTTCCGACACTGTCTGCACAAATCGTCAACTGAAGTTGTCCTTTTTAAAACCTATTTAATGATTTTTTTATAAAACTTTAAGAAATAAATAATCTAATGTTTGATTATTAATTTGTGTATCTCACGAAGAGAAGTCCTTTGGAAAACTGTGACAGCATGACGTCGTACGAGAGTGTTGACGTTGATGTTCTGTGGAACGCCTGACTTTAGCTGACGTTTGTATAATACTTTTGTATAGTTTTAGATGATATGTAATGAAATTATGATACATTGTAGTACATTGAGAAAGAAATTCCCTAAGGTAAACAATATTTTAGGCATACAATTCTTGATATAACGCGAGTATTTTACGAGCGTTCATTTTGCGCTTTTCGTGTTTTGCTGTTTCTATAGAGTGGGGTTTCCCTGTCCGATTTGTTATGATCTTTCTAGTAACTTTGTGCTTTTCTAGTTGCCTTTGTGATGCACCTCTTGTCCTCTGTTATTTAAGTTGAATGTTGCTTTTTGTGCCTGGTTTAAAAACCAGTATACGGGTATGTAATAAACGTGCAGTACTTGTACATTGTGTATACTCCATGAATGATCTGTATATCGTACAAGGCAATTAGCTTATACCACAAAAAGTCTGATAAATCATTATCTAATGCAAGAAAGAACGTATGTACTGAAAAACATTTCAAAATATCGTTAAAGGATCAGTGAAATTGTAAAAGAGCGGGGGAGGTGTAAGCCTAACTTGGTTATCTTTCTTATTTACAATCCATCAGACACGATCATTAAAGTTTGCTCTTGTTTCTACAATTAAATTATTCCATGTAATTAGAATAGTATTCACCAATTAAATGTTTCTTCATAATCCAATTGTTTTGTACATGTTAGTAATATGGCACCGAGTCATACATTAAGTTGTTATGTTCTTAACGAACGACTGTAATTTACAGTATACATGTATTAACTTTTTGGTGTAAGTAGGCTTTTATAACTCGCTGATGATAATACTGACATTGCATATAGGAACAAAGAATGATGTTGTAAACACGATATAGGGGGGGGGGAGGTTTTGTTCAAGAATGGCGTGTACGTGTGTATGGTTGAAAAACATCTTTTACGAACTAAGACATAAAATGACATCGATTAAACATTTTACACCATCAATCTTGTTATCAAGGCTTGTATTACCGTCGGCTAGTATTATCGTCGATATGGCTGCACACAAACCAGGTGAGAAATAGTCTTCCAAGACTCGAACGTAGATTTCCTTATGTAGCCCAATGACCCGGGGAAGTTAACTGGTGGCTGAACGGCTGAATTGTTGAAAGTGACCCTAAAAATGTGTAACTTTTTTGTTACTCCCATATAGTTAATGTGCAAGTCAGAGGCATCATTTATCATGCAATGTGATCGAGCATTTATATACACATGTTACTACACAGGCTTTGTAATGTATCAAAGAATCTCATATATATACCGTTGTTACGCAAACTCTAGTACCCAAAGAACCTTCATGTACAGTGAATAATGTTCATGCAATTATTGAAATCTTATAAGAACCATTGACTTTTTTATATACTTAATATCAATGGTAGTTTTGATAACAATGTTCTATTCTCGTGTTCTTATATTTCACTCATGTCGTATTAGTACACTAATGAATTTATTACAGGCGTTCAAATTCAGAGAACTCACGTCTGAATCGGTGGTTAGTGCTTATCGTTTGAAATTGACTTGTTTAATAAAGTACGTAGTTTATCAATAAAAAGATCGTGTAAAATACAATCTTCACTATTCATAATATTCAGAATATATACTGCTCTTTATCATGTCTGATATTTGGATACATGTATTATTAGGGAAAAAAGACAAATTGTCTGAAATGAAACTGTATTTTATGTGTTTATGTATATATAGTCATCCCAGTGAAGCTGTTCTTACATTAACCAGACCACGAGCTCAACTTTAACAAACAATTTGGTTCCTACAAGATCACAGAAAGCACTAAATAATGACAGGAACTACATTAAGAATTAGATTGAATTGTTGAGAGAAATACTCATATGTATGAACAGCGTGCTAGACTTGTTATTTTCGATTTAACAGTAAATGCTATTCCTATTTGTTAACATCTAATATTGAACGCTTCCAATTGCTGTACTATTTTTTATTTTATCCTGCCTATCATTAAATAACCACCGCTGGAAGTTTGTGTAGGTTTGTTATTGACTCTGCTTGTCCAAATACCGTCTCTAATGACAGGAAACTGGCCGGTTTTTATTTTTCTGTTGAGTGAATTTGTTCTATAAACTGAAGTTACCTATTTATGTAAAACTAATCGCATTACATTTGCCAAACTTTGAAATGTTTAATTTATTTTAGTTCGTTTATTATTAAACGTGGAAGTATCGGTAATCATTGAGTAGTAACTATTGGTTCGGCAATAATGCAACCAACACCGACATCCAGTGTATAATCTTACAGTAATATACAGGAATAAAAAACGGAAACAGTTCCATACCAGTTCAAGTTCACAATGTTAGGTTTTTATTTGATTATGAGACAGTTGTTTTGTTACCATTATCGTGCATAAAAATTAAAAATAAAATTAAGCTGTCACTATTAACAACCCGTGGATATATAAGATGTTCGCATATCTATAACATTTTGTCTATACTCACTTTCTGTGTATATCAATACAATTTTGATATTTTCTCTGATTGATGAAATGTATATTATATACGTCATCAATTGGGGACGTCTATATACTGATGTCATTAGTATTCTTGATCACGTGATTGGTTACAATTTCACAGACGTTATCATGAATTATTTACTGATATTTGATTAACTGTATCATATATTATACACATAACGGCACTTCTAATGCTGCCTTTAATATATTTCAGTTTTCTTAAAAAATGCCGTATGGATTGTCAAGAAATTCGGCACAGTTGAACAACGATATTTGACACTAGTTCTGACAAAGGCTATTATAAGACACGTCGTTAACTGAATAAATTGAAATATTGAAAGTCACAAATTTTACCAGCGATAGCGGTCACCTGGTTGATATTATCAAGCTTTGAATCAATCATGTCTTAGATAATCATTTACACTGTACACCAACCGACGTCGTTTGTTAATGCTGCAAAATCCAGTGATATCCGTTACCACTACGAGTATGTTGAGATAATACGACTCATGTCAGTTACGAGAGTCTAACTCAACTTGAAATTGGAACTAAAGGTGACCAAAAACGATATTAAACTGGTTTAGTTCAATTCTACTGCATACTTTTACATATTAGATGTTTAGAAATGATGTGTATTTTACCTTTCAAGTACAAAAAATGAACCCTTCTATCCGGTTTAACGTTTATATTGAACGTATCGTGTTTTTATTCAGAAGAGGCGTTTATTTTGAGGCGGTCTTAGCTTACCAACTGCAACCTAATTGTAACGTAGATGACGTTCATGAATATTTTCATTGAGTACACGCGTTATATAATGTTTGACATAGTAATGAAATAAAAGATTGAAACTACTCAATTTATCCTATGTAAATACCCTGCTTAATTTTGTGACTTTTGACATTCGGGTGATTAGCGTGATTTTCAATATGCATAGAGGGGTAACATGTAAATAAGTTTGATGAGTTACGTCGAACGGTTTATGAGATATCAAGGAAAATCAAAGGGTAGCGTTAGAAGTACCGTTAACTTCTATTATCTTCCAGAAATATTGTAGAATAATCTTCGCTGACAACTACGTACTTTCGATTAAATTTATATAAGGTCTAATACCAGTATATCCACTAGCTTCTTTCGAGTTTCACCTCTTACCACTATGAAAACCATAGATTACACATTTGAGTTATGATTTTGACTTTCATTTCCGACAGATCGGTCTGTTTGAGTGTTTTAGATGGAGCTACGAGTTTTAAACAAATGTTGTATTGCTATTAAATTTGAAGACTTAGAAAGTTTCCTAACGAACGGCCTTCAGTATGGAAATCGGATATCTGCCAATCAGGATTTGAGTAAATCATTGTGATAACGTGTCGTAGATACATGGTCCAAGGGCGCAGAATTACTATGACGTGAGTTAGAAAATATAGAGTTTGATTTATTACGTGTTATTTGTTAAGGTCAACTTGATATATCTCGTAACATGTGTTATAGTATTGTATGGTGTTCTATGTAACAAATATCAGTCAACATTTACTATATCGTAAAAATGCTGCATTAGAAGTGAGTGTATAATAGTTGTTATATATACGGCACGTGGATTGACTAAAATTATGTGCACCCTTTCCAATGAACTATAGTATAGGTCGTTGTCTGCGGCGAATCAAATCGTATAAAATGACGATAAACTATAGGCTAAAATATCCGATGAAAATAAAATCCGTCAAATTCAATAACAAAATACGAACGAATTTATCTCCGAGTCATTGAATTTATCTTAATCAAGGTAGTTTTATTTATTGGCACATACATGAAACGGTCATTCTGATATAAAAAGTAAGTTGGTGATTAACAGATACTCATTTCATTCTATGGAAACCAATGGGGCTCTAATCTCATTATGCAGATTCTTAAACAATATCTTTATTACTTTTTCGAGAAAATCATTGAATTGATGGAAATACCAAAGCGTGCGTTTTACAAATTCACAAATAACGAACAGATCACAGTTTTATATATGAATCTGAAAAGAATATTTAAAGATGACTACAATAATAAGTAATTAACAACTGTACTACAAAATTGTTTTTAAAAGGCTGTGCAAATGTTGAGACTACAGTTGTGGTACTTACGGAAAGATAATGTAATTACACAGTGTACCACGTTCACAAGACAATGACTACAACACATACTGTTAGGGAACACCAGCCTAATTATAAAGATGTTAAATGTATTAACTTATAAGGATGGTCAAAAGAGATTTCTTATTAAATAAAAGTAGAAACATTGAAAGACCTTTAAAACAAGACAAAATGCTGATACAATTAATGATGAAACAGGCGCAGACGGATGGCATAGACTTTAATTTGTTTACTGTATACAGTCTAAAAGAAAGTATTTGATATCAATTTATCAAAGAAACGCAATTTCCCATTACCAAGGCCGTGGACAAGTTGGACAATTATTTGACGGTTATTTATTATCACTGTCTGCTTGTTCTGTCTCAGATATTACAATTTTCAAATATATCACAGCAATTATCCGATTAGATCAACAATACCATTCGTCTACTGAAGTGAACAGACTATGGTATCAATTCCGGCGAGTTGTACTAAAAGGCCGCGAAATAATTTTACCCATATAACCCGTATCTAGGTTAGTCCGATTCTGTCTTATATATTCGTGCTAGTAGCCTTGGAAAGAGGTTGCAATTCATAAAAAAACAATTCAGCTAAAACAAATTTCATTTGAGCAGGTCTAACTCTCATGGGAAATCACGTTGTTCACCGATATTCTAGATGCACATTGTCTCAAATAATGTGGGAAATAAAATAACTGACTTGAAGTAAATTTTAATTAAACTTTTATCTTGCTGAGTTCTTACAAATAGTACGTGTTTTTAATTTATTTGATGTAATTAAACAAATATTTGACGTACAAGCAAGTGTTAGTTGATTCAAACTGGTTGATTGTCTCAAACCTTTTCAAAACGATAATAAAAATCAGACAACAAAGGTAACATTCAGCTTAACTACGAGCATGGAAAACAACACAATTACACGACTGTTCCAGCTAAAATATTAAGATAAACAGTGAATGGATGGTAAAAAACAACTTTGAGACTTGTGTGGACGAACACCGTCCTCTGACCAAAACAAACACTCTAAGGTCATACAGAAACGAAAATATTATGTATTTCTTATTAAAAGCTTATCGTCGAGTAAAAGTTTTGCTTTATTTAGAGCGTACATCGCCGGCTTAGAATTAGAAATAGTAACGACCTAATATGACTCATGCATATTTGAAACCTGCATATCAAATCGCTTCTTATGAGCCTTTTTTCATGTAAATCGGAACTGCAGTTTAAAAAGCTTGCTTTTCCATAGGGACATAAATGCGTTTTGTTTAAGTGTTTAATTGTTTAACTTTTAGGATTTCTGACAGCTAAAACTAAGCAATATAGCAGTTTTACTGTTGGAACTGGGTCATTTAGCTAGGGCATTAAGCTTTTTGATGGCTGACACTAATTCATTCTACTTTTCGACAGCTAGTATTTGGTCGGATCTTTACTTGTTAAGTTGAGCATTGTTCCTTGTTTGTGCTTTATGTTATCTGTGCTCGGTTGGTTCAGTTGGGCATTGCGCCTTGTAGTGCCATACCCAGCCTGAGTTAATATTATCTTTTGGTTGGCAGAGCAGCATAAATTCAATACCGTATAATTTTCGCAAGTGTTTTATTAATTCGCGAAATCTAAACATGCAATTCGAATCTTTCAATACAAATCTCTGGCAAACATGCGAGCATGGAATTGTGAAATAAAGTACGATATGGTTGTCCTGTATCAGGATACTGTGACGTTCAGGTCTCTTAAACCAACGTTTTGTTAGACTGCGCACAGAAAGTGAGTAAACCGTGAAAGCAACGACTGCGACAAATATCGCGAAAGAACGGAAGATTACCCAACGCGGAAATCATATACAAAATGAAATTAAATGTACCGAAAACTCTGACTATATTCTTATATTACATATTTCAGATGATAAGCGTAAATCTTATAATCTTCTTACATCTCTTTATATATTGAAACATGCTTATATAGTGTCAATGGGATGATGTGGATACAAAAGTTGATGTTGATTTTACTGCTGGGCAACTTTGCCTGGAACTACTGACTAAGTGTGCGTAGTAATGTCTAGTAATTAACTAGAACCCAGTTTTTCTGAACTTTCTTAAAATTATGAAATGGCATTTAGCTGCTAATTATACTCAAGAAATCGAAAATACACAAACTATGTTTTACACCGGGAATTAAAACACATAGAAACAAACACTTGCTAATGGGGTATCCGTATAATGCAGCTTGTTGAGTTATGCAGATAGGCATTTGTAAATGTAATTACTTTAAAAGTACAAGAAAACACACACAAATGTTTTCTTCAAACTTCTGAACTATTCATGTCATTCCAGAACGCACCCAAACGAAATCTTACTATGAAGAGGTACACCAGTATAAATGTATTAGAGTTTAATATAAACTAACATTTTCGTAAGTGCGAGCAAACATTGAATTTATCAGTAACCTGCAGCTATTCGATTCATTAGTCTTATTCATTAGTCTTATTCAGTTACAAGCATTTCCTCACTCAATGCAACCCACATGTTGATCATCAGTGTACATATTTTGCACGTACTGTACGTCGTCATGTAAACATTTCATTTGAAAAAAAAAATGTTATTCTAACCATGCCGGAAACACTGAGGAATAAATCAAAACAATTGTTAATAAAACGCTTGTTTTTAAAAACAATTAAAAGCCGTCGAATTTTTGCCGACATGTTTTATACTGTTTGCAGTACGTACATTTTTATCTCTAATATTGTAACCTCAGTTATTAGCACATTGTTTATTGAATACCAGGCACCATGCAGGTAGACACGCGTGAACCATTAATTGACGTGCTAGGTGATCTGCCACCGACTACAACTTCCAATAAACTATTACATTGTTCTACAGCGATTGTCAAAATCTGTGAAAAAAACTTACTAAATATTTTCTGTATGAAATGTTTCAACAATAGGTTGTTTATTGTGTGTTGTGATTAAATTCATTTTTCATTATTGCAGATAGATTACCCTTTTTAACACAAGCAATGTTATAATGGGTGCACATGTTTTATCCACGCACTGTCATTTGGTATATGTTACATACTAGTTACTTTGTATTACATACAATCATGTACTATAAGAATACTTGTAAAAATACGTTATTTTGTAAATGGTCTAAACTAAATTTAGGCAACGCCCTGATCAGGTCCATAGTCGATATATGGACTTAGATGCTTCGCATAACGTGTGTTCATTTTTTTCACAAGGCATGCATATTGTTTCGGTTATTTTTTGCTATATAATGCGTTGTTCTTATGATTTGTTCTTCTCTGTTGACTCTTTATCCTGTTTTGTCTGACTAAATGAGGCGACAGGGTCGGAATATTGTGTTCTATTTTATGTCTATTATCTTTCATATTTCTTGCGCAGGTTGTAGTTGTCCTTGTGACGAGAACCTTTACTTTGTGACATCGTTTTCGTGCATCTCTTGATCTCCTGTTTCTGTTGTTGAGTGTTGCGTTCCCTGTCCGGTGTGTTGTTCAAGGTACTTACCTAACCATATTAATCTGGTAGATTGTAGCAACGGATATGTGTATTTATAATATATATATATAATTACAATGTATACATACTTGTGTTTCTGTGACTTTGGCTTCGTTCGGTTATGTAACCAGACTTTATAGTCTGCATTTCTTTCGTCTGTATTTGATCTTTACAACAAAATGATTATGTAAACATTTTTAATAGAGGATATTTGTTGATTGAGGGGTATGATCGAATTTTATTTCACCGAGTGATCACAGAAAATCAACATTTTCAGTCGTGGCGTAATAGAATTAATCTTACACCTAAAATCAACAGATTTTCTGTTTATTATATGCCTCAATATCTCTTAAAATTGTGCCGTAATTGGTTTAATTGGAAAAACCACGTCGAAATTGAACGGTCACGACGTGAGAATTATGACGTCATAATGGCGTAACGTATATTTTAAAGCCCGGTGCCGTTGACGTAACGTTTTATTCTGCATGCTACAGGAACCAGCTTCTAAAACAGTGAAAATTACAAAGTGGTAATTTTACTGTTATTTTCACTCTTATGTTTATTAAATAAATTAATCTCCATAATCCATTGAAAGCAAATAACAAGCATTGATATTGCGATCAGGAATCATTTGAACAATGTAACCTATAATGTTAAGGTGGTTAGAACATAGTAACGTATTGCGTTAAGGAGGTAAGAACATATTAACGTATTGTGTTAAGGTGATTAGTGCATTGTTAAGGAGGTAAGAACATAGTAACCTATTGCGTTGAGGTGGTAAGACGGTATTGCGTTAAGGTGGTTAGAACATTTTAACTTATTATGTTAAGGTGGGATGAACGACAGAAAAAATATACATTTACAGACAATTTATTCCAGAATCCACTTTAAGTTCAACCTGTTAATACAATAAATTACACAATACATATATTTTATATAACAGAACAAGGTATGCTGTGGTGGTTATTCACGTGGTCTTGGTCCAGTATTCTCAGAATACAGTGAGCATCCATGACAAACACTGTAGAGCGGTGCACCTAAATCACAACATGCTTCTTGTTCCGAACAAAATATAAAATTCTTACCTAATCATTCAATTAAACTGATTTGAATAATGTGTCATCGTTATTTCGATCGCACATTCTTTCTCTTTGTTTTCGGCTTACTATGATCGTCGAGGTGGTACTAGCTATTGTTTATGTCACGTTCACATATAGTCACGTTCACCTTTAGTCTAAGCTTTTCAGGAAGTCGAATAATCAATTTGTTTATTTTTTGCACTTTTTTGCTAAGATCATACATCATTTTTACATCAAAAGTTCTATAGGGTATTAATATAATTAACACTTCTACTACTTAAATTGCCCGCAATTTGTTCGCATTTGATGAAAACGAATCGAAAAACGAAGCAAATACCTCACTGATGTTTACACTGCAGTTTGTTGATGGTTGATTCTGCCATGGTAGCCAAACTCCTTACAGTATTCACTTACGCGTAAGTTTAACGTGTAATGTAACTGTTTATAAAGTATATGTGACTAATCGCAGCCCTCAGTCTTGTTTGAGGACCCATTCGGGTAACCCCGTTTATTTCTATATTTGTATACTTAAATGAAATTGTACAAATGTAATACATACAATCATAATGTGACAAAATATAAGTTGTACTTAAATATCGTTAGGTGTTGTTTTCTAGTAGTTTTATTATATGTATTATGAATAGGGTTGCCCGAAATGTGACACCTTTTGGTTGAAACTTTTTTAAATTAGATGCTTCAAAGTAAAAGTATATTAAACTGCAGCCCTCAGTCTGTTTAAAGGTAATTTCTACTAAGACATACAAGATTATGACCACACATGAAGTGTTATAATTTTGCAGTATGAATTTTATTGATTATTTTAGGCTTGTTAAAGTCCCGTTTTATGTTTATAACAAGGGAAGTACATGGACAGAGATTCTTCTTTAATTACTACTAGACATTGTATTTTAATAAAATATTTCTATGTTCGGAATTAGGAACACCAATGTTCGCAATTACAATCAATGTTCGGAATTAGGGGCAGTTGGTTGCACTTTTGTAATCACGATTACGTCCTTATGTATACACATGCAGTACGTATGTGTATGTTATACTATGTACAATAACATGTGTTCATAGAACACGGGTGCTCCTGCTGTGGACTTTATAGGACATGAAATGACATATGTGAAAAAAGTATTGCTGATGCACTCGTATCGTCGTTTTCAAAACTTATTCATACATATATTGGTCGTCTTTTGTCCTATACATATTTGTTCTGAAACTAACTGTCAACCATTACTAGCTTGTATTTCCGAAAGCAGCAGACAACTATTTCACATGTGGAGGATATGATCATAACTAACGGTATAAATAACATTACCGACTCTAGAATCGAACCCGGACGGTATGAAGAGAAACAACTTTTATATCGACAGCCAGAACGAGTGGGTTTAAATTAAGCCTTGATCACAGCCAAGACACAATATTTCAGATGGCCAAACGAACAGACAAGATGGTGAATAAAGTTATATACTAAACATGTATATGAGTATTGCACGAATGTAAATATAGGTGCCTTGGTACATTTGTATGTGGTATATCAAAGTTAAATGCATGCAATATTGGGTGTTCAAAATCATTTGGAGCGCTGCCTAACATAAGACCCGTCAAAATACACATGGAGAATTATCGCGGTGTAACTGTATTCAGTACCAACCAAACTGAAACTAGAACGATAGTCGCCAACATTTGCCGATTTTGCCTTAATAGAATTGTTTCTCGTATTATCACGTTCTTTTAGGTCGTCACGTATGTAACTTCTCTAACAAGAAAGCTGATATTGTTCTATAATAACGAAATAACGTCCACGTTTTTCTCTGGTAAAACAATGAAAACAAAATAATGAGTACTGAGCACATGTCCATAGCAGCATTGTAAAACACATATGCAAATATAAACGTCAATAAATGTACATTTTGTATCAATAAAAACAACTAACGATCATTACGAACAATCTAAATGTCAATTTACAAAGCGTAAAACATGTTTAAAATACTTAAATAATCGTTCATACGTCATTTCTTAACATTCTGGCATTACATGAAGCTATGACAAATGTTAAAACTCCTGTCATCTTAAAATTACCCCCAGCCCACAGACACCCGCCACAAACATCGACCAACCTACCCGTCCCAAACCATCGAACAACGTTACCGTTCCAAACCATCGACAGGCCTACCCGTAAAATACCATAGACCAAACAACCCGTCCCAAATCATCGACCAACGGTCCCGTCCCAAACCACCGACCAACAGTCCAATCATAAACAATCGAACACCCTGCGCGTCCCAAACCATCGACCAACCTACGCGGCCTAAACCATCGATCAACCTACACGTCCCAAATCATTGACCGACAACCCGTCCCAAACTATCGACCGACCTACACGTCCCGAACCATCGACTAACAGTCCCGTCCCAAACCATCGACCAACGTTCCCTACCCGAACCATCGACGTAGCTACCCGTTCACGTTACGACCTACCTACCAATTCCAAATATGGACATAACTACAGCTCGACTATCGACCAATCCACCGATGTCAAACGTTGTAGGTAAGGTTACCACAAGCCAAACATATGACACATTGAATACATTTTGAGACAATATGATTGGCCACCGTTCACAGTTACTTGAACCTAATGCTTTAATGGTGTATGTTCGCTCTGTACTTATTTGAAGTTATTTCACAATGTTAGGACATAAAAAATGATTTACTACATATTTTCACTACTATAAAACGATTCTAACTTGGTTGTTTCGGTACGACTCAGCTGGTTTATGCCTCTTCTCGAGGCTTGACATTTTATGACATTAATAACTTCACGTCGGAACCGTTCACCAGCTACGAGATATATGTAGAAGTTCATAAAGAAATGCAGTAGGCCAATGTTGTAAATTATAGTCCTTGCCCTGTAATATCGGAAGTGCGCCTGCCACGTGTCGTCACTTTCAATATCCGGCACGTCAGTTCCGGTTGGAAAACTGTCATAAAGTGCGTACGCAATAGACACCGGAAGTGTAGTCAAAATGAGGAACGTTGATACGGCAAGTAACATGGTAGTTGTGGCGTTAGTTTTGAAAAGTATTCGGTTTAATTTCATGGCAACTTTTCTTGATTTTCGTATTTCAAATATAACTAACAGATTCAGCGTTAGTATCATCAACGGAACACAAAGAAACATGATCATCTCCGTGCACCAAGTCCAAGATTCCCATAATGCATCGGTACCTTCCCGGCGTAAACACGCCTTGTGTTTGTCATAATATTTCCAGAAATATCCCTGTATGGCACACAGAGCGAATGCACACACTGTGATACACACACTGGTACATATAGCTCTCCGTACTGTACAGTACATACGTCGCTTCAGTGGAAACCTTATAGCAATATAACGTTCCGTGGTGAACGCTAACGTCAATAATGGCGACATGTATTGTGCGAGAAGATATAGAATGGTAAAGCCTTCACATATAACTGGAAGATTGAGAACAAACACATTCCATTCTGTTTGTAAACTGTACGGTAAGTCCAGAGATAGAAACACTAGATCTGACATTGCTAATGCTGCTAAGTAAACTCCACTACTCTGTAACATAGGTTTCCTTATCCATACAAGGAATGCTATCAGGTTACCAGGGTAACCAAACGCGTACATAATCAACCTCATGTATTTGGAGGACGAGATGATACCAGGGAGATATTTTTCGTATATTGTATTTTCGTCTAAATCAATTCCTTCTGTTGTACCATTGGTTATCAAAATGTCTGTGATAGCGTCGTAAGTATTAGTGACGTCCATCTGAAAGTATAAAAGTTCACTTGATAAATATGCATGTACATGTATATAGCAAATGATATGATAATACCCAAATAAACCTGAAAGCGAATGGTCAATAGAAAAGCTGAAAGACGTGGACACAGAATAAAGGCACGTTACAGGAAACATGGAGACAGTTGGCGTCAGCCTTATGTGTCACACGGAAGAGGAAATCTCATTTTAAACAAAAACTTTAAAAAATGATATTAAGTAAGTAATAGCAAACATCACAAAGAAAATGCTTCTTTTAAGATTATTAAATATAGTTCGGAAAATATAAATTCTTATGATAGCAAAAAAGATCAAATAACTCGCCTGGGAGCCCTTCAATCATTATTAGATATTTATTGTCTCCTTGAGGAATATCAGTAAGTAGAATATTAATATATGAAGCTGATATAGGGTAATGTACTGCAAATATAGATATTCTTATATCACACCTCAGTATAATTATGTATATAATTATTCTTATGTCTGAATAACTATTATATAGATTAAAATGTGGAAACTTGTTACGTTGACGAATACATGACACCACCATGGCACTAACACCATTCCTTGTTGGTTTGAAGCTATGTCAAAGGCATATTAGGTTTAACTAACTCGCTCCGACATGCCCCTGTTCTGATATTACAGTTTGATAAGATTAAATAAAGGTAAATATCAGAGCTGTATGAGGACAAATGTCACAGTGATCAGAGATTAGTTATGAGAGAGCTTAGAGTACTATGGTAACTGACTCAACAATATTGTCACAACATTCACGTCCTAATACGATTGTTACTGTTTTGCAATATCACAGCATACGAGTCATAGAAAACAGTGCTTAACGATTTAAGATTCAGCTTTGCTGTGATATATAGCCTTAAAGTAACAAGTAAGTGTTGAACCCCAATGAGTGTTAAGCAATGTATCACTCTGTTGTCAATCAAACGTACTTCGGTAAAACATCACCAAAGAATACTGGGTTTTCTTAGTAAACTTTTGTTTTTAATTTTTGGTCACCCTAAACTAAATACATGTATATTAACTCATTTAAGTAATAAATATCTTGTTACACTATTGCCTCTATAAATACATGCATGTTCAAATACGGTACGAAAACTATATATTAGTTTAGTGCAGAATATCTGATTATTTAAGACATTTGGACCGAACTTAAGCCAGAAGAACTGCAAATCCATTGAAATGAAGAAATCAAATGAACGTTTTTTGAAAGCTGAGAAGTTTGGCTCCGTGCTATTTTGTAGTTAACAGCGTGCTCGTTATTCCTAAATTGAAGGAATTATTGATTCGTATGTTCATTATTTCTGAGACGATCATGACATCGGTCACAATTGATTTCGGATGATTATAATCAATGTTTATGCAAACACCGGAGTGACACGTGTTTCAACTAGAGCTGGGAAGCGATTATGCAAGTTTTAATGTTTTGATTACGTTGTTATTCCATAAAACATGCACGCAAATTAAAAGTTTTGAAATTATTTTTGTTTCAGGTAAATAAAACATTTGCAATTGTTCACATACGAGTACATTTTGTTATATTAACTGAGCACAAACTGCAGAAGAACATAAAACTAAAACTGTACGGATCATTTATTCCAAATTCTTATAATCGAATAAAACTCGCGAATGCTTTTTACTAAGTATGTAAATGTGTTTTATTACAATTCCAAAATCAACCATAGCTTTAAGGCTTTAACAATTGTTCTAAAAGCATTTGTACTAAATCCGACATTCAATACATACTAAGGCTCTACATCGGAACCAGCTATGTCTGACATTGTTGTCGGTTTGTCGGAAGTGGCCAGTCATGTCACTAAATTGCAAAGTCACTATCCTAGAATGAAACGTTATAAAATTAACCGTTACTTGGCGTTACTTTAATAAATTAACGCTTGTATTTTAAGAAAATCATGGGAATTCTCCGGTCTTGATTAAAACGATTCCTACTAAAATATCGCGGGACAAGAATAGAAATGTTTCTATATTTACATTCGGTAGTTTTAACTGGTATATTCTTTTCCCGTGATCATGACAAAACGTCAAAGGTTTTCGTCTTGTTTTTGGCAACATGATTTAGATAATACTGCCCTGGTGTCAATACTAGCTCAATGATTTATGTCTTCCCCTTTCTTATACATTCACACACGCACTGTAACCACGTCCTTTCATACAACTTGTTAACAACGGTAATCAACTGATTCCTATGGACGTTAGGGAATATAGGGAATATTCCAATTCAATGTTCTACGTAAGCTCGTTTATTGCATTAAATATATGATAAACCAAGAACGTAGAAAGTACAAGAAAAGCATTTATGTAAATACCAAAGAGCGCATTTTATAAATTTACAAATGACAATCATATTACAGTTATATATAGAAATCTGAAACGTAGTTTGTAAATGATGTCAATAATAAGTAAATAACAGGTCCAAACAACTGTACTACACAATTGTTTTAAAGGGCTTTGTGAACTTTGAGATTACAGAGTTGGGTAAAGGATCTTTAAGGAAAGATAATGTTACTACTGGGTTCACCACGTACTTCAGACAATGACTACAACACATACTGTTAGGGATCACCAGCATAATTATATGAATGCAAAATGTGTTAACACTGATAAGGATGGTCAAGAGAGATATTATCTTATATGATAAAAGTAGAAACAAGGAAAGACCATTGAAACAAGACAAAGTGTTTATACGTTTATAATGAAACAGTCGCAGACGGATTGGCGTAGAATTTAATTTGTTTACTGTATACCGTCTGAAAGAAAGTTTTTTATACTCACTTATCAAAGAAACGGAATCTCCCATTACCATGCACGTGAAAGAATTGGACAATTATGTGACGGTTACTTATTATCATTGTCTCTTTGTCTGTTCTCAGAAATCCCAACTTTCAAACACAGAACTGCAATTATCTAGCTATATAAACAATAACGTTCGTCTGCAGAAGTAAACAGACTCTTAATTATGGCGATTTGTACTGAAAGGTCGTCAAATTATTGTACCCATATTACCTTTATAGTGTTACATGTAATGATCTTCATCACAGACGGGACGTGTCTGCTAAGTAATTTCAATTGTGTCTTATATATCCGTGCTAGTAGCCTTGACAAGATGTTGCAATTCATAATTTACCACATATTTCATTTGAACTCTCAAGGGACATCAAGATGCTCACGGATATTCAAGATGCACATTATCTCAATTAATGTTGAAAATAAAATAACGGACTAGAGCCCCAAAAGGTGACATCCACACTCTTCAAGAGAAGGAGAAAATGAACGTAACTGCTGAAAATCCAAGTCCAAGCTGCCCCAGCTAAACATTTTACAATAAACACTAAATGGTAATTCCAACATTTTAAAGACAACAATGGTGAACTAACGCTAAATGTTTTTGCTTGAAACCTTCGATTTTGAGACTTTTGTAGACGAACACCTTCCTCTCACAAAAACAAAACTCGAAGGTCATACATAGACGAAAATATTATGTTTTTCTTATTTAAAGCGCAACATCGCGTAAATGTTATGCTTTATTTAAGAACATACATGTTGAGAATACAAACATTGGAAGGTATCCATCTGACAGATGTAAGCAGAGCTGCCTAAATTTAATACCGTATCATTCTCGTAAGTGTTTTATTAATTCGCGAATTGGAACATATGCAAATCTAATCTTTCAATAAAAATAACTGGCATTCCTGCGAACATTGCATTGTGAAAATTTATAATACAAAATACATGCGGCATGTTTTGAATAGTTTATAAGTTTGCACCATGTCCGTAATGCAATTACCTAGTTTAAGTATATTGACACGAGGCCGTATCGGAGAAGCGTTCTAAGACATTTTGTGACCTGAACCTTGCTGCAGATTTCATTTTTACCACAAACAGGTGATGATGGGTGGGGGATTACGTTAATTAGGCCATTATGTATAGTATGAGAGAATTCAATGTTAATCCAACAGATAGAAGACATTGCGGTGGTGTTCTGTTAAACATCATTAGTAAGTTTACCAAAAATTTGAACCCACATCGTATAAAGGTTAAGTGTACCATGGTTCTCGTAGACGGAATGTGTGATCAGTTTGGTTTTTTATGGTAACAGCCTCCGTCCCAGGAACTGGGTGGTGAGGCTTCAATCTCAGACCACGATACAGATGTATACTATAGTCATTGAAATAGAAATGAGTTGCAACCTTTTCACAGAAAAATATAAGAATAAATTTCACAGGCCTTCATCATATATATGTATGTAAGATTCGTTCCACTTTTGGTTGTCCCTGTATAAGGATAACGTGAATAGTCTGACCCTTCAGGGCTTATACAAAAGTTTGTTGGTTGCCGCACGTATGATGAGTAAAACGCGGAGGAAATGACTGTACATAGCCAATGTCTCGAAAGAACGGAATATTTTACGTTACCAGGGAAATGACATAATTAAACGTACCGAAAACTCTGACTGAGTTCTTATTTGACATGATTCGGAAGGTTAGCGTTAATATTATAATCTGCTGATATATTGTTATTCATTGAAACATGCTTATAGTGTCAGTGGGCTTATGTGGATAAAATAGTTTATGTTGGTTTTACTGCTGAGAAACGTATACAAAGTTAATTAACTCTTGAAAAATATTTGAGCTCTTGTTTTCATCAGATTGACCATGCCGGGAATTACTCACTACGTGCGCGTTATAATTCCGAGTAAATAACTAGATGTCAGTTTTTACTGAAATTTCATAAAATTATGAAATAGCATTTAGCTGCTAGTACTAAAGATGGCGAAAATACGCATACTTTGTATTACATCGAGAATTATAACAAACAAAAAAAACACTTGCTAATGGAACATTCGTATGATGAAGGTTGTCTGCGGATAGGCATTTGTTCGGCTTTAATTAAATATGATTGCTTCAAAAGTACAAGAAAACACCAATAATGTTTTCTAAAATATCCCATTGAATTTCATACTGAACTGTGTGTGTAATTTCAAAACTCATTCAAAGAAATCTTACAATGATGAGTTACACCAGTACTAATGTATCAAAGTTTATCATTTACGCTGTTTAGACGAGTAATACATGTTAACAAAAAGCATTCAATATAAAAATTACAATTTATGTAGTCCGTGTGATAAGCACGAGGAAATATTGTGCTGTAATATAGTACATATTTTCGTAGGTATTAAATTGCGTGGATTTAGATAAAAATGCATTTTGGTGTTGTCGTAAATTCGTGGATTACACAACATGAAATGATAATCCTATGTTCCCTATTCGGAAGGTGGAGTAACAATGGGAACTATAGTTCGTGGTAGAGTTCAACAAAGTAATCAACGAACATTTAACTCCATTGAAAAATAAAGATTTTACAGTATTTATCTGATTCTGCACCTATTCGGTACATTGCTCTTATTCAGTTTCTAGTATAAGCATGTCCTCACTCAATGCAAACCCACCTACCAACCTATCAACCTTCCCAAAATGTTTGATCAGTATAAATGTTTTGCGCCTCGAGCGGGACCGAACCCATACTGTACGTTGCCATTGCCAAACGTCAGGTAAAGATTTGAATTGAAAAAAAGATATTATAACCATGCCGGAAACACTGACGAATTGTGTCTATCGTATATAAATGAAACAACCAAAATTGTCTTAAACCGGTTGGTTTTTTAAACAGTTAAATGACGTCCATCTTCAAGTTTAGCCTTAATGTTTTTACTGATTAGAGTATGTTCATTTTTATCTTTTATATTGTAACCTCTGTTTAAGACGCTAGGATTTTCTGAGTTATTAGCACTTTGTAATTGGCGCATTGCAGGTAGATACGCGTGAACCATTAATTGACTTGCTGGGTGATCAGCAACCGAATTCAACTTCTAATAAACCATTACATTGTTCGACAACGACTGTCAAATATCTGTGAAAAGTTCTTACTAAATAACTTCAGTGTAAATTGTTTTAACGTTTGGTTGTTCATTGTACAATACGGCACAATGTTAAATCTTCCACATAAGTAGTCACTAGGGATGTAATGGAATAGAAACAAGTCAAATTTGTACCGGATTCAACTGAATAAATATTCTCTTTGTACAGAATGAGTAACTGACGTAGAACCTTACGTATATTATTGCCGAGACATTGGAGATCATTGGAAAATTTAAACAACACGAAACAATAAATCTATCATCAAACCACATCGCATCTCACACATTTTGTCATCAAGATACTGACGTAGGTGCTATTCAAAATAACACCCAATTGGTCGATCAAATGGATGCAGTGTTTAATTTCAGATGTATTGTCTGGACAATCGTGTGGTATTAGGGGACGTAATGCATACCAAACATTGTTACTTTCTTCACGAGTATTTTATAAATAAATTACAGAAAACATTTAATTCCTAAATCAAGTTGATGTCCCAGGATGTATATATATACTACAGGAACAGATTATAAAGGTGATTGTAATGTTTCTAATGCGGCTTGAAATGGCGGAGACGAAGGCGAGAATCATGCTGCTTATGACGACGATGGTGATGCCCTTTATGACGTCGATTGTAATGCTTTTGTTGACGACGGTACTTGTAATGTATGTATTCAAAAGAGATAAGATACACCCACCAAACAGAAATACATTTACGATTCAAATTTCCAGAAGGTAATATACCAATATAGCCGACAGTACAATTAAATATATCATAATTCAAACATGGACAGCTTGCTTGTTTCACCACCAACATAACTCCGTGGACTGTTGTATGCTGAGGTGTGCATAAATCTGCATGTTTCAGTACCTTCATGGATCCAAAGATATGTAATAGAATATTTGCAGAAGTTATCATTAATTCAATCAAGTGAACTATTTCGTTTTTAGTTCTAAACTTTCTGTCTACAAGAGTCGTTAATTCGTCATTCTCAATTTCACGTTAGAATAATTTCACAATTCAAGAAAGTGTACGTTTTAGTACATTTCACGTTACATTACTCTCCCATTAAGTAAATTCAATATTGAAGAAACTGGTTGCAAGACGGAATGCGCTACCAATCTCTCAATGTGACATGTGATGCTTCCGATTTTGTTATTTCATTTTCTAAGGTCTTAAATCACAAAATAAACAGTATCCAGTTTTTCTCTCCACACATATCTGTAGTGACAAATCAAATGATCAAGGTTGAAACTACGATATAATCAAATTATGATACGTTCTTTAATTAATGAACTCTTAACACTGGAAAATGTAATATTATTTTCTTAGTGTTTTACAAACAGAATAAGACAGATTTCATTTATACAACTTGTTTTTAACTTTTAATGCAGTTATCTCTTACATGTCTATCATTGGTTCTGCTTCTGCTAAATTAAATATGGATGAACTGATTAAAGGTAATCGTAAATGCATTACAACACATTTGTGTTTAATTTCTTGTTTTAGCTCTTTTTCATTTTCGGCAGTAAGACTTATGCTTGTAGTCTGTACTAAATATGTGTCGTGTGTTCCTTAATGTGCCTTTCGTGTTCGGCCGTTTCGATTGAGTGCTGCCTTCCATGTCCGAGTCGTCATTATCTTTCTTTTTCAAGAAATACCTTTAGCTTCCAACCAAAACCGAAGTCTTTCAAAATTTTGTTTTGAATATGCCATGACCGCTTGTTTCATTAATATTACATAGGCGTCTTCCCCTTTATCATTTTTCCTAATAGGACAGCAGGTAATATGTCGTAAAAAGACAAGAGTGACTTTTACGGGCATGCGTCAACTGTAATATTGTCAATTCCGCTGACCTCCAAGCGTTAGGTGGGCTTATTATTGATTGTCGTATTTGGTTTTAATATTACAAAATTGTACATTTATAAATTAAAATATAATAGTTCTAATATAGTATATAAGTGGCAAATCGAAATTGAACCACTATCGGAAATGAATTGTGTGAAACACACGAAAGGATTTTTAAGCGAAAACGGTATATGCTCACAATTTCCTTCCTACAAAATAGGGCGAATTATTTCAAATTATCCATAGGCTATGTTCTCATCCAATCTGGATTCGTCAGTCCTCAGTAAACTAACATGTATAAATAGAACATTGCTTGTTTTGATCTAAGCATTCAGAATGTACCTTACAGATAAAATAGGGAGATTGATCTACTTTCATCACGTCTTTAATGAGGTATATTTCACGCTGTCCAGACATTGTTAAGTGTACCGGTTGTGCTGTCATCAATGATAATCACTTTTATGAAGCCTTACTTATATTGGAATAATCTGGCGACGTGAGTGTATTCTTTAAAGTACATTAGAAGACATTTGATGAATTCACGAAAAGTACAATCATGTGAACACATAGGATTAGACTAAGTATCAGAGAATTATGTTTTTTGTAATACTAAACTTTAAGACAGCTACCAGTTTAATGCGTTTCTTAATATGGAGCAATATACAACAGTTGGTTACGAGGAGTACACACAATATTAAAACAGTCACATTGTCGGTTCTATCTGTATGTTGTGACATTTTACCCTGTTACTATGCATTATCTGTGACAGATGTACCACGTGTTTATACTGGACAGTGTGTATCATACACTTGTGATTCTGTTCTCTGTGAGAGACTATAGATGACCACGTGATGTGTCTTATCAACAATAAGCACTATATACTGTTCTATAGTTCAGTATTAAAGAGGCTGGAGCTACCAATTACGCATGTGCGAATTTTCAAGAGTCGTGTTTACAATATAAATTTATATCGTTCTTCCTGTATGGTTAATCTTATAAAATCTACTTTGGTCAATTCAGTCTCAAAAGAAAGTATACATTGTACATAAATGAAATTATATCGCCGGGGGTTTACAGAAACAAACATAATTTTAACATTTACTAAACAGTATGTTTATCTGACATTTTAAGATCAAACGACAACATGTCAATAAAAACAATACAGCACAAACGGAGTCAAAGCTTTGAGACTTGAAAAATAAAGTTAACACAAATGTTCATACACTTAACAAGTATGTGTATACATAAATACATTTACCCATATCTCGGTCAATAGGTACTTGATCTAGCTAAAACTTTCAACATTATGTAGCTTGGGTATGGGTCATAACAATTCAATCGAATTTGTTACATCTGATTGCAATTGTCACAAACAGATTAAAAAGGATGACATGAACTTAAGCTAATGCCACACATTTGTCGCGGTGTGTTAATCGGGCGTTTGTCAAGTTGTAAACCTAGCAAAATGACTATTTGTTTTTAAAAATTCACAACCAGCATGTTGTTAAGTCAATAATCGCATTATTTTATGTGTTTGTTTTTTAATTTGACGATATACATGTACCTAGTCAAATTTACAATGCATAAACATAATTTGCACCACTGCGTAAATGTCTCGTACATTTTACGTTGGAGGTTGACATATAAAATATTCAACATTTGTATAAATTTGATTCTTCAGGTACCGACGTTGTTGACTTCATTTGTGGGGTATTTCGTTTATTGACGTGTTTTTGTTTGATCTTAAAATGTCAGATAAACATACAGATATGTTAATATAAAATTTCGTTTAGTTCTCTCCACCCCAGATGATACAATTTAAAAGTATGTACAATGTATACTTTCTTTTGCGACTAAGTGTATGTCTGTCACCTACAACAGTTTTTGAGAATGTGCACGTCATTCTGGTACACTGATACACAGACTAAACCAGTTTAGGTTGCCATTTATCAAACGTTATCAGACATAGTTGAATCCGCTAATAGGATTTCTTGTGACATGTTTCTGACTCTATCCTGATCTCAGAGCTTACAAATGGCTAAATACAAAAACAAGTTAGAACGACAGAGGTGGCTTGTATTTTACAATATGTCAATGTCTATTTCTATAACACGGCGACTATGTTTTATGCATTACAAACATAGAAAGTTACTGTATCGCATTTCGATTTTAGGTGCAATTCGTGATCTAATGTGTCTATCAATTAATAGTGTCGCTTCTTGATTGGCCTTTTGCGGAAGAATTGCTTCATTTGATATTTCGATGAATATTGAATATATGCTATATAATATTATCAAATCACTGAGAGTGCTGTTGGGAGGCGACCTGGTTGCTTCTACTAAAGCTTAAACCGTTTTTACACATTTAATGTTCGTTTTCTTACTGTCGATCTTGTCTTGAATGTCACAATAGGGATATGTGATTATAAAGGCATGTTGGGTATCTAAATAATTGTACAAAGGGGCATATTAATTTATATGTAATACGTGTATTGAATGCGTATATCAAAAGTGGCTTTAAAGTAATACTTCGCGCCTATTTATCAGATTCTACAGTACCGTCTTGTAATCACTTTCCTCAAAGCGTGAGACATCTAAAGAAAGCGGCTAGTATAGCCACACCATATTATTGCATAACAGGAATTTGCAGACGAGATACGATTAATTGACAAACCATCACGTGACCATGGTCTGAAGTTTCTAAAAATAGCTATACAGCCGGAACATTTGATGAACATGTCATTTTCATATTGCGAAACAAGTTCGATATCGGCCCGGCGGAGTGATTACCTGCAAAAATATTGATTTAACGAACAGATTTACAATAATGGTTGATCTTAGAATCGTTAACAAATGTTGCTGATTGAATTAAATCAGTTTAAAAATTTGGAGAAACTTATGTAACAGTATTGGGAATGTTGACAGTTTCTGAAACTACTTGAATGCGGATTCACATAGCAGCCTAAAGGCGGTTCAGGTTGCATTAAGAAATGGGCAATGGTAGTATTGAGAGGCTTAACGCCTCCCAAAAAATGAGTTATTACTGGATTTTTAAGTCACTGTTACCACAGTACAGTCACGTCAGATTAAAATCCTGTATTAGATGAGGCTGATTTATTTAATCAAGTTTAATCTAATTGCAGATGCGAAATAATATAGTTCTTCAGACGTATGCATCTTTCGATGTTGGCAAGACATTTTACGCAGAATTGAATTAACTTATACTTTTCAGTATTTAATTTTCTGTGTGTTTTATTGTGGACAAACTACGATATTCTATAGAACCCATCAAACAAGACGCGTTTGCCTAGCCCATACAGTTTTATGATAGAATAAATATTGATTTCTCATAACTTATAATTTATTTTGGTTGCTACTGTTTGTACACACGGAGTCCATAGTAGATGTGCATATTTCAGCTTTCAAGTTGTTTGGTTGATTTGAAGTTTGTTTTAGTATTTCTTTTGGGAAATACCTAATACCTCGACAGAAGTGTTCAGTAATGCAAAATACGATTTTGTATTTCAAACATCATTAAAAATATACATTAGCTTCAAATAAAGGTTGTAACAAACATATATGTAAACTTATAAAATGATAAAATAAATAAAATAATTCTAAATCACCCATCACACACGTTATTTTTGGAACATTCCTACTGCACGTTATTTCCTTCGTGCAGAATCAAGCGGACATTAATAACCAAACAAATTTCGATATTAAAACAGCGGAAACAATTCCCGACAGGTTAGATAGGTTAATGACATCTCGACATAACGATACATCAGAGAATTATTCCTGCTTGTAGTCTCTACAAGTGATGCCTCTAAAATTATTGGGGATTAGAGTTAAACTCCAAATTGATTAGCTTGATTAGACCCCGTGGTGAGATTATATCAGATCCACAAATTGTTAGTTAATCGAATGCAATAAATACACACGACATCTCGTGAAGTGTGGTTGTACCAGCAGCGTAATGTCTGGAATATTCATTTTATTTTCTGTAAGACGTCCCCAAATTGTGTTTTCTTTCTTTCCTTCATAATGAAACTACTGTTATTTTTACGACGATAATGAGCAATGAGGTAAGGCATGATGCTGTCATTGTTTGTAGAACACATTACTACTGATTAAATATTGCGCTTAATACTGTTATTAATAGCAGAAATGTTAGTTATATCGCAGCACCCTCTAGAGGTAATGGGGTGATATGGCGGTCCGAAAAGACACTCCATATGTATGGAAGCACGATGTATCATCCTTGTTTCACCATAGTGCCATTGTATCATCGTTATTTCACCGTCCTACAATTGTTGCTTAATCCCAAGGAAGCAACGATAGCACGATAGTGAGACTACAAATGTACGATGTTGAAACCATCATGACAACGTAGTTTCATCATTGTGCCATCGTACCATCGCGTTTTAACCGTCGTACCATCGTGCAACGCGGTAAAGGGAGAGAAAACAGTTTGTCCAAACGGAACACCGTAGTGATGAGTTCTGAATGATTACATCCTCAAGCTCGGGATCTGTGTGTTGTGGGTTCATTCTCCTGTCACATTATACTATATACTGTACATGTACAGGCAACTTGATGTCATACAGAAACTGCGGCAGCGCATTGTCACCAACACAAGAGACAAACACAGAACGTACTGTGCGTTTCCCACCAAATGGATTTCAAATAAACCTATATACTGCCTCTCACGATCAATGACACACTGCTTGGTTTCTTAAATAAGCATATCATGTATTTGAAATTACCTTACCCGGAAATGATCTAATTAAATGTACCGACATTTCTGACAGAATTCTTATATTACATACTTTTTATGATAAGCGTAAATCTTATGATTTGCTGATATCTTGTTATGTATTGAAACCTGCTTAGAGTATCGAAGTGTTGATGTGGATATAATAAATGTTGGTTTTACAGTACATTTGAAGACTTATGATGATTAAGTAAAAAGTACTGTCATGTGAACACATATGATAAAATTAAGAATCAGAGAGTAATGTTTTTTGTTATACTGAAATTGAAGACAGCTACCAGTTTAACACGTTTTTTCAATATGGAGCGTTAAACGCCTGTGGACTTATTTTAGTTGCAGATAATGGTGTAAAATGACTCCGCATATCCAATTTTGAAAGACGATGCATATCCGGTGTGGAAGGATGAGGCATTTCTTCTTTCAGTTCAATAAATGTGGTATCAAACAACACAAATAAAATTTTAGTTTCAGATTCACTCAGAACAACTTAACAATACAATCAATCAGACCACAAGTGTTGAAATCAACGAAGAATGACAAAGTTGTTTTCATGACGGATTCTAAATATCTACATCAATAGTTGGGCGATGTTTTACGATTGGCTTGTAAATGTTAATGCAAATGTTTTTGATATATTTGACAATGTACATGGGAATCACTATAGAACAATGCTGTGATTCCTCACCGCTCCAGCATCCTTTATCAAAATCATTCTAATTTGCATTGCAAATTACCTTGGGAACGTCAAAGAGATAACAGTGGGGGAAATTTATACAATATCTTCGAGAAGATGCTTATAATTACAGCAAAATAAATGGCAACCAAACTGTTATTAAAAATTGGATATTTAATTCAAGGACTTGATACCAGAATACATTTGGAAAATATTGATAACAAAAATCTTGGATTTGCTGGCATTTGTTATCAACTGATTGTTTGTTCTATTATATGTAATGTTTAAATTGGCGGGTGTGCAATTATACAGAACACATATTGTACAAAGGGTTAGCAAGTTGCACGTGTGATACAGGGGTATTTGAGGTCAAAATATAACATTCGATTCAACATAATTATGGGCAAAGACCATTTCACAAATGACATTACACATCATCTTGGGAATAAAACAACACAGGAAACTAGAAAATATGTAACAATCACGCTAACAAGTCTAATTTACAAAGGGTATTTCAATATGAGCGATTTAATTTTTTAACTAAACATTGCAACAATAAAAATGGTCATTTTAAAGTCTGATATATTTATTACTGTTTTTTGATCATTACTCCCGCTCACTGTAACGTACAGTACTTGATTGGAGCATTACAATATATACATCAGTTGATAACGAGAAGCACACACATGTTACATATTAATACAGTCACATTGACTGTTCTATCTGTATAGAGTGACATTCTGTCATGTTACCATGTATTATCTGTGATAGATATACCACGTGTTCATACTGGGCAGTGTGTATAATATACTTGTGATGCTGTTCTCTATGAGAGATGATAGATGACCACGTGATGTATCTTATCAACAATCCGGACTATATAATGATATATATTTTCAGTATTAAAGAGGTTTGAGCTACCAAGTAAGCATGCGCGAAATTTTAAGATCCGTGTATACAATATATTCTTTCTATTTAAGTAATCTTAAAACATCGTCTTTGGTCGTTTCCGTTTTGAAAACAAAATGTTCGTGTCAGAGCATGTCTGTCACACACATCAGATTCTGAGAATATGCACGTCACTCTGGTACACTGATACAAAAACTAAACCAGTATAGGTTGTCATTTATCAAACGTTATTAGAAAAAATTGGACCCGCTTTTAGGATTTCTTGGTGACGTGTTCTTGACAGTATGTTAATCTCAGGGCTTAGACATTTCTAAATTCAATCACACAATTGGAAAACTCTAGTTACGACAGTTTCTTAAAAGTTATTTTAACAGAACGCTAGCAGAACGTACTTCCGGTGTACAGCTAATTATCGGAAGTAAACACAAATGTGAGAACGAAAGAAGTAACTTGCATTTTATTATGTGCCAAGGTCTCATTTTTTAAAACGGCGTGGATGTTTCAATCCTTGTACAAACACAAAATACATCGTACAAAATAAGTCATAGTCAGATGTCCGATGCGATTTGAGGTCGTTGGTTCCATCCCTGATTTTTATATTAAATAATATTCTAGTTTATGCGACAGCAACACTTTATGTGGACACTCGATATATAATATTTTAAATAGTTCTTGCTTGGTGTTTAAGTCAATGTCATCACAGTCCTGGGTGACGTCACATCAACATCATCTCTAAAACTGCCTGAGTCTGATTAACATCTCGTATAGATGAGACGGATTTATCTGTAATTCATTTAAGCAAGTTTAATTTAATTGCAGATGCATAACATAATATAGTTCTACAGACGTTTTCTTCATTTGTTGTTGGCAAGACATTTTACGCACAATGAAATTAATGAATTAATGAAATAACTCGATTGTGACTAGAATAATTGACTGGATGTCGTCTACAAGAAGATATAGTGAGAAAATGTTCGACCTATTTTAACTAGAGTGTTTTATTCTTTTCCAGTATTTTATTTTCTGTGTTTTGTTCTAAAATAAGAATTTGTTTGCGAAGTTCATACAGCCGTATGTTGTTTTATTGTTTTCCAGTACTTTGTTTCCTGTGTTTTGTTCTAAAGTAAGCATGTGTTTGTCAAGTTCATACAGTCATGTGATAGAATACTGATTTTCTCATAACTTTTAATATATTTTGGTTGCTTCTGTGACTTAAATAAAATCAAACGTTCGAACTATTCTACCTAGACTGTTTTATTGTTTTCCAGTACATTGTTTTCTGTGTTTTGTTCTAAAGTAAGCATGTGTTTGTCAAATGCATACAGTCGTGTGATAGAATACTGATTTTCTCATAACTTTTAAGATATTTTGGTTGCTTCTGTGACTAAAAACAGAATTAAATAAAATCAAACGTTTGAACTATTCTACCTAGACTGTTTTATTGTTTTCCAGTACTTTGTGTTCTGCGTTTTGTTCTGAAATAAACATGTGTTTGTCAATTTCATACAGTCATGTGATAGAAAAAATATTGATTTTCTCTTTTCTTTTAATTCATTTTGGTTGCTTCTGTTACGACATACGGGATGTTATAAAATCAAAAGCAATATACAGTACATTAACATGTATATATTTCAGCTTTGAAGTTCTTTGGTTCATTTATTTCAGTTATTTATAAAGATTTGGTTTTCATCGCGTAACGTTTGTTTACCAAGTAAAGGGTTATTGTGGACAGCTATATTTTTATGTTAATTTTCAAGAAGTTAAATTATAAATACCACTTAAATCGGTGTAAAATTGAAAAATAATTTCAGTAAGGTTTATTTACAACGTTTTGACTATACATATACTAGAAATGACTCCATATATCACGAAATTCGAATGTAGTTGAACGAAAAAGTCAAACATGGCTATTCGGCGGTGTAAAATATTTGCATTCATTAAAAATTCTTAATTTTTTAACATCTCTTATACTTAGATTGAAGTGTTCGGTAATGCCAATAACGATTTAGTAATTCAAACATCATTAAAAAAGATGGGCTTAAACGGAAAGTAGAAACAGCAAATAAAGAAACAAAATGAGATAATTATGTTCAAATTATCCATCAGACACGTTATGTATGGATCACCCCTCCTTGCACGTTGTTTCATCCATGCAGAATCTAGCGAACATTAACTACCAACTATTTTCGACATTAAAACAGCGGAAACAATTCCCGTGTGGTTTGATAGTTTAATGACAACTCGACAAAATGATACCACAGGGAATGATTCCTGCTTGTAGTCTCTATAAGTGATGTCTCTACAACTATGCAGGATTAAATAAAACTCCAAATTTATTAGATTGATAAGACCCCGGTTGTGATTATATCTGACACACTAATTGTTAGTTAATCGAATACAATAAATACACACGACGTCTCGTGAAGTGTCGTGTACCAGCAGCGTAATGTCTGAAATATTCATTTCATTTTCTGTACGACGTCAACAAATCGTATTTTCTTGTCTATTTTGCAACATGAAAGTGCCGCGATTGTTATGACGTTAGGTTCTAGCAAAGAGGTTAGCCATGAAGCTGTCATTGTTTGTAAAACACAATACTGATAAAATATTGCGCTTAATACTGTTATTGTCATAACAAAACAATAGCAGAAAGGTCATTAACATCGCAGCACCCTATAGAGGTTAAGGGGTGATATGGCGGTCTGAAAAGACACTCCATATGCACGGAAGCACGATATACCATCGTTATTACACCAAAGTGCCATGGTACCATCGTTGTTTCACCAAAGTGCCATGTTACCATCGTTGTTTCACCAAAGTGCCATGTTACCATCGTTGTTTTACCAAAGTACCATGGTACCATCGTTGTTACACCAAAGTGCCATGTTACCATCGTTGTTTCACCAAAGTGCCATGTTAACATCGTTGTTTTACCATCCTACCATTGTTGCTTCATCCCACGGAACCAACGATGGCACGGTAGTGAGACAACACATGTACGAGGTTAAAACCATCGTGACAATGGGTTCTCATTATTGTGCCATCGTGACATCGTGATGTGGATATAAAAAAGTAGTTCCAGTTGGTTTTACAGCTGGGCAACTATGCCCAGAATTACTGACTATGTGCGGGTAGTAATCTTTAGTAATTAACTAGACGCCAGTGTTTACTGAAATTTTGAAGCATTTAGCTGCCAATACCTTACTATTCCAAAGTACACAATCTATGTTTTATGCCGGGAATTATAACGGACAAAAACAAAGACATGCTTATGGAACATTCGTCTAATGAAGGTTGTTTTAAAAGTTCTTAGGACAGGCATTTGATCGGTTTTAATTACTTCAAAGTACAAAAAAACACCAATAATGTATTCTTCAAACTTCCACAAAGAATCAGAGAATTACGTTTTTTTGTAATACCGAAAATTAAGACAGTATAACACGTTTCTTAATAAGGAGAGATAACCTCAGTGGACTTATTATATTAGCAGATAATGGTGTGAAATGACTCAGCATATCCGATTTTGAAAAACGAAGCATATCCGGTTTAGAAGGACGAAGCATATCCGGTGTGGAAGGACGAAGCATATCCGGTGTGGAGGGACGAAAGATATCCGGTGTGAAAGGATTAGGCATATCCGATGTACTTTCATTCTTCATTCAATTCAATATAGTTGGTATCAAACAAAACATTTATGTTTCAGATTCACTCAGAATAACTTAACAATGCAATCACAGAGACGACAAGTGAGGAAATAAACAAAGGATTGAACTGTATCCAACATTCATTTCATGAAGGATTCTAAATATCTACACCATAAGTTTTATGATTGGCTTGTAAATGTTGAAGTAAATGTTATCGATATATTTGACAATGTTCATGAGAATCAACATATAAAAATGTTGCGAATTCACCTTTTATCAAAATCAATCTAATTTGCATTGCAAATCACCTTGGAGACGTCAAAGAGATAACAGTGGGGAAAAATTTATTAATTTCATTAACAGTATCTTCTAGATTAATTACAGCAAAATGAATGGCAACCAAAATCGTATTAAAGGTGGATGTTTTTATGCAGATTAATTCGGGAAGTTCATACCGGAAAACAATTGGAAAATATAAAAAATATCTTAAATTCTAGGATTCGCTGGCATTTGAGATAAACTGGTTGTATGTTTTATTATATGTAATGTTTACATTTGCGGGTATGTAATTACACAGAACATATTTTGTACAAAGGATGAGAAAGGTGCACGTGTTCGGCTAGGGTATTTGAGGTCAAACTATAACATTTTATTCCACATAATTATGGACAAAGACAATTCACAAACACTATGTGACCACATATTTGAAATAAAACATTAGTTAACCTGCTGGCTAATTATCTTATGCACACAACTTCAAATAAACTTTAACATTGTTCGACAGCATTTGTCAGATATCTGTGAAAACTTCTTACTAAATAGTATATGTAAGAATTGTTCCAATATTTGGTTAAGTATTGTCATACATTACGAATTAATATTAAATTCTTAACATTAGTGGATAATAGAATACAAAACAAGTCATATTTATAACATAAAATCAGTACAATCTCTTTGAGAAGAATGAGTTAAGGACGTATAGTATGTAATCTGTACTATGTGGATCATCGGATAATATAAACAAGTCGAAGCAATAAATATATCATCAAGACACATCACAGTGAGATGACATCAAAGTAATGACGTAGGTTATATTCAAAATAGCACACACTTGGTATGTAGGATTTATCCCGAATGGACACAACGCGTAAGAAGCATGGTTTAATTTCAGACAACTAATCTAGGATTCGATGGCATTTGTAATCAACTAATTTATTATAAGAAATGTTTGCATCTATGTAATTATACAAAACACATTGTACAAAGGGAGAGACAGTTGTACGTTTCAGCTTGGGTATATGGTGTCAAAATAGAAAGTACAATTCCACATAATTATGGACAAAAACAATTCACAAACGCCATTAATATGTTCTTCATTTAAACAGCGGAAAACAATAACCGAGTGATTTTATAGTTTATTCAAACACGATCTGCGGATTAATCCATATAAACATAGGGCATACCACGCCATGTATTATTACCGCAATAAAACATGGTATCAAATTTGCTGTTACTATTTACGCCCCGTATCACGTGACATATTTATGTATGAATGAACGTAAACTTTATAGTAAAACTTAAACGGACCACAACTTGCACGAATATCCAGTGTTACAGCTATGACGCATCTATTTTTAGAAACTATACTCTAGAATTAAGATTCATAAAACCTTCTGATAATCAATTCAATTATATTTTTCATTTCATGAAATAGATACACTATACTCGTGTTATTAAAGTTGTTTCGATGTTTAAAATGTGTTATTTCCTTCAGAACACTACGAAGGTCGTTTTCATTAACGAGGGGGGTAATTGTACCAGCTAATAAGCCACATAATATCAGCGTGGAATTATGTTAAAGGTCAAATGGGTGAAAATGGAATGCGCTGTTAAATAGTACGGGATATTATCGTATTTAGAATCGAAATAAAAACTCTGTTCTTGTATTTTGTCGGTGAATAAAACACGGGCACTCGTGATTTAATTTTTCCGCATCCGAACTCCTGCCCATGTTTTATTCACCGACAAAATACGCGAACAGATTTTTATTTCTTAAATGGCATCTCGACATCTTATTTTATATTGAAACATGCTTAGAGTGTCAAAAGGATAATGTGGATATAATAGTTTCGGTTGGGTTTACTGCAACTATGCCTGGAATTATTAACTAGGTGCGCGTAGTAAGCTCTAGTAATTAACTAGATTCTCGGTTTTAATGAAATTTCGAAATATCATGAAATGGCAATACATGTACTAAAGAAGTTCAAAGTACGCAAACTATGTTTTATGCCAGAAATTATAACCGACAAAAACATACTAATGCTATTGGAACATTAATATAGTGAAAGTTGTTTCGGGAATTATAACAGACAAAAACATACACATGCTAATGGAACATTCGTATAATGAAGGTTGTTAGGTTCTGAGAACAGGCATTTGACCGGCTTTAATTAATTCAAAATACAAAAAACACTAGTAATGTATTCTTCAAACTTTCATTCAATTAAATACTACAATGTGTCTGTAATTTTAGAACTCGCTCAACCCAAATCTTACAATGAATGGGTACATCCGTTTCAATGTACATATTCGGACAGTTCATACTGCATGCTGTTCCGCACATCGTACATGAAAAAAACCCCAATACATTCATAAAACGGTTGTATATGAAAATAATACTATGACGGAAACCAGTCTAAATGTTTTTTCCTGTCAGTCTACGAATTAATATTTATCTCCTTCAATTGTAACCCCTGTTTAAGGGGCCAGTAATTCCTGAGTTATTAGCACGTTTATTCTTTGGCGCATTTAATACCAGGCGCCTTGCAGGTAGACACACGTGTACCATTAGTTACTAATTGGCTGATCATCTAATGAACTCAACTTCAAATTAACTGTTACATTGTTTGACAGTGATTGTCAGATATCTGGAAGTATTTTTTACTAAATAATCACTGTATGAATTGTTTCAATATCTGATTGTTTATTGTATAAGAATACGACACAATGTTATATTCTCCACATTAGTTGCCACTGGAGTGTAATAAAATACTAAACAAGCCAAATTTATACCGGATTTGTTGATTTCTCAGGACATCAAATCAATAACATCTCTTTGAGAAGAATGAGTTACTGACGTATAATATGTACTATGTGGATCATCGGACAATATAAAACATGACCAAATAATAAATATATCATCAAATCACGTCATATGTAAGACGGCATCAGGTTACTGACACAGGCGATATTCAAAATTCAAAAAAACACCCACTTGGTATGTAGGATGAACACAACGCGTACGAAGTGTGGTTTAATTTCAGAAAACACTGAACACGCCTGTGATATTATTCAGTTAGCATGATATTGGTATTCATACCAAACATTGTGACTTTTTTCTAGAGTATGTCGATGGTAATTGTAAGGATGTGAACGATCGTGATTATGTTAATCACGAGGTTGACGATGCTGTTGACGATGACAATGATGATAACAATGGCAATGCATATTATCTATTGTACTACAGCCAAGTAGACACACAAATATATTTCAAATGTCCAGAAGACCATGTAGACAACAGTACAATACAATATGTCATAGTTGAAACATGGACTACTTGCATGTTTCAATACAACATCACCACCAGGGAATGCATGTTTCTGTAGCTACATGTTTCCCAAACCATTTGGTAGAATATGTAAATAAGGTATCTCTGGTTCATTCACGTGAAATATTTCCATTTAAGTTCTAAACTTCTCTCTACAAGAGACGTTATTTCATCATCTATAATTTAACGTAAAAATAATTTCACAATTTACGGCAGATCACGTTAAAGCACAGTTCAGCTTACATCAATTTTCCATTACTAGTAACTAAATTTAACATAAAAGAAAATGTTTTAAAGAAGGAATGTGCCAGCAATCTCGCAATGCGACAAATGGTAGCTCCGAGTTTGTTATTTCATTTTCTGAGGTCTTAAATCACAAAGTAAACAGGATCTGTCCAAACATAGTTCCGTTAGTAAACTCTGGTGTAAAATCAAATTATAACAGTTATAACTTCTATAGAATCAAACCGTGATACGTATTCTAAATAAGTAAGTCGTATACACAGGAAAATGTGAAAACAATTTATTGGTGTTTTACAAACAGAACTCATTTCGTTTGAATTGAACTTGGAATTACTTGAATGCTATTACCATCAACATGTTTATGGTATGCTTTCTGGTTCTACAACATGGTGATCAGGATTTCTGATTAAAGATTATCGGATAATTAACTAAACAAATGACAACTTTCAAAATTTCGTTTTGAATTTTGAATGTACCGTTTTCCGTACAAATACACCAAATATTGATCAACGAATAATTAAACAAGTAGCATTATGTCATAATGAAAATCTATCACAAATCTATAGACATGTATAAATACAGACAATACAAAGCCATGCATAAACGGTAGCATCGCCGTGCCAAAAATATTATAAGTCAGCGAGGGCAGGCAGCACTCAACTTAACCAGCCGAGCACTGAAAACATTAAAAACACACAAAGCACAATGCCTAACTAAACAAGCAAAGATCCGCCCAAGTCCAAGCTGTCGAAAAGTATAACAAATTATTACTAGCTTATTGACCCAGTTTCCACAGCAAAACGACTATAATGCCTAGTTTTAGCTGTCAGAAATCCTAAAACGAAGAGGTGCCCAACACACTGCAAACCAAGAAAATTAATCAGCCTTTGTCCCAACTGTTAAAAAGCTGAACAGAAAAGTTTCAGCAAACAAAAGGCGGAACACAGCGTCTAACCCGACCATTCGAACTTCAGGAACTGAATAAGGTCCTGCCGTCCTTGTCACGAAATAAAATCCCCAGGCCATGACCAACTGGTAAACGAACATATAATACACGGAGGAGACACTGTCAAACTAATGTTGCTATCGTTATTTAATTCTATTCTTACCCACCTGAAGGTCCCACAAGATTGGCAAACTAGTATTATAATACCAATATACAAGGGAAAGGGCAAGGTCAAGACAGATCCCTCCAGCTATCGCCCTATTTCCCTAATACCCGCATTTTGCAAAGTATTCGAAAAGGTCTTACTTAACAGAATCAATCTCCACCTGAAAAATGGGGTAATTGACTTCCCAAATAGGCAACAACAGGGCTTCCAATGTAATCTGAGCTGTTTATCAACCGCCTTCGCTGTACAAGAAACAATCCTGTACAATATTGAACGTCACTCTGACGTCTATGTTGCATGTCTCGACCAAAAAGCTGCATTCGACACAGTGCGCTTTGATGCTCTATTCCTCAAACTCGGGAGACTACATTTCACTGGAAACTTCTTAAAATTAATAATATCAACATACACTAACCTTAAATCTATGGTACGCATTCAAGGGCACACTTCAGGTCTATTTCGCATAAAAAGAGGAGTACGTCAAGGTGGCGTCTTGTCTACTTTCCTTTATTTGGTCTACGTAAACGACCTACTAAATGAACTTGAGGAAAACCGGATAGGGTCAAAGGTCATGACAGTAAATGCTGGAAATCCCGCATTTGCCGACGACATATCTCTTATATGTCTAACACCCCTACACCTCCAAAAACAGGTCGATATCGTGTATCACTACTGTAACCATTGGAACATCTCTATCAACGTACGTAAAAGTAGTGTAACAGTCTTCACAAGAAAACGTTCCCAACTCAAAGTGGGCATTTTGTACGGCAACCAGTTCATTGAACAAGCTGATACTTTCGTTCATCTTGGCATTTTGTACTCGTTCAATTTAAAAAAACAAAGATAGGATTAACGAGCGTTTAAACAAAGCAAAAAATGCATTCTTCGCATTGTCTGTGCAAGGTGCTCATGTCTGTGGGGTCAACCCACGTATCTATGCAGGTCTGTACACAAAAATTATTGTGCCGATAGCCTTGTATGGATCCGAATTATGGAACAACCTACTTACCTCAGATTCCTATGCCATATCTCGTTTCCAACATTCTGCTGTTAAACGCATTCAAGGGTTACCATTAGCTACCCGTTCTGATATGGCAGAATCCACGCTAGGTCTGAACCGATTACCGTCCAAAATAGAATCTCGCAAACTTATGTTTCTACACAAACTTATGACACTACCATCGGGCTCCGTGACAAGAGATATTTTTATTCGAAAACTTGTTTTATTTCTTAGTGATAGATCAAAAGTAACTCTAGGATACATTCCTGACGTATGTAACATTTTGAACAAATACGGCTTGCAATTCATAATCAACAACTTCACGTCCATTCCGCAACGCATACCTTCTAAGCGAGAGTGGAAAAATGCCGTTGCATGTGCAATACAATTCAATGAAACACTTTTGTGGGAGAACCGAATGTCACAGGATACGGACTTTACATTCTTTCGGATACTACATCCACGAATTGTGCCATCCATTGTGTATAAAGTTTGCAATCTTAACTCATTCAACTATATCATGTGCGTCATCGCTAGATTATGGACTAGAAGTGTTTTACTCGAAAACCAAATATGTGACAAATGTGAATTAGTCTACCAGGAAGAACTTATACACGTGCTAAGCGAATGCCTATGTACCCAGACACTCCGAACTGAATTCAAATATTCACTAGTACAATTTATCAGTCAAGACGATTTACACGAACTATTGTCACTTGACAGCATCTCACTATCTTTAAAACTGTTAGGGGCACCATTAGAACCTGTGTTCGACGTTGAAACTGAGTCCATGTTCCTCAAATATTCATATATGTATATAGTCCAATGTCTGAATATATATTCTGCTTAGCGAATACAGAACCGTGACATATGTGTAACTGATCAATAGCATGTCGCTAATCACCTGCGGCATGTCTTCTGAGAATGTAATTACCCTGTAATTACTATCATGCTCATGTTTATATTTGTATAACTTCTTATTCTTTGTTATCCTGTACATACTGTGTTCAATATCCTCTGCATAGAGGGAAATAAAGAATTGAATTGAAAAAAAAATGAATTGTAAGCAACAATATATATTCACTCCGCAATGAATGACACACTGTGGACTTCGAATTTCGTGCATAATTAATCATAAAATAAGTTCAATATGACACACTCAGTATCGCATTACACTGAAGAACAAGGAGACGTTTTTACAGCCGCCATACATCACTAAACACCTGGGTACTGTTTTATCAAAATATTTACGTTAGCGTAACACTAAGTTTTCCGTTCATATTGCGTACGTCGATAATATTTGCGCAAATGAGTTTTTCTCATGTTCTGTCGTAAGTTTTGGCGTAATGCTGCGCAAGGTCCAAGTAACAGTAAATAGCAAATATGAACATAGTGAGCAGTTTTTGCCACGAACTGATGATTTTCGATCGTCACTTGTTGTTATAGACGGTGATTAGTAATAAAAACATGTTAAATCATCAAAACTTATCGAACTTTTATGTATATTTATTCATTCTTGTTTCGTTATATTGGTAATATTGTGGCCCGGTCTACGTTCAATATTCAATATTTTTACGTAGATGTATGAAACAACTTGCGATCGGTAAGTAAAACACACTTAAGGATTTGCGTAAGTGACAAATATATCTGCAAACTTACGCGACATTTACGCAATGTTAGTTAAACAGTACCCCGCTGTAGTGATAAGTAAATATCAAAGTCGTTATTTTATTTTGTAAATTTAAAACGATGAAGCGTTCGCCATTTTTCTTAAATATGGAAAAGGCTGACGAAAATTTAACGGACTTTTGTAAGATAATTATGCGTCAACTATTGCTGCAACGCAATAGTTACTTCTATTTCCTTTTAAAGTTTTTACTCACTGCAAATATATTTGAGCATGAATAACCGAATATGAACACATTATATGTTTCCACAATGTGCATAACAATTTCGCTAATTTTCTGGACGAACTTGTCTGATATTGATTATTGTGTTTACTTCAACTATTAAAATAATTCGATTAAAGTACGACATTGATGTAGATGACGCGATTTACTCGATGAAACAGAACACGTATGCGAAGCCATCCTGGCGCCAAATATTTATGAGCAATGATTGGATAATGGCAAATCAAAATTAAATCATTGTCAGAAATGGACTGTGTTGTAAAATCGAAAGGATTTTACGTGAACACCGACCATGTTCATAAATATCGCAACTTATGTCTAATGTAGCTGGGTTGTGAACACTACACCTTATCCAATGTAAAGCAGCAGTGTGAAGCTAACTAACAGTTAAAAATGAACAAGTGCTCATTTTGATCTAAGCATTCAGAATGTACCAATACGATAAGCCAGGGAGATTGATCTCCTTTCATCACGTCTATAATGAGGTATAGTTCATGCTGCCCAGACATTGTCAAGTATACCGTTTGTGGTGTGCATCTGTGATAATCTCTTTTTGGAATGGTAAAACTTATTTTGGATTAATGTGGCGACGTTAGTCTATTCTTTATAGTTCATTTGAAGACTTATGAGCTAAGACAGGTAACAAGTTGATACGTTTTTCAATATGGACATAAAATATTTAAAACGATATTATTATACATGGCCTACTATACAAAAGTTTACCAATTTATTAACATCAACATCAAAATTAACTATAACAAATCTCTCTAAATTCATATACTTTGCAAATCATAGTAGATCTACAAACCAATAACATTCCCTGCATGTATAATTATTTCACCATTCTTGTCTGTATACATGCTCTTCAGAAAATCTGTTCACTTCTGCCTACTGTCTGTTTGTTTATAATATTGTTTTGCTATAAGCATATGTATGTATGTTTTATGCAATAAACATTTTGTATTGTATATTGTATTGTATTGAATTAGCAGATAATGGCGTGAAATGACTCAGCGTGTCCAATTTTGAAAGATGGTATGGAAGGAACAGGCATTTCCGGTGTACTTTTATTCTTAATTCAGTTCAGAATAAGAGGTATCAAACAACACGAATTTACATTTAAATTTTAGATTCATTCAGAATAACTTAACAATGCAATCACAGAGACGATAATTGTGGAGATCAACGAAGAATGAATTGTAGCATACATGCAAATGAAATACTAGTAATTGTTGACATGAAGGATTCAAATATTTACAGCAATATTTGGGCGAATGTTTATGATTGGCTTGTAAATGTTGATGTAAATGTTGTTTGATATAATTAACAATGTAAATTATAATCACCATAGAACAATGCTGTGATTTCTCACCGCTCATGTTGCTGGGGGGGGGGGGTATTTTGTGATTGAAGTATAACATTCGACTCCTAATTATGGACAATGTCAATTCTTCAACACCACTATACACATGTAAATCATACTGGGAAATAACAACACACCAAATTTGGAGCCAAAACCCAACATCAATAATGTACAGCCGTTGATTACAAGTACGTTAAAATATCAATTCAGTCATATTGTATGTTGTATCTATATAATGTGGCATTCTGTCCTGTGACTATGCCTTATTTGTGATAAATGTATCACGTGTTCAAACTGGTTCAGTGTGCATAATACACCGTTGGTAATATAACGACACACTGTTCTCTTTGAGAGTCGATATATGGCCACCGCATGTGTCTTACCAACTACATGTATCAGGACTATATTATTATCTATATTTCAGTATTATGAAGTACACATGCGCTACAAATCAAGATCTGTGTATACAATACATACTTCCTATTAAAATGATTTTATAAAGTCTACGTTGGTCACTTCAGTGTCGGAGCATGTCTGTCACACCTACAGAAAGTTCTGATAATATTCACGTAACTAATACAAAAACTGATCATGTATGGCCCACATTGGTTGTTATTTATCAAATGTTATATGAAATAGTTAAATCCGCTTATATGATTTCTTGTGACATGTTCCCAACACTATGTTGATCTCATAGCTTAGATATTGCTAAATACAACTCATACGGTTGCAAAAACTCTAGCTATGATATTTTCTTGAAGGTTATTTTAAGGTAATCCATCCATCATTGGCATAATTTAGATTCCCAATGAAACTAACTTTTTCATTAAGGGTATCACATGGCTTGTCTAAATATAATTTTTTAAAAACTTTTACCACGCCGTTTTGGAGAAATTCCATTTTAACTATGGTAACCATCCATATCAAAATAGAGCAAATTTCAGAAAAGGTCCTAACAGTATTTTTCTATTTTTTGTGTCAATAAAATCAATAAATTGTGCAAAGTTTTATGTTTTTACACAGCCAATGGAATGTGTTTGTAAATGATATGTAACAGAAATTTGTAAATTACTTCATATTTTTTTCTTTCACCTCTTATCTTTCAATTTCAGTGTTTTGAATGAGTAGATTTATCAAAATATTTAAATTTCCCTTTCAAAGAATGGTATAAAATCATCTTATAAAATGATTGGCATGCTACAATAGTAACATACAAATTTTAAGTAATCAATATTGTATAAGAAAATAACAAAATAAAAAAAGTTTACCACAGATTTATTTCAGAAAATGTACTTTTCTTTGCATACTCTTATTTCTGTACTCGCTGGAGAATGAGTTCTCATTTACTAAAAACACAGAAACTTTTTCATTATTGACTGAAAACATGTCATGTGTGTATTCATTTTGTTAGTTAGATCATTTGCTACAAGTTGATGTATGTTCTGACATAAAATTCAGAAATTTTTTTTTAGTCCCCTATCGGTTTTCAACCAGAGGGGACATAGGTTTACCCTTCGTCCGTTCCTCAAAAGTCAGGATCCTGACATAGCTCAAACAGTTTTCAAACTAGGTTTATGAAACTTGGTATGTGGATAGGGGGCAATAAGGGAATCATGCACGTCCAAAAATATTTTGAATCTAACAAAAATTGTGGTTGCTATGGAGACAAAAATAATGAAAAAATGTAAAAATCTGGATCCTGCCATAACAGTTTCTAAGTTAGGATTACAAAACTTGGTATGTGGGTAGGTGCCAATAAGGAGATTATGCACATCTAAATATGTTTTGATTATAACAAAAAGTGTGGTTGCTATGGAAACGGAAATAGAAAAAATCTATAAAATCTGGAATCCTGGCATAACTAAAACAGTTTCCAAGCTAGACCTATGAAACTTGGTATACAGAAAGGAGTTTAAAAGGAGATTGTGTAAACTTGAATATTTGTATTATTCTGATTGAAACTGTGGTTGCTATGGATACAGAAATAGTTAAATTCCTTCCCTTTGGCTGGACCATTGTATAACCCCAAAAATAAGAAAACGCATTAAAACATCCATTGGCTTATAATATATAGTTATAGCTAATGATCTAACTAAGAAAATGAATATACACACGTCATGTTTTCAATCAAAAGCAAATATGTTTTAGACATTAGTGAACTGACAGCCATCCATTTGTCACAATCAACTTAGCATTAGCCACATGCCCTAAAAGACAACTTAGCTTTATCGATTATTTAACACAGTGGCCTAGTTTTTAACCCCAGATGACCCTGAGTTGATCATCGTGACCAAAGTCACAAAGTTTCATAAAGATTAGACTAAAATTGTGGCCTCTAGTGACTACTCAATGTGTACATGTATGCATGATTGGATCTATAGTGACCTAGTTTTTTTTTATCCCAGATGACCCAATGTAGAACTTGACATAGACTTTGTTTAGGGATCATTGTCATCAAGTTTCATGAAGATTAAACCAAACTGGAGACCTTTAGAGACTGCACAAGGTTTATGTATGATTTGACATAATGATATTGACCTATGTTTTGACCACTTATGACCCAATATAGAACTTGAGCCAGATTTTGTTGAGATGATCAGTCATAAAAATTGGACCAAAATAGTGAACTCCTGTGACTTCACAAGATTCATGTATGATTTGACCAAGTAACACCTTTTTAACCCCAAATGACCCAATATAAAATAAATATTTGTTGAGATGGTCGTTGTGTCTATGTTTCATAAAGATTATAGTAAAATTGTGATTTCTACTGCCTATGCAAGCATAAAGGGTGGGAATGACGGACATCGAGTGATCACAAAAGCTCACCTTGTGACTATATGACAGGTGTGCTAAACTCAATATACCCAAGCATACTTTACAAGTATAATCATACCCTTATAAAGTTTATATGTCCTGTCTCATACTTATAAATGTTCAAGTTGTATATCTATGGAGTAATGGGTGAAAATTAACTCATACACTCTGTATCCCAAGTTCTTAATTGACACTCAAATATTATTTATACAATAGAATGCACTTTATGACACAGGAAAACTGTCACATGGAATCAAAGTAAAGGAACTTTGTCTGCCAATCCAAATTTAGACGGTATGGACACTGACATTAATCTTGAACAATACAACCATTTCTGAGCGCAAGTATAAAAGTAGCATTAGTGACTGCTGGCAACGACTGGAACAACTGCGCGATATATTCCTCTATTAATATGTAAATATTTAACAATCTTTCAGAAAAAAGTTCCATGGTCCGATCTGGGTTATATGCAAAATCTTGTTCCCGTGCTGCATTCCGGGTAATATGCTATGTCTGATTCCACTGTTGCAATCTGTGTAGTATTCAGCAACAGTATTTCACAACCTGCAAATAATATTATAACATTATAATTACATGTATATACTAATATGATCCTGGTGGTCCTGCACAAAACATTTTCTTTGTTAAAAAAATGAAAGTTCAGAAATTGTCAAATTATATCAAATCTAAACTAAAACCAAAGGTGCTATTTTCAAAAGCTGAATCTATACCCAGTATTAAACATATAGAGTGTAGAATTCAAATTAAGTGACTGCTACATGACTGATAGGTCTGTTTCTTGTTCACCTTTACTTGAAAATCAATATATCAATGTATCAACGATATATCGGAATCGTCAATGACAGCTCCAATAAAGACAGATATTATAAGAACAGATCTATGACTGAACTGCAATATAATTTGAATTTATTTGGAATATTGTCATGGTAACTACAACCAAAAACAATTTTAGCAACCAAACTGAATTATGTATACAATTATAAGACAGAAAGTTCAAATCGTTGAATTAGGGATAGGTGCTTAATTATAACCTAAATTTTGCAATAGGAACAATGTATTTGCAAAACATGGACGCGCATTACTTCTGCTTATGCAACAAACTGTAACAATACAATCATGCATTACCTCACAGTTACACTACACTTTTACATTTTCTCAATTCTGCACACATTTCTTCAGCATCTCTACGGCTAAAACACAGTATTGGTGCTAAAAGGGTATTTTTTATGTTATATCAACAGCAAATAAGCAATATACAATGTAGGAACTAATTTTAAAGATGTATGTGATTGGAAGTGATCCTACTTAGTTTTCTGAAAATTTCAAGAGCCTACTATAAGTCATTCTGGAGATATGCATTGAAACATGGTCCAAAAATGGCCATTTTTGAGCGTTATGCAGTCTCACATGAAGAAAAAAGAGTTTTTAATTACAAAATGCTCCAAGTTTCAATCAAAAATGAAGCATTACATTATATGGGTTTGATACAGAATTCTATCTCATAAGTTTTGCTGTTTGAATTAATGAAATTGGTTAACAATTAATGATTTTATGAGAAAATTACTGTCAGTAGTAGTTTCATAAAAACATTCAAAATCTGACATATACTCATTGTTATATTCCTATAATTTGTAAAAAAAAGTAGATGATGAAGCTTAAATTGGTATAAACCTTTCAGTTATCAATTTGCGTAAGTGAAAAAACCCATTTATTTTCAGGGCTAATCAACGTTTTAGCATAAACGCTTGTTCTTTGGCAAATATTGAAATTAAAAATTCTGTAGTGTCTGTAACCTTGCAAAGTTTATGTTGCAATAATTTCATTGTTTATCAATCTAGAAGTTTAAATTTTACATTAGCTAAGATGCATTCACCTAATGTCAAAGTCGGCCAAATATTTTAGTGCTAAGACTTAACATAGTTGAAAATTACTACTTTGAAAAAGTTACAGACACTACGCTAACAGGTACAATAATGAAAATAGAGGATATAACATGAGTGTCTTTCCATATTGAATTTATTAAACGAGTTGAATAAAATAATAAAATGCGAGGCTCTGCCGAGCATTTTATCGATTTTTTTCAACGAGTTTAATAAATTCAATGTGGAAAGTCACAAATGTAATGTTCTTTTTATCACATGTGGTCTTTTCCGACCGAAACATAAAATACCTACTTATTTTTCACTATAATAAACGCGCAACTTTGACGCCGTCGCTTATCCTTTGAATGACGTCGCGTGATAGCTTTATTACACTAGTGTATTATCAAAAATAAATAATGGCTTTATTACGCTACCGCGACGTCAAACATGTGATAAAAAAAAATAAACTGCTCTTGTGGTCATCACTTTTTTGTTTTACTCCATTGAAAAGTTTAAAATTTTATCTTGCAATGAAGCATTATACTTTGAAATACTGATTCAAGCGCAAATAAGTTATGCAACACAATTTTTTTATGAAATGTGGCATCAGACATGCTACATTGTTTTAAGAACAATTTATGACAAATCAGAAGTAGACCATTTTTTTACCCTATAAGAACTCTGCGTTTTATGTCTGTGTTCCTTACCATGGTACAACTCTAAGACATGGAGAGAAGACAGAAACAAACCTCTGGTAATGATCCAGGTAAGTTTATATTGTTCTGACAGTGCTGCACTATAATTTGTAGTGTCTGTAACCAATTTCTCCAAATTATTAGTCCATGATCATTTCTCCCTTAAGTGTATGAAATAATAAGAAATTCTGCTTCCTTTTCCAACATTTATACAAACTGAATAATATTGTGACAAATTTTGCCTGAAATGTCAAATTTTAACATAGATAAATGATTTATATTAAATATTAAAAAAAAATGGTACAAACTGGTACTATTTTCAATGATCTCATTGAATAGACATGGAAACATATTTCATTTTCCATTAACTAGCATGAGAACAGTAAATTAAAACAAGAAAACTCAAAGAATTTAATGAAACCAGACAAATTTAAGATAGTTAGTTGTTATGGTCGAATGGTTACAGACACTACATTTTCTATGCATCCAAAAGACTATTTTCTATGATACCGAAGAATGCCCAAAATCATTTTAAAACCTTAAGTATTGACGGAAAATAGTGAGATTTCTTGTTTTACAATTTCTTTGTTTAGGTAGGGTCTTTATAAGTCTTAGGCCTTTGACCTTATCCTTGTGTATTGATAGATGTTGTGCTGGTTTATATTTTAATAAATAACACAGTTTCAATCAAAAAGTGAAAACAAGGAAAAGGGGTGAAATGAAATATGCATACATCATTCTATGTGACTAATGACTGAGTATTGAAGAAGTATATAAGATACAGATTAAATAGGTTTTTCTAGGTATCACTTAAAGTACAAAAACCAAGATAGGCATGGTTAGAAAAGAAACAAAGAAAAAAAGAAAGGATCACTTCAATCTTGCATAAAGGAATAAAGGATTCAGTGAAGAGCGTTTTTCTGAGCCCAGAAATTGGTAGAGAGATGTCAAGCAAACATGAAACAGTAAAAGTAAGAAAAAGGTCAAAAAGAAATACTTCAAAAACATGATGTTATGACCTTGACACTGGAAGAAGCTTTTAGAGTACAAGTCGAGAAATCATGCTCACAAAATAGGGCTTACTTCATTTTCAAAACTGAATGTTGAGAAAGTGCACTGAAGATCTGGGAGTTGAGGTCAACATTCATCATTGACAATTCTAATAAGAAAGAAAATCAAACAATCAAGCAAAAGGAGCAGAACACATCAACACTTGAAAATCATTCTGAGCAAAGAAAGTCAACACAAATGCACAACACAAGTTTCAGCAAAGCCAAGTAAAGTATCAACTGAGAAACAGAAACCAATACAATCTCGAACATACAGCCTTGGTGACTTCGTAGCTGTTAAGCTTAAGCCAAGAAAGGGAACCTCTCTGTGTTTACTGGCTGTGCAGAAGTAATGGATGTTAATGACCAATTAATCAGATTAAAGTACCTGAAAAAATTAGACAAAGTGTACATTTTGCCTGATAGAGAAGATTGTTCGCAGGAACCGTTGTGTTGTGAAGAATCTCCAGAAATATCAGTGAAGGGGGATATTTCAGACTCAAGGAAAATGATATGCAGAAGCTAAAATCATATATTGAAAGAGCATTTCAATTTGAAGTGCATATACTCTAGATAGAAGAGTAAAAATAAGATTATCTCAAATTTATCACACTCATTTTTACACACCATGGCATCTATGTAGTGTAGGTAACCAAATATGTGCCTTCTTATTATTAAGCTATATGCCTCTGTAGTGGTGAGCATTTTGGTTCAGAATTTATCTTAATGTCTAGGGCTTGATAAACAACCATTTGAGTTGAATTGTTTGCAGTTAGCCAACACTGTTCAGTATATAACTTGACTATGGTGTTCACATTTCTATAATTTTATGGAAAGTTTGGACATATTCTTGAAGAAATGTGTTTGTACTAAATTTCTAACCAATTCCAATCATTTGAAATAATATTCTAGTCATGTTTTTATGTTGATTTGCTTTTGTTTTGAGTTTGGTCATAGTTTAAATGATTTTGCAACTGCATTGATTTATATGTTATTTTGGTAGTGTCTGTAACCAAATGTATGCGCATTGCATTTTGAACTGTTACAACAATTACTGATTCTTTAGGATGGTATTGATGATTTTGCTTGTTCAAGTATTGTTCTCTGTGTGAGATAAATGCTTTAGTAACCTTTTATTGGATCTTTTATGAAAATTAAACAAAAGTTCTATGCTTATTTTTTGTCATCTTATTACCTGCTTCATAAATGTTCAATTATTTTTTTAAAGATGTACATCACATCCATTTAATTGTTTAATTCTCAATGTGTATATCCTGTTATTGATGTTACAGTACAAAAAATAAATGTTATGAAGTTTCTTTTTATTTTTCTTGCATGTTATACACCTAGTGTAGTGTCTGTAACTTTTCTCATACCATAGGGTGAAAATGGTAATTAAAATAATTATGCAAGCATGCTCACGAAAACTAAACTTTATTTGTGTAGAGGATACCCTAAACTTTGTGATTACCTCCACAAAATCATGTTATCTGAAAGTTTACTTTTTTGATCAAGTGAGACTACTTTCAGCACCAATACCGTGTTTTAGCCGCTAGTTTTGAAGTCAACTGTTTCAAGTGAAACCTACCATTCTCGATTCCCTGCAAATATAAATAATAATTTATTATTATCACCTTGTTGTTTATTATGTTGACACTAAGTGACTTGGCAGATTTATAGTGTCATGTCGCATACTTAGTGCAGAAATGCTTAAGGTAAACTACTTTTATAAGAATCTGTAGCAGTTCAAATATATTTCAGATATATTTGTTTTGTTTTTCTATCAAATAGACAGATGTTGCAACAAGTATTATGTGAACTCAGGGCTTTTTTTCACTATATACGAGGGGCCTTCATCAGCCCCTTTCACAATTTCCTATAGGCCCCTTTCACAATTTATAAAGGCCCCTTCACAACTTCACCACAAAGCATCAAACAAACCAAACATAGATAAAAAGTCATATATTCCTGTACTGGACTTGATATGAAGTATTATATCATAACATGCATGTTTGGGACAAGTGGACAAAAATTGAGAGCTAACATCTGAAAAAATTATTTCACAATTTGATGATTTATCGCGCTTAGTTTATAACAATTTGAAAAGTTTCTGCGCCAACTTTTTCACAATTTTGAGGATTTTCGTGCTAAATTTTCACAAAATAAAAGGGCCTGGGCCTCTACAAATTTCAGCAAAAAAAGGCCTGGACCTTGAACCCGGCTTTCCCGGTTACAAGTCGAGTACACTAAACAATAGACATGCGGCTACTACAAGGCTATTTCGGTACATGTAGTCCAGTTCTTTCACAAATATGTACATGTAGATACATGGGCTATTCCTTGTAGGCCTACATCTTTTACAAAAAAACAAGCGAGACTTCCACTGAGCTTTTTAAACTAAATTATCCATTTGATCTAGTTAAAATAACACTATGCTTACACGAAGATCACAAAAATAACCATTCAAAATCAGAATAGTTCTGAATTGAAAATGACCAAGTACAGTCGAGCTGACAATAACAAGATGTAAAATGGAGCCTATAACGCTCATCTGATACAAGAATATTTGATCAAGAACACAATGTTTTAGCAAGTTTTACCTCAATAGTGTTGAGAGGCATCGTGATGAACATCAACATAGGCTGGTTTGCACTATTGAGTCTCTTCTCGACGAAATGGTGCAACAGAAATATCTCTACTTTCGTTTTCTCAACAGCTCAATGTTTGTTTCCGAGATTTCCATCGTTCTCAACCGAAAATTCATAAGAATAACGGTATTCGTCCTCACAACGGTGTTTACCAATGTAATTAAGACTGATAATAGTCCTCAACCCTTCCGAATAACACAGTTTTGGTGACAAAATCGACCTCACGTCGAGAATAAGTCTGCTCGCCATGTCATTTCGGCGCTTGATTTCGCGAGCGTTTCTATGACTTCGAATATCAAAGGGAAGGAACTCGTCACTATTTTTTTTATTTTAAATTTATTTTTTTAAAGATCGTCAAATATAATTACCAAGACATAATTTATTAAGCAGATTTATTGATATGAATACCGTAAAATAAAAATATTTAAGGTTTACGGATGTTTATAAAATTTTCCGGACGGTACCGAAGTTTCCCGTAATAACACGAAATTACGTCAGCTAATGATGGACGGATTACGTTAACATAACGCCAGCAGAAAGCTTTCCGGTGAGAAGCCTATTAATTACCGGAAGTGAACGAAGAACGTGAGAACGACACTTTCTTAATTATATAAAACGGCAATAATGTTTCACGGCATGTACAAAAATGAAAGACACCGAAAGACATTCGCAAACGTTTGTCCTACTTCTAATTTGTTTATCAACTAATAATATCGCTTTTAGTTTGGCCACACGTGGAAGTATTGCTTCATGTGATCTCTTGATGAATGAAAACTTACAACAAATATTGAACATATGGTACATATAGTCTAATAATATTTTAGATAGTTATTGCTTGGTGTTCAATTCAATGTTATCACAGTCCTGGGTGACGTCACATCAACATCTTCTATAAATGTGCCTGAGTCTAATTAACATCTCATATTGATGAGACTGATTTATCTGTAATTCATTTAAGCAAGTTTAATCTAATTGCAGATGCGAAAATGATATAGTTCTTCAGACGTTTTCTTCATTTGTTGTTGGCAAGACATTTTACGCACAATACAATTAATGAATGAATTAATTAACTCGATCGTGACTAAAATAATAGTCTGAATGTCGTCTACAAGAAAATATAGTGAGAAAATGTTCGAAATATTCTACCTAGACTGTTTTATTGTTTTCCAGTATTTTATTTTCTGTGTTTTTGTTCTGAAATAAGAATTTATTTGCCTAGTTCATAAAGTCGTGTGATCGAATAAACATTTTTAGTTTATTTTGGTTGCTTCTGTTATTAAATACGGGATGTAATAAAATCACACGGAGTACACAGTATATGTATAATTATATTTCAGTTTTCACGTCGTTTGGTTTATTTGAATGTATTGATAAATAGAGGATATTTGTTTGTTTTGATTGAATATGGTTTATATCTCATCGTGTAGTGATAAAATTCAATATTTTCAAGAGCGCGTAGCGCGAGTGAAAATATTAAAATTTTATCACTACAAGATGAGATATTAACCATATTCAATCAAAACAAAGAATATTCTATTTATTTAATGCTTTTATGGTGTCAAAACTGGTACTATTTATGCCAAATTACCACTGTGGTTAGGCTACGTATGAATATGTTATTCCATTCATATTTTTCACTTCAAAATCCGCCATCTTGGATTATGGTGAATAGGTGAAAACGACTTTTTTGAGAATTTTGCATTAAATCATACACTAACTTGTAGGAAATGGTCTAACTAAGAATAAAAAGCCCCACATGACATGTTTCCGTTCAGTAATAAACAAGTTACAGACATTTTAGTGTTGAGATTTTGGTAAATTAAAGTAGTCCCTGTGAGGGGGCGGAGCTTATATCAGTCACATTGTAGGTGATAACCAGTGACTGATATAGGTTTTATTTCACTGATAGAACTCCATATCTCATCAGTTAGCATTAAATAAAAACATTTTTTAAAAAGGTTTACATCGCGAAACGTTCGTTAACCAAGTTTTTGGAAAACAAATTTACATCGCGCTCAATATCTTTTTGTAGAAGCAATGTTTTCATATAAACATTCAAGAAATTAATACCTCTGAAATCGTCGTAAATGTGCAAACTAACTTCAGTAAGGTTTGAAATCTCATTGATACGTTCATATGCTGGTCATATCAGTTTGGAAGAATATCATCAAAACCCACGGTGGCCGACTACACTATAAATGACTCCATGTATCACGAAAGTAGTTAAACGGAATATTCAAACATGGCTTTTCGACAATGTAAAATCTTTGCATTCTTAAAATTCAGCATTTTTAACATCTCTTATACATAGACAGAAGTGTTCGGTAATTCAAATATCATTAAAATATATGGGCTTAAACATCAAAGGAAAATAGTAAATGAGTTAATTATGTTCGAATCACTCACCAGACACGTTATTTCATTCATGCAGAATCAAGCGAAACATAAATTACCAAATATTTTCGACATTAAAACAACGGAAACAATACCCGATAGGTTTGATAGTTTTATGACATCTCGACATAACGATACATCAGAGAATTATTCCTGCGTGTAGTCTCTACAAGTGATGCCTCTACAATTATTGGGGATTAGATTTAAACTCCTAATTGATCATGTTGATTAGACCCCATGGTGTGATAACATCAGATCCACTTATTGTTAATTTATCGAATACAATAACATAACGACGTCTCGTGAAATTTGGTTGTACTAGCAGCGTAATGTCTGAAATATTCATTTTGTTTTCTGTAAGACGTCAACAAATTGTGTTTTCTTGCTTTCTTGCACAATGAAACTACCGTTAATTATACGACGTTAATTTCTAGCAAAGACGCTGTCTTTGATTTGTAGAACACAAACTACCGATTAAATATTGCGCTTAATACTGTTATTGTTAGGGCAAAACAATAGCAGACATGTGAGTAGTATCGCAGCACCCTCTAGTGGTAATGGGGTGATATGGCGGTCTGTAATGACACACCATATGCACGGAAGCATACCATCGTTGTTGCACCATAGTGACATCTCCATCGTTGTTTCACCAACCTATCATTGTTGCTTCATCCCAAGGATCCAACGATGGCACGATAGTGAGACAACACATGTACGATGTTGAAACCAACGTGACAACATGGTTTCATCATTGTGACATCGTACTATCGTGTTTTCACCGTCGTACCATCGTGCATCGCGTTAAAGGGAGAAAAATGTTTGTCCAAACGGAACACCGTAGTGTTCAGTTCCGAATTGTTACATCCTCAAGCTCAGTATCTGTGTGTTGTGGGTTTATTCTCCTGTCACATTATACTATATACTGTACATGTACCGGCAACTTGACGTCATACAGAAACTGCGACAGCGCATTGCCACCAACACAAAAGACAGACACAGAACGTACCGTCCGTTTCCCACCAAAATGACACACTGCATCGTTGCTTAAATAAGCATACAATGAGCGATTCAGCTGACTTAAGAGGGTAAACTCGATTGAGTTGCAGCAAAACGAGTCAAGTTTCAACCCTCAAGTGTACTCGAGTTGCAAGTGTTGTAGTTCCACATGCCATGTTTGTTTACGCTGTACTTGATTGCCCACGATTCGCATCCTACCTGGTTCGTTCATGAGTTTATGTACAGCTGTGGAGTTATGGATGTAGTGTTTTGTCCCCTGAGGTCATTTAACGTAGTTAAGTTTTGTCCCCTGAGGTCATTTAACGTAGTTGTAAGTCCCCTGTCGGTTTTTGACCGGAGGGGACTATTTTTTGACCGGGGCCAAAAGTTATATGGAGCTAGGAGTTATTTATTCGTATTTGCTGGTTGTCCTCTTACTATTTCGTCCCCGCGATTCGCATCCTACCTGGTTCGTTCATGAGTTGGTGTGCAGCTGTGGAGTTATGGATGTAGTGTTTTGTCCCCTGAGGTCATTTAACGTAGTTGTAAGTCCCCTGCCGGTTTTTGACCGGAGGGGACAACTTGTTTGCCATCAGTCCGTCAGTTTTGGTTCTGACGGGAATTGTGGTTGCTATGGCAACAAACACATTAAATATGGCTTTAAACCGGTAGGGGACTTCTGTATTGCTTGCAATTCTTAATGACTTGTTCATTACGTCATATCTCGATTTGTTCAATTACGTCATTTTACTATTGAAAGTAGGTCATACGACTATACGGGCCTTTCAACGTTTTAATACTGTTATTTAACTTTTGAGACTAAAGGCTGCTAAAACTATGTAGTTCAGCAGTTTTACTTTTGTAACTAGGTCATTCAGCGTAGGCATTCCGCCTTTTGTTTGCTGAATCTTTTCTACTGGGTCATTAAGCTAGTTATAATTTATTATACTTTTCGACAGCTTGGACTTGGGCGGATCTGCGCTTGTTTGGTTGGGCATTGTGCTTTGTGTGTTTTTAATGTTTTCTGTGCTCGGCTGGTTAAGTTGAGTGCTGCCTTCCCTGTCTGACTTAATATAATCTTTTTGAACTCTTTTCGTTTTGCTGAAGAGATTCAAGAGTTAATTTATTTTTAGATTCCTACGTCACTAGAGTTAATTCTAGTAGGACAGCTGAACTCGCTCAATGTATTGCAAATGACCTTACCCGGAGATGATTTAATTAAATGTACCGAAAACATATTTTTTATGATAAGCGTAAATCTTATAATCTGCTGATATCTTGTTATATATTGAAACATGCTTAGAGTGTCAAAGGGATAATCTGTTACTAATAATTTCAGTTGGACTAACTGCTGGGCAACTATGCCCGGAAATACTGACTAGGTACGCGTAATAATCCCTACTAATTAACTAGATGCCAGTTTTTACTGAAATGTCGAAATATTATGAAATGGCATTTAGCTGCCAATACTAAAGAAGCATTAAGTACGCAAAGTGTGTTTTATGACGTGAATGATAACAGACAAAAACATACACATGCTAATGGAACATTACTATTTGAAGGTTGTTAGGTTCTTAGGACAGGTATTTGATCGGCTTTAATTACTTCGAAGTACAAGAAAAAACGAATAATGTATTCTTCAAACTTCCATTCAATTAAATATTATACTGTGCCAGTAATTTAAGAACTAATTTAATTGTAACCTAACAGTGATGGGTTACATCGGTTCAAATGTATTTACGGTTGTTTATAATTTATCTTGTTCCTAATCGTACTCGAAAAAACAATACATTGTTGTTCATAAAACGGTTGTATATGAAAACAATACAATGACGGAAACCAGTCTAAATGTTTTTTTCCTGTCCTGTCAGTCTACGAATTATTAGTTATCTCCTTCATTGTAACCTCTGTTTAAGGGGCCAGTAATTCCTGAGTTATTAGCACGTTTATTTCTTGGCGCATTTAATACCAGGCGCCTTGCAGGTAGACAAACGTGTACCATTAGTTAACCTGCTGGCTCACCACCCACCGAACTGTTTCAATATTTGGTTGTTTATTACAATACAAATCATCCCAATATTAAATTCTCCACATTAATGGTCACCGGGGATGTAATAAAATACAAAACAAGTCAAATTTATACCAGGATTTGTTGATAGGATATCAAATCAATGAAATATCTTTGAGAAGAATGAGTTATTGACGTATAGTATGTACTCTGTGTTATGTGGATGACCGGGCGATATAAAACAAGACGAAGCTATAAATATATCATCATCAAATCACATCACATATAAGATGGCGTCAAGTTATTGACGTATGTAATATTCAAAATAACACTGACTTGGTACATGTATATGAGATTAATACGGGGTGAACACAACGCGTACGATGTGTGGTTTAATTTCAGATAACGTGTCACTGAATACGCATGTGATACCATTCAGTTAGCGTGATATTGTAATTCATACCAAACCATGTGACTTTCTTCTAGAATATGTCGATGGCAATTGTAAGGATGTGAACGATTGTGATTATGTTAATCACGATGATGACGATGCTGTTGACGATGACAATGATGATAACAATGACAATGCATTTATTTATTGGGGATAAGACGTACATACTGTACTACAGCGAGGAAGAAAAACAAATATATTTCAAATGTCCAGAAGCTCATGTAGACAACAGTAAAATACAATATGTCATAGTTCAAACATGGATTGCTTGCATGTTTCAATACAACATCAAATTCAATTCAAATTCAAATATTTAATGTACAACAGGCCTCCAGCCCATACACAAAGTATATACATATTAACAATATTATATAGACAAATATTTAGAACCGCATTGCAAAGTGATTTTACATACAGCAAAATAACATAGTATAGCAAACAAAATTAGGCTTATAATACGTATACAGTACAGTATAATTGATAGAATAACCGTTCACATTGTAAAATACAATATGTCATAGTTCAAACATGGACTGCTTGCATGTTTCAATACAACATCACCACCAGGGACTTCTGTTGTGCAGACATGTTCATAAGTCTGCATGTTTCTGTAGCTACATGTTTCCCAAACAATTTGATATAGTATGTAAATAAGGTATCCCTGATTTATTGACGTGAACTATTTCCATTGCAGTTCTAAACTTCTCTCTAGAAGAGACATTATTCATCATTCATAATTTCACGTTAGAATAATTTCACAATTTACCAAAGTTCACGTTATAGTACATTTCACGTTACATTACTTTCCCATTAGATAAAGTTCACATTGAAGACAATGGTTTTCAAGAAGGAATGTGCTTGCAATCTCTCAATGTGACAAGCCATGCCTCCGATTTTGTTATTTCATTTTCTGAGGTCCTAAATAACAAAATAAACAGGATCTCTCCAAGAAGGTTCCATTAATTTACTCTGGTGAACAATCAAATTATAAAAGTTGTAACTACGATGTAATCAAATTGTGATACGTTTCTTAATTAACTAAGTCGTATACACTGGAAAATGTGAAATAATTCATTGGTGTTTTACAAACAGACGAAGAACTCATTTCATTTATTTTTCTTAGAATTGCTAAACTTTGAATATATCTTTAACGTGGAATGTCATTATCATTGGCATGGATATGGTGTGTTTCTGGTTATTCAACATGTGGATTATGTTTTCTGATAGACATTATCGTAGATACATCGGAAAAATATTTTATTACTTCACAAAGCATTCTCAACTTATAAAATGACATTTTTCAAAATTTTGTTTAGAGATAGACAGCACCGTTTTCCGTACAAACATATGACCTATTGATCAAAGTATAATTAAACAAATAGCACTATGTCAAAAGGGAAATCTATTATAAATTTATATACATGTATAAATACAAATGTACTGTAGCGCATAGACAATCCAAAGTCAGAAACGGTGGCAGCGCCGTGCCAACCTTGCAGTCAGATATAGAACGAGCCTAAAATTTATATTTCAAACAAGTATATATACTCAGTTACTCACCCCGCAATGAATGCCACACTGTGGACTTCGAATGTTGTGCATAATTAACCATAAAATGAGGTAAATATGAATGATAAATACACGGAATGAATTATTGGGAGGCTTTTTACAGCCGCCACACGGCCTTAAACACATGCTGTACTGATTGGTAAATATTGAAGTCATTATTTATTACGTAAATTTAAAACATTTAAGTGTTCGCCTTTTTTCTTGAATATGTGAAAAATACCGTGATCATAAATATCGCAACGTATGCCTAATGTGGCTGGTTTGTGAACACCACATTTCTAAATCGACACATTACCCAATTTTAATGCCAGCAGTCCGCAGTTAAGTATCATTTATGAATGGAAAAGCGCTCATTTGATCTAAGCATTCAAAATGTACATGAACGATAAACCAGGGTGATTGATCGCCTTCCATCACCGTGACGTCTAAAATGAGGTATAATTCACACTGTCCAGATAGATATTGTTAAGTACACCGTTTGTTCTGTCTTCAAAGTTGATCTCTTTCAGGAATGGTACAACGAAGAGTCCATACCAGCCTCACTTATATTGGAATAATCTGGCGACGTGAGTCTATTCTTTAAAGTACATTTGAAGACATTGGATGCTTTAACTAAAAGTACAATCACGTGAACACATATGGTAAAACTAGGAATCAGATCATAAGTTTTTTAATTATACTGAAATTTCAGACAGCTGACATCAAACTTTCTCCAGTGTGATGTGGTTTTAAATGCGGAGAGTTAAGCGCCTATGGACGTATTGTGTTAGCAGGCACGGACGTTAAATTACGAAGTATATCCGGTGTACTTTTATACTGCATTCGGTTCTATTAATGTAACATTAAACAAAACGAATGTAATATTTTAGTTTCACATTTTCTCAGAATAATTGAAGGAGGTCATTGGTCAAAATTAAATGAACTAATCTTTTTTAATTCCATGCTTTGTGTATAGTAGAAAAACAAAGAATAATGATTTAACATTTTTGTACATTAATATCTAATAACGCATCCCGAAACACACATTATAGCACCAGAAGCTATTGAAAAGGTAGTACGGGCATTATTAAATAAATATCAAACTCGTACTATCAGAACATCATAAGAATGAAACTAATCAGTTTACTAACACGACAAATCACGAAAGGACCAAAATCGTGACAAAAACAAACAGACATATCATAGTTATTCTAATTTCCGCGCTAAGGTATGTTTCGTAAACTCAGATTGAATGCTTATAACAATACATAGTAGGGTACATGCTCAGTCATGCATTATACAATGACCGTTAAATCTTCTGTCATCTGTTCTGTTTGTTTTAAATACAGTCTAAGACGGCTTGTACGTGTACTTACGATAATTCCATGGTTATATTTTGCTTAAAGGTTAGTACATGCATGTTTAGTGTATCAATGTATTTTCATAATGTAACTGACCGAGTTGTTTGGACATTTAGCGTTTATGTCAGGGAAAATTATACTATTCTTCCCATATATACAATATACCATCATAATACTATCTGATGCGTTGGACAATGAACATGACAAAACAATGAACAATTCTTTACTTGTTTCCAGCTCAAGTATCCTTTGCAATAGAAAAGTTTTCAAATTCAATCTAATTTGCATTGCAAATCACCTTGGAGACGTCAAAGAGATAACAGTGGGGAGAATTTATTAATTTTTTAACAAGATATTCGAGGAGAAACTTATAATTAATAACTTATATTAAAGATTGGATATTTTTCTGCAGATGAATTCGATGACTTGATACCAGAATACAATTGGAAAATATTGATTACAAAAAAATATCCTAAATTCTAGGATTCGCTGGCATTTGTTATCAACTGATTGTATGTTTTATTATACGTAATGTGTACATTGGCGGGTTTGTAATTACACAGAACACATTTTGGACAGAGGGTGAGAAGTTGTGTTGCTGATGTATTTCAAGTATAACAATCGACGCCACATTATGGACAATGTCAATTCATCAACACCACCATAAAACATATTTTGAATTATTCAGTAAATCAAATTAATTTAGCAATCAAACTAAACATGTATAATATACAAATGCTTATTTTCAATACGAGTCAATACACGTTGTTATCTAAACATTGAAATAATTATCTTTAATCATGTCAATGCCTTGTGCATGTAGTACTACCGTGTGAACATGACTCTTCTCATATTGCGATGTATGATTAGAGCAAAACCCCAACATCACTAATATAAAACACAAGGATTACAAGTACGTTATTATATTAATACAATGACATTATATCTATATATTGTGGCATTCTGTCCTGTTACTATGCATTAACTGTGATAAATATACCCCGTGTTTATACTGGGCAGTGTGTATAATACACCAGCGGTAATACAAGTTGAATGTTTGTACGGCGGAAAATTGTATCAGGCTGTTGAATACCAGGAAGCATATGATTTGCCAAATTTTATCTGCAACGCCTGAAAAGTCCTCTGCATAAATCATATTGCATCAATTTTAATACTTGAATTTAATAAACCACATTTTACACCACACCTTTCAAGCGGCGTAGAAAAACAACAGACTGTTCTCTTTCAGAGTCGATATATAACCACCGCATGTTATCAACAATCAGCACCATATAATGATCTATATTTCAGTATTAAAGAGGTACGAGCTACCAAGTACGCATGCACCAACATTCAAAATCCGTTTATCCAATACATACTTCCTATTTAATTAATATTATAAAATCTTCTTTGGTCACTTCAGTTTTGAAAACAAAATGTTCGTGTTGGAGCATGTATGTCACCTACAGCAGTTTCTGAGAATGTACACGTCACTCTGGTACACTGATACAAATACGAAACCAGATTGCCATTTATCAAACGTTATCAGAAATAGTTGAATCCGCTAATAGGATTTCTTCTGACATGTTCCCGACACTTTACTGATATCACAGCTTAGAAATTGTTCAATTCAAACAAACGATTAGAAAAACTCTAGTTATGACAGCATCTTCCGGTGTACAGCTAATTACCGGAAGTAAACAAAACACGTGAGAACGACATAGTTGGCGTGTATATTAAAATGGGTCAAGGTATTATTTCTATAAAACGGCGATCATGTTAAACTGCATGTACACACATCAAAGTCATATTATCGAATTTCGATTTTCGGTGCGATTCAAGAACGTTGGTCCAACCTCTAGTTTGTATATCAACTTATAATTTCGCTTCTAGCTTTGCCACACGTGCAAGAATTGCTTCTTGTGATCTCTAGAATAAGGAAACTAACAACACATATTTGGTAGACGTTAAATCACGTACAAATGTGCCTGAGCAAGGTTAAGATCTTGTATTAGATGAAAGTGATTCATCTGTAATTTATTTAAGCAAGTTCATTTAATTTCCGATGAGATAATACAACTGTTCTTCTGGCCCCGCGCTCACAGAACTATTTGCGATTGAGATACAGGCGTAAGTTGAGCTTGGTCTCAACTTTATGGCCAGTCTAAATTTTTGGTGCACTCAAACATGTAGTCTCAATTTCAGGTTCTAGCTCAGTCGTAAGTTCAAGATCAAATCTGATAAAAATGTTCCAAGATTCGATAATAAAACTGTTCATATTCATCATTCGTTGTTAGCAAGACATTTTACGCACAATGCAATTAACGAAATAATAAAATAACTCGAATAGGCTGAATGTCGTCAGCCAGAAGATATACTGAGAAAACGTTCTAACGATTATATCTTCAATATTTTTCCAGTTGGTTTGTTTACAGAATAATTGTAAACACAAATGCACAACTTATAATCTAAGGGAAGTACATTTTATTTTGTTATCAATACATTTTACTTAAATGTGATTTTCGGCATACTATTTTGACAGATATATTTAACATTATGTCGTCAATTATTGGTCATTTGTGAAAACTATCCTAATTCCTTAATTCTATTTACAGGGTGATCGGACAAACCGGTATTAGGAGAGATAATGTGACTTTAAGTTATTGTTTTAGAACACAAAGTGTGTATTTGTCAAACAAAACTTGTTTGCCAAGTTCATACAGTCGAGTGATAGAATATTGATTTTCTCATAAATTTTAAGTCGTTTCTGTTTCTACAAACGAAATATAATAAAATCAAACGGAGTCCACAGTACAAGTGCATATTTCAGCTTTCAAGTTATTTGGTTCATTTTTGAAGTTTGGTTGTATCGCTAAACTTTTGTTAACCAGGATTGTGGGCAAATATTGACACCGGGCTCGATGGTTTATTATGGAAAGTAACGTTTTCATATAAGACAATAATACCACTAAAATCGGTGTTAAATCGCAAACTAATTTCAGTAAGATATTAGCAGAATTTTAGTATAATACCGAGGCGTCCTCTAGAGATATTTTAAGGCGAAATTATGGCGGTCCCATAGACACAAAGTTCACCGCGATTGTAACGAAAACAGTAAAACGTCAATCGACTCAGAAATGAAACCTCTTATCATGGAGAGATGGACTGGTCCCTTTTTAAGGATCGTAACTCCTGAACTCATAAGTAGGATATTATTGGTGCAAGAAAGAAACCGCGATCGATCTTATGGTTATACAAGTTTTCTGCAGAAAGATAATATCAAGTCGGACAGGGAAGGCAGCACTCAACTTAACCAGCCGAGCACAGAAAACGTGAAAACATACAAGGTACAATGCCTAACACAAAAACGAACGAGAAAATAATCCACCCAAGTCCCAGCTGACAAAGATTTGAATAAACTTGTTTCAGCAATTAAAAGCTGAATGCCCATGTAGAATGAAATATAAAACATATAAGGCACCATGCCCAACACACAGTCGAACGAGAAAATGATCCGCCCTTGTCCCAGTTGCAAAAAAGCTGATTTCAGCAATCAAAAGGCGGAATACCGAAGCTGAATGACCTAGTTACAACAGTAAAACTGCAAGTCTGGTTCAAATCGAACCGTTATTGATACCAACACCACTAATACAAAACCACATGAGATGACTGACTGCTAGTCATTTAAGGGTCCGTAATTCTAGAACCATTGGCGTGGCAAGTTTGGTTAAAATGAATAAATTTTCTATCATGCAGACAAGACTAAAATAGTCACTTTATGGCCCATTTTACTGGCCGTAACTCGTAAACCCATAATTGGATATACCAGGTAATTCATATGGAAAAACAAGTTGCGTGCAAGTTAAGATAAAATCGAACTATAAGTAAAGCAGACAATACCAAAATAGCCCATTTCAAGCCTATCAAGGACTTTAACTCAGTGACGACTAAGGTGCTCAGAAAATATTTCAAGATGATATAACGCCAGTATTCGCGACTAAAGGTCCAACCTATTGTAGCTATGTACACAGGTACAGCCTATTAGGACAGAAGCTGATAAATCGTATTTATATACGCGCTACCATAATTTCTAAGAAGCCCGTACTTGCAGAAAAACACACACAGTCAGTTCTGAATTTGATGCATGTGATTTACTTGGCTTATCACGGTTCTGCTTTTTCAAAGACCAGGGTCGGTATTTATAAAGCATCTTAAGTGAAAACTTAGAATTTTCTTAAAATCTCAAATTTTGCTTATGTGTATCAGCTAAACAGGAAAACTAAAATTAACAATTATTTACATTGTTTAGAAGCATTATGTAAAGAGCTACAGTAATCATATAGAAACCATGGGTTATTTTTCGTTTCTTTTGAAATATGGTCAGCTCAATATTTTATCTTAAGTCAAAATATTTAAGTTTTCACTTAAGATGCTTTATAAATACCGGCCCAGGACAAATGGGCGACTCTGCAACTAGATAGTTAGGACATACTGTGCTGACAATCTGGAGGAACGTCGATGTATGAATGGACTGAAATAAGTACACCTTTTTGGAGCGGTGGCCTAAAGGGAGAGCTCGCGCTTCTGAATCGAGAGACATATATAGATATACAGGCATGTCCGCGCCTGGCTCTTATTTCGAAAACACAGCCTGGTTCTTTAATGTGCCCGGTGTATAGCACTGAACAACAGCTTCCTGGCACCTTTAACCATATACTTTGCAGTACACAAAGTCGGATACAGCGGAAAATATTATAAATATTTCCGACAAGTCCAGCCGGGGATTGAACCCTCGACCTCTGTATTGACAGTCCCAGTGCGTTACCACTCAGAAATCGCCGCAAATACATGAAATTTGACAACAGCAAAATGATAGAGTGATTGTGATAACCATACCTTCAATATTGGTCCCATTCTCTAAACCAAGGATCATTGATTTGCACGTGCATAAACGCAATATAAAAATTCTTAGAAAAATAAATTGTGTTTCCAAGCTAGCTTCCCTATTTGTATCCAGATTGCTACAAGGAGCACAATATTAATTTAATTTGTTTTGACCTACGCTGGTTGTTTCACCTAAAACAAACGCCATGTCGTAGAATTTAACTCATTTATAATTTTATATACATCTTATACCCCATACATACACAATGTAAATATACGTTATCATTATACCCCTTACATACACAATGTAAATATACGTTATCATTATACCCCTTACATACACAATGTAAATATATGTTATCATTATACCCCTTACATACACAATGTAAATATATGTTATCATTATACCCCTTACATACACAATGTAAATATACGTTATCATTATACCCCTTACATACACAATGTAAATATATGTTATCATTATACCCCTTACATACACAATGTAAATATATGTTATCATTATACCCCTTACATACACAATGTAAATATACGTTATCATTATACCCCTTACATACACAATGTAAATATATGTTATCATTATACCCCTTACATACACAATGTAAATATATGTTATCATTATACCCCTTACATACACAATGTAAATATACGTTATCATTATACCCCTTACATACACAATGTAAATATATGTTATCATTATACCCCTTACATACACAATGTAAATATACGTTATCATTATACCCCTTACATACACAATGTAAATATATGTTATCATTATACCCCTTACATACACAATGTAAATATACGTTATCATTATACCCCTTACATACACAATGTAAATATACGTTATCATTATACCCCTTACATACACAATGTAAATGACCATCGTCAGCAAATGTCGTATAAAGAACAGAATAGAATATAATTTATTTGCATTATAGTCTTGAAAAGGACTTTTTACAAAGCAAAAATAATATAATTAAATAAATAGCATGGTAATATATGGCGAGAAAGTATGCGTTATGATATTATACCAAATTAGAAAAATCTTTTATATATAGTTTCTATAGATATTTGTAACACGTGAGACGAATTTAAGCCCGGATTCGGGAGAGACAGTATTTTTAGAAAATTTACAGATGTATAAGCATGTATACTGATATTATATGTTAAGCACAACCTCTCTTATTATCCGCGGAGATTATACATTACATATGATATAATTGTACAACAGACATGTTTTATCAATTACAATGTATAATGTTTCCATTATAAAGTTAACCTTGTCGAAACGAAATACAAGGCATACGTAATGGTGTGTGGTTACAATTATAAATGATTTAAATAACATACTTGAACGAAAACTGCAATGCATGTCGTCTAAACATTGTACGAGTATCGTATGTTGTTTACAGATTGCCACGTTTATAACCACTTAATATAATAAATGATGTATATTAATTATTAAAATGAGTTCAGTTTTGACAATCCGCTGTCCTGTTCTACCCCAAAGTGCGTATTTCTAATTGCACAGATTGCTTGCAATATCTATAGCAAAGATAATTTGACCTTTATTAATGAATATATTACAAGGTTCTTGTGCTGAATATATAAATTTCCGCGAGCAAATCGTGCAATATTGGTCCTTTAAATTTGTGTTGGTATTACACCTCGAGCGTCTTTGTGATACTTCCCGCTTATGAAAAACATCCAACCGGGCTTGTAAATGTAGACAACATATCAACTGTGTACTTATGCTCAACAAATGTCGAAAATCGTGTCAAATTCTTCGGACTTTACTAATTCACAATGTAAGAAACAATTGAAAATGTCGGTATCTAAAAACATTCAGGTAGTCATTACTTGTTATTGTTGTGCCAGGTAAACACGCACCATTTAACTAATTGAACGTGTGACATATTGAACATGTTAAACAGTTACAACGATTCTGATAGGTTAGACAAATACGTTATAACGGTCAATGTTATCAATGCTATTTTGTATGACCCTGTACACTTATAGCATGATGCAAACACTTTCAGCATGATGCTGAAAGTTTTTCCTGCATCATGCTATTTATCGTTGTACACACGGAAGGGTCAAACGTAAGTTTAAGCATCATGCTAAAACTATTAGCATCATGCTAAAACTATCAGCATCATGCTAAAACTATCAGCATCATGCTAAAACTATCAGCATCATGCTAAAACTATCAGCATCATGCTAAAACATTTCAGCGTCTTCATCATGATACAGGGTCTTGTATTTATGACCATAATCGTAGGTCATAGATTTAACCATTTATTTAAAGCACATCAGCATATAAACATAGCCATTTACATAAATCAGAACAAAATATGGCCTAGGTTAACGTAGACACATATATTCAATCAAAATTGTAAATAACGGTATTGAGATCTTAAGAAGCAGCTATCACTGACAGTTTTCCTGTTTCAGTTTCATAGAACGGAAAACAAAAGTCGCTGTATTGACTAATAACTTCTTGTTCTTAGAAGAAAAAATATTTTTAAACTTATTTAACGACACCTCACTTGTCTTGCTCTGTGTTTTTCAAGTACTTTTAAATGAGAACAGAAAGTAACATGTTGCTATCTGGTGATTTATTAACACATTTCAATTTTTCGTATAATTTTGAAAGTGATAAAAATGCAAAAAAATATAGAACGAGCGTCGTGGTATGAAAACGAGACGGCTTCTTATAATACCAAAATCTTCTGAGTATAATAAATTATAAAAACAGCTTTAATTCAAATAATTTATATCCACTCACCTTTTTAATTGTGAAAAAAATCACCAAGTGTATCCAAATATCTGTCAAACACGCAACAGTTTTTAAACAGTGTATCAAGTTGTTTCAAAATTCAAACTAAAGGTCAATACGACTGAGTCCGTAAAATGTTACATTGTACCAATAAATGAAGTAGCGGAGAGTGTATATGATATACTGTTTGTACTCTATGAAATGTACACTTATATGTTTATATGTATATATGATAAACGGCTACATTATAATCAACCTGACTGTATCATACATAGATCTAACACTGATACAGATAAACACTCACGTAGAATACAAACAAAAGTATTATTTTTCCACCAACCAGTCCCCATCAGCAGGTTTGTATCACTTATCAATACGATCTGCTCATATCGTATCTTAACTTCAATTTCACGCCATAAGCCGCGGCAAATACACACTTCAACTCTCCGATAGACATTCTCATTGTGATGATGTCAAACAGTCCATGATAAGAACATTAGGATGCTTATGCTTTCATTTCTAACGTTACCATCGGCCTTTACTCTGTTTGTTAAAGCCTAGGTCCCACTGAGGAATTCAACATCGGCGATGTTCTCCTGGTTTTTTCCGATACCACCCGATTCATCACAGTTCCTTCTGATATCACAAACTGTCTAATGGCTTGCCCGACGCCCCCTCTAGACCACGAGGAATCTGTTCCCGATGTCTTGATAGCTCATTAATTTAAATCGGGAGTACATCCCCGAGGTAAAACATGCTCAGTTCATGAACCTAGGCTTAACAAGTGTTCCTTTATAAGAAGTGCACAGTTGATATCCTAACCAGTTTTTCAGGGCTGGTATTCACAAAGCATCTTATAAGAAAACTTAGAAATTTCTAAAACACGTACCTGAAGTGTAGCAGCTAAACGGGAAAGTCATTATTTATAATCATTATGTAAAGAGCTATATTAATCACGGGTTATTCTTAGTTTCTTCGGATATATGTGCAACTCAATTTCTTAATTTAAGTCAAAATATTGACCCAAGATGCTTTGAGAATACCAGCCCTGAAATCAATGATCATCAAGTACTAGATTACTCAACTGGTTCACTCTTTCTGGTAGTGTGGAGGAAAAACTATGAAATATATATAGGATCCGTCATGAGTTGTCTTTGGAGATCAGCACTTCTTAAACGAGTCTAGAAAACACTGGTTATTAAGCGAGCCTTTGTTGAGTTTTAGTAGTGTTTATTTAAAAGACGACAACGAATGACGGATTCTTTTTTTCACATGACCATAGTTACCTAGTCAGAACAACGTCATAAATAACGAATTTATGCCGACGACGTTACGTTGTGGGCCGAAATAGGATGACGTCACGCATTTGTTATCACACATGTTGGAGAACATTGTTCCGTCATTTATTTTCACATGGAAGGTCACGGTCTTTAAGATATAAACAATTCTTTACAACCCATCTCACCTAATAAATATAACTGACACCGAACTACTTAACCCATATCTTAAATAGGAAGTTGTGTGCAGAATTGTTCATCCCCAGACGACATTGTATGGCTACAAACATAACATATGACACAAATTTCAATGACATCATATGTGTTAAATGTCATATCAGTCAGTACCCGGATTATAATATATGTGTTAGCATCAAGGCCAGTAACCGACTGAACGAAACTGTCTGAACACTTACTTTCTTGAACCGAACATGTCGCTGGCTTAGAATGTCAAAATCGATATTTTGAGAAAACAAGAAAAACAAGCCTTTTTTAACTTCAGTTTGGTCAACATGAAAGTCATCGATGTACTTCAAAATAACGATAAATGACACCCCTCATAGCGACATTTGCAGAAGGAATTCAGTACCCAAGTGATTTAGATCTTAATGACAAGGATACGTATACTGCGTGCTAGCAAACTTGTAATCAGTAGAAGTTGTTTATATAGCACGCAACATGTCGTCTGATTGGAGTAAATCTGTCTGTAAAGTCCCCCTACCCGTTGTTACATACCATATAAATATTTAAGGTTTGGACATGGCCACACATTTTGCCGACATATAACTGACCCTTTCAGACAGGGTCTGCATTTTGTGAACACACTATTTTCACTGAGGAATTGAAAGTTTGTTAAGTACTGCCAATCATTGGCGCATTCCCACTAGAACGAATGACAACTTTGGCAAACACGCAATACGTGCACTTACGTTCCACATAGGTTGTAAACGCAAGAGATACGCTGGGCACTCGTGGTCGAACGTCATTGTAGGTTGTATTTGATATGTATAAACCACAGACAAGTTGTTTAGGTCAACGCCAACTGAATGCCATGAAAAATTGCTAAATCTCATCTGATGTTTTCAAATACCAATGTAAAACTAACATTTGGGAGTTTTATTCAATATGTAACATGCCCATGTTACTATCAATGCAACCCAGGAATTTAGATTCTTGCAAAAAAAATTATTTGACCTCCTCCGTGTGTTTTTTTCGTTTTTTTGTACGTAAAAGTTCGTTGCTTATACCAAAACGTGAAGGCAACGCCAGATGTGTACCAACAATGTAGATTTGATCATACACCGTGAATAAACATAATACAACTTGGCTTGCATAAAATCCGAAAGTGCCTAAGACACTTGGGGTCCGGACCCCGCCCCCCAGCTACGCACTTGGATATATTTTTATCATCAACGTTGTATACCAAGACCCATACAATAATCACACACACACTATTAAACGTATCCGGGACAAATATAAATATCTGTAAATGCCGCTCTAGCTTAAATATCCTTCGGTCATTACTGATGATAGTGCCAGACACCGATCACCGCCCCTGCCTCCACAATTTGCGAGAAAGTTGGCAATTTTCAACTTAAAACACGCCACGCACATAATCTTTCGACGACGGTTTCCCGCCTGATTAATACGAAAGCACGGCGCCGCGCGTTGAACTTTGGAACCAACGTATGTAAATAAACCATTTGGAATACCTCGTTTTGGTTCAACGTTCAACGCGCGACACGGTTCTTATGTATCGGACTGCGAACCACCGTTCAAATTGTCGAAAGATTATGTGCGCGGCGGAAAATGGGTTGACAATTGCAAACTTTCTCGCTTATTTTGTCAACAAGAGCGCTGATCGAGTATTGTCAGAATATTCATCGTAAAGATTACCTTGTTATCGACCGAAGGGCACCAGAAATATACGTGAAAGTTGCAAAACAAGTTTTACACGATCAATATTTCTAGGTCGGTGTGCGAGCAAATTCAGCAAAACATTTTTATCTTTGTGTTATTTAAGCAGAAGAGGAATTACGTAGATGTTTGTATTAATATCAAATACATCCAATAAATGTTTGTGTGATACTGAATGGGTCTGGATATATAATAAATATAAAAAATATTTCCAGGCGCGTAGCGGGAGGGGGCGTGGTCCAGACACAAAGTGTCATTAGAAAGTGCAACATGATTTCGCGACGAGTTTTCAAATTTACGATCCACATCGATATGACTGCTCAACTCGGTGGACGATCAATCCTGAATCCATCCATTGTCAAAAGTCTGTGAAAATACTACCTTTTTCAGATTTGCATACTAACAAGTAATCAAAGCACTGAAAGTACAGGTGTGTGGCGTACTGATGCCATTAAATCCAATATCGAATCCAGGTTGTATCATAATTTTATGTCACAGTTCTGATAAGCCCACCCTTACTCAAACATGTGTGCTGCTAAAGACACCAAGAAAACCAGCAGTTACCTGGAACTTACTTAAGTAACTATGCTGAGCATCAATGAAGGGATATTTACAAATACCATTTTTAACGACTTGGAGAATTCGACCAGTGTCAAGATAACTGACTGTTTATTCTCCGTATGACCACGCATGTTAATTAACACTCTATATTAACGTATGTAAAAGGGGTAGACAAGGCGTCGCTCACACATATCGATCAGCCGATTAATGCTTTAAAACAAGTTTTACATTTTATAAAACCTTTAAGTATTAGCTTTTAAAACAAGCTTTAACGAACAAAATCGATCGAATATTAAATTAATAATTGATGATTTTCGACCGTTTATTTGGTATAAAACGGGATATTTTAAACTTACTTTTACGCGGAACGGATTCTTACTCGTCGCCGTGGATTAACTAATTAGGGTATCGTGTTGAATGTTGTCTAAAAGAGAGACATGTATCTCTGCTTCATTACAAGCTTTAAATATTCAAAATCGGATAATAGATACGAAAATTATGAGGTCTTATATAAAGCACGGTAGAAATTGACTAGTGCGTTTAACGCTTACCGCGGTAACATCGTTAATCGGCCGATCGATATGTACGTAGAACTATTTCAGTCCCCCCCACCAGCTATATATAGCATCAATGTTTGTTTACAACATAATTAGGTCATCGTCTGCAATGTGCAGCGGCGGAGTGATTTACATACGTTACAGTATACGATTGAAAACCGTGGGAACTATTAGATTCCCGCCACCAGTGAGAACATTCGTTGGTAGTAAAAATATAGTCCGTTGCGGAATGATTTGCTTTAAAAATCCTCTAAAAATAAAAGCCTGATATAATTGTTGGTCTTAATATAAGTAAATGTTGGTAATGTAAACAAATCAGGTCCAATGATACGTGTAACCTGTGTTGCATGCTTGTAATATTGTTCAAATCATAGAACTATTTATTTGCCGAGGCCTAATGCGTTAAATTGGTCGTAAGCTGAAAAGTGGTAATATCATTGTGTGGCGTTTACGCCACACAAAAACCATTATAAAAGAAACTACAAATGTACATACATATGAATATCAAATTTTAGTTAATTTAAACATATCTTATTTCACTTAAATATACAATACATTAAATACATTCATTATATTACAGAAAAGCGATCTGATCGGAAGCTTTCAGAAGCTTATTGAGATCATATTGAGATAATAATTTACGCATTTTAACAAGGTACTTGGTTATGGAGGGCATGTTACCAGTTTAAGTTACATTTATGTTGAAAAAAGCAGGACGAACAGATGAAGAATTAATATGTACAATGACTGATAATGTCTGAAATCTGTTCTAATTTTGAAACTAGTCCTGAAAACTGATTCCTCGCGAACAAGGGGTCGTGACAGAAAAAAACCACAAACAAAAAGATAATGGAAAATCGGACAGGGAAGGCGTCACTCAACAGAAACAACCGAACACAGAAAACAGAAATAACATAAGACCACACAGCACACGGCACAATGCTCAACACACAACTGAACAAGAACCTGAATATCGATATAAATATATGCTTTTGTTTATCTTCGGTACCGGAAATCCATTTCCCGAAAGAGGTAAGTCACTTCATTGTTTGGAGGATAGTGCATGATACAGAAGATGCGCATGTTCCAAAAGCATCCCTTGTTCTTTTACGTGCAGATGTAAAGCATTATACACGGGGCTTCGGTTTGTAGTGTCTCGTCCGAAAGACGGTTAGTAATTTTAGTTATGTTAGGTTGGAAACACTGAAAATTTTTGATCCAGCTGGAGTAGGGATCGAACCCACAACCTTCAGATCAGCAGTCAGTAGCCCTTACCACTGACCTACTTGTCCACCTTACGAGAATATTAAATTAAACCGCCGCCAGTCAATATTGTCAACAATAGCGCAATAAACATACAGTAGTCATAGTGCCACATGACGATAGCAAACAATTTGCATAAATATATCTACATCAATATATGGATAAGAAATAAATGAAATGTATTATTCATTCAATCAGTAATCTTCAACTAGGCATAACATATAAAATATCCCGAATGATATGTTTTGTGTTGTCCTATTTACATCTCAGGACATATTATATTGCATAAACCAGCAAGACATTTCCTATTACTAGTACCACACTGCACAAGTAATGACACACTAGACCACAGTACACCATGGCATTCAGCGTCGCATTAATTTTGTCGAAACTGAATAAGTTAATAAAATGTTACCAATTTCAGAGGGCTGCTTTCAGCCGTTCAGTTTTCTTTTGACATTTTAACTTCCACTGGTCCTTGAGCTACTTAAGGAATATGCGTTTGAATCCCCCCTAGGGACACTATTTCTCTCATGATGGGTGTGCAGCTAACATCGATCATCCGCGCTCAGGAATGTCGAACATGTACAAACACCGCCCTCACAGGTACCAATTCACACCTTGGTTCGAGTGAAGCATTTAGGTTATTCTTGCTCAGAGAAATTTAGCAGTGGTTCAGACGGGGTTTGAAGCCGGGACCTCTCGATCCTGAAGTACGCGCCACACCTCTAGGCCTCCGCCCCCCACATTAGACCTTTCTGCTAGGAGAAAATGGGTTAGTGTTGGGAAATAAGAAATCTGGAACAATACCTAATTTACATTCAAAGGTTCCAGCATTTTCATTTGTACATAAAGGTCCATGGTTTAAAATGATCTGAGTGCACCCTACATATAGAGAAGGTTGTGCAGCGGTCATGTTTAGCCGCAACGGATATGACGTTACGAAAGCTGGTACCCAGTTTTTTACAGTTGTCTCAGCAACCACAGATACCAGCTTCGATGCGAGAAGAGACGCATGCTTTCCACTATTATTTTTAGATAGAAAGGAAATAGTGTATGTTATAAATGTAGTTTTGTAAAATATGGCTACGGTAAGATCATTCCCGTGAAGGATTTCATTTGTTGAAGCAAATTGCAATTTATGTTTAGCGTCCGAGAGCTGGTAGGTTTTGAACTCATAAAAGAAAAAAAAATACACTATACTTTTTGCTCGAAAAAAGTGAAATTGCATGCGCAAATCACGAACCGAACATTTGCATTTCGCCCATTCTGTTGAATAGGATCAGTTTTGTTTAATAGTAACACCGTTGGCAATAGGCGCTTGATGCCTGTGAAATTAAACCTTGTAAACAGATGTTTTATACATTTCAAACCATTTATAGTTCATAATAAGTTAGTTTTTCTTCTGGGTTTGTGTGTTTTCTTCTGGAGGGTAGATAGATTTTGCAAAATGGAGTTTACGCTAAACAAAACTATAATTTGAAATGGCTTAGCTGGTCAGTTAAACATCGCTTCACACACGATGCTGACACCTGGACACTGCAACACATACTGTATCATAGATCATAGAGATATATAAACAACATAATATGGAGGAAAAACATTATTATCTCAGACTGGAGATAGTTTTCTAAGGTTATATAAACAATTAAACATTCTAAAAACCACGTGGTAACAAACCTCCCAGGATGCACTTAACATAGCAAACATAGCAACTCCCCCATTCCAGGATGTACTTCAAACATGGAAACAACTCCTCCAGTACAGATGATCGGCAGGAAATTATATTAATGCATTTATTGAACTAGGATAAGTAAAATGTTTATACGATTCTTAAACAAATGTTTTGAAATGTTAAGAATAATTACAAAATTTGAACTAATTATGTCAGATTTGAGTACAATATATTCCTTGAGGTCAAAAGCCACTAAATGCTTACGCAGGTGAATGCCAACGCGGGGTAAGTAGTCGTTGAAAGTTTTGGTTTGACTGGAAATTGGTGGTATGTTGTGACAAGCATGTACACGTAATGCAGATTGGGTTTGACGTAATTGTGATTCATAATACCTATCACAGTTTCAAACTGTTATAATTTTTCATTCCTGTACAAGATATGTATGTATATGTATGTATCATATATCATTTGAAAGCCGATGTGATAAAGTTTTATCTTATGTAAATAACAGTTACAATGTTAACATCATGCCGTCATAAACTATGTCATAATCGGATGTGCAATTTTCAAGACGTCGCTTTCAAAGCATAACTAAATGCAGCATAATTTCGATCATCTTCTCCGTTTTGAAAGCCATTCTCCTGTATTATAACCATCATAGAAAGGCGAAAATATTATCTGGCTATGATAATATGTCTAGCTGAAAGGCACACTGGGTTGTTAAATGGTTTCATTAAATCGTATCGATATAAGATGGCAAGATATTAAATTGAAATAAGCATTGACGTCGTCATCGGTCAAATGAACGTCCTATTGAACATATGGCATAAAATTCCCTTCCATTTGTAGACTAAAATATACATGAAAGTATGTAATATGGTAAATCAAATAAAACTTTAAAACATATGTGTTTTAGATGTTCAAACTAAATGTCGTTATATTCAAACATATAAAAACTGTTTCATTTGAAAAGTGTGACAGATTTTATGAATCACACCTATTACATAATTCAAACGTCATATTTACCACCATGAAACACATCTGGTGCATACTTCCACTGAGGAATTCAACATCGGCGATTTCTTCTGATACAACCCGATTCATCACAATTCCTTCCAATATCACAAACTGTCTCATGACTTCCCCGAAGCTTTCCCTAGACTACGAGCAATCTGTTCCCAGTGTTCTGAATGCTCATTAATTTCAATCGGGAGTACATCACCGAGGCTAAAAATGCTCAGTGGGACCTAGGCTTTATGTAAGTTCTGGCACAGGTCTTCCATTGTTATATAGGAATGTTTCCAGGTTTATACTGTCTACACAGCAGTTAAAGTAACCTTATAACTCCGCAATTTTTCAATGGTGTTACATCGGGTTGAGATCCGGCCACGATCTTCCAAAGTATCTCACGTAATCTTAGCTCAAATTGAGATTTTACTCAAATAAGAGTCTGAATTTTAGATAGAACTTTATAGTATTAGGAGCTCTTGAAATGTTACTGTAATAAACGCAGAATAATGTTTCTCTTTTGTGATACAACTTTTGAATCCAGCCTCGTGTGTAATTTAACATAAAGACATTTAGGAGGTAAGAGGTATTTAGCTCAAATTGAGATGTTTCCAGAAATCGGGGCTTGGTAATTTGAAGGACTACAGCAAGACGGACGAATGCTGTTTATCGAGCAACCAGCGTGTATATTGTGTATTGTTGAAGCAGAATGTATCGTTGTACCATCTTGATTCAATGTTATCCTATAATTACATCATTCCGACAGCGCCTACACATTCGCATATTTTCTAACTGCAAGGTGCGTTTAGAAATTCCTAATCAGCTAATTTCATTAACATTATTTATTTATTTACGTTTTTGACATTGAAATTAGGTGAATATGGCATAAACAGAAATACTCGCACGTGCACTCTCTTTATGTTTCCTTGTGGGTTCTAGTCAAGAGACTGACGTGCTATGCAATTATGGTCCCTCCTTAGTGTGTAACCAACAAGCCACCTCCACTTCCGTCGCTTTATCTCGTCAACAATGGGGCTCTGTTTTTTAAGTTATATTTTTGTTTCTAATTGAGATAGTAACTAATATGCGTTTATGAAACTTACTTTATGACCAAACATATGAATGCAAGTAAATCAAATATTTACCTTGAGAAGGCAATAGTGCAATGGGTACATACGAATAAGTTTGACGCGCGGAAAAAACAAAGGTATGCATGGAGTTGCAATACTTTTCGAACACCCCTCGCGATATATCATGAGAACTATGAAGTATTGTATGTCGAAATTATAAAAAACCTTTACAAAATTTATTTCCTTACGTATTAACAAAATTTCATTACATATTATCTATTATCACATAACCCGCGGCACTGCCAGACCGTGCAATAAATATTTAAATTAGTCTGACGCCAATACATGCCTTGATCGGCTCATGACGTCAGGATAATAACAACGTCGCCATGACGTCGCGCTCTTTGTACCGCTTAATTATGTCTGAAACCTATGCAGCGTACATCATCATTTTGAATGATAACGAGCGTTCTCTAAGGTTATGTGATAAATAGAATCCTACATTCGTGCTCATTACAAACGAGTTTTATTAAACTCGTCGACAAAAAGAATATGACACTCGGCAAAGCCTCGTGTCATATAATTTTGTCCACTCGTTTAATAAAATTCGTATGTAATGAGCACTCATGCAAGATCCTCTATATAACCTACAAATTGTGTACATTTTACGAACGCCAAGTGAAGTCGGGCGCGCCACAGAACGTCAACACTCGCCTACGACGTCATGCTACCGTTCGTGAGCTACACATTGTCAATATTATATGCCGATGTTGTAATAAACTATTTGAGAAGTTATTACTTTATACGTATACTATCACAATTTCATTAATTGCTTTTAAAATGGGCAACTTGAGTTGACGATTTGTGCGGATAGCGTCGGAAACGATCTGGCGTAAGTTTTTGCTCAGCTCGGTCGGTCTGTGCTACTTCGTCCCCTGTCCTTCGGTGCCAAAAAAAACGTCTGTGTGTGTTTTCATAAGCGAGAAGTATCACGAAGATGCTCGAGGTGGTATACCAACATAAATCTAAAGGACCAATATTGCTCGATTTGATCGCGGAAATCTATATATTCAACGCAAAAACCTTGCGTAGAGTTCAGGGTCATTTCAAATCTTCCGAACTATACTCTCCTGAATATTTACAGGTATTAATCAGAATGCAGAAATGCATCAAATGAACTGCTGTGGTCATCACAACGACATACTACAGAATAGATCGTAAAAAACACTATAATCAAACACATACTGTACATACACACTCTCCTATATAAACATTTATCACATAAAATAGGCTCTGGGAGTTTAATAAACCCATTACATAAAAGTCATAATACACACGTGTAATAAACATGCAAATGAGGTATATACAAGGGCGAGTCACTTTATTTATGTATTCATACACGTTGTCAAAAAAGTAAAAGAATACATTTTTAGAATAGAATAAATTCTATATCCGATTATGAGCACTCTAGGGCATGTTATAATCACACAATAACAGATGTACAAGAACTTAAGAGATATGACTGTAAGTAAACATGACGGTAGGTCCGTTAAACGTGGGTACGAATAAGATCGGGACGAAATGTACATACCAAATATCTGGCATCTACACAAACATAGCATCGGATGTTGATTTCATTGTATAAATCCGTTAATTTTGAGTATTATAGACGATTTTCCTTGCTTACCAAGTACTTGCATCGTGTACAATCAGTTATTTTCGGATATTCAGACGAATCGCGAATAAATTCACGCGGAAAACCTAGTTACTTCCCCTGTCCTTGGTTGTTACTAAAACCCGGAACGGAACAGAACAGAATACGTTGTGTTGCTGCGGTCCTAGATTTAATTATTTACTTTGTTAAGCGAAGTTTTACATCTGCAGGATTTTCGATACCCTAAAAATATTATTTTCAAAGGCAGAAAAATTAACATATTGGAGTATACATTGTTGCACTATTTTCTTAGCTCTTTCAATGAACCGCTTTACTCCTACGGAGTTTATTTGCTAAAGGGGAAGTGTGTGCATTCTTGACAAACTTTTACTGTGTATTTAGTTTATGTGATAAAAAGAATCTTACATTCGTGTCATTCCATATTAAATTTATTAAACTCGTTGAATAAAAGTGATAAAATGCTCGGCAGAGCCTCGCATTTTATCATTTTATCCAACTCGTTTAATAAATTCAATATAGAAAGACACTCATGTAAGATCCTCTATTTATCACATAAAATAGGCTCTGGGAGTTTAGTAAACCAATTACATAAAAGTCATAATACACACGTGTAATAAACATGCAAATGAGGTATATACAAGGGCGAGTCTCTTTATTCATGTATTCATACACGTTGTCAAAAAAGTAAAAGAATACATTTTTAGAATAGAATAAATTCTATATCCGATTATGAGCACTATAGGGCATGTTATAATCACACAATAACAGATGTACAAGAACTTAAGAGATATGACTGTAAGTAAACATGACGGTAGGTCCGTTAAACGAGGGTACGAATAAGATCGGGACGAAATGTAAATACCAAATATCGGGCATCTACACAAACACAGCATCGGATGTTGATTTCATTGTATAAATCCGTTAATTTTGAGTATTAAAGACGATTTTCCTTGCTTACCAAGTACTTGCATCGTGTACAATCAGTTATTTTTGGCTATTCAGACGAATCGCGAATAAATTCACGCGGAAAACCTAGTTACTTCCCCTGTCCTTGGTTGTTACTAAAACCCGGAACGGAACACGGAACAGAACAGAATACGTTGTGTTGCTGCGGTCCTAGATTTAATTATTTACTTTGTTAAGCGTAATTTTACATCTGCAGGATTTTAGATACCCTGTAAATATTATTTTCAAAGGCAGAACAATTAACATATTGAAGTATACATTGTTGCACTATTTTCTTAGCTCTTTCAATGAACCGCTTTACTCCTATGGAGTTTATTTGCTAAAGGGGAAGTGTGTGCATTCTTGACAAACTTTTACTGTGTATTTAGTTTATGTGATAAAAAGAATCTTACATTCGCGTCATTCCATATTAAATTTATTAAACTCGTTGAATAAAAGTGATAAAATGCTCGGCAGAGCCTCGCATTTTATCATTTTATCCAACTCGTTTAATAAATTCAATATAGAAAGACACTCATGTAAGATCCTCTATTTATCACATGTTTGACGTCGCGGTAGCGTTATAAAGCCATTATTTATTTTTGATAATACACTAGTGTAATGAAGCTATCACGCGACGTCATTCAAAGAATAGGCGACGTCGTCAAAGTTGCGCGTTTATTATAGTGAAAAATAAGTAGTCTTTTTATGTTTCGGCCGGAAAAGGCTAACATGTGATAAAAAGAACATAACATTTGTGACTTTCTACACTTAATTTATTAAACACGATGAAAAAATCGATAAAATGCTCGGCAGAGCCAGAGCCTCGCATTTTATTATTTTATTCAACTCGTTTAATAAATCCAATATGGAAAGACACTCATGTAATATCCTCTATTTATTATATACGAATACAGGCCAAATCGCGCAGTGGAATACAACGCCACAGATTGCATTTTCCGTATCGTACATGTCTGGTTTTCCGAATCCGTATCATGCATGTCTGACGTGTTATATGCCGAACATATGCCAACGTCAATGAAGTCACGACGTAAACAATTGCCTTTTTATGAATTGACGTCGCGTTATATGCCGAAAATAGTTATGCCGACGTCCATGACGTCATTGTATACACATCAAACTGATCCGTTAAGCCGTTTTACCTCCCGTTGCTTGCGCCATACCGCATCTCACTCGACCTAGCGGTCTCGTGACTCGAGGTAATACGGCCCAACGGATCAGCACACTGCAGTGATATTCCGCATGTATTAATCAGACTGCGGAAATCCATCAAGATAAGGCTAAATGGTGTCAGATGATAGGAGATAAAGGCATGGACAGATGGTGGCTGATTATCAACATAATCTCACAACGTATCGATAGAAAATGATCTGTAGTAGCTAAACAAACATTTACTGCATATATATGTACACTTAAACAGGAGATCAATGTACTGCAAAGACATTTTTGCGAGGGATTATTTTCGCTATATTCGCGTTATCGATTTTTTTCGCCGGTAAATTAATGCTCGTGAACATAAATTTCGGCAGTAAACTCAGAATATATTTCTCTCTAATGTTAACAATTGCGAATATTGAACCGCGCGAACTAACTCCCAACATCAAATACGCGACATTTTGACATCGCGAAAATATATGATTTTACTGTATACCGTTATCTTAATTAAATGCGATTGTACTCAACGCCTGTAAAACAATATAGCAAAGTTTAAAAATCTGTTCTGATAACAGATATATTCCCTGCTGGCATAAACACGGGTTCTCATTGATGAACATTTGTCTTTTCATCTAGCTGTGTGTTTATTTTGATGCAAAAAAGTGTAGGGAAAATAATTAACTTTTTTAGATTTGTTTATGTAGATATGACTTATTTTTACGTCATAATGACGTAACGCATATTTATAAACCAAGCGTTGTTGGCGTTAGGTTTCATTTTCTGTCTTGTAATGGAACCAGCTTCTGGAACAGTGAATGTTTATAAAGTGAGTTCTATTAAAATAAAAAAATGTCATTTTCTCTGTTTTGAAGGCTTTGCTTTTCACTGATAGCACTTGCCCACCACAGAACCAACATTGTGTATCACTAACGAGAGACAGTCCAATTATAGCTAGCACTAACCTGAAGGATATTGTTTTGGCAGCATGAAGTTTTTTAACTGCTGTCGATATTTTCCGTATTCTTAAGATTTAACTTTTAAATGTCTATATCGACCACAAATAGATGAAAGTACATTTAGTGGTGTTTGACTTTCTAGTGTTCAATTAACTGTTGTAATTTAGCCAGTACCGCGAAACCAATCATGATTCATTTGACTAACATGGCCGATATACCATAAACAAAGCTGCAATACACGTTTATTTTGCTACTTTATTGAATAATTTGCAATGTCTTCATCGTAAAAAGAATGAAAGAGAAGGGTGATCACGTTTGTCTGATGTACCTTGATTATTGCATTTGAATAATATTTTTAACTGTTAGTACCGCGACACAACAGACGTTCAGTATAAATGACTTGACAATCTGATATCACATATAGATAATTTCAGAATCAGATCAAAATGCTGCAGTGACGAAATCTGCATGAACGCTGAATCATTGTCCGGGCATTTATCCTAAAGCCGATGTCAAACAAGTCAAAAATGGAAACATCTATTTATGCCTTACCATATATATCACCATTTGAGCCAAAATAGTCAGACAGTAAAGACAGATCACTTCAATGCAAAATGTCTGAAACATTTCCATGATACTGGTTGTGAACATAACATTACCTTAAGCCTAGGTTCCACTGAGGAATACCACATCGGCGATGTTCTCCAGATTTCTTCCAATACCACACGATTCATCAATATTCCTTATCCGATATCACAAACTGTTTCATGACTTACCCGAAGCTTCCCCTAGACCAAGTGGAACCTGTTCCCGATGTCTTGAATGCTCAATAATTTCAATCGTGAGTAAATCGCCGAGGCAAAAACTGTTCAGTGGGACCTAGGCTTTACTGTTTTGCTCAGATAACATTTGAATAACAAGTGCAAATTAAGCATGAAACAAGACTGCGTTCTATAAACGATTATGCCTCGGTAGAAGTATTGTCCATAAAACTAGCTAAGTCGATTAGGGGCCATAATTATGTTGAAATGATTGATAGTGTTACATACCCAAGTATGTATGTAAAGAAAGTCACTGACGGTTGCTTTATGAAAGATTTGGTGCAAATAAGCATCAAGAAACTACACAGTAAACATCAGTGAGGTATTCGGTACATTTTGCTTTGCAGAAGGTTTTCATCGAATGCGAACAAATTTCAGGCCATTTAAGAGACAGTAGTGTTAATTATATAGGGTATTAATCCCCTATTTTTTATTTTGCAATACACCAATATGTGAGGAAGCATCTTTAACTATTGCCCCCGCCCCCACAGAACCAACCTTGTATACGACGTTAATAATTGCGAACGTATGAACAATCAATATTTTGGACAAAAATACCTATTAAATAATCTCCAGGTTTTGACAAATGTTATGTCAATTCTACATGTCGCTTCTACTTGATAATATCACTGAGCATTTCAACAATCCCATGTCAAAAGTGCGTCTAAACATTGAAATACTCCATATTAAAACTGGTTGGGTATAGGTGTATATTTAGGTTATGCATGTTTATGTACTTTAATCATAGAGTTTGTACAATACATACCTCCGTTTAACTTCCCAAGTTGAAAATATACCTATAACTGTAGTACATGTAAGTAAACGCTAAACTTTACGTATATAACATATGGTTGGCTTAGAATTAGAAGGTCGTAAGAACGATCTTATAAGACGCATGCATATTTGAAATCTGCATCTCAATGCGCTTCTTATGAGCCTATTTTCATGAAAATCGGAAGTGGTCATGTTAACCAAACTACAATTTAAAAAGCTTGTAGTAAAGTAAAGAGTAGTTTTCAGTCATTTTTTTTCTTGTTTTCTCAAAATATTGATTTTGTACTTACGACCTTCTAGAACCAGCCAGCGATATGTCAACTTTTATGTATAGTTATAGTAATAAATAACTTAAGTTTTTATAATAATATATATTATAACGACAAAGCATGTTATTGTTTTTTTAAATTCATATCGTGCTTTAAAAAAATTATATTTTTTAATGATTTTCGACCAATATTTACGTATAGGGGGATCAACTACATATGCAAAGTGCCCACCGGCAAACTTTTGAATGAATGAACAATAAAACCTGCCATTCACCAATAGCTAGCTGGTGGGCACATTTGCATATGAATACCTCTGTATACAAACATGATTTCTCCTATAGGAATCAAGTTAAATTTGATTGTGAAACGTTCAAGGGTGTTCAGTGACATTCCATTAAGTAATGCCAGCCCTGCGTTCAACGAAGGATAATGTGTGGCATGTTACGCACCTGTTTCCTACCTGTTATTCGGTGAACGATATGTTAAAAACATGTTTGTCACATGAACGAAGTTTGGCTAACCATATACGGAGATGGTGTGCCTAAATTGGTAAATCGTAACAAAATGGCGGACAGAGGCAAACAAAAGAATGTAAATACAATGTAGTAAAAACTGTTCATAGGAATCAAGTTAAATTTGATTGTGAAACGTTCAAGGGTGTTCAGTGACATTCCATTAAGTAATGTCAGCCCTGCGTTCAACGAAGGATAATGTGTGGCATGTAAATAGTAAAAACTGTACATCAGTACGTATTTCGAACTGATAACGAAAAAAGATGGGATTTATACTTTCGAAATTGTTTGCCGCAAACGAAGCGTACAACGAAGTGTTTTAGAGACAAAAACCCGTGATTTCTGAACGTTTTGTAGGTTACTTTCGTTGAACGTAGAGCAGCTGGTCACTTATGTGATAAATGCTAGCTGTCAGTAGAGATCAGTAGAGAATGGTATAGTTAAATATCTAGGTTATGCATGTTTTGTACTTTTATCGGTAGAGTCTATATAGTAAATCCTACCAATTTACCAAGGTCAAATATTTACCTGTATACGAGTACAGTCCTGTTAGGATATGGTGACAGTGACGCTGTTGTTTATGTGTACACAAATTATTACAGCCATTGTCTGAACAGGTAGTGCGAATATAGTATATTAGTTAAGCATTGGAATTATAGCTGTCAATATAAACCACTTGTACGAGTTAAATATTCAAGGCGAAAGTCACGAAGTCCGAGATGGTTACAAATTGTCAAAACAAAATAAAAAACAACCTCACATGAAATCCTTTTGTAGGTATGTCGGCGATTTTATTTATTTTGAAGTATATATTATGACAATTAAACGTGGTGTACAGTCTCAGTGAATATTTATGTTATCAAAGTGTTAACATTGAACATTGTCTCCCTTGAACCGTGGTCTGGGTTACATCTCAATAATAAGCCAACCCTTGAGAGACATACCATTTTAAACTGGTCACATTTTGTGTTAGTCTTAATATTGAGGTTACAATCAAGAGCAATGCACTGGATTCAGCGGTCTTTCTATTGAGGTGTTCTTTAAAGTTGGTTATCCATTGTGAATGGTTATCGGCAGGGTCAAGTCTTTGCATGGTCATCTAGTAATCTGGTACGGAATGATACCTTTTCAGTAAATACGTACCATGACTCGGCTTCTTCTCGCCAGGTACGATATTTACTGACCAGGTATCATCCCGTACCACCATGTAACTTATAATTATTGGTTTTACGCCATCATAGTGAACTCGACCGCTGCGTCACTGTATTATTATCCTGACTGGACTGTACGGTATATGTTTGATTAAGTATATTTATGTTTTTCTTTTTTGAGGTCGAACTGACAATTTATTAAATACATTAGTACTGGCGCGCTTTGAGATTACATTTATTATTTTCTACAATCGTGTTGAAGTAATAGTTTGTGTAGCCAAAAGTACTTACAATTAGTTCTATAATAACCACAGGTATTTTAGGGGCAAACACATACATGTTATCGTATAACAACAATTATGGTGTGGATGGCAATGTACATAGAGGTCACTGTATCACTGTGTGTCTAGAGTAATAAAAAACATTGCTAACTCAATTATTGCTTTGTTATAGTATTATTATTACTCTAACGCGATAACTTGCATAACTCGCGATAAATGGCGGATTTTGTGGGTTTTTTTGTATTGCAATTTATCGCGCTAGAGTTATAGCATGTTTCTGTCTAGTTTCTCCTAACAAAACACTTTCTTCTGGTGATTGGGTGAAGATTTGTCTGCGTTAGTTCACGTGCTTCGGTCACGTGCTTCGGTCACGTGTTTGGGGTAATCGTACACTGGAGTTAATTTGATATTTTCTCTTCCACAGTGATCTCTATAACACGTTGATGCTACATAACGTGATAGAAACTGATGAACAGATTATGTGTTATCATAGATCATTGAATCTTAAACAATACAACCATACGAACCATATGTCTAAACCAGTCCTATAATCTATTTAAATCAATTCTCAAGGCCATCATTGTGTCTGTAATCAAACAGAGATCATAAAATACACCCTGAGAACAACCTTGTTATGGTAATTAACGTTTGCAACGTGTTAAATGTGTCAAATGTTTCCAAGGGTTCTGAAAGATTTTATCTTTGAGTAAATACACGTCATGAGAGTGTGTAAAATTGCGCTGTCCCGTCTTTTGAGCTGTGTGGTAAAAGCCACATTAGGCCTAAACGGCTATTTTCAAAAAGCAATAACTTGGTAACCTATTTGAAGAGCCATGGGTTTTGAGCACTTTAGTTGCTTCCCAAGGGTGGAAAACACCATAAGATTGAAGAAAACGGAATTAATCCTCCAGTTTTTTTTTACAAAATAATGAAAATTGTATACAAAAATGTACAATTTATAATCGAAGGGAAGCAACTCTTGCAAATTTAGTATGTGATTTGTGGAATACTTTTCCAACAGATACATTTAACATTCTGTCGTCAAGTATTGGTCAGGTAAGAGTATCCCAATAACTTGTATTAAGGCTATTTACTGGATGGTCTAAAAAAGATCTTGGTAGAGATAATGTGGCTTTAAGCCTTTATGTCTTAGGATTTGAAGTTTGTACATTCAGCAGAAGCCTGTTATACATTCGGTTACGAACGTTAGCTGCCATTATGTGTACGTGTATGTATTGAGTATTACCTTGAAATACATTTTCTGTCACCGACACGTGTCTCTAGCTGAGTGCTTGGAGCACAAAGGTTAGAAACGCGGTACGAGTCTATTGAGATGAGACTAGTTATGGCAGATTCTGTTTGAATCATGTATTATACAAGGCCATCAAACTTGGTACCTTCTGCGCTAACAGGCATTGGAAAATATCTTCTATGTGCACTGATAATAACAATACTAAGTTTTCAGAATAGCGATGATAAACATGAGAGCCATGATAACCTTTATACCGCTCACCTGAGAAACATTGGTTTGATACATACCAAATGCAACAAATGGGCAAAGACTGTTCCATATCGTTCATTTAATAGATATAATTAGTAATACAGTTTCAGCTTGGTCTATATTATATAATGACACACACTTTTACAATGTTTCATGAAGATCGAGCCCTAGTTGTGGCCTCTAACGCGTTCGCAAGCTTTTTCTAAGAATTGACCGAGTGACCTAGTGTTTGACCACACACGACCCAGTTTCGAACATGACCTTGATTCCATAGTGACAAACATTCTGACCATGTTTGAAGAAGATTGGGCCGTAATTGTGTCCTCTAATCCGTACGATGCTCGCAAGAGTCTACGATGTACCTAATGGTTTGTATCGTATGAAGCTGGTATGGAACGCATGTAGTACCGGGGGGTTTCTTACAAACGAACGCTTTGCGCTAAAAAAAATCAGAAACACAATGTTCTTCGGCGACTGGAGAAATCATCAGAGAAGTCCTCACCAGAATAAAATATCTAGCATTCTGCTAAATGTAGACTTTATTTATGAGGATGTGATAACTTTTTTATTACATGTAATTATGGCTAAATGGTCATTATTATTTAGAAAGTCTTTTGAATGAGCGTGAAATAGGGATTTACTGTCTGTATTACTCGTGTTATTATCTTGAAAGAAGATAGACAAAATGCTAGCAATTTTCTGTGAAATGGTCTCATCATGATGTGAGTGTGTCATTGTTCAATCGTAAACATACGTACATGTAGTACGGAAATATATATTAATTACGACTGTACTTTCTAGTGTTATTCTCAACAACCGGCGGACATTATACAAACACTGTGCCTGCAGTCAAATCCAGCTAAAACACATTTATTTTCCTTTTTGCCTTTATTTCGTTTTTGCTTGGTATGCCAATGTTTGTGACTAAGACTGATATACATTGTATCTAGTGGTAGCAACGTCGCATGTTTATATGTATTTGTTTATTAATGTTTTATTACGTACATATATAGTGTGCTTTCCATAATGGAGGAAAATAAAAGTTAATAGTACACAACTATTTGGAAACCAATCAGGCAGTCAAAACAGTGTTCGGGTTTTCTCAGATTACAATTATATTGTAATGCAGTTTCACATGAGTTGGTGCAAATGATTTCTCTGATATTGCTGACAGTTATTAATTTTGAATTCTCTTTCTTTGTGATTTATGAATAGAGTATCGACATTGCGATACATTTCTTGCCGGCGTTTGTTTCTGATAGGATTATAACGGCTCTCAACATTCCTCTGAGGCTTCAAATGATTTAATAAAGGTGACTACCTACATGACATTGCGGTTACGTTTATCTCCGAGGAGCAGTGTAAGAATAATTACGATGCCTTCAAGTGGATTTCGATTTATTTAACTCTAAATGATTATTGTCTCTCAACATCTTGTTTGTTTTTTGTTATAGTCTGTCTACAGAACTTTCATTCTGATGAGGTTTTAATGTAGTCTATTATAAAGACATCCTGAGGGTATTTACTCAATTACCTCAACATGTGGAACTTCTTAAGTCGAGAACCTAGTGACATACATAATATCTGTCTAGTACAGACATAATAAAGCAGAACAATATATTAACCAATCAGACAGGAAAGACATGCAACATTCAACAGAAACAGCATAGCTCGAAAGACACAAGACACACAAAGGAGAAAAATCATAGACCACAATAACTAGTCACAGTGAAAAACATGCAAATGAACCAGAAATATAGTCGTGGCAGGTCTTGATACCCTTCTATGAACATTTGGCAACAATGTCATTCTTCCTCGACATGTAGATAAAATGCAGCTTCCAGTATAAAACTACCCCGGCGACACGGGTACGATTCCCGGTCGTGGCAGGGCATACCCTTCCATGAACATTTGGCAACAATTTCGATCTTCCTCTACATGTAGAGAGGTTAACGATTCCTTAAGCTTAAGGAGGCGTAAGGCTTAAGGAGACATACACATTGCAAATCATAAAGCATTTTATTTAAGAAGTAGAACCCTTATACATAACGAAGCTTTTGTAAAATAATGCATGTTCAGCACTCTCTTCAAAACTTTGTTTTGTTTCGTAGACTAACAAATAAGTCCACATCGAGCATGTGCTTAGCTGTTTTATCAGTATAATTATGTCGTGTATGACTAGATAAATAACAATTCAATCAACTATCATAAGTTCATAAAATTATTCAATTTTAGCTAGATTTTATTTTCGGCTTGACTATGTATGAGGGTGCAAAGGGAATTAATTTCAGGAAAAAAGGTAGATTGAAGAGTTATCTCTTTTAATTACACATAGGGTTTGTATAGACAGACTACATACAGTTACAGTTTATTTTCAAGATTTAGGCCATTGGCCCATGAATCACATATATATACAAACAAGTTATAAAGCATTTCACAATATATGTACATAATACAAATGGTATTGTATTGCGCGAGATTATTTACTGGAGACCCACAAAAGTTACATGTTTTCCGTTGTATCTTGTTGTTTTAACAGTTTAAAATATCCTAACAATTTAATTACGGAAAAGCACGACCGTACTAACGGAAAATAGTGGGTATCCGGTAAACATATACCGGGCACAAACTAGATTTAACGTTTGAACTTTGTGTACGGATCAAGTGTAATTGCTTTGAGATTAAGAAATGTAAATTGTTTTAATTCTATCAAAGGTGCGATTGCATGGAGTGCTTAACGCATTTGTATAACGTCTGCTATAGATGTACAACGACCTTCGAAATATGACCCTAGGACGAGTTCATTTGCTGAGGTTGAAACCATATTTACCGTTATTTTTCTGATATATTATGACTATGGGCCATATTCACATCCTCTCCTCCACTCTCACTCACTGAGTTAATCCAAATTTAATCGTTGTTTCGTCCGTGCGTTGGAGTGTGAACTCGACCTAACCTGAAATTGGTATTCACAACGGTAAGTGTAGCTGGAGTTGACTCGACTGAGTGAGAAATTTTCGAGGGAGCGAAACGTCGACTTCAGCGTGACTCCAACCAAACTCAATGGAATGTTAGTGAATACCAAAGTTAGTCACTAACTAAAATGGACAATCCATTCGAGGTAGAAGAATTTAAGGATATGATTTTACCTTTTAGAAATGTCCCGGATAGAAGAAAATCCTTAGAAAGCATGGATAATGTGAATTTCTTGGCAAAGTTCTCCAGCTACACTCAAATGTGTGGTTACGTGCATACCGATTTAGCGCATGAATGTTGAACTAATAAAGTTATTGTAGTTTCAAATTAAACTACACAACAAATTCATATGATCGTGTGGGTTGATAAATATACAACCATAAATATAATTTTATTTATAGTTTGTTATCTAAAAGTATATTATTTGGACAAATAAAGTTACTGTAATAAGTGTATGAAGTATCTGGAATTAAAATTTAGTCATATTACTGCGATGTTAATTAAATGCATGGTATTTATATATGGAGCATAACTATGAAATTATAACGTTATTGTTTTCATTCTTTGCCATATTATTATTTTTAATTCCACCCAGTGTTGATATGAAGATGACTAAAATATTTGAATGAATAAAAACGTGCAAACTTGCAACAAATACTGATGATGTGCATTGCAATCATTCATGTGTCAATGTGCCGCCTCAATAGCCTACTGTTAGAGCGTCCGCTTCGAGTGCGGGACGCCCAGGTTCGATCCGGGGTCACTTCATGCTAAAAACGAAATGGTATTAGTATTTCCCTTGCAAGATGTTCAGCATAATAAGCGAAAGGTGGCTTCTCTTCTCTTACGTATTGTATTATATATTGTGACGATGGATAAATTCGGGCATGATGTGTCGAGAATGGTTAATATTTGTTCAAGGTTGTACCAACTTGTTTCATAATCAACCTAAAACCAAGAAGTTCATGCATCAGCTATCTTATGTACTATTGTTTTTAAACATGTCGCACATTAAATGACATTCCAGGAATTATAGCTTTCTAGTTGTCGGGCTTCCCCGGAACGGTATGTACGATGTATGTGTTGTAATTAACAAAATCATCTGACAGTGAAGCTGCTTATAAAAGTAAACTGAGTCCATTTCCTCTGACTTCTAAATTATTAACATTAAATTACCTGCTTGACGGTCGGTGGAATTCATATTGACGTGATATGATATTTAATATTGAGTCCACGGCGAAAACATAAGGCATACGGTACGATTTGTCTTCTTCGATATGCGCATCCTTTATTTATTTAAAATGCGTAGGCATTGCCTTGCATAATTGTTTTGTTGGAATATATCAATGTAAATCATTATATACATTTGTACGTTCATTCAATATTAATTACATCGAAGTTTTATGTTAACTGATCCACTATAATCTTTGCAATAATCATACCGACCAATTCAATAATAAAGCACAGATTGTGTGTACAGTGTAATATCCTACCATTTATTATAACGGTCACACACTCAGGAAAGTCGAGGACGAGTTACCCATGTGAATACCAAATCTCCACTCGACCTACACTAACTCGACCGTCACTCCAGCTACACTTGAGGCTACCTTAGGTTAGTGTAAGTCGAGTTGGAGTGGAGGACCGACATGTGAATATGGGCCTATATCTTATAAATTTACGTTATCTTTCAAGTTGACAGCGTGGCCTAGTGGTTAAGATGATCTATACTCAGAACCAGCCTGTACTCAGAACATTCTTTTTATATGGGCTGTGGGTTCGAGTCCGCTGCTAAACTCTTTTTCACAAATTTTATTATCATAATACATGAGTTTCTTTTATATATATTTATTATTTAATGAATAATAAAATTATGTTTTAGGTTTAATACAAAGTTGCTTTGTTTCGTTTAGTTTATTATTTTAGCCCGTCCTGGACATTGTTTTTATTGCTCAGATGACAATCGGGTTGAAATACAAACTATTTTCATCATTGGTTTTGCTGGATTTTTAATTGGAATCACCACTCTAAGAATATGCTGTAGAAACGTCAACATTAATAAGCGTTTACTCTGGTAATACAAGTAGCACAGTTTGGGTGACCGTTGACCAATTTCTGTTCAACAGTCTTGACGTGCGAATGTTTACAATGATTAAAATACAAACTTAAGAAAATAGATATATTTTAGAAATATTTAGAAAATAGACATGCACGCGAATGTTTTATTTAGCAAAAGTAAAAAAATATTCAAATGGGTGAGATTCGAACCCAAGCAAAAAAATATATTTAGATTCGTAAGCAGTAGCTTAGCCTACTGCGCCATGGAGGACGTTGTAAGCTACAATTTCAAATAATATATTTCTATTCCGAATACACCCCTTTTACCTGGATTATTTCATTATTAAAAGTACAGTTACGCCCGAACGATTGTGGTTTATCTATAATACACTAAGTGTGTTGTATCTTTTTGCATTTTTAGTTCTATGAGTCCGCCATACCCACCACTTTACATCCAGAGGGCGCCGAAATTCATGCTTATTCATGCCTAAGTAAGCCCTAACAATCACAATACACAATATTTAGTCAGATTTATACCACACATAGACAGCATACTAACCTCTACGCTGGCATACGACTTCATAACAATCATGGTAGTTTCATTGTGAAAGAAAGAAAGAAAACAAAATGTTGGAGTCTTGCAGAAGACTAAATGAATTGTACAGATATTACGAATGTACACGCACGTTAATTAATTAACGTGCGTGGAACGTACAAACACACTTCACGAGACGTCATGTGTATTTATTGTATTTGATTAACTCACAATTAGTGTATCTGCTATAACCACACCATGGGGTCAATTTGGAGTTTAACTTTAATCCTGCATACTTGTAGAGACAGCACTGGTAAAGACTACAAGCAGGAATAACCCCCTGTTGTTTAATTATGTCGAGTTGTCATAAAACTATCAAACCTATCGGGAATTGTTTCCGTTGTTTTATTGTCCAGGGTATTTGGTAATAAATGTTCGCTCGATTCAGCATGGATGAAATAACATGCAGGAGGGCTGATCCGAATATAAGTTTAATAATAATGACGTTTGAGTAAAATAACCGATCTACCAAACTCCCTGTTCGTATTATAGCGTCGTGTATATTTTTATGGTTTTAATGAGACTAATGTTTGAACTAAAATTTGTTATTGACAGTATTTAACACATAACTAAATAAGGTATGTGCCATAATAAAGATGTGTATGAATGTAAATATTTTCATATCGTCGGGTACCTATGTTCTCGAACAGTGTTTGTATGCACTTTCATCATTGACGATTTAAAACATTATGAATGCTCTATACTGTGAGTTAGTTTGTATTACATCGATAACAATGTCATTGGTTTATGCTATAATGTTTGAATATTAACATTAAAACATCGCCTTCCACACTTAACCAAAAAGATTTGATCTGGTTTAAAATCCATCACTTCTACGCTAGGAATTAGTAAGGGAAACTACTTTAAGACTAACCCTCAAATACCCAACTCAAAATTAGTATATGCTCAATATATCTTCTTGCAGACGACATTCAGTTAATTATTTTAGTCGCGATCGAGATATTTCATTCTTCATTAATTTCATTGTGCGCAAAATGTCTTGTCAACAACAAATGAAGAAAGCGTCTGTTCGCATCTGCAATTAAATTAAACTTGCTGAAATAGATTAAATATGAATCAGTCACAACTATTACGAGATGTTAATCTGGCCCAGGCTCATTTATAGAAGATGTTGATGTGACGTCACCAAGCACTGTGGTAACATCGACTTGAACACCCAACAATAACTATCTAAATATTATTATAGAGTGTCCACATAAAGCGATATTGCCACGTTTCGGTCAGCCATAAGCTACACTATTATTTAATATAAATAATCAGGAATGGAACCAACTACATCGAATCATATCGGACATCTGACTATGACGTATTGCGTATGATGTATTTTGTGTTTGTACATGGAAAAATGAGACCTTGACACATAATGAAATTCAAGTCACCTCTTTCGTTCTCACTTTTTGTTTTTCGTCCGATAATTAGGTGCACACCGGAAGTACGTTCTGCTAGCGTTCTGTTAAAATAGCTTTCAAGAACCTGTCACAACTGGAGTTTGTAAAATCTTGTGTTTTGTATTAAGCAATTTCTAAGCTGTGAGATCAGTATAGTGTCAGGAAAATGGCACAAGAAATTCTATATTTTTCTGATAAAGTTGGATAAATGACAACCTTTACCGGTTTAGTTTTTGTCTCAGTATACCAGAGTGACGTGCATATTCTCAGAAACTGCCGTAAATGACAGAAATGCTTTGACACGAACATTTTGTTTTAAATCAGACAAGACCAAAGCACACATTATTAAATTAAATAAGGGAATGTATTTTGTGTTGGATACACGTATCATGAATTTCCTTGCATGCGTACTTGGTAGTTCGAACCTCTTTAATACTGAATATTGAACATTATATGGTCCTAGTTGTTGATAAGACAAATCACGTGGCCATCTATTGTCTCTCAGGGAGAACAGTCTATTGTTTTGTTATGTACACAGCCCAGTAGGAACAACACGTGGTACATTGATCACAAATAATACATGTTAACAGGACAGAATGCCACTCTATTCAAATAGAACAGACAATGTGACTGTATTAATATTGTTACATGCGTGTTATTCTAGTAATCAACTATTGTTTATGCATGTTGGAATATTGCTCCAATCAGGTGCCGTACATTACAGTGGAAGGGAGTCATGTTTTCAATACAGCAATAAATGTATCGGATTTAAAAATGGCATATCGATTGTTAAATTTATTCTAAATGCATGTGCTGTTACGTTGCTTAATGGTATTAGTGAATGGTATGTGTCCATGATTATGTAGAATCGAATGTTTTTTACCTCGAATATCCCAGCAGAACATGTGTACCTTTCTCACCCTTCGTACAAAATATGTTCTGTATAATTACATACCCGCCAATAAAAACATACATGAAATAAAACATTTAATCAGTTTATAACAAATGCCACCGAATCCTCCATTTTTTATTCAATATTTTCCAAATGTATTACAGTATCATCTGCATAAAAACATCAAGTCTTTAATAATGGTTTGGTTGTCATTCATTTTGCTGTAATTTTAAGATTTCCTCGAAGATCTTCTTAAGAAAAGTAATAAATTTCTCCCCACTGTTATCTTTTTGACGTATCCAAGGTGATTTGCAATGCAAATTAGAATGCTTTTGATAAAGGATGCTGGAGCGGTGAGAAATCACAGCATTGTTCTATGGTGATTCTCATGTACATTATCAAATATATCAATTAACATTTGCATTAACCTATACAACAATTATAAACATTCGCTCAATTAGGATTTTAGACAGCTACAACTGGGTATTTAAGCCTTTTTACTGTTGAAACTAGATTATTCAGCTAGGGTATTCAGCTTTTTTGATTGCTGAAACTATAGGTAATATAGCTTTTTGACAGCTGGGAATTGGGTGGTTCATTTTCCCGTTATGTGTTGGACATTGTGCTGTGTAATTATTGTATGTGACGTTTTTACGTTCTCTGTGCTCGGCTGATTAAGTTGAGTGTTGCCTTCCCCCTGTCCGACTTTCTATTATCTTTTAGGTGTATATATTTAGAAACCTTTTTGAAACTTTTTCATTTGTACGTATGATACAATTCATTCTTCTTTGATCTCCACACTTGCTGTCCCAATAAATGCAACTTTAAGTTATTCCGAGTGAATTTGAAACTTAAATGTCAATTCGGGTTATTTGATACCACATTCATTGAACAAAATGAGGAATAAAAGTACACTGTATATGCTTCGTCCTTCCACACCGGATATGCTTCGTCTTTCAACAAAGGATATGCTGAGTCATTTCACACTATTATCTGCTAATTCCTAGGCGTTTAACTCTCCATATTTAGAAACGTATTTTTATTTTACACAGCTAAAACTAGGTATTTATGCCATTTTACCGTTGGAACTAGGTCATTCAGCTTGGGTATTGAGCCTTTTGATTGCTGAAACTGGTTAATTTAGAATTTCGACAGCTTGGATTTTGGAGGATCATATCTTGTTTAGTTGCAATCTCATTAAAATCAGACCCTAACATTAGCTACGCTGTTATGATCTGACTACACTCTGTAGCAGGTCATGTTTAAATGACCTCTCTCCCACGCAGTGAGTCAGTCAGCTTGTAGCCACTAGTTAGACTTGCACCAATCCTAGTGATTAATTTTGCTAAGACCAAAAAACATCTACATCTGCATCAAACATCCGACTATTACAGGGTGGCGCTGTCAGAGCAAACAATTATTAACGGAATAAGTATGTTACAAGTGTTAAGCGTGTAAAAAATAAAAAGACATTATGTTACAGTTAAACTAGTACGTGCAATTACATTTTGATGGCTGGAATACCGGTATATGCAAAGGAGACAACTCATCCAAAGAAACAATGATCTTACTTGAGCTTAATCCCTTTTTATGTTCAGTAGAAATTAAGAAATAGCTAAAAGTTACGGAAACTTGCAAGAGAACAATTGTCACCAGTGATATTTAAATACTATGCACAATAACATATCAATACAAACATAAAAGCTGGAGCAAATCTAGCCACCTGTACACTTTCAGATTTGTGAAAGTAAAATTTTGATTGGATGATTGAAAGGTCACTTGGACATGACCCCGTATGGAGTACCATCAGATCCTATATATCAGTGTAAAGTAGTGAAGCGTTATATGGATTTGGTTTAAATGAGATTGGTTTAGTTTGTCATTGTGCCTTGTGTGTTGTTTATGTTTTTTGTGCTTGGCTGGTTAAGCTGAGTGCTGCCTTTCCTGTCTGACTTAATATCTTTTTTCATACTGGTAGCTGTCTGTAATTGCAGTATTACAAAAACATTAATTCTCTGATTCCTGACTGTAGCTTTTGTTTAACACTCATACGTATTGTAATGTACTTTAAATAATAAACTCACATTGCCGAATTATTCAAATAGATGTGACGGGGTAGTTTTTGAGACCTTAATGTGTAATGTAGAAAGGGGATAATAAGGTTGGTAATTTGTGTGTGTGTGTGACCTATTTATAAGTTTATGACCTAACGGACTGGACTACAGACTGTTTGACCTTTATCACCTCGAGTTGGGTTCACTGAAGGCTTTTGATTGGCATTTTTGGCGGAAATGTGTTTTGTTCAGTGCAGTTTGCCAGGACAAGTTGAAGTGATCGGATGTCATTGTAGATTGACTTGTTATATTCCATATATATATATTCTTGGTATGTATTCTGGAATTATGTGAGGTCTTTTGGTAGGTTGGATGCTTTCAGTTTTCTTTTGTTCTGTCGTAATCATATTGTATTTGTAATATTTAATACATTCTATAATTGCCCATTTTCTCAGTAATTCCCACTTTGATATTCAAATAGTTCAAAATGGCAGTATGGCATAAATTAGTATAATGCACACATGTTGAACCTCTATTTGCAATTGTTGTATTTTAATATTGTAGAGTTATGTTGAAGCACCACACAGAGTGAACTAAATGTTGAAGCACCACACAGAGTGAACTAAATGTTGAAGCATCATGCAGAGTGAACTAAATGTTAAAGCACCACACAGAGTGAACTAAATGTTGAAGCACCACACAGAGTTAACTAAATGATGAAGCACCACACAGAGTGAACTAAATGTTGAAGCACCACACAGAGTGAACTGTGTGTTCTTTTGGATATAGACAACAAAAGAGGACCAGTATCATAGAAGCAACGTTAAAGTCGACTGTAAGCATTCATTACACACTCGTTTTTACCATTCCTTAAAATGATCAACCGGACAAAATATGTACGTGTGGTGATAGAAAGGAAACGAGACCGACGCTGTAAAATGGCAATGAATAAAGTTGTATGCCAAAATATCCTCTCTCGGGCTGCTGAGATTATAAATATTCATTTATTGTTTGTAGAGATTCCATTGATTTCGCAACGTTGGGTACAGCGACTCGCCACAATTGACGTCAATGACGCCATGTAGGTAAACGTTTAAATATTCTAACATCTCTATACGTATTGCATAACTTCACCATTTATTCAGTATTTAGCAAGTTTGAGTGTTCGTTTGAATAAAAACTTTTTATTTGTTATAAAATATCGAGAATATGTTAAATAATTCTTCGATCATTCTCATTCTACAGGCGGCTTCCGTGTATGACGTTCGTCATGGCGAGTGAGGTTCAAAATTGTTCAATTATCTAATGCAATTCGGACCTCTGCTTGATATACTATTTTTCGTCACAAAATAGTTTGTACTAACGATTTATAAGTATACTTCTAGCAGACTTCTGTCCCGATGTCCGTTTAATAATTTTAAATGTGTGTTTAGACTTTTCTCCTAGTTTCTGATAAAACTGTATATTTTTAAGCTGTGATTTTTGCCGCAATATGATGTGGTTTTCTAGTCGGTACTGTTGGTTTTTACGTCATACATTCATAACAGACACACATACATCAAAACTATTTTAATCCACGGTTATTCAATGTTTTGACATCCTGTCCAGTTGGTTTGACAAATGTTGGAGGAAGGTTTAATAAGATATTAGTCATACGCGTTTCCCTATCATACGGCAAAAACAGGCGACGTTTTAATGTGCGGTGACATAGCGAGACACCTTATATTTAACGTTTAATTAATAAATCACTACCAATAGTAGAATATTATATTTTACACGTACAAATCGGCATTAAATGCACCCAAGCTAATATGATATTTTTATGGTTAGAACACGTTAAGTTTGCATATTATAGCATTTGTCTCATTTCCTTTTGATCATCCTACGCACTTAACAATGTCTGGGCAGTGTGAACTATACCTCATTAAAGACACGATTAAAAGGTATCAATTTTCCTGGTTAATCTTCAAGGAAAAGAGGTCGATTGCTCTAGTTGATAGTACGGTAGACGGTACAGTCTGATACTTTGATCAAAATGAGCGATGTTCCATTCATAAATGTCAGTTTACTGCCGACTGCCGATTTAAGATTGGATAGAAAACAGCGTATGGAAAATTTGATATAATTGTAGTGTTCACAACTCTGCTACATTTGCCACAGGATGGAAGTTGTGAACGCATTCTGTTTTCGCATAAAAATCCTTTCGAGGTTTTCGCACAATTCATTTTCAAAGACTGTTCACTTTCCGTTTGCCACTTATATTATAGTCGAATTATTTTGATATTAAAACCAAGCAAGACAATCAATATAAAGTCAATCTATAGCTTGAAGGTCAGTGGAATTGATAATATTACAGTTGTACATGCGTGTGACGGACATTCCATTTGTTAGAAACATGCAATTTTAGAAGACATCCATGCAATATTAATGAAGCAAGCGGTGAAGTCATATTTCAAACATAATTTGACAATGTTTCGTCTTTTTCTGAAGGTAAAAGAGATTTCATGAAAAAGAAAAGTGAGGAAAGGCAGCACTCAACAGAGAAAGCCGAGCACGAAGGTGTGGATTTAGCTCAGTGGTAACGCACTGGTCTGTCAATCCAGAGGTATTGGGTTCAATCCCTGACATCGGAACTTGACATTTCTGAAATATTTAAAATAGTTCCCGCTATATCTGGCCATGTGGTCTGCAAAGTATCTGAAAGTGCCAGGAAGCTGTGTATCGGTGCTATACACCGGGCCCATTAAAGAACAAGGCTGTCTATTCGAAATAAGAGCTATACGCACTTCTGCAGCGCCGGACATGCCTGTATCTAATGTCTCTCTCTCCCTTCAGGGGCTTTCTCTTAGTATGTCCCTCTGATCAGATCATGCTGTATCTGCACTGGTAGAGGATGCACCTGCGCCCTTGAGGCTGCAACATAATCATGTAAATTGCCTTTGAACATGCGTTCGCATGAAAAGGGCGCTATATAAATCTGGTTTATTTATTTTATTTTTTTTTTCCATAAGGGACCAAACATAAAATAACACAGTCCAAGAGCATACGTCACAATGCCGAACACCGCTGCAAGTCTTAATTTCAGGTGTCCAAAAAGTCCTACAAAGCTAAATTATCACTGAATATTTTAAACCACGACGCACATTTGCATTTGTATACTAGTACCTAGTATAACCTTTAATCAGAGCATCCACATATTGTACAGCAGAAACAGAGTATAGCATATACATGTAAGGAACCAATCACATAATACCACATTTTTCCAATGTATACGAGTTACTTAATTAAAATACGTATCACGATTTGATTATTGCGTAGTTACAACTTTGATAATTTGATTTATTCACCAGAGTAATCTTGATGGAGATATGTTGGGAGAAACTTGAATTATGTTTATTGTGTGATTAAAGAACTCAGAAAATACAATAACAACATTGGAGGCAACGCATAAAGATTATATAAAGTCAGACAGGGAAGGCAGCACTCAACTTAACCAGCCGAGCACAGAAAACATTAAAAACACACAAAGCACAATGCCCAACTGAACCAACCGAGCATAGGAAACATAAAACACATAAAAGACACAATGCCCAACTAAACAAACGCAGATCCGCCTAAGTCCAAGCTGTCGAAAAGTAAAATAATTTATAACTAGCTGAATGACCCAGTTTCCGCAGCAAAAGGACTACAATGCCTATTTTATCTGTCAGAAATCTTAAAACGAAGAAGTGCCCAACACACTACGGACCAAGAAAATTAAACATCCCTTATCCCACTGTTTAAACGCTGAATAGAAAAGATTCAGAATAGAAACGATTCATGTCACATTGAGAGATTGCTAGCGCATTCCTTCTTCAAACCGTTTTCTTCAATGTTAAATTTATACTCCTCAAAAACATCAAGGCCCACAAAATGCAACGGTTAATATTCCATCACTGAACTTATTAACAACTGAACAATAATTGATATCAATTGTTTAATATGTCGTATTGACAAATGTAAACGTGGGCAATTTGAAATGACAGTAGAAAATACGTGCTAGTTCAAGAGGTGATTTCGTTACAAATATGTCAACGTTCGCATAGTGGTGGTTGGGGTTGGGGTATGATGTGTTTCGAGCAGTGTCGATACACATTAAATACTATGCCATAAATAACGCCAATACCACAGCTGACCCGTTCGAGCTTCCATTATCACCCTACACCTAAATTTTAAGCTGCTAATCGACGCTCTGGTTGCATGACAAGGGATTTTTGTCCACTCTCTATGAGTACACGTGTCAGTTCCCACTGGGTCTGTGGTTTGACAAGTCGAGCACTTAACCGTCACCGGAGTTTGTCGCATGCATGCTCAATCGAATTCATGTCAAGAGACCGAGCAGGCCAGTCCATACGCAGTATACGCTCGCGTTAGAAGTACTCCGTGACCACAGGGGCCCTGTCCGACCGGGTGTTAAAGTCAATTAGCACAAAGTCCTGACCTATTAGCATCAGCGTAGGTACATGTTAATTTCAAACATCATCGTGATAGGGAACATCCACCGATCACCACCGTTTGGATGACGCATGGGTCTGTAGAATTACCATAGACCCTACCGAAAACTAGCACTGACTAACCATCAAATATGTCGTGTTCCTGGTTACAAAATTGCAGGAATACTTCGTTTTTCTGTCGCCACATACTTCTCTTGTCATCATGTTCTGGGGTCAAAGGTGGGCGGAAAGCAGGAATGCGAGCATGCTTATTGGCAGCATGAAGTCTGTTTCTAAGAGCTCATTCACAAATACAAACCCCAGATGCATGCCGGGAGTAAGAAGTCGACGTCTTAGTGGATTCGAACCGCCCACGGTTAGCAATGTTGATAATATAAAGGTCATTACAGTCCGTCGTTTTACTCGAACGGGCTCTTCCTATGCGCTCAACAGCAGACCAAGCGTCCAGGTACCTATACCCGACAGGACCGACCACGGTATGACTGACGTTGCACTGACGTCCAACGTGACGTTGAATGTGTGCCACTCATAGCATTTCATTAATTTGTTCCATGTCACCAACTGGTAAATGTCTCCTCAGGTGCGTTTATGTCGTATACTCACTATAAAAATCCAAAATTACCCAAACTTAACACGGAAATGAATTGAACGAGTAACGTTAGAAAACTGACAGTTACAATGATTAGACAGGAACATAGCGTTTTGCAACGAGACCTGCTCAAAAGCCAAATCCACAGTTTATCCGTGTAATTACCACATATATATTGTGTTTTACATTTTCCCAATACTATAAGTATACTAAATCCTGAATAGATAAAATATCAATATCTGAATAATTAAAAAATATAGGTTTAATGGGAAATTAATGTAACGTGAACGGTACGAAAACGGGAATGTTTTTGAATTGTGAAATTATTCCAACGTGAAATTGTGAATGATGAAATAACGGCTCTTTCAGACAGAAATTTTAGAACGGAAAACGAGATATTTCACTTGATTGAACCACTGTATCATGGATAAAGAGTAAAAAAAGAGTACTAAAATGGTCAGATTTTCATGGTATAAAAACAAGAATTTGCTTTCGACATCTGCACAAAGTACTGACATTCATAGAAAACATATTTAGAACTACCTCCATGCAAAATCCCATCAAAATTGATCTTCTAGTTAAAATGTTATACCATGAAATGTATACCATGGTGTCAAGTCAGTCACTGAGGTGCATTCAATAGAAATGACAATGCTATTCTACACAATAAAAACGACAGTGACGTCACGCCATATGGGTTTATTTTCTTATTTATTGATGAATTTGTAAAGTATTTATGTCAAATTAAAGACAAAGCTATCTAGTTGCTGATAATGTAAATATATTCAAAATAACACCAGTATTAATGAAATGTTTATTAAAAACAAACTGCACCCCATTGACTGTGTGGTCAATTTCACGTGTTATGAACCTTTCTAAGATATTATTAATTTTATAAAAAGATAAAATAAAATTGTTTACTCTTTATTAATGATGCAGTTACCTGTGGATTGAACCAGTGATAACTTTTTCAAATATTCAATTAAATGGCTTAGGAACCATGTAAATACTGAAACATGCAGATTTGTATACATGCCTGTAAAACAGTCCCTGGAGTTATGTCGGTGGGAAACATGCAGAATGTTTGAACTTATTTTGTACTAGGTACATGACCTACTGGAAGTTTGGATCGTATAATAATGTGTTTTATTTTGGTCGTTGTATATACTTCTTATCTCCCTTGAAGGAGTACATTGCTATGGTCATCATCACCATCGCCGTGGTCAACATATCATAACCATCGTTCGCATCATCACCAATGTCGTCCTTAATAACAGCATTACATGTATTATCGACGTCGTAAGTAGCACCGTCCTCGCCTTCATCACCACCATCACCATCCGCATTAGTTACATCATTACCACTTCCATAACATTTAGAATATGTCCCGTCATACAGTAATGCATGCTGAGAAATTTGGAGATGATAATTTATTGATTACTAGTATATGTACATACTTAAGAAGAATTCAATTTGGTTTAGGATTGTTTTCAAAATACTACTGAAGGAAGTGACAATGTTTGGTTATGCATTACATCCCCTAATATCACATACTTGTCCAGTGACACGTGATATGAAATTACACCACACGCCATACGTGTTGTATCAACACTGCATAACTCTCTGATCGACCAAGTGGGGGTTATTTTGAATATTACCTACGTCAATAAACTGATGATAAAATGTGTGTGGTGTGGTGTGATGTGATTTGAGGATAGATTAATTGTTTCTTGTTGTTTATTGTCCGATGATCCCCAATACCTCGCAATGTTACACGCAAGGTTCTACGTCAGTTATTTATTCTGTACAAAGAGATTTTTATTGATTTGATGTCGTAAGAAATCAACAAATCCGGTATACATTTGACTTGTTTCTATTTTATTACATCCCCAGTGACCACATATGTAAACATTGTGCCGTATTGTATTACAATAAACAACCAAATATTGAAACAATTCATACAGATGTTATTTAGTAGGAAATACAGATATTTGACAATTGCTGTCGAACAATGTAACACTTTATTAGAAGTTGAATGCGGTGCCCGATCAGCCAGCAAGTCAATAAATAATTCACGTGTTTGTACCTACGTGGCGACTCGTAATGAATATGCCAAGTGACAATGTGCTAATAACTTGTGAACTGATGGCCCCTTAAACAGAGGTTACAATATAAGCGATACAAATGTACATACTGCAAACAAGTCAAACAGTTAGGCTAAACTTGAATTTTGACGTTTCCCTCTAGGATAGAATAGAACTCATTTAATTATATTTTTTATAAACAACCGGTTTATGAACAATCTTATTTTATTGATATGTTTCAGGCATGGTTAGAAGGACAATTCAGTTCTTTTTCAATTTAAATATGTACATGACTCTTGGCAATGGCGACGTACAGTATGCGTTCAGAGCCCGCTAGAGGTGCAAGACATTTATATTGATCAAACAGTTTGGGTAGGTTGGGTTACATGTTATGTGGGTTTGCATCGAGCGAGGAAATGCTTATAACTTAATCAAACTAATGAATCAAATAGGTGCCTGCTCTGATAATTACAAAATTTGCTTGTTCATCTCACACAGAATACAGAAAATGTTAGCCTTGTAAATGGAGAACTTTAATACATGTGTACTGGTGTACCTCTTCATTGTAAGATTTCGTTTGAATGAGTTTTGAATAAAAAAACCACGTACAGCGCAGTATTAAATTGGGATATTTTAGGATACATTATTGGTGTTTTTTGTACTTTTGAAGTAATTAAAGCCGAACAAATGTGCATCGGCAAAATCTAACAACCTTCATTATACGAATGTTGCATTAGCGAGTGTTTGTTTTTGTCTGTTTAACTCAAAAATTTAAACATAGTTTGCGTACTTTTGACTTCTTAAGTATTAGCAAGTAAAAGCCACTTCATAATTTTAAGAGATTTCAGTATAAACTAATTTAGTTAATTGCTCGGTATAATGGCGCGCACCTAATAAGTAATTTCCGGCATAGTGTCTTCTCTAATGAAAACAAGTACTCAAATATTTCAATTTACTAGAATTAACTATCTTTGAATTATTTGCCCAGCAGAAAAACTGTAGTATACTATACGATACAGCATGAAGTAAACCGCGTTTGCCATAGTGACTTCATTTTGGATTCAGAGAAGTGTTCCTGTTTCTTTCATCTGTATCATTTGCCACAACCTCATTGTGACATTGTCTTGTTCCCAAGACTGACAAATAGCTTGTAGACATAAGTCAAGACAGACCATGGGATAGGCTGTTTATCAGTGTATTCCTTGTTAACCTGGTAAAATATGGATTGAACGTTTGAATGTTGTGTACAGGTCATATTGCTTTGGGACTATGAAATGTAAAATCATTTAATCATATCTAAGGCGCGACTTTTATTTTTTTAGTTGTATTACGTCTGCTAGTACATTAAGTATGTTCTGGCTTATTGTGTTGTACGTTTTTTAGTCCGCCATACCGACCCTTTTTCCTAAAGAGGGCACTGCGGTGTTATACTAAAACTAATGCTAATTGATGCCCTAACAATCACAACACGTACAATATTTACTCAGATTTATTGTACACATTGGGAGCATACTTACATCTTAGATGGCATACAAAGTCGTTACGGTCACAATACATGAAGTTTCATGGTGAAAAAAAGACGAGAATACGATTTGTGGAACACAAATAGTTCAGACATTACAATGGTTCAACCACACTTCACGAGACGTCGTGTGTATTTATTGTATTTGACTAACTAACAATTAGTGTATCTGATATAATTACACCACGGGGTATAATCAAACCAATCAATTTGGAGTTGAACTATAATTTGCATACTTGTAGAGACAGCTCTTGTAGAGACTACAAGCAGTAATCATTCCCTGTTGTATCATTATGTCGAGATTTCATTCAACCATCCAACCTATCGGGAATCGTTTCCGTTGTTGTAATGACGAAAATATTTGGTAATTAATGTTCGCTTGATTCTGCATGGATGAAATCACGTGCAGGAGGGGTGATCCATAAATAAAGTGAGATTGGTAATTCAGAATTACCTCATTTCGTCTTTATTGCTGTTTCAAGTTTACTTGTAAGTTTAAGCTCATATATTTTTAATGATGTTAGAACTACAAAATACTTTTATGAATGCATATGTGCTTGACAATTCCGTTCTACTTCATTGGTGATGTATAAAGTCAAGTTTAACATAGTCAGCTAACGTGGCTTTTGATGATGTTCTTCGAAACAAATATGACCAGCATATGAACGTATCAGTGAGATTTCAAAACATTATAATTCCAAAGTCGGTAAATCCCTGTATTCTGATTGGCTAAGACTAGGCATTCACGCACCAGTGAACCTCTGTTTAGACTTGTGTAAACATTCCTCTAGTCTTGACTGTTCTAAACATCCACCCCTCGAATTGTAATACAAATGTAATAAACAATTCATCATTTATGTTCAACAATAATGTATGCATTCGTGATTTAATTTTTCCTCATCCGAACTCCTGTCCGTGTTTGAATCACCGACAAAATACGCGAACAGATTTTTATTTCTTAAGTCCCGGTCGAGTTATTTCATTATTTCATTGATTGCATTGTGCGCAAAATGTCTTTGCTTTAATGCCTAAGTCTGAAGAGCTATATTGTTTTTGCATCTGCAATTAAATTAAACTTGCTGTAATAAATTACCGATAAATCAGGCTCATCTCTCGGATGTAAATCTGGCCCAGGCTTTATAAAAGATGTTGATGTGACGTCACGCAACACCGAGGTAACATTGACTTAAACGTCCAGCAATAACCTATTTTAAAGATATAGCATATATCAAATATATGTTGTAAATTGTTTTTCATCGAGAGATGACATGAAGCAATACTTCCACATGTGGTCAGACTAGAAGCGAAAATATTATTTAGAGTTAGGACTAACGTCCGCGAACTTCACCGAAATGTTAAGTGTGATACAGTGACTTTGGTGTCTGTACATGCAGTAAAACTTCGTCGCCGTTTTATAAAAATAAGACCTTGACACATTATGAAATACAAGCCACATTTGTCGTTCTCACATTTTGGTTTTACTTCCGGTAATTAGCTGCACACCGGAAGTACGTTCTGCTAGCGTTCTGTTCAAATAGCTTCCAAGAAACTGACACAACTAGAGTTCTCCAATCGTGTGTTTTGTATTTAGCAATTTCTAAGCTCTGAGATCAACATACTGTCAGGAACATATCACAAGAAATCATATTAGCGGATTAAATTATTTCTTATAACGTTTGATAAATGACAACCTAAACTTGTTGAGTTTTTGTATCAGTGTACCAGAGTGACATGAATATTCTCAGAAACTGTTGTTGGTGACAGACATGCTACGGCTTGAATATTTTGTTTTCAAATCAGACAAGACCAAAAAAGATTTTATAAGATTAAATAAGGAAGTATATATGTGTATATTGGATACACGAATGTTCAATTTCCGCGCATGCGTACTTGGTATCCTAATCCTCTTTAATACTGAAATATAGATCATTATATAGTCCTGATTTTTGATAAGCCAAGTCACGTGGTCATCTATCGTCGTCTCTCAGAGAGACACATATCATGTTAACAGGACATAACGTCACAATATATGTGTGTATATATATAGATACAGCAGACAATGTGACTATATTAATATTGTAACGTACTTGTAACCCTTGTTATTCTTGTATATTGATTATGGAATATTGCTTAAATGATGCATAATACATTACAGTGAGAGGAAAGCCATGTTCACACAGTTTTAATAAATGTTCAAGGCCCTTAAATTGTTCCAATGGTTAGATATCATCTTGTATTGACTCGTATTGAAAATAGGCATGTGCATATTATATAAATGTTGTGTTTGATTGTTAACCTTTTTTAATGTGTTTGTTGTTTAATGCCCAATATGTTTTTAATAGTATTTATGAATTTACATTGTCCATAATGTAGAGTCTAATGTTATATTTGAATCTCAAAATACCTTAGCAACACACATACAACTTATCACACAGTGTACGAAATGTGTTTTGTATAATTACATATCCGTCAATGTACACATTACATACAATAAAACATACAATTAGTTTATAACAAATGCCAGCGAATCCTAGAAATTTAGATATTTTCTGTAGTCGACATTTTCCCATTGTATTCCTGTAACAGGTCCTCGAATTCATCTGAGTAAAACATCCAATATTTAATAATGATTTGGTTGCCATTCATTTTGCTGTAATTATAAGTTTCGTCTCGAATATCATGTTAAAAAAATTAATAATTTTCTCCCCACTGTTATCTCTTTGACGTCTCCAAAGTGATTTGCAATGCAAATTAGATTGATTGTAATACATGTTGTACCTTTTCTTTTGTGAAGAAGGCTTCGGCTGAAAGCAAGCAAAATATTGTCTTTGGGTGTTTGTCATGTCATTGATTTTAATAAAGGGTGCATGAGTGCTGGGAAACCACAGCATTGTTCTTTGGCGATTCCCATGTATCATGTTGTCTCGTATATCCGTGCTTATTAACTATTTTATCGGCACATGCGCACTCGCGCTACTAATTCACACATTTTCTACACCATTTTGAACATAAAAATTGTTAACTTAACTAATTAAATAAGAAAAACTGTGACAAATTTTCTGAAAATACGTATATTATAACTTGTATATGCCTAGGTCGGTGCTCTAAATATTGTTGACTGGTAACCATGAAATTCTTGCCTCCGTAAAACTTGTCTGTATTTGGACTCCATTTGTTGAACTTTATTTTTTAAATTAAGTACATTTGGAGTAGTATTTATCAAAATTTGTTCTTAGTCTTGGTGTTATAGTATGTGGTGATAAAATAAAATGCTTAATAAAAAGGCATGCAAAACTGATTAACACCAGTTGAAGAATACCATTTAGAACTAAGTATTAAGCACTACCTGTATTTACCTAGTCGTCAAGGTGACAACTATGATGAGTCGTCCTAAATGCCAGCCTCAATTGATACCTACTTTTTGTGTGATTTTTTTTGGGGATAATCGTACTTTAATAAGAATGCAGCACATATGTTTGAGCTTAATCAAACAAGCATAGATTTCAGAAGAACACACGAAAATATGAGAAAGAGGTATACATTGTCAAATATTTCAAAAAACATTTACAACAATATTTACAAATCCATCTTAAAAAATCGCCATTTGGGTTTACATAATTATTGGAACCCTTCATGTAACAAAACATTCTTCTTCGTTTCTATAATTGCAATATTAAGTTTGTCTGAGTGAATCTGAAACTAAAATGTTGAATTAAAGTACACCGGATATGCTCCGTCCTACCACGCCATAATCAATACAATAATCCCATAGGCGTTTAACTCTCCATATTTAGAAACGTATTTTACCACTAGCTGACTCAAGTAATATGATTACAAACAACAAAATTCTCTGATTCCCCTTCGGTGTTCACATGATGTCCTTTTCGTTAAATCATCATAAGTCCTCAATGTACTTTAAAGAATAGACTTACGTCGCAAGATTATTCAAACATTAGCAAATTTACAATCGACTGGAATCGTTACATACTCGTGTTTATCATTCCTAAAAGTGATCAACATTAATGACAACACAAACGATGAACATACGATGTCTGGACAGTGTAAATTGTACCTCATTAAATACGTGATGAAAGGAGATCAAACTCGGACAGCTCGAGGTTATTGCTTAGATCAATCTGACAGATGTTCCGTTCATACATGTTAGTTGATACAAGTAGCGGACTGCTGAATCAAGATTGAATGAGAAAATAGCCTATGGAAAGTTGAAATAGTTATAAAATACTAGTTACGTTTTTTTAGACAGAAAGTTATAAACCGAAAACGAAATAGTTCACCTAATTGAATCAGTGATAACTTCGTCAAATATTCTATTAAATGGCTTGGGAACCATGTACGTACTGAAACATGCAGATTTATGCACGTGTCTGCAACAAAGAGTCCCTGGAGTTATGTTGTTTGGGAACATGCAAGCTGTAGATGTTTTGATTATGATATATTGTACATTTATTGAACTATCGTTAATATGGGTTCATAACCTTTTAGAAATATGAATCGTATAATGTATGTGTTTTACTTTGGTTGTTGTATTGACCTTATATATCCTTTAAACGAATACACTCCCACAATCATCATCACCATGGTTGTCGTCAACACCAATGTCATTGCCATCGTTCACATCACCACCAATGCCGTCGTCAACAACAGCATTATCATCGATGTCATTAATGGCAGCACCATCGTCGTCGTAAGCAGCATCATTCTAGCCTTCTATCATTTGTCTTCATTTTGATAACTACCATCACTAAATTAATTGTGCGGCTCCAGGGATTAACCTTTCACTGTTATTAATATTTTCGGACCATTCACGGCTAAACTAGGTAGTTTAGTCTTTTAACAGCCGACTCCAGGACTGGTATTTACAAAGCATATTAGTAGAAAACTTAGATTTTTCTTAAAAACACGAACATTTCTAAATATAAGCCTAACATGACAATCAAGATTATTGATTTTTTGCATAGGTTTAAATTATTATGTAAAGAGCTACTATAATCACTAAGAAAACATGGGTTAGTCTTCTATTTGTGCACGATATATGCAATACTATTTTTCTTTACTTAAGTCAAAATATTTAAGTTTTCAGCTACGATGCTTTGTGAATACCAGCCCTGGTCATTCAGCATTTGTATTGCAAAATAGGGCATTTGAATTTTCATAGCTGACACTAGGGCATTTGTTTTATAGCCTAAACTAGAGTGATGCCTCCGATTACATGTCGTCACCAACATTGCATGCCACATTAGTCACATCATTACCAATACCATCACCTCTAAAATCTAAGAAGAAATCAATTTGATTTAGAATTAAATGTTTCATACAATTTATAAAATACTATAGAAGGTGAAGAAAATAAGAAGGTGGCAGTGTGTGGTATGCGTTGTATCCCCATATTATCACATACATGTCCAGTGACACGGCTTCTGAAATTAAATCACATCCGATATACCGAGTGGGTGTTATTTTGAATATCACCTTCGTTGGTAACTTGATGACAAACTGTGTAAGATGTGATGTGATTTGATGATAGATTTATTGTTTCGTGTTGTTGAAATTCTACGATAATCTCCAATGCCTAAGCAATGTTATACGTAAGGTTCTACGTCAGTTAATCATTCTGTACAAATATATTTTTATTGAATCAATGTCCTAAGAAATACACAAATTCTGTATAAATTTAGCTTGTTTCTATTTTATTACATCCCCAGTGACCACTAATGTGGAGGATTTCACATTATGTGGTATTGTACAATAAACATCCAAATGTTGAAACAATTCATACAGAGGTTAGTGAGTAGGAAATACTCACATATATCTGAAATATTTTGCTACAGAAAATGTTATTTCAATATTGAATGTTATTTGTATGTTAGAATTGTTTATTCTTCTAAACAGCGTAAATGATCAACTTTGATACGGTGGTACTTGTGTACCTCTTCATTGTAAGACTTCGTTTGAATGAGTTTTGAAATTACTCGTACAGTTCAGTATTGAATTGAATGGGAGATTTTAGAATACATTATTGGTGTTTTCTTGTACTTTTGAAGTAATTAAAGCCGAACAAATGCATTTCTGTAGGACCAAACAACCTTCAATTTACGAATTTTTCGTAAGCAAGTGTTTGTTTTTGTCCGTTGTACTTCCCGATGTAAAACATAGTTTGCGTATGTTCGACTTATTTTGTATTGGCAGCCAAATGCCGTTTTATAATTTTTAGAAATTTCAGTACAAACTGACATCTAGTTAATTACTTGGAATTATAACACTCACATAGTCCGTAATTTTCGGCATGGTTATCTCTGATGAAAAGAAGAACTCAAATATTTCAATTTACAAGTGTTAATTAACGTTGTATTAGGCGCCGAGCAGTACAATCAACATGTACTGTTATATCCGCATTCTTCCACCGACATTTTAAGCATGTTTCAATATATAACAAGATATCAGCAGATGATAAGATTTACGCTTACAATCTAAAATATGTAATATAATATCTCAGTCAGAGTTTCGGTACATTTAATTATATTATTTCCGGTTAGGTATTTGTTCGTTCTTTCGTGATATTGGCTACTGTCATTTCCTCCGCAATTTACTCACATTCACTTTGGTTTATGTCCTGTAGAGTCAGCCCTGTTACATTATCCTGACACAGGGACAGGGACAACCAAATGTTGCACAATCACTTTATACGACGAATGCCAGTCCGATATATTCGGTGAAAAAATTTCAGCTCATTTATAGTTAGCATGCCCTGGGATTGAATCCACTCCGCACAGTTCAATAGACCGAGGCAGTAACCATAAAACAACCGAAACTGGTCACACATTCCGTCTAGAGTACAATGCGAACAGATACAGCAAACCCTTATCCGGGATAAGTTAAGCTGGTTGGTAAACTTACTCAATATGTTTAGCATACAACTCCGCAATGTTTTTATCAAAAACTATTGGATAAACATTTAATTCTCTCTTATTATACATAATGGCATAATTAACGTAATCTTCCACCCATCATCACCTGTTCGTGGTAGGAATGAAATCTGCTTTATCTTGAAACGTTATGGACATGATGCAAGCCTATAAACTCTTCAAAATATGCCGCATGTATTTTGCAATATACTGTTTGCACAATGCAACGTTTAAGGGCTTGCCAGAGACTCTGGTTGAAAGATTCAAACTGCCTGATTTACATTTTGCAAATTAATAAGACAATTTTGAGAATGAAACGATATTAAATTTATGCTGCTCTGCTTACGACATTGAAACTAAACGCATCTGTGTCAGATGGATACCTTCCAATGTTTGGATTCTCTATACTCTAAATAAGCATAACCCGATGATGCGCATTTAATAAGAAACAAATATGACCTTCGAGTGTTTGTCTTTGTCAGAGGAAGTGTACATCCCAAACAAGTCTCAATAACCACCATTATCAAGAACGTTTCAATCACAAACATTTAGCTTGTGACCACGTTGTTTAACCATTGATGTCTTGAAAATCTTGGAATTACAATGCACCCTTCACTTTTTATCTTAATTAGTTATAGCTGGGACAGCTTGGACTTTCAGCAGTTAAGTTCACTTTTTCCTTCAGTTGAAGAGTGTGAATGTCACCTTTTGGGGCTCAGCAAGATACAAGTATATATAAAATTTACTTTAAGTCAGTTATCTTATTTCCCACATTATTTGAGACAATATGCATTTAGAATATCCGTGAGCATCGTGATTTTCCATGAGAGTTAGAACTGTCCAAATGCAATTTCTTGTAACTAGAATGTCTTTTATGAATTGCAACATCTTGCCAAGGCTACTAGCACGGATATATAAGACACAATTGAAATTACTTAGCAGGCTCGTCTCGGCTGTGATGAACATCACTATATCATTAACACGTAACACTATAAGGTTAATATAGGTACAATGGTGTCACGGCCTTTCAGTAACAAAAAAAAAATAAAAAGTATGTTTACTTCAGTAGACGAATGGTATTGTTTATGTTAGCGGATAATTGCAGTTCTGTGTTGAAAAAGGATAGACATGAACAAAAGGATAGTAAATTTTCACGGAATACGTAATAGGAGATTCCGTTTCTTCGATAAATTAATATAAGATACATTCTTTGCAACTGTATACAGTAAACAAGTTAAAGACCAAGCCTATCCTTCTGCGTCTGTTTCATCATTAAACATATAAACATTTTGTCTTGTTTAAATGGTATTTCCGTGTTTCTACTTTTATTAAATAAGATGTCTCTTTTGACCATCCTTATACGTTAATGCATTGCACATCTATATAATTATGCTGGTGTTCCTAAACAGTATGTGTTGTAGTCATTGTCTGGTGTACGTGGTGCACACTGCAATAACATTATTTTTCCGTAAATACCATAGTTGTAGTCTCGACATTTACACAGCTCTTTAAAAACAATTTTGTAGTACGGTTGTTTATACCTGTTACATGTAATTACGTATTTTTTGTAAGCATTAAGAGTATATTAAGTATTAAGTCAGACAGGGTCGGGGTCTTCTTTCCAGATTCCATTTGTGAATTTATACAACGCACACTTTGGTATCAATGCTTTTCCTGTGCACGCTATAACGATTCACTGGCTATTGTTTCTTTAAAATAAAATGAGTTTCTATTAATCACCAAGTTTGAATACCAAACCAATAGTTTCATGTGAGTGTCAATGAATTAAACTACATAGATTAAGACAAATTCAATGGTGGATTTTATTTTCATCGGTGTATTTAGTTTATATCGACAAAATATAGCACTGTCGAATTTTATTTATCATCATTAACATTTTCATGGTTTATTAATTCACACTTCAGTTTTAAACACAATATGCTATGTGATGTAGCTCCATATCGTTTATTTCAGAAATTAAGGCATAATGCAAATGGTTCAAGGCCAACGACTGTTTCGTGAAGCATTGCACCATTGTTTAGAGTGCTTTGCCTTCAAAAATTGCTAGCAAAAATGATGCCATTGACCTTTATTTGTTTTTAGCATATTCTGTTCAGTTTGGTGATAATTTATCGTTAGTAAGTACATATATATAGATACACTGAAATATGGCCACGTTTTAAACATATATATCATTGATAAATCTGGGAATTTCGTGTAGATTTGATACATGCATTTCGTTTACTCGGACAAAGGTTTATACCTGTACGTATACAGTAGTATCATTAACTCGTCATTTTATACGCTTTCTTTTCGCCACAAACGACGTATGAAACAGATCATTGAAAGTGACGAATATATGACACATGTAGATAAACATGTATACACTTCTTAAATAAATTTAAATGCAACATGTTCTTCCCAGGTTTCTACGATGTAGTAAATGTTAACTGATTTTTGCGACATATAACTCCATATAATGTTACCAGACGTGTCAATTTGACCTCAGCAAATAACGTGTAATAAATCAAACTATATATTCATTTAACTCACGTCGATGCAGTTCTTCGCCCTTGAGCAATGTGTCCACCACACGTTGTTACATTGATCCGTCTTTCATAATGATATTTTCTCCAACAACCGTAGGCCGTTTGTAAGGAATCCTTTCTAATTCTTCAAATTTAATTAAAACATGATATGGGTTTAAACTGATTGTAGCTCCATAAAAAATCGATTTGTCAATGGAAATCTCAAGATCATAACTCAAAAGTGTCTCACATAACCCCGTGGCGATGGATAACATCATGCATGAGGTGTCGATAGTAATAGATATAAGTTTGAAAAACTTGTTTCACAATCGACCTAAAATAAACCTATGAACTAAGTGTCTATCATGGATTATGTAGTAGGTAGAACAGTACTAGTATTAGTTGCCTTATACGTGGTAATCTACAATACTTCTGGAAGATATGATGCAGTTAATCAAATATCAGCTAATAATTTATGATAACGTCTGGGAAAGTGTAACCAATCACGTGATCACGAATTATAATGACATCATTATATAGACATTCCCATGATGACGTTAATAAGTCAGTCAGATGAAATATAAAAAAATATTGGCATAACCACAAGGTTTTTAAATAGACAGTTTTAGCACGGTATCAAAAACGTCTCAAAATTAAAGCAAAACCTAACATTGTTACTTCTCCGTCTGACTTGATATTATCTTTTTGCACTGGTCTGGAGCTATTATAGCGTTTTATTGCTGTATATTACTGTAGGATTATGCTGTAAGCATTGGTTGCTTAAAGCGGACCCCTTAATTACTAATAAACGATTGTCAGGATTCCCCACGTTTAAATATAGTCGAACTGAAATAAATATATCACCATGTTTGGCAAATGTAATGCGATTGATGAGTAACTTCAGATTGTTTTAAATCATATCAATTTATGGAACAAATTCACTCAACAGAAAAATAAAACCAGTCAGTTTCCTGTCATGAGAGACGTCATTCGGACACGCAGAGTTCATAAAAGCTTACACAAACTCCAGCAGTAGTTATTTAATGATAAGATGGATAAAATACAATCACATCGGTCAAAGTAGTACAGCAATTGGGTGCGTTCAATATATGATCTTAACAAAAACATTGTAGATATAACATCATTTACTGTAAAATGTAAAATAACCAGTCTAGCACACTGTTCCTACTAAGAGTGTTTCTTAACAATTCAATTCAATTCCTAATGTATTTCCTGTCATTATTTAGTACCCTCTGTGGTCTTGTTGGAACCAAATTATTTGTTGTTGTTGACCTCGTTCCCTGGTTAATACGAGAACGGCTTTACTGTGCTTCATAAACACAAACACATTAAATGCAGTTTTATCTCAGACAATTTGTCTGTTTCCCTAATAAAACATGTATCTAAATATCCCACATGAAAAAAGTTATTTGTAAAGCGGTATATTCTGACTATAATGAATAAAGAAGATTACACTTACTCGATCTTTTGTATTGATAAATTACGTACTTTATTAAACAAGCCAACGTCAAACGATATGCACTAACCACTGAGTCAAACGTGATATATCTGAATTTGACCGTCTGTAATACATTAATAAGAAAGTAATGTAATAATATTATAAGCACAGAAAACATTAAAAACACACAAAGCACAAAACCCAACTGAACCAACCGATCACAGGAACATAAAACACATACAAGGCACAATGCCCAAATATACAAGCAAAGATCCGTCCAAATCCAAGCTGTCGAAAAGTATAATGAATTATTAGTTTCAGCAACAAAAAGACTGAATGCCTTAGCTGAATGACCCAGTTTCCACAGCAAAACGACTATAATGCCTAGTTGTAGCTGTCAGAAATCCTAAAACACTTACGAAGAGTTATATCTCGCTTTTTCCGCCTTCTTAACCGCTTGCGTAATTATACGGGGAAATATCTTGCGTAATTTCTACGAGGAAATAACGAAAACAACAACAAGAACAACTATTCGTGTCAGATCATATTGCCACAACAAATAATGTATTCAGATCAATACTTAATAAATAAATATAAATTCCCTACATTGAAAAAAAAATCAGCAAGTGCATTGTGTGGTTGTGAGAACGCACAAGATGGTAATATTCTCGCTTTACATGATAATATACGTCCGCCAATTCGTCACTTATGCAACTAACGTCCATAGGAATATGTTGATTACAATTGTAAACAAGTCGTACGAATGTGCAATGTTACAGTGCGTGTGTGAATGTATAACAAAACAGAAGACATAAATCACGGAGCTAGTATTGACAGCAATACAGTATTATATATGATGCCAAACACAGGACAACAACCCCAGACGCTTGGTCATGATCCTGGCAAATGAATATAACTGTTGGAAAGGTCAAATGTAAATGTTAATACATTTGCATTCTTGTCCTACGACAGTGGATTAGAAATCTTCTTAATCAAGACAGGAAATTCCCATGATTTCCTTTTAATATTGAAGTAAAACCAAGTAACGTTTCATTCTAGGATAGTGGCTCTGCAATTTAGTGACTTGACGCGCCAGTACCGACAAACCGACATCGATGTCAGACGGAGCTGACCTACTAGGAATTATAGTCGTTTTGCTGTGGAAACTGGGTCATACAGCTAGTAATAATGTATTATACTTTTTGAAAGCTTGGACTTGGGCGGATCTTTGCTTGTTTAGTGGGGCATTGTGTCCTGTATGTGTTTTATTTTCCTGTGCTCGGTTGGTTCAATTGGGCATTGTGCTTTATGTGTTTTTAATGTTTTCTGTGCTCGGCTGGCTAAGTTGAGTGCTGCCTTCCCTGTCTGTCTGTATTGCATGTCGAATTGAGTACAAATGTTTTTAGAACATTTTTTAATGCTTTAAAGCTATTACTGGTTTTGGGATTGATTTATTCGTTTATAAGAATTTGGAACAAATAATCCGTTCAGTTTTACATTTAAGTTCTTCTGCAGTTTGTGCTCAGTTAATATAACAAATCTACTCGTATGTGTACATTTTCAATTGCAATTATTTACCTGCAACAAAATGATTTAAAACGTAAATGTGCTTGCATGTTTTATGGAATAACAACGTACATGTAATCAAAACATTAAGACTTGACTAATCGCTTCCCAGAACTATTTGAAACACGTGACACTCCGGTGTCTGCATAAACATTGATTATAATAATCTGAAATCAATTGTAACCGATGTATTGTTCGTTTCAGAAATAAGGAACATTATAATCAATTATTCCTTCAATTTAGGATTAACGAGCACGCTGTTAACGACAAAATAGCACGGAGCCAAATTTCTCAGCTTTCGAAAAACACATGCATTTAACTACTTCATTTCAATGGACTTTGCAATAACACCGCGTTAGTCTTAAATAATCAGATATCCTGCACTAAACTAATATGTACGTGCCATATATAAATATATTTATAGAGGCAATAATGCAATATGATTATGTATATATATATATATGTCTCAATACATTGTATGGAATGATTTAACATATTTATTTTAGGCTAGCCAAAAACGTGAAAATCTTTTAAAGAAACGCTTTATTTAGGTATCACTAAGAAACTAACATAACGCATATTGGTGTTCAACACATGTCGTTACTTTAAGGTTATATATCACAGCAAAGCTTAATCTTTTTTAGTTAGGTTTTGTTTACTGGATTTTGTCTTAAATGCAACAAACAAAATGTTCATGTCACTATGATAAAACACCGTTACCATCTTCATAAGCGACAGCAAAAAACCTAGCTTGTGAATTTCGTGGTTGTAAGAACGTCCAAAAAGGAATAATTGTCGTTATACAAGATTAAGTATATGTACGTCAGCCAAATCCTCACTGAGGCGACTTTCGTCAATAGGTATCTTTGAATACGGTTTATGAAAGGACGAGGTTACTGTGCGTGTTTCAATATTTAATAAATGAAAATACAAATGAAAATAGTATTGACAGCAGGGAGCTAGAATTGACAACAGGACAGTATTATCTATGCCATGTTGCCAAACACAGGACAAAAACCTCAGACGTTGGTCATGATCCCCGGAATGAATACAACAGTCAGACATATCGAATGTTAATATAGAAACATTTGTATTCTTATTCCACGATCGTAGTTGATTAGGAATCGTTTGAATCAAGACAGCAAAATTCCCATAATTGCCTTTTAATACAAGCGTTAATGTATTGAAGTAGCGCTAAATATCGCTTCATTGTATAACGCTTTATTCTAGGATAGTGGCTTTGCAATTTAGTTACATGACTTCTGCATATCTAAAATATCTGTTTACTCACAAACCGACATCGATTTCAGAGCTGGCTCTGTAGTAGAACCTTAGTCTGTATTGAATGTCGAATTTAAACAAATGCTTTTAGAACAATTGCTAATACTTTGACTGATTTTGTGATGAAAACATAAAACAAAGTTTTACATACGTTGTAAACAGTATTCACGCGTTTAATTTGTTTACACGTATTTGGAATAAAAGAACCATTACAGTTTTGGTTATAGATTATTCTGCATTTTGTGCTCAGTTATCGGAACAAGTTGTCCTCGTATATATACACTTTCGATTGCAAATGTTTTATTTACCAGAAACAAAAATGATTTCAAAAACTAAATTGGCGTGCAAGTGCTATGGAATAACAAAGAAGATAAAACATTACAACTTGCATCATCACTTCCCAGAGCTAGTTTAAACACGTAACGCCCGTGGTGTTTGTACAAACATTGATCATAATTATCAAATGTTAATTATTACCGATGTCTTGTTCGTCTCAGAAATAATGAACATTAGAATCAATTATTCCATCAATTTATGATTAACGAGTACGAGGCTAACGACAAAAAATGACGGAGCAAAATTTCTCAGGTTGCAAATACACATCCGTTAATTAGTTCATTTTAGTGGAATTTGCGATCTAACCGGCTATAGTTCGGTCCTAATGTCTTAAATAATCGGATGTTCTACACTAAGCTGATATGTATATAAATATATAGAGGCAGTGATGTAGCAAGATATGAGCCGTGTATTGGGGTTTCCGATCTTATGGGCAAAATGACGTAACGTCAAAATCAGACGACAAATTTGCGCGTCGAATACGTCGTAATTGGCAGCGCGCAATTATCGCTGTTTCTTTATTTAAGCGGTACATCCTCCTAAACTATGAGGGTAACCAAAGACGTGATGTGAACGAAGACGGACTAAGTTAAAGCTACTTCGATATGCCATACGCTAGCGCATTATGTACAGTAGGCCTATTAAACGTTTTAAATATAAAATGTCTATGACTAAGATCTAGATTGATTTTCAATTCACGGAAGAAGTGTAGAAGCGGACGATATACGGACGATGTGTTCTAAATAAAATCTAGATTTAGTTGATCTGTGTTTTATTTCCCAGTATTTATCTACATGTAGAATCTATGATCTAATATTGTGCCGTATTGTAACAGACTGTAAGTTAAATCAATGTAAAAACACTACTAGCACATTTGTGTATGTGTTGCAAAAAAGCTAATTGAAATCTTCAGTTTGAACTTAATAATAAACATAAATTTGTCATCTTTAAAAATATATTTATTGTAAATCTGATCACTAATTAGGGGATTTGTTTTATATTACTGTGCATTTTCTATCGCTTTTTAATAGATCTAAATCTTTCGTTTGGTGTTAAAAGTAGATGAGTTTCAGATTGCGTCTGCAAATAAGCTAGATACGTGCATTGCAATTTGGTAACAATAAAAAATGCTGGGCTAATACAAGACGCCGATCTAGATCTACGTCATTCATTTTTAAAGACGGTATACTTTAAGTGCCACGTGCCACATTATCATATATTATAGGCAAAACACGATTGCCTACACATGTATGGTAAAATATTTTAATGTTTAATGTAACTTTTCACAAGCAAGTGTAAGGAATGCGTTAAAATTCAATTATATCTTGGGGTGGCAAAACACTGGACATTTCAATAACATAGTACTTAGAAACTTTAGTAATTAGTAATGCGTTTGATTGACTACAGAGTGGTTCATTGCTTAACGCACTTTGTTGTTCAGCACTTGCCGCCACTTTAAGGTTATATATCACAGCAAAGCTTAATCTTGAAACGTTAAGCACGGTTTTCTATTGAATCGAATGCTGTGATATTGCAAAACACTTGTCATTACTTTAAGGTTATGTAACGGGAAAGGAGATTCTTGAAATGTTAAGCACGATTTTCTATTTAATCTTATTCTGTGATATTGCAAAACAATAATCGTATCAAAGCGCGATCATTTTGACAATATTACTGATTCAGTTACCATGGTACTCTTAGCCCTCTCATAACAAAATCTATGATCACTGTGAAGTATGTGCTCATACGACTCTATAGACGACAATAATTCGATAAAAACACGTGTTACTTTTGTATTTTTTATTATTTACGTTTCGACTTGCACCTTCATCAGAATACAATTCTTTTTCTCATACAGCTCTGACATTTACCGCAAATCTTATCAAACAGTAATGTCAGAGCAGTGGCAGGTCAGAAGCGTGTTAGTTAAGGATTCCGGGTCGGTTTAATGCGCATGCGTCATTTGTTATAGTACGTTATGTGACTTATAAATGTATAAATGTGTCAAAATAATCTAAAATAAATCAAATTGAATAGTTTTGGTAAGTATTATGCAATAAAATACAAAAATACTAATCGAAATGACGGTTTCCATTCCGAGAAAAATATTACATTTCAAAATAGGCGGGTGGGGTAAAAGATATAATAAAATAATTCATACACACTTCAATCAGGGCTGATTAAACGAAAAACGAGTTCCGTGACTTAGTGTTTTTTCATCATATTTGTGTCAGTATAGATTTCTTTACTTCCTGGCAAAATTTGAGCAAATTCTGAAGGTGGGATCCTAAGCGCTTAAACGTAATATTTCTATCACGCAGCTTCAAATTAACAAGGAACTTAAGTTACTGCCATGGTGGTGTCATGTATTCATCAACGTTACAAGTTTCCATATTTTTATCAGTGTAATAATAGTTTCAACCTAGGAATAATTATACAGTGACGTGTGATATAAGAATACATGTTTTTGTATTACATCATCCTATGTCAGTATAACATACAACAATCCGCTTATTTATATTCCTCCAGGGTACGATAAATACATTACATTTATCATAAATCTAATCAGTATAATAATTATTCAGACATAAGACTAATTATATAATTAGTTGTGATATTTATATATGTGTATTACACCACCCTATATCAGCTGCACGTAAAATTATCTACTTACTGTTCTTCCTGATAGCCAAACCCCTGCTGGGGACTTAGGCTTGAAACTAGGTTGAAACTATTATTACACTAATAAAAATATGGAAACTTGTAACGTTGATGAAAACATCACACCACCATGGCAGTTCCTAAAGAAAATGGTTAATGCATAATACTGATCAAAATGCTCTCATACATGTACGTTTAATTAGATCTTCTTTCTTGATACCATACGAATTAAGATTGTTGGAATTAAAATATTACTTATTAATAGAAAAACGAGTATCCTTTGGTAAAGATTTTTGCCGAACTGCGTTTGATTGACAACAGAGTGGTACATTGCTTAACGCGCTTTTGTGTTCAACACTTTCTGTAACAATAAGGCATTATATCGGAGCAAGCTAAATCTTGAAACGCATAACACGATTCTCTATTGTTGATTCAATAACCATGGTACATTCAACCATCTGAGGTAATCCCTAGTCACTGTACAATAGAAATTATTACCAAACTGAAATATCAGATCAGAGGCACTTCTCAGGAGCGTTTTTGTTAAACGTAATGTTTTTATGATATACATGTAGCTTCACACCAATCAGTAGTAGTGTTAGTATCGTGATGGTATCATACATTCACCAACGTAACAATAATTTTCCATATTTAATCAGTATGGCAATTATTGAGACATAATAACAATTAGAGACTGGCCTGCCTTGCGACAGCCGTACGATCAAATGTGGGAAATTGCTGATGTTTCGCACAACTGCCGAAAGACCAACCTACGGATTAACACTGACTTAAACGTATTTCTACTATTTGTTTAAAATATCAAATAGAATAAAAATACTACTGTGTATGAAGTCTGTTGATGTCACTGTTGGGGCTCAGCAAGATAAAAAATTATATAACACTATATTTATGTACATTTGTATTTACTTTAAGTCCGTTATTTTATTTTCCACATTATTTAAGACAATGAGCATCTTGAATATCCGTGAGCATCGTGATTTCCCATGAGATTTAGACATGCGCAAATGCAATTTGTTGTACCTACAATGTATTTTATGAATTGCAAAAATCTTACCAAGGTTTCTACCACGCATATACACTTCCCAAAAGTTCTAACCCGCAAGTTTATATTTCATTCCCGTTTTGTGAAAAATGCATGTATTCACCTGAAATTTCGCATACCGATACACGATTAAGAGATGCAGCTAAGTATTGGTTTATTTTGACCGTTTAGAAATTAATTTCAGTGCATTCGGTGTAATGCGTTGTGATGCTTAGGGTCTGAGACGACTACGATATTTTTGTAATGTAGACGACAACGATATTTTTCGAGTGCTTTCGTTTTTATGTTTACATCACGTCTCGCCGTTCTTTCGGCGCCAAGCAAAATTATGTCTTAGTTTCGTCATTAGATGCTCTTCTCGGTTGCACTACAGTGTATGTATATCTTTTTTGTACTCCCCGGCTGTTGTTGCAACTATTATTTGTATCTGTGTATCATTATTTGGCTTGTTAAACGCTGCCAGTTGCTGCCGTTCGTTCGTACCCAAAATAGTGGATTCTTACTCATTACCCAACGCACCATTGCAAGTGGGGGACCGATAAAAATCCAAAACCTTTTTTGATGTTTGTAAAAGAACTTTATGTTAATTGCCAGTATTATTGTATCTAGTCATTCACATAGTATTACATGTTTTACAAGCTGTTCTGTATACACCCTGATATAGGGTTTAAATAAGGTGTTTTGTGTATTTAGTATTTTTGTTCTTAGTACTTTCAATTTTTACCGTCGTATCATACAGTAGATGAAAGAATAAATGCTGTTAAGACAACACGTGTTTTTCTTCTTGGTCGTTGGTTAGCTACCTGTAACTATGGGCCCCCCATATGAGACAGAATATGCGTAATAATGCATTTTTCACGTGCATTACATGTGGACCAGAATTCACGCGCCCATAAACAAAATCGGTATTACTGATGACTGTTCATCTTGAAAAACACATAACATGCCGAAACTGACTCGAGAGGAACACCCATGGGATTACGAAAAACCACTGTGAACACAATTCCAAGTTGACATTTTTTCATCTTATTAATATTTTTTTAATAATGCATTTAATAACAGGAAATTTCACATAATGACATATGAAATACCAATGGAGCCAAATATTTGTTTATTTTGGCCTACTTACGGTCTAATTCACTGTTTAAGACTTGTTACGTAATCTAGCATAATGTACACGTGTAATGCATGCGCGTCGAAAAGCACGTGTTTATGTACGGTTTTGTTGTAAGTGAAGGTTATCCTACGCGCAAAACACCTAACATGTTGAATTTGTCACGAACAGAACGCGGTTGACCTGTCGGGATGTCATCAGTTTGGATAAAGTTGCGGCCCTTAGTTTTGCTTTTTATTACAAAAATGATTTTCTATTTCGTTTGTAATTGTTATTTTAATGATTATTTCCATTTAGTTTAAAGTTTTGAAATCAACACTCAAGCTTAATTTTAAAAAGTGACATTTCATTGAAATAGCCTTTGTGAAATTTTGTTGTAAGATTCTTACACTTTATCCAAGTTCATTTTGCGTCAATCTCGGCATGTTACGTTTTTTTCTGGGATGGCAGACATCGGTTGTGCTAAATGTTAATGAATACGCGTTTGTTGCGTTGAAATATGCACGTGTTCATGAACAATACTTTCTGTGCTACTCGATGGTTGTATTTTATATAATGTTTCATGTTTTACATTCTTTTATTACCGGTCACTGTGGCCTTTTTGTTAGGGGGCATTACATGGCGGGAAATATTTATTTACACTGTCCTGTTCTATAAGGTTGTCTATTGGGTAAGTGTGAGGTTTGGTGCACTGTAAAACGTTTAAGTCCCTAGTGACAAGTGTCACTGTCCGTTCCAAGGCGGAAGCCCTTTAGTCAACCTTCCTCTGTGTATGTACTGTCCACTTTATAGTATAATTGGAAAAAATACAAAAAAATTTGGCCACTGTGCCTTTTGTTAAACTTTATTAATTTTGTATGTGCCATTCTGCAATTTCGTTGTCCAGCACAAGGCTGCTTCGTATCTTTCAAAATTGCTTATACTCAGTGTCTGTTGTGGATTGTCCTTGTGGTGTATGTTTTGTCCGGTTGTTAATTTCTTACCAACTGGCTCTTGTTCCGTTTTAGTTTGACTGACTTAAGCAGCAGACTTTCGGGATTGGATGCCCGGTTTTGTATTACATGTTCCTGTGCTAGTTTTTTATGTATGTTCCGCGCCTTTTCGAGTGAAGTTGTATATTTTCTGTGCATTTTTGTTCTCGCGTGTCGCGCGGTTTCTGTTGGGGTCGGTGCTACTTCCGGTAGTTTCGTATTTTGTTTAATTATTATAATATGGGTTTGTATCAGGATTTAAACGCCAATTCCGTTTACAATCGAGTTTTTCACTTTTAAATAATCGATAATATGCCATAATTTCTCAGTATTTAATTTTTTGACCGGGGCCAAAAGGAGCTAGGAGTTAACTATTTATTCGTATTTGCCGGTTGTCCTCTTACTATTTCGACCCCGCGATTCGCTACCTACCGGATTCGTTCATGAGTCTATGTACAGCTGTGGAGTTATGGATGTAGTGTTCTGTCCCCTGAGGTCATTTAATGTAGTTTTAAGTCCCCTACCGGTTTTTGACCGGAGGGGACTATTGGTTTGCCATCTGTCCGTCAGTTTTGGTTCTGACGGAAATTGTGGTTGATATGGCAACAGACATATTGACAATAGCTTTAAACCGGTAGAGGACTTCTGTATTGCTTGCAATTCAGTACGTCATATCTCGATTTGCTCAATTACGTCATTTTACTTAATGAAACTGGGTCACTCGTTTTAAGGTTTTCAGATTTTTTGTTGCTGAAATCGGGCCTTTCAACGTTTTAATACTGTTACTTAACTTTTAGACTGTAGGCTGCTAAAACTATGTAGTTCAGCAGTTTTACTGTTGTTACTAGGTCATTCAGCGTGGGCTTTCTTCCTTTTATTGCTGAATCTTTTCTATTCAGTTTTTAAACAATGAGACAAGGGGCGTTTAATTTTCTTTGTCGGTAGTGTGTTGGGCACTTCTTCGTTTTAAGATTCTTTTACAGCTAAAGCGGGGCAATATAGTCCCTTTGCTGTGGAAACTGGGTCATTCAGCTAGTTAGTAGGTCATCCGACTATACGGGCATTTCAACGTTTTAATACTGTTATTTAACTTTTGAGACTAAAGGCTGCTATAACTATGTAGTTCAGCAGTTTTACTGTTGTTACTAGCTCATTCAGCGTAGGCATTCCGCCTTTTGGTTGCTGTATCTTTTCTACTTGGTCATTCAGCTATTTATAATTTATTTTCGACAGCTTCGACTTGGGCGGATCTGCGCTTGTTTAGTTGGGCATTGTGCTTTGTGTGTTTTTAATGTTTTCTGTGCTCGGCTGGTTAAGTTGAGTGCTGCCTTCCTTGTCTGACTTAATATACTCTTTTTGGTCGAAATATGTTGTGACTTTGTAAAATCGACTTCATTACGTAACTCGCTTGTAACGAGCTACATGGCCGTTTATCTGCAAATATGAATCAATAATTATATGCAAGTATTATTGAAGTATTGGTATGCACAGTTCCATGAGAGTACGTGCAGTATTAACAAAGTTATAATCACATAATTATGGTGGCGGGTTAAAACTTTTGGGTAGTATATAGGACAGAATTAGAATTACTGAACAGACACGTATGAGATGCACATCATTATAGCATTAACACTATAAGGGTAATATGGGTATAAATATAATTATTTCTCGGCATTTCAGTACACATCGACTTAATTGATAGTCAATCTACTTCAGTAGATACTACCGGATAATTGCAGTTCCATGTTTGAAAATTGTGATTTCTGAGACCAGAAAAGGAGACCATGGTAATAAATAACTGTCGAAAAATTGTCCAAATTTTTGACGGACTTGGTAATGGGATATTCCGTTTCCTTATAAACCAATTAATTCTACTCATTCCGTCATCGATTGGTTCATCATTAATTGTATAAGCACTTTGGTTTGTTTTAATGTTTTTTCACTGCTTCTACTTTTACTTAATATGAGGTATCTCTTGACAATCCTTTTAAGTGAATACTTCATGCATCAATGATAGTTTATAATTATGCTGGTATTCCCTTACAGTCAGTGTTGTTTTCATTGTCTGGTGAACGCTAAGCACTCAGTCACAGCATGATCTCTCCGTAAATATCAAGTTTGTATGAGGATATAATTATGATTTTAGTCGAAACATATACACAACCTTTTAATAATATTTTTGTAATACAGTTGTTTTGACCTATTGATTTACCTATTATTGTAATCATATATAATCTATTTTTCACATTTCTATATAAAACTGGGATTGGGTCGTCATTAACAAAACACCTTTTGGTTTTTCCTATTTCCATCAATGCTTTACTTGATAACGCAATAACGATATTGTTTCAGAATCTGCATAATGTGATTAAAGCTCCAGTGGTTTCTGCAGAATTCAATTGGTTTCTATTAATCACCAGCTTTGAATATCAGAAAGACAGTTTGATGCATGTGGCAATGAATTAAACTACCTAGATTAAGACAAACTCAATGGCATGGATATAAATTTGTTCAAGGCTCTGGTATTGATTTGAACGGATTACACCGACAAATTATAGCACTGCCGAATTTTATTTCGCACAATTAACAGATGCATGGTTTTCAAATTCATACTTCAATTTTAAACAAAATATGATAAATATGCTATGTTTTATATCTCCATAAAGTGTATCTCAGAAATTAAGTTATAGTTAGAACATATTAAGTAAATTTTAATGAATAAAAATGGGCGGAGCGAGCGAAGCGAAGCGAGTCCTTTTTAGTCATTAAAATTTACTTAATATGTTCTAACTAACTTAGAATATAATATTCTGCATTCTGATTGGCCGATAGAAAGTAGCGCCAACGCATGACGTAAAGTCTGTGACGAGAAAATTTTAATGATTAATTTTTCAGTTAACCGCCAAAATGCGGCGTTTTCATTGGCTCATAATGTAGGTTATATTCTAAGGCATAATAACGACGATTCAAGGCCAAGGACTGTATTGGACCTTTTCCTGGAGAGATGTTGCTTCGATCAGCATTGGATTATTATTTTGAGTGTTATGCCTTCGATCATTGCCTTCATTCATGATGCCATTGACCTTTATTTAGTGTTCAGCGTTATATATATTGAGTCACTTAAATATGGCCATTTATACATAATTATCTTTGATACAGATGAGAGTTTTTTTGAATATTTGATACATGCATTTTGTTTATTCGGGCAAAGTTTAATACATGTACTTATACATTAGTATCGTTAACTCGTCATTTTATACGATTCAACTGTTCATTGAATATGACATCCATGTGACGAATATATCATAGCTATACACGCTTACACTTCTAAAATAAATTTAAATGCAACAGGTTCTTCCAAGGTTCCAAGATGTAGTAGATGTTGACTGAAATTCGCGACGTAAGCCTCCATATAATGATACCACACATATTGATAAAGTTCAGTCACTTGTTCGGATGCGTACACCGGCCATTGGTGCGATTTTAGGGTCCGGAAATAATCATTTAACGCCTCTGCCTGTTAATACAATAAGTCCATATGAGTCTATCTTCCTATTACACAGGACGGTGTTTGATTATTGTACTTTATCATTAAGTCTTCATAATTCTTCTAATGTACTTTAAAGAATAGACTCACCTCGCCAGATTATTCAAATATTAGCAACCGTTATTTTACATTTCCTTTCTTTAATCGAATTATTTTAATAGTTAAAACTAAAAAAAACAATCAGTTAAAACAAGTTTGTCGAGAAATTTATCAGAAAATGAGTTTATATATTCGTGCTCAAGTATAACTGCACGGAGTAAAAAGTTAGAACAGAATGAAAGTCGCTGTTGTGTTGCAGGCTTACAGCAATGATTGACGTATGAATTTTTAACAAGTCGTCGTTCGTTAGATTTGGGCAGACTCTTCCAAATTCAACGATAAAGGCAAGCACATCACCTTTTAATTTAGGAAAAATATAATGACTGTATTGTGTTGCTCCATGTTTGACTGACCACATGTTATTCTACAACTGTTCATGATTTATTTACGATAATGTTCACTTTGTGTCCGAAAAATTTGGCTACGAAACGATTTGAGTGCACGTACCTTCATGCTGATTTCTCAGCATCGGAGGGTGATAACATCATATATTCACGTTTGTTATGTATTTAAAAGATGGTTTTCCTTGTAGAACAAGTACTTTCATCGCGTAATGCGCTATTTAACTGACCTTCAGCTGTTTTACTTCGTGCTTTCGTCATTTGTTATCCGTAATAACGGTAGAACACAAGTAAATTTGTAATATAGTCAAACTGTTAGACCACGTACGTTGTTTGAGTCATTTTTATGTAACGGCCCCTATATTATTTTTATTCTATTGAGTCAGACCGATTGTCAAATGTTTTAATGTGTTTTATTGTAAATTCACAGTTCTTGGTATGGGATTCTGGTTGCCAGTGCGCAACTATTTTTCGTGTGCGCTCTCGTCCAGTCAGATGCGAGTTCTGCACACACATTTTTGTGGTACGCAAAATGTGTTCCACAAAATTTTGTGATTCACCAAATGTTTACCACAAAATTTTGTGTGCACACTTTATTATGTTTGTGCACCTGGCTGGTATATAAAGCGACCCTCCCCTCATTCGGGGTCTCCACACTTTATTCTTTTAAGACCAAACTCCATTTAGTTGTTTCTAGATTTTATTTCTTAGAACTTTAGGTCTGAATCGATAAATAACTAGGTATGTTACGTATTAATGAGTCTTTGGTTATTTAATAGCTTAAATAAGTGCTTTGCTAATTTTTGTGAGAATATCTATGTTGAGTACGTGTGTTGACTTAAGGTCAAGAATCACTAACTTTTGTTAGTGTAATTATAGCACTCATGATTACTTTACAGTGTATATATCTTATATTTGTCTATGTATGATATATCTTGTTAGTGAGAATTAAATTCTGTCTTTCTTGTAAATCTATCTATCCTTTATTGCCCCGGGGAGACCATCCCCCATCTGAGCAGACATATCTACAAATACATTCAGATAGTTTTCAATGCAGAGAACTGCACACCTCTACACATATAACTAGAGATTTACTTATATACAGAGACCGGCACAATTATACACCTAGTCAGCAAACTATAAGTTCTGCTCAGATATAGATATCCTGGTTTTAGACGTGAGGTTATTCTACATAAGCGTCTTGAAATCATGTAATCTTATTTAGTCACTCTTCCAGTGTAACATATTGCTTAAAAATTATTTTAAATCACACATACAGTTATAGTCAATAGTATATGTATGGTCACGCTACCAGTGTGAGCAATACATAGTCACTCTTACCACTGAGCAAGGTGTGTATATACATTATAAGTCACACTACAAGCGAGTCGGTTTCCTTAGTACCCCTGGCGCACAACAATATGTATGCATGTTCACAGATTTTTGATAGATTTTCCTAAGGACATATGCTATAGTATCTTGGAAACTGTTCTTTTTTAAGGTTATAAGGTTTTGAGAACGAATAACACATACTTTTAAATCAGAAATCATAATCATCATATTGTATAAAGGAACTTTGAAAACACAGCCTACACATGTTAATGATAACTGCATATTCAAACTCTAGCCATTCCAAGTTTAATAAACGAAATAAGTTCTTCGTTTGTTTGTAAAACTTATCACATTTTCCAGTTATACGACTATCTTAATTAAAATCACATATCACGTATCACAATTTGATTAAATCGTAGTTACAACTTTGATAACTTGTTTTTTCCCATGAGTAAACTAATGGAAATATGTTGCAAGAAAAACTGGGATATGTTTATTATTAAATTTAAGACGCCAGGAAATGCAATTCCAAAATCGGAGCTATCGGATGTCATTTTGAAAGATTTCTAGCGCATTCTTGTTTCTTAAACGTAAAACATACTTCATTTGGGAATTTCATTTAATTAAAAAAGAAATATAACGAGAACTTTCTCGAAGTATTCTAACGTGAAATCATGAATGATGTAATAGTGTCTGTTTTAGACATAACGTTTAGAACTCAAACATAATTCTTGATTGACACAAGGAAAACGGATTTAAATATTCTATAGAATGGTATAGGAACCATGCACGTACAGAAACATGTGTGGGATGATGTATTGAATGGTTTAGAAACTATGCACATACAGAAACATGGATATGTATGCACATAGTCAGTCCGTGTGTGTGATGATGTATTGAATGGTTTAGAAACTATGCACGTACAGACACATGGATATGTATGCTCATAGACACACACCCTGTGTGGGATGATGTATTGAATGGTTTAGAAACCATGCACGTACAGAAACATGGATATGTATGCACATAGGCAGTCCCTGTGTGTGATGATGTATTGAATGGTTTAGAAACCATGTACGTACAGAAACATGGATATGTATGCACATAGGCAGTCCCTGTGTGTGATGATGTATTGAATGGTTTAGAAACCATGTGCGTACAGAAACATGGATATGTATGCACATAGACAGTCCCTGTGTGTGATGATGTATTGAATGGTTTAGAAACCATGTACGTACAGAAACATGGATATGTATGCTCATAGACACACACCCTGTGTGAAATGATGTATTGAAAGCAATCGATTTTTTAAATATGATATATTGTTTTGTACAGTCATCTTCCTGGGTACATGACATTCTGGGCATTTGAAATGTATTTGTATTTCTTCGTGGCTGTATAGATAAACCATGTGTTTTGAGCCTTTACTAATTTATGAAGCAAAGTTGATTCACCCTAAAAGGGTATGTTTATATAACTATTACCTGCATAAGTTAATTAGAAATTTCTGTAAGTTATCTAATACGTGGCCAAATGGATACGGCGATGTCTTATAAAACTTAATTTTGCAGGTTTGATCCTTGGTTTCGTCACTTTTTTTTTTAAATTATAAGTGTCGTTAGTCATAGAAACCACGTGTTATTTTATAATGGCTTCAACTAGGACAAATACTTGTGAAGATGCTCGTATGATGATGAATATCTAACATGATTCATATTAAATACCATATACAGAAAGTCTGCAAGGAGTTCATATAAAATAGTCTATGTGTATTAAACATTGTATTGACAGTTGAACACAAACTCTGGCGTTAGATATGTCTTCAAGCCTCAGTTGTAAAATATTCAAATACATCGTCCGACTCAGAGACAGACAAAACTGACGGATCGTCAACAAACCCACCAAGTTAAGACGAAAATCTTTGACACGAATTTATGCATTGAATTCAGTAAAAGATAAATTAACACTGGGTCCGAAGAAAATATGAAATGAAAACATAAAAACATGAAAATCATTATATCTAGAATGAAACGTAAAAATAATTATTGGAAAAAAATTAAATGGCTTTTAAACAATGTCTTCATATTCTTGACGAAAATGAAATTTGTAGTTGAAAAAAAGTGCAGTTATCAGATATTGAACCTGCATGTCTTAGGTTGAAAATCAAGCACTCTATCGATTGAGCTAACAAGATCAGAACATACAAAAATATATATCAACGCATGTTAAAGGCATCCAAACAAGGTATATTCAAACATCATGACTAAATAGTGTAATCTCCCGTCACGGCTCAAAACTCGTGGTCAATCTATAGTACGTTTTACCTCCAGTAAATAAAGGCATTACCATTGTTATCATCATTGCCATCGTCAAAACCATTGTCATCATCATTATTAACGTAATCATTATTGTTCACATTATCACCATCGACATATTCTAGAAGAAAGTCAGATTGTCTGGTATGAATTACAATATCACGCTATCTGAATAATATCGCGTGCGTGTTCGGTAACATGTTATCTGAACTTAAACCACACTTCGCACGCGTTGTGTCCACCCTGCATTAATCCCATATACCAAGTGGGTGTTATTTTGAATATTAACTACGCCATAAGCTTGATGCCATCTAACATGTGATGTGATTTGATGATATACATGCATTAATTGTTTTGACTTGTTTTATATTTTCCGATGATCCACATAGTACAGAGTACATATTATACGTCAGTAACCCATTCACCTCAAAGAGCTTTCCTTAGAAATAAACATATCCTGGTATAAATTTGACGTGTTTTGTATTATATTACATCCCCAGTGACCACTAATGTGGAGCATTTAATATTGGGCCGATTTGTATTGTAATAAACAACCAGATATTGAAACAGTTCTAACAGAGATTATTTAGTTGAAGAAATACTTACATATCGAGGGGTTAGAGCCAAATCCTGCTATGTGCTATTTCCTTATGTTTTCAGCAGAGCAGTTTTTAATAACCATTTGTTAAGATGTGGTTATTGTTAAAGTTAAACTATTAAATTATGTAGACAGTTGAATACTTTAAACCCTAATATGAAATATTTGTGAACATTGTAAGGAATAATGTGATTTAAATGCCAACATATTTTTGGGTATAAACCCTCACTCAATGATACAATTTGACATTTGCCAGATCCAAATGTAATACGATATATATATGTGGCAAGCAGCTGATGATAAAATAATGGGAAACCTGTCCACACTATACCACGCTTATTTACACTAGACCGGTAGGCAAATCCACTTTCCTCCTGATACCAAAACATTTAAAATGTCAAACCATATTATTGTCATATATATGTATATGGAGTTTACGATAAACGTCCATGTGATGAAAATTTTAGAAACTTTTTATCATATTCAGTGATGAAATCCTCTGGTATCATATAAATTGATGTTTGTGGACTAACAAAAAACATCAAGAAAATATTATATGGTTCATGGTCTGATTAAGCTTAAATGTCAGTGTAAATCAGAATATCATTCAATGCTCAAATTGCTTCCGTAACAGATGTAGCATTTTGGCATATAAAATGTAAAGGAAATGTGACTTGAAAACATAAAAATTATGCAATTGCGATTGTAAATACACGTATATAGGATAATGACCAATATGGTTATGTACTATAATTGCAGTTCACCATGGCCACAAGCTACGAAACCTTTAAAATTAATTACGAAAGTCAGTGTTCACTGTGATATCCATCACTGTATTCATAAACAATTAGAATTACATGCCGTAATTAATAGTTTTTAATGAATTTATAAATGTCATGTCGTAATTAATACAGTTTTTCATAAATTTATAAATTCATTAAAAACTTTAATATTTACGGCTTGTAAATTAAAATTTAAAATCTGTTGGTATGTTTGAATTACAAGCAGGTATGAACATTTAAAATATTAACTGGGTAATAAAATACAGAATATGTTTAAAATGAAAATATGTTTTAGGATTGACACAGCAACTTAGATATGTACTACAGAAATTGAAAACTTCAATATCTTTGAAATGTATGATTTATCTTTTTTGCTTTCGACAGACAGTTGTAGTGCTGTTTTATCTCTGCCTAATTGGCAAATGACCTCAAGGAGAAGAGATAGGTTGATGCTTGCGTGATACAAGGAATTCAGACGGGATGTCCTAGTCCAGTCATTCTGACTAGACTTCCTGTGTCCAGACAGAGATTCAAACCTTGAAATTCCAGATTAGTAGTTGAGCGAGCTAAGCACTCGACCACCGTTCCACTATGATATATAATATATATCACTTGCAACAACTGGACCACGTGTCATTCCATGTGGTATTTTTTAATGAGATAATACATAAAGCTATAACAATCTTTTGCATATACAGTAGTGTTGGAAGATATTGTCATAAGAGATGTATATTTTCCTGATACACGTATTTGTCTAAGAGTATAAATGAATCAACTTCCAGTTATCGCAATAAGTCATACACGTTGAATTGTATAGTCTACCAATGAATCATACAGTGACGGGAAATCACAAGTGCTTTTACTCACAATAAGGCACATAATTTGCATTGTATAATATCCCAATAAGTCATACAGTGATTAGGTTTGAACGCTGTGATTGTGGTCATTTCTGTTCTACCTTTAGAAAAGTTAATAAATAACGCTTGACCACTACTTGATGCCAAGTTAATGCATACTAGCACCTTCCTTAAGTTTGCTTACGTAGTGGCTAAACAGTATTTTAACTGAATGTCTTAATACAAATTCAAGTGTTTAAAAGTTTTTTTTCTGTTTTTCATGTATTACAATTCTTACTTTATACACCTTTACAATCAAACATTACACAGCTATGTTAATATCCATCTCGAGGAACGAAAATCATTAATTGATTCGTAATAAATAGTTTATTCGTTTAAATAATACATGCACCGTTCCAAAAAATAATTCATATTAGCTGTTACAAAATTAACAAATTCAAGCACATACTCGTTTACTAAGTAAGTTATACTTACTGTTATAATTAAGAATTAGCTAGATTTATGTTCTTTATTTAAGATTATTAGAAGAGCTTCTCATTTACAAAAAGATTAAATAAATTAAAGCAATTTAATGTGTTTCTAAACGCACAACATTTAAATTCATAAGGAATACTAGTAGTCAAAATAATTTTCGCCAAAACTACATTTTTCTCTCTGTATAAGGTATTCCTGTTTCAATCACACATAGCTAAATGTATACAATCCATTTTAGTCACACTTTGACATCTTATTCGAGTGAAGCTGCTATTATTATACAGCAATATAAACAACAACTGTGGTTTGACATTTAACTTACAGCGATGAAATTGTATGTACTACAGACCAGCAACCGGTGCCTTGTTGTTGACTTATATAAATTGACAAATCAAGGCTGATGTCATTTAACCAAAATGTCATTGTTTTATATGGAACAGTTGAGCGGGACAAATATTATATTAAGACACACAAATGTTATTGGTAGAGATTGATATACAGATTTGATTCATTCTAACAGATGTTAATGTTACATCTACGAAAATATTAAGAGGCCATTGATTTAAAACTGGTTTTGCCTCCAGTCAGTTCTGTAGATACACGATAGCTCAAAACTATTATCAATATTTAATTAATTAAGTTCGATATTTTGAAATAATTTTGAGAATAAATAACAATGGTGATACGGAACTCATTTAACTAAAAAAGTCAATTTGGCCAAGTTTATCAGATAGAAGGTTTTGGCTGTAACCCCTCGATATATCTGACAATCGCTATAGAACAATGGATTAATTGAATCGGTGGGTGGTGGGTTAGGGTCAGGTGAGCCAGCACGTTAAATAATGGTACAAGTGTGAGTACCTGCATGGCGCCTGATATTCAAGGCGCCAAGAAACTAACGTGCTAATAACTAAGTCTTAGGAATTGCTGGCCCCTTAAACAGAGGTTACAATGTGTATACTGCTAAACAGTGAGGCTGATTTTCATCTATGGCTGATGTATATTGTATTGTTTTTATATACAACTGTTTTATAAAAGACCGTGTATTGTATTTGGAATAGCATCAAATATGAGCTACATATAAGTACATTTGAACGGATGTACCCTTCATTGTAAGAAATCGAGTGAATGATGGAAATAACATGCAAAGTTCATTATTCAGTTGAATGGACGTTTGAGCAATTCATATTTGGTTTGCACTTTGTGGAAATCATAGCCTAACAAAATGTATATCCTCAGAACCGTACCACCCTTCATTATACAACGTTTTCCTGTAGATGTAGCATGTGTGTGTTTTTGTCCATTAAGTTTGCCATAGTTAATAATAGTTTACGTACTTTTGACTTATGTAGTATTAGCAGCTTAAATCTGGCATCTAGTTAATTACGCGAGATTATTACGCGCATCTAGTCTGTAATTCCAAGCGTAGTTATCTCTGATGAAAACAATAACTCAAATATTTCAATTTACAAGATTTAATTAACTTTATATTAGTTGCCTAGCAGTAACACCAAACTAAACTATCATATCCGCATATTCCCTCCGACACTCTAAGCAGGTTTCAATATATAACAAGATATCAGCAGATTATAAGATTTACGCTTACCATCTAAAATATTTAATATAATAATTCAGTCAGAGTTTCGGTACATTTAATCATATCATTTCCGGGTCGGCTAATTTTCCGGTTTTTTCGTGATATCAGTGATATAGGGACCACCAAACGTTGAACAATTATCGTACGACGAATGCCAGTCCAATATCTTATCTGTTTCTGTAAAAAGGTTGTAGCTCATTTCCTTTTCAACGTCTATAGTTAAGCATGTCCTGAGACTGAACACACACCGCTAAGTTCCGAGGCCGAGGCTGTAACTATAAAACAACCCAAACTGGTCACACAATGATTCCGTCCACGAGTACTTTGAGTACGGGTAACCTTTTTATCACATAACCCGCGGTCCAGCAGTGCCGTAAAGCCGTGCCGTAAATATCGTTCGGCACTCCCAGAGTGTGCAATAAATATGTAAATCAGTCTGACGCGACGTAAGCCAATACATTCCTTGAACCGCTCGTGACGTCAGGATAATACCAACGTCGCCATGACGTCGCGCTCATTTAACCGCTTAATTTAGTCTGAAACCTATGCAGCGTGCATCATCATTTTGAATGATAATGAGCATTCTCGAAGGTTATGTGATAAATAGAATCCTACATTCGTGCTGATTACATACGAATTTTATTAAACTCGTCGACAAAAACAATATGACACTCGGCAAAGCCTCGTGTCATATTATTTTGTCCACTCGTTTAATAAAACTCGTATGTAATCAGCACTCATGCAAGATCCTCTATATACGGGATGTGTTAAGCTGGTTGGTAAACTTACTCATTATGTTTACCATTACACCACCGCAATGTCGTCTATCAGAAACTATTGAATAAACATTTAATTCTCTCACATGATACTTAATAGCCTAATTAACGTAATCAACCACCCATCATCACCTGTTCGAGGTAGGAGTGAAATCTGCTTTATCTTGAAACGTCTGTATATTGATACATAACAAGACAACAGAAAGTATAGAACCGCAAAAAGGTACATGGTACACTATGTCCGTGAAGGTTTCTCAGATAGTTTACATGTACGTGAAGAATACTTAAAATAGATAATTAATTATGGACATGATGCAAGCCTATAAACTCTTCAAAATATGCCGCATGTATTTTGCAATATACTATTTGCACAATGCAACGTTCAAGGGCTTGCCACAGACTCTGATTGAAAGATTCGAACTGCCTGATTTACATTTTGCAAATCAATAAAACCATTGTGAGAATGATACGCTATTAAATTTATGCCGCTCTGCTTACGAAATTGAAACAAAACGCATCTGTGTGAGGTGGATACCTTCCAATGTTTGGATTCTCTATACTCCAAATAGGCATAACCCGATGATGCGCTTTTAATAAGAAACAAATATAAGACCTTCGAGTGTTTGTCTTTGTCAGAGGAAGTGTACGTACCAAACAAGTCTCAAAAACCACCATTATCAAGAACGTTTTAATCACAAACATTTAGCTTGTGACCACGTTGTTTAACAATTGATGTCTTGAAAATCTTGGAACTACAATGTACCCTTCACTGTTTATTTTAATTAGTTATAGCTGGGACAGCTTGGACTTTCAGCAGTTAAGTTCACTTTTTCCTTCAGTTGAAGAGTGTGGATGTCACCTTTTGGGGCTCAGCAAGATAAAAGTTTATAGGGATTCTAATCGAGACGGCATTGTACGTGTTGCGAGTTTTTAACCCATCCGAGGTTTTCGGGGTACTCTGAAGACGTGAATGGAATTGGCAAACTCATTAAAAAGATATTTTTGTTGTTAATAAATTATCTTTTATTTTCTAATGATGTTTAAAAATGTTCCTTGAGATAACCGAAGGCCCTAGCTTACACATCATTAAACGCGATAGGGGAGGTAAGAATGCTAGCGCGCGAGATAAAAGGCGGTCGGTTAGCATTTAGACTGTCCCTCGCAAACGGAAGAAGTTGTTTCATTCGACTGCCGTCAAGTAAGTACAGCCTACAATCGTTAAAATAACTGCTTATACGATTAAAGTACTTGTTTTAAACAAGGAAAACTGTCTTTTATACACATAATTGGCGTAGGTAGACAAAGAAATCAACTTTCGATGCTAATTTGCATCATAAAGTTTGATAAACGAAGCGTATCCAAATTTGTTCGTACCCAAATTGTCAACAACAAACCATCAACCAACCAACCATTTATTGTGAATTAACACTCATTCTGTGTTAGATGACCATGTTAATTGATCTTATAATGTAGGACAACTGTCTACTGCTGGTTTGTCAATACAGATCTCCGTGAAAAAATATGAGAATTGACCAAAATACAATGTAACTTTTCATGAGTGCTTTTTTTATGATTATTTATAAGAAAGTTTTTTTGGAAAAAAAATACATAACAAGACCGAAGAAGTGACAGATGTCCCAAGACCCTTCAAAGAACCCTCAGATCCAGTTAAGGTCTGTGTTGGTTGACCCGCGTTTAACAAAGTTTCTGTCGTGTTGATCGGTATTCATCTGTCGCTCTGCTGTGACTGTCCATTAAAGTATGTAGCTGCCATGTGACCTCCGGTGTGATGCCATCATAAGAGCTGTCATTGACCTAAGCGGTATCAACAATATTTTTAACCAATCGATTATCGATTCACATTTTAGAATATTCACCATATCGACATTACTGGTTAAAACCCGTTGTCTGGGATTACGGAATTAATTGAGCGATAATGTGCGAGATATTCTGAATGTACGTCAGGGGGGGAACTGATATAGCGTATAGAGCAAATAGGTACAAAAATCGCGATTATTTTAGCTAAAAGATAAGAATTTGAATAAAGTCTTACTTGAACACATTGACAACATTATTTTACGACCTCGCTGACAATATTTTTGCCTCAATAATATGTTTAACTTGAAAAATGCGTATACTTTCTCACCATCGGTATCGAGCTTCGAAAGCGACAGTGTAGAATAAAATGCAATATTTCAAATATTGAACATTTTATCAGATAATTCTTGCTAAAGTTTATCAAATTAAGATGTTTAATGATAATGTGCAATAATTGTTTTATATGTTTTTCATGTTTAAACGTTGAAAAAGAAAAAAATATACACTCCCGCTATACCGCTTATTGCTCGCTTACCCCCTGACCGTGAAATTCCGGTTCTGGAAAATTGGGTTTTAATTACCGAGTAATGTCGATATCGAGAACCGATACCTGGGTAAATGAATGGAACCACCGAAAATCCTCCTTTTCCTGCACAAAACAGTCCCTCTGTTAAAATGTAAGTTCACAAATTGTAAAAATGGGTCAAGTCCAAACTCTAACCAAAGGTGCTATCTCAAAGCTGAATATATACCCAACATGTACAGTGTAGAATGGCTAAAAAGGGATCATTGACTGAAAGGCCTGTTTCTTGTTCGTCTATATGTGTAACTGTATAACGATGTATCGCCGATGCTTGTCTTCCTATATATTGGAATCATCGATATGCCTTGGGTCGTATCAATGACAGCTCTAGTCGTCATTCAAGAAAGCGCTAAAAACACACTGTTCTTAAAACCATATTCTGGCTCATTATCATTTTGATTCCTTAGGGGTCTCCTAAAAAGTAGTTCAGTTATAACTGCAGATACGGTTTGTCACTGACCATATCAACATTACAGGATAAAACCCGTTTTCCAGTATAACAGAATTAATTTAACAGCAATGTGCGAGAAATTCTGAATCTAATACTTTTTGACAGGGGGGTGGCTGCATTAAGCGAATAGAGCAACTAGGTACAATAATCGCGATTATTTTTGCAAAAAGGAAGATTATGTGAAGTCTATATAGTTACATTGTGACTCACTGAACTTATGTTATGCTTAACTTTTACTCCGGCACTTGGGGTAATGTGCGTGTGGACTGGCCATACGGCTTACAAAGACGCATCGCCATCAACAGCCATTTCTCTGTAACTTGCATGTAGAATTTCATGGAACTTAATCAAAATAAATATGAACAACTATACAGTACTTTGATGATGCCTGTCAGGTGTTTTTCCTTTGACAGTCATTTACCTTGATTTATTAAATATTTCTGTCTGTCCTTCCGTCTGCAGCCATTTTTCTACTAACTGGTACATTTTAAAGCAACTTAAAATAAAAAAGTCATGATGCCCGTCAAGTTTGTTTAAGTTGGTCAATTTTCCTTAAGAGTTATTACCCTTGATTTACAGTATAATTCACTCTGACCGTCCATTCGCATTCCTTTCTTTGTAACTAGCTTGTAGAATTTCATGAAACATAAAATGAATATGAGCACCCAATTACTGTGATGATGACTGTCAAGTTATCATTATTGGTAAATTTTCCTTAGAGTTATTGCCCTTGATTTGTTGAAAAATTTCATCCGCCAGTCCATTTGCATTCAGTTCTTTGTAATTAGCTGGAAGAATTTCATGTAACTTAAAATGAATATGAACACACATTCTGTGTGTCAATTTTCTTGAGTTGTCACCCTTGATTTATTGAAGAATTACCTCCACCCGTCCTTTCTTAGTCATTTCTTCGTAACTAGCCGGTAAAATTACATGAAACTTAAAACGAAAATGAATGCTCACACTAAGATGATGCCAGTCAAGTTTTGTTATTGGACAATTTTCTTTAGAGTTATTGCCCTTGATTAAATGAATAATTCACTCTGCCCGTCCATTCACATTCATTTCTTTGTAAATAGCGGGTATGATTTCATGACACTTAAAATGAATAGGAACGCTCATACTGTGATGATGTCCGTCAAGTTTTTAGCTCACCTGAGCACTCGTGAACATGTTTTATCTAATCTACATGAAACTTGGTCACAATGTTTGTCGCTTTGCAATCTAGGTAAAGTGCGTAACTGGGTCATCTGGGGTCAAAAACAACGTCACATCAAATTAAAACCTTGTTTACGCTCTAGTAGTGATGGGACATCGGTTGCAAATCATAATCGATCATCAGCTAGAATCGACTGGCACTTCCAATGCGATTTTCCCGATTAATAATCGGCAGAACAGGGACTGAATATGCAGTGTACTAATGCATGTTTTCCTACATCCCAAGTCGCGAAAAAGGTGACAAAGGGAAAAACAATGATTTTCGGTAGACGTTTTACTATCTGAGTTTGAACAATTTCTTTGAATTGGTTCTAACAGGCATCCAATTGGTTCAAACTTCCATGCTTTGAATTTTCCTAGCAATTTTTAATTAAATAAGTCTTGTTTAACATTTTGTTATATTTATCCGATGATCGATTATGGCTGAATGACATCGGATCATCGGAATCGGCTGACTTCTGCACACCACTAATCGATGTTATCCGATAATCGGTACATCACTACGCTCTAGAGGTCACATTTTTTATGTTATATTAATGACACTTGGCCACAATGTGTAGCTTTATGAAATCTAGGTATCTGGGTAACTGGGTCTCCTGGCGTCAAAAACTAGGTCACAAGGTCACATAAAAGAAAAACCTTGTTAGCACTCTAGAGATCACATTTTAACCTAATCTATATGAAACTTGGACACAATGTTTGTCGCTTTGAAATCTAAGTCAAGTGTGTAACTGGGTCATCTTGGGTCAAAAACTAGGTCACATCAATTTTAAACCTTGTTTACGCTCTAAAGGTCACATTTTTTTATGTTATATTAATGACACTTGGCCACAATGTGTAGCTTTATGAAATCTAGGTCTGGTTCGTAACTAGGTCATCTGGGGTCAAAAACTAGGTCACTGATTCTGCCTAAACTGCTGGTCATATGGTGAGCACTTTAGAGCCAATGGTCCTCTTGTTGTATTAGTCAATTTTCCTTGAGTTATTAAAATTCTATCTGAATTTCATGAAATGTAAAATAAATACAAACTGTATGAACAACCATACTGTGAAGATGCCCCTCACTAATAACTGTAATGAGTTATTTTGATATAGTACCAATGGATGACTGAATCCCCTTTAGGCAATGCCTTAGTTCATATTATAAAATTTACTTTAAGTCAGTTATCTTATTTCCCACATTATTTGAGACAATATGCATTTAGAATATCCGTGAGCATCGTGATTTTCCATGAGAGTTAGACCTGTCCAAATGCAATTTCTTGTAACTAAAATGTCTTTTATGAATTGCAACATCTTGCCAAGGCTACTAGCACGGATATATAAGACACAATTGAACTTACTTAGCAGACACGTCTCGGCTGTGATAAACATCACTATATCATAAACACGTAACACTATAAGGGTAATATTGGTACAATTATGTCACGGCCTTTCAGTAACAAAAAAAAGTAAAAAGTATGTTTACTTCAGTAGACGAAAGGTATTGTTTATGTTAGCGGATAATTGAAGTTCTGTGTTGAAAAAGGTTAGACAAGGACAAAAGGATAGTAAATTTTCACGGAATACGTAATGGGATATTCCGTTTCTTCGATTAATTAATATAAGATACTTTCTTAGCAACTGTATACAGTAAACAAGTTAAAGACTACGCCTATCATTCTGCGTCTGTTTCATCATTAAACATATAAACACTTTGTCTTGTTTAAATGGTATTTCCGTGTTTCTACTTTTATAAAATAAGATGTCTCTCTTGACCATCCATATAAGTTAATACATTGTACATCTATATAATTATGCTGGTGTTCCTAAACAGTATTTGTCGTAGTCATTGTCTGATGTACGTGGTGCACTCTGTAATTACATTATGTTTCCGTAAATACCACAGTTGTAGTCTCAACATTTACACAGCTCTTTAAAAACAATTTTGTAGTACAGTTGTTTATACCTGTAAATTATGTATTTTTTGTAATCATCTTGGGGTCTTCTTTCCAGATTTCATGTGTGAATTTATACAACGCACACTTTGGTATCAATGCTTTTCCTTTACACGCTATAACGATTAACTGGATATTGTTTCTGTAAAATTAAATGAGTTTCTATTAATCACCAACTTTGAATATCAGACCGACAGTTTCATTTGAGTGTCAATGAATTAAACTACATAGATTAACACAAATTCAATAATTAATTTTATTTTCATCGGTTTATTTAGTTTATATCGACAACATATAGCACTGTCGAATTAATAACATTTACATGGTTTATTAATCACACTTCAATTGAAATACAATATGCCATGTGCTGTAGCTCCATACATTTTATTTTAGAAATTAAGACATAATTCAAAAAGTTCATGGCCAAAGACTGCTTCGGGAAGCATGGGACCATTGTTTAGAGTGCTTCGCCTTCAATAATTGCTAGCAAAAATGATGCTATTGACCGTTATTTGTTTTCAGCATATCCTGTTCAGTTTGGTGATGATTTATCGTTAGTAAATGCATGTATATAGATACACTAAAATATGGCCACGTTTTAAACATATCATTGATAAATATGGGAGTTTTGTGTAGATTAGGTACATGCATTTCGTTTACTCGGGCAAAGGTTTATACCTGTACCGGTACGCATACAGAAGTATCGTTAACTCGTCATTTTATACGATTTTTGTTCGCCAAAAACGACGTATGAAACAGATCATTGAATGTGACGAATATATGATAGATAAACATGTATACACTTCTATAATAAATTTCAATGCAAGATGTTCTTCCCAGGTTTCTACGATGTAGTAAATGTTGACTGATATTCGCGACATATAACTCCATATAATGAATGATAACACACATGTTACCACACGTGTCAAGTTGACCTGAACAAATAACGTATACTAAATCAAACTATATATTCATTTAACTCACGTCAAAGCAGTTCCTCGCCCTTGAGCAATGTGTCCACCACACGTTGTTACATTGGTTTACTCAAATCCTGATTTGCTGAGATCCGTCTTTCATAATGATATTTTCTCCAACAACCGTTTGTTAGGAAAACTTTCTAATTCTTCAAATTGAATTAAAACGTGATAGGAGTTTAAACTAATTATAGCTCCATAAAAAATCAATTTGTCAATGGAAATCTCAAGATCATAACTCAAAAGTGTCTCCCATAACCCCGTGACGATTGATATCATCAGGAATGAGGTGTCGAGAGTGATAGATATAAGTTTGAAAAACTTTTTTCACAATCGATCTAAAATTAACCTATGAACTAAGCGACTATCATGGGTAATATTGTAGGTCGAACAGTACTAGTATTAGACGCCTTATAAGCTGTATTCATCGAAGAATAATCTACGATACTTCTGGAAGATATGATGGAGTTAATCAAAGATCAGCTAATAATTCATGATAACGTCTGGGAAAGTGTACCCAATCACGTGATCACGAATTATAACAACATCAGTATATAGACATTCCCATGATGACGTTAATAAGTCAGTCAGATGAAATATAAAAAACTATTGGTGTAAACGAGACAGCTTTAGCACGGTATGACACATGTCTCAAAATTAAAGCAAAACCTAACATTGTTAGTTCCCCATCTGACTTGATATAATCTTTTTGCACTGGTATGGAGCTATTATCGCGTTTTATTGCTGTATATTACTGTAGGATTATACTGTCAGCATTGGTTGCTTAAAGCGGACCCCTTAAATACTAATAAACGATTGTCAGGAATCCCCACCTTTAAATATAGTCGAACTGAAATAAATATATCACCATGTTTGGCAAATGTAATGCGATTGATGAGTAACTTCAGATTGTTTTAAATCATATCAATTGATGGAACAAATTCACTCAACAAAAAATAAAACCAGTCAGTTTCCTGTCATTAGAGACGTCATTCGGACACGCAGAGTTCATAAAAGCTTACGCAAACTCCAGCAGTAGTTATTTAATGATAGGATGGATAAAATACAATCACATCTGTCAAAGTAGTACAGCAATTGGTTGCGTTCAATATATGATCTTAACAAAAACATTGTAGATATAACATAATTTACTGTAAAATGGAAAATAACCAGTCTAGCACACTGTTCCTACTAAGAGTGTTTCTTAACAATTCAATTCAATGCCTAATGTATTTCCTGTCATTATTTAGTATCCTCTGTGGTCTTGTTGGAACCAAATTATTTGTTGTTGTTGACCTCGTTCCCTGGTTAATACGAGAACGGCTTTACTGTGCTTCATAAACACAAACACATTAAATGCAGTTTTATCTCAGACAATTTGTCTGTTTCCCTAATAAAACATGTATCTAAATATCCCATATGAAAAAAGTTATTTGTCAAGCGGTATATTCTGACTATAATGAATAAAGAAGATTACACTTACTCGATCTTTTGTATTGATAAATTACGTACTTTATTAAACAAGTCAACGTCAAACGATATGCACTAACCACTGAGTCAAACGTGATATATCTGAATTTGACCGTCTGTAATACATTAATAAGAAAGTAATGTAATAATATTATAAGCACAGAAAACATTAAAAACACACAAAGCACAAAGCCCAACTGAACCAACCGATCACAGGAACATAAAACACATACAAGGCACAATGCCCAAATATACAAGCAAAGATCCGTCCAAATCCAAGCTGTCGAAAAGTATAATGAATTATTAGTTTCAGCAACAAAAAGACTGAATGCCTTAGCTGAATGACCCAGTTTCCACAGCAAAACGACTATAATGCCTAGTTGTAGCTGTCAGAAATCCTAAAACACTTACGAAGAGTTATATCTCGTTTTTTCCGCCTTCTTAACCACTTGCGTAATTATACGGGGAAATATCTTGCGTAATTTCTACGAGGAAATAACGAAAACAACAACAAGAACAACTATTCGTGTCAGATCATATTGCCACAACAAATAATGTATTCAGATCAATACTTAATAAATAAATATAAATTTCCTACATTGAAAAAAAATCAGCAAGTGCATTGTGTGGTTGTGAGAACGCACAAGATGGTAATATTCTCGCTTTACATGATAATATACGTCCGCCAATTCGTCACTTATGCGACTAACGTCCATAGGAATATGTTGATTACAGTTGTAAACAAGTCGTACGACTGTGCAATGTTACAGTGCGTGTGTGAATGTATAACAAAACAGAAGACATAAATCACGGAGCTAGTATTGACAGCAATACAGTATTATATATGATGCCAAACACAGGACAACAACCCCAGACGCTTGGTCATGATCCTGGCAAATGAATATAACTGTTGGAAAGGTCAAATGTAAATGTTAATACATTTGCATTCTTGTCCTACGCTACGACAGTGGATTAGAAATCTTCTTAATCAAGACAGGAAATTCCCATGATTTCCTTTTAATATTGAAGTAACACCAAGTAACGTTTCATTCTAGGATAGTGGCTCTGCAATTTAGTGACTTGACTCGCCAGTACCGACAAACCGACATCGATGTCAGACAGAGCTGACCTACTAGGAATTATAGTCGTTTTGCTGTGGAAACTGGGTCATGCAGCTAGTAATAATGTATTATACTTTTTGAAAGCTTGGACTTGGGCGGATCTTTGCTTGTTTAGTTGGGCATTGTGTCCTGTATGTGTTTTATTTTCCTGTGCTCGGTTGGTTCAATTGGGCATTGTGCTTTATGTGTTTTTAATGTTTTCTGTGCTCGGCTGGCTAAGTTGAGTGCTGCCTTCCCTGTCTGTCTGTATTGCATGTCGAATTTAGTATAGAATGTTTTTAGGACATTTTTAATGCTTTAAAGCTATTATTGGTTTTGGGATTGATTTATTCGTTTATAAGAATTTGGAACAAATAATCCGTTCAGTTTTACATTTAAGTTCTTCTGCAGTTTGTGCTCAGTTAATATAACAAATATACTCGTATGTGAACATTTTCAATTGCAATTATTTACCTGCAACAAAATGATTTAAAACGTAAATGTGCTTGCATGTTTTATGGAATAACAACGTAATCAAAACATTAAGACTTGACTAATCGCTTCCCAGAACTATTTGAAACACGTGACACTCCGGTGTCTGCATAGACATTGATTATAATAATCTGAAATCAATTGTGGCCGATGTCTTGTTCGTTTCAGAAATAAGGAACATTATAATCAATTATTCCTTCAATTTAGGATTAACGAGCACGCTGTTAACGACAAAATAGCACGGAGCCAAATTTCTCAGCTTTCGAAAAACACATGCATTTAACTACTTCATTTCAATGGACTTTGCAATAACACCGCGTTAGTCTTAAATAATCAGATATCCTGCACTAAACTAATATGTACGTGCCATATATAAATATATTTATAGAGGCAATAATGCAATATGATTATATATATATATATATGTCTCAATACATTGTATGGAATTATTTAACATATTTATTTTAGGCTAGCCAAAAACGTGAAAATCTTTTAAAGAAACGCTTTATTTAGATATTACTAAGAAATTAACATAACGCATATTGGTGTTCAACACATGCCGTTACTTTAAGGTTACTTATCACAGCAAAGCTAAATATTTTTAGTTAGGTTTTGTTAACTTCATTTTGTCTTAAATGCAACAAACAAAATGTTCAAGTCACTATGATAAAACACCATTACTATCTCCAGAAGCGACACCAAAAAGCCAGCTTGTGTATTGTGTGGTTGTAAGAACGTCCAAGATGGAATCATTGTCGTTATACAAGATTATGTATGTGTACGTCAGACAAATCCTCACTTAGGCGTCTTTCGTCCATAGGAATCTTTGAATACGGTTTATGAAAGGACGAGGTTACCGTGCGTGTTTCAATATTTAATAAATGACAATACAAATGAAAATAGTATTGACAGCAGGGAGCTAGAATTGACAGCAGGGCAGTATTATCTATGCCATGTTGCCAAACACAGGACAAAAACCTCAGACGTTGGTCATGATCCCCGGAATGAATACAACAGTCAGATATATCGAATGTTAATATAGAAACATTTGTATTCTTATTCCACGATCGTAGTTGATTAGGAATCGTTTGAATCAAGACAGCAAAATTCCCATAATTGCCTTTTAATACAAGCGTTTATGTATTGAAGTAGCGCTAAATATCACTTCATTGTATAACGCTTTATTCTAGGATAGTGGCTTTGCAATTTAGTTACATGACTTATGCATATCTAAAATATCTGTTTACTCACAAACCGACATCGATTTCAGAGCTGGCTCTGTAGTAGAACCTTAGTCTTTATTGAATGTCGAATTTAAAACAAATGCTTTTAGAACAATTGCTAATGCTATAATACTTTGACTGATTTTGTGATGAAAACATAAAACAAAGTTTTACATACGTTGTAAACAGTATTCACGCGTTGAATTTGTTTACACGTATTTGGAATAAAAGAACCATTACAGTTTTGGTTATAGATTATTCTGCATTTTGTGCTCAGTTATCGGAACAAGTTGTCCTCGTATATGTGCACTTTCAAATGCAAATGTTTTATTTACCAGAAACAAAAATAATTTCAAAAACTAAATTGGCGTGCAAGTGCTATTGAATAGCAAAGTAGATAAAACAATACAACTTGCATCATCACTTCCCAGAGCTAGTTTAAACACGTGACGCACGTGGTGTTTGTACAAACATTGATCATAATCATCAGATATTAATTATGACCAATGTCTTGTTCGTCTCAAAATTGATGAACATTAGAATCAGTTATTCCTTTAATTTAGATTAACGAGTACGAGATTAACGACAAAAAATGACGGAACAGAATTTCTCAGGTTGCAAATACACATCAGTTAATTAGTTCATTTTAGTGGATTTTTTGCAATCTAACCGACTATAGTTCGGTCATAATGTCTTAAATAATCAGATGTTCTATACTAAGCTGATATGTATATAAATATACAGATATAGCAAGATATGAGCCGTGTCGTGGGATTTTCGACCTAGTCAGTAATGTAGCAAACAATTATATTAAGTCAGACAGGGAAGGCAGCACTCAACTTAACCAGCCGAGCACAGACAACATTAAAAACACACAAAGCACTGAAAACACGGCATCCCGTCCGGAAAGTCTGCCGCCTCAGTCAGTCAAACTAAAACGGTAGAGACGAGAAAACATCAACCGGACACGAGATATGAGCCGTGTACATGTAGTTGCATTTTCGACCTTATGGGCAAAATGACGTAACGTAAATAACAGACGACAAAGATGCGCGTCGAATACATCGTAATTGGCAGCGCGCGATTATCGCTGTTTCTTTATTTAAGCCGTACATTCTCCTCAACTATGCGGGTAACCAATGACGTTGTGTGAAAAAAAACAGACTAAGTAAAATCCTCTTTCGATGTATCATACGCTAGCGCATTGTGTACAGTAGGCCTATTACTTGTAAACGTTTTAAATATAAAATGTCTATGGTTAAGATCTAGATTGATTCACGGAAGAAGTGTAGAAGCGGATGGTATACAGACGGTGTGTTCTGAATACAATCTAGATTTAGTTGATAAGTGTTTTATTCCCCCACCCATCGTCCCAAAGACGACCGAACTATTCATTCCTGATTATGAGTCATCATTTATTAGATCTGCGAACTAGTTACAGTATTTAGATCTACATGTAAAATCTATGATCTAATATTGTGCCGTATTTTATCAGTCTGTAAGTTAAATCAATGTTAAGCACTACTTGCACATTCGTGCCTGTTCCGTTACGTTTTGATTACAACCATTGGTAAGATGTACGTGGTGTTTCAGTATGTGTCGCAAAAAAATAAATAAAATGTACATTTTGAACTTTCTAACAGACATGAATTTGACATCTTTAAAATATATATTTATTGAAAATCTGATCACTAATTAGGGGATTTGTTTTAATTACTGTGCATGTTCGATTGCTGTTTAAATAGATCTAGATGTTTCGTTTGATGTTAAAAGTAGATGAGTTTCAGATTGCGTCTGAACAAAACTAGATACGCGCAATGAGGATTGGTGGTAAAGTCTACTTATTGCAATTTGGTACATGTAACATAAAAAATGCCGGACTGATACAAGACGCCGATCTAGATCTACGTCATTCATTTAGAAATAGGGTATACTTTAAGTGCCACGTGCCACATGATCAAATATTATGGACAAAACACGATTGCCTAAACATGTTTTGTAAAAAATAATGTTTTTTTGCATGTTACTTTTCTCAAACATGTGTAAGGAATGCGTTAAAATATAATTATATTTTGGGGTGGCCAAACACTGGACAATACATTGAAATAGTACTTAGAAACTCGAGTATCATTGGTAATGCGTTTGATTTACAACAGAGTGGTTCATTGCTTAACACACTTTGTTGTTCTACACTTGCCGTCACTTAAAGGTTATAAAGCACAGCGAAGCTGAATCTTAAAACGTTAAGGACGGTTTTCTATTGAATCGTATGCTGTGATATTGCAAAGTACTTGTCGTTATTTTAAGGTTATATATCACGGTTAAGCAGATTATTGAAACGTTAAGCGCGATCATTTTGACAATATTGCTGATTCAGTTACCATGGTACTCTTAGCCCTCTCATAACAAATCTCTGATCACTGTAGACGACAATAATTCGATAAAAACACGTGTTACTTTTGTATTTGTATATCAATTACGTTTCGACTTGCACCTTCATCAGAATATAATTCTTTTTCTCATACAGCTTATCAAACAGTAATATCAGAGCAGTGGCATGTCAGGAGCGTGTTAGTTAAATGTAATATTTCTATCACGCATCTTCTCATTAACATGGAATGGTGTTAGTGCCATGGTAATGTCATGTTTCCACCAACGTAACAAGTTTCCATATTTTTATCAGTTTAATAATAATTCCAACCTAGGAATAATTAAATAGTGACGTGTGATATAAGAATACATGTTTTGTATTACATCATCCTATGTCAGTATAACATACACCAATCCGCTTATTTATATTCCTCCAGGGTACGATAAATACATAATATACGAGTGTATTATAGTATGTATTATAAATTTAATCAGTATAATAATTATTTAGACATACGAATAATAATAGACGGAGTTGTGATATAAGAATATTTATAAAAGAATTTATGTGTATTACAACTCCCTATATCAGCTGCAAGTAAACTTATCTACTTACTGTTGTTCCTAAAGAAAATGGTTTATGCACAAAACTGATCAAAATGCTCTCATACGTTTTATTAGATCTTTTTTCTTGATACCATACGAATAAAGATTGTTGGAATTAAAATATGACTTACTAATAGAAATCAAAGCACTGAGAGCGCTGTTGGGAGGCGATCTGGTTGCTGCTTTAAAATGATACTACGCGCCTATTTATCAGATTCTACAGTACCGTCTTGTAATCACTTCCCTCACAGCGTGAGAAATTTATAGAAAACGGCTAGAGTAGCCAGACAATATGATTGCATAACAGTACTTTGGAGACGATATTATACGATTCATTGATAAAACCATCACGTGTCACTGGTCTGAAGTATCTAAAAATGGCTATACAGCCGGGACATTTGATGAACACGTCATTTTCATATTACGAAACAAGTTCGATATCGACCCGGCGTAGTGATTATCTGCAAAATTTCGATTTAAGGATGTTGGAGCGCTTAGGACCCCACCTTCAGAATTTGCTCAAATTTTGCCAGGAAGTAAAGAAATCTATTTTGACACAAAATATGATGAAAAAACACTAGGTCACGGAACTCGTTTTTCGGGTAATCAGCCCTGATTGAAGTGTGTATGAATTATTTTTGTAATTCCATAGAAATTGGTGGTGGTGTTCAAATTTGACATTTTTATTTGATGTCTGTGATCTAAATAATAAAATATTTTTCAATATAGTTTGGGTACACATTGTTATACATGATCAAGATACCAAAAAGGGTATATTTAATTTTGGTCTATAATATATTGCTCGTTTACCCTACCCACTTCATATTCAATGCAGCAAAATAGCACTCAGGTAAAATCCTAATAACTTTTTTCCCACCTTAAACTATTTTTAATATTTTGTTAAATAAGACTAGTGACATAGATCTTCAAAATTATGCAATAAAAAATATATGTCACGTAGGTATCCTTTTCGCAATTTTTGTTTTGTTTTTGGTTAAATGTGGCTAAAATGCTGAGAAAATCAAAGAAAATGCTTAAAATAAAATTTATTGAACATGTAAATATCGCGAAAACACATCAACACACAATAAACAAACATTACCAAACGAACCTCACTCCCAAAAAAGTCATTTGGCATAAATAGCAATATTTTAATTTTTTACCCCACCCACCTATTTTGTAATGTAATATTTTTCTCGGAATGGTAACCGTCTTTTAGTATTTTCTAATTTTATTGCATAATACTTATCAAAACTGTTCAATTTGATTTATTTTAGATTATTTTGACACATTTTTACATTTATAAGGCACATGACGTATTATGACAAATGACGCATGCGCATTAAACCGATCCAACATCCTTAACGAACAGTTTCACAATAATTGTTGATCTTATAATAAACAAATGTTGCTGATTGAAATAAATCAGTTTAAAAATTTGAAGAAACATATGAAGTAGTATTGGGGATGTTGACAGTTTCTGGGACTACTTGAATGTGGATTCATATAGCAGCCTAAAGGCGGTTCAGGTTGCATTAAGAAATGGGCAATGGTAGTAATGAGAGGCTAAACACCTCCCAAAAACGAGTATCCTTTGGTAAAGTTTTTTACCGAAGTGCGTTTGATTAACAACAAAGTGGTACATTTCTTAAAGTGCTTTGGTATTCAACACTTTCTTTAACTATAAGGCATTATATCGGAGCAAGCTGAATCTTGAAACGCAAGCACGATTTTCTATTTAGGAATATTGTTGATTCAATAACCATGGTACATTCAACCATCTGAGGTTATCCCTTATCACTGTACAATGATGCTCATACAGAAATTAATACCAAACTGTAATATCAGATCAGAGGCACTTCTCAGGAGCGTTTTTGTTAAACGTAATATTTCTATGACATACATGTAGCTTCACACCAATCATTAGTGATATTAGTACCATGATGGTATCATTCACTCACCAACGTAACATTAATTTTCCATATATTCCATATTTAGAATCAGTATGGAAATTATTCAGCCATAAGAACAATTTGAGACTGACCTGCCTTGCGACAGCCGTACGATCAAAGGTGTGAACTTGCTGGTGATTCGCGCGACTGCCGAAAGACCATCATACGAAATAACACTAACTTAAACGTATTATTTAGTATTTGTTTAAAATATCAAATAGAATAAAAAAACCTACTGTGTATGAAGTCTGTTGATGTCACTGTTGGGGCTCAGCAAGAACATTTTTTATGTATTACAGGGTGATTCATAATACATGTCCCAGTTTCAAACTATTATAACTTTTAGTTCCTGTACAAGACACATATGTATCATACATCATTTTAAAGCTTATATGATAACGTTTTATTTCTTATATGAATTACAAGAATGATGTTGACATAATCGACGTCATAAAACGATGTGCGATGCCCAAGACGTGGCTTCCAAGGCATAATTTAAGACAATTTAGTTTTGAGCAACTGGGTTTTGAAAGCCATGCTCGAACTATTATCATCCCAACAATGAAAAAAAACATATTCTGGTGATGATTCACCGTCTATTGGAAAGACAAACATGCTTGTTAAATGGTTTCAGCAAATTGAATTGATAGAAGTTGGCTAGCTTTTAAGAAAATAAAACAAATCACCTGCGTCAGGTTTAAACAAAATTGACGTCATATTGAAAATATGAAACAAAATATTATTCCGTCTGTAGACTAAAATATGCATGCAAGTATATAATATCGTGTATCATTATATACAACTTCAAAATATACGTATTTTGGATGTGTAAACGATTTGTGGTTATACTCTTATATTAAAACTATTTTATTTGAAAAGTGTGACAGATATTATGAATCACCCTGTATTAACTTTAAGTCCGTTATTTTATATCCCACATTATTTGAGAGAATGAGCGTCTCGAATATCCGTGAGCATCGTGATTTCCCATGAGAGTTAGACCTGCGCAAATGAAATTTGTTGTACCTACAATGTATTTTATGAATTGCAAAAATCTTACCAAGCTGTCTGCCACGCATAGGGCATAATTAGAATTACTGAACAGACAAGTATGAGATGCACATCATTATAGCATTAACACCTTAAGGGTAATATGGGAACAATTATTTCACGGCCTTTCAGTACACATCGCCTTTAATTGATAGTCCATCTACTTTTGTAGATACTACCGGATAATTGCAGTTCTATGTTTGAAAATTGTGATTTCTGAGACCAGAAAAGGATAATAATGATAATAAATAACCGTCGAATAATTGTCCAACGTTTTCACGGACTTGGTAATGGGAGATTCTGTTTCTTTATAAACCAATTAATTCTACTCATTCCGTCATCGATTGGTTCATCATTAATTGTATAAGCACTTTGTTTTGTTTAAATGGTGTTTCAATGTTTCTACTTTTATTTAATATGAGGTCTCTATTGACCATCCCTTCAAGTGAATACATCATACATCAATAATGTGTCATAATTATGCCGGTATTCACTTACAGTCAGTGTTGTTTTCATTGTCTGATGAACGCTAAGCACTCAGTCACAGCATTATCTCTCCGTAAATATCAAGTTTGTACGAGAATATAATTATGATTGTAGTCGAAACATTTACACAACCTTTTAATAACACTTTTCTAATACAGTTGTTTTGACCTATTGATTACCTTTTGTTGTAATCATTTTGAATCTATTTTTCACATTTCTATGTACAACTGGGATTTGGTCGTCATGTGTGAATTTTTAACAAAACACCTTTTGGTTTTTTCTGTTTCCATCAATGCTTTTCTTGAAAATGCAATAACGATATTGTTTCAGAATCTGCCTAATGTGATTAAAGCTCCAGTGGTTTCTGCAGAATTCAATTGGTTTCTATTAATCACCAGCTTTGACTATCAGAAAGACAGATTTATGCATGTGGCAATGAATTAAACTACCTAGATTAAGACAAACTCAATGACATGGATATAAATTTATTAAAGGCTCTGGTATTGATTTGAACGGATTTACTTTCGTTGGTTTATTAAGTTTACACCGACAAATTATAGCACTGCCGAATTTTATTTAGCACCATTAACATATGCATGGTTTTCGAATTCATACTTTAATTTTAAACAAAATATGATAAATATGCTATGTATTGTATCTCCATAAAGTCTATCTCAGAAATTAAGGCTTAGTACCGATGATTCAAGGCCAAGGACTGTATTGGACCTTTTCCTGGAGAGATGTTGCTTCGATCAGCATTGGATTATTATTTTGAGTGTTACGCCTTCGATCATTGCCTTCATTCATGATGCCATTGACCTTTAATTAGTGTTCAGCGTTATATATGTAGAGTCACTTAAATATGGCCATTTATACGTACACAATTATCGTTGATACAGATGAGAGTTTTTTGAATATTTGATACATGCATTTTGTTTATACTGGGGAAAGTTTAATACCTGTACTTATACATTAGTATCGTTAACTCGTCATTTTATACGATTCAACTGTTCATTTAATATGACATCCATGTGACGAATATATCATAGCTAAACATGCTTACACTTCTAATTATAAATTTTTAATACAACATGTTCTTCGAAGGATTCTACGATGTACTAGATGTTGACTGAAATACGGGACATATAATGATACCATAGATGTAACTAAAGCACAGTCACTTGTTCGGATGCGCACAAAGGCTATCGGTGCGATTTTAGGGTCCGGAAATAATCATTTAACGTCTCTGCTTGTTAATACAATAAGTCCACAGGAGTCTTTCTCTACGTATTCAGAAACATATTTCACAGGAAGGCGTTTGATTACAGCTGTCAAACATTTCAATATTACAAAAAAACTTAATTATCTGATTTCTAGGTTATCCATGTTATTGTACTTTATCATTAAATCTTCATAATTCGTCTAATGTACTTTAAAGAATAGACTCACCTCGCCAGATTATTCAAATATTTGCAACCAATATTTTACATTTCCTTTCTTTAATCAAATTATTTTAATAGTTAAACTAAAGAAAACAATCAGTTCAAACAAGTTTGTCGAGAACTTTATCAGAAAATGAGTTCATATATTCGTGCCAAAATATAACTGCACGGAGTAAAAAGTTAGAAAAGAATGAAAGTCACTGCTGTGTTGCAGGCTTATAGCAATGATTGGCGTATGATTATTTAACTAGTCGTCGTTCCTTAGATTTGGGCAGACTCTTCTAAATTCAACGAGAAAGGCAAGCACATCACTTTTAAATTTAGGAAATATATAATGACTATATTGTGGTGCCCCAGGTTCGACTGACCACATGTTATTCTACAACTGTTCATGATTTATTTACGATAATTGTTCACTTTTCGTCCGGAAAGTTTAGCTACGAAACGATTTGAGTACACGTACGTTCATGCTGATTTCGCAGCATCGGAGGGTGATAACATAATATATTCACATTAAATATGTATTTAAAATATGGTTTTCCTTGTAGAAATCCGCTATTTAACTGAGCTTCAAGCTGTTTTACTTCGTGCTTGGCGCGATTCAACCTCTGTATCCGGAAGTTCTTGCTAGACCGGTGCGCATGTCATTTGTTCTCCGTAGCAACGGTAGAACACCACTAAATTTGTGTGTGCACCTGGCTGGTATATAAAGCGACCCTCCCCTCATTCGGGGTCTCCATACTTTATATTTTTTAAGACCAACCTCAGTCTCCATTTAGTTGTTTCTAGACTTTGTTCGTAGAATTTTAGGTCAAAATCGATAAATAACTAGGTATGTTACGTAATATTGAGTCTTTGGTTATTTAATAGCTTAAATAAGTACTTTGATAATGTTTGTGAGAATATCTAAGTTGAGTACGTGTGTTGACTTAAGCATGTTTAGGTTAAGAATCACTAAATTTTGTTAGTGTAATCAAAGCACTCATGGTTACTTTACAGTGTATAGATTTTCAATTTGTCTATGTATGATAGATCTTGTTAGTGAGAATTAAATTATGTCTTTCTTGTAAACCTATCTATCCTTTGTTGCCCCGGGGAGACCATCCCCCATCTGCGCAGACAGATCTACAAAATCATTCAGATATTTTTCAATGCAGAGACCTGCACATATCTACACATTTCTACACATACAACTAGAGATCTACTTATATTCTAAGAACTGCACACCTCTACAAATGCAACTAGATATTTACTTATATACAGAGACCGCCACAATTATACACGTAGTCAGCAAACTGAAGTTCTGCTCAGTAATAGATATCCTGGTTTGAGACGTGAGGTTATTCTTCGTAAGCGTCTTGAAATCAGATAATCTGATATAGTCACTCAACCAAAGTAACATTTTGCTTACAAGTAATTTTAAATCACATAAACAGTCATAGTCAATAGTAAATGTACGGTCACGCTACTAGTGTGAGCTATACATAGACACTCTTACTACTGAGCAAGTGGTGTATATACATTATAAGTCACACTACAAGCGAGTCGGTTTCCTTAGTACCCCTGGCGCACAACAATATGTATGCATGTTTACAAATTGTTGATAGATTTTTCTAAGAACATATGCTATAGTATCTTGAAAACTATTCTTTTTTAAGGTGATACAATTTTCAGAAGCAATAACACATATTTGCTGTAGTATATCTACGATACTTTTTAATCAGAAATCATGATCCACATATTGTACAAAAGAACTTTGAAAGCACAGCCTAAACATGTTAATGATAACTAAATATCCAAAGTCAAGCCATTCCAAGTTAAATAAACGAAATGAGTTTTTCGTTTTTTTTGTAAAACACGAATAAATTGTTATACGACTTTCTTAATTAAAATACGTATCACAATTTGATTAAATCGTAGTAACAACTTTGATAACTTGCTTTTTCCCCTGAATAAAATAATGGAAATATGTTGCAAGAAAAACTGCGTTATGTTTATTATGTACTTTAAGACGTCAGTAAATGAAATTAGAAAATCAGAGCTATCAGTCATTTTGAAAGCTTTCTAGCGCATTCTTATTTCTTTAACGTAAAACATACTTCATTGGGAATTTTACTTAATTGGAACTTCCTCGAACATTACAAATATTCTAACGTGAAATCATGAATGATGTAATAGTGTCTGTTTTAGACATGACGTTTAGAACTCAAACAGAATACTTTAATGACACGAGGAAAACTGATTTAAATATTCTATAGAATGGTTCAGGAACCATGTACGTACAGAAACATGGAGATGTATGCACATAGGTAGTCCATGTGTGTGATGATGTATTGAATGGTTCAGGGACAATGTACGTACAGAAACATGGAGTTGTATGCACATAGGCAGTCCCTGTGTGTGATGATGTATTGAAAGCAATCCATTGTTTAACTATTATATATTGTTTTGTACAGTCATCTGCCTTGGTACATGACATTCTGGGCATTTGAAATGCATTTGTATTTCTTCGTAGGCTGTATAGATAAACCATGTGTTTTGAGCCTTAACTAATTTATGCAGCAAAGTTGATTCACCCTAAAAGGGTAGGTTTATATAACTATTACCTGCATAAGTTAATAAGAAATTTCTGTAAGTAATCTAATACGTGGCCAAATGGATACGGCGATGTCTTATAAAACTTAATTTTGCAGCTTCGATCCTTGGTTTCGTCCATTTTTATATTTTTAAAAAGTATTAGTGTCGTTAGTCATAGAAACCACGGGTTATTTTATAATGGCTTCAACTAGGACAAATACATATTAAATACCATATACAGAAAGTCTGCAAGGAGTTCATATAAATTAGTCTATGTGTATTGAACATTGTATTGACAGTTGAACACAAACACTGGCGTTAGATATGTCCATAAACGGTCTTCAAGCCCCAGTTGTAAAATATTCAAATGCATCGTCCGACTCAGAGACAGACAAAACTGACGGATCGTCAACAAAACCACCAAGTTAAGACGAAAATCTTTGACACGAATTTAAGCATTGAATTCCGTAAAAGATAAATTAACACTGGGTCCGAAGGAAATATGAAATGAAAACATAGAAACATGAAAATCATTATATCTAGAATTAAACGTTAAAATAATTATTTGAAAAAAATTAAATGGCTTTTAAACAATGTCTTCATATTCTTGACGAAAATAAAATTTGTAGTTGAAAAAAAGTGCAGTTATCAGATATTGAACCTGCATATCTTAGGTTGAAAATCAAGAACTCTACCGATTGAGCCAGCGATACCAACAAGATCAGAACATACACATATATATATCAACGCATTTTAAAGGCATCCAAACAAGGCATATTCAAACATCATGAGTAAATAGTGTAATCTCCCGTCACGGTTCAAAACTCGTGGTCCATCTAAAGTACGTTTTACCTCCAATAAATAAACGCATTATCATTGTTATCATCATTGCCATCGTCAACACCATTGTCATCATCATTATTAACGTAATCATTATTGTTCACATCATCACTATCGACATATTCTTGAAGAAAGTCAGATTGTCTGGTATGAATTACAATATCACGACATGCGTGTTCAGTAACATGTTATCTGAACGTAAACCACACTTTGTGCGTTGTGTCTACCCTGCATTAATCCCATATACCAAGTGGGTGTTATTTTAAATATTAACTACGTCATAAGCTTGATGCCATCTAACGTGTGATGTGATTTGATGATATACATGTATTAATTGTTTTGTCTTGCTTTATATTGTCCGATGATCCACATAGTACAGAGTACATAATTATTATACGTCAGTAACCCATTCCTCTCAAAGAGCTTTCCTTAGAAATCAACAAATCCTGGTATAACTTTGACTTGTTTTGTATTATATTACATCCCCAGTGACCACTAATGTGGATAATTTAATATTGGGCCGATTTGTATTGTAATAAACAACCAGATATTGAAACAGTTCTTACAGAGATTATTTAGTTGAAGAAATACTTACATATATCTGACAATCGCTATAGAACAATGGATTAGTTGAATCGGTGGGTGGTGGGTTAGAGTCAGGTGAGCCAGCACGTTAAATAATGGTACAAGTGTGAGTACCTGCATGGCGCCTGATATTCGAGGCGCCAAGAAACTAACGTGCTAATAACTAAGTCTTAGGAATTGCTGGCACCCTTAAACAGAGGTTACTATGAAGAAGATAACAATGTGTATACTGCTAAATAGTTAGGCTGGTTTCCGTCTATGTATATTGTATTGTGTTTTTATAATTTTGTAACAGTTTTATAAACAATCGTGTATTGTATTTATAATAGCATCAATGATGAACTACATAAATGTACAGTACATTTGAACGGATGTACCCTTAATGGTAAGCTTTCGAGTGAATGATGGAAATAGCATGCATAGTTCATTATTCAGGTGAATGGACGTTTGAGCAATTCATAATTGGTGTTGTACTTTGTGGAAATCATAGCCTAACAAAATGTCTATCCTCAGAACCGTACCAACCTTCATTATACAACGTTTTCCTGTAGATGTAGCATGGGTATGTTTTTGTCCATAAAGTTTGCCATAGTTAATAATAGTTTACGTACTTTTGACTTATGTAGTATTAGCAGCTAAAATCTGGCATTTAGTTAATTACTCGAGATTATTACGCGCATCTAGTCTGTAATTCCAAGCGTAGTTTTCTCTGATGAAAACAATAACTCAAATATTTCAATTTACGAGATTTAATTAACTTTATATTAGTTGCCCAGCAGTAACACCAAAATAAACTATCATATCCGCATATTCCAACCGACACTCTAAGCATGTTTCAATATATAACAAGATATCAGCAGATTATAAGATTTACGCTTACCATCTAAAATATGTATAATAATAATTCAGTCAGAGTTTCGGTACATTTAATCATATCATTTCCGCGTCGGCCAATTTTCCGTTCTTTCGTGATATCACTTACATAGGGACAACCAAACGTTGAACAATTATCATGTACGACGAATGCCAGTCCAATATCTTATCTGTTTCTGTAAAAAGGTTGTAGCTCATTTCCTTTTTAACGCCTATAGTATAGCATGTCCTGAGACTGAATTTCACACCGCTCCAGTTCCGAGGCCGAGGCTGTTATTATAAAACAACCCAAACTTGTCACACAATGATTCCGTCCACGAGTACTTTGAGTACGGGTAACCTTTATACTTGATGGGTTAAGCTGGTTGTTAAACTTACTAATAATGTTTAACATAACACCACCGCAATGTATTCTATCTTTTGGATAAACATTGAATTCTCTCACATTATACATAATGGCCTAATTAACGCAATCTCCCACCCATCATAACCTGTTCGTGGTAAGAATGAACTCTACTTTATCTTGAAACGTGTCTATATTGATACATAACGAGACGATAGAAATTATAGAACCACAGCAAGGTACAAAGGAACAATATGTACGTGAAGGTTTCTCCGATTCGTCATCGTGAATAATTCTGAAACTAGATATTGCATTACGGACATGTTGCACACCTATAAACTCTTTAAATTTACCACATGTATTTTGTATTATACTATTTCCACATTACAATTCTCGCAGGCTTGTCTGAGATTTTCAATGAAAGATTCCAATTGCACGTTTTCTATTTCACGAATAAATAAAACACGAGAATGATACGGTATTAAATTTATGCTGCTCTGCTTACAACACTGGTTCCAAATGTAACTGGGTAAGGTGGATTCCTTCCAATGTTTGTATTCTCTATGCTCTAACATAAAGCATAATATTTTGCTTTTAATAAGAAAAATATAATATTATCGTCTCTGTTAGATATTCGAGTGTTTGTCTTAGTCAGAAGGTGTTCGTTTCACACAAGTCTCAAATTCCATTATGATCAAGAAAGTAAATATCCTCTATTTCCCACGAGAAACATAGCTGCTCAGATGAAATAAGTTGTAGCTAGAATGTCTTTTATGGATTGCAAAATCTTGGCATGGCCGCTAGCACGAATATATAAGACATGTCGGACTAACATAGAAGGCACTTCTCGTCTGTAATGCACATCAATATAACATTAACACTATAAAGGTAATATTTGTACAAATTCACGGCCTTTCATCACACATCGCCTGAAGTGATGCTCCTTTTAATTCAGTAGACAAATGACATTGTTTATGTTTACGGATAATTGCAGTTCTGTGTTTGAAAATTGTGAAACCTGAGAGCAGACCAGGAGATAGTGATAATAAATAACCGTCAAATAAATGTCCAACCTTTGTACGTACTTGGTAATGGGAGATCCCGTTTCTTTGATAAAATGACTTTATTGGCGACTTTACGCAGTAAACTAATTACAGTCAATCCGTCTGCGCCTGTTTCATCATCCATTGTATGAGCGCTTTGTCTTATTTAATGGTATTTCAATGCTTCTTCTTTAATTATAGTTCTAGTATGCTATAAAATTATTCCATCCATGTGACGTATATACTCGTATCATAGCTAAACATACATACACTTATAAATTATATTTAAATACACCATGTTCTTCTTAGGTTTTACGATGTAGTAAATATTAACGATATTCGCTTATAGAACATCATATACATGTAACAATACCACAAATGTTACCAGATGTGTCAATTTGACCTGTACAAATAACGTGTAATGCATCACACTATTTATTAATAAACACACGTCATAGCAATTTTCGCCCTGGAGCCATGTGTCTACCATGCGTTATTACAATGACTTCCTCAAATCCTGATAAGCATTGATTCGTTTATCATACTGATATTTTCACAAACAACAATAGGGCGTTCGTTAAGGAAACTCTCCAATTCTTCAAATTGAATTTCAACACGATGTTTGTAGCTCAATCTAAAACAGGTCGATAAAAATATCAAAAGTCAAGATCATAACTCATAAGTGTCCCTCAGGGATTTTATAGTCGTTAGTGATGCAGCTCAGAAACTAATAATTTTATTGCTGTACATTATATTATAGCCTATTCGCAGACTGTCTGCGGTGGTTGTGCTATTGCGGACATCAGAATTACTACTTTACCATTTTCGAGACTTCCACGTTTAATAATAAACGTACTAAAATTAATACATTACAACGTTTGGCAAATGTAATGCGATTTGTTTAGCATCAATGAGTAAATTCAGATTGTTTCTGTTTCAAGTCATATCAATTTAGGGAACAAACTCACTCAAATAAAACCAGTCAGTTATCTGTTCTTAGAGACCACATTCGGTCCATAAAAGCTTACGTAAACATTCAGCAGTTGTTATTTGATGATAGGATAGATGAAATACAAAAACATTTGTCAAATTAGTACAGCAATTTGTTGCGTTCAATGTTGTATCATAACATATAAGAAAAGCATCATTTACTGCTATATGGAGAATAACCAGTATACATAATATATTTATAAGCATTCATTTCAATCAAATGTAGTTCATGTCATAATTTAGTACTCTCTGTTCTCTTGTTGGAACCAAATTCTTTCTTGTTGTTCAGTTCGTGGTCGTAAGAACGGCTTTACGGTGATTACTTCATAAACACAAACACTGTTTTATTTGAGACAATATGTCTTTTTACCCCAAAAATACATGTTCTTAATATCAGACATGATAAAGAGCCATTCTTGAAGCAGTATATATTATGAATAATGAAGCTTTTTGTGGCACGATATTTTGTATTGATAAATTACGTACTTTATTAAACCAGTCAATTTCAAACCACGGAGTCAGATGTGATTTCTCTGAATTTGACCGTCTGTAATAAATTCATTATTGTGCTAGTAAGAAAGCAGTGCAATAAACGCACATGGTGTAATGGGTATCAAACTTACCATGGATATTTAGTACATAAAAAGGAAAGGGTTCAAGATTTCAATAATTGCATGAACAAGACTCACTGTAGATACATGTAAGCAGCATCATTCTCGCCTTCTGTCATTTGTCTTCATTTTGATTACTACCATCATTAAATTATGTTCGCGGCTCCAGGGATTAACCATTCACTGTTATTAACTGTTTAGGACCTTTTACGGCTAAACTAGGTATTTTAGTATTTTTACAGCTGACACCAGTGCTGGTATTCACAAAGCATATTAGTAGAAAACTTAGATTTTTCTTCAAAACACGAAAAGTATGTCAGCCTAACATGATAATGAAGATTATTGATTTTTTGCATAGGTTTAAATCATTATGTAAAGAGCTACTATAATCACTAAGAAAACACGGGTTTATCTTCAATTTGTGCACGAAATATGCAATACTATTTTTAACTTAAGTCAAGATATTTAAGTTTTCAACTAAGATGCTTTGCGAATACCAGCCCTGGTCATTCAGCATTTGTATTGAAAAAAAGGGCATTTGTCTTTTAATAGCTGAAACTAGGGCATTTGTTTTATAGCCTAAACTAGAGTGCTGCCTCCCTGTCCGATAACATTGTCGTCACCAACATTGCATGCCGCATTAGTCACATCATCACCACTACCATTACCTCTATAATATAAGAAGAAATCAATTTGATTTATAATTAAATGTTTCATAAAATTTATAAAATACTATAGAAGGTGAAGAAAATAAGAAAGTGGTAGTGTGTGGTAAGCGTTGTATCCCCATATTATCACATTAATGTCCAGTGAAACGGCTTCTGAAAATAAATCACACGCCACACGTGTTGTGTCGACACTGCATAAATCCGATCTACCGAGTGGGTGCTATTTTGAATGTCACCTTCGTCGGTAACTTGATGACAAAATGTGTAAGATGGGATGTGATTTGATGATAGATTTATTGTTTCGTGTTGTTGAAATTTTCCGATGATCCCCAATGCCTCAGCAATGTTATGCGTAAGGTTCTACGTCGTCAGTTAATCATTCTGTCATTCTGTACAAATATATTTTTATTGATTTAATGACCTAAGAAATAACCAAATTATGTATAAATTTAGCTTGTTTCTATTTTATTACATCCCCAGTTACCACTAATCTTGAGGATTTCACATTATGTGGTATTGTACAATAAACATCCAAATGTTGAAACCATTCATACATACCTACCTACCTAATCCTCTTCGGGCGGTTTTGCCCCTAAGGCCATTACCAAAGAGCGCCAATGTTTCCTGTCCGCAGCTAATCGTTCCACTTGGCCCCATGTCCATCCGTTTGCTGTCATTTCACGGTTTGTGGATCTTCGCCAAGTTTCCTTCGGTCTTCCCCTATTTCTCTTTCCAGTTGGTGTCCATTTCATAGCCACCCTAGGGATGGAATCTGGTTTCATTCTTTGTACGTGACCGTATCCATCTCCATCTACGTCTTTGGATCTCTGTAGGATTTGGAATTGTGTTTGTTCTTTGGTACAGGTCTTTGTTTGAGATGGTATTTGGCCAGAAAATGCGTAGAATCCTTCTTAGGCATCTAGTTTGAAAGACATCTAGACTGTGCGTGATGTTGTTAGTGACCTTCCAGGATTCCGCACCATACAAAAGGACAGATATAACTATGCTTCGGAATATTCTAAGTTTAGTATTGGTGTTTATCTTTATGGACTTCCAGATGTTCTTCAGTGATGCAAAGCTTCCTCTAGCTTTGTTGATACGGGCGTTCTCATCTTCTTCAGAATTTCCATTTGACGTAATTTTGCTGCCTAGGTAAACAAACTCCTGGACTTCTTCAATTTCCTCATCTTCAATTTTAACTTTTTCTGTAATTTTTGGGTCGATCTTCATCATCTTTGCTTTCTTGGAGTTAATCTTTAGTCCTATTTGGTTGGCATGGTTGTCTTATTTTGTAGTTTTCTCTTGGATATCCCGATAGCGATGTGACAGCAGAGCAATATCATCTGCGAAATCCAGGTCTTCCAACAAGTCTGTCAGTGTCCATGTTATTCCTTGCCTTGAATCTCTGGTGGTTTCCTTCATGACCCAATCCACACAAAAGGAGAAGAGAAGAGGAGAAAGTAAGCATCCTTGTTTTACACCTGTTGTTATTAGGAATACTTCTGAGAGGTTGGTTTCACATATGACTTTTGCGCTAAAGTTGTTATATAGCATCTTTATGATGGAGATTAGCTTGTCTGGAATTTCATAGTGGCTAAAGATTTTCCATAGTGCTGGCCTATTCACACTATCAAATGCTTTGGTGAAGTCAATAAAATTAATGTAGACCGAGGCATTCCATTCATTGCATTGTTCTATAATCTGTCGTAGTGTGAATATCTGGTCGGCGCAGGATCTTCCTTTTTTGAAGCCAGCTTGTTCTTTTCTTAAATGTGAGTCTATTGTTGCTGATATTCTGTTTAAGATGATCTTACTTAGGATCTTGCTTGTCACTTACAGTAGCATAATGCCTCCCCAGAAGTTACAGTCTGTTAAGTCACCTTTCTTAGGGAGTTTTACAAGTAGACCTATGTTCCATAATGATGGCGATTCTTCCGATGTCCATATCTTCTGGATAATGCTGATGGGTAGTTTAGGTGTAAGTTGCTCTTCTGCTTTCAGTAGTTCCGCCTGTATTTGGTCAGCCCCAGGTGTTTTCCATTCTTCATTTCTCTAATGGCCTTTTTAACTTCTTCTATACTTGGTGGTTCAGTATTGATGTCTATCTGATCCTCTGATGGTGGAATTTCTGCTTCGTGTTCAGGCTCTTCTGTGTTAAGCACCTTTTCAAAGTGGTCTTTCCATCGCCTTTGAACATCACTTTCTTTGGATATAAGATTACCTTCCTTGTCTTTGATCAGAGTGTTGCTGTTTTGGAATTTCCCTGTTAGCGTTGTTGTCAATATATAGAGGGTCTGCATGTCCTGTTTGGCAGCTGCTGTTTCCGCTTCGTCTGCCAACTTTTCTGTGTAAGCCTTCTTGTCATCTTTCGCTCCCTTTTTGACCTGTTTGTCCCGCTGTTTGTATTCTTCCTTTAGTTTACTCTTTATCCTCTCTGACTTTGCTGATAGTAGTCTTTTCTTTGTCTCTTTGCGTTCCTCTATAACCATTCATCTTTTCTTCTTTTCTTTGTTCCAAGGCATTTCGTTCGACTCTCTAATAGTACTTGATTGAAAGTTTCTAAGTCTATATCATCTTGGTCTTGTAAAACTGAGAATCTGTTTCTAAGCTCCAGTTGAAAAGCTCTCTTAATTGCTGGATCTTTAAGTTTGGCAGCATCCAAAGGTGGCGGTCTGGTATTTCCTTTTTTTGCTGTTCTCAGTTTCAACTTGATTTTGGCTGTTACTAGTGAATGGTCACTTCCAATGTCTGCTCCACGTTTCACAACCACGTCTTGTAAACTGCCCCTCCATTTTCTATTGATGATGATATGGTCAATCTGGTTATGTTGTTTTGTGGATGTCTTTGTGTCTAAAGAGAGTCCCTCCAATAACCATGTTGTTCTCTTAACAAAACGCACAGAGTCTCCTTCCATTATTGTTGCATTCTCCTATTCCCATACGTCCCATGATGTTTTCCTTTCCTGTGTTGTCTGTCCCGACTTTGGCATTGAAGTCTCCAATGATAAGCATTACGTCATGAGTTGGTGTTTCATCAACTGCTTTCTGTAGTCCATCGTAAAATATGTCTGTGTATTCAGCTTCAGCATCGTCTGTTGGTGCATAGCAAACTATGATGGTGAGTTTGGCAAAGGATGAGTTGTATCTTGCTTTCATCAGTCTTTCATTTAATACATATTTAGTAAGAAATACTAACAGATATCTGGCATATTTTGCTGCAGAACAATGTTACATTTTGTTTTTTTTATTTATATACGATTTGAAATACACAATTATTTAGTGGTTCCGGCATGGTGAGAATAACAATTCAGTGTTTTCAATTTAAAGCTTTACATGACTACGTTCAGTATAGAGACGGAGCCCGCTAGAGGTGCTAGACATTTATACTGATCAACCATTTGGGGTAGGTTGATAGGTGGGTTTGCATCGAGCGAGGACATGCTTGTATCTGGACAAGAGCAATGTACCGACTAGGAGCATGATCTGAAAAGTGCAATATTTGTCACACGGACTACAGAAAATGTTATTTCAACATTAAATGTTATTTGTATGTTGAGATTGTTTATTCTTCTAAACAGCGTAAATGATAAACTTTGATACGGTTGTACTAGTGTTCCTCTTCATTGTAAGATTTCGTTGGAATGAGTTTGGAAATAACTCGTACAGTTCAGTATTGAATGGAATGGGCGATTTTAGAATACATTATTGGTGTTTTCTTGCACGTTTTGTAAGTAATTAAAGCCAAACAAATGCCAACATTTGTATCTGTAGAACCAAACAACCTTCAATATACGAATTTGTCGTAAGCAAGTGTTTGTTTTTGTCCGTTGTACTTCCCGATGTAAAACATAGTTTGCGTTTGCGTATGTTCGACTTCTTTCGTATTGGCAGCTAAATGCCGTTTTATAATTTTAAGAAATTTCAGTACAAACTGACATCTAGTTAATTACTAGGAATTATAACACTCACATAGTCCGTAATTCCCGGCATGAAAAGAAGAACTCAAATATTTCAATTTACAAGTGTTAATTAACGTTGTATTAGGCGCCGAGCAGTAAAATCAACATGAACTGTTATATCCGCATTCTCCCACCGACATTCTAAGCATGTTTCAATATATAACAAGATATCAGCAGATTATAAGATTTACCCTTACCATCTAAAATATGTAATATAATATCTCAGTCAGAGTTTCGGTACATTTAATTATATCATTTCCGGGTTAGGTATTTGTTCGTTCTTTCGTGATATTGGCTACTGTCATTTCCTTCGCAATTTACTCACATTCACTTTGGTTTATGTCCTGTAGAGTCAGCCCTGTTACATTATCCTGACACAGGGAAAGGGACAACCATATGTTGAACAATCACTTTATACGACGAATGCCAGTGCGATATATTCTTATCTTTTTCTGTGAAAAAATTGCAGCTCATTTATAATTAGCATGCCCTGGGATTGAATCCACTCCGCACAGTTCCTGAGGCCGAGGCAGTAACCATAAAACAACCGAAACTGGTCACACATTCCGTCTAGAGTACAGTGCGTATCCGGGATAAGTTAAGCTGGGTCGTAAACTTACTCAATATGTTTAGCATACAACACCGCAATGTTTTTTATCAGAAACTATTGGATAAACATTTAATTCTCTCTTATTATACACAATGGCATAATTAACGTAATCTTCCACCCATCATCACCTGTTCATCTTGAAACGTGTGTATATTGATACATAACGAACAACAGGAAGTGTAGAACTGCAACAATGTACAAGGTACAATATGTCCGTGAAGGTTTATCCAATAGTATACATGTACGTAAATAATACTTAAACTAGAAAATTACATTATGGACATGATGCAAATATTCAAAATATGCCGCATGTATTTTGTAATATACTACTTGCACAATGTAACGTTCAAGGGCTTGCCAGAGACTCTGATTGAAAGATTCGAACTGCCTGATTTACATTTTGCAAATCAATAAAACCATTGTGAGAATGATACGGTATTAAATTTATGCTGCTCTGCTTACGAAATTGAAACAAAACGCATCTGTGTCAGGTGGATACCTTTCAATGTTTGTATTCTCTATACTCTAAATAGGCATAACCCGATGATGCGCTTTTAATAAGAAACAAATAATAAGACCTTCGAGTGTTTGTCTTTGTCAGAGGAAGTGTACATCCCAAACAAGTCTCAATAACCACCATTATCAAGAACGTTTCAATCACAAACATTTAGCTTGTGACCACGTTGTTTAACCATTGATGTCTTGAAAATCTTGGAATTACAATTTACCCTTCACTGTTTATTTTAATTAGTTTTAACTGGGACAGCTTGGACTTGGACTTTCAGCAGTTAAGTTCACCTTCAGTTGAAGAGTGTGGATGTCACATTTTGGGGCTCAGCAAGATAAAAGTATATATAAAATTTACCACATAACTTTAAGTCAGTTATCTTATTTCCCACATTATTTGAGACTATATGCATTTAGAATATCCGTGAGCATCGTGATTTTCCATGAGAGTTAGACCTGTCCAAATGCAATTTCTTGTAACTAGAATGTCTTTCATGAATTGCAATATCTTGCCAAGGCTACTAGCACGGATATATAAGACACAATTGAAATTACTTAGCAGACACGTCTCGGCTGTGATGAACATCACTATATCATTAACACGTACTACTATAAGGGTGAAATGAGTACAATTATGTCACGGCCTTTTAGTAACATAAAAAAGTATGATTACTTCAGTAGACGAATGGTATTGTTTATGTTAGCGGATAATTGCAGTTCTGTGTTGAAAAAGGATAGACAAGGACAAAAGGATAGTAAATTTTCACGGAATACGTAATGGGAGATTCCGTTTCTTCGATAAATTAATATAAGATACATTCTTTGCAACTGTATACAGTAAAAAAGTTTCATCATTAAACATATAAACACTTTGTCTTGTTTAAATGTTATTTCCGTGTTTCTACTTTTATTAAATAAGATGTCTCTTTTGACCATCCTTATACGTTAATACATTGTACATCTATATAATTATGCTGGTGTTCCTAAACAGTATGTAATGTAGTCATTGTCTGGTGTACGTGGTGCACCCTGTAATTACATTATGTTTCCGTAATTACCATAGTTGTAGTCTCGACGTTTACACAGCTATTTAAAAACAATTTTGTAGTACGATTGTTTATACCTGTTATATGTAATTGCGTATTTGTTGTAATCATCTTGGGGTCTTCTTTCCAGATTCCATTTGTGAATTTATACAACGCACACTTTGGTATCAATGCTTTTTGTTTCTTTAAAATTAAATGAGTTTCTATTAATCACCAAAAAGATTATATTAAGTCAGACAGGGAAGGCAGCACTCAACTTAAGGATGTTTACGACCTTTCTCCGACGTCATCGGTAAAAAATCGACTTTTGGCCGAATCTAATGAAAATCTCCAGAAATATGCTTTAACATTATGTCCTTATTGTACAGTTTTTATTTTTTCAAAATATCGCTTCGTTTCCTAGCAACGTGACGCTATGTACATACGGCGTAAAATTGACGTTTTAATGGCATAATTCGGTCAGAATAAGGTCTATTTTGATTTTCAAAGCTCTATATGTTAGCCCTTGATCCGTTGAATACGTATATGTTAAATGTAAAGCGATTGTGACGGACATTTTTTCACCGAAAAAGGTTTTATATCGAAAGTTGACAGAATTTTATTGCGCATTTGCAGCACCTTACTCATTTCAGGGCGCAATTTGGTCAACAAAAAGGGATTCAATCAACTAATGAAATACAACGTGGTTATGCAGTATAGAATAAGCTCAACCAATAAAAAAGGGGGGTGATCTCACATTATTTTCGACAAAATTGAATTCCAGTAAAAAAACGGACTTCCGTAAAAACGTTACGTCGCACAACGTAACGCGCTGTATACGTCCGTTCTATTTACGGACTTTCGTCCTATTTACTAGTACAACAATTACATGTTAAGAATAAAATGCACGCATTTCACCTGCATCTGTTCACTTATCAAATCATATATAATAACTTTGTTCAAAGCAAAGTTTGTCACTACATAACACTTAGTTATTTTGGTTTAAGTTTGGTATTTTTTGCGAAAGTGAAAATAACAAAACTGAGTTTCTCTCGCAATACCTGTACTACTATCAGTACTGTGGTTTTATTATTCTTCACAATGTGTCTTTACTGGCACTTTTATTATTAACACAGCATCATGATAGATATACAGTGATACAAAAGAGAACATCGACTGTGTTATGTATTTAAATTATCTAAACATCTACTCAGGATATTCGATAGGACCTTAAAAGCACTTTACAGAATTATGAGCTCAAGTCTTCCAAACTAACTTAAGTCCTCCAAACTAATTATTACGTCCCTTTAATAAAATAATAACTAAAATATGTATACATCGTTTTCTTACAGTCATATATAGTTATAATATATATAAAAATAGCGTTTGGTATAAAAGTAAATCTTTGATGTATAAACATCTGGAAAGTTTAATCCTGTTGGAAGCTGAATGAAAGCTGATGCGGCTGGTTGATGACAGCCAGCAAATTGAAAGAAAGCGTTATGTAATTATATACAATTTTCAAAAGTATGATGCTTTACACGTGTATTAAATAATAATATAAGTTAATGTATACACTTTTGAGCCGCTGTTAGATCGCCTAAGTCGCGGCCCGTTTAACTTCACACATTTTGTCTTACAGGTTGACAACGCTTTTTCTGTACTATTTTCACAATTTTTCAAATTTGTTTAATTCGATACTCACGGTATAGGTTGATATTTTGGCTTATGTGCCTTAGTTGGAGTAGGCCTACACATCAAACATGACGTTACAATAATGTACCAGTCAATTGAAACTACTCCCCCAATCCAGGAGAAAGACAGGTGATAAGCGGGGAACTGTCCCTAATTTTTACGTTTTAGATGTCCCCGCACTGATGTATGTGTGGTACGCTTTTGATTCGCGACAAAATAGCGGTGAGGTATAGGACAGGGTGAATTTGCGGGGTTTAACCATCTGTATGACCCTCGGGGTTCAATAAAGCACAAGTAAAATTCCCGTCGTTCCCCGGAGTAGGGGAGCATGGTTTCAATTGACTAGTTCATAAGATACGTGATTTGGCCACCTTTGGAATTTACTGTAGAGCTGTTGTGTTGTTGCTGTTTAGTGAGTTGGGGGGAAAAGTCTTATATATGTATGATTGTTACATTTTCTGTTGAATGCATGGACACTTATACAGTCCTAGTAATAATGTATACAAAAACTATTCTTAATTTTGACAATGCAAGTTCTTCAATTAATCAATTTAAACATGCATTTACAATTTCAACTGCTTAAAATGGTTCGTAAATGTAACACATTGTGTCGACGTTTTGGGATTACTTTTGACCATTTATTGAAAATAAAACTACATACCAAAGTATGTTTGTCGGTATTTATTACAATACTAGTAATCATTTTACCACAGGGACTTAACACTTTGCCCCGACCCCCCTACTGTGCGTACAAAATATATAGGTCGTAAGCCAAACTGTTAAAGCACAATATTCATTGTGAGAGATGGTTTGTGTTTTATACAGTGTATGCTAGAAGCAAGTTCACATCTCTTTATTAATAGGGAAAATGTACGTACATGTATATCACTAGAAATCAATATTCATACAATTTTAGGGGTATATTGAAGATCTCATCTTGTATTTAGCATAATGTAATGCTTTCTTATATTTTTTTATATATTGAAATAATGTACCAATGCGCCAGATACACCACAAGATCATGACGCTGACGTAGCCATAATTGCCCGTAACGTCGTGCGACGGTATGACGTTATGCTTTTTACGTATGTCCGCTTTTCATTAAAATTCAATTTTGTCGAAAATAATGCGAGATCACCCCCATTTTTTATTGTTTGTGCTTATTCTGTAGAATTTCCGCATAACCACGGTATGTTTTATTAGTTAGTTGAATCACTTTTTGTTGACCAAATTGCGCCCTGAAAAGAGTAGGGTGTCTCAAATACGCAGTAAAATACAGGTCAATTTTCGATATAAAACCGTTTTCGTTGCAAAATTGTAAGTCGCAACCGCTATAAATTTTACATATACGTATTTAAAGGATGAAGGACTAACAAATAGAGTTTTGAAAATTATAGTAGGCCTTACTTTAACAGAAATATACGCTAAAACGTCAATTTTACGCCCTATGTACATAGCGTCACATTGATAGGAAACGAAGCGATATTTTAAAAAATTAAAAACGACATAATACGAAGAGTATGTTAAACCATATTTCTGAAGATTTTCATTAGATTCGGCGAAAAAGCGATTTTTTACCGATGACGTCGGAGAAAGGTCCTAAACGTCCTTAACCAGCCGAGCACAGAAAACATTAAAAACACACAAAACACAATGCCCAACTAAACAAGCGCAGATCTGCCCAAGTCCAAGCTGTCGAAAAGTATAATAAATTATAACAAGCTGAATGACCCACTAGAAAAGATTCAGCAAACAAAAGGCGAGTTTGAATACCAAACCAATAGTTTCATGTGAGTGTCAATGAATTAAACTATAGATAAAGAAAAACTCAATGATGGATTTTATTTTCATCGGTGTATTTAGTTTATATCGACAAAATATAGCTCTGTCGACTTTTATTTATCACCTTTCTTTTCGCCACAAACGACGTATAAAACAGATCATTGAAAGTGACGAATATATGATATATAAACATGTATACACTTCTTAAATAAATTTAAATGCAAGATGTTCTTCCCATGTTTCTACGATGTAGAAAATGTTGACTGATATTCGCGACATATAACTCTAAAAAATGGTACCACACATGTTACCAGACGTGTCAAGTTGACCTGAACAAATACCGAGTAATAAATCAAACTATATATTCATTTAACTCACATGAAAGCAGTTCTTCGCCCTTGAGCAATGTGTCCACCACACGTTGTTACATTGATTTACTCAAATCCTGATTTGCTGAGATCCGTCTTTCATAATGATATTTTCTCCAACAACCGTAGGCCGTTTGTTAGGAAACGTTTCTAATTCTTCAAATTTAATTAAAACATGATAGGGGTTTAAACTAAACATAGCTCCATAAAAAATCGATTTGTCAATAGAAATCTCAAGAACATAACTCAAAAGTGTCTCCCATAACCCCGTGGCTATGGATAACACCAGGAATGAGGTGTCGAGAGTGATAGATATAAGTTTGAAAAACTTGTTTTACAATCGACCTAAAATAAACCTAGTATGAACTAAGTGTCTATCATGGATTATATAGTAGGTAGAACAGTACTAGTAGTAGACGCCTTATACGTGGTATTCTTCGAAGATTAATATACAATACTTGTAAGATATGATACAGTTAATCAAAGATCAGCTAATAATTCATAATAACGTCTGGGAAAGTGTACCCAATCACGTGATCACGAATTATAATGACATCAGTATATAGACATTCTCGTGATGACGTTAATAAGTCAGTCAGATGAAATATAAAAAAAATATTGGCATAACCACACAGCTTTAGCACGGTATCAAAAATGTCTCAAAATTAAAGCAAAACCTAACATTGTTAGTTCCCCGTCTGACTTGATATAATCTTTTTGCACTGGTATGGAGCTATTATCGCGTTTTGTTGCTGTATATTACTGTAGGATTATACGGTCAGCATTGGTTGGTTAAAGCGGACCCCTTAATTATTACTAAACGATTGTCAGGACTCCCAAATTTTAAATATAGTCGAACTGAAATTAATTAATATATTACCATGTTTGGCAAATGTAATGCGTTTGATGAGTAACTTCAGATTGTTTCAAATCATATCAATTTAGATTTTGGAACAAATTCTCTCAACTGAAAAATAAAAACAATTCAGTTTCCTGTCATTAGAGACGACAATCGGACAGGCAGTGTCAATAAAAGCTTACGCGAAATCTAGCAGTAGTTATTTAATGAAAGGATGGTAAATACAATAACATCTGTCAAAGCAGTACATCAATTGGTAGATATAACATCATTTGCTGTAAAATGGAAAATAACCGGTCTAGCACGTTGTTACATATGAGTGTTTCTCATCAATTCAATTTAATTCCTAATGTATTTCCTGCCATTATTTAGTACCCTCTGTGGTCTTGTTGGAACCAAATTATTTGTTGTTGTTGACCTCGTTCCCTGGTAAATACGAGAACGGCATTACTGTGCTTCATAAACACAAGCACATTAAATGCAGTTTTATCTCAGACAATTTGTCTTTTTCCCTAATAAAACATGTATCTAAATATCCCACATGATAAAAGCCATTTGTAAAGCGGTATATTCTGACTATAATGAATAATGAAGATTACTCTTAAACGATCTTTTGTATTGATAAATTACGTACTTTATTAAACAAGTCAACGTAAAACGATATGCACTAACCACTGAGTCAAACGTGATATATCTGAATTTGACCGTCTGTAATAAATTAATGAGAAAGTAATGTAATAATATTATAAGCACAGAAAACATTAAAAACACACAAAGCGCAAAGCCCAACTGAACTAACCGATCACAGGAACATAAAACACATACAAGGCACAATACCCAAATAAACAAGCAAAGATCCGTCCAAATCCAAGCTGTCGAAAAGTATAATGAATTATTAGTTTCAGCAGCTGAATGACCCAGTTTCCACAGCAAAACGAAATCCTAAAACACTTACGTAGAGTTAGATCTCATTTTTTTCCGCCTTCTTAACCACTTGCGTAATTGTACGGGGAAATAACTTGCGTAATGTTTACAGGGAAATAACGAAAACAACAACAAGAACAACTATTTGTGTCAGTTCAATATTGCCACAACAAAAAATTTATTCAGATCAATACTTAATAAATAAATATAAATTCCCTACATTGAAAAAAAATCAGCAAGTGCATTGTGTGGTTGTGAGAACGCACAAGATGGTAATATTCTAGCTTTACATGATAATATACGTCGGCCAATTCGTCACTTAGGCGACTAACGTCTATAGGAATATGTTGATTACAATTGTAAACAAGTCGTACGAATGTGCAATGTTACAGTGCGTGTGTGAGTGTATAACAAATCAGAAGACATAAATCACGGAGCTAGTATTGACAGCAAGACAGTATTATCAGTGATGCCAAACACAGGACAACAACCCCAGATGCTTGGTCATGATCCTGGGAAATGAATATAACTGTTGGAAAGGTCGAATGTAAATGTTAATACATTTGCATTCTTGTCCTACGACAGTGGATTAGAAATCGTCTTAATCAAGACAGGAAAATTCCCATGATTTCCTTTTAATATTGAAGAAACACCAAGTAATGTTTCTTTCTAGGATAGTGGCCCTGCAATTTAGTGACATGACTCGCCAGTACCGACAAACCGACATCGATGTCAGACAGAGCTGACTTACGTTAGGGAGAAAGTACAAGTATCGGTCCATTCCTGAGAAATAATGGAGACGAGGCCCCGAAGTGGTCATGTTTATCATAAAGACGCTGCATTTTCGTGAATTTGATGACGAAAACGCAAATGTACGATGACGAAAACACGATCATTTCAAGTACGGTATTATTATAGCATATTATCATACTTATTCCTCGCGTTTTCGTCATCACAACGTCACGTCCGTGCTTTCGCCATCCAGCTTTCAAGATCTTGCGTTTTCGTCATCATATACATGTATGTTCTTGTGTTTCATTACAGATAATCAAATTCAAAGGCGCTGCATGATCCAACGGAATTTTATATTCTTTTGCATAAAAATGTGTGTAATGCAAGATCGATGAATTCATGAAACCTTGTTTTTTTCTGTATTTATCTCGTACTGTACACTATGAATAAGTTGTGTTAAATTGCACAATAAGCACATTTAGTACTACATATGTGTGTGTACACACAGAGTGGATACCTATCCATTATTTTGTTACACATTCATTCAAATGTGTAAACAAAGTAATGGAGAGTTATTGTTAATAAAGTCTCCATTCCTGAAAAATAATGGAGACTTATTGAATGGCTTAATCCCTTAGGTGTATTTTAATAGGCATTATAGTCGTTTTGCTGTGGAAACTGGGTCATGCAGCTAGTAATAATGTATTATACTTTTCGACAGCTTGGAAATGGGCGGATCTTTGCTTGTTTAGTTGGGCATTGTGCCTTGTACGTGTTTTATGTTCCTGTGCTCGGTTGGTTCAGGTGGGCATTGTGCTTTGTGCGTTTTTAATGTTTTCCGTGCTCCGCTGGTTAAGTGGAGTGCTGCCTTCCCTGTCTGACTTAATATAATCTTTTTCGTAGTAGAACATTAGTCTGTATTGAATGTCGAATTTAGTACAAATGTTTTTAGAACATTTTTTAATGCTTTAAGGCTATGATTGATTTTGGGATTGAACTAAAAAAACGTTTACATACGTAGTAAACAGTATTCTTGAGTTTTATTCGTTTACAAGAATTTGGAATAAATGATCCGTTCAGTTTTACATTTAAGTTTTTCTGCAGTTTGTGCTCAGTTAATACAACAAATATACTCGTATGTGTACATTTTCAATTGCAAATGTTTTATTTACCTGAAACAAAATTATTTTAAAACTTAAATGTGCTTGCATGTTTTATGGAATAACAACGTGATCAAAACATTAAGACTTGAATACTCGCTGCCCTGAACTAGTTGAAACACTTGACACTTCAGTGTTTGCATAGATATTGGTTATAATAATCTGAAATCAATTGTGACCGATGTCTTGTTCGTTTCAGAAATAACGAACATTATAATCAATTATTCCTTCAATTTAGGATTAACGAGCACGCTGTTAACGACAAAATAGCACGGAGCCAAATTCCTCAGCTTTCAAAAACACATTCATTGAACTACTTCATTTCAATGGATTTTGCAATAACACCGCTTTAGTTCGGTCCAAATGTCTTAACTGATCAAATATCCAGCCCTTAACTAATATGTACTTGCCATAGAAAAATATATTTATAGAGGCAATAATGTAACATGGTATATATATATATTTGTCTCAATAAATTGTATGGAATGATTCGGCACATTTATTTTAGGTTGGCCAAAAACGTAATTTTATAGAAACGTTTTATTTAAATATTACAAAGAAATTAACACAACGTACATTGGTGTTCAACACATGCCGTTACTTTAAGGTTATATATCACAGCAAAGCTTAATATTTTTAGTTAGGTTTTGTTAACTTGATTTTGTCTTAAATGCAACAAACAAAATGTTCACGTCACTATGATAAAACACCATTACTATCTTCAGAAGCGACAGCAAAAAACCCAGCTTGTGAATTGCGTGGTTGTAAGAACGTCCAAAATGGAATCATTGTCGTTATACAGGATTATGTATGAAAGGACGATATTACCGTGCGTGTTTCAATGTATAATAAATGAAAATACAAATGAAAATAGTATTGACAGCAGGGCAATATTATATATGCCATGTTGCCAAACACAGGACAAAAACCTCAGACGTTGGTCATGATCCCCGTAATGAATACAACAGTCAGAAATATCGAATGTTAATATAGAAACATTTGTATTCTTGTTCCACGATCGTAGTGGATTAGGAATCGTCTGAATCAAGACAGCAAAATTGCCTTTTAATACAAGCGTTTATTTATTGAAGTAGCGCCAAATAACGCTTCATTGTATAACGCTTTATTCTAGGATAGTGGCTTTGCAATTTAGTTACATGACTTCTGCATATCTAAATTATCTGTTTACTCACAAACCGACATCGATTTCAGAGCTGGCTCTGTAGTAGAACCTTAGTCTGTATTGAATTTAAAACAAATGTTTTTAGAACAATTGCTAATGCTATAATGCTTTGACTGATTTTGTGATGAAAACATAAAACAAAGTTTTACATACGTTGTAAACAGTATTCACGCGTTTAATTTGTTTACACGTATTTGGAATAAAAGAACCATTACAGTTTTGGTTATAGATTATTCTGCATTTTGTGCTCAGTTATCGGAACAAGTTGTCCTCGTTTATATACACTTTCAAATGCAAATGTTTTATTTACCAGAAACAAAAATGATTTCAAAAACTAAATTGGCGTGCAAGTGCTATGGAATAGCAAAGTAGATAAAACATTACAACTTGCATCATCACTTCCCAGAGCTAGTTTAAACACGTAACGCACGTGGTGTTTGTACAAACATTGATCATACTTATCAGATATTAATTATGACCAATGTCTTGTTCGTCTCAAAATTGATGAACATTAGAATCAGTTATTCCTTTAATTTAGATTAACGAGTACGAGATTAACGACAACAAATGACGGAACAGAATTTCTCAGGTTGCAAATACACATCAGTTAATTAGTTCATTTTAGTGGATTTTTTGCAATCTAACCGACTATAGTTCGGTCATAATGTCTTAAATAATCAGATGTTTTACACTAAGCTGATATGTATATAAATATACAGAAGCAGTGATATAGCAAGATATGAGCCGTGTCGTGGGATTTTCGACCTAGTCAGTAATGTAGCAAAAAATTATATTAAGTCAGACAGGGAAGGCAGCACTCAACTTAACCAGCCGAGCACAGACAACATTAAAAACACACAAAGCACTGAGAACACGGCATCCCGTCCGGAAAGTCTGCCGCCTCAGTCAGTCAAACTAAAACGGTAGAGAGTCATGTGACGAGAAAACATCAACCGGACACGAGATATGAGCCGTGTACATGTAGTTGCATTTTCGACCTTATGGGCAAAATGACGTAACGTCAATAACAGACGCAAAGTTGCGCGTCGAATACATCGTAATTGGCAGCGTGCGATTATCGCTGTTTCTTTATTTAAGCCGTACATTCTCCTCAACTATGCGGGTAACCAATGACGTTGTGTGAAGAAAGACAGACTAAGTAAAATCCTCTTTCGATGTGTCATACGCTAGCGCATTGTGAACAGTAGGCCTATTACTTGTAAACGTTTTAAATATAAAACGTCTATGGTTAAGATCTAGATTGATTCACGGAAGAAGTGTAGAAGCGGATGGTATACAGACGGTGTGTTCTGAATACAATCAAGATTTAGTTGATAAGTGTTTCATTCCCTCACCCATCTTCCCAAAGACGACCGAACTATTCATTCCTGATTATGAGTCATCATTTATTAGATCTGCGAACTAGTTACAGTATTTAGATCTACATGTAAAATCTATGATCTAATATCGTGCCGTATTTTATCAGTCTGTAAGTTAAATCAATGTAAAACACTACTTGCACATTCGTGCCTGTTACGTTTTGATTACAACCATTGGTAAGATGTAGGTGGTGTTTCAGTATGTGTCGCAAAAAAATAAATAAAATGTACATTTTGAACTTTCTAATAGACACGAATTTGTCATCTTTAAAATATATATTTATTGAAAATCTGATCACTAATTAGGGGATTTGTTTTAATTACTGTGCATGTTCGATTGCTGTTTAAGTAGATCTAGATGTTTCGTTTGATGTTAAAAGTAGATGAGTTTCAGATTGCGTCTGAACAAAACTAGATACGCGCAATGAGGATTGGTGGTAAAGTCTACTTATTGCAATTTGGTAACAATAAAAAATGCCGGTCTGATACAAGACGCCGATCTAGATCTACGTCATTCATTTAGAAATAGGGTATACTTTAAGTGTCACGTGCCACATGATCAAATATTATGGGCAAAACACGATTGCCTAAACATGTTTTGTAAAAAATAATGTTTTTTGCATGTGACTTTTCTCAAACATGTGTAAGGAAAGCGTTAAAATATAATTATATTTTGGGGTGGCCAAACACTGGACAATACCTTGAAATAGTACTTAGAAACTCGAGTATCATGGTAATGCGTTTGATTGACAACAGAGTGGTTCATTGCTTAACACACTTTGTTGTTCAACACTTGCCGTCACTTAAAGGTTATATAGCACAGCAAAGCTGAATCTTAAAACGTTAAGGACGGTTTTCTATTGAATCGTACGCTGTGATATTGCAAAGTACTTGTCGTTATTTTAAGGTTATATATCACGGTTAAGCAGATTATTGAAATGTTAAGCGCGATCATTTTGACAATATTGCTGATTCAGTTACCATGGTACTCTTAGCCCTCTCATAAGAAATCTCTGATCACTGTAGACGACAATAATTCGATAAAAACACGTGTTACTTTTGTATTTGTATATCAATTACGTTTCGACTTGCACCTTCATCAGAATATAATTCTTTTTCTCATACAGCTTATCAAACAGTAATATCAGAGCAGTGGCATGTCAAGAGCGTGTTAGTTAAATGTAATATTTCTATCACGCAGCTTCACATTAACATGGAATGGTGTTAGTGCCATGGTGCACTCATGTGTTCATCAACGTAACAAGTTTCCATATTTTTATCAGTATAATAATAATTCCAACCTAGAAATTATTTTATAGTGACGTGTGATATAGGAATACATGTTTTTGTATAACATCATCCTATGTCAGTATAACATACAAAAATCCGCTTATTTATATTCCTCCAGGGTACGATAAATACATACTATTTATAATAATTTAATCAGTATAATAATTAATCAGACATAAGACTAATTATATAATGAGTTGTGATATAAGAATATATATATGTGTATTACACCACCATATATCAGCTGCACGTAAACTTATCTACTTACTGTTGATCCTAAAGAAAATGGTTAATGCATAATACTGATCAAAATGCTCTCATACGTTTTATTAGATCTTTTTTCTTGATACCATACGAATAAAGATTGTTGGAATTAAAATATTACTTACTAATAAAAAAACGAGTATCATTTGGTAAAGGTTTTTGCCGAAGTGCGTTTGATTGACAACAGAGTGGTACATTTCTTAACGCACATTGGTGTTCAACACTTTCTGTTAGGCCATATATCGGAGCAAGCTAAATCTTGAAACGCAAAGCACGATTCTCTATTGTTGATTCAGTAACCATGGTACATTCAACCATCTGAGGTAATCCCTAATCACTGTACAATAGTGCGCATACATCACATATTACCAAACTGTAATATCAGATCAGAGGCACTTCTCAGGAGCGTTTTTGTTAAACGTAATATTTTTATGACATACATGTAGCTTCACACCAATCAGTAGTAGTGTTAGTATCATGATGGTATCATACATTCACCAACGTAACAATAGTTTTCCATATTTAATCAGTATGGCAATTATTGAGACATAATAACAATTAGAGACTGACCAGCCTTGCGACAGCCGTACGATCAAATGTGGGAAATTGCTGATGTTTCGCGCAACTGCCGAAAGACCATCCTACGGAATAACACTGACTTAAACGTAGTTTACTATTTGTTTAAAATATCAAATAGAATAAAAAATACTACTGTGTATGAAGTCTGTTGACGTCACTGTTGGGGCTCAGCAAGATAAAAAATTATATAACACTATATTTATGTACATTTGTATTTACTTTAAGTCCGTTATTTTATTTTCCACATTATTTAAGACAATTGGCATCTTGGATATCCGTGAGCATCGTGATTTCCCATGAGATTTAGACATGCGCAAATGCAATTTGTTGTACCTACAATGTATTTTATGAATTGCAAAAATCTTACCAAGGTTTCTACCACGCATATACACTCCCCAAAAGTTCTAACTTGCCAGTTTATATTTCATTCCAGTGTTGTGAAAAATGCATGTATTCATCTGAAATTTCGCATACCGATACATGATTAAGTGATGCAGCTGAGTATTGGTTTATTTTGACCGTTTAACAATTAATTTCAGTGCATTCGGTGTATTGCGTAATAATGCATTTTTCACGTGCATTTCATATGGACCAAAATTCACGCGCCCATCAACAAAATCGGTGTTACTGATAACTGTTCATCTTGATAAACACATAACATGCCGAAACTGACCCGAGAGGAACACTCATGAGATTACGAAAAACCACTGTGAACAAAATTCCAAGTTGACATTTTTTCATCTTATTAATATTTTTTTTAATAAATTAATGCATTTAATAACAGGAAATTTCACATAATGACATATGAATTACCAATGAAGCCAAATATTTGTTTATTTTGGCCTACTTACGGTCTAATTCACCGTTTAAGACTTGTAACGTAATCTACCATAATGTACACTCGAATGAATGCGCGTCGAAAAGCACGTGTTTATGTACGGTTTTGTTGTAAGTGAAGGTTATCCTACGCGAAAAAACCTAACATGTTGAATTTGTCAGGAACAGAACACGGTTGACCTGTCGGGATGTCATCAGTTTGGATAAAGTTGCGGCCCTGATTTTAAAATGATTTTCTATAACGTTTGTAATTGTTATTTTAATGATTATTTCCATTTTTTCATTCACAGAAACCTTAAAGTTTTGAAATCAACACTCAAGCAAAATTTTAAAAATTGACATTTCATTGAAAAAGCCTTTTTGAAATTTTGTTGTAAGATTTTTACACTTCATCCAAGTTCATTTTGCGTCGATCTCGGCATGTTACATTTTTTCTGGAGGGCAGATATCGGTTGTGCTAAATATTAATGAATACGTGTTTGTTGCGTTGCAATATGCACGTGTTCATGAACAATTTGGGTGAAATAGGTTGTGACTTTGTAAAATCGACTTCATTACGTAACGCGCCTGTAACGAGTTACATGGCCGCCATTTATCGGCAAAAATGAATCAATAATGGAAGTATTATTCAAGTACTGGTATGCAAAGTTTCATGAGAGTAAGTGCAGTATTAACACAATTATAAACACATAATTATGGTGGCGGGATAGAACTTTTGGGTAGTGTATAGGACAGAATTAGAATTACTGAACAGACACGTATAAGATCACATCATTGTATCATTAACACTTTAAGGCAATATGGGTATAAATATTGCACGGCATTTTAGTACACATCGCCTTAATTGATAGTCCATCTACTTCAGTAGATACTACCGGATAATTGCAGTTCTATGTTTGAAAATTGTGATTTCTGAGACCAGACAAGGAGACCATGGTAATAAATAACTGTCGAATAATTGTCCAACTTTTTGACGGACTTGGTAATGGGAGATTCTGTTTCTTTATAAACCAATTAATTCTACTCATTCCGTCATCGATTGGTTCATCATTAATTGTATAAGCACTTTGTTTTGTTTTAATGCTTTTTCACTGCTTCTACTTTTATTTAATATGAGGTCTCTCTTGACCATCCTTTTAAGTGAATACATCATACATCAATACTAGTTTATAATTATGCTGGTATTCCCTTACAGTCAGTGTTGTTTTCATTGTCTGGTTACCGCTGAGCACTCAGTCACAGCATTATCTCTCCGCAAATATCAAGTTTGTATGAGAATATAATTATGATTGTAGTCGAAACATTTACACAACCTTTTAATAACATTTTGGTAATACAGTTGTTTGACCTATTGATTTACATATTATTGTAATCATATAGAATCTATATTTCACCTTTCTATATAAAACTGAAATTTGGTCGTCATGTGTGAATTTTTAACAAAACACCTTTTTGTTTTTCCTATTTCCATCAATGCTTTTCTTGAAAATGCAATAACGATATTGTTTCAGAATCTGCATAATGTGATTAAAGCTCCAGTGGTTTCTGCAGAATTCAATTGGTTTCTATTAATCACCAGCTTTGAAGATCAGAAAGACAGTTTGATGCATGTGGCAATGATTTAAACTATCTAGATTAAGACAAACTCAATGGCATGGATATAAATTTGTTCAAGGCTCTGGTATTGATTTGAACGGATTTTGCTTTCGTCGGTTTATTATATTTACATCGACAAATTATAGCACTGCCGAATTTTATTTCGCACCATAAACATATGGATGGTTTTCAAATTCATACTTCAATTTTAAACAAAATATGATAAATATGCTATGTTTTATATCTCCATAAAGTATATCTCAGAAATTAAGGCATAATACCGATGATTCAAGGCCAAGTACTGTATTGGACCTTTTCCTGGAGAGATGTTGCTTCGATCGTCATTGGATTATTATTTTGAGTGTTACGCCTTCGATCATTGCCTTCATTCATGATGCCATTGACCTTTAATTAGTGTTCAGCGTTATATATATAGAGTCACTTAAATATGATCATTTATACATAATTATATTTGATACAGATGAGAGTTTTTTGAATATTTGATACAAGCATTTTGTTTATTCGGGCAAAGTTTAATACCTGTACTTATACATTAGTATCGTTAACTCGTCATTTTATACGATTTAACTGTTCATTGAATATAACATCCATGTGACGAATATATCATAGCTAAACATGCTTACACTTCTAAAATAAATTTAAATGCAACAGGTTCTTCCAAGGTTTCTACGATGTAGTAGATGTTGACTGAAATTCGCGACATAAGCCTCCATATAATGATACCACACATGTTAATAAAGCACAGTCACTTGTTCGGATGCGTACACAGGCCATTGGTGCGATTTTAGGGTCCGGAAATAATCTCTCCATATTCAGAAACCTATTACACAGGAAGGTGTTTGATTACAGCTGTCTAACATGTCTGTATTAAAAAAAACCTTAATTCTCTGATTTCTAGGTAATCCATGTTATTGTACTTTATCATTAAAGCTTCATAATTCTTCTAATGTACTTTAAAGAATAGACTACCTCGCCAGATTATTCAAATATTAGCAACCGTTATTTTACATTTTCTTTTTTTAACCGAATTATTTTAATAGTTAAACTAAAAAAACAATCAGTTAAAACAAGTTTGTCGAGAAATTGATCAGAAAATGAGTTCATATATTCGTGCTCAAGTATAACTGCTGCACGGAGTAAAAAGTTAGAACAGAATGAAAGTCACTGCTGTGTTCAAGCTCACAGCATTGATTGACGTATGGATTTTTAACAAGTCGTCGTTCGTTAGATTTGGGCAGACTCTTCCAAATTCAACGAGTAAGGCAAGCACCTCACTTTTTAATTTAGAAAATATATAATGGCTATAATTATTCTGTTGCCCCATGTTTGACTGACAATATGTTATTCTACAACTGTTCATGATTTATTTACGATAATTGTTCACTTTGTGTCAGGACAATTTGGCTTCGAATCGATTTGAGTGCACGTACGTTCATGCTGATTACTCAGCATCGGAGAGTGATAACATCATATATTTACGTTTATTATGTATTTAAAAGATAGTTTTCCATGTATAACAAGTATTTTCATTGCGTTATCCGCTATTTAACTGACCTTCTGCTGTTTTACTTCGTGATTGGTGCGATTCAGCCTCTGTATCAGGAAGTTCTTGCTAGACCGGTGCGCATGTCTTTGTTCTCCGTAGCAACGGTAGAACACCACTAAATTTGTAATCTAGTCAAACTTGTAGACGGCGTCCGTTGTTTGAGTCATTTTTATGTAACGGCCCCTGTATTAATTTTTTTTCTTTTGATTCAGACCGATTGTCAAATGTGCCCTCTCATCCAATCAGATGCGAGTTCTGCACACAAATGTTTGTGGTACGCAAAATGTGTTCCACAAAATTTTGTGATTCACCAAATGTTTACCACAAAAGTTTGTTTGCACATCCTTTTTGTGTGTGTTCCTGGCTGGTATATTAGGTGACCCTCCCCTCATTCTGGGTCTCCACACTTTATATTTTTTTCAAGACCAAACTCCATTTAGTTTTTTTCTAGATTTTATTTCGCAGAACTTTAGGTCTGAATCGATAAATAACTAGGTATGTTACTTATTAATGAGTCTTTGATTATTTAATAGCTTAAATAAATACTTTGATAATTTTTGTGAGAATATCTATTTTGAGTACGTGTGTTGACTTTAGGTCAAGAATCACTAAATTTTGTTAGTGTAATCAAAGCACTCATGGTTACTTTACAGTGTATAGATTTTCTATTTGTCTATGTATGATAGGTCTTGTTAGTGAGAATTAAATTATGTCTTTGTTTCTATCTATCCTTTATTGCCCCGGGGAGACAATCCCTTATCTGAGCAGACAGATCTACAAAATCATTCAGATATTTGTCACTGCAGAGACCTGCACATATCTACACATTTCTACACATACAACTAGAGATCTACTTAAATACTGATAACTGCACATATCTACACATACAACTAGAGATCTACTTATATACTGATAACTGCACATATCTACACATACAACTAGAGATCTACTTATATTCTGAGAACTGCACACCTCTACACATACAACCAGATATTTACTTATATACGGAGACCGGCACAATAATACACGTACATGTAGTCAGCAAACTTAAGTTCTGCTCAGATATAGACATCCTGGTTTTGAGACGTGAGGTTATTCTACATAAGCGTCTTGAAATCAGGTAATCTGATTTAGTCACTCACCAAAAGTAACATTTTGCTTACAAGTAATTTTAAATCACATATACAGTCATAGTCAATAGTAAATGTACGGTCACGCTACCAGTTTGAGCTATACATAGTCACTCTTACTGCTGAGCAAGTGGTGTATATACATTATAAGTCACACTACAAGCGAGTCGGTTTCCTTAGTACCCCAATAACACATATTTGCCGTAGTATATCTACGATACTTTTTAATCTGAAATCATGATCCACAGATTGTACAAAAGAACGTTGAAAGCACAGCCTACACATGTTAATGATAACTGCATATTCAAAGTCAAGCCATTCCAAGTTAAATAAACGAAATGAGTTTTTCGGTTTTTTTTTGTAAAACACCAATAAATTGTTATACGACTTACTTAATTAAAATACGTATCACAATTTGATTAAATCGTAGTTACAACTTTGATAACTTGCTTTTTCCCCTGAGTAAAATAATGGAAATATGTTGCAAGAAAAACTGGGTTATGTTTATTATGTACTTTAAGACGTCAGTAAATGAAATTACAAAATCGGAGCTATCAGATGTCATTTTGAAAGATTTCTAGCGCATTCTTGTTTCGTTAACGTAAAACATACTTCATTGGGAATTTTACTTAATTGGAAAGAAATATAACGCGAACTTTCTCGAACATTGAAATATTCTAACGTGAAATCATGAATGATGTAATAGTGTCTGTTTTAGACATAACGTTTAGAACTCAAACAGAATACTTTATTGACACAAGGAAAACTGATTTAAATATTGTATTGAATGGGTTAGGAACCATGTACGTACAGAAACATGGATATGTATGCACATAGGTAGTCCCTGTGTGTGATGATGTATTGAATGGTTCAGGAACCATGCACGTACAGAAACATGGATATGTATGCACATAGGTAGCCCCTGTGTGTGATGATGTATTGAATGGTTCAGGAACCATGCACGTACAGAAACATGGATATGTATGCACATAGGTAGCCCCTGTGTGTGATGATGTATTGAATGGTTCAGGAACCATGCACGTACAGAAACATGGATATGTATGCACACAGGTAGTCCCTGTGTGTGATGATGTATTGAATGGTTCAGGAACCATGCACGTACAGAAACATGGATATGTATACACATAGGTAGTCCCTGTGTGTGATGATGTATTGAAATCAATCCATGTTTTAACTATAATATATTGTTTGGTACTGTCATCTTCCTGGGTACATGACATTCTGGACATTTGAAATATAATTGTATGTACGTTTAAGTAGGCATCCGTCAGTCGCATCGACTATGGAGTAGCTCTATCTTGAGAAGCTGTTGATAAGCATCTTCTTGTATGGCTGTAGAGACCAATTCTGGGTTTACATGCTCTTTTGCAGCCTTGGCATACAAAGGCAGTTGGATCTTGCGTTGTTTCTATTGGTAGATTGGCTTGTTCGCTGATTTTTCTCTTTGATCTATTCGTGTCATTATGTTCGCGGATTAAGATCTCACTGATGACCAGACCCTGACGTAACTTTTTCTTCCAGACGGCTCTATTATCTGAAGTTGCTTCTCATGTGTTGGTGTCTATTGAGCAGGCCCTCATGTCAAGTTTGCAAACGTCCTTGAAGCGGAGAGTGGGTGAACCCCTCTTTCTTGATCCTTGGACGAGTTCACCATAGAGAAGGTCTTTAGGGATGCGACCGTCATCCATCCATTGCACATGGCCAAGCCAACGAAGGCGTCGCTCATGCAGTAGGGAGTAGATGGATGGAATAGCTGTCCTGTTAGCACATCATTGTTGGTGACCTTGTCCTCCAATAAATAAATGCATTAGCATTGTTATCGTCATTGCCATTGTCGAAACCAATGTCGTCATCGTAATTAACATAATCATTATTGTTCACATCATCACCATCGACATATTCTAGAAGAAAGTCACATTGTTTGGTATGAATTGCAATATCACGCTATCTGAATAATATCACGTGTGTGTTCAGTGAATGTTATCTGAACTTAAACCACACTTCGCACGCTTTGTGTCCACCCTGCATTAATCCCATATACCAAGTGGGTGTTATTTTGAATATTAACTACATCATAAGCCTGATGCCATCTAACGTGTAATGCGATTTGATGATATACATGTATTTAGATTTATACCTACCTTTTATTGTAGATCCCATACATATCGATTTCGCTCATCCTTTCACTGAAACTCTCTTAATTCCCCAATTATATATGAAATTATGATATTGTGGACGTCATATGGGCCAATTGCAGTTATGCTCTTTTCTTTTATGTACTTGTGTTATTGTTCAACTGTTTATTGTTGAGGATCTCATGGAAGATTGCCATTTAATATAATTGTCAAATGAGTTTCCTCGTATAATAAAGTCTTTATTATTATTATTATTCATTGTTTTGTCTTGTTTTATATTGTCCGATGAACCACATAGTACAGAGTACACATTATATGTCAGTAACCCATTCACCTCAAAGAGCTTTTATTGATTTTGTGCCCTTAGAAATCAACAAATCCTGGTATAAATTTTACTTGTTTTGTATTATATTACATCCCCTGTGACCACTTATGTCGAGAATTTAATATTGGGCCGATTTGCATTGTAATAAACAGCCAGATATTGAAGCAGTTCTTACAGAGATTTTTTAGTAAGAAAAACGTTCGTATTTCTGACATCGCTGTAGAACAATGGATTAGTTGAATCTGTGGTAGATGGGTTAGAGTTAGGTGAGTCGGCAGATCATATATAGTACAAGTGTGTGTACCTGCATGGTGCCTGATTATCAATGAGTAAGGAAACTAACTTGCTAATAACTCCGGAATGACGGGCCCCTTAAACAGAGGTTACTATGAAGAAGATAACAGTGTGTATGCTGCAAAACAGTGAGGCTGGTTTCCGTCTATGGCCGATGTCTATTTTATTGTGTTTATATAATTTTATGTTACAGTTTTATAAACAACCATGTATTGTATCTTGAATAGCATCAATGATGAACTTCATAAATGTAGAGTACATTTGAACGGATGTACCCTTCATTGTAAGCTATCGAGTATATGGTGGAAATAACATGCATAGTTCTTTATTTAAGTGAATGGAAGTTTGAGCAATTCATAATTGGTGTTTTCATGCAATTTTAGCCGAACCAAATGCCTATCCTCAGAACCGTACCACCCTTCATCATACAAAATTGTCATGTATATGTAGCATGTGTTTGTTTTTGTCCATTATGTTTGCCATAGTTAACAATAGTTTGCGTACTTTGACTTCTTTAGTATTAGCAGCTAAAAACTGGCATCTAGTTAATTATTCCAGATTATTACGTGCATCGTCTGTAATTCCAAGCATAGTTATCTCTGATGATTACAAGAACTCAAATATTTCAATTTACTAGAGTTAATTAATTTCTATTAGTTGCCCAGCAGTAAACCAACATAAACTATCGTAACCGCATATTCCCACTGACACTCTAAGCATGTTTCAATATATAACAAGATATCAGCAGATGATAAGATTTACGCTTACCATCTAAAATATGTAATATAATAATTCAGTCAGAATTTTCGGTACATTTAATCATATCATTTCCGGGTTGGGTAATTTTCCGTTATTTCGTTACTACAGTCTTTACCTCCGCCTTTTACCCACTAACTGTGTGTCGACAAATAAAACGTTGCTTTAAGACCTGCAGAGTCAGCCAAGTCACATAGGGACAACTAAAATTTGAACAATAATTATATTCGACGAATGCCAGTCCAATGTATTTTTCTGTAAAAAGGTTGCAGCTCATTTCTATGTCAACGCCTGTAGTATAGCATGACATGAGACTGAACCCACATCGCCGAGTTCCTGAGGCCGAGGCTGTAGCTATAAAACAACCCAAACTGGTCAAAAGATGATTCCGTCCACGAGTACTTTGAGTACGGTTAACCTTTATACGGGATGGGTTAAGCTGGTTGGTAAACTTACTCATTATGTTTAACATTACACCACCGCAATGTCGTCTATTAGAAACTATTGAATAAACATTGAATTCATTCACATAATACATAATGACCTAATTAACGTAATCTCTCACCCATCTACACCTGTTCGAGGTAAGAATGAAATCTGCTTTATCTTGAAATGTGTGTATATTGATACATAACGAGACAACAGAAATTATAGAACCGCATCAAGGTACAAGGGAACAATTTGTCCGTGAAGGTTTCTCCGATTCGTCATCGTGAATAATACTTAAACTAGATAATTGCATTACGGACATGATGCAAACCTATAAACTCTTTAAAATATGCCACATGTATTTTGTATTGTACTATTTTCACAATACAATGCTCGCAGGCTTGCCAGAGATTTTTATTCCAAAATATTCCAATTGCAAGTTTTATATTTCGCGAATTAATAAAACACTTACGAGGATGATACGGTATTAAATTTATGCTGCTCTGCTTACAACACTGGTTCAAATGTATCTGTGTAAGGTGGATTCCTTCCAATGTGTGTATTCTCTATGCTCTAAAATAAAGCATAATATTTACTCGATGTTGTGCTTTTAATACAAAAATATAATATGGTCGTCTCTGTTAGATATTTGAGTGCTTGTCTAAGTCAGAAGAAGGTGTTCGTTTCACACAAGTCTCAGAATCCATCATGATCAAGAAAGTAAATATCGAGATTTCCCACGAGAAACATGGCTGCTCAGATGAAATAAGTTGAAGCTATAATGTCTATAATCGATTGCAAAATATTGGCATGGCTGCTAGCACGAATATGTAAGACATGTCGGACTAACCTAGAAGGCACGTCTCGTCTGTAATGCACATCATTATAACATTAACACTATAAAGGTAATATTTGTACTAATTCACGGCCTTTCATTACGCATCGCCTGAAGTGATGCTCCTTTTAATTCAGTAGACAAATGGCATTGTTTATGTTTACGGATAATTGCAGTTCTGTGTTTGAAAATTGTGAAACCTGAGACCAGACCAGGAGATAGTGATAATAAATAACCGTCAAATAAATGTCCAACCTTTGTACGTACTTGGTAATGGGAGATCCCGTTTCTTTGATAAAATGACTTTATTGGCGACTTTACGCAGTAAACTAATTACAGTCAATCCGTCTGCGCCTGTTTCATCATCCATTGTATGAGCGCTTTGTCTTATTTAATGGTATTTCAATGCTTCTTCTTTAATTATAGTTCTAGTATGCTATAAAATTAGTCCATCCATGTGACGTATATACTCGTATCATAGCTAAACATGCATACACTTTTAAAATATATTTAAATACACCATGTTCTTCTTAGGTGTTACGATGTAGTAAATATTAACGATATTCGCTATATAGAACACCATATACATGTAACAATACCACACATATTACCAGATGTGTCAATTTGACATGTACAAATAACGTGTAATGAATCATACTATCTATTAATAAACACACGTCATAGCAATTTTCGCCCTGGAGCCATGTGTCTACCTTACGTTGTCACAATAACTTCCTCAAATTCTGATAAGCATGGATTCGTTTATCATACTGATATTTTCACAAACAACAATAGGGCGTTCGTTAGGAAACTCTCCAATTCTTCACATTGAATTTCAACACGATGTTTGTAGCTCAATCTAAAACAGGACGATGAAAATATCAAAAGTCAAGATAATAACTCAAAAGTGTCCCTCAGAGATTGTATAGTCGTTTGTGATGCAGCTCAGAAACTAATAATTTTATTTCTGTACATTATATTATAGCCTATTCGCAGACTGTCGGCGTTTGTTGTGATATTGCAGACACTAGAATTACTACTTGACGATTGTCAAGACTTCCACGTTTAATAATAAACGTACTAAAATTAATACATTACAACGTTTGGCAAATGTAATGCGATTTGTTTAGCATCAATTAGTAAATTCAGATTGTTTCAAGTCATATCAATTTAGGCAACAAACTCACTCAACAGAAAAATAAAACCAGTAAATAAGAGACCACATTCGGTCCATAAAAACTTACGTAAACTTTCAGCAGTTGTTATGTAATGATAGGATAGATAAAATACAAACACATTTGTCAAATTAGTACAGCAATTTGTTGCGTTCAATATTGTATCATAACACATAAGAAAAGCATCATTTACTGCTAAATGGAAAATAACCAGGATTCATAATATATTTATAAGCATTCATTTCAATCAGATGTAGTTCCTGTCATAATTTAGTAACCTCTGTACTCTTGTTGGAACCCAATTGTTTCTTGTTGTTGAGCTAGTGGTCTTGTTAATTTAAGAAAGGCTTTACTGTGATTACTTCATAAACACAATCTCATTAAATATAGATTTATTTTAAACAATTTGTCTTTTTACGCAAATAATACATGTATCTAAATATCAGACATGATAAAGAGCCATTCTTGAAGCAGTATAATTTCTGAATACTATGAATAATGAAGATTTTTTGACTCGATCTTTTGTATTGATAAATTACGTACTTCATTAAACCAGTCAATTTCAAACGATAAGTACTAACCACGGAGTCAGACGTGATTTCTCTGAATTTGACCGTCTGTAATAAATTCATTATAGTGCTAATAAGAAAGCAGTGAAATAAACGCACATAGTGTAATTGGTATCGAACTTACCATGGATATTTAGTACATAAGAAAGAAAGGGTTCAAGATTTAAATAATTGCATGAACATGACTCACTGTAGATAATAGTTCCTTGGGTACAACATTTTGTGTAATAACTAGTATGTGTATAAGTGTTTTTTATGTAATACAAACTATGTGTAGTAACATGTTTTTTATAAACGCTGGAGCATATGACATGAAAAATGACACATCTAACTTAAACATGTTAAATTTTTGCACACGACGTTTCGGAATACACATTGACATTGTTTGATTTGTTGACAATTTCCCTTGATGTATCTTGTTATATATATATTTTCGTAGATTCAATGTTTGTAGAGAATTACTGTTGTTGTATATTTGATTGTACAGTAAGTGGTCAATTGTTTGAAACGCATGCTCGCATTGGTGGATGCCGTTAAGGTTGATAGCATCCCATCATTTCATGTAAATGGACTATAGCCCGCAGACGATAACACTAGCCTTACATGTATATATTGTTTAAGTATATTTGCCTGGAACTTATGAATACGTGCGCCTATCCGTCGTCCTATAAGAGTTGTTATATGTTTAAACAATAAAACATCGATCGAATACACACGAGTATTTTTTAGTCCTTGTTAAACATATTTGACAATACCATAACAGACTGATAAATTCTTTAACGGATGCCATTGGATTTCGTTCACTATCCTGTTAAAATCATTCACGAAATCACATCCACTTCATACTATAATTAAACCTCTCTCCTAGAACGTGTTACTGCATCGATGTTTGTTTACATATACAGTCCTAGTAGTATTACCAGCGAGCTATAGAAAGGTTAATACACACTGTAAATAACATCAGTTCATAACGAACATAAGAACTTTATGTATGACTCGGTGCCATATTCCTAATCGTGTACGAAACAATAGAATTATAAAGAAAGGTTAAATTGGCGACAGATATTCTAAATAACGTCGATTAACTGAATTGTAGAAACATAACGCTTTGGCTTTAAATCCTTTTCCCCTGACATATTTCCAATCTGGCAAGAGCAAACTTTAATGATCATGTCAGATGTGTTTTAAATAACAATCACAAATATTAGCCTTACATCTTTCCCTCGTTTACTATTTCACTGATCCTGTAGCGATAATTGAGATGTTTTGCAGTACAAACGTTCTTTATTAGTCTGAATGTGGGATGAACTTGATATCTAATACGATAGACATATCTTTATGTATTGCACATTTATTACGCACCCTTTCATTTAAACCAAACAGAAAAAGTAACATTCAACTAAGACACCAGATAACCCGAAGCGCATCTCTAAGGCAACTAGAAAAACAAGGTTTCAAAAACTACATCAACAAGTCGGATAAGGAAAAACTAACTCAATAGTACAAAATGAACATCTAAAAATAGAAATAAAAAAAACCCATGAAATATACGAAAGAACACTCGAAACATAGAAATAAACAACAACAAGTACAAGCACAAGGACAACTACAAAAATGATCAAAAACATAAAATATCGACAACCTACTCCAACAGGCCACCGCTTTAGTTAGTCGATGATAACCGGAGTAAAAATCATGGCAACTGGACTGCCTTCGATAATTGGTTAAGGAATTTATGACAATTGAATACTCGGTAATATGGATACAGAAGAAATAAGTTTTTTGTTTTTGCAACTTACGCACATTAATATGTTCATGTCACGCATATGCCTTAGCCTTAAATTATACGATACTGCCAACACTAATCATTCCTTTTGCGAAAAGTTTTCTCACAAAGGAAGACATGTAATTATTGTATTACAATAATAAACTACATTTATTTTGAATTATAATCAATTATCACCAAAATTTGAACATGATGGTGTTAAACTAGGTTCTCTAAAGGCACAACTATTTATGAAACTGGTGAATTGGTGCACGTTAGTGGGCGGACGAATGCCATATTTTGTTTCGAACGTTTCTCCGAACGTATTATATTATCATTATAGTCATGCAAGTCTCTAGCACGTTAATCTGCATGCGAAGTTTTGCATCTGGGGCTCGCTACTTCAGCAGAAATCTTGTTTTATAATACGTTGGTACAGTCGCAAGTGTACGAGATGAAAGTACGGCAACATTAAATTGGAACTCATAGATACATTTGTATTCCGTGTTTATCCGTCTTAGTATGGCAACATTGAATTGGACTCATGGATAGTACGTTTTTTCCATTTACTTATCCGGTTTGGTATTTTAACAAGTGAGACATCTCGACTTTAGTAATTGTACTTAAAAATTGTTTTTTTGTAACATCTATGTATTTTTTAACCACACTGTGACCATCAAATGTAACAGGATCCATAATACTTATAACGGTTAACTTTGGTCATATTTGCCATTGAAACAAAACTTAAAAATCAAGGAAGTATTATGTTGTTTTTCTTTTTTTTTACAGCGTTAAGAAAGGATATGTGTATGTTTTTTAAATTATGGTTATCATTTACATGCATACTTTTGATCGGAAGTGTGAGTAACAGTTATAACCGTTCAAGCCTTTGCTGATTGCGTTTATACCAATCATATGTAGGCTTTAGTTAACTTTAAACCATTTAGTTTCTGTATTTATATGTTTTTTCATTAATTATTATCTTGATTCATATGTCATATTTTACATGACCCTTAATTGGTTCAATAGTGCCTTACCAATGTATCTTTGCTAAACAAATATTTTAAAATACCATAAATTAAAATATTGCAATGTATTTAATGACTAATCGTTAGGTTCACTAAACTTTATGTTGTCTTAAATACATGTACAACAAACAAAATGTTCATGCCACTATGATAAAACACCATATAGTTAATATCTTAAAAGGCGACAGCAAAACCCCAGCTTGTGATTTCTGTGGTTGTAAGAATGTTTAATATAGTCCTAGTGTAGCTATATATGATTATGTATATGTACGTCAGCCAAATCATCACTTTGGCGGCTTTCGTCAATAGGAATCGTTTAATTACAGTTGTAAACAAGCTGTACGCTAGGACAAGGCTACAGTGCGTGTGTGAATGTATAAGAAAGGGGAAGATAGTCTGGGCCAGGTAGACTTGAACCTTGCTTTGAGGTATATAGTTTTTTTCTCTTCTGATTATGATTTAGCACATATTCACTGTATAAAATCAGGTGGGTACATCGGGATTACCCTTGGGCAACTTTTTTTATTGACATTTATTGATATAATGGTCAAACGGCCTAATATACCTGAAATGTAACACCTTTCAAAGGTTAAAACTCATCAGTTAAACTCACTGTATCATGAATTCATGTTTATTTCTTGTACAAATTGATAGGAAATGGTATACAGTACTTGTTTGCAACAAATCAATTACTGTAACATATGTTTTTCTTACTAATCGTGGTATTTTACGTTACCAAAGTGCATTTGGTTACAAGGCATATTTGTATATTTTCATTACTAATCTGTTTTACTATTCAACTGCATCATGTTTGTGTTTTATACGAGTATATACTTCTTTAGAATATATTGGTACATGATCACGTTTTGGACATCACTATGATAAAAGAAACCTCCGTTACAACCCTATAAAACAACCGAATAACAAATGACACAACTAGTTGTTGTAATCTGAAGCGTTAATGTTATTTTCAAAAAGGAAAAGCACATAAAACTAATTTTGACACGCAATCATGAATCTTACATGATACAATACATTTATACTGAACTGTAACGTCCGTTACTGTAATAGTCATTCCTATAATTATAATGGATAACCAAAATGTCATTGTTGCCTTTCAATTTACTTTTTTTTTCAAATTGACTCACCGTGATCATGATCATTGTTGTTTGAAAAGGTTTTAACCAATATCGCATACTCACAAGACATCGAGTCGGGCAACCATAATCACTTCCCAACGATTGTGCGTTCGTAATATTATTAACTGCTTAGGAGTAGGTTTTAAATAACAAAGATAAACAAATCATCTCTAGCAATACCAGGTAATTGAATGACATTACAATTGAAGAATTATAGGCACATGTAAACGTGGTGCTTTATTTGACACACAGCATTATATTATGAGCAAGGCAACTGCCCTAAGAGCATTTTGATATAATAAAGTATGTGGGTCCTCATTTTCAGCCAGCAATACTCCATGGCTTCAGTGTGTCTTGAGAGAGCTTCTAAATAGATGTCTGCATACGTGCATGATTAAGATCTAAATTAACACCTCTATTGTTGACAGGAAGGTGTGTAACTTTAAAGGGACTGCCTCACGTATTGGTGTATTGCAAAAATAAAATTAAATTGTCAAATATTCATGTCATTTTGGTATAGTTTCCTGTATATGCCATAAACAACCACATTGACATAAAAAATAACGAGGGAAACATCGGCATTTTGTAGTAATTTAGCATTTTTTACACCCAAAATTCTATAGGGTATTAATACCCTATAGAATTAGCACTACTATCACTTAAATTGCCTGAAATTTGTTTCCACTCGATTAAAACGAATTGCGAAACGAACCGAATACCTCACAGATGTTTCGGCTTTAGTTTGTTGAAGTTACAGTTTGATCATGTGTGAATTACATAATTCACAGAACATTTTGGAAGGAAATTCTGCGATAGTTTCAAACAGAACAATACTGAGTGCCAAATATCAAGAGTGATTTAAATTGCTTAGATGCCATAAATCTTTCATAAAGCAACCACCAGTGACTTTCTATTATATAAATACTTGGTTAGGTAGGAAAATTACGTCATACAAACATTTTAGCCCGATCTGTGAGGCAGCACCTTTAAAGATGATACGTTAGTTTTACAAACCTATATAACCAAAACATTGTGTGTGAATTCGGATAATGACTCAATAAATTTGGCCATGACCAGCCCAGACGCATTACATACTTTCCTCAATTTCCGTATCCGGCTCTCCAAAACATGAATGTCATATTTTTGCCTTTCTCCGCTTCCTACAATGTTTCTTTACCAATACAAAAATTGTAACTTGGCACCGAGTTCACAACAAGTTAAGTTTTATGCCACTGAATGTTTCAACTCGATGTTTCATGTCAACAGAGTAACATTCTACAAGCTCCGATCCACTCACGATGGATTTAAATGCAGTTATGTTCTAACCAAAATACTCTGTTGTTCTCTGTTAGAATGAGAAATAAATGTAACAGTAACGAGAATATTTTATATGTGTGATTTCCATACAACACAATGTTTGGGAAACATATTTGTTGTTTCAAAATGAAATAGTTATATGCAATGTGTTATTAAAATGTGTTTAATAAGGATGGTAACGAAGGTTTTGTTATAACTGCTGTTGCCTCTGTGATGTAATCCCGATGAAAAATATTCATTTTCGGGAACATATTCCTCGTGGTCTATGTGAAGATTCGGGAAGTCTTGAGCCGATTGGTTATATCGGGAGGGATCGCGATGAATCGGGTGGGTGTATCAGGAGGCATCGGGAGAACTCCCGAAGTGTGCCCGACATTATACGTCTGCCCCACTGCCTCGGGGATGTACCCCTGATGGTAATTCAGATCTTCTAAAGTCGTTAAGAACAGGTTCCCAGGTTCTTACGGAAGCTCCCTTATATTCGGGGAAACTTCGGGAAGTATTGAAACATTTAGTGATATCACGAGACATGTATATCAGTATATTTCAATGCATATATTGAATTTTGCCTAATGTACTGGCAATTTCATGACGGGAATGTCTCGGGGAGGCATCCCGAAAGACACATAGCCTCGGGAAAAGATCAGGGATGCTTCGCTTAAGTGTTAGGAACCTTCGGGAATATATAAAGGTTTTGCGAACAATTGGCGATATTTCGGTAACACATTCATGGTCTCGAGATTTATTCCTCGAATATTTGCTGTTATTTATCAGCGATGATTCAGATGTAGGGGGTAGATTTGGTACTGGTAGGCACCGGGAGAACCTCCGATGTGTTCCCGATGGTGTACATCGGTCCACTGTCTCAGGGATGTACTCTATATGACAATTAGGCGCTTCAGAGAAGTTTGTGCAAAAACATCGGGAGTAACGGGAGCCATCGGGAGAAACTAAGTGTAATCCCACATTCACCATGACGAATTCCTCAGTTTGGCCTAGGCTTAAACAAGTAAAATGTATTCAAAGGATAATACAAAACAGATCAATTGTATCAGTCAAACATTCACTTACGAGAAAATTCAAATCTAGTTGTACATAACCAAATGAACTTTGGTAACGAAAATTAGCGCAACTTGTAAGAAAAACGAAAATTACGTTGATCAATGTTTTGAAAACAGGTACTAAATATAAAACACATATCCCATTTCTGTGTGTCATAAATATTCTGTTCTTGTTATGTATGTATTGATTGTAATAAGGAGAAGTCAAAGGCAGTATTCATGGTGTAACCATCCATTGGAAATAGTGCAGCATGAAGATAAATATTTTGAACGGCAGTTTTGGCATTTGTTTGGTGTTTTTCTTAATATTTATAGGAATAATATCACAGTAACGGACATTACAAATCAGTATTAACGTATAAAAAGATTCTTATTTGCTTGCGTTATGTATGCTATTACTTTTAGGAAATTACATTATTGTTTGAGAATACAATACAATTATTGGTGTTGTTTCGTATTTGGTTGTTTTAAAGAAACTTTTAGGGTGGTGACGGAGGTTTCATTTATTATAGTGATGTCCAAAACGTGATCATGTACCAATATGTTTTAAAGGATTACATGCATAGATAAAAGATAATAAGATACGTTTTAATAGTAAAACAGATTAGTAATGAAAATATACAAATATGCCTTGTAACCAAATGCACTTTGGTATCGTAAAATACCACGATTAGTAAGAGTAACATAAGTTACAGTAATTGATTTGTTGCAAACAAGTACTGTATACCATTTCCTATCAATTTGTACAAGAAATAAACATGAATTCATGATACAGTGAGTTTAACTGATGAGTTTTAACCTTTGAAAGGTGTTACATTTCAGGTATATTAGGCCGTTTGACCATTATATCAATAAATGTCAATAAAAAAAGTTGCCCAAGGGTAATCCCGATGTACCCACCTGATTTTATACAGTGAATATGTGCTAAATCATAATCAGAAGAGAAAAAAACTATATACCTCAAAGCAAGGTTCATCCAAAAAATGCCATATCTAGCCTAGAGTAAGACATAAATCACGAAGCTAGTATTGACAGTTGGGCAGTGTTATCTATATCATTTTGCCAAACACAGGACAAAAACCTCAGACTTTGTGTCATGACCATACGAAATGAATGTAACAGTTGGAACTATCGAATGTAAATATAACATTTGTATTCTTGTCCCGCGATAGGGGATTAGGAATCGTCGTATCAAGACAGGAAAATGTCCATGATTTCCTGTTAATACAAGCGTTTTTTTATTGAAGTTACACCCAGTAAAGGTTCATTTTATAACGATTTATTCTTGGCAAAGACCTAAATATACAAAGATTGGAAAAATCAACCAAATCTCACAATATCTCGCGGCAGTTCTCTGAAATCTCGCGAAATCTCGTTTATTCTTAATACCTTATATCTCCTGTTTTGATATACATAGGAAAAAACTAATAAGTTTATGCAATAGATTTATTATTCTGCTTTAAAATGATACATAGTTTATTGAAATCAGTCAAGGAATAAAACAATAGACCTCAAAGAGCCAGACCTACTCTCATTTTAATGGAAATTCCAATTTTATCAGAAAATACTCGATCTGCCTCATTCAAACAATTTTTTTTTGAATTCTATAAGAGACAGAAAAAAATAAGTTACATCATGCAGTAGAAGAAGCTTAGCTCTTCAAAATGAGAAATTAGTCATTAAAAAAGGATGACGAACAAAATTGTTCATGCAAAATATCAGAATCTGCTGCATGCTATTTTGCATTTTCTCTCTGTTTTCAATGAAGTGTCCAATCTGTGTATATTTAGGTCTTTGTTCTAGGATAGGGGATTTGCAGTTTAGTGACATGACTCCTGTACATCTAAAAGAACTCTATACTCGCCTGCACCGACAAATTGACATCGATGTTTGTGCTGGATCCGTAGTAGAACCCTAGTCTGTATTGGATTTCGATGTTGGATGCTTTTATAACTATCGCTAATGCTTTAATGCTCTGGTTAATTTTGGGATGGGAGCATAAAATAACGTTTACATACGTAGTAAACAGTATTCGCGAGTTTTATTCGATTATAAGAATTTGGAATAAATGATCCGTACAGTGTAAGATATAGGTTCTACTGCAGTTTGTGCTCAGTTAATATAACAAAATTTACTCGTATGTGTGCTGTCAATGTTTTATTTACCTCAAACAAAAAGTATTAAAAAAACCAAGTAGTTTAGATATTAAAACTTGCATACATGTGTAATCACTTCCCCGAACAAGTGGAAACACCTGACGCACGTGGTGTTTGTATTAACAATGATCATAACTATCTGATATCAACTAGGACGTTGCCTTGTTTGTCTCAGAAATAATGAACATTATAAACAATTATTTCTTCATTCAAAGATTTACGAGCAAGCTGTAAACGACAAAATAGCACATTGCCAAATTTGTCAGCTTTGAAAAACACACCCATTTTATAAGTTGACTACAGTGTAATTTGAAATCATACCGGCTTTAGTTCGGTCCGAATTTATTAAATAATCAGAGCTTCTGACCTGAGCTGATATGTGTAAAAATATATCTATTGAGGCAATAATGTAACAAGATATATATACCTTGTATCACAATATTGTAAGTCATAGTTTATGCAATAAGTTGATATGTACTAGTATATAGATATATGTATAGAGGTAATATTGTAACGTAAGTTAACACCTACGTATACATTGTAGTTCAGTTTTGCCAAAGACGTGACATGTTTCGACGAAACATTTTATTACATTACATGTGTTTAGAAAATACAAGTATCCTTTGGTTATTTTTTACCGAAGTACGTTTGATTGACAAGTGTTTTACCAACACTTGCCGTTACTGTAAGGTTAAATATCACAGCAAAGATGAATCGTTAAACGTTAAGCTTGATTTAGTATTAAATCTTATGCCGTGGTATTGCAAAACAGTAATGATATTAAAACGTGAATACTATGAAAATATTGTTAATTTAATAACCACGATACACCTATCCTCTGAATTTTTATCTGTATTCTTTAAAATCTGTCCTCATACGACTCTGATATTTACCGTTAATATTTTCAAACTGTAATTCCAGAGCAGTGCCATTAGTTCAACGTAATATATCTATGACATAGTACACATCAACAAGGAATGGTTTTAATGCCATGGTGATGTCGTGTTTTCATCAACGTAACAACTTTCCATTTTTTTTATATCTTATTTTGTATAATAATTATTCATACATAAAAAATAGTTAATATATAGATATAAGAATTTCTGTAGTACATCATCCAAGTTAGCTGCACATAAAATAATCCGCTTACTTTTATTCCTCAGGGGAACAATAAATACATAACACTAATAAAATGTTCCAATACGTTATTTGATACCTTGAGGCTTTAGTATTGTAAGGAATTCCCGAATGTTAAAAAACTATTGTCTTGACATAAGAAATGTCTTTACGACAGGCGCATATTTGCTACTACTTATTCAATTTCTGAAATATAGTTCGTATTAGGTGCTGTTTAGTATTAGATTTTCTTGGTCAGTTTTGTTTTGGTATTTGTGGCGTGTATTTGTGGTCAATTATTTTTGAGTGATACCCTCCCTAACTGATTTTTTATATATTTTAGAATATATTTGTCCCATCTACAAAAATCTATTTTTTGATAATTACATTCCTGCATCCCTTTTGACCGTTACAACTTGTGCTGACCTAAATATTCACACTCAGAAGTAAGCGTTATGTTGAGCTATATATGAGCAAAATCATGTTTAAAGTTGGGCTAGCCAATCCGACTATACAGTCACAGAATCCTAACACCAGGCCAATTGGCAGTAACCGGGAACCATGAACGTCAAGCTAGGCGGTTATACCAGAACCTGCAGCCGTCTGTACATACCGTATCTGTTTTCAAGGACGATGATAATACCCTCCAGGCATTTTGATATACAAATGCGAAGACATATAAATACACCATATGTGTTTGCTCAATATTTCATCAATGCAAAATATAAATATCTATGCCTTTCCTAAATTTATTTGGTGACAAAATATAATTCTTTCCTCGTTAAGTATTAACTACATGTTAAGATCCGAAGCAAATGCATAGTTGCACTTGATAGGAAAAACATAATATTTTCGTCTCTGTAAGATACTTAAACGTCAGTCTTTATTAGAAGAAGTCATTCGTCCCAATCAAACGTATGTTCACGTTAGTGAAACGTTGTTGTCTTGAAATTGTAGGAGAATGTCAATCACCTTTGCTTATATAAAACAACACTTGTCTGTACGTATACTGTTTGTTTGATTACATCAAATATAATAAAATTACTACATTGCATTTCCCTTAATATTTTAGCCAGTGGTCATCTTAAATATCGGTAAGCATCGTGTTTTCTCACGAGCTGTGCAAAAGAAAAATGTATTAGTCAAATGTCTTTTATAAATTACAAGATCTTGTAGTTGATATTTGCAGTTCTGTGTTTGGAAATTGTGTTTTCTGAGACCAAAAAAGAAGTTACTACTTTTCGAGTGCTGCTTTCAGCAGTACATCCTTTTGGCCACCCTTTGACATTTTCCCCAGGTGATTGGGTTACCTATGGAGGCCTGCGTTTGAGTCTCCCTGTGGAGAATATTTCTCTTCTGGTGGGTTTGCAGCCAACATAAAAATATATACTGTATTTCAATTGATTCAAATTGCGTTAGCTGTCACCATTATTGAGTACTAGATTACTTTTGGTCAGTCGTAATGAACACATGTTTTTAGTGCATAATGATCTTAACGATTGTTTGAAACACACGTTTTCTTTAATGGATGAACATAAGGTTTGTTTTAAATACTATTATATGTTTGTATTCGCTTATTGATGACTTTAAAATTTGTTTATACGTAGGCCGTTCATAGAGCTTGATGGAAATATGCAATTGTAATACATGTTCGTTTAATAAGACTTACTCGCCAACTTGATTATTTGACAAAACTTGGTATATTTTTATACAACCGAAAACAAACTGTGGTTACTATAGTAACCCAACAAAGGACTACCTGGCCTATCCCAGGTTTTTTGGAACTGTAGAGTGTTGATATGGCTAGGATCGAGGTATAGTTCACAATTTCCAACGAAAAACATCAGCTAACGTTATGTCTACATCTACGTTATGTTATATAACATTTGATGTAATTTTTGTACTGATACTGTGCTTAAAGCGTTGTTTAGTGACAACGGGCGTTTTTCCGCTAATATCGCAATGAAATCGAATTTTTAGGAAAAAACGTAATACTATACCATTTCGTAAAAGTATTGGTCAAACACATTTAACATCTTAAGAATCTGTCTTAGGGAAGCCTTTTGGTAATATTCTTATCGGTGGATTTCAGCTTATAAACGGTTCCATGACGACAAGAATCACATCGCGATGACCTGAAGCAGGGCCGATCTAACGTCAGAAACAGGAAATTGTTTTCGATTAAACACCTGTTGTACGGTAAGCACTACTTAAAGAATACCTAATATAGTAATAACGGAACCATGCAAAATTATCGTGGATACAACATTTAACATTACATCCGAACATCTTAAAATGGTAAATATGTGTACTCGCATGACCTAATTGCTCCAAAACGATGATCACATAGAGAAAAGGAGTCACATTTTAGGAGCGAAAATGGCGTAACGTCACAACATTGTGACGTGGGCTTGGACCAACTCACGTTACATGTACTTCTTAAAACACTAATATACTGTAACCCTTCGTCGCAGCAAGTTGAAATTTCGTATGTGAATTAAGAAATGTTGTGAATGTATTCCAGTAGGTTTTTATCAATATCAGTCTTTCGGTTTTTTCAGCAATATCAATCGTCCGGGTATTACGGACCCATGTAGCTCTTATAATACTAGTCATGCATACAACCAAACATTGGTACTGTAACCAATACCATTGTATTTTGTACACACTCCTGTTTTGAGCATTACTGAAAACGCATACATCCCGTCTCTCTTCTAAATTGTTATTACATCATCCATCTTTGTTTGTATATTCAGTGCCAGTAATAGTAAGGCGATCTATAGAAAGGTTCATATACCCTGTAATTAACATCAGTATATAAAGAACACAAGGACTTAATGTATGAATCGGTGCCATATTCCTAATCTTGTACAAAACAATAGGTTATAAAGAAACGTTTAATTGACGAAATATAGTCTAAATAACATCATTTAATTTAACTGTAGAAACACAACGCATAATACTTATATTTTATTTTCCGCTACCAAACTCTCAAACTGGCAATAGCAAACTTTAATGATCGTGTCTGATGGATTTTAAATCAGAAACAACAAAGATAGGCTTACATCTCCCCCGCTCACATACCATTTCACTGATCCTGTAACGATATTTTGAAATGTTTTTCAGTGTATACACCTACGTTATCGTATTAAATAATGATTTATCAGACTGAATGTGGGATAGATGAGCTTATTGTCTTATACGATAGACACATCCTTCATGGAATATATATAATGTACAAATACTACACATTTATAACATACCCTTTCATTTTAACCAAACAGAAGAAAACAGCATTCAAAACAACACTAGAGAACAAGAAGGGCATCACAATGGCGTCTATTTCTCAAAGACAACAACAAATCGGTCAGGAAAATTGGAACAGCAGAAATCGAAAGATACAAACTGAACATCGAAAAATAGGAATAAAAAAGGAAAGGTACGAAGAGAACCATAGTAACCTACATGTATCTGGAATTATAACCAACTATCCGCATAATTGTACGTGATGGTGTTAAACTAGATTCTCTGAAGACACAACTACTTACGGAACTAATAAATTGGATCGCGTTTGTGGGCGGGCGAATGCCGTATTCTGTACAGAATATAAACCTGTATATATGATATTTTCAACTGGGGCTCGGTGCTATAGTAATGTTATGGAATACACGAGATTATATAGTGTCGCAACTTTCTGTCAGGTTTGATATTTTAAAACGTAAACAACTAACGAAGTATAATAGGTTTCAGTTAATGTATTTTTGCTAAACAAATATTAATACCTTACGCTAATACCATACGTAAAACATGATCTAGTACATGTAATGTGTAATCGCGGGGCTCCGTTTAGTTTGTGATGCCATCCATCCAAGAAACACAATGTTCATGTATGATAAAACACTATAAATACCATAAAAGGAGATAGCAAGATAGTGTATTGAGTGATTGTAAGAACGTCCCAGATGATAATATTCTAGCTTTACATGATTATGTACGTCAGCCAATTCTTCACTTAGGCGACTAACGTCCATAGCAATATGTTGATTACAGTTGTATTGAAAGGACGAGGTTAAAGAGCGTGTTTAAATCTATAACAAACAGAAGACATAAATCAAGGAGCTAATATTGACAGCAAGACAGTATGATCTAAACCATGTTGCCAAACAAAGGACAAACACATCGGACGTTTTGCAAAAAATGATCATGGGAAATGAACAGTTGAAGCTATCGAATGTAAATATAGAAACATTGGCATTCTTGTCCCGCGATAGTGGATTAGATACCGTCTTAATCAAGACAGAAAAAATCCCATGATTTCCTTAAATACAAGAGTCTATTGAAACGACACCACATAACGACGATAGTGGCTTTGCAATTTAATGACATGATTACTGCACATCTAAAATCTCTTTACTCGCCTATATTGACAAACTGACATCGATGTCAGAGCTGGCTCTGTAGTAGAAACTAGATCTATAGTGAATGTAGTTTTCTTACAAATGCTTTTAGAACAATTGCTAATGCTTTAATGCTTTGATTGATTTTGGGATGTGGCATAAAATAAAGCTTTACATACAATGTAAGCAGTATTCGCGAGTTTATTTGTTTATAAGTCTTTGGAATGAAATATCTGTACATTTTGAGTTATAGGTTTTTCTACCGTTTGTGCTCAGTCATCATAACAAAATGCCTTCGTATATCTAAGGTCCAATTGCATTTTTTTCATCTGAAACAAAACTGATTTCAAACATTAAATTAAAGTTCGTGTTGTTTTAGAATAGCAAAGTAGTTAAAACATTAAACTTACATATTGGCTTCGCAAAACTAGTTTAAACACGTGACGCTCAATGAGTGGTGTTTAGTTGGGCATTGCGTCTTTATGTGTTTTATGTTTCCTGTGCTCGGTTGGTTCAGTTGGGCATTGTGTGTTGTGTGTTTTTAATGTTTTCTGTGCTCGGCTGGTTAAGTTGAGTGCTGCCTTCCCTGTCTGACGTTATATAATATTTTTGTATAAACATTGACCATAATCATCTGATTTTAATTATGACCGATGTCTTGGTTGTCTCAGAAATAACGAACATTTAGAATAATTTCTTCCTTCGATTTGGAGATTAACGAGCCATCTGTAAACGACAAAATAAAATGGAGCAAAATGTCTCAGCTTTCAAAAACATACCCATTTCTGTGTAATTGGCAAACATAAAGGCTATAAATTGTTTCAAATGTCTTCAATGATCAGAGAATCTGCACTAAACTAATATGTCAAAATATGGATAGAGGCAATAATATAACAAGATATATATAACATGAATCAAAACATTGTCAGGAATAAGTTAATATACATATTTTAGGGTGATCAAAAATGTGACATAGTTACGAAGAAACATGTTTATTAAAATATTACTAAGACAAAACGAGTATCCTGTTGTAATGTTTTACCGAAGTGCGTTTGATTGGCAACAAACAAAGTGGTATATTGCTGAATGCACATTGGTGTTCAACTCTTGTCGTTACTTTAAAAGGGATTGCCTCGCGTATTGGTGTATTGCAAAAATAAAATTGTCAATTATTGGCGTAATGTGGGTAAAGTTGCCTGTATATGCCATAAACAACAACACTGACATTAAAAATAACTTGCAAAACATCGGCATTTTGTATTTATTTTGCATGTTTACATCCGAAATTCTATAGGGTATTAATACCCTACATAATTTGAAAAGAAACTCTATTTTCAAAAGGAATAATACTGAGTGCGCGATATCAAGAGTGGTTTGAATTGCTTATTTGCACCAAATCTTTCATAAAGCAACCGTTGGTGGCTTTCTATTACATAAACACATGGGTTAAGTAGAAAAATTACGAAATATAAAGATATTAGCCCGATCTGTAAGGCAGTCCCTTTAATGCTATACACTATATCACAGCAAAGCTGAATATTGGAACGTTAAGCACGATTTTCTTATTAAGCTTATGTCGTAATATATGCAAAACAGTAATCGTATCAAAGCGCGATCATTGTGACAATATTGTTGATTCAGTTACCGCCATACAGTCAGCCCTCTCAGTGATCAATGTGAAAATTTTCCTTGTATATTGTTGATTCAGTTACCATGGTACTCTTAGCCCTCTGAACTAATCACTGATCACTATGAAGTATGTGCTCATACAACTCTTTAGACGACAATAGTTTGATAAAAACACGTGTTACGTTTGTATTGTTTGTATTATTTACGTTTCGCCTGGCACAGTCATCAGAATATTATTCTTTTTCTCATAGACTCTGACATTGACCGCAAATCTTATCAAACAGTAATATTAGAGCAGTGACATGTCAGGTGCGTGTTAGTTAAATGTAATATTTCTATCACGCAGCTTCACATAAACATGGTGTCAGTGACATGGTGCTGTCGTGTTTTCACCTACGTAACAAGTTTCCATATTTTAATCAGTATGATAATTATTCAGACACAGGGATAATTAGAGACTGACCTGTGATGTAAGAATAGTACATCATCCTGGGTCAGCAGCACATAAAATAATGTACTTATTGTTATTTCTCAATGGTACGATAAGAGTACATAATACTGATTAAAGTGCTTCCATACGTTTTATTTGATCGATTTTATGATACCATAAGAATTGAGATTGTCGGGACTATATTTAATAGTCTTGGTTGAAGAAAGAAGAATTCTATTGATGTTTGCTAATACTTACTTAGAGTTTTGCTAAATGAAATCGTCCTGTTAATGTGTTTGACACATTAGGCTGACGTCAATTGTCTCTATGGTTACCGTCACTTGTCTTTATTCTGCGTCCACGTATTTCAGCTCTCCCTGATCATTGGCCTCCGGGCCCGTTTTATAAACATATCTTATACAAGATTCGACTTTTTCATATGATATTTTAAACACATCACAACAGCTAGTATATGCCCGAAGAGCTATGTGAACTATAATTATCATGAATAACTACTTTAACTTAAATAAAATGTATGTTGTATGGGAATGCTTTCAGTTTTTTTATTGCTTAAACTATGTCATTCAGCTGAAACTATGACATTCACCTTTTTTACTATAATTTTTTTTTTAACTATAGACAGCTAAAACTAGGCAGTTCAGACGTTTTATTCTTGAAATTAGGCCATTCAGCTTTTTGATTGCTGAAATAGTTCATTCACCTTTTTACTGCTGGGACTTAGGCAGTTCATTATCTCGTTTGGTTATGTGTTAGGCATTGTGCCATGTAATATATGTGATGTTTTTTATGAATGCTTGTACGAGGGGTGATCCAGAATTACGCGGACTTTTGCTCTAGAAGGTCAGATCGCTATGAAAGTTACACACAAACGACATGTATCTATTATTGACATAACACGCAACACATATCTGAAAACAATTATTTGCATCAACAGTTATACGCTACAATGGCAACACATAAATGCTTTCGCGGATCAACACCGATTTTTTCAATAAAACGTGTTACGTTATTATTGATTGTTACTGTGTTTCTTCATGTAGAAATTCAGAAATATGGTATCAACTGAGTGAAATTTGAAAGTAAAATTCGGTTTATTCGTCATATATGAATATATATTTAACTGTTGTCATATCATAATTAACGTCAATATTGACGTCACAAAAATTCGTTTTCACTTGCATAACCTTATAATTCTTTGTACAGCTAGGAAAAACCCCAACGCAGGCGAAAGAAATGTTGGATAAATCAAGTATTAGACATATTGTATCACAGCCACTTGCTTTTAAATGACATTAACTTTTTAAAGAAGGCCTGGTTGATGTGAAGGCCATGCGGGTGGATGTAAAAACCTGACATCAACTGGATCGGTGCTTACAATGGTCAAAATCAACCATTCGTGCATTAGTGAAAAGATATTATCTTGCGGGGCTGGTAACGGTACAGTTAGGTACATATTGACAGGGCGATTAGATATGCATACAATAATAGCATATTGGGTTAGGGAAAATAAAGAACAGTTGATTAGCAGTGTTTAAAAGCTTCATGAAATGATACAGACATGACGGTGACGTCGCACGTCATTTCTGAGCTGCCCTGCGATTCATAACCATACCCTCTGTATGTACGTTATTTATTATCACATCAACATGAAATTTGGTATACTTGTGCAGGAAAAGTGTGCACAGATTTGTAAATGTAAGTAAAACAGTTTTTGAATTAGAGCAAACGTCCACGTTATTCTGCATAATCGTTCGTATGTATTATTGTATGTCATTTTCCTGAAATGTTCAGTCAACCTATTGATCGATCTGACATTTTTCCACATTTGGGTTACATAAGCGTGGCCATTGTCACAGAAACACACATATATACATCGTATACTTATAAAAATGACAAAACACAAAACATAAAACTCGTTACCACCATCTACCAAATTAACAAGGTAAGGTACAGAAGTATGATACCTTTCCAACATACCATGAACAAAGATGATAACAATTTGGACCGGGAAGGCCGAACTCAACAGAAACAGCATAACACGAGTTAAAGTACACGTCAAAAGGAAAACCATAAAATGCGCAGGAAAAAACGAAAGTAAACAGCCACAAAAACACAACACCTTACGCCGACGTACTGTCGCATTAGTAAGTCTAACAAAACCGGAGCAAGAGCTAACAGAGTAAAACGACCATACAATTAAGCAACCACTGTCGCGGAGTTCGCGATGTTTTTCTAAAGTGTATCAGTGACATTGTTGCATATGCATTATTACACTATGCTCCGTCTGCTCCGTTACATTATAAACTTGTTTTGATAAATTCTACAAATATCTCCGTGACATGTTGTGTTAATGGCAGCTATATTGTCATTATATTTCTTACTGTAGTATGCTCCGTCTGCTCCGTTGTATTATAAACATGTTACTTTAAATAGGTTGACACGTTTTCTTTGCGGTAGCTTTGTTGTCATTGTATGTATTCTTACAGTTTGCTCCGCCAGCTCCGTTGCTTGATAAACTTGTCATGTGTCAATCCAGTATCGCGGCTTTTACGAGTAGTTTGGCGGGAAGCCTTAGTATATATAGCGCCGTTACCATTGCCATGTGCCGCTTACCTTATTAAATATCTTGAATCAGACGGACGCATGTCGATTTAATTTGAACTGTGAATTTCATTTTGGTTGTAAAATAATTATTTTTGTGAACTTAAAAAAGTGTGTTATTCGTAAAATCAAATTTAGAAATTGAATATTCGAGTTGTTGTTTGTGAGATTTACTTCAGTGTGGAAAGAACCATCAGGGCGGACATTTAAAACTTCACCACAACCACCAACCGAAACAGTATACATCCCTTTTTGAGAGAATTGAACCAGCATTATGCTGGACTATAGAGATTCATAAAGTATCCAAGACGATATAATCTACTGTGGAACATAATACATGTATACAAAGTAACGTCGTTTTACAATAATATTTTCCTATGTAATGCGAGGCACACTTATGTATCATATTTAAAAAAATAATGATAGTGCCGTAGTGTTATTGTGGACCTTAATGCAAATTGGTTTGCCAATTACATGTTTGCTATTTACAGAACATAAATACGTTTTTCTTAATATTGTTATAGTGCGTGGATAAAAAATGTCATATAAGACCTAACAAATGATGAAAACAACGAGGGTAAGCCAGATCGGCATGTATTTTCGTAACACATAATAAGATTTTCCAGTACTCAAATCATCAATTAGCGTCGTTGTCTACAAAAAGTCATTCCGAATTATGTGAAATACAAGAAAATAAGTACACATTTAATCGGCTTAAGCTTTGGTCGTGAATAAAGATAACACACACCTCGACGCTCGTGTCGTGTTACACGTCTCTTGTTTCTTAAATGGTACTAGCCGATAACAAAAGATCTACGGTACAGAAACAAATACAAATATAGTTCACCAGAGTAACAATATAGTCCATTCAGGATATGAATAGAGTGACGCAGCGGTCGAGTCCACTATTACGGTGTACAACCAACTATTAAGGCATAACTAGACAGCTATAATTTCAATGCTAAACTAACATATTATATTTGCACTATAGTACCTATTCAGACAATGGTTGTAATCGTTTGTGTATACATAAACGGCTACATCACTGTCACCATATTCTAACCGGACTGTAACTTTAGATTTATCAATAAACAAAAACAAGCACAATATAAACACTGAAAGGTCGACTGACCGCTTGTTATCAGTGTAGATTTAAAGAGTTTATCATGAAAACCGAATACTCAACCGAAGGTCAAACAAAATTGCACACAGAAAATGCAGTTAATTGTGTATTTTATTTGTAAACGAAGGCTAGTACTATCATGGGCGGTCTATACATTGTTGGTGGAACAATGATTACTATCTATCATTACTTGTTTTGTCAACAGGAAACCATGTATGACCAAACAAATGTTGATAACAACGAGTCTGAGACAAAGTCTGAAGGGTAACCTTTTCCAGTACTCAATCAATTAGCGTCACTGTCAAGAAAAACATCATGCCGAATTAAGTGAAACCCTAGAATATAAGTACACGTCTAATCGGCTTAAAAAATAAAGATAAAACAATACATCGACGCTCGTGTCCTGTTACACGGCTCTTGTTCCTTATATTGTACTAACCGATAACAAAAGATCTACGGTACAGAAACAAATACAAATATAGTTCATCGGAGATAACTCTAGGATTACCAATTTACAAAAAAAAACACAATATAAACACTGCACGTGGTTGTCTGACAGCTTGTTATCATTGTAGAATTACTAAGTATATCATTAAAAGTGAAAACAAAAAATTGAACAAAACAGAACATCAAAAATGCATTCAATTTTCGTTTTAATTTGTAAACAAGTGCTAGTGCTGTCATAGGCAGATTATACAATCAGATATACTTACAGATACTCAAATACATATCAAGGCGCAATGCAAACATACGTACCAGTGGTGCCAGAGACACACTCAGGTGGAATTACACAAACGGTCGGAAACATGCATGCTAAACCAAGGATGTGCAAACATTAGCAGAAACATTATTTTCCGCTATTTGTGAGGTAAACTAAAACTTGGGTGGATACAAAGGTCAATGAAAGAAAGGTATGGTGGATATAGTTTTTACTTACCCTGTAAAACACACCGACTACATAATCAGATAGGGGTTGTATCATTTGCTTCATAATTAGTTTTATTTTAAAACTTACAGATGTATCCCGGAACGTTTGTGTGAAAATCATTGGAACTTGTCCAGGGATGTTACATTATTATGCTATTATTGTCATAACGTATAAGTCGCCCTTCGAATACCAGCAAACTGCATTGCTCCTTGTTAAGGACATGTACAAAAATAAGCTTCCTTACACCTGAATGAAATGTATTATATTCTAAAATAATAACTGTAAGGTTACCTTTAATCTGGTCGTTTTTTACTGTGTTTATTTATGAGAAGTATTGTGATTGTGAATCTCGCATGCCGTCTGACGACTGACACCCGTTGGTATATTGCGCAGTTATTGAGTTTAAGTCACCTTGTACCAACAAAACTCCTTGTTTCAATTGACCGAGTACCTATGTAGTCAATGCTGCAACAGGCGCTGTGGTTGTATTCGGAATCCATGAATGACATGCTTAGTATATAGGAGTACACTGATAGTTGATAGTTTTATTAGAGTTCTACAGGAGCTGGGTACGAACTCTCTCTTTGAGTCCTATACAATATCAGCATACTCAGTCAATACAACATGAAACACTGCAACGTACATATTTCTCGCCAAAATAACATTACGTCAAATTATTTACTCGTTAAATATATTGGAATACAGTTCAACGTTTATTGGTCATGAACCATTTTAAAATGTCTGGAAAAGTATAACAAACTTAAGACCTCCTTTCTAACTGCCAGTTGAAAAATACATGTATAAGACATTTACAAAAATAATATTAAGTCAGACAGGGAGGGCAGCACTCAACAAAAAACAATTAAACATACAAGGCACAGTGTCCAACTAAACAAGAAAAATATCTATAAAGACGATAATGGTAAAACAAAGAGCGTAACATATCAACCCAATACATTGAAAACGGCAACTTTTAAACCCCAAACCGTCAACAATTTAAGATTCAAACTTTAATGATCAACCAATCAGTAGTCTTCATAGCACACTTTTCGTAATTTTCTAAGGCGCTTTTTTCAGAATACATTAGAAACTGACTAAAGTTGTTTACTTATAAAATCTAGAATTTGTTGTGACAACGTATGCATCGTATTGTCGAGGGCGAATGGTAATATTCAAGATCGTAGATCATGTCGGAAGTTGAATAATCATGGTCATACACGATTAATAATGTATAGCGTGATTAGTTCCCCTGAGCTAGCAGACAGATCACATCACTCTGTTATAAGAGATACTATTGATACTACAAGGAAAACGACTGTAGTTGGTTTACCATTCCTCTACTGGCATATTACAAAACCAAATATAGTCAAATAAAGTCGGACAGGGGAGACATTATAGATAATACATTCGTAATACTTGAGATATGATAGAGTATATGTTTGAAGCCACATCCATTATCTAGACATTCTGAATAACGATACACTGCACAAACTGCTTTTAAATGTATATGATACCACGAAAACTATTGATACAAAGTGGCTTCTCCTAAACTCACATATTTATTTGTTGATATTTTATCCCACGAAAGCTAGAACCGCCAGTTAGTGCGATGGTCCGTGAGTTAGGTAGACAAATAATCAAAAGTTAAAGTACTAGTATGTTAATTGCGTTTAAACTAGGACCAGGTGAAACACTCTCACGCATTCTCAAAATTTGAGCCAATCTGGATGGTACAGGATTGAAAAATCTGACCTTTAAATTCATTAAAATCATCTATCTGACATGAAAGTCGAACAACTGTAGCAACATTTTTCATAGATGCCCACATCAATAAACACATACAGTTTTTCGATGTTGTTGTTTGAAACAAGCATGTGTTTTCACCAGTGTATTTTACGTTAAGATTGCAGAACAATGATGTTCAGTAATGATTTGGTTATTTTTAATACTAAAATACAACTTATCTACACACTGTATGAAAACAGTAAACTGCCAACTGGTACGCACATTATTACATACAAATTTGTTTTCACTCTTTTTAACACTCATTTAGTTTCTTAAATATTCTGATTATGCTTTCCGGTTCCGGTTTGAGAAGGATGTGTGTTTTTGTATGGAATAACAAATTGTGATATTTTGATAATTGTAGTGGAATGAGGATACTATAACTATACGGACTAAATTATATAGGTAACGGACATCGTAATAGATTCGTATGTATAAGTAAAATGCATTATTCTATGAGATAGAAGCTGTATAAACATTTCCCCTTTGTTATCTCCCGAATTCAAATTTTGTTACCCCACCAGTAGAAGAGGGGTCACGCTCAATGTGGCAATATATAGCCTCAGGGCATACATGTAACGGTTTAATCGGATTAGTGGACAGAGTGCATAATGGCTAGCAATTATTCATCTCCGGACATCACAATGCCCTCAATGCCTAGGGCTATGTATGTAACGCAAAACCTGACATCTCCATTCAGTGACACTAGTAGTAACAAGGACTTTGAAACATTAACAGCTATGTCGCTACATTTTCCAAGCGAATGGGGTGATAGTCAAATCATTCACGATGAAACACTTCTGAATAATTCGCAATGTGATGATACACAAATAACTGTTAACGAGCCCGACTGCTTAACATCTCAACCAATCAGCAACCAGGAATTTTTCCTTGTCCTAGACGAAGTGCTGCATAATTTAGCCAAAGATTTATACATAGAAAAATTGGTTGCGCTAACTCACAAGAGGGACGAGGACATATCCATGTACAGAAGCATATTGTTTAAACGTGCAAGAAACAATAATAACTGTCCACTAGGATCTCTCATACAAAGGCGATCGACAAAATCAGAGGAAAGCTATACGCGATATGCTTCTGACTGTTATATTCTGCAAAGCTTCATTAATAACGGAGATCCCAAATGTCTAAACGAAATTCTTGTCAAAAGACGTGCAACCGTCAAGTCAGTGTCAAAAGACGACATCATGCTCGAAACCATTACCAGCAACATGAATAAATCGCTGCAACAAGAATTAGCCCAAATGAAGGCGAATATTCAGCTCCTGCAACAAGATGTTTCGATGCTGAAACAAGAACGTCAGTACGACCAGAACAAAATACACGTTTTAACAAGTGAGGTTGAAACTCTAAAAAACCTTCTTACTGACACAATCCAAGAAGATAAGAGATTACGAAACATCGATAAACAAACACATACTTCAATTCGATGCGACATTGCAGAACTTAAAATGACAACAAAGTCAACCCTTGTCTCTAAACCGACCTACGCAAGTGTTGTCGTCTCGCCACCAAACCGCGCACCTGTCAACAAGTCTAGTGTGTCAACTTCTGATAATTCCCTATTTGAATCAATCAGGCGTAAAGATTCGATGGTGACAGTTCCACAAACGGACAATGCAGAGGAAAACAGCGAGATAAATAAACAACACACAGAACCAGATGTCCACGATAATGCAGGAACCCCAGCTAATGTTATTACTGGCGATACGAACTGCCATCGGAAGTCTCTTCAGTCCAAAACTTACAATAACATTGAAGTACACGTTAGCCGCAGAACACAGCCTAGTGAACCCCAAGAAACCCATAATACCAATCAGTTTCCCTGTGGTAACGAAAATGCTTTAACCCACAAGCCAAGTGAATCAATATACGGATCATGGAATGAAAACCTATCAAAACATAGTGCTAAAGAAACGAACGCCGTGTTCGAAAGTATAAGATCACGTAGAACCCGACGATACTATGTTGGAGGCATCGCGTCCAACTCCAACAGGGCTGGGATATTTGAGTTTTTGCAAAGCAAAAACATTGAACCTGCTGCTGTGAAACTAATAGACACAAATCGTGGCAGTTTAGCTGCAAAACTTACAATCTACCAGTCTGATTGTGATCAAGTTGAAAGCCGACATTTCTGGCCGCGGAAAATCTACTGCCGTCGTTGGTACTCCGAGCACTCCTGGCAGAAGAAAGTACAGACCACCAGTAGAAACGGAAACGACGGTGTTTACGACGACCAAGTCGTAGAAGATTAATAAATCCGGAACAATGGCATTCTTAATTATATGGTTATTACACTTATTGCTTTTATCAAACCTCACATATAAATACAAGTACAGTAGCAATATGACTGACAACGCATTTAACACACAGTGCAACATTCTATCATGGAATGTCCGCGGAGCAATGTCATCTGCGGGGTCAATTAGTTTTCTCCTAGACAAATATGATATCGACATAGCATGTGTTATTGAACATAAACTCAAACCAAACAGTTGTGCTTTTTTAGACACTTTACACTCTGAGTATAAAGCATTAACAACGTGTGAACGAATAAACAATGACAGTAGAATCGGGAAAGGCGGAGTAAGCATACTATATAAAACTTCTTTGTCTATGTCTATAAACGTGATTTCCAATTTACAGACTGATCGAATAATTGGTGTGAAACTTAGTCATGTAAATCGCCAAGTTACTCCGACATTCATATTCGCAGTGTATTTACCCTCTTCTAACTATTCCAATGATGATTATAATATATGCATTGATCATTTACAGAGTATATATGATTCTTACGCACCCATTGGTAATATAATCCTCTGTGGAGATATGAATGTCGATGTACAGTGCGAACGTCATGCTACTCGTAAACAAACTGATCACAGATTGAATGCATTCATAAACTTTTTAAAGAACAATAATGCTGATGTAGTCAAAACCTGTGGAGTTCCATTTACATTTCGACCAGCCGAAAGAACTTTAGACTACATTGTGACGAGTAATACTCAAAAAAACAATATTACTAATGCTAGAGTTATAGATGATGCTTGTTGTACAGTGTCTGATCATTTGCCATTGCTTTGTGTATGCAAACTACCATTACAACATTACACTTTACCCAAAGCACCGAAAATCGCATGGAATAAATGTAAATAAATGCTGATGTTTTAGCTCAGTTCGCTGCAACACTAGAAAGTGCTCTTACAAATATACCTCTAAATACATTACAAAATGACCCGGAGAGTATTGAGCGTCTATACAACCATACAATTGATAGTATTTCCGCGGCGACAAGCTCTTCCTTACCAAAGGTTAAGTTCAACCGCAATGCAAAACCTTACTGGAACCAGTCTGTTAAAGCAGCCCATAAAAAGCAAATGTACGAACGTATAAAGTGGATACAACAAGGTCGTCCACGTTCACGTGATAACGTACACTATACGAACTACAAAACCGCAAAAAGAGCGTTTATAAATGCACAGAAAAAAGCAATTTACGAGTTGAATAGTAAATTCTTTAACGATCTCAATAAAACTGCGGAATGCGATGTCACATTGTTCTGGAAACTTGTCCAGAAGAAACGCACAAAACGGCTATCCCCGATAAACGAAATAAAGAACGATACTGGCGTAGTACGAGACCCGGAAGTAATCATCGACATTTTTAAGACTTACTATGCAAATGTCTTCACTCCAAAACACAGTCCTAGCTTCGACCAATCTTTCTTCGAAAAGTTAGACAATAAGGTCCAAGAATTCTTAGATTCAGAAGACCATTCAGGCGATAGTATACTCACTGCACATATATCTGCAAGTGAATTAAACTCAGCTATTCAAACGGTCAAACTACGCAAGTCCCCGGGAAATGATGAAATATATCCCGAACAAATAGTCCATGGTGGGCTTACACTACACACGTACTTACGAAAGTTATTTAACATGATAATAACTACAGCCTATATACCACAAAAATGCAAAACTGGTATAATAATACCAATTTACAAAGACGGTAAACCTCGCACGGAACCTAAGAGCTATCGCCCAATTACCCTTCTTCCGGTAATTTACAAATTATTTGAAAGGGTGCTTCACACCAGATTAAACAAGTGGTGTTCGTACCGACATACTGACTTCCCAAACGAGCAACAAAATGCTTATAAAAGGCACCTTAGCTCAATAACTGCTTCTTTTAATCTCCAGGAAGCAGTTAACGAAACTCTAGAACTTAATTCAAATGTATTCGCCATGTTTTTAGACACAGCAGGCGCTTTTGATAATGTACGCCACAATGCGTTATTTGTGAAGATGATGGAACTCGGTATCAAAGGAAAGTTCATGCGGTTATTTATAAATTCCTTTACAAATATATACGGGTGCGTCCGCGCAAATGGCTTTACGTCCGATACTTTCCCAATATTGCAAAGTTGTCGACAAGGGGGAGTAATGTCAACATGGAGTTACTTGCTCTTTATCGACGAACTCCTTAAATCACTCCAAGCCAGTGTTAACGGTGTCCAATTAGGTTCAATACACTGCGGCAACCCTACTCTAGCAGACGACCTAACTGTCTTAAGTTATTCAAAGTTATCCCTAGAGCAACAGCTAGATACCGTTCGTAATTATGCTAATCGCTGGGGTTACGAGTTTAATTTTGACAAATGCAAACTAATGATATTTGGGAAAAAAAACAAAAACATAAATACATCTGTTAAATTTTATGACTCTCAAATAACCCCAGTGAACTCAACAGTTCACGTTGGTATTGTACTTAATACACCCCTCACGTGTACAGATACAATTGATGCCCGAATAAGAAAAGCCAGATCGTCACTTTTCTCAATCTTATCCCTGGAACAAAACATAGGTGACATCAATCCTCTTGTGATGGCGTCACTTATTCGTAGTGTGGTAATTCCAACTGCGCTGTATGGCGTAGAATTATGGTACAATATTTCAACCAATGATTTGCTAAAGCTTGAAAAGCTTTTAAGGCTTGCCGCTAAAAAGATTCAACATTTACCGACTTATACGAGAACCGATATGGCCCTCAGCACAGTAGGTTGGTTTAACATAGAAACCGAAATAGACCGGAGAAAGCTTTGCTTTCTTCAAAAATTGTGTACAATGCCATCCGAAAATCTATGTCGGAAAATATTTTGCTATAGACTCCAACTGTTCATACTGAAGGGATTTAAAAACCAGCGCGGTTTCATTCCCGATATTTTCAAGTTACTTGCTAAATACAAATTGTTGAACTATATTCAGCAATATTTATCAGACACATCATATCCAGGACTAAATTCGTGGAAAATAATTGTAAATAAATCTGTATATGAATTTCAATTTCGTAATTGGCAGGATAGAGTGCATAATGACGATGAATTTCGAAGATTCAGACTTATTCATGAATCAGTCTCACCTTCTGTTATATGGTCGTCAGCAAATACTCGCTCTGAATTAATATATGCGTTCACGGCAGTTCGAATGCTGACATATAGACAGTTTCAAAACGAGGCAACATGTAAATACTGCAAAACAGAAACTGTCGACATAAACTTACATCTCTTGGCACAATGTATGTATACTCGCCATAAGAAAGTTTCATTCATACAAAGCATAACACGCGTCTGCGGAGAAAATATAGGGACCTTTCTAGACACAGCTGATAGCGAGTCCTTTACACAATGTTTGTTTAATGCACAATTGCCCGTATTATATTCATTGTCCCATGACTTACAATTAAGCTTTCTTGAGCTATCAATTAAATACATACATGATATTTGTACATCACACTCACGTAAACAAAGCGAGAACGCTAACTATTCGGAATAATTAGTTACCTAGAAACGCATGTTCACTAATAGTAGACACAAAGCAATGACATAACATGTATTTGTAAAATGTGTTTGTTTCATATTATATTATTCCTATGCATTCTCTATCTTTATATTTCACATGTGCTTTGTATATATTAATGTTGTTCTCTATCAATTATCACTATTTCTATTGTTCATAAAATGAATGTATACATCACTGTAAAGGTGGAATAAAATCGTATATACAGGTGCGTGTTTTTGTACTGATGTTATCGTCAAGTAAAATTCAAGAAAAACACATCAATCAATACTAAAATAAAACGGTACGTGTTTTGTTGTAGTGACGTATCTGGCCTCATATTATCAAAATATTTGCAAAAGTGTAACAGAAAAAAATAAATATAAGACGATATAGCTTCTAGAGATTAGGAAGCGCGTTGAACAAAATGTTGTCACGTAAACTACTACTATAAAAAGAACATTAAACACAAAACTAAAACATGAGAAATATAATCTGATAGGTTTTGAAAAACAAAACAACATGATTTGTCGTTAATACATACCTAAATAACAGCTTAACACGCTAAACATGCGCTTTAGAGCTTAGCCATGTAACATGCATTGACTGCCACGTAAAATACCAGTTTGAAACCTGTTCTACACAACAATTAACATACACCAAACCTTCAATCTGGAAGCAAAACTTGTGCATATAACATTTTAATACATGTATCACATACTTTTTCTAAAACATCTCCCATAACAGAACATGCAATGTTTATCTTTGATTTACTGATTCTATGCGAGCCCCGTTCAGTCATCAGAAAGTTTGAAGAATCACATCCATTTCCCAGAAGACAAGGGCTGATCAGTTTTGCATTGCATATAACGTTCGTTTTTATTCATTTAAATAAAAGAAAATATCATATCACCATTACTTGAGCCTATAAGACAATAAATCATTGCCAATATGCCAACAATGTGTTGCTATATTGGGTCATACAAGAGTGGAATCATTTGCTGTCAATATATGATTTAATTTGTCAAAACATGAACGCTAATATGCTCATGTATATAAAATTTATTTCACAGGTAGCATTGTTCTTCATCAAAATTAATAACTGCAATTATTTATTACATTTAATGTAATTACATGAACTGGATATTACCTTCCAACTTCCAGTTTGATTAACATTCAAAATATGCAAATACTAATCATTAAGAGATATCAAAAACTAAACAAACATTACGAGTCCTCAAATGCAAAAAATCAAGCGTATATTAATAAGGAATTTCAAATTTGGAACTTAAATTTTACGTGACACTAAATTGTATTTTACGTGACGAATAAAAACATGCTGACCATACGGAAGACACTCAGTATGACGTATTACTTTGCACCATTTTCTTCCAAGCATACACTGAAGTTATACCCTGCATGCCAATAAATAAAAATTTCTGTTAATAGGCAAATAATAGGTTATTCACAAATAAACAAACCCTACATTTTATTTTTATTAAAAGTCCAAAGTTTTTTCATGTACATATTGGCTGTAAACATCAAATGCGTCAAAATAGCACAGTATAAGATATGGTTCATTTCACTATTAGTGTTGCCATCCGGCTTTTTAAAAAAAAGCGTCACGTAAGTATACAGTCACGTTAAACTTATACAGTGTTTGGGTGCATTCTTTTCTCATTTATTTTCAATTTCAGATGGTGTAATTTTTCATACATTCGAAAGACCTCAGACATATAACAAGGACTAAATGATCCTTCCTAAATAAATTTGCGATTTGTGGGCGTCACGTAAGCATACAACATGAATTTCCCTAACTAGTTTATACATGAAATAAACTGAATTATGAATTATTTGGGCGTGTTTTGTTGTAAAATATGTGTATTTATCAATAGTACTAAATTAAATATTTTAAACAGTCTGGTTTATTGAATAGATGAATTACCGCAAAATTTTGCTTAGCAATCACATCCACAAAACAGTGTCATTTTAAATACCTCATATCTGTGACACGAGGACTCTCAAAAATATATGAACTATTTAAGTCCGTGTCACTCTCGCACAGATATTGGAGCATTTCCCAACTTATAAGCTTACATATAATCAACAAAATTTAAATGTATTTGTATTTGTAAGAAACATTTGATTTTATGTTTTTTGCTTGTGACAGTCAATTTTGAGCAAGGTGTCGAATGTTGTAAGCATGCAAATACTGTAAAAACATATTTTTTAAGTGTCTCTAGTATTTAATTTTGAGGAAATATATAGTCCTAACGATAACAACTAATGCTAACACCTTCGTATGCGTATATACGTTATTTAGGACACTAAAGTAGCCGTGACAGGCCATTGGCCCAAATTTTGAGAATGCGTATTTACAGCCAAATAAAGTAAAAGGGGAATACGAAAAATTGGAACAAAGTTTAATAATTCAATAAATTACTCACATTATATCTGTAGCGCATCCTGGATAGCCTAGTATTGGAGGTCCTAAGTTCGATCTCAGGCCTCGTCATACCAAAACGATGATTAAATCGGACAAGGAGGGCATCACTCAACTTAAGCAGCCTAGCACAGAAACAAACACAGACGACAATTACACGACACAATGTCAGGCACAAAGAATATTTTAAATATTGAAACTGATCTCTCTCTCTCTCGTGGCGATGATAGCATCAGAACTGAGGTGTCGATATTGATTAACATAGTTGGAATAAATCTCACAAAAATAATATAAGCGGATGTATAATTCCAATTACGTGATAACATGGTCAGTAGCTAAGGCCGACATTCATTAGTCTAGTGTTTTGACATAATGCCAATGATTATTCTGGTTGACAAACTAAGTTTTTGAGCCAATAATCATAAGTTATTGAACTTCTCTTTACATGTAGAACCTTAACTCAACACAGGGCTTTTTTCGCTGAGTTATGAAGAGTCCAATGCCATTTTGATTTGTGATAATTTAGCGCGAAAATTCTAAATATTGTGAAAAGGTAGACGCAGAAACTTTTCAAATTGTGATAAACTAAGCGCAATAAATCACCTCATTGTAAAATAAATGTTTTCAGATGTTCGCTCATTTTGTCCACTTGTCCAAACCATGCATGATATAATACTTCTTTATGTATGTGTCTATGATATAATACTTAATTTCAAGTCCAGTACAGGAATATATGATTTATAACTATGCTTGGTTTATTTTACAAAACCAATTCTAATTGTGAAGGGGCTTTTAGGAAATTGGTAAGGGACATGTCGGCTTTATACAGACCATTCGTGTACAGTGCAAAAGGCCCTTGAATGAATTGGATATTTTATTAGGAACTTAATGACAGCGGTTATCTCAACGTTGAATTAGAAAGAAGTAGAAATCCAATTGTCGATTGGAACTTTGCGACTCTAAATTGTGCTTCTGACGTTATATTAAACATAAATACCGTTGTCTTTGGGATCAACGTATTTTAAACTCGTCACGAAACAAATTGTTAAGCTCGCCAAAGGCTCGCTTATTAACTTGTGTTTTCTAGACTCATTTAAGAAATGTTGATCTCCAAGGACAACTCATGACGGATCCTAAATAATCCCCTAATTAGAGAATTATACCATCATGATGATCTTCGCAGAAAACCGGAGCCACAGCCAGCAGATAAGAGAGAATGGAATTCCACATACCACAAGCACAACCCAAAGAGGATACCAAAAAAAAACAGTATACATCCTATTCAAAAGAAATGATGTAGAATAAACTACGATTATTCCCTCAACGAGTTGCAACTCAAAGAACTGTCAATGTGACTTACGGACACCACTTACTAATCATTATACAAACGTATTCAACGGTATTTCGATTATAATCGTGTACGTGCAATTTCAATGTTTTTTCTAGTTTCTATGATACCCGCGAGGGTTTTAAGACACGTCTTGGTAAAACACACATATCGTGTGTTTAAAGACAATAACCTAAAAAATGAAGTCCAAAACTTAAAATGTCATTTCCGATTGGTACGCTCGTATGCCTTGTCTGATTGACCAATAATCCGTCCCTTCCCACTGAGCCAGTCAAATTGTTTGTAAATAACACATCATCGTTGAGGCGCGATAAGTATTTACACTTTAATTTTCTATTCAGCAAAGTAACTTTGTTTTTACTTCCTCCCTTATAGGAAAGATTGTACAACCATTGATTACATTACCATACATATGCTATTCGTTGTAACGACTTAATGACGATTTCTAATGGTTTATCATTGTGAGATATTGAGTAGATATTGTCCGACAGAATTAACGTTAGAAATGGTTGTGAGCAAACACCGAATAGAACAACCAATGACAACATGTCTAACAAATGATTGACCATTAGACATCGCGTACACATGGTATTCCCGCGAAATATTGGGTCGATAGAAGTATGATGAATGAAATGAAGGTCTGTAAGAATGTCAAGTAACAATACTTGTCCATATTGCCGGCGAGAAAATAGTTTATAAAATTAGCAAATAGAAAAGCATTTGTGATTCGTAACATCGTCTCGAAAGTATGATGAGGTAGTTTGATCGGGTGATCTATTTGATTGATTTTCACAATGTACAATTATCTACAGAAACGGATATAAATAAAGCAAAAGTATCGCATTTCGATAAATCCCTAAATCGTTCAAATACTTTTGATAATTTCCACATGAGTGAAACAAGTGTTGTAACTGGGTTTTATGACACTTAATCCAAGCTCTAGATGTCTTGTGCGTCATGTAATTAGGGTCCCGCAAAAATGTTTTTGCGTGCCCTATAGTAATCACCCTGTCCGTCTATCTGTCTGTCTGTCCGTCCACATTTTTCATGTTTTTTTTTAATAACTTGCAAACCATTAATGGTATCACCTTCAAACTTTAATCATAAGCTCACATTAACAGTACGCTATTATATGGCAAGTAACATAACTCTAGCTGCACTATAGGAAGAATTATGGCCCTTTGTAAAATTCCGACTTTCCTCATTTTTCAGCTTCTTTTCTTCATAACTTGCAAATTATTAAAGATATTAAATTCAAACTTTAAACATAAGCTCACAACAACAGTATGCTAATACGTAACTACATTATTAAAAGAATTATGGCCCTTTGTTCAATTCCAATTTTCCTAAATGTTCATGTTTTTTTCTTTATAACTTCAAAACCATAAAATATATTCATATGAAACTTGCTGTACTTATTGCCAGTGATAATACACATATCGGTAGTAAAGGGCAACAACTCTAGCTTTAAAAAGGTTTGACTTACATCTCTTTTTCAGCTTCAAAACTTGAACATAGTTAAAAAACTGTACAAGATATTCAAATGAAACTTACTGGTATTGACTACGACAATAGTACATGTGTGTGGAGCAAAAAACAATACTCACAAAGGGCAACAACTCTAGCTTTAGTACATTTTGGATGATTCCTTTAAACACTTGCACACAAAACAAACATATTAATGTAGTTCTTTTTGTGAATTTCCATTGTGCAATCAATATTGACCAATCAGGATGATGTAGTAACAGGACAATGTCAATGAAACAAATGTAATTATTAAATTGAATTAAGTGTGCACACTTAGTATATTAAAAATAAGTTCAAACTTAATAAAAGTCAAAGTTCATCATGGTTTCTATTTTGGAAATTAAACTATGTTCGTTATTTTAGAAGGAAGTTAATTACTTTATTTCAGGCATCAGTACATGTATAGATATGACTTTATTATTGTTTCTAAATAGTACAAAAAATTGGAACTAATAGCACTAATAGCTATGCAACCCCACTATACTTCTATACTTTTCTCTCCCCCCACCCCTCTTCTGGCATGCTACCACGGGGCCCTGGTCACGACAGTGATCATTCTAGTTGTGAAGCCCATTGGAATATGTTTAAATATGTTTGCGCTAAATAAATGACATGTATTTGTATTGGCATTTTAGAACTTTCTATGCGTTCATATCCATCCATTTTATAAATCATCAATTGTATTTTCATAATACATAGTTTGTTAATTCTTTTGAAAATTGTACAAGCAAATTCACTGTTTAAAACACTAAAAACAACATTTATATTATATTATTTGTTTGAATGTTTATTGTCTTAAACCATTCTATATATGTTTCTGATTGTATGCTGAAAATGTTATACGTGTAGAATGATATTTTGTAATTATCATTACCTTTGATTGTCCGAAGCCCGGCTGGTGGAGTAAAGTAGGTTTGGACACACCAGACAGATTACGAAGCCAGTTGAACGTAATTATAAAAGCTAGTTCCATTACAATACTGTAAAATGTATGCCCATCTGTACAGACACTGTCAGTGACAAACATTGTTCATTGTATTTTCAGGATGTCAAAATAACTTGAAACAAATTGTTTGCCGCGATGTAACAGCATTTAAGATACTGTCATATAACTTGGACCAAATGGCTAAACACGATTGGACAACATTCAATAATACATCATCTCCTACCAATTATGTGAAATGTGAATGTCCCAAAGAGATCTAAGAAATCTGGTTTTAAAAGAGATTGTTTGGACGAGTGACAATGTGAATTGCTGTTTATAGAACAAAACGATCTAACAAAATGACACAGGAAAGGCACCACTGAATAGTAAAAACAGAGAAAGAAAGACACAAAACTGGATAGTTCTCCATTGAAGTAGTCATCTCAAAATAATTAAAATTTAGTTGTGATGACATAGGATTGTTTTTTGAAGTTTGATATTGTTGATGGCTCCATTTTATAATTTTGACAGCGACAATTGATGCGATAGTAATGTATTAGGACATAGTTTAATTGCAATTGTTATATTGATGTTAGCTGCACCCACAACCACGTGCTGTGGCGTCATCAGCTCAATTGTTAGCGCGCTTGTCTTCTAATCTGACCACCCGGTTCAAATCATGTTGGAGGCACACATATATATGCCTGCCATATTTCAGCAGAAAGCTGACTGGCAAATAAAGGCTAAACACGGACACACATTTATAATACTGGCACTATACCTGGTGGAGAGAAGCCCTCAACTCATCGGGGTTATTAAATATATTCTATCTACTTAAATTATGTGTATAAGTGACAACATACTGAAATTGTAAATATATATAGCAACATTAGGTAATTATACATGCACCTTGTCCCAAAGGTAATAAAACTAATGTTTTTTTGGAAAGAAATATTCTCACGTTGATACGGAAGTAAGATTATTACTCGACTTGACGAATATTGTTATTGGATCAATGAATAGGTACATGTAGAAAGTATTTCATTAATCTTGTTAGTGCCGATGAAATATTTTTAATTTAACGAGTTTTATAAAATTTGGGAAATGGAAAAACGGTTTACAAGCATTTTTTGTGTGTGAATGTCTCGTGAACACGTCTTATGAGATTAATCGCTTTTATATAGGTCACAAACCACTAAACCTTTTAGCTGATCTATTGTTAAGCTGTCTTTTTAATGACATCTTTGGAATGGTACGTGATACGTATAATGCAGCTTATATATTTAGAAATATCAAACTTAGAACTGTGTTTTTAATGTAGGCTAAGTGCTTTTTAAACAATTTCAATATGCCGTACTTCCAATGGTTAGTGACCGCTGCTTGCACCGACATTCTTTGTTGGAAGCGGTATCCTAGATGTAAAACGCGAACTGTGGGTTTGGAAGGTTCCATGTTGGACCCTCGTCTGTATTTCTCTGTTTGATAATACCCAAACTGCCCCACTTTACTCGGGTGTACATGATGTATGAATTGGTACACGAGAGGGTCAAAAGTTGATGCGCAGTGGCACGTGGCGCCGAGACTAGCAGCCGAAAAGCAGATGATGCATTGTCGCTTTACATGGAAGAAATGCAAAACGTTCTAATGAAGACCGAGTACAATCCAGTACTATAGTTTACCAACATACTATATTGCTGACTTAGAATTTAGTACTTACGACCTGATAAGACTCATGCATATTTGAAATGTGCATCCCAATGCGTTTCTTATGAGCCTTAAGGAGGTACGAGCTGCCTTGTGCGCATGCGCGAAATTTCAAAATCGTATTAGATAAGAACAAACATGAATTTTAGTTTCAATGATTGCATATTAATGTTGATTAATGAAAATAAACAAAATATTATCGCACAAATTAGATATTTTTAACTTTTTATTTTTTGCCTGTATAAAAAAGTGGGTGGGGAACGGCAAAATTGTGAATAATATGGGTTCACAATAAGTCCCTACAATTGTTCAAATGCATATGCTTATATATAATATGTAGTGCATGGTTTAGTTATAAGAGGTAGCCACACTTTGAAATATTTTTAAGAAAAAATTATTTCATTACAATATGCAAATTAGGTTAATTTTATGCAAATCTATTCATAATAGTGCTTTTTTATGCACAGCTCCCAAAAAAGGCTGGTGACCCCTATTTTTTATTTGACTAAACTGGTGTTCTATTTGATACTAAACTTAGGGCCAATTTTAAATCATTTTCGATCGTTGGGTATTTTTTGACGTTCATTTGAAATCATTTGAAAATCACACTTTTTAGCAAGTGGGTGGGGTAACTATTTATCATGTTCAAATACTGAATTTGTTCACCAGGCAGCTGGAATTGTGACTAATGTCAATAGGAATGACCATTGAACGCACAAAATATCATGCATTGCTTAAAAGTGGTTTCATACAGTAATAATCTTAAAAAGAACATAATGGTGCCATAAATACAGGAAATAGATAAAATGACCAAAATACAATGGTAGGTCATTAGAAAGCCATGTATGTCGAAAACGAGCTTGGTGACATATCATTTTTATGATTTCAATGTTGTTCTAGAAGACTGTTCTGTCATTTTAAGATGTTTCAAGGAAAATTCGATCGTTAGATAAAAGGTGCGCGTACCTCCTTAATGTTGACCAAACTGACGTTTAAAAAGCTTGCTTTTCCTAAATAAAGAGTAGTTTTCAGACAGTTTTTACTTGACATTGTTTTCTCAAAATGTTGGTTTTGTACATACGATCTTCTTATTCTAAGCCAACGATATGTACGGCTACAGTTGAATAAATTGTTTTCCTTCCTTCCAGCAATGCCTTAATTGATCTGCGGTATTTACACATGAATCAAAATTTATTTGGGAGGCGTATTCAGACATTGATAAGGTAGTATACGAGTATGCATTTGCCTGGATGAGTAAATCCATGTAAATATGTATATCTTTCTCTTTATGGAAGCGTTCATCGTTTATTAGAACAGTTAATGTATTATGTCTTACACTTTGATTAGGATATTTGCTATTAGTTACGCATTTAATATGAAGCACATCGTCTTTATTGATCATTATCACATGACAGAGTAAATATTGAACATTTGCTGAACGGGAGGGGAGATATTTTGCGATGGCCACCAAACAAATATACATGTTCTTCCACAAACAACTGCGTTAGCTTACCTAAACGTGTAATGGCAGATTTTGATTATTTGATTTGGCCTTGCATTTGTGTTGATAATAATACAACATGACGATCGTTTAGAGACAGACATAGGGGGAGAGCCGTAACTAAGTTTTGGAACTTGTGACTCGACCCTTTTACCCATGTATCAAATGTATATATATACGTTTTTATATGACAGCAAATGTATATATTCTTTGGGTAATAAATTATGTTTAAACTAGAGACAGACACAAAACTGCAGATTGCCTTTTCGTCCATACAGTTTGCGTAACTACCGGTATTACACGTGCAAGATAAATTCCAATATAACACGGCAGTAAATGACATTTACGTTTATGGCAACCAGCATTCTACTACGTTATCATGGTCGGCGTGTTAAAAGAGGATTTATATAGTTTCCTTAAAACACGTACCCGGACACAAGGAATGTCGTGTGATAAAGCTACTTATCAATTCACCATTACTGTCACTTATTTTACTGACAATATAAGCATAACTTTATTAGCTGCACTTAATTTATTGTACAGTTAAAGAATATCACGAATCAATCAACTACTCTAAAACAGTATATCACGTTTGTATTCAATTCCAAACATCGAATTTGAACATTTCAACGCGGTAAGTAATAACATACACTTTCTTGACATGAACATTGTACCGTGATTGCACTATCATGCAAGTTGGATATGTTGGTCACGAATTATCGCTCCTAATACATAAACTAATTGTATATACTGTTCTACCGACAGCAGACATAGTGCAGCGACATCGTTCATTTGTGTAATAAATATTGAAATAATGTATATGTAATATACCTAATTTGAAATGTCACTAAAAGAGATGATGACAATTTCAATTTTCGAGTTAGATTCAATTCAGCGCACTGAGCCCGGTGAGTCAAAACATTTAGAAATGTCGTTGTCTTACTGGAAGCGATGATTCGGACTCGGGTTAGTGACAGCATTCAAGAATTCAAGTGTTTTTAAACAAAAAAACAAAGATACATATTACTCCTACAACCAGAATCTATGTCAATGTGTTTAAAGAGTAGACCAATCAACCCGTTAATGGAGTACTCAACAGTATATACTTTAAAAACAACATTTACATTATATTATTTGGTTGAATGTGTATTGTCTTAAACCATCCTATATAGATAGTTATATGTGTCTGATTGTCTGCCGAAAATGTTATACGTGTAGAATGATATTTTGTAATTCTGATTACCTTTGATTGTCCGAAACCAGGCTGGTGGGGTAATGTACGTTTTGACAGACCAAACAGCTTAATGCCTAATATCTTTATACCATTTAATATTTGTTTGTCTTCTGAAAATTCATAATTTTCATCTCAGTTCTTTATTCGTATATATTTTATATAAGCATTGTATAATGCTTTGTGCAAATATAAACTTTCGTTTTAAAAACTGGTTCCATTACAATACTGAAATATGTCTGCCCATTTGTCCAGACACACACTGTCGGTGCCAAATCATTGTTCGTTGTACTTCCTTTTGAGGATGTCTAAATAACTTGGAACAAATTGTTAACACACTGTCACATGACTTGGACCAAAAGGCTAAACCCAATCAGACAACATTCAATACATCATCTCCTGTCAACTATGTTAAAAGTGAATGTCCTAAAGAGATTGAAGAAATCCGGATTTGATAGAGATAGTTTGGACGGGTGACAATATGACTTTCTGCTTATGTAACAAATAGAGATAACAAAAATCAAACTCAAAAAGCAAAAGAAACAGAAGAGCACGAAATGATAGAACATTGATAGCTCCGATCAAAATGACTAATTTTTAGTTGTGATGACATAAGAATGACTTTTGGCCGACTTAATATCTTCTTTTTGAAGTTGGATATTGTTGATGTTTCCATTTTATCAATTTGATAGCGACAGTTGTTGCGAAAGTACTGTATTAGTACATGGTGAAATTGCGATTGTCATACTGATGTTAGCTGTACCAACAATCACGTTCTGTAACACAATTATAATACTTGCAATATACCTGTTGGGGAGAGGAACTAAAAACCCTGCAATAATTTAATCTGGGTTAATAAATATATTACATCTACTTGTATCCATTTCGTAAGTAAAACATACCGAAATTTTAAGAGATATAGCAAAATAAGGGTAGTACACATACACCTCATCCCATATGTAATAGAAATAATACTTTTTATGAAAAGACAAATTCTCATGTGGATACGAAAGCACGATTATTACTCGACTTGACGAAAATTGTTATTGGATCATGGTATAGGTAGAAAGTATATCATAAATGTTGTTAGTGCTGATGAAATATTCATATTTCAACGAGCTTTATGGAATTTAAAGGCCTGTGCGGGAATTCGAAAATCGGTTTACATGCATTTTTGTGTGAATATCTCGTAAAAAAGTCTCATAAGTTTGGTCGCTTTTATAGATCTATCGTTCAGCTGTCTTTTTAATGACATCTTGGGCATTGTAATATGTAGGTTGCAGCTGCATAATTCCTTTTGAAATATCAAAATATGAATTGTTTTTTAATGTGGGTTACGTGATCTTTAAGGACGTTTCAAAGGGTAGTTTATGCCCATCGTTTCTGCGCATGTACCTTATTAGAGGGTAGAGGCCGCGGTTTGCTCTGGGTCGTCATGGAAATTGGGCAAAATGTTTGTCTTGATACCATCTACGTTTAGTGTTAATGTTTACTTTCGGGTAAAATATAAAGTCACGGAGGTAATAATATGAAAACACTCGGCGTGCAATAGCGGCTACATTTTCATTCAATGTTTGTGAAATTAGAAAGTATTACTTGGGTTATCTGTACCCATTTATAATGAGTGCTTGTATTAGCTGGGGCTACCCAGACCCCCTTTTACTGATATATAGGGAATAATTTATTGATCTTTTGACCAAACTTGTGAAGACTATTCAGGTGAGAGATTCAGTGTCAACATGTGCCCCGTTGCAATCTAGAATGCGACTTTACGGTAAAATTTGGAAAAGGGGAGATAATTCTGTCAAAATAGCTCACAACATAGCATGTTTTATTTTAATTTCTCGATAAAGATACATTTTAATCAACATTCTAAGCCAAATATAAATGGTGACAAGGCAAGATTTTATGTGAAAATATGTGTGCAAAATATACTAATTTGGCCACGTTGAAACGTAAATAAAATGATATAGTGGAGTTAGTATCTGTTTTATTTAAATGCATAATATGAACAAATGCACTGCATTTAAGCGGGGATTTCCAATCAGGTGTTTGGATAATCTTGCAGAGGAAAAAGATGACCAAGCTTCTGGCTCCCAAGCAGCACCTCCTATGAGACCAAGCGAACTAATACTTAGAAAAGAGTGTTTCCCGATCTAGGAGAAGGGTTTAACAGCAGCCATGGAAAATTTATATGATTTTTTAGTTTTTAGTGTGTATAATGTGTATGTCCTATAAATATTAAAAATAGTTTTACAATCGTCTTTTATTTGCTATTACAAATTCAACATATTGGCATTTTGGCGCGTTATTCGGTGTGACGACGTCGCGTTAACATGCGATGACGTCGCGTTAAATGATGTGACGTCATTTCCGACGTTGCGTTGTTGTGTTTTACGTTGGAACATGTTGACGTAAGATACGTAGTTTTCAATAATGTTCACGATTTGAAAAAGTCTTGTTACAAGAGTGGAACATTACTGTTTTTGTATTTCATATTAGAAAAAAACAACAACGGTGATACAATGTATCATCAAGTCAATTAAAAAAACTTGTCAATGGTATGAGCTTACGTAAGCTTGAAAAACGGTCTGGGTGATACCGGTGGATAGTTTATATTTTACTTATTATACTTAAATAGATGTATGATACCGAGTTTTCCAATCGACAAAAAAATGACATTTGGTTGCTACTTACAAACGCATGAGACACATTGCGAACGTTATTTTGTCGAAATGACATGTGCCGCTGAAGTATTAGTGAACGTAAATAGAATTGTGTACAGTAACAACAAGTTGATGAATTTGACTCAAACGTGCTGTATATTACGCCAGTGCATTTTGTTTCGTTTTGGTGAAGTTTTATATTGGAATCGTGTTTTGGTTTTTTATTTTATGATATTTATGTCTACGAACGTTTTGAATACATCTCGTATATGACAATTTGATCAGACAGTAGGCTCATTAACACATACATTGAGTGTTCAACATTATCTATTAGTGTTTAAGACGTAATGTTCAATCATTTATTGGAGCACCGAACGGATGTAAATAATATTTAATAGTCTCTATTCTGATTTGTTTAAAATCTCTAAATCATGCAATAAATAGACATTATACAACTGATATATAATGTTGTGTTCGGAATACCGACTTTGTCAATAGTAAATTTTATGCTTTTACTGGATCAGGAATCATTCGGAACACAAAGATGTAACAAATAAAGTTGCAACCAATGCTTAAACTCGTTGGTGTGATAAATAAAAATTACTACTCATCCTACTTTCTTAAAAAAACCATACCCAGTAATAGTAAGGCTCTTATAAATTATTAAAAACGTTATGATTTGATAACATTAATATGTAAAAACACACCAATTGCGTGTAACACCAAATGTGTTCATTAAAATCCTTTACCTAGAACGTTAACTTCTCTATCGAATACAGACAAAGAAATATTATGACGTTTTCTAAAGATTCATTTACAAAGTATTTGGTATGGTACAATATTTAGTTCAATCACTCTTCATACAGTCACGCGATCCCGAGCATGTTCCTGTTCCCCTTAGTATTTTCCAATATTAAAGACGACAAAAAGGTCAAATGCAAGTACAGAAAATACAAATCACTGAATGATCGTAGCTATACTACAAGACACATTGTCAATCTAATCACAACTTTAAAGAGTTTAAACGTATTGCAACCCGAACAAGCTATAATGTGCTTCATAAAAACAGATATATCTCCTAGTTTGTTTTAAGAAATAATGATCTAATCCGTAACATCTAATCACAATTACATTCATACCACTACATATTATAATATACTAAGAAATCATTACATTGTAAAGTCATATGTTAAAGTTCTTTCTGGCACTTAAAACCCACCTAGTGGGAAATAAATCATTTTATGTCCTGAATCAATACTATACGCATACTATATATACTATAGATTGTCTTTGTCGTGCGAGGAAATATTAATTCGTCATATAAGTTTTCCTGATATTATGTAACAATTGTCTTGGATGCGATTAAACTTGCCACTCTTTGAAATTGTATAATGTACGACGATATATCTCCGGTAAAACTTACATCAGACATAGTTCAGAGCTTGTACAAGACAATTGGTGATACAAGTATAGTAAATGCTGACAATATCACTTTGTCAGAGGTTAAATCATATGCGTTTGTTACCGGATAAATAGTTATAAATACGTCGTCTACATTTGTCGTGAGACGTGTTCGTCATGAACAAATGCAATCACTGAAAGAAGAAATATTTATTGAAGAATTAACATGTCTAGTAGACGTACCGCTGTTAGATAACATAACACATCACATGTAGCACAGAGAATTTGACATGATCCTGACCTTTATGCATTAATATATTACAAGGTTCTTGCGTTGCATATATACATTTCCGCGAGCAAATCGTGCACTATCGGTTCTTTAGGTTTGTGTTGGTATAACACCCCGAGCGTCTTCGTAATACTCTCCGCGTATGAAAACCTACGACCGGGGTTATAAATATAGACAATATATGAGCTGTTATATTATGCTAATTGAAGGTCGAGACTCTCTGGACTATACTTGTCAAATACATACTCGTAACAATGTGACATATGATTGTGTCATTTTGGTACTTTTAAGCGTTGCACAGCGTTATGAAATCATATGCGTCATTATACTTTATGCTCCACAGTGTTCCAAAGTCCTGTCTTCTTTTTCGTGTCCCTGCACATTGTTGCAAGTCCACGATTTCATTTGCGTGTCCCAAAACGTTGTTTTCAAGTCGAATCCTTCCTTCAGTGTTGAACATTAAAGATATGTCGCCTCCATGTTTCTTGTGCCACGCACAGTTTTGTCATTGCTTTTTTGACACGCGATACATTGTTGCACGACCCCGTCTTTCCTAATTTTATGGTGGCACTGAGTTGTAAAGGTCCTGCGTGGTTGTATCAATGAGTTCTATCCATCACATGACCTTTTTATAAATGTTATTGTTGTATATTGTTTGTACTATCTGGTGGCAGTTTGTGAAATATAGGAAACTATGACCAGATTCTAAACCAATGGTTGCAAGGGAGAAAAATGAAAGATGTTTGCTTGAACCATTACAAGATGTTTACTTGGGCATGGTATATTTTAACTACAATCGACATCATTATAACTCCAGAAATGTCAATGCCCCTACTACTGCATGCATTCACCGAAAATATAGAAAAAACACTATGGTGCATTCTGAATACAATCCCTATTATACTGCCGATACGTCATAACTAGTCAAAAGCCTAGGAAGAGAGACACTTAAAGCGTGTATACAAAATCAAGGTATTATGTACTCATGTTTTAAAACACTCATACATTTTAATCCAACAGCTTGTGAAGTATTGAAAAAGCATAAACTTCCTATAACGTGGCTGCATTGAAGAACAGTGAATGTTTCTTGCTTAAAACGTTAGAACATGTTTACATAAACACCATAGTATATTTTAGCAGCACTCGGCATATTGATAAAGAACTGTCAATGACCCAACAAATGTATACCAGCTCAATACTAATGAACACCATAGAAAACTCACCTTTATAGTAATGTCCTCGTCCAATGCGGATCAACATGTCATTGCTAAGCTCTTTCACTGGAAATGTCACGATTAATGCTTTACAATAGTGATACGATAATGAAGATATAACAGGAAATGGCCGGAATCATTAAGGCTTTACGATGTGAAATATGTATGGCATTGATTTCGTCGAATATTTCATGTCTAGTCAACCTACATACCATTGCTTTGGTAACATGATGCGGTCATGGAGCTTATTCAGTCAACAAATTGGTAGTACATCGCTACCACTTTTCCAAATGTACTTCTTTGTGCCTTTGTCCCTCCTCTGGATTCTGCTGTTAGTAAATGTTCTGCCGTTTCCGATGAACGCTGCATTTGTTGTCCGATTTATTAAATTGCCTTTTCCACTGTGCAGTGGTTTTTGAAGATATGTCGTGGAAACGGTTGTATACCTTATAGACATTGACGAAAGTTATCACACGACGTTTGAAATACAGTGAATTACTAGTATAGTGAACGTTCATCATAAACACCCGTCTGTGTTTCATGTGAGCAACAAACTCATTCCCTGTTCGACGTTGCAGTAAGTACGGCGTGGCATCAGCAATCTTACATTGACTTTATTTATTCATGATGTGATGACATCAAATATAACCGGAATAATGATATCTATATCACAGAATAAAGTACATTATATGGGGCATTTCATTTCCACTATCAGTTCATAAATACTATCCAAACGAATCAATCACCTTCGCAGAATTCATTATCTTGTGAGACGAACATTTAGTTTAGTTTAAACAGTATTTATTCAGAAGATATTTTACGACATGTGTATAATAAGTTACAATTGCTAAACGAACATTTATATGCACCTAATTTGCATACATATAAACATTATCGTATCACATACGGTGGTATACGGTACATAATTGACAGTAGTGCTTCCAGGAAAATCGGTAGAAAAACGCTTAGCTAAATTATTCAAGTATGCGTACTAGATGCATTATCACGTATATATACTGCAACACATAGAGTATGATATATAAAATAGAACATCGATAGATAAAGGACTCAGAAAATATATCTAGACCAGCACGGTCATAGGTTGTCCCTTTATTTATTTATAGGTTGCGAGATAGATCACGTTTTTACCACGTTCTTTGTGTTTATTCATATTTTTACTGTTTCATTTAGGTTATGACATAAAAGTATTGTACAAATTATATATATGGCAGTGAAATGATAAACACAGTCATGAATATCGATTTGTAATATAACATAAAACTAGATTAAAGAGGAGAGGGACAGTTTAATGGATTACTGCATCTTACAAAACATACCATGAGATAAGAGGGACAAACGTGCGTAATATGCTGTTACATCTGATGATCGTGGTCTATTTATAAATGCTTGCGCTCCAAACGGAGTCAATAAACATGTCTTTGGTGATTCATGACCTGTTTCTGATTAATTGTGAAATCAGATAGGACAAGTTTAGAGACATAAATATGTTGGGATTTATGTTTTCGTCGTTTTCTGTTCGTTTCAACAGCACATTTACGTATATATGAAGAAAACGTCCCACAACAACCAATAGATGAGGAAGATAAACGTATATTAAACTTAGATAAACGACCCACACACAGGGTAACTAATCGTTTCAGTTTCAAATAACAGGAACATGCAATATTGACAGACGGAATTGAAGAACATTACAGATGAATACTAGTATAAGAGATATCGGGACGAACATGCGCGTTGACCTTTTGTAAGTCTTGAGGCATTTATAATACACCGGTGCATAAGTGTGTGCATGATTTTTCTCTTCAACAATTGGAGAACAGCTTGGGGGAACGTTTTATCGCTCGGTTCTGTTTTGGCATTGTGCCTTGTATGGTTTTGTGCCCCGCATGTTAAGTTGAGTGCTGCCTTATGTGTCAGAATTGATTTTATTTTTCGGGATGCAGCAATATCGCTTTTAAGAGCTGAAGACAAAATGGATATGTCATGAAAATATATTGCTCACACTAGTGGATTGTTTATTTGTCAAAATATGTTTGATATCTACTAAGTAATTTAATCTAATTTAGATTTACCTTGATTATGTATCAGTACTCGTAGATGTATAGTGGAATTCGAACCTACTCGGCTATCACAACAGGACCAACATATGTTGCCCAAATAACCAGAATCAATATGCCTACATCACACTTCATCAGTAATGAGTTGATATGTATAGCAATTCTCTGAAAATTTGTAAGGCGATACTATTTCGGCAGCCACGCGACACATATAGCGCTGTTATTAAATGCATGTACATGTTTTTCCACAATAAACTGTCTTAGCCTAGTGTAGCCTGACCGTCTAGGCTATTCGGACTGATGTTTTCAATATCAGACCTTATCGTATAAAGGCACTTGAAGTTGCTTTGAATTGGCCTTGTTTTGTATTTGTCTTGACCATATCATTAAAGCATGTCGATAGTTTACACTTTCTCGTTACTGTATATTGGGCATTGTACCGTGTGGTTGTGGTGTTTGTTCTTTCTGTTTTCAGAACTAGGCTGTTTCAGTTGTCCGATTGTTATCATCGTGTTCTCTTTCGTCCATAATTACGCCATGTGGATGACAAATTCCAATATAACACGACAGCGAATGACAGTACATATAATATATCGCAACCAGCATTCTACCACGTTCTCGTGATCGGCGTGTTACAAAGAGGATCTATATAGATTCTTTAAATCACGTACTCGTTATACTAACCAGAATACAAAGAAAGTCATGTGATTCACCGTTTTTGACACTTATATCATGGCTACGGCAATTTACATTAATGTTAACTGAGGCGGTGTGGCTAAATCCGATGATAATTGATGGGGTGTGTCTTAATTTTCAAAGGAATGAGTGCAATTACTACAGTGCAGGATAATATTATCCTGCACTGTATACATACAACTCCATTGTACTTTACTTCGGTCAACGTGACCTCTATCAATTTTCGTGGTCGAGTTATATTGGAGTCCACAACTTTAAAATCACAACACCGTGCTATTGATTTTCATTGGACATGTTAATCGGTCAGCATTGTAAAAATTTGGACACGCCTTATGTTTACAAAGCGACAGCCAATGATATAAGTCAGAAAGAAAACGCTTAACGCTTGGTTGTTTATTTTGTCTCGGGCTACGCCATCGACAAAATATGACAACCTCGCGTCTGCGTTCTCTTTCTATAAATTAGTTTACTGACAAGCATCACTCATCGACCTGGAACATCAAAACACAATACAGATACTTCTTGGCATGTACCGTGAGTAAACATTTAGAGCATTGTGGTCAGAAATCATTGTTAAATCAAGTTACAAAACTTACTGTGTAACTGTTCTACCAACAATCGAAATTGAGATAGTGACTCAGTATTTTGTGTAATCAAATGTGAAATCATGTCATCTACCAAATTGTTTTATTCTTGAAATACTCTTGGCCTGAAATGTCGCCAGAAGAATGAATTTTAATTCAAATTTGTACTTTTGAATTATGTTCAACTCAGGTTACCGTGTTCATCAACATAAACAGTATGTGTTCAATATTATCTACTGGTGCTTAAATATCCAACCATTAATTGGAACACGAATGTAAATACTGTTTACTCGTCTATATTATGTTTATGTACCATCGCTTAATCATGATATTAGCAGACATTATATTATGCTATTGTGGGAATGCAGACTGTGTCAATAGTAGAAAAAAAAGAATGCTGTCAAATTGAATACATAATTATTGTCACACAATGTGATTGGATCTTGTCGTTATGATCAAATATTTGTTCAAATGTTTTGAGAAAAACCATATAGTTTCGATCGTATAATTTTATGTACCTTATGGTCTGAACCTTTGAAAGAGAATACTAGTAGGCTGAACAAAAGTGTAATAGTATGTGTTGTATTAGATCAGAAATTATCTAATAAAAATTTAAAATAATTGGAAATATTAATACAGCGCGTCTCTAAGCGCAGTACACGCATGTGTCTTAAACCCCCAATTTAAAATAGTGAGTTTTTTTACTTTTTGAAAACCAGCAGAGTCAATATTTTTATTTCAACCGGCAGGCTGTTCCACAGTGTGGCAGCGCAACTGTCGAAACCCATATTCACCGTATGTCTGTGTTCCTGGGAGATTTGAAGAGATCTCAGATATCTTGTTGGGTAGTATTTACTAATCAGCTCATTCATGTAAACAGGAGAAAGTTCACGGCTGCTTTTAAAAGAGTACAGAATGACCTTATACTGTACTATGCAACACAATGTGATGTTTTCATTGAGTCATTTTACCTAGAACTTTGACTTCTCTATCAAACACTGACTGAGGACTGTTTATAACATTTTCAAAAGATTTATTAACAAAGTATTTGGTATGGTACAAGAGTAAGTTCATGAACGTTTGATACAGTGACGCGATCTTGATCATGTTTACTGTGGTATCTTTCAACATGAGAGAGGACATATAAGTCAGATGCAAGAACAGAACATACAAAATCCATCGACTGATCGGAGATATACTGCAAGCGATAGTATCAACGTAATCACAACATTAACAAGGTTAAACGCTCTGCAACCCGAACAAGTTAAAGTGTACGAGGGACGTTCAGAAATTACGTAGACTTTTGCTGTAAAACGATCAATGTTGAGGACAGATTATATATGAACATGCTTTTAGAAATCGGAATTATCTGGTCACTTTCTGGCATATTTTTCAAAATATTTTTATGGATATTATAGGTAAACCCGCCATTTAAATAACTATGGTAACGGATACCCGGGGCAACCGATAGTTCTACTATGTTTCAGTACTGCTTATAGTATCATATCAGGCTAAACTTTCTGTTTAAAACTAATATATCATGCTATGTTAAAACAATGTACACACACGTTTTGGTGACGTCTGAACGTTATAGAAAAACACAACAAGTAAATAACACATGTTCTACAATACATATCGTACTGCATGACGTTATTTATTACAACGAAAATTCGAGCACTTGATAACTAATAAGGGAACTAGGGGAAATTCCCACTGAAACCCCCAATATAATCAATAATATGTATAGGACGAGCTCTGGCAGTCATACTTTGGTCTTAAAATGATATTAAAATGGTATGAAAGGGATGGGAGGTCGCGTTAGAACACATATAGCCACAGTGTTGACGTTTACGTGGTCTAGAAAGAAATAGAAGAACTCTTTACGATAGTCAGCATGCTACCACCAACACTATCACACTTTAAAATCAAAATAAGTATAAAGGCGTTTTTGATAAATGCATTGTTATATTCGAGACTTAGTGAGGTGATCGTTGAGGTTATTTCATTGTAACGTCACTGTCGTCATTTGTGTTGCCCCGGGTGCGTGGTAGTGACTAGTGTCGAGAAGCTATAAGTTACGAAAGACTTGTTAAAGATATACATAATTTAGTGTTCTGATTGCAAAAGGATTCCAACTTATGATGATGTACTTATCATTTTCGTATTACAACAAATGCGAACTCCAGAGTAAAAGTCTACGTTATGTCTGAACACCCCTCGTACTACCTAATAAACATATCTATCTCATTGTTTGTTTTAATGCATATCTAATCCGTAATATCTAGTAACAATTACTTACATACCAGTACAATCTATAAGGTGTTTATTAATTAAAACACGTTGGAAATGATTATATTGTCAGACCATTTGTTGCAATCCTATCTGACAATAAAACCCACTCAGTTGTAAATAAATCATTTTATGTCATGAATCAATTTTATACACATATAGATTGCATTTGTCGTGCAAGGAAATATGATTTCGTAATATTTTGTCTTGATAGTATGTAAATTTGGTCTTGGATACGAATTATCTCCATATTGTTCCGATTAAACCTGACCTTCTGTGATATTGTATGATGTACGACGATATATCCCTTGTAAAACGTACATCAGACAGAACCGAGCTCGTACAATACAATTGGTAATACCAGTATAATAAATTCTGACATTTCTACTTTGTCAGAGGTTAAATCATATGTATTTGTTACCGTATATATACGTCGTCTACATTGGTCGCTAGAATATGTCATCACGAACAAAAGCAATCACTGAAAGAAGATATATTTATTGAAGTCCTAACATGTTAAGAAGACGTGCCGCTATTGAATGAGATAACTCAACACGTGACTAAAAACTACTCGTACATACTTGGAACATTGTGACACACATTTGCATCGTCCTGGCACTTTTTAGCATCGCGTAGCATTGTTATAAGATCATGTATATCATATACGTTCGAGCTCCAGAGTGTCCCGAAGTCCTGTCCTTCCTTTGTGCGTCGCCGAACAATGGTCCAAGCCCGCAAAAGTCTCTGTGTGTCCCAAAACTATGTTGCAAGGTCGAATCCTCCCTTCATTCGTTGCTGCAGATTGAACTTGTGTCGCCTCGATCATGCTTGTTCTGTCATTAATTTCTTGACGCAAAACATTTGTGCACGAACCAGCCTTCCCTCTGTGCACTGTAACATAGACTTGTAAAGGTCCGTCGTGTTTGTATCAATATGGTTGATATATTACCATCCATCACATGACGTTTTGTAAATGCTGCTGTTCCCTATTTGTTTGTCATTGCGACATATTTCTGTGGTATGTACACTTTTACTTTTTGTGTGTTCAGTTTGTGCCTTCTGTGTTCTGCTGTTTTAGTACTGCCATCTCTTGGTATTATCTGTTTCCGGACGCTTGCGTGTTATGTATTTCATCTACGGTAAGCAAACATTTCCATCTATAATGTGATGTCCATTGTGTGTCTGATCATTATTACTGTAAGAAGGTTAGAAAAACCGCGTAATTAGTAGCAGCTACAAAACTGTCGAACTTGGAACCAAAGTCCTGCCTAATTCTAAGTAATAAAGTTACTTAGTTGATGTCAAACATGTCACGTTGACGGTGTTGAATAGTTAAATCGAACATTTCATTAGTGCTAGCAATATATTTTCACGAAACAATACCACCCATTGTGTCTGTTTCTAAAAAATACTATTTCACCCGCAAACTACAGAGGATGTCATCCAATTGCTTCCTTAAGAGCAGAAGCATGCTATAAATCAGGCATCTCTGATAACAATCAATGAGATGGTCAACATTTAAACTTGAATAGCTTATGCTAACGATCAGAAAACGATCATTAAACAAATTACATGATCTTGAATTCTGAATGTCTCTAAATTCGTGCTATCGGATTGCATGATTAATAAAATACGATTGTTGTTTATGAATTACCCGAATCGTTTATTGGCATTGACAAGAACAACAATGTTTTGGAAGACTTTGTTGGTTGTTGTTTGTATCATATTATCTGTTAGAAGCAGGAGACAAGTAACACATGTCCATGCGAAACAACATATTGTCTAGTTTTATGTAATATTTCATTTACATGTACACAATGTATATAATTATGTCAGTACTATGATGTTGGTGTATGTCGTTATTCTAAACATAGAGGACTTAGTAAGAGGATAAATAAAGAATACAAGGTTGAGACAATGTTGTTGCTACAGAAGTGATACAACGACACAACTTACAATGGATGGTTGGTTCTATGTCTGACTGTGGTGTGGTTGGCTAGGTGCTGCCGCCATATCTGTATGACTTTGTTTGTTTGTATGTGCACCACAGTATTTACCAATCAAAGGAACGATAAATGACAATGCTGGTCAAGTATAGTTATCTGATGTACTACTGGATTTTATTGCTCAATTGCGTTGTTTCAAGTACATTAACGAGATAATGCATCTACTACGCATGCTTAAATGTTTGTTCATCTAAGCGTTTTTTCTGACCGATTTGCTTACAATTTAGATAACTTATGTACTGTAAACCAATCTATGTGACATGATAATGTCTATATGTATGCAAATTCGATGCGTATAAATGTTTGTCTCTCTAACAACATAATGACTTCTGTGAATTTATGAACTGATGGCGTACGTGTTCCCTGTAACACACATTATGTTGTGACACAAGTGTTACTATTTATGTCCTGTCTGAAAACAGTACAACATGAATAAAAACAATAAACATTAGATTGCTGGCGCCTTATTCTGTACTTTACGGTGTTGTGTAGGGAATGATCTTTAAGCTCACATGAACACATTGTGGTGAACTGCAGTTTGAATTCTGCTCTATAACACACTCTGTGTTTATATATAATTAATATGTTATAATGTAAGCGTTCTTATTCCTGTCCTATTCGATAGCAGTACAACATAAATACATAAATTCCATATAAGATTCCTGCCGCCTTAAACTGTATAGTACGATGTTGCGTATGAAGTTAACCTTATCTCAGTTAACACACAGTGCTGATGGTAAACGTGTATGGTAATTTGACTTAATATGTTCTTTTTTCATATCCAACAAAACAATCTACCTATGCATTCGTCCATTATTTACAGCTACATATTACAATATCTACTGTTTGTGTTTTGTACTTTTTTGCTCGGTTGTATCTGCAGTATGCTGCTTCCTCTGTCCGGTGTATTAATGTCTTATTCCATGGTGTAGCGGTTTATGGGTTTATGTCGTTGGTCAGCAACGGTCAACGCGAGAGGTACGCCGTACGGTAAATTACCATATTGTATCAGACCGTTCAAACAATGCAAACTTTATTGTACTTCTCAATACTGTACCTTTAAAACTAGAATATGGAATTTATAACAAACAGAATGGAACGAATAAATACCGTAAGACCCGTTTTCACTTTGTGTGAAACTAAAGATGTGTTCCTTTCGACAACAGTCTTATTTACTATTGGCAAGTCTGCATTCCGAACACATCATCATATATCAGATATATAATGCCTCATTGTTACATGATTTAAGGATGGTACATAAAAATGATATAGACTAGTAAACATTATTTACATTCGAGTTCCAATAAATGGTTTGATATGACAACTTCAAACACAAAACGATAATGTTGAATACACACTTTCTGTGCTGATGAGCCTTCTGCATGCCTGGTCATATTGCTATTTATTACGTTGTTTGCTTTTCAATTCGCATTCGCATCCAAAAGGACACGGACTCATCTAAATAGCTCAGCGCACTGGCGACAGTACGTCGGGTTTAACATAATTCAAAAGTAAAAATTGAAATTGTAATCCATTCTTCTAGCGACATTTCGTCCTAAGAGTATTTCAATAACAAAAACAAAATTTGAAGGATGTTATGATTTCACAATTGATTACTTGTACACAAAGACACAGTGTCACTATCTCAATGTATATTGTTAGTAGCACCATGAACAAACTTAGTGTTTTGTAACCTGAGCAAGGACTTGTGCCTACACTAGCCTAAACGTTTCATAACTGTGCATGTCAAGTAGCATCGGTTTTGTGTGTAGATGTTCCATAACGATACGTGATGCTTATAATGTCAGTAAAATAGGTGACAGTAATGTGGGATTCATAAGTAGCTTTAGCACATACCTTTCCTTGTATCCGTGTTAGTACAATACGTGTTTTAAGGAAACTATATAGTTCCTCTTTATAACACACCGACCACAATAACGTTGTAGAATGCTAGTTGTCATAAACGTATTGTCATTTACTGTCGTGTCATATTGGTAGTTGTCCTGATCATGGCGTAGTTTTGCACCAAAAGGCAACAGTATTATAAGATATCAGACAGGGGAAGCAGACTGAAACAGCCTAGCCCAATAACACGGCTAACTGCTAACACACCATTTAACGAAAAAATGAACGAACCATCAACATATTTTAATCATATGGTCAACACAACTACAGGGCCAAATCAAAGAAGCATAAACTACAAATATACGATAAGGGCAGATACTGAAAAGAGTCAGTCCGAAAAGCCAAGACAGTCAAGTACGTATATTATGTAACCGAACGCCAAAACGCTGGGATTGTCATGGTCGTAGGTATTTGCTTCATACCTTTCTTTTACTATTCTGTTTACAAGGCTAGTTGATTTTGGAAGAACATGCACATCTTTTAGTAACAGGACTATGTGTGTCTTCATGCGGCCGTAAAATGTCTTCCTTAATGATTTTTTATTCATATAAACTTATTACTGAAGAAGTGTATTGTTTTCATATTGATTCTGGTTATTTGCGCAAACTATTTGGGTTTTGTTTTCATAGCATAGTGGTCGTATGCGTTTGTATTTACACTGTTTGGCTATGTTCGAGTCCCACGATATGTGTACTGATTAATAATCGTGATATATTAACATTAGAGATACGGCAATAATATAACAGAAATAGTTCGTAACCAAAACTAGCCCAGCTTTTAAGTTATTATATTAATTCATTTAGTAGATATCAAACATGTCACGTGACTGTTTTGCAATTGGACTATCCATTTGTGTTAGAAATATATTTTCATGAATAGCCATTTTGTCTGCAGCTCTGTTCAGTGATATCGCTGTTCTCCAATTGTTGATGAGCAAAATCATGCCTGGCACAAATCTATGCACCAGAGTATTATAAATGCCACAAGACTTAAAAATGTGAACGCACATTCATGGGAAACGTATCTTCCTCGTTATTTCCTCATAATTATATATTTTGTACGTAAATGACCTATTTTAACGAACAGAAAAAGACGAACAATTAAATTCTATCATCTTAATGCTTCTTAGTTTGTCCTATCTGATTGCATAATTAATCAACAACAAGTGTCTGCTCTTAAATTGCAAAATACATGTTTATTGACACAGTTGTTTAAGTGATTTTCTTGGTTGTTGTTTTCTTCAGATTTTCCCATTCGGAGCGAGAGACATCCTTACGTAGACCAACCTCATCAAGTAACAACATGTTGCAATAATGAGCCCTTCTTATATAATGAAGATTATACAATATCGGACGGGGAAGACAGAAAAGTATGTTATGTAAAATTATCATGTAAACTGTCCCCTCCCCTCTTCGGTCTAGTTTTATGCTATATTACAAAAAGCGATAGCCATGTGTTTATCATTTCAATCATTGGAATGCCATATTGTACAATATCTTTGTGGTATTACTAGTGTTTAAATGAAAAGGTAGAGGGATCAATAAACAACGAATACAGTCCGTTTTTCAGGGCTTTCACTTGTATACAAACATTGCAATATCATAACATTGATTTATATATTGTTTTAACTTTTTTATTTGGCGAAAAGGTAGTTAAAACAAAACCTTATTCATTAAGCGACATAATTATTTGTCACATGCCTAAGAAATTATATCATAAAATACAGAGTTTTGAAAATTCCTATCATCCCGTCATTACTATATATACAACAGATATAGTAATGACGGGATGATGGGGATTATCAAAACTCTGTATTTTGTGATATAATTTCTTAGGCCTGTGATTGTACATAGCTATTTACATAAGGCTTCTAAATTATGTAAAACATTAATAATCTTGATTTTCCTTTGTAGTGAAGTAGATTTCCCTTAAGAAGCTTTGTAAATTCAACCCCTTGTAAATTATTTAATACAATGCAATTAAAAAAACTTAGTCTATAAATTATATATTGTTCGTTATATATATTTATATAAGTTTGTTTAGAAAATACAGAAGAAGGCGTCAGATTAAATTGGATGAAAAGTATGATAGATACAAACATTCAAGATTATTATGTAATCTTGTGTGCCGAACTCACTGTTAGCCAGATTTGTTTTAGTTACAGTAAGGTGGAATAGACCCTTTTCGATAACTTGATGGTGCTATTTTCGCATGGAACATGACATTTCTCACTCAATCACGGAAAACAGAAATGCAACACTTAATTGTTACTACATTCATTCATGCAAAATATCATCAAAATTCGAGCGACAGGGGTGTTTTATCGAACAAGGTCTATTCCACTTTAACTTCGAGTTTTGTTTATTGTACCCCGCATCTATGACTGCTTAATGGAGAGTCCACCATTTATGCTGTATACACTAAGCGACACTCATAATCGGTCACTTCACATACACACATGTATTACCAACATTCCAGTCACAAAAGTATCTAAAAAAACTGTTTTGTACACAACGGGCAATAACTCCGCATAGTTCACGACGCTATGAAAAAATAAACAACTTAATATGCTTAAGAGCATAATGATGATTGGCTGAAGTACCTCATCTATATTTCCCTATTGCCATGTACACAAATATAGAATTTGAAAAAGTGACCGATTATAAGTGTTGTCGAGTATCGTCATTTTAACCGTGTCCACTTGACATCGATATAACCCTCTCCTCTGTGTTTTATATCTGTTTTCTGTTACTGATGTTTTCTCTATCTAGGCTCCTCTGGCTGACTTCAAAGGCCAATCCAAAATAAACTGGTTATTTGTATGAATGTCACATTCAATGGAAAATGGTTATAGCGTGGCAACATTCACCTGGTTGTTTGTATGAATGTCAGTTATGTTTGTAAACATGCCTAAGAAATTACTTAAAATTTTTGAAAGTCCCCATCATCCGGTCATTACTATATGTAAGAGAACAGGTTGGAAACGCATTTTTCTGGCACCTGCATGAGTCCATGAGACATGATGGAGATTTTCAAAACTCTGTATTTTGTGATATAATTTCTTAGGCCTGTGTTATTTATAATTTAATACATACAAGGGATGGTCCATATATAACGAGAAAATGCTTATAGTGTTGTTATAGTCCCCGCCTATCGGTTACATAGGTCAGCAAAAGTGTTCCAAACAATTTATTTTTCATCTATATTTGAAAACTATTGCGTACTTTTTCTTCTAATGTATGAATTAACAACCACATAAAATATATTTAGAAAATAACATGTAATAACACAGTTATAAGCATTTTCTCGTTATATATGGATCATCCCTCGAATTAATATATTAAAATAATACATTAATGAGAGAATTTGCAATGTTTATGTACAAAATGGTTTGTAAACAAATATAAATAACGGAACGAATTATGACGATGCTGGTCTAGATGATTTATCCAAGTCCATCATATATCTATGTTCCATTTTAAATCTTGTAATCTATATTTTACAGTATACGAGGGGTGATCAACAAATACGCGGAAAAGTGCTGTCATTTCTTTATTTGTCATTGTACGTGGTTGAAACTGTCTAAACATGAAGATAAATTCATTTAAAATTGATTCACCGCTGACCATCAATAAAAACCCAAGTCCGAACGAACGCGGTTTCCTATGAAAACGTCACTTGACGCCATTCGGCCCAAATGTTCATATTTTCCAACGCTGCACGTATCAAACGATGACGCACCATGCGTACGTTTGTATTATTATAACTTTCTAAAGGGTGGGTTATGAATATGCAATGATATAACATGTCATTATTTGAAAAGGTTTTTTTAACGTCAACATTCCATTTTAGAGATATTTGCAGGTTGTTGTCTGTAAATGAGTGCGATACAGAAATCGGCGACGAAAAGTCGTGTAACGAATGAAATGTCATAAAATACCAATGACAATATTGCACAATGCAACAAATATGTAATAGCATACAAAACAGGCATCTGTTTTACATACTCTCTCTCATGTAGCCATGCCGACATGCGAATGGTCTATACCACATCAATAACGTCAAATTACGCCATCAATATTAATGTTCTTCAGCAGCTCACTTGTATAATGTAAATGCAAGTTGTAAAGGAAAAGGAAAATGTTTTAGAATCATTCAATGCGTTATTCATTATGAATTGTGCTACGAATGGACCTGTATACTGTAATATTTAACGACGTCGCGATGACATTGGACCGGTGTAGCCATAGCGACGTTACGGTTTCTATATTTTTTCCAACAAAAACTTCCATGCGTTTAATGTTTTATTGTTATTTATTTGTAATACGCCAATCTATAATCTGATCGATTTTCTTCAATATTGGTCGCGTAATTTCAGAGCATTTCTCCGCGTATTTGTTGATCAACACTCGTATATATACGTGATATTGCATTTACTACGCATGCTTGAATATTTTCCTGGAAGCGCTATCAATTATGTACTGTAAACCACTGCATCCGACACGATAATGTTAATATGTATGCAAATTTGGTGCATATGAGTGTTCGTCTCTCTCACAACATAATGAATTATATGATGATGATTGATTCGTATAGATAATATTCATAAACTGGTGGTGGTAATGTCCCATATAGAGCACGTATTTATGTTCTATATGATGTCAAGACAGCTGGATGAATAAACGCAATTACAGTCCGCTTGTGCCACACTTTACATAATGCAACGTAGAACAGGTGTTGATTTTTAAGATCACATGAGCACAGATGGGTATTTATAATGAACGTTCAGCATAACTCATCGTATTTCATACATTGTGAGATCAACGACATGTATACCTAAACCGAATGACAATGTAATGCTTAAATCGGGCTGGGAAAGCTGCATCCATCAGAAACAGCAGAACATATACACACCGTAGAATCAAAAAGAATTTTAAAGTTGTTCCAACCGTTCTAGCTCTTAATAAAAAAGAAATTATTAAGTCGAACAGGAAAGGCAGTACTCAACTGCGCTTGTTTAGTTGGGTATTGTGCTTTGTGTGTTTTTAATGTTTTCTGTGCTCGGCTGGTTAAGTTGAGTGCTGCCTTTCCTGTCTGACTTAATATAATCTTTTTTAACCAACCGAGCATAGAAAACATTTAAAAAAACTAGGCACAATGCTCAACCCATGACCGAGTGGGACAATGAACTGTCCCAGCAGTCAAAAATCTGAATTATCTAGTTTCAGTAATCAAAAAGTTAAATGCTGAAGCTAAATGAATCGAGGAATAAGTTTAGGACAGTGGCATATCGTACATTCATTTTCGAAAGTCAGTTGATCTAAACAATTATCCTGTGTTACCAACAAGTTCTATCATCTTAAACAACTGACCTCGTTCCCATTAAAGGTGAAGTGGGCAAATACATTATAACAATTATATTATGTCAGTCAAATGGTCACTGATGCTATTATGCCTCGTCTGACTGACCAATAATCCAGGTCAGGACACACTGATCAATTCTGAATGTTTGTAAATAACAAATTACCGTTGAAACACGTTAACTACTTACAATTTGATTTTCTATTCAGTAAAGTACCTGCTTTTCCCCGACCTCATGAGAAAGATTCTACAATCATTGATTACATTACCATATATATGTCATTTATCGTAAACACTAAATGACCGCTATCAATATCTTATCATTGTTTGGTATTGAAAATATATAGTCCGTTGATATTTACTGAGACGTTGGTTCAAACAAATATTCCAAGGAACAACCAGTGCCAACAAGTCTTACAAATTTTGATTGGTCACTAGTCTGATATTTTCCCCAAGCTTTGAATCGATTGTAGCATTGTGGATGATAATAAGGTATGTATATAAGTATCAACTCTTGTAAATATTAAAGGCTATGTAAGAAGTTATAAAACACATTTTGACAATACAATATATTGTATTTATAATTACAATAAGATACACCGTAGTAAGCAGACATAACGTGTGAACGTATCGACACAATGTTTGTGATTTATGACAGCTCCTTTACAATCCTTGGAAGAGGTGGTTTGATTAGTTAATAGGTCTGCTAATTCGTCAAAAATCTGTCGATGTCAAATCCTTGGATTTCTTTTTCAGGATGTCCACAGAACTTGAAACAAATTGTTTACAACGATGAAACAGCATTCAACACACCATTTTATGACAATTTTTCACCACGACGCTATTGCAATCAAGGCATGAACATAATGTGATGCCATGTGGTGATTAATGATTTATTGTTTTGGAAAACATGGTTGTGATGGGTGACAAGTGGATGAACTGCGTATATATAGAACGTTATTCGCACGGGTGTTACGTGTAGGAACATCTTTGTTCGCATCAACGTTCTGTTACACATTTATAATGACTGCTGTGTGCCTTAAAGAGAGCCACTTAATTTCTAGGCATCCTTCCATCTTCTACTTGGTGCTGTCAAAGGTATTTGTATATTTTAATCAACTTTTCGACAAAGATATTAACACTGTAATAGTAATTTATGTAAAACTCTTGAAGTGTATTTTGCATGTTAATGGTCGGAATATAGTCATGCTGGGTGTTTCATAATAAATGCTACTATTTTGAGGGTTAATATCATAATTTAATATAGTATTTAAAAACCGAAACATACAGATGAAAGATGACATTTTATTATTTCATTTAAAATAACACATTCCAGCATATGTCAATTTTGGGTTACCTTACCTGAATGATGATGCGTGAGATAATATGAAAAACATCTTTATATGTTGTTTGCACTAACTGGTGGCACTGACCGATTAGATTAGACTAATCGCCATAGTGGCATTCACTAGGGGTTATGGTAAAACATTCTAATGCATACTTAATACAATCCCGTATTACATTTGTGCCACATACAGTATCTAGTACATTTGTATATACTTAGTTAAAAGCCTTTGACGAGAAACTTTTATAAGTCCTACAAAACAACAGGGTAATATGAACGCACGTTGTCAGGCATCCATCTGTTTTATCAAACAGTCTGTGAAATATGGAAACTATGATCAGATTCTAAACATGAGAGAAAAGTGAAAACAATTTGCTTGAAACATTAACAGATGTTTACTTGGACACCATTGTATATTTTAACTAATGTCGACATATTGATACTGAAATGTCAACGACCCTACTAATGCATGCATTCACCGGGGGTATGCTGGTGTATTCTGACTACAATCCCTATTATTATATTATCCTCAGATGATACGTCATAACAGTAGTCGAAATCATAGGAAGACGGACACTTTTAACGTCTTTACAAAACCAAGGTAATATGAGCACACGTTTTAAGACATCCATCCATTCTAATCCAACAGTGTGTGAAGTATAAGAACAATGATATGATGCTGATACATTGTATGGTGTTGCATAGGAGAAAAGTGAATGATTCTTGCTTGAAACATTAGAACATGTTTGCATTACCACCATAGTGTATTTTAGCAGCACTTAACATATTGATACAAAAATGCCAATAACCCTACTAATCAATAGCAACTCCACACTAATGAACGCCATAAAAACACACCTTTATAGTAATTTATTCGTCCAATGCGGATCAACATGTCATTGCTAACATCTTTCTCTGGTAAATGTCACGATTCATGTTTAAAGGTACTGCCTTACAGATCGGGCTAAAATGTTTGTATGACGTAATGTTCCTTTATCTAATCAAGTACGAGAGTGTATGATAATCCGTAGACGGTGCTCGTGGTAACTAAATACAACATCAAAATCATTATTTATTATTTATCCTTGGGGACGGTGCATATGTCTACGTTTATATTGCTATGAAAAACATAAAAAATGTTAATGTTTCTTATCGATTCTACGTGCATAATGCAGTGCTCCGGGTGATGTTTCCATGGCTAAATCTGAGGGCTCGTTACGACACATTATTTCACAAAATTAAAATAATTTGTTCTTAATCCATTACATACATTAAGTGGCAATTTTTGTCCAATTTTCAAAATGATCGTACAGAAAATGATAAAATAATAAATCAGTCAACGAATTATTCATACATCCCTCGTATTTATGTAATAGAAAGCCACATACATCCCTCGTATTTATGTAATAGAAAGCCACGGACGGTTGCTTCGTGAAAGATTTATGGCAAATAAACAATTAAAACCACACCTGATATCGCGCACTCGGTATTTTTCCTTTTAAAAATAGAGCAGAGTTTCCTTCAAACAAGTTTTGTGAATTATGTAATTCACACTCGATCGAACTGTAACATCTGCGTAAACATCAGTGAGGTATTAAGTTCGTTTTTCAATTCGTTTCCATCGATTGCAAACAAAGTTTAGGCAATTTAAGTGATAGTAGTATTAATTCCATAGGGTATAGTAAAGTTCCGCTAATAAGACCACTTTGATTATTTTGAAATCATGCAGATTTTGCCAGTTTATAGTCCCAAAGAATTAAATTACGAACAAAAAAGGTCCGCTAATAAGACCGATTCGCTGTTAAGACCACCTTTTTGACTGGTCTTATTAGCGGAATTTCACTAATTAATATTAATATCTAAAAATACTAAATAACTACAACATGCTGATGATGGTTCGCACGTTATCTTGAATGTCAGTGTGTTTGTTTATGGTATATACAGACAACGCGAATATTCGACATTTATATTTTATATTTACAATATTTACAATACACCAATACGTGAGGCAGCACCTTTGACAGTAGTGAACTGTTTTATACGATGATGAAGATATAGCAGGAAGTGACCGGAATCATTTAGACATTGCGATGTGGGTTAATAATGGCAATGCTTTTGTCGCCTGTTTCTAGTCTAGTCAAAATCTACACACAATTGCGTTTGTAACATGATGCGGTCATGTAGTTTTTTTCTGAAAACCACGTGGTTGTTCATTGTGCAAAGTATATGGCTATCACTTGTCAAATTATACATCTTTGTTCCTTTGACAAAATGATTCCATCTAATAATGTAAGTAGGTGATCATACATGCCTAATTTGGCAGCAAAGTACGTTGGCTCCTTACAGTTATACTTACCGTACTTTAATTCATATTTTGTATTAACTGTCCTATATTGTAATGAACTAGAACGGTCGGAACTAATTTTAAATGGATGACCTTCGTCCTACGGCATTTTGTCAAATTGCTGTTTGTGTATTTTCGGCTGTTTCTTATGACTACTGCAATTACTGTCCCATTTATCAAATTTTCTTTTTCCATTGTCCAGTGGTTTATACTATTTTATTTTAGGTCAATTGTGAAACAAGTTTTTCAACTTATACTAATCACTCTCGTTACCTCATTCCTGGTGCTATCTGTCACCACGATGGTATAAGGAATACTAGGGAATTACTGGTACCTTTATCATTTCGTCTTCGGTATGACATGTCCTTTGATCGAACCCGTGACCCCAATCATCGCGCTATCGAGGTTGCTTTGGTTTCCGCAGTGGTTAAGGAAGACATTGACATTGATCACAGGATGTGAATTATCGTAAACGTTCACATAAGCGACAATCTTTGTTTCATGTGAGCAACAAACTCATTCCCTGTTCGACGTTGCAGTAAGTACAGTGTGGCACCAGCAATCTTACATTGACTTTATTTATTCATGATGTGATGACATTAAATATAACCGGAATAAGATCATTAATATCACACGATAACATGCTCAGTTGGGAACATTTCCACCATCAGTTCATAAATATTATCTGTACAAATAAATCACCTTCACGGAATTCATTATGTAGTGAAAGCGACGAACATTTATATGCATCTAATTTGCATACATATTAACATTATCGTGTCACACACAGTGGTATTATACGGTACATATTTAATAGAGGCGCGTCCAAGTAAATATTCAAGTATGCGTAGTAGATGCATTATTACGTATACTTACTGCACATAATGATTATGAGATTTAAAATTGAACATATATAGATTAAGGATTCAGATAAATTATCTAGGTTGTTTTTTTATTCATATGTTGTGTGTTCGATCACGTTGGTACCACTTGTATTGTGTCCGCATGGTTTGTTTATGTATCCTTTTACTTTTTCATTTAGGTAATTAGGTTATGACATAAAAGTTTTTTACAATATGGCAATGAGGTGATAAATACATGACTATCGCCTTGTGATACATAAAACTAGACCAAAGAAAAAAGGGGACTGTTAATTGGATTATCTTACATAACATACTACCAGATAAGAGGGACACATATGTGTACTAAGTTGTTACACCTGATATGATCTTGGTCTATTTACGAATGTATCGCGCACCGAACGGGAAAATCTGTAGAAAATAACAACCAATAAAGTATTTAAAACTTTTACCAATAAGCATGTATTTGGTAATTCATGAGCAGAGACCTTTTTAATTAACCATGCAATCAGATAGGACAATTTTAGAGACATTAAGATGATAGGATTTTTTTTTTGACGTTTCATGTTCGTTACATTAACACATGTACGTATATATGAGGACATCATACGCTGAACATTTGTCTGATTGATATCGGAAATAGCGAGTAGAAACACATTTTCGATGCATGCGCGTTGATTTTTGAAGTCTCGCGGCATTTAAAGTACACTGGTGCATAAAAATGTTCCAGGCATGTTTTTGCTCATCAACACTTGGATAACATTTTCGGGATGACGTGATATTGTTTTAAATAGCTAAAGACAAAATGGATGTTTCATGAAAATATATTGCTCACACAAATGGAAAGTTCAATTGTCAAAACAGTCACCGTCACATGTTTGACATCTTCTTAGTAACTTAAAAAGTTAGGCTGGATTTTGGTTCCGATTCATATACTGTTTGAGCTGCTATAAGTACGTAGGTCAATCTAATATAAAATTACCATGATTGTTTATCAACACTCGTATACGAGGTGTGTCCAAAAAGTGATAAAATGAAAACAAAACAACATATCCGCATCAAACTTTGGTATTACAAACAACATTTCATGTACATATCACACAGAAAATTTCAGTGAAATGAGTGGAGTAGTATGTTTTCTACAATAATTCAATTGTACTCACTCGTACCAGAGCGGCGCAGGTGGTGACGTCAGTAACGTCTGCAACGTAAATTAACAACGTTAAAATTGTCACAATTAGTAGCAGCCATCGTTATCAACGTTTTACCCTGCCTCTGTCTAAATCTGTCAACCTTGGCACCCATACCTTGTTTATACCTTACTGCTGCTTAAGTATGTCATTTACTGTAACACGGCTCAATTCAGACCCACGAATGCTCACACGTCTATCCTTATTGACGATCTCTTCTATAGACGTCACAGTAACGTCGTTTATAATTCTCGGTCGTCCGCTATTACCGTCTGCTTTATTAGTCGTTTTTCCATCTGAATATCGCTTGCGCCACTTGTAAATAAGTGCTCTACACAAGGAATCCTTGCCTGTTGCAGAACAAAGTGTTTTAATGGTTTGAACTGGCGTTTTATCCAATGATACACACATTTTAATGATAGTCAGCTGTTCTTCGACGTCAAAAGACGTCATTTTCGTTTCCAATAATTCCTTAGGTCCTTATTATAAAGTTTATTTTTTCAACGTACAGGTGTTCTATTGTAATGATACTTGGCGGACTTGACATCAACACAATCTCGTGGCATGTTGACAAACATCAATATAATCGCGCCGAAATTACGCAATTGCCATACCTTATATCAAACGTACTAGCTAACGAACTTGACCTGCGCCGCTTAGCGAAACGATGACATATAAAATGTCATATAATGTTTTTTTTATAGTATATTCAGTCAAATTACAACAGAATATGTATTTTGTAATAAAGTATAGAGGTCTGGTGAAAAAGAATTTTTCATGACGCCGGATATCTTTTAAATTGGGATGTCTACGAACTTTTTGGACACACTTCGTATGTATAGTGGAATTTGAACCTATTCGGCTATCACAACAATACCAAACAATAGGTTGCGCAAATAACCGGAATCAACATGCCTACATCACACTTTATCAGTAATGCATTGATATGGATAGTAATTATCTGACTATATGTAAGGGGAGACATTTTAAGGCAGCCACGTGACACACATGGCGCTGTTATTAAATGTACATGTTTTTCCAGTAAAGTCTGAAACAAATATCTCCCAATACGACAAGTCCAACGTTCGGCGTTATCTACGAATTTGCCCGTCTAAGCTATACGGACTTACTGTTTTCAATATATACCCGTCATGTTATGAAGAGGATCTTTAAAGATACATTAGATCATGCATTCCTTATACTAACCCGGATACAAGAAAATTTGTGTGATAAAACTACTTATCAATCCACCATTATGCCCCTTATTTTAGCATCTCATCCACTTTGAACATCAAAACACATTACATATATTTTCTGGCATGCTTCGTGATCGAAAGTTTAGGGTATTGTGGGCACAAACTTTTTTTTATTTGAGGCCCCTTTCGGGTGACCCCGTTTATTTTTCATTTATAATACATTTAACAACAAGATAGAACAAATATTTGCCTTGTTTTATTTTCACGATGTAGAATTTGCATAAAATTATGATATAGTTTAAGGCCGTATTTGTTATACCTTGTTCTTGAATACCAAAATATACTTTTTGACTGTTGAATTGTATTTCAAATTGTTTTGTTTTTAGAAAACTACTCAACCTATTCCAGATATTTTGAGCTACATGGCATTCCCAAAATAGATGTTCTATTGTTTCATCTTGGATATTGCAGAAATCGCATAGTCTTGAGGGTGATAATTGACAGTTATATAAATATGTGTTAGTTGGTATTAGTATTAGTCATTTCTGCGCATATAGCTTAAACGGGGATAGAGGCCGCATTTGCACTGGGTCGTCTTGCAAATTGGACAAAATGTTTGTCGTGATACTATCTAGGGTTAGTATAAATATAGGTACTTTGGGGTAAAATATAAATTCACTGAGCAAATAATATGAAAACACTCTGCGTGAAATAGCGATTTCATTTTCATTCATTTTTTGTGAAGTTAGAAATTATTACTTGGGTTACCTGTACCCATTTATAATAAGTGTTTATATCGCCTGGGACTTCACAAATCCCCTTTTACTGATATATAGGGAATAAATTTATGATATATTGACTAAAATTGTGAAGATTATTCAAGTGAGCGATTCAGGGCCCATCTGTGCCCCCTTGCTGTATGGAATGCGACGTCACTGCCAAATTGGGAAAAGGGGAGATAATTCAGTAATAGTAGCACAAAGTGTAGCGTGATAACCTATGTTTTATTTTAATTTTTAGATAAAGTACACTTTAATCAACATCATAAGCCAAAAATAGATTATGACAAGACTATAAATTATGGGAAAAACATATATGCAAAATGTACTAATTTGGCCTTTTTGTGCCATTTTACCGCCATTTTACCGCACTTTTCATAACAAAGAGACACAATTACGACGTAACTGCACCTAAAATAATTCTTGTAACACGTCAATTTCTTCTAAGTTTATATTTACTATACTTTTATGTACATAATATGCAAATGTAAATACTCTTTTGGTATTAGAATATTTTTTCCGCACAGATAATGCGTTACTTTTACGCAATTTCACTAAGGTTTTTATGATATAGGGGGACAATAATGACGTCATGGCGACAAAAGTAGTCCCGTGACCTATCTTTTTTATTTAATACATGTATTTGGATTGAGTACACTTTTATCCACACAATTAGCAATAAAAAATATATTGGTCATCGAGGTCGTTTTTGAGCTACGGTCGATTTTGTGTATTTTTTTGTCTTTTTTAGCAGTCATTTTTTCGGAAATTTTGACAATTATTGTTTTGTCAAACATTTCTGAATTTTCTAATCAATATCAAAAGTGTATAGGAATGTTTGAATAATATGTGTTTGTTCATACAAACCCATGGAAATGATTGTAACAAGAATAAATATCGATTTTAATGCAAAAATAAATACATTGCGAAATATCAGAATTTTTGGTCATTTTCTTGAAAAGTGATGTTGCAAAAGGGCCCATGACCCCTTAAATAGTACCGCGACATACCTTTTTTATTTCACATATTGCTTCAGTATATATTAAACTATAATTGTGCCTATTTTTTGTTATCTTTTAAAAAAAATACTAACCCTATCGAACGTCCTTAAGATGGAGTCAATTGTTGATTTAAAAGGTATTAAAAACATTTTTTTCAAGTTTTCGTTTATTTCTGCTCCATTATTGTTGGTCCATTTCTTTTTTGCTTTTATTATTTCCTCTTTTTTGCTTTGTATTTGTATGTTGTATTGTAATTTATTTGGGTGTTTTATATTTTCCATTTTCTCTCTCAGAGTTACATCTCTATTTTCGGTTATTATTTCTTTCTTGATATGAGTTATGCTGCTAGTATTTATAGCATGAATAATTTTGTGATAAGTTAGGAAGTCTCGTGGTGGAATATTATATATTTGTCTTGCTTCTTCAAAGGAGTAGAGTTTATTTTTTCTAAAGTCATACAGTTGTTCCACATATGTAATACCTTTATCAAACCATTCTTTTAAAAACATTGGTTTATTTCCAATCTTAATATTTAAATTATTCCATATGATATGACTGTTAATAGGTGGTTTATTTTCATAACTCAGGTTTTGGATATTAAACCATGATGTGCGAATGTTTTTTAGGAACAGGTTTTTGCTAAACATTACATTTATATCCTTGGTCGTTAGGTTACAGTCAAAAATGAAGTTTCCCCCATAACGTTCTAATTGTTGTTTGAAGAATATTTTCAGTACCCATGGTTATTTTTGTCAATAATTCTTTTCACTCAACAAGACTTTAATGAGTTTAAGATTGTGTATATATATCTGTTAATTTTAGTCCAACGTCTTCATAATTCTTTGGGAGTAGTTTTCGTTTTATTTTGTCTGGTTTTCCATCCCAGAGAAAGTCAAAAATATCTTTTTTCAGATCGTTTAAAATGATTTCTGATGGGTTGGGTACAGTAAACCAGTAAGAGGATATGTAAGTTTTGGTAGAGCAAAGGTTTTAATAACAGTTACTTTTCCCATTAGTGTCAGTTTTCTATGCTGCCATTGTTTTAGACAATTTTTAAATTGGTCAATTTTTGGCATTAGATTTATTTCTAGATGTTAATGCTAATTTGGTGTAAAGGTGATTCCGAGGGTTTTTGCACTTTCAGAGGTCCATACAAAATTTTTTGTCGCTACAGTATTTAATGTTGGTACATTTTAGTGTTCCTAGACGTAAAACTAGTGATTTGTTGAAGTTAAGTTTAAGTCCTGAGACTTTCTCAAATTCAGTTATTACATAGACACGTTTTCGAACGATTTATTTTCACCATTATTTACATAGGTTGCATCGTCTGAGAATAGTGTTTGTTTTATTTCTATGTTTTTAATGGTAATTCCTTTTATGTTTACATCGTTTGAGATTTTATTGGATAATAATTCCATACAAAGTATGAATAAAGAAGTGTTCGGGACATCTATATATGAAATTATGACTTAATGTGTCAAATGCTTTTTCATAGTCGGAAAATAACAAAAGGCCATTTAAATTATTCTTCTCAATATGGTCAATAATCTAAAATATCAGTCTGACATTTTCTCCGATGTATCTACCTTTCATAAAACCTGTTTGGTTGTTTGGGTTTTTTAATTTCGGAAGAATGTTTTTTAATCTATTTGAGATAGCTTTAGTTACAATTTTGTAATCAATGTTTAGTAGACTGATAGGTCTCCAGTTTGAAAGGTATGTGTGGTCTTTGTACGGCTTTGGTAACAGTGTAACAGTACTTTGTTTTTGTAAATCTGAAAGTTCTACTTCCCGATAGCAGCTATTTATTGCATTTATATAATGTATCTTCATATGTTCCCAAACACGTATGTTTATAGAATTCTGCAGTTAGGCCATCCGAACCTGGGCTTTTTTCATTTTTCATTTCGTCCAGAGCGAGTTTACATTCATGCTCATTTAATATTCCTTCGCATTGATCAGACTCTGCTTTGCTCAGTTTAGTAATTGTGGTATCAAATAAATCTATTTCTGGATCCTCATTTTCCTTTACATCATACAATCTTTCATAGAATTTTGTCGTCTCATTAGGTATATCCTTTATATTTGTTATCGTACTATCGTTAATTTGTAGTTTTTGTATATTTTTTCTTTCTGTATGTCTTTTTTCTTAGTTCGCAAAATATTTTGTGTTCTCTTCATTTATTTCAATTTCTACAATTTTTTATCTTAACAATATTCCATGAATTTTCTTATCATAATGGGCCTGCAATTTGTTTTTCTTATCATTTAATTCTTGTGTATGTTGAGGAGGAGTTTGTGAGCGTAACATAACTGTTTCCAGAATTTGGATTTCTTTTTGCAAGTTATTTTCTTCCTCTGCTTCTTTTTTCTTTTTAATTGATGCACATTTAATTGTCTTATTTCTTATACTGCTTTTAATAAGTTCCCATAAAGCTTCAGGTTTTGCATTTTTATTGAAATTGACTGTGTTATTAATGCTTTCTATCATATTTAACAGACTGTTGTTTATTTTGAAATAACCGGGACCTCTTTTTTTAGTGTTGAAATCGAAGCCCATTGTGATTAAGGAGTGGTCGGTTTTATAACCCTGTTGTACTTTGTTAGTTATGATTTTATTTCGAAGATTTTCAGTTACCGAATAGTAATCCAGCCGACAATGTACTGGTGGTTTACTATTTAAACTCCATGTATATTTCAGTTTTTGGGGATTTGAATCTCCAAGCATCAAGTAAATTAAATGATTTGGATATACCAATAATTTTGTTCCTGCAGTGTGTGTGAGTATTTAAATTGCAATTTTTGTATCTAGTTTTTGTCTAAAATTGTATTAAAGTCTCCTCCAATTATGATATTCTTTTCATTATTTAATTGCATGTAAGATTCAAGTTTTGTAAAAATGGAAACATCGTCTTTATTTGGACCATATATATTGATGAGAGTAATCTCCTCTTCATTTATTTTTATATCAATTGCAAGAATTCGTCCTTTTACTATATTCGTTACTTCAGTAGTTGTAATCGGGCCAGGGATTTCTTGATTTATTAAAATAGCCACTCCTTGGCTGTTTGTACTGGTACTACTTATGAACATTTCACCTTGCCAATCTTGCTTAAACTGAATTAGATTATCTTCTTTTAAATGAGTTTCTTGTAGCATACCAATCAAATATTTTTTCTTATTTAGCCAACAGAAAACCTCTTTTCTTTTCTTATTGTCTGCTAGACCTCTGACAATAAGTGAACATATTGTGCAGGTCATCAATATTTTCATGAATTATTGTTAGAGATGATACGGTCTAACAGGGAGGAGATACATTTTGTTGGTTCATGTAGAATTTTGTGGCATAAAGAATAAGCCGTGTTAGTGTTTATTTCAGTTTTATTTTAGTGTTTCCAAAATATTATAGATTCTCCAGATCAATTTGCTTAGTATAATGGTGTGTTTTTGATATAGTGTTGTAATTATATAAGTACAGACTTACATCATGTGGTTTGTAGTTACTGTGGGTTACTTTAGGTATACTATGGATATATCAAATTAAGAGGACTTTATCAAATTATCTATATGGATTGTAAGTGACAAAAATTTGACCATTTAGCATGTTCAATTTGTAAGATACAACAATCTAGCTTGATAAAAAATATAATTAAACAAACCCACACATAATTATAATACGACCCACAGACTTTAAGATACAACAATCTAGTTCAGTACGTATATACATTTTGACAACCCATAGATGAATATATATACACATACAGCTGTGTACTACCACATGTGCTCAATGCACGCGTAGGTAGACATGTAAATGTTATACAGTATAGTACATTTAAGTACCAAAGAACATTCAAAAAGAACATATCATAAGCCGACTGTTTAGCATAAAACGGACGGAAAACGTACATTGCTTGCATCTGGCGCTCAATGTACACATTATTAGACATGACAATGGCAAAACTTCACAATTTAATGTTATACAGTATACAATAATGCAAAAAGAACATATCATTTACCGACTGTTTAGCATAACACGGACAAAAGACGTACAATGCTTGCCTCTGGCGCTCAATGTACACATTATTAGACATGACAATGGCACAACTTCACATTTAAATGTTATACAGTATACAATAATGCAAAAAGGGCACAGATACTTGATCATGTTACAAAATGGTGGCACAGATTCCTTGTGTTATCAATGGTGAACTCATGTCATCTACCAAATTTTGTTTTTTTTCTTGAAATACTCTTGGACCGAAATGTCGACAGAAGAATGGATTTCATTTTTTTTTACTTTTGAATTATGCTCGAGTTAGCTTACTGTCTCGAGTGATCTAAGCTATTTAGCTGATGCAGTATTTCTTTGGAAGCGTTGTTATAGGCTCCTCACCGAATGTGAGTTGATTACACTTCATGTCGCCATCTAGAATGTAAGTTTATCCCATGTAAAATTATACATTTACAAGCAGAATATAACACAAAGTGACCAGACAGTAGGCTCATCAACACAAACAGTATGTGTTTAACATTATCTACTGGTGTTTTAATATCCAACCATGTATTGCAGCTCGAGTGTAAATAATGTTTAACAGTCTATATTGTGTTTCACGTATCATCTCTAAAGCATGTGAAACAAGACTTTATATAACTGATGTTGTGTCAGTAATGCAGACTTTAATAGTAAATAATAAAACTGTTGTCAAAATGAACACATCATTATTGATTGTAACACTATGTGAATTTGATCTTCAAATACAATAATTATAGTTTGCTTTGTGTGAACGGGCTTCTCGTGGCGATTGGCACAATCAGAAATAAGGGTGGTTTTAGATGACAATATCCAAGGGTAGGGCGTGTTTTGTGTTGCGCGTGCGTATTTGAATATATGATCGAACATGTCAAGTCAGGGTCGAATGTTTAAGACAATACGTTCAGTTTAATGACATGTCCTAAAGTTTCTATAATTGTGCATACCACCCATTATAATATTTGATATGGTTATGTATTATGACAAATAAAACATCACGTGTTTTAAAGTTGTGTTCACGAATCATAGTTATGACGCACCGATTACTCGATGAACCCTAAGTTTTCCAGCGCTCAATATCTTAACCTTTGGCATCGACTCTAGAGTTTCACCCAGGGTGTTCGATTTGCCATCGAGTGATGCTGAAGGAGCTCATGTAATACAAAACAATCTAGGTGACGATACTGTTCAATATACATGTAACTTATAGAGCTTGTTTCAACATCGACCTTAAATGAGTTTGTTTACTGATGTGTTTAAAAGTTTCAAATGTGTCATTGTTTGACGCTGTGTTTCCATGTGTCATTTCGGGTTGTTCATAAATATGTGACTCGACATTGTCATTATTTATAGAATAACAAACGCCTAATTGAACGCCCAATGAACAAATGATTCACAAATAGACATTGCATACACGATATGTACTTGCCAACTATTATATTGATTACAGTATGATGCAATGGATATTTGATATGTAAGATTATCAAGTAACATCTCTTTTAAATATTGCCGGCGATGAAAGTGAGTTCATAAATCATTTCTGAACGCAAGTATCTTTACAATAAAATTACAAGTATATACTGAAGTATGCAGCCATAACGCGTGAACATACTGACACAATGCTGGTCGTTTTTGACATCGTCATCTAAATATGGTGAGGTAGTTTGGTCTGATAATTTGTATGTCCATCTGCGCAGAAACTATCATGCCAAACAATTGTTGTTCACCACGTTGGAACACCATTCAACACACCGTCTTAAACTTGGAACTAATTGTTTACGAGAATTCGACAGCATTCAAGACATCGTCCCAAAATATGTTAAAAGACTGTTGTGGTGATGTATGATTTTGAGGTTTTGAAATACATGGTTTTTTTTGGTAACAAGGGAATTTACTGCGTATAAAAACACATTTCTCCCTGTCGTTAAGAACAAATGTGTCCACAACCACGTTCTGTCACGCATTTATAACGTCTGTCGTATATTTTGTAGAAATGAATCCATCATCTACTCGGTGCTGTTAAAAATATTTATTGTGTATGCCATCTTTTCCACAAAGATATTTAACTTTTTTTGTAAAACTCATTTAATCTTCATCACACGAACATTTTTTGGAATATATACATATACATGTACTCGTAAAATACTAAAATTGTACAAACAATATATCGCAGTCTTGTTAATATAGCCACATGGACATTGTGTGAAATATCAGAAAATGGAAAGAGAAATTCTCCAGTGAATACGAAAGCAAGATTTATACTCGACTTGAAATTTATTGCTGTACATGGTAATGTATCTTTTTGCAATGACACAAAATATCATATTTTAAAGAGAACGTGAAATTATGAGAAATATTGTGCGAGAACGTCTCGTGCAATTGTCTTGTGCTTTTGTTAACATCATAAAAATATTTGAGCATATACATTAATCATAATACAGTATCGTCATACGTCTGTCTTTCTCAAACAGTATGGGAATTGTATAATGAGGGTTGTAGCTTAAAGTAGCATACACGAATCACCGTCGTAACATCACATGCTGTTTTGACCAAGAAAAAACGGCAAGATTAATGTTTTCATATGTGGCTAAACTTGTAATGACAGTGGTTACTAAATACGGAATGATACGGTGGTAGTTTGTTTAGTGGTTGTTTTCTCGGCTATCAATGCTAGATTAAACACGTGCAAGGACAGTAAGTACAAATTTACTTTCAAGTACATTTTATTATCACAAGGTACATTTCTCGTTTACTATCCTGACAGGCAATGTATCAGGAAATATAAATAAATACATTAACGTTTATATGTTGTTTGCACGGAAACCGATGGCACTGCCCGACATAACGTTTTATATGTCATAGTGGCTCTCGGTGAAAGTTTTGGAAACACTGTCTAATTCTTGAATTGAATACGACCCCAACCTACTCAGACACCCGCATTATGTTACCAGATGGTATGCATAACTATATCAAAACTTTAGATACAGTATATAATAAACACCTGACAATGCATCCCTTCTAATGCACACTCTCCAAGCTACATAACATACATGTTCATATGTTGTGACGCCGATCCACATTCCCATTCTATCATTTTGGTATGGACTTCATAAACACATGTTTGTTGCCGTTATATACGACTTATTGTGAGAATTACCGCGTTCAATGAGGATCAAGGTGTCACTACCAAGGTATCGCAATGGTATTCGCTATGTTTACATTCAGCTTTTTGATAGCTGAAACCGATGTCTTTCAGCTTTTAGATAGCTGGGACTTGGACATTTGTCCGTGTGTTTTTAGTATGTGATATTTGTATTTTTACTCTACTCCACTAGTTATGTTGAGAGTTGCCTTCCCTGACCGGTTTCTGTTATCATTTTGGTAAATTTCATCACTTGTCCGAATGTATTAGTACCTATTTGACCAAGCAGAGGCACCACGTGAAAATAAAATATAAAAACGGTTTCATTTTAATGGCAATAATAAACTGAACATTTGTTAATCTGTTTGTGTTTCTGCTGATTCTGCAGAATGCTGCAGCTTTCTCTGTCCGAAGTATTTTTGTTCTTCCATTGTGTAGCGGTATGAAATGCACGTCGTACGGTGAAATAACATCGACGTTTGTGTTCAGCTCAGACAAAACATCATTCCATACACAACGTCGCACTGTACAATATAAGGCGCCAGCAATCTTATGTTGAATTTATTTATTCATGCTGTACTATTATCAAATAGGTCAGGAATGGGAACATATATATCACTACATAATTTGTGTTATAGGGAACACGCCCGCCATCAGTCCATAAATATCATCTATACGAATCAATCACACTCACCGAAGTCATTATATTGTGAGAGAGACAAACATTTTATATGCACCGAATTTGCATACATATTAACATTACCCTGTCCCATAGAGTGATTTACGGTACATAAGTGATCGGGATTCGGAAGCAGACGCTTAGATTAAGATATTTCAGCATGCTTAGTAGATGCATTACCTTGTTAGTTAACTGAAACAACAAAAATGAGATATAAAATACATGTAGCACGTAAATGACTCAGATAAATCATTTAGATCAACACTGTCATTGACCGTTCCTTTGATTTGTAAATATTGTAGCGCATAGAAAATCCAAAGCCATACTGAAACGGCTGCAGCACCTAGCCATTCACGTAAGAGTCAGGCATAGAAAGAACTATCCATATCCCCAAAATGGATATTATAAGCAAGCCTATACACACTCAACCCGGAATGAATGACACACTGTGGAATTTGAATTTCGTGCATAATTAATCATAAAGGGAGGCAATTATGAATGACAACTACACAGAAGTGAAGATGCTGCTTGCTCCTGTAGCATCAACATTGTCATCACGTGGTTTTCTTTATTTATCCTCGTACTTATTCCTCTAGGCGATATATAATGACATACAACTTTATCATGTGATCTATTTAAAAGTACAATACTACAAACAGGAGTATATACATGTAAATGAAATTATATATAACATAATACAATACCATAGAGCAGGTTTGCATCAGAAATCAATTACATATTAACCTACTTTGAAACACTATGGACATATCCTAGCAACATGTGGGTTTATAAGTTTCCTTGCAAATGTCTCCAGCTTATAACAGCTAAACAGCTAATGATCTGAGGAAAGCTACCACAAAAAGTCTTCTATAGCTGATCTCGTCAGCACCAATAAACGATTCATGGGTAATTCATGAAAAACAACCTTATTTGATTAATCATGCAATCAGTTAGAATCAATTCAGAATTCAAGATTTTGTAATTTGTTTTATCATCGTTTTCTGGATGTTACAATAGCACATTTACGTTTAAATGAGAAATAATATGTTGACAATTTAATTGATTGTTATCAGTAATACCTGATTTGTAGCATGGTTTTGCTCTTAATGAAACAATTGGATAACATCCTCCATAGTTTCCGGATGAATCAGTATTGTTTTAGATACAGATACAATGAATGGTATTGTTTAATGAAACTATATTGTTAGCACTAATGGAATGGTAGATTCGATTGGACGATTCAACACAGTCTAATGTGTGTGATATCTACTAAGTAAATCGACGTAATCACTTCGAGTTAGGCTGGCCATTGATTTGGATTTTGACAGTTTTGTAGCTGCTATAAGAACGGCGATGTATCTGACCTACCTACTTACTGTGATAATAGTCAAGCAGACAATGGTCATCACATTATAGATATAACTGTTTATTTACACTATATTTAGTATAGAACACTCCAAAGCTCCAAAATAGATAATAACCAGAGAAGTCAGTAATCAACAAAACAACAGAGCATGGAAGGCACAACAAGAGCACACAAAAAGCAATGTATACAGACCACAAGAATATGTCGCAATGATAAACATAAAAGGCAACAATAACATTTACAAAAACGTCATGTGATAGATGGCTAACTATAAAGCATGTGTGTCTCAGTCACGTGTTGAGTTATATCATTCAATAGCGACACGTCTACTAACATGTTTAGACTTCAATAAATAGTTCCTTTTAAGTGAATGTATTTGATTCACAAGACAAATGTAGACAATCTGTGTATTGATATGTATCCGGTAACAAGCACATATGATTTAACATCTGACATAAGAGTCAGCATTTGTTATACTTGTATTACCAATGGTTTTGTACAAGCTCTGTTGTGTCTGATGTAAGTTTTACCGGAGATATATCGCGTACATTATATAATATCACAGAATGACAGGTTTAGTCGGAATAACATAATTGTCATCCAAGACCAAATTAACATACTATCAGGAAAACTTATATTTACGAATTAATATTTCCTTGCACGACAAAGACAATCTATATGCGTATAATATTGATTCATGTCATAAAATAATAAATTTCCCACTAAGTTAATTTTAATTGTCAGATAGGACTGTTACAACCGGCCTGACAGTGTTATCATTTTTACCGTGTTTTAATTGATATGCACTTCATGAATTGTACTGGCATGTGTGTAATTGACATTAGACGTTACGAATTAGATATGTGTTAAAACCAACAATATAATAAATCTGTTTATTAGGAATTACACAATAACTTGTTCAGGTGGCACAGCGTCTAAATTCCAGGATTTTATGGTATTGACAATGTGTCTGGTAGTATATCTTCGAGCATTCAATGATTTGTATTTCTGTACTTGCATTTTACTCATATATCCTTTCTAATGTTGGAGGAAACAAAATGGAAAAGGATCAGGATCGGGTGACTGTATCAAACGTTAATGAACCAAACTATTGTACCAAACAACATAAAAAACGCAAAAAGCTAGTATCGATGTGACTACGTCACACCCCAACAGTAATGTTTGATAGTTCTGAGCATAATAATACTGACTATGAACCTCTTAAGTCAATAGACACATATTATGACAAAACATTACATTATGCCGATTTTTGTCATTTGTGACATAGAAGTAGATGATGCGTTGTTCATATAACTATATTTACTGCTTTTCTGGCTGTAAAATATGACAAGTTAGTTCTTGAATATGTACATTAGGTCGTTGTATTGGTATAACGTCACGTCATAATACGCACAACATAATGACGTCATCAGACATCACATGAAAATATAATTTTAAGTCAGGCAGGAAAGGCAGCAACGAAATGTTGCTAAATATGATTCTGAAGACAATGCAGCAGTTCTTCGGTAAATGTATGTTGTAAGTTTCAAGTAGGTTTCGTTTTCTTTGGTGATATCAGTAAATGTTAGTGACATAACCACGACATGAGTACATTGAGGCTTGTTTGTATTCCTAAAATCGCAAAGGGCGGCATTCTTGATTTCCGAACACTCCTTTATACCATAAGTACTTCACGTGGTTACAAACCGCAAATAGAAGTGAATACGTGCCGATAGTAAACATACCTGATATCCATACAAAATGTGCATGACGTAACGTCTGTTGTTTTAATTTATATGATTGTATTTCCTGGTGAAGGCGAAATGCCGAAAGGTTGATCAATAATACAAGCTAAATAATTTCATTACGTGTTGGTGTTGACATTTACCTTTATTTACTTGATATCCATGGCATACAAGCACTATGCAAATATCTAAATTACACTGTTATGTTACAGTTACGTTAAACAATGAATAAATCTTAATCCTTTCGCGCATTTTGTAAAAAGCCCTCTGGTTGACCTTATTAATGGCATACACACTGGCATGTGATTTGATATATAGTTATATATATCATGTACTTCCAAAGGAAACACGTAACAAAACTATTTTGATGTAAGAAAAATAACAACAATAAAAACAACAACACTCGTTTATAATGATTTTAAAATATCTGTAGTTTTACGTATCTCTGTCAAGTTAAACCATGCACGATAATTGAATTAACACAAATAACTAAATATAATTGTACTACAAACTATTTGAATTATATATGATAAGTGTCTTTCTACAATTCTTCCTGATGTAACGTGCCGGATAGACACCAAAAATTCCCGTCAGTGAAAAGGTAGCACACCACTAAGGGTGACTTGTTGGTTTTATATTATGGCATTCTACTCTAATGAAGGTTTACAAATTGTGCATATTAATCCTAACCTCCCTTTATGCATCCCGGGACCGTTACATTACTTCCCTTTCCGATAAATCTCGTCCCGAGATTTGGCCTGGGAAACACATGGGTAAAGCAATTCCAGTAAGCAAGGACGGACGGACAGACACCAACAAGACCCGTCAGTATAAGCTAGTTATCATGTATGTGGTCACCAAAATGTGGTCAAACCAGCGTGTCGCCACAATGTATACGTGCGACACTGCAAGAGGTACATGCACAACAACATAAGAATGGGAACACGATCGACATGCTTATCCAAACCATTGCGTGAGTCGGGCTATTTTATTTGTTAACATGCTATACAAAATGACAGTATGAGAGTGTTTTATAGTTTATCATTGTAACATAATAAAACTGAATATGTTAAACAATTAGATAACAAGCCCAACGGCTACCATAACAACACACTCACGTTACTCAGAGCTGTTTATATCGAATCTACAAACATTTAGATATACTGTAAACGTATTTTCCTCACAATAATTAGTTAAGCAATTACGCACACATATGTGATTACACGAGACTCAGTATGAAAGCTTACGTATTCAACAATAGAACGGACAAAGACTTGGCAAGAATCATAACTGGTTTTAAGCTGTTTTTATCATTTAAAACGTAAGTATCTGTTTTTATATTAAAATTTTTAACACCAAATTAAGATTATAATGTAACGGAAGTAATAATGAAAAGTATACTGCTAGTATAAACCGAATATAGGCCAATGAAAAAGCGTAACTAAACCATGACACTTCCAATGATCGGCGTAATCTAAGTATTTCACCGTTTGGGGTTTCAGGACTGACTGTTTTCAATATCTGACCTTATCGGTCTATTGGCAGTTAAAATTTCTCAGATTTGACCTTGTATTTGTGTTGAAGCATGCCGATGCTTTAGAATTTTAGATACAACAACTATAGATTTTACCTTTTCTCTTACATTTCCGGTCATTATGAAGTGTGCTGCATGGTTGTGATATCTGTTGCTTCTGTTTCCTGCACTGGGCTTTTTCAATGATCCGAATTTTATCAACGTGTTTTCTTTCGTCCATAACTACAACATGTGAAGGACAAATTCCTATATAACACGACAGGAAATGACAGTACATTTAACGCAACCAGTATTTTACCACTTTGTCGTGATCGGCGTGTTATAAAGAGGATATATATATAGATTCCTACTAACCCGGATGCGGGGGTTTATATTCTTAGTTAGATTAAAAGTTGGTGTATGATTTGATGCAAAACATTTACCATAATCCAAAATGGCGGATTTTGAATTGAAAATATGAATGGAATAACTTATTCGTACACAACCTAACCTAAGTGATAATTTGGCATAAATAGTACCAGTTTGGTCACCAGATAAGCATTCTTACACGCTCTTGAAAATATTGAATTTTATCACTACATGAGGAGATATTAACCATATTCAATCAAAACAAACAAATATCCTCTATTTATCAATCCACCATTTCTGTCATATTAGCATCACTCTTTTACTTCGAACATCAAAACACAATACATGTACATATACTTTACGAAGTGCACCGCAATTAAACGTTTGGCCTAAATCCTTGTTCAAGTTACAACAAAAAACAGTTTAACTGCTCTACCAACACTATACCTTTAGGTACTGTAACGTTTATTTGTGTTGTCAAAATTGAAATTATGTCATCTACCAAATTTTGTTTTTATTCTTGAAATACTCTTGGGCCGAAATGTCGCCCGAAGAATGGATTTCAATTTAAATGTGTACTTTTGAATTGTGTTCAACTGAGCTTACCGTCTCTAGTGATCTAATCTATTTAGATGATACAGTTTTTCTTTGGAAGCGTTGTTTTAGGCTCCTCATCGAATTTGAGTTGATAACATCTGATCGCCATCTAGAATGGAAGTTATAATTATACATGTACGAGGGTCGTTCATTTAATACCCGGACGACCGCCATAGCGCTTGATTGAAACATGCCATTGTAATATTTTTTCGTTTAATAAGACTTACTCACCAACTTGATTATTTGACAAAACTTGGTATGATTTCATCCAACCGAACACAAACTGTGGTTACTATAGTAACCCAACTAAGGGCTACCCGGCCATGCCCAAGTTTTTAGCGAAATGTTGAGTGTTTATATGGGCAGGGAGCGTGAAATAGAATAGTTGACTATTGTCAACGGTAAACATCATATAACGTTATGTCTATATCTACGTTATGTTATATAACGTATAATGTCATTTCTGTACTGTGACTGTGCGTGAAGCGATGTTTGGTGATAAAGGGCATGTTTTCGTTAATATCGCAATGAAATCGAGTTCGTTTGGGAAAAAAACGGATTATGATATAATTTCGTTAAAATATTAGTCGTACACCTGTAAAACTAGATAATCTATTTTAGGGAAGCCTTTTGGGAATATTCGTATAGGTTGATTTCTGCTTATAAACGGTTCCATGGTGACAAGAATCATCTCGCGATGATCTAAGGCCGGGTCAAGCTAACGTCAGAAACAGGAAAGTGCTGTCAGTTAAACGCTTGTTGGACGTTAAACACTACATGAAGAACAACTACAATAGTAATGACTGAATCATGCAAATTATCGTAAATACAACATTTAACATCATTTCCAAACATCTTGAAATGGTACATTTATGTGCTCGCGTGACGTTATGGATGATCAAATAGAGAAAAAATGACACGTTTTAGCAGCAAAAATGGCGCAACGTCATACTATTTTGACGTCGACCTGGGCCGACTCGCGTTACATGAACTTATTAAAACACTGATATTATGTAAACTCTTCATCGTAACAAGTTGAAATTTCGTATGTGAGTTAGGGAATAGTGTGAATACATTTCTGTAAATTTCCATCAATATCAGGCTATTAGTTTTCCAGCAATATCGATCGTCCGGGTATTAAATGAACGACCCTCATATACTTGTTCATTCTATTTTGTTGGCAAATAATGACAAAACTGTTGTAGACTGTGTTAAGTTTCAAATGTTTCATTGTTTGTCTGTGTGTTTCCTCTTTGGATTGATATATAACTATTTGGAACGTATACGGCGACGCAACATTGTCATTATGTATAGAATGACAATGGAGACTTGAACAAATGCTGGACCAATAGACATTGTATACACATTATATACTCGCCAAATTATATCGAGTATGGTTTGATGTAATGAACAAGGTATACGACTATCAAGCAACAACTATTTAAATATTGCCGGCGATAAAAGAGGGTTCATAAATCACGCCGGACATACGTATCTTTACAATAAAATTACAAGTATGATATATTGAAGTGTGCCATAACTCATGAACATATTGACACAATACTCGTGATTCTCGACATCGTCTTCTAAATATGGTGAGGTAGTTTGATCTAAAAATATGTATGTCCATCCCTCCAGAAACAATCAATGCCAGACAATTTGCCTTTTCTATGATGTTCATAACACATTGTTTACCACGTGAAACAGCATTCAAAGCATACACTTATGACTTGGAACAATTTGTTTACGTGGACTCGACAGCAATCAAGACATCGTCTCATGCAAATACATGTATGTGAGAGGACTGGACTGCCCAATTTATGCTTTTTTTGGTTTTGAAAGACATAGGCTTGGTTGGTGACAAGAGAGGTTACTGCTATAAAACATAGTGCAAATACATGTACTAGATTTACGTCAGGCACATATGTATCTACAACCTCGCTCTGTTATACTTTTGAATGATTGCTGTTTACCTTGTTGAGAGATGAACCATTCCGAGAAATCATTCCATCTTATAGTATGTCTTGTGTTGGTCGTCTCGACATGTCTACAAATTGTTGATACTTAATCAAGAATTAGTAAAACTCTTCATTACACGTACACATGTTTCAGAATAAATATCCATAAAATACTGAAATTGTACAACAAATAATCCTGAAGCACAGCCACATGCACATTGTTCTAAAGGTACAAATTAAATGAGAATTTATCAAGTGAATACGAAAGCGAGATTTAGAGTTGACTGCATATGTAGATTGTTTGTTAGCGTCTATTCTTATTTCAATGACACAAAATATAGAAAATTGTGAGAAGTCCGTGAAATTATTAGAAACTTTTCGTGCAATTATCTTGTGATTTTGTCATCATAAAACATGTATTTAAGCATAAGACATAAATCATAATACAGTTATCGTCATACGCTCGTCTTTCTCAAACATCCTGGGAATTGTACATCGAAGGTTGTAGCTTAAAGATCCGCGTCGCAACATCACATGATGTTTGGACCAAGAAAAACGAGTAGATGAACTTGATCGATGTTTTAGAATGTGGCTACACTTGTTGACAGTTTTATCATATACGGGAAAGTAAACCTGATGGAAGTTTGTTTATTGTCTGTTTGCTCGACTACCAATGCTAGATGAAACACATGCGAGGATAGTAAGTACACATTTACGTTCACGTATATTTTGTTATCACTACGTAGCTTTCTCGTTTACTGACCTGATTGGCAATTTATCAAGAAATATTAATAAATACAATTATATAGTAAAATGTATATTTTGTTGCACTGAAGCTGTGGCTTTCATTGAAAGTTTGAGAAAAACTGTAAAATAAGTTTTAGTATTTCTGACCGCTAAAACTTATAGGTATTGAATCCGTTTTACTGTTGAGGCTGTTCGAACTGGATCATTCGGCTAGGACATTCGCCTATCTAATTGCTGAAACTAATTCATTCTACTTTTCGACAACTTAGACGGAATTTTACTTGTTTAGTTGGGCATTGTGTCGTGTATGTGTTTTATGTTGTATGTGCTCGGTTGGTTCAGTTGCGTGCTGCCCACCCTGTCCGACTTAATATTTACTTTTTCATCGAATATAATCCAGTACTACTCAGTCAATCGCAGTATATTTTCAGACGATATGCGTACTATATACACAAAACCTTTAGATACAGTATACAAACGACACTCGAAATAGGCAAATAATAATGATCCTTTTACTAATGCAGACTCTCCAAGCTATAGAAAATACATATTTTGTGATACCGATCCTTATTCCCACTTGATCATATTGGTACGGACACCATTATACATAGGTTGTTGCCGTTATATACGACTTAGTGTGAGTATTACCTCATTCAATGAGGATCAACGTGTCATTACTAAGGTCTCGCATTAGTATTCGCTATGTTGCCTTCAGCTTTTCAATTGCTGAAGCTAGGTCTTTCAGTTTTCAGACAGCTGGAACTTTGACTTTCAACGGATATGTTATATTTCTCGTTCAGTTGTGTGTTGAGCATTGTGTCGTGTGATTATAGTATGTGATGTTTGTTATGTCTTTTGTGGTCGGCTGGTTATGTTGAGTGCTGCCTTCCCTGTCCGATTTTCTATTATATTTTTGGTAAATATCAACACTTTTCCAAATGTCTAATATTTGACTAAGCATAGGCACAATGTGAACAATCTTGATGTAGTTAGATGTAAAGATGAGGTAGAAAAACAGTTTAAACAACTGCGAAAGGGACTGCCTTTATTCTGTGGTCCTACTTTGTGTGTGTTTTGTACTTGTTTGCTCTGTTATTTCTGCAGAATGCTGCTTTCTCTGTCCGAATTAGTATTGTCTTTTTCATTTATGTAGCGATTTATGACGTTATGTCGTTGGTTGGTAGACGTCGGCAATGGTCAGCATGAGACGCCTCACGAAGTTCAGTGAATTACCATACACGTTTACAATCAGCGCTTTTTCAGCAAAGAAATAAAACTTCATAACATACACAACGTCGCACTGTACAATATAAGGCGCCAACAATCTGTAGTTAATTGTATTTATTCATGCTGTACTGTTATCAAATAGGACAGGAATGAGAACATTTGTATCACAACATAAAGTGTGTTATAGGGAACATGTCTGCTATCAGTTCATAAATATTATCTATACGACTCAATCAACTTCACATAGTTCATTATGCTGTGAGAGGGACACACATTTATATGCCTGGAATTTGCATACATATAGACATTATCCTGTCACACAGAGTTGTTTACGGTACATAAATGATCGATATTTGAAAGAAATCGCTAAGATGAAGATAATTAAGCATGCGTAGTAGATGCATTATCTCGTTAATTTACTGGAAACAATGAGATATAAATACATGCAGTACAGAGCGGACTCGGCTAACTTATCTAGATCAACACTGTCACATACCGTTCCTATGATTTGTAAATACTGTAAGGCACATACTTTCAAAGTACAGAAACGGCGGTAACGCGTAGCCATCCAAGCATGAGTTAGACATAGAGCGAACCACCCCAGAATGAATGAGACGCTGTGGAACATAATTAATATCAAAGGGAGGCAATAATGAATGATGACTTCAGTAAAATCGTGTTGTTGTATCACTTGTTTAGCTGCACCATTGTCTCAACATGGTTGTCTTTATATATCCTCTTACTTATTCCTCAACTTGCTTACATACAAAAAATGTACAGTTTTTTTACAGTTTATTTTCAAGATTTTAACAAATTATAAAGCATTTCAAAGTATATGTACATTATACAAATGGTATTGTATTGCGCGAGATTATTTACTAGAGACCCACAAAAGCTACATGTTTTCCGTTGTATCTTGTTGTTTTAACAGTTTAAAATATCCTTACAATTTAATGACGGAAAAGCACGACCGTACTAACGGAAATTAGTGGGTATCCGGTAAACAATCCCGCACCATACTACAAGGTATAATAATAAACACGATTGATACGTTCCGGTCAGCATAATAATCAATAAGATAATAATAACATCGTATAACAAGGATAGAGACATAGAATAAATTTGTATTTTGCAATTGGCAGTATTTGTTTGGAGAAAGGTTAATTAAAAAAAGTACAATCTATCTCGTCTTTCAAAGCTTTTAAATATATAGATAGCTAATTTCTTTACAGTAGGTTGATTTGTGGACGAGATTAATTCAATAAACTTTGGGATATACGGTCTTTGCCAAAAATAACGTTTAATTAGGTATTTTCTTAGATCATGAAATAAAGGACATTCTAGAATAAAATGAAATTCGTCCCCTAAAGTGTTGCATAATTGGCATTTACGTTCATGCCTTGGAATTTTTTGGGGTTTATGCCATCTACCTGTCTCAATTTCTAACCTATGAGAAGATACACGTAATCGTGATAAAGCTGTTCTAAACTTACGGATAGTTACGAATTCTAAGTATTGCTTAAAACAAAATTCCGAAAATAATATATATGAACTAGCTCTTGTAGAATTATGAAGTTGTCCATTCCATTCTCGAATAAATACGCCATTAAGTCTTTGTTTAATAATTGGCATAAAATGTTTTACATTGTTCATCCCTTGGTTTAACCAAACCTCATTGAACCCCACATTTTCCAGTAGTTGTTTAAATTTATGTATCCAATTGATTTTGTTTGGTAATAGTTTATTATCATTTAACATCATTTTGTATATTAGTTTTATATATTTTCTTTCATCATTGCATACATGTACCCGTGTGATTTTCAACCACAAACGTGTTATATTTACCATTCTCATTATTTTTAAAGGTGTACGACCGAGTTCACCATAAATGAAATTGTTTTGAGTAGAAAGCTTCACACCTAAGATATTTTTTAAAAAGTGTAAATGAGTGCGTTCTAAAATGTCGGCATCAGGAAACCCCCATATTTCAGAGCCATAATTCAATATTGGAAGTTTCAACTTGTCAAATAAAGATTTATACTCCGACACACCCACTGATTCCATTCAAAAAGTGTACATTATTTTCGTAAGCGGACACTTTTGTGGGCTATAAGAAAACTGTTTCACTCATACAATAATTGCCATAAATGGTCAATTAGACGAAAACTGACAAATCTGCAACAGTTAAATAAACGACATAGTAACTGATTGCCTAAAGCATAAAACTTGGAGCTAGGAAATTGTATAAACACACAGCATGGATTAATATGCTGCATTACTGTAAAAAACATCAAGTTTGTGGTGTTAAATTATATTCAATGTCTTGGTTGAACTATATCATAAAATTCAATCCTCACAATTTATCTACACCCAAACAATTATACAACAATGGCTTATTTTTTATAATCCCCAGAGTAAAACTTCTCTAAATTGAATGATTTTAAAGTATTATTATCGGTAGCAATTGAAACAGAACTACAAACCATTTGCACGAAACCGGAATTATGTACTAGTACATCAACTTTTTTCCATTTTTTTCATGAGAATTGGTGATGCCATTAAGTATCACTTCAATACAACACTATATCAATAAATAAATCCATGTGAAAAATGTATGTTTAAACTAGAAAATATGTCATTTTGTTAAGGGTCATATCATTATACAATCAGTTTTTCAAGTATAAATTAATTACATTGTCTTAACATTCACAAAACAGTTAACAATCTATTAGAAGCTTTTTATATGAACCTGTTTGAAAATATTTTCATGGATTGTCTTTTTTAAATACAAAATAAAAGACAAATAATATGCACATATATGTACCTTTGTGCATCAAGCCTGTATCATCAGTCACTAATGTGGAAACCTATAGATGTGTATTCTTTTATATTGTGGGTGTAATAACATATGGGCACACTTGATGTTTACTCAGTAAATTTTCACATGCTAATAAATGCTCAGCACTGTATGAATGGACAGTTAGATAATCCCTAAGGATCATTAGGCAAAGCTTATTTTGAACATTAGAATTATATTTTCTAAAATGCAAAACATCTTCTGTTCTTGAATTGTGCCAGAATAGATTTTGATAATCATTGTCACTCTGGTGATCGATTTGTTTTTGTCGGAGTATAAGTCAGATATAGTACTAGTTATTCGTCAAAAGTGTCTTCTTACAAGGGTTATTGTACAGTTTTGTGAGGACAAACAACAAATTATCCTCGGCTTCGCCTCGGACAATTATGTTCTTTGTCCTCACAAAACTGTACAATAACCCTTGTAAGAAGACACTTTTGACGAATAACTAGTACTGTATCTATTACATAATATGACTTACGGATAGTGTTGGGAATTTAGCCAAATACGATTTAAGTTTAAAAATTGCTTTACAAGCTTGACCATTGAGTGTTTCAAATGTTTTTGTAAACGACCCCCGTTGGAGAATGTTATGGCTAGGTATGTGAAACAATTCACAATTTCAAGTTCATCACCATTGTAAACGAATTTCAGATCCTGTCTTAGACGCCCACCTTTCCTAAAGACCATAATTTTAGTTTTTTAACATTCACTGTTAATTTCCACTTGTTACAATACTCTTTTAAAGTATTCAATCCGTTCTGTAAGCTAATTTCGTCCTCAGCGAATAAAAGGATGTCATCGGCGTATAACAACAAAAATAGTTTTAATGTATCTCAACCGACCCCTTTAAAACCGTTAGTTTCCAGATGTTCTTCAAGGTCATTAACAAAAAGGGAAAAATGAAAGGAGAAAGACAATCTCATTGACGGACGCCCAAATAACACTCAAAACTATCAGGACTTAAGTAATTCCGATTTTTAACTCGCGATTTGACATTCAAATATATCGACCTAATTACATTCAACATTTTCCCCCTAATGCCATATCTTATTAGCTTATAAAATATATTTTCTCTAACTAGTAGATAAAAAGCTTTTGTGTAATCGATAAAACAAACAAATCATTTCTTGTTGTTGTTTAAAAGATGGTTGATTACACCGCTTAAAACAGAAATAATATCAGTGGTTCCAATGTTTTTCCGAAATCCGGCTTGCGCTTCCGTATAGACAAAATAATTTTCAGCCCATGCGGTCAATCTGTTGTTAATAATTCGAGTAAACAGCTTTCCAAAAGTACTTAAAAGTGTGATTCCCCGATAATTTTCTTGTAGATCTTTATCTTTTTAAAGATTGGTACAATATACCCTTCTGTCCATTGTGATGGGAAACACCCACTGTCAAAAATCTTATTAAATAATGGTACTATATAAACTGATAAATCGTTAATACCGTATTTAAAGAATTCGTTTGTAACAAAGTCTGACCCCCTGACCTCTATATGTTCAATTCGGCGCACACTTTTACAATTTCTGCTTGATTGATTTCAATGTCAAGTTCGGAAAACATAATTTGTAGCTCATCATTCAAAAACCTGTCATTAAAATATAACACGTCATCATCAGGTTGAAAAAACACCAAATTCGGGTCGTTAACAGATTTAAAACATGCAGTGAACTGTGACGTGGTAATAATAGTGTTACTCGGACAACAAACATCTTTTAACATTTTCCAGTATATTTTTGCGTTGTTAAATCTCATATCTTCCAGTTGTTTTGAATTTTTCTTATTTAAGTCATATGTTTTGGACCTGATTAGAGTTTTATGTTTAGTTCTATTTTTGCACATAATTTTTCTGTTGTCATCAGATGGAAAACTTCTAAAATTGTTAAGACTTTTATAGAAACCCTTCCGACTTGTATTACATTCATTATCGTACCATTCCTTATTTGTTTTATTTTCTTCGCGATTTTGCGTTCTAATATTGCTTTTAAATGGTTGGTCACATATTTCGCCTAAACAATAATAAAATTTATCAAGATTTCCATCTATATCTCGGGTGTTGTTGGCCTGTTCTAGGTCCAACGTTAATTCGCTTAAATTATTTTGAAAATTGGGTGATTTAATATTTTGTAAAAAGTCTTGTTTTTTATCATTATCCCATTTATAACAATATATCTTCAAGAACATGTAATTTGTTGTATCATCGTTTTCTGGTCGTAACAATAAAACATTTACGTTTAAATGAGAAATAAGATGTTGACCATGTCATTGATTGTTATCAGTGTTGCCTGATTTGTAGCATGATTTCGGTCTTAACGAAACACTTGGATAACATCCTTTATAGTTTCCGGATGAAGAAGTTTTGTTTTAGAAACAGGCACACTAGGTGGTATTGTTTCATGAAAATGTATTGTTAGCACTAATGGAATGTTAGTACGAACGATTCAACACAGTCATTGTGACAGGTCTGATATCTACTAAGTAACTTGACGTTATCACGTAGAGCTAGGCTTGATTTCGGTTTCGAATATGACAGATTTGTAGCAGCTGTACGTGCGGCGATTATTCTAACCTACTTACTGTGATGATCATGCAGACGGTTTTGGTCTTTACATGATAGATACAATTGTTTGCTTTCCGTAGATGTATCATATATCATGCAGAAGCCTGGAAATAGATAAAAATCAGAGGAGGCAGTACTCAACAAAACAACAGAGCACAATGTGCACAACATGAACACTCAAAAGGGAAACGTATACAGAGCACAAACAAATGTCGGAATGACAAACATAAAAGGATTTACAAAACGTCATGTAATGGTTGTAATATATCAACCATATTGATACAAACACAAACAAATGTCAAATAACCATTAAAACTCTATGTCACGATGCAAGAACGGAAGGCTGGATAGAGCAACAATGTGTCGCTTTAGAAACAATCAATAATTAAATTTTCGTGACAAAAGAAGAAGGGGCGACATAAGTTCAATGTGCAGCGACAAATGAAGAGAGGATTCGAAATCGCAACACAGTGTTGGAACACACAATTGGATTCGCGGGCTTGCAACAATGTGCGGCGAAGCACAGAAACATGGACAGAGTATCAGGATACTATGGAACACGAGAAAGTATAATGAAGCACACGATTTAATAAAAATGTTGTGCGTCGCTTGAAAGTGCCAGAACGACAAACTTGTGTCACGAGTTTGTATTTTTCAGTCACATTTTGAGTTATGTCATTCAATAGTGGTACGTCTACTAAATATGGTAAGACTTCAATGAAGATTGCTTCTTTTAGTGATTGCTTTTGTCCGTGTCGAACACTTCTCAGGACAAATGTAGACGACGAATATATTTATATTTATTATATACCTATCAATGTATTGTCACGAATACGGGCCAAATCGCGCAGTGGAATACAACGCGACAGATTGCATTTTCCGTATCATACATGTCTGGTTTTCCGAATCCGTATCATGCATGTCTGACGTGTTGTATGCCGAACATAATAATAATTATGCCAGCGCCATTGAGGTCACGACGTAAACAATTGCCTTTTTATGAATGGTCGTCGCCGAAAATATGTCGACGTTCATAACGTCAATGTATACACATCAAACGCATTTTCGCGCGTAAAAGCGCTTTTTTCACTTTTGAAGGTATATAATAAAAGGAATATCACTGCAGTGGTGTTGATCCGTTAAGCCGTATTACCTCTCGTTGCTTGCACCATACCGCATCACGCTCGACCTAATGGTCTCGTGAGACACGGCATTACACAAGCACCTCGAGGTAATACGACCCAACGGATCAACACACTGTAGTGATATTCCGTATCCGGTAACAAATACATATGATTTAACCTCTGACAAAGCAGAAATGTCAACTTTCCTTATACCAGTATTACCAATTGTATTGTACAGGCTCTGTTCTGTCTGGTGTAAATTGTATCGGAGTTATATCGTCGTATATTATACAATATCACAGAATGACAAGTTTAATCAGAAGCATATGAAAATAATTCGCCTCCAAGACAGAATTTACATACTATCAGGAAACTTATATTACGAATTAATATTTCCTTGCACGACAAAAAACAATTTATATGCGTATAATATTGATTCATGACAAAAATGAATTGTGGATTTCAATTGTCAGATTAGGTGGCAATAAACGGCCTGACAATATAATCATTTTCCCCGTGTTTTAATTAATATACGCTTCATACATTGTACGGATATGTGTGAAATGGATATTAAATGTTACCTATTAGATATGTTTTATAACAAACGATGGAATAAATCTGTTTATTAGGAAGTACATTATATACATATAAAAGAAACTAAATCGGGTTGCAGAGCGTTTAAACTTCAAGTTGTGATGAGGACGCCTCTGTGTCTGGTAGGTTATCTGCGATCATTCAATGGTTTGTATTTAACGTACTTGCATTAGACTTATTTGTCCTCTCTAATGAATATACCACAGAGAACTGGATCAGTATCGCGTGACTTCATGAAACAGTAATGAACTAACTATTGTAGCAAACCACATACGTTGTTAATGAATCTTTAGAAAAGTTAGAAAAATGACATAAATACTCCGTAGTGAGTGCTTAACGATTTTGTTTGATAGAGAAATCAACGTTCGAGACAACAAGAATGTACCACGTGAGGGCCTTCTTGGTGAAGAGTAGGCATTGTCAGGTGATGTACAGGTCGTAAACCGCTAAATAAACTTGCTATTTAACTCAATGTAAAGTGACATTTTCAGGCCCCGATAGATAGTATCACGATAAATTCTATCGTCAGTTAGCTCACATGTATCATTAAAAAGCAGTATGTTTCAGCTACCAAATAAGACACCAACAAGTGGGGGGTCATGCTTAATATAAGAACAATTTGTCGATGAAAGGCGGTGAGCATTTTTTTTTTTCAGGGGCGCAGATTGATTTCATACTGGCTTTTCCCTACTCTACTTTCACTGTGACAAATATGCCAAAATCTTAAAACATTCAAGATAAAAACAGTTTCACTACAGAGAATCGCGAATCACTGTTTTGGCCAAAGGTCTTCGCATATATCAACGTTGATGATCGTTGATTATCAACGTTAAATTCAAAACAAACACACAGCTTGATAATACATAATGAATATTGATTTACTATGTTGTGATTTTCCAAATAATTAAGAAACAATTCATCAGTATATTTTAACATAAAGTATGAAACCTTCACCCAAGGTTTGAACCAATACTGCACGACGGCATAACATAGCCATGGTAGGTATGAAAGCATTAGACAACTCGTAATAACTAGAATGAATGTGGCTTCAACAGTAATGCTTGGTTGTTCTTTGAATAACAATACTGACTGTAAACCACTTAAGTCAATAGACAAAGATCATAAAAAACATTACATTACGCCGCGTCTTGTCACTTGTGTCTTTGAAGTAGATGATGCGTTATTCATATAACTATGTTTACTGCTTGTTCTGCTGTAAAATATGGCAAGTTGGCTATTGAATTGATACATAAGATATTGGTGTCACTTGCCGTCATAACGCGCAAAATATAATGACGTCACCAGACACCACATAAAACGAGATATTGTCAAAAGAATTAGTAATTTAACCACGACACCAGTACATTGGGGCCCGCATTATTTCCTTAAATCAAAAGGAGTGGCATTCACTAACTCCGAACGCTTCGGTATACCATATGTAATTCACGTCGCTATAAACCGTAATTAGAAGTGAAAAAGTATCGAAAATCGGACAGGGAAGGCTTAACTTAATCCGCCGAGCACACAAAACATAAAAACATCATAAACCACACGGCACAATACCCAACGTCATAAAAGTACACACATTGACATTTAGGGTTTAAATGATAAGATTCGGTTGAATAAGTGCGCCATATCACTTGCGCCACTGAATCATAGTACATTGTTTAATGCGCCCATATTGGTTCTCTTCCGATTATAGTATGCGCCATAATTATTTGCGCCAATGGAAATTTTAGACAGTATATAAGGCGCATGTTTTAGTATGGGGTGACATTGTAAGATTAGACTATATGGATGCGGTCAATTTATTTGAGAATTAAGAAATGGCAACATTTAGTCATCATTAAAACAAATGAATCTGTAAATATTAAAAAAAGTGTTAACTTAGAAAAGTGTTGTATTTCATCAGAATTATAATTTTAACTAAATACACAAATATAAATAAATAAATAAATCGCAATTATAATGTGGTTTCAGAAAATTAAAACTATACAATCCCCAAAAAACGAACAAACACACAAACAAACAAGCAGTCGTCACACCAAACACAAAACTAAGCGGGAAAATGAACCTAACATCAACGCCGAAGTTCTAGGTGTGAAAACGCTGAATGGCATAGACGTGCGGATTATATACTAGTAAACCTACTATACCTGATTTCAAAGGTATAAGTAACTAAGTAAGTAAGTATATTGTTTATTAAAGTGACTTGTGTAAATATGAACAACAAACATTAAAAATGTCATGGAATGATTCGTTTCGTAATTGATTGTAAAACGGACAGACTATTAAAAAATGTGTTTTGTCTTCGACCAATTGCCTCGTACAAAATCTGCACAATCTCTGAGCGGGTGTTTCACCTACAAAACGCCCGGTCTCTACTCTAAGCGGAAGAATTCCGCACCTAAATTGTGCTAATACGGACCGCTCATATGTTCAATTTGACATATTGTTCGGTAAGGAAAGAATCTTTAAAAATAACATATACTAGTATCCTCAATTGTGACACATTTCGGATACTCTCATTCCACATAGTTGAATAAAATTGCCTTACATGTTCCTTCACTAAACTAATACTTATAACAGTTTTTGTATCAAAATAGTTCGATAGTCTAAGTTTAGTCATTATTGACTTCACATCACTGCACCAATTGTTTGTACATCGTTCATAATCCATCGTCAACAAACGGTTGTCATCCACGAGTATAAGTTTATTCAATAATCTAATTGCACAAACCCATCGTCTGTAATTACTCGGTATCCACCCTGTATCCCCATGTATCTCTAAGATTGGTGCGAATCTATGAACTCCCAGCAAATAACGAAGTGCACGATTTTGGATATTGTCAATAGCTTGATTTTTTAAAGACCCAAACTGATGCACCATAGTCTAAAATAGGTATTATGCATGATTCATATAGTTTTTCATATGCCTGTAAACTAAAGTCTTTCAGATCATGGATTTTTTCAATTAGGTTTCCTAGGGCTCTGCCAGATTTGTCAGTGTTAATAAGCACTCTCCAACGTTTGCACCAACTATGAAGTTGGATCAGCATTTGTTGTAGTTCGTCTTCTGAAGTGGCCAGTAGAACAATGTCATCCGCGTACAAAAATAGCGATATCATAGTATCTCCAACTTGGACACCAGGACCGAGGTCATTGACCTCTTTGACAAGGTCATTTGCAAAATTAGAGAATAAAGTCGGTGATAGATTGTCTCCCTGCTTAACACCCGTTTTGCAGTCGAACCAGTCGGTATACTTGTCATTTATACGTACACGTGCAGTCGAATGCTGATATATACTTTTTATTGAGTTGTACATCTTTCCGTCTACTTTGTTCAGTAATAGTTTATACAATAGCATGTCCCTATCAATGAAATCAAAGCATTTACGAAGGTGAATGAAACTTGTATAAACAAATGGATAATTTCTTACGATACTGTTTAATGTAAAGATGTGATCCTCACATGACCGCTTAGGTCGAAATCCATTTTGATCGGCTGCTAAGGTGTCAGATGTGGATAGTCGTTTATTTAGGAATTCACTATAAAGTTTGCTGATACACAAAAGAAGACTCACACCTCTATAATCCATTGGTAGCCTTCTGTTGGAAGTCTTTCAATATAGGACATATAACTGCTTTTCTCCACATTGTGGGAATACGTCCGGTATCAAATACGAGTTGAAACAATTGTTATAAGACCGAAATCACAGCTGGGAATTTCAGAACACTGTATAGTATTTGATCATACCCACTTGCTGACCGTATACAAGCACTATGCAAGTAACGGTGTTTTAGTTCTTTGTTTGTTGAAACATTCAAGAATTTCTAGAAATAGCATGTGGAATATACCCAAACAAAGTTCATACGCCGTCATGTTTACAAATTATTATTATGACAACTACGCCAATGAACGTTTTGCTAAATTTATAATGTTGTTCAGTATACTAGTAATGGAATAAATATAAATATGCCAGGGTGTATGACATCGACATTGTCAAACCTTGACACAGCCCTCGGGTATATGCTCCTCGAATGCAAATAGACGACAGCTACTCATTGAAATAAACAGCATAGAGGACAATGTATTTAGCCAGTAGGCTCATCAACATAGCCATATGTGTATTCAACAGAATCGTTTTGTGTTTGAAATTGTAATATACAACGTTTTATTGGAGCACAATTGATTATAGTGTTTACTAGTCTATATTATACTGTTATTGACTTATGTTGAGCTGAATATGATGTTTGGTTGACCTGAAAAGGTGATATTGAGCGATGACAAAGTCAGAGGTCAATATCATTGTTTGAAGGTCAACTAAACATCATATTCATCGACACATAAGTCGACAACTGTTATATTGTATACCAAGCAATAAGTCAAGTAAAATAAAACCTATTGACTCTTTTTAAATTATAATAACTTCAGTCTCTTTAGGAAAGTGTTTGTAATAGAAACAAAAGACAACTCTTCAAATGTTCTAGCTAACAATGCTCTTCTTATGTATATGTATGAGAGAGTATCCACGTATGTATTAACGGCATGTATCATTAATGGCTAGGTTAGAGCATATAGATATGTATGAGCAGCTGTAGGCCAAATAATACGGAAAATAACGTTACGTTGTTTGAAACGGTATGTCGCACGAAATGACGTCACGTCATAAAAACGTTATAACCACCCCAGCCTCGGTTTCGGGAGATGTATATTAAAATATACACACCTATCGTGCAGGCCGTCTAAGCCAATCAGAATCCTTGTTACATAATAGGTATACAATATTTTGTTTTATGTACCATCACTAAATCATGTATTAACCAAACATTACATAACTGATATATGATGCATTTTTCGGATTGCAGACTTTGTCAATAGTAATTTATATTACTGCTGTCAGAAAGAACACATTGTTATTGTCACATAATGTGAATTTGATCTACAAGCTATAATGATATATTTGGTAGTTCCATTTTGTTGGTAACGGATTGTATATACTAGTTTTAAAAAGCACAGTATTAAGAAGTACAATAAATGTTGCATTGTGTGAAAAGTTCAATTACAGAATAGATTTAGTTCAAAATGGACAGCCTAGTCGTGACTACGGGCTTCTTGTGGCGATAGAAACAAGCATACGTTATGTGACGATTATGTTTGGCATAATAATATTATTGTAGCGCACAGACAATACAAAGCTCTACACAGGAACGACGGCAGTTTGTCTTGTGCTAGTCGTCTCATCTTTTCTACAACTTTTGTAACTTTATCAAAAATTTGTAAAACTTAAGAAATCTTCAGAGTAAATAGAGAGGTTGCGAAAGAAAATGAACGTGTAACGTGTACGTCTACGCGAATTCTCTTTTTGGGTATTTCATCATTCAGGTAATTTTAGTTTCTTTTGTGATTTAACTTTTTATTCCCGATATACATGTAGTTACAATATATGTACATACATATTTAATATAACATTACAGATTAAGATTTATAGCACGTTATGACAATGTAGAAATATAGCAATATAAATATAGTAATGCATATATAGTAACTGCACTTAATAAGGGATAATTTCGGGAAAAATGAGAAAAAGCCAAAAGGGGAGATAATAAACAAAAATAAAGAAAGGGAAAAAAATTACAAAAAAATCCATTTTTCAATGTGCTTTTCAACTTTATTTTTCGTGAATGCTATTATTTCTTCTAATCTTCTTCTCTCTGTTATTAAATTTTGAAAATATAAAATGCTCGGTGTTACGTTAGTATTTTTGCATTTGAAGTTAAAGTATTTAGCCAGCAGTAAAAGAAAATTAATGGTTGTGTTTATGTTTTTATTTTCTGAGTAGTAGTTACAAAAGGAGATCATTTCAAAACTTAATTTTATATTTTTATTGCATTTATAGTTAATAAACAATCCGACGTCTCTCCAAAATTCCTGAACAATATGGCATTCCCAGAACATGTGTGAAATCGAGTCACTAAACATGGAACAAAAATCACAAAGACTTGATGGTATAGAACAATATTTATGTAGAAATTAATTATCTGGGAGTATTCTCAAAATATATTTATATTGAAATGCTCTTAATTTTGTGTCGATAGTTAATTTAAATGAACACTGAAAGATACGGTCCCATTTGAGCTCTATACCATCAAAGGTATTTTCCCATTTGGACAATGCTTTATTTAAAGTAGTTGGCTTATTGTTTTTAATTAGAGATTTGTAAACAATTTTACTAACTTTTTGGTCGGTGTCTAGGACTGAAATATGGTATGTAGGTTGTGTGTATGATATTGGTTCTTCTGTTAGTTTCGTTTTCATTTCTTCTGGTATACATCTTATAAGTGATTGATAGTTTAGGTATTCTGTCTCTGGTAAATCATATAGCCATTTTATTTGATCAAATGTATATAATCTCTTTGTTCTATAGTCTATGATATGTTCTAAAAATAAGACCCCTTTGTCGTACCATTTTTTGTAAAAAAGAAGGTAATTTTAGTTTCTATACGTAACTGACGTGTGGCAGACGAAAATAAATTGTGTATTATGTCAATGTATGCACAGGAAACACAAGATTTCAAAGCCATTATAAACACTCATTATCGATTCATGAAGAAATCAGGCCGCAAATGTCACGAGATTATACAGCAACATGTACGTATACATGTACGGGTAGCTACACGTACAGGTACTCTAACAAGTCCCTTACGCAACTTCTCTAATCCTTAAAAAATCCAGAAATTGTATAAGAAATATTCCTGAAGTACAGTTTTGTTAATACAATCACATGCACATTTTCCTGAAGGGAATAAAATGGAAAGACACTTTCTCAAGTGAATACGAAAGCGAGATTTATAGTCGACTGCATACGTAGATTGTTTGACAAAAATGAAGTTAACGTCTATTCTTATTTCATTGACACAAACTATATATATCAAATTGTGAGAAGTACGTGAAATTGTGAGAAATATTTTGTGTAAACGTTTCGTGAAATCGTCTTATGATTTTGTCAACATAAGAAATCTATTTAAGAATGAGAAATAAATCATAATACAGTTATCGAAATACGCCCGTCTTTCTCAAACATCCTGGGAATTGTATAACGAAGGTTGTAGCTGATAGTATCAGACACGTATAACCGTCGTCTCAACTGTTGTTAGACCAAGAGAAGTTGAACTTGATTTATTTTTTAAAATGTGGCTAAACTTGTCTCCCCGTGCTTCATTTTAGTGTAGTTATCATTCATTATTTTGTGGTTAATTACAAGGGGAGTTCAATATATTATGTCCATGTCCTTTGTATTTTGATATGACAGTATTTAGAAGAATTCTACGAACACAGGCTGAAAGGTGTTTGTTTCTATTCTATATCTGAAAAATTACATAGCCTTTCGTCAATAAGTAAGTAATTTATTGAACTTAGAATAGGGTCTACTCGAGTATACTAGCCTTATTGAATAACCATTTTAAGCCAAATATGTGTTATCTTTGCAGTAGTGGTTTAGAAAAGTAAATGGCAGTATTCATTTAATTGCAACATACCAATCTATAACTTAATTCTTTATGTTTCAACCAGAACAAAAAATGAACATGAAAGTATGTTTTGTCTACGAGTAAGGCGGTCAAATACAAGGGAGACTACTCTTATTTATACCAAATGATGCTTGTTGGTTCACGCATCAATAACTTCAAACCACCTCTATTGTGTTCGCAAATCTTCCCAGAAATTATTGTATGCACGGAATTCATAGACCGTGTGTCATTAACTGCGGGGTGAGTATATTAGCTTGCTTGAAAAATCCATTCTTTGGGGATATGGATGGTTTGTTCTATGACTGACTCATGCGTGCTTGGCTAGGCGCTGCCGACGTTTCTGTGTGGCTTTAGATTGTCTGTGCGCTACAGTTTGTACTGACAGTGGTCATTTTATATGGGAAAGTAAGCGCGGCTGGAACTTGTTTATTGGCTGTTTACCCAAATATCAATGCTTCATGAAACATATGCCAGGACAGTAAGTAGATATTTACTTTCACGAACATTTCATTATTACTACGTACATTTCTACTTTACGTACGTGATTAGCAACACATCAGGAAATATAAACAAATACATTGACATGTTATATATTGTTTGCAAAGAAGCTTTTGGCGTTGCCCGGCGATAACGTTTTATACTCCATAGCAGCTTTCATTATAGGTTTGAGAAAACTGGCTTATACTTATTGAATACAATCCTGCACTACTAAGTCACCCGCATTATGTTACCAGACGATAGGTAATAGATATACGTCGAAAACTGTCCATTATGAAAAATATTGGACTATCTGAGGGGCGCTAGAGCCGAAGATAGTTCAATATATTTCATAATTGACAGTTTGAGTCGTATATCTTACTCAAACCATTGTTAAAGAATAATTGTCTAGTTCCTACAACATTTATTGTCTGGAAAAAGCTGGACAGTAATTGAACTGAAAGGAATAAACAAACATAATTCCTTCTTTTAAAATACAACAAAATACAACAAAATACAACAAAATACAACAAAGTACAATAAAATACAACAAAGTGGCCCAGTTCCTAGCTTGGTGTTAGTGAACCCATCCACAGATTAAAATGACACATGAACATTTCATCTCACTAACTAATCCACCAACAATGAACGTACACATACAGTTGTTATCATGATCAGATAATATTGACCGTGTAAGTGTTTTACCCGCCCAAACTGTCTCACAAAATGGCGTCTTCATCAGTTCATATAGTACAAGAGAAAGTTTAAATGCTCAAATAATTTGGAATATGCTACTTTTGGGCTTACGCGTAAAATGACGTCGTTGAGTAAACGTCGAAAATAAACGTGGCATAAATTTCTTGAATATTGCCATTAAACGTCGCCACATGACAAGAAAACGTGTTTTTAAAATTAATTGTTGACATGAGAGAAGAATGTTGATTTTTACCGATAATTTAGCGAGAAGAAACCCGATAGTTTGGTGACGGAAGTGGTTTTCTTGCGATTGATCCGCAGTCATCTCCCCTGATAATATTTCACGTCTGACACATTTCAGAAATAAAAACTGTTTATTTTGCCGTCTTAAATGCACTTCGAACAGTTTAATGTCTACAACATTATCAACAAACAAGGCTAGGTAAGTCCTGATACATTTAACACTCGCTAGTTTGCCTGATTGATGAACCATTTTGTGGTTTTGTCCAGTTTTTATTGATGTAAAACCCGGAAGTGGTTCGTTCATGTTTTTTACCAACATATGGGCGCTGTAAATTCAAATTTATATAGAGCAAATTCAGTGAATGTCACATGTGGTTGAATTTTACAAGCATCATTGATTTAAAAGTGAACATGAATGATGTATTAAAGCTATATTAAGATCCTGTGAAACCAACTAGGTACAATCACTAAGAAGACACTTACCTGGGTGTATGTTATTATGTCTCATGATACCACATTCTTGTATATGCTTGCAGCATCTAGATCTATATAGCAAGGAAGCTTCATATACCAGTTTTCTCCCTTTGGTATGACATGCATAAGGGTCAGTCACAATATATTGCCAACACTCATAGCAGAACCTCTTCAAGTGAGCCTAATATAAGTGACTCTCTTGATTCAACTAGTCTGCAATAGTCTGTGGTTTCCCAAAAATCATTCCTTCAACCTTCTACTCTTAAAGTGGATAATCATTGTCCTTATTCAATCAGTTTCATTTATTCTAAATAATGTTTGCATTCTTTTTCAGAAAAAATGACAGTGATATATCAATGATAGCAGTATTCATGCAAGTGATTGAGTATGAACAGGTATTATTATTATGCAGTTTTGTTAATTTCATTATGATGAATATTTGATTTATGTTAGTTTAATAAAAAGTGGAATTACTTTATTCTGCTACCTATATATTTTTATTAATACTGTTAAATCTTTAAAATGTTAATGATTTCTACTTTCACTTTCTTTATTTTCTTTCAGTTACCTGCTATTATACCCTTTTGGCAGTTTATGTGACCATGCAGGACAATAACAGCTCCATTCAATGATGAATCCTTACAGGTATACATTGTGTACATTCAGTTTTGTAATTATTGATTATAATATTTACAATTAATAGCAAACATTGTGTCTTACCTACTACCATATTTTGTATGCATTATGTTGTATTTTTGCTTTTTTTCATGATTCATGTTGTGGTTTATTAAACTTTTATATAAATTTCAATAACATGATTTTTGTACACCAATTCTGGATTTTAATATAATATAAATCATAAATAAAAGTTTTATATGATATACATGCATTGGATAAATTGTACTATGTTATATCAGACACATTATTTTCACATTTAAGGGCACTACACAACTTCTGAGATGTCAATGGACACAACATAGCAGAAGAAGACACAGGATGATATTCAATATGAATGTGTAACACATCTGAAAAATACCTGAAACTCTATTTCTTTAAATTATTGCTGTTGCTATGCAGAATATTCTATGTTGTCAAGGAAATTATTAAAGGAAAATGTTAAAATGTACACTTTAATTAATTGTATGATAAGTGACCAGTAAATTGCAGTACTGATTTAGTATATTTTATATTTCATGGAAAGCAAATTAGTGTCCCCTTAGCGTGGCGTATATTTCATAGAAATCCATGAAGAAATAAAATACTTCGGCTTTTTTATTTTCCAATGTTCACAAATTTCTTCTTGTAACTGTAGTAAAAAGTCACGTGGTATTGCTACACTGTAGTATGTGTTGTTTGTCTAATGTTGGCACTGAATGATTCTAGACCTAGAATAGTTATTTTGGAGAAAAAACGGTGTTCCTTTAAAATAACCACAAAATTGCCATAATTTGGTAATTATTCAAAATATCAACATGGAGTTTTCATGATTTGAAATTAAAGGTTCACTTATTACAATGATACTAAAAATAAAAAGGTGGTTATTTGACTCACTATTACAGTGGCATTCACATGTGCTAAATGTTGTATTTTTTAAATATTAAGCGGTTGCTAGGCAACCAAAATAATGTTGGTCATAGTTTTGCAGCTAAGAACCTTTGTGACACCAAATGAACAAATCAAGAATGACATGATGTGTTGGTTAGGCGTTTAAATGTGCTTAATGTATAGAATAGTTGTTACAAGATTTGCATCAGAAATTTGAAGATTTTGAAGGAAAACAGGCATCTACAAAATTGTCATATATAAAATCACTGAATTTACAAACTAGCGACTTGATATTTTCAAAATTTGAAAAGTTTATCTTCAGAGGTTTTTGTGGTATTAAGAACGGAAAAATTGCACCTTGACACACTATAACAGTGGCTTCCACATGTGCTAAATATTGCATTTTGTAAATATTTAGCGGTTGCTAGGCAACCAAAAAATAAATTTAATATAATTTTTCACTGATGTGCAACTAAAAACCTTTGTGACAAGAAATGAACAAATCAGAAATGGTGCCATTTTGAATGAAATGCGAATTACTCGCGTCATCAAAATAGTCATAAATCACTGAATTTTCAAGATATCGAATTAAAATTTTCAGAATATGGAAATTTAAACTTCAGAGATTACTGTTACATTAAAAACTGAAAATGTCATTTTTTACACACTAGCCCAAAAATCGCAGTCGCGGCCACATATTATATAATAATGCTTGCTGACATCGAAAACAAACCTACGAGACGTCTAACCATGATGTTAATATCACGCTAAAATACACTCATTCGGTGACTTAGATCAACTATCTGAGCAATGTATTGCACATGAATTAAAGGTGGCTAGTTTTTTTACTTCGTAAATATTAGATACATTTGTATTAAGGTGGTGCGGGACTTTCCGTGGTCGAATTTAAAAGTTGATGTATTTGCTTGAACATTAGTACGAACGTTTATCATACTGCGTTGCATAGTAACGTTTTTATTTCAATGACGTCATATGACGTCGCTATTTGGCGCTGTTTCCGGACCAGTCCCATAACCAGACCGTACATTGATTATGACTAAATACCGTTTTCATTTGTACGCCGATTTTAAATTTTTAATTGAGTAAAAATGATCGATAATTTATCTATCTAATAACATATTTGTATTACACTTATTTAACCACAAATAAATCTTGTATGCGAAAATCGTGCAATTGACGTCCGAAACGCTTTTTTCCTTAAATGTCTGAAAAACAAGACGGAAACTTCACAGTCTGTTGCTCTGGATGCGAAGAACTGATTAATTGATAAGAAAGGATATGTCTGCGCGTAAGATGTTTCAGTAATGAACGTTGTAATACTGCCGTCGTTCTTTAAACATTGATGGCGCTGCATAAAACATCAATGCTAACTCATCGTTACGTACAAATCTTTCCCATGGAAAATATTCCTAATTTTATTAACCTGTATAATAATATGAAGTGTATGAAATCAGTTTGCTTTTTAATAATTAAAGCTTTTGCATTACATTTCTTCTTCCTAAACACAAAGGATATGATATACAAATCATGGGAGTTTGAGGCCGATGCACGGTGTAAGCCATTTGTCATTTTATAACAGCAAATGTTTTGTCATATTTTTTTATAAACATGTAACTTATTGAATTGCCATTTGAAGCGTTACTGTCCGTTAAAGGCAATTGCTTTTGCATTTGTGTTGATTTGAGAACCTACGATAACGAAATCGCGATAAAATTATGATGATATCATACCATACTATAACGATAGCACGACAGTACGATGATGATAATGCGATATGCGTCGTCTTTATTAGTTACACATTTGCTATAAGTCAACTTTCAAATTCGAACACGGACAGTTCCAAGCCACCTTAAGTAAGTTATTTAACTGTTATTTTAGAAATAATTGCAATCAAGTCAGTTTTGTTGACATTTTACATGCCTGTCTACATAGAATTTCTATATATCCCTTGCATGCATGTATACTGACCCCGTCACAGGTATTTATATATCCTGTAGCTGCTCATGGTATGCATATATCCTGTAGCAGCCCCTGGTATTTATATATCCTGTAGCAGCCCCTGTGCTGTAGCATATTATCAATACAAATCAATCACCTTCACATAATTCATTAAGTTGTGAGAGAGATAAACATTTATATTCACCGAATTTGCACACCTATTAATATTATCCTGTCACATAGAGTGATCGTAATTCTAGGTCAATCGGTCAGACGAAAACATTTAGATGAATATATTTAAGCAGAGTAGTAGATGCATTATCTCGGTAATTTACTGGAAACAACGAAAATGAGATATAGTCATGTAGTCATAATTTCTTCTGTTATTCAATGACTTGGAAAAAGTATAAATATGGACTATGCAAAATACTGGATTGTTTACGGAAACTGTCAGTGCAAAATTGTATTCCGGTGGAGAGAAATGACTGCAAGATTTAACAATTTATACACGCATGTATTAGTGGGTGGAAAACCGACGATGGCTCCTGGCAGTAGGGAGACTTCAATGCTGCAATTATGCCAGCGTCAATGACGTCACGACGTAAACAATTGCCTTTTTATGAATGGTCGTCGCCGAAAATATGCCGACGTTCATAACGTCAATGTATACACATCAAACGAATTTTCTCGTTGTTTGCACCATACCGCATCACGCTCGACCTAACGGTCTCGTGAGATACGGCATTACACAAGCAACTCGAGGCAATACGACCCAACGGATCAACACACTGTAGTGATATTCCGTATCCGATAACAAGCACACATGATTTGAGCCGCGTCATGCGATTTTAGGCCTTCGGACAATGACGTTACAACGTCAGAAAAGACGGGAAAAGTCCAGCACTTTCGTAACCAAACCGGTCGCAGCGTGACATCTGCAAAATCGTTTATTTAGCAAAATAATAAAGAAGTGGGACCAGAAATGATGAAATTCAAATAAAACACTATTTTTCCGAAGTTTTGATACCAAATTTATGAATTTTTTTGCCACATTTTTAGCGTTTTATTCGAGATAAAAAAAAATGAAATCAGAGCCGACTTTTCGTCCCCAGGCAAGTTCACGGCTGTTTACAATATCTATATTAATAATTTGTCGAGATGCAATTTATAGATGCGATAGATGGGTGAAGCTATTTTTACTAGTCATTTTGCAATTAATTTCTGAACTGGCTTACCTCAAATTTCGGCCTGATTCAATAAATACAAAAAACTATGAATAGCCTCCCTTAGATTATTAGTCAATTTGATTAGTCTCCCTTGGCACTTATTATATTTAACTATTTATAAAACATTTTGTGTATAGCGTCATTGGTGTAATGGATGGTACGTCCGATTTCCATCTAGAAGGTCCGGGTTCAATACTGCACTCGGGAGAACTTTTATTTTTTAGCTGACCTATCAAGATAAAAAAAACGACCATGTTTGCTAATTGGATTATGATTTTAACTTAAATTAAATTATTTCTGTATATGTATAGATCTATATTCTATATAGAATAATTATTAAAATTAATGCCAGTATGGATATACCACGTGAAAGTTAAAAACCACCATAACAAAGTCGTGTTCGTGTCAGGGAATCAGATCATGGCTATTTATTCGTCTTATATTTTTTTGTTCGTGTCCAGAGGGGGAACTGCGTCAAGAATTTAAGCCATTATATGTTGCTATGCTATACAATGAGACAAGTATATTATTGAATTATAAGAGCCAGGAGCGGTATGGATTCCCCTTCGAAAAATAAATGCTTGTAGGACTCCTATGTTGCTGTCTGCCCAATGATGAATATTTTTCGATAGGTTGTTGTCTATTAGTTAGAATAAATGTTGCAGTATGCCACTATTTTTAATGAACATTTTTGATGCCTAGGTTCCGCACTAGGTAAAGGGGTTTGGGACAAAAATCATGGAGTTACATAACTCCATGCAAAAATATTTGAGACACTGTTGGCTACCGTAATTTTCCTTCAAAAAAGAAAAATATCTCTACATACATCCAAATTATCAAACCAACATGGCCGTATTGAATGTTCACGAATACCATCGGCATAATTGCATTACGCAAATTGGCCTATAACTAAAAGAATATTGATCACAACAAAGTGAGGCTGAGTAGCGAATTTGGTAAACTTGTATACATGGGTGTGTAACTACTCGTAAATTCAACGAGTCGGTGCAATAATGTTTCTCTGGCCTGGGAAAAAGTGTGAAATAGTCGAACAATAATACACACATTCTCGGTCAAGATCAGATCTCAACCTCTTATATATTTCACCACAACAGACGACACCGGTCATTTAAACAACTCAAATCGTGCGTCACCTTGACTCGCGGCTTGCATAAAGTAATCATATATTTAGTTCGCTGTATCGTTTTGTACAACTGTATTCATTTTGGTGGTTGTAATCTCTTTTGTGACTTTAAACTAAAGCTCTTGAAATTGTTCCACGAGGCTGCTTCGTTTGTTTCATAAAGGCGTGTATGTTGGTTGTTGCTTCATTAGTTTTCCTTGTTAGATGGGGTGGTCCTTGTGATTCATTCGTGTCATGTTTGACTGACTTTCTGATGTGACATAACGCTTTTGAAGTAGCTAGTTCTAGAACCATTAGTCATATCAAGGCATCAATGTATGTATATATAAATGCTATGTCGTACATGATGTAGGCGGCTTTGATTGCAGATCTACTAAGAATCACGCCGGTTTGTCCGAGCATTTAGAGACGGACGGTTCGTCGGTAAATCCACATTTGTGAAGTAACATGAGAGAAAATCCGTGAAAGTAATTGCTCATATCATAATTAAGCTCCGTTTTTCAGTAGTCCACTTAAGAAAGGTCAAGTATGCGTCGGCCACATGCAGTTTTCTAGTACGATATATTGTCCTGCTGTTGCGTCATTATTTTATAACACAAAATAATCTACACAGGACATTATTGTGTACTTCACTTTTGAACGTATTCAGGTTAAGGCAGATCTATTATATAGAATTTCGAATATACGCATGTTGTAATTGTCATGTAGCGGCTACACTAAAAAATGCACTGAATATTTGCGTTTCCATAATTTCAGTTGCGTATGTTATGCGCAGCTTATCGGAAGCACTGAAGCACTGAATATCATTATCCAAATTGTCGGAACGTTGTTTCCAAGCGCAAACTGATTTAGCTTTTAAAATACTGCCATTAGGGAAAGTGTGGTATTTGTGCTGTTAGAATTTTAGTTCGTTTCACGAAACATGTAAATTGTTTCATTTCGTGACCATACATGTATACCCGTACAGTATATCAGGGAAGTTGTTATTGGATACACTGGCAGTTACATGTGAGTTGATAAACAGTCGCATGTCAATTAACAAATAGTTATACAATGGACCGAGTGGATACTCTCATATTATTTTTAAGACGAAATTTCATTGCGTTAGTATCTCACGTGGTCAAGAAAACATGCTATTATTGTTTTATAGTCTAACACAGTCTGTCATTCATGGTCGAACATCGGGAACCTCCTGAAGTCTATTCATAATTTAATGAACTGAAATAAGAACAAACCACGAGGGATGATCAATATCTAACGAGAAAATGCTTATAACTTTAATATTACGTGTTATTTTCTAAAAGTATTCTATGTGGTGGTTAATACATAAAACAAAAATTATATTAGAAGAAAACGGACAAAATAGTTTTCAAATATATCGAAAAATAAATAGTTTATAAAATTTTGCCGACCTACGAAACCGATAGACGGGGCAACGCCATTTTTGCACCATTTACCGTAATTCAGAATTTAACTATGATCAATTTGACGACCACATTCCTAAGGCCATATTGTATTAATTTTTAAAAAAACTTTTCAGATTATCCTCCTTCAACATGTATACGTCTTCGCCAATGCCATACCAAGTTGAACATAGACTCACGATAGTCATTCTTAGGAATATCGTTCAAAACACCCTAACATTTCTGTGCGTAGTACTGACGTCGATGTCACGTTACACCTACTTCGCGTTAGATCACTAGCCTTTAGGTCCATTTTGAATATGATATTATGTTCACAAATCGAAGAATTTGACATGGTATGATCACGAAATGATTTCCGAATACCGTGCGCAATTCTATTATTACTCGTTTTCTTTTAAAACTAATTATTTTATTTCTAATAATTTGTCGTCCGTCAGTTTTGCTATCACGGAACGATAACACGTGCGTGACATAACAAATGACAACACAACCCGTGTATGACGTAACCATCAGTAAGGCGAGTCTTAGGTGAAGCATAGTACCAATTTTCGACACATTGCTATTGCTACATGAAAACTGTTAGGGTTTGAATTTGCGTTAAAACGGTGAAAATTCCGCAAAATGACCCAACTCCGCATTTTGAGGGTTACCGAGGTACCTTACAAACCATAGAATTTAGCATGATGTCACTGAAATGATAAATCTTCAGAGAAACAGTGCTAATGTAAATTATTACTTCCAGCTATAGTTTGAGTAAAATCGAAATGATCATAACAAAAGTATAAGCGCGTTTTCTCGTTATATATTGATCATCCCTCGTACATCCGGACCTTTTAGTTCTATTATGTAAAGGCGTTTGGACAGTCTAAAATGCACAATGTTGCGTGTTATATTTTGATATTAAATGTAAACAAATAATTCATACATATTAACAGACTGGTGTCAACTAAATATGACAGTATGTTATACTGAACTTACGTGTTCAGTTCAATTTTACCACCCAAAGTAGCGCACAGCAATTAGGAAAAATATAACGTTAAAACGACGTCAAAATGACGTCAAAAAGTTTTCTTTTTCTTGTGCAGTTATGCGACGAAAATTGGCATAACTTTGTAACTGGTTGATAAAAATTGCCAAAATAAAGACTATTCAACCTAGAAAAGATTGTATTTTAAGTATACAACAAAAACTGAAAATGTCTAAATTTTGTCCGAAGGCCTAAAATCGCATGACGCGGCTCATTTAACCTCTGACAAAGCAGAAGTGTCAACATTCCTTATACCAGTATTACCAATTGTCTTGTACAAGCTCTGTTCTGTCTGGTGTAAATTGTATCGGAGATATATCGTCGTACGTTATACAATATCACAGAATGACAAGTTTAATCAGAAGCATACGAAAATAATTCGCCTCCAAGACAGAATTTACATACTATCAGGAAACTTATATTACGAATTAATATTTCCTTGCACGACAAAAAACAATTTATATGCGTATAATATTGATTCATGACAAAAATGAATTGTGGATTTCAATTGTCAGATTAGAATGCAATAAACGGCCTGACAATATAATCATTTCTCCCGTGTTTTAATTAATATACGCTTCATACATTGTACTGATATGTGTGAAATGGATATTAAATAATACCTATTAGATAGTATGTTTTATAACAAACGATGGAATAAATCTGTTTATTAGGAAGTACATTATACACATATAAAAGAAACTAAATCGGGTTGCAGAGCGTTTAAACTTCAAGTTGTGATGAGGACGCCACGGTGTCTTGTGTTTATCTGCGATCATTCAATGGTTTGTATTTAGTGTACTTGTATTAGACTTAAATGTCCTCTCTAATGAAAATACCACAGAGAACTGGATCAGTATCGCGTGACTTCATGAAACAGTAATGAACTAACTATTGTAGCAAACCACATACGTTGTTAATGAATCTTTAGAAAAGTTAGAAAAATGACATTAGTACCCGTAGTGAGTGCTTAACGATTTTGTTTGATAGAGAAATCAACGTTCGAGACAACAATAATGTACCACATGAGCGCCTTCTTGATGAAGAGTAAGCATTGTCAGGTGATGTACAGGTCATAAACCGCTAAATAAACTTGCTATTTAACTCAATGTAAAGTGACATTTTCAGGCCACGATAGATAGTATCACGATAAATTCTATCGTCAGTTAGCTCACGTGTATCATTAAAAAGCAGTATGTTTCAGCTACCAAATAAGATACCAAAAAGTGGGGGGTCATGCTTAATATAAGAAAAGTTCTGTCGATGAAAGGCGGTGAGCATATCATTTCAGGGCGCTCGTGGCGATAGAAACAATCATAAGTTATGTGACGATTATATTTGACATAATAATATTATTGTAGCGCACAGACAATACAAAGCTACACAGGAACGACGGCAGTTTGTCTTGTGCTAGTCGTCTCGTCTTTTCTACAACTTTTGTTACTTTATCAAGAATTTGTAAAACTTAAGAAATCTTCAGAGTAAATAGAGCGGTTGCAAAAGAAAATTGACGTGTAACGTGTACGTCTACGCGGATTCTACTTTTGGGTATTTCATCATTCAGGTAATTTTAGTTTCTATACATAACTGACGTGTGGCAGACGAAAATAAATTGTGTATTATGTCACACAGGTATGCGTACACAATGTATGCACAGGAAACACAAGATTTTAAGACCATTATAAACACTCATTATCGATTCATGAAAAATTCAGGCCACACGTGTCACGAGATTATACAGCAACCTGTACGTATACATGTACGGGTAGCTACACGTACTCGAACAAGTCCCTTTCGCAACCTCTCTAATCCATAAACATCCAGAAATTGTAAAAGAAATATTCCTGAAGTACAGTTTTGTTAATACAATCACATGCACATTTTCCTGAAGGGAATAAAATGGAAAGACAATTTCTCAAGTGAATACGAAAGCGAGATTTATAGTCGACTGCATACGTAGATTGTTTGACAAAAATGAAGTTAACGTCTATTCTTATTTCTTTGACACAAAATATATATATAAATTGTAAGAAGTACGTGAAATTGTGAGAAATATTTTGTGTTAACGATTCGTGAAATCGTCTTAGGATTTTGTCACCATAAGAAATCTATTTGAGAATGAGAAATAAATCATAATACAGTTATCGAAATACGCCCGTCTTTCTCAAACATCCTGGGAATTGTATAACGAAGGTTGTAGTTGATAGTATCAGATACGTATTACCGTCGTCTCATCAACTGTTGTTTGACCAACAGAAGTTGAACTTAATTTATGTTTTAAAATGTAGCTAAACTTGTCTGCCCGTGCTTCACTTTAGTGTAGTTATCATTCATTATTTTGTGGTTAATTATGCACGGAATTCATTGACCGTGTGTCATTAATTGCGGGGTGAGCTTGCTTGAAAAATCCATTTTTGGGGATATGGATGGTTTGTTCTATGACTGACTCTTGTGTGCTTGGCTAGGCGCTGCCGACGTTTCTGAGTGGCTTTGGATTGTCTGTGCGCTACAGATTGTACTGACAGTGGTTATTTTATATGGGAAAGTAAGCGCGGCTAGAACTTGTTTATTGGCTGTTTTCCCAAATATCAATGCTCCATGAAACATATGCCAGGACAGTAAGTAGATATTTACTTTCACGTACATTTCATTATTACTACGTACATTTCTACTTTACATACGTGAATAGCAACACATCAGAAAATATAAACAAATACATTGAAATGTTATATATTGTTTGCACAGAAGCTTGTGGCGTTGCCCGGCGATAACGTTTCATACTCCATAGCAGCTTTCATTATAGGTTTGGGAAAATTGGCTTATACTTATTGAATACAACTCTGCACTACTAAGGCACCCGCATTATGTTACCAGACGATATGTAATAGATATACGACGAAAACTGTCCATTATGAAAAATATTGGACTATCTGAGGGGCACTAGAGCCGAAGATAGTTCAATATATTTCATAATTGACAGTTTGAGTCGTATATCTTACTCAAACCATTGTTAAAGAATAATTGTCTAGTTCCTACAACATTTATTGTCTGGAAAAAGCTCGACAGTAATTGAACTGAAAGGAATAAACAAACATAATTCCTTCTTTTAAAATACAACAAAATACAACAAAGTGACCCCCTTCCTAGCTTGGTGTTAGTGAACCCATCGACAGATTGGCTTGACACATGAACATTTCATCTCACAAACTAATCCACCAACAATGAACGTACACATACAGTGTTGAAATCATGATCAGATTATATTGGCCGTGTAAGTGTTTTACCCGCCCAAACTGTCTCACAAAATGGCGTCTTCATCAGTTCATATAGTACAAGAGAAAGTTTAAATGCTCAAATAATATGGAATATGTGAAACTTCAATCTTAATTGGAATTTATTTCCTTATATCATACAATATTGCTTGCTGACATCGAAAACAAACCTACGAGACGTCTAACCATGATGTTAATGTCACGCTAAAATACACCCATTAGGTGACTTAGATCAACTATCTGAGCAATGTATTGCACATGAATTAAAGGTGGATAGTTTTTTACTTCGTAAATAATATATACATTTGTATTATTAGGTGGTGCGGGACTTTCCGTGGTCGAATTTAAAAGTTGACGTATTGGCTTGAACATTAGTACGGACGTTTATCATACTGCGTTGCATAGTAACGTTTTTATTTCAATGACGTCATATGACGTCTCTATTTGGCGCTGTTTCCGGACCAGTCCCAGAACCAAACCGTACATTGATTATGACTAAATACCGTTTTCATTTGTACGCCGATTTTAAATTTTTAATTAAGTAAACATGATCGATAATTTATCTTTCTGATAACATGTTTGTATTACACTTATTTAACCACAAATAAATCTTGTATGCGAAAATCGTGCAATTGACGTCCGAAACGTCAACAAATTGATACTTGATGTTTCGCTTTTTTCTTAAATGTCTGAAAAACAAGACGGAAACTTCACAGTCTGTTGCTCTGGGTGCGAAGAACAGATTAATTGATAAAAAAGGATATGTCTGCGCGTAAGATTTTTCAGTAATGAACGTTGTAATACTGCCGTCGACCTTTAAACATTGATGGCGCTGCATAAAACATCAATGCTAACTCATCGTTACGTACACACCTTTCACATGGAAAATATTCCTAATTTTATTAACTTGTATAATAATAAAGTGTATGAAATCAGTTTGCTTTTTAATAATTAAAGCTTTTGCAGTACATTTCTTCTTCCTAAACACAAAGGATATGATATACAAATCATGGGAGTTTGAGGCCGATACACGGTGTAAGCCATTTGTCATTTTATAACAGCAGGCTTAAAAGCTTAGTAAAACAAATGTTTTATCATATTTTTTTATAAACATGTAACTTATTGAATTACCATTTGAAGCGTTACTGTCCGTTAAAGGCAATTGCTTTTGCATTTGTGTTGATTTGAGAACCTACGATAACGAAATCGCGATAAAACTATGATGATATCATAACATACTATAACGATAGCACGACAGTACGATGATGATAATGCGATATGCGTCGTCTTTATTAGTTACACATTTGCTATAAGTCAACTTTCAAATTCGAACACGGACCGTTCCAAGCCACCTTAAGTAAGTTATTTAACTGTTATTTTAGGAATAATTGCAATCAAGTCAGTTTTGTTGACATTTTACATGCCTGCCTACATAGAATTTCTATATATCCCTTGCATGCATGTATACTGTACCCGTCTCAGGTATTTATATATCCTGTAGCTGCCCATGGTATGCATATATCCTGTAGCAGCCCCTGGTATTTATATATCCTGTAGCAGCCCCTGTGCTGTAGCATATTATCAATAAAAATCAATCACCTTCACATAAGTCATTACGTTGTGAGAGAGATAAACATTTATATTCACCGAATGTGCACACCTATTAATATTATCCTGTCACATAGAGTGATCGTAATTCTAGGTCAATTGGTCAGACGAAAACATTTAGATGAAAATATTTAAGCAGCGTAGTCGATGCATTATCTCGGTAATTTACTGGAAACAACGAAAATGAGATATAAAATACATGTAGTCATAATTTCTTCTGTTATTCAATGCCTTGGAATAAGTATAAATATGGACTATGCAAAATACTGGATTGTTTCCGGTAACTGTCAGTGCAAAATTGTATTTTGGTGGAGAGAAATGACTGCAAGATTTACCAATTTTACACGCATGTATTAGTGGGTGGAAAACCGACAATGGCTACTGGCAGTAGGGAGACTTCAATGCTGGATAGGACACCATGGTGAATAAAACATTGATACTTATGTTGAAGAGCATTTTATAATTTGCGATAGTTCACCTATTTGTAAACTGTATGTGCACTGAATCTAACAATGATTACTGATCCACTTAGTCTGAGATTCACCAGAAAATCCGGAGTTTTCATTTCGTATGCGCATCCGTTCCGAGTCTTCAAATGAGTTCAAATTTGCATGTTGTCCAGTGTATTTGCTGTAAAATCTATCGCTTTGCATACCTTTAATGCTTATGTATCTTTGATGATCCCGTGCTAGTGTATTTATCTTTGTTTGGTTTTTGTTCAGGGCTTTACCCTAACTATCGATCCGTAGGTGACCCGTATGAATTCAAGAACAATCACACTAACGTAGTCCTACATGTCGAAGAAATATTGCTGATGTATGTTGTAAAACTAAACTTTGAAAAAATATGAGCTATCAAATGTATATGTTAGTAGTTTTCAATAGTATTTAGGTTAATTTCAGACGGAATGAGAAATTGCAAAATAGTCCGTGATTTGTGGGCGGAGCAAAAATATTGACCTGAAAATGCATGATGTTCTCAGGTCATGTGTTATCAGGCAGCAGTTACCGTGGCAGTTGCATGATCAAATCCAAAGACATACACGACGGCATGGCCTAGCCATCAACGCGAGTGTCAGACATAGAACGAACCATCCATATCCCCAAAATGGATATTATAAGCAAGCCTATACACTCACCCCGGAAGGAATGACACACTGTGGAATTTGAATTTCGTGCATAATTAACCTTAAAAGAATGCAATTATTAAAGGTAACTACACTGAAGTAGTGTTGTTGTACCACTTCTGTAGCCTATTATTGTCTTTGTTTATCCTCTTACTGACTCCTATAGGCTATAGATAATGTATCATATTATGGCAGTACAATAATACAAACATGATTGTTAACATGTAAATGAACTGTAATATAACATATAACATAATACAAGTCCATAAAACAGTTTGGCTTCAGCAATAATTACATATTCACCAGCTTTGAAACAATATGGACATATCTTAGCAACATGTTGTTACACATGATGGGCTTAAAAGTGTTCCTTGCAAATGTCTCCCGCTTCTAACAAATGAGCGGAAAATGATCTAAAGAAAACAACTACATTTTGTACAAAAAAAACATGCAAAACATTGTTGTTCTCGTCAGCAACGAAAAACGATTCATGTGTGACTAATGAACAACTTATTTGATTAATCATGCAATCAGTTAGGATAAATTTAAAGACGTTCAGAATTCAAGATCACGTATTTTGTTTTATCGTTGTTTTCTGATCGGTACGATAAAACATTTACGTTTAAATGAGAAAATAAGATGTTGACCATTGCATTGATTGTTATCAGAGCTGCCTGATTTGTAGCATGATTTTGCTCTTAATGGAAAAATTGGATAACATCATCTATAGTTTTTGGATGAAGCAGTATTGTTTAAGAAACAGACGAATTGGATGGTATTGTTTCATGCAAATATATTGTTAGCACTAATGGAATGTTAGATCAAACGATTCAACACAGTGATCGTGATATGTCTGCTATGTAACTTTATGTAATCACTTAGAGTTAGGCTGTCCTTTGTTTCGAAATTCGACAGTTTTGTAGCTGCTATTAGTAACGCGGTAAACATATAACCTACGTACTTACTGTGATAATGGTCTTGCAGACAATGGTCATTACAGTATTGATATTTGTATGCTGGACAGATCACTGTTTGTTTACAGAATATGTATTATGCAATACATCAAAGACTGGAGGGGACTATTGGTTTGCCATCTGTCCGTCAGTTTTGGTTCTGACGGAAATTGTTGTTGATATGGCAACAGACATATTGACAATGGCTTTACACCGGTGGGGGACTTCTGTATTGCTTGCAATTCAGTACGTCATATCTCGATTTGTTCAATTACGTCATTTTACTTAATGAAACTGGGTCACCCGTTTTAAGGTTTTCAGATTTTTTGTTGCTGAAATCGGGCCTTTCTACGTTTTAATACTGTTACGTAACTTTTAGACTGTAGGCTGCTAAAACTATGTAGTTCAGCAGTTTTACTGTTGTTACTAGGTCATTCAGCGTAGGCATTCCGCCTTCTGATTGCTGTATCTTTTCTACTGGGTCATTCAGCTAGTTATAATTTATTATACTTTTCGACAGCTTGGACTTGGGCGGATCTGCGCTTGTTTAGTTGGGCATTGTGCTTTGTGTGTTTTTAATGTTTTCTGTGCTCGGCTGGTTAAGTTGAGTGCTGCCTTCCCTGTCTGACTTAATATACTGTTTTTACAGATCTAATAATAGTCTAATCAGACAGAGAAGGCAACACAAAAATGAAACAGCAAAGCACCTAAAGAAGGCACATAACCACAAACCACATGTAAAAGTCATAATGACAAAAATAAAAGGCAACACTAGCATTTACAAACGTCATGTGATGGATGGGTGGATATAAAGCATATTGTAACAAACACGAAATACAACTGTTTGCCACTATGCACGAATGAAAGACGCGATCGTGCAACAATGTATCGCGTTTCGTGAAATTAATGACAAAACTAGGCGTGATACAAGAAGAATTGAGGCGACATAAGTTCAATGTGAAGCAACTAACGAAGGGAGGAGTTGACCATGCAACAAAATGTTGGGACACACGAGAGATTCACGGGCTTGCAACAACAATAAAGGACATGAATTCGGAACACGATGGAGCCTGAATATATATAATGCACATGAACTCCTAACAATGTTGCAACGCATGAAAGTGCCAAGACGACACAATTTATATCACATTGTTACGAATGTGTATTTTTCAGCCGCATGTGTACTTGTATCTGACTTATATGTCCTCTATAAAGTTGGAAGATATTATAGAGAACATGACAAGGATCGCGTGACTATATGAAACATTAATGAACTACTATTGTACCACACCATGTACTTTGTTAATGAATCTTTAGAAAAGTAAGAAAATGTCCTAAATATTTCGTAGTCAGTGATTAAAGATTATGTTTGAGAGAACAACACTGTACCGCAAATTCTTAATGAAGAGTAGACATTGTCAGGTGCTGTGCAGAGCATTGTGAATCACTGTTTCGGCCAAAGGTTACCGTGTATATCATCGTGGCGTTGATTATCGACGTTGAATTCAAAACAAACATACAACTTGATAGTATAAATACCCGAAAATGATAAGTTAGCACCCATTGTGAAATTTGAACATACACGTACACTCCCCAAAATTGCTAAACCGCCAGTTTATATTTCATTGCCGTTTTGTGAAAATTGCATATATTCACTTGAAATTTCGCATACCGATACATGAATAAGAGATGCAGCTGAGTATTGGTTTATTTTGACCGTTTTGCCGTTAATTTCAATGCATTCGGTGTTTTACGTAATAATGCATTTTTGCACGTAAAATGCATGCGGACCAGAATTCACGCGCCAATGAACAAAATCGGCATTACGGATGACTGTTTATCTTGAAAAACACATAAAATGCTAAAATTGACTCGAGAGGAATACTAAAGAGATTACGAAAAAGCACTGTGAACACAATTTCTAGTTGACATTTTTTTATTTTAATATTTTTTATAATAATGCATTTGTTAACATGAAATTTCATATAATGACATATGGATATCCAATCAATCCAACTTTTTGTTTATTTTGGCCTATTTACGGTCTAATTCACCGTTTTAGACTTGTTACGTAATCTAGCATAATTTACACGTGCAAACGTGCAATACATGCGCTTCGAAAAGCACGTGTTCATGTACGGTTTTGATGTAAGTGAAGATTTTCTTACGCGAAAAACACCTAACATGTTGAATTTGGTACAAACAGAACGCGGTTGACCTGCCGGGATGTCATCAGATTGGATAAAGTGGCGGCCCTTAGATTTGCTTTTTAATACACAAATAATTTTCTATTTCGTTTGTAATTGTTATTTTAATGATTATATCAGTTGTTTTCATTCACAAGAACCTTTAATTGTTGAAAACAACACTCAAAATTACAATATTGACATTTCATTGAATTAGCCTTTGTGAAATGTTGTTGTAAGATTCTTACACAAGTTCCTTTTGCGTCAATTTCGGCATATTGCGTGTTTTTCTGGGAGGGCAGATATCGGTTGTGCTAAATGTTAATGAACACGTGCTTGTTGTGTTGCAATATGCACGTGCTCATGAACAATTTGGGTATGTTGTCACTTTGTAAATTAGACTTCATTACGTAACGCGCCTGTAACGAGTCCGTTTATCTGCCCAAATGAATCAATAACAAAATGCAAGTATTATTCAAGCATTGCTATGCAAAATTTCATGAGAGTACGTGCAGTATTAACAAAATTATAACACATAATTATGGTAGCGGGTTAGAACTTTTGGGTGTACTGTACGGCGCCTATAGTGTAATTTTTTAGCCATAACTAGCAATGGGAGCATTAGACTACTCGGCTGTCGCAACAACATCAAAAACGCAAATAGCTAGTATCAATGTGACTACCACACACCAAACAAGCAATATTTTGTAGTTATGTGAATAATAATACCGCCAATAAACCACTCAAGTCAATAGACACAGATTATGACAAAACATCACATTTTGCCCAGACTTGTCATTTGTGACATAGAAGTAGATGATGCGTTGTTCATATAACTATGTTTACTGTTTTTTGGCGGTAAAGTATGACAAGTTAGTTATTGAATATGTACATATGATGTTTGTATTGGTGTTTCTCGACGTCATTAGGCGTGCTACATAATGACGTCACCAGACACCGCATAAACACAACATCAGTACATTGAGACTCGTAGTGTTTTTTTCAGTTTTTTTCTAAATATAGCAGGTGAAATATACGAGAGTATATCCAAAATTAATGTCACTGACGCTATTAAATCGTCGACAATGCAAGTAAAACAACCCAATTTAACACGAAGTTACATGAATCTATTTTGAAACTGTTAAATTTTATAAAATTCATAAAAAAGCACTGAACAGTAATTTAGATATTTGCTTATACATGATGCATACTAATTTAATTCGCCACAAGTCAAACGTCAACGATGTCATTAAGATGTTACTTATGTGGCACTAACTAAAAATTCATCCCCGGTATGTTTGTTAGACTCCTGAATCCATGCAGCCATTTACAAAATATAATCGTCCTTAAAAAATGTGCAACCCAACCCACACTAGCTATCTGCATGTTAAAATATTTCCATGTGTCATCTGGACAATCCCACAAGTAAAATCCAACTCTTCACAAAATGGTCGCATTATTGAAACGTCGAATTGCATTTACAGCGTCAGAAACACACTTGGTGTTCTTGTCGGATCTACCATATACGACCGTACCAGTCTTCCGGCCATTTGCTGATATTGATGCGATCACTTCCATCCCTTAAAAGCTTATACATGTACTACATATATCTTTTCCGCTACTACGATTTTTCATACCCAAGTTTTTATCCCATCAATGTAATTACAGTAGTTTTACAATATTTTTGCATCAGCTGTCGATAGGCGGTTATACCATTAATGTTACAGTATATTTCCGGGTGTTTTATTGTTATATTGCTCCTCCCGCACAGCGTGACGCGTTGATAGACTGATAAGATAGTGCAGCCTATAAAGATCGATATAATACATGTAATAGCAAACATATAAGGGATCCGTGAAAATTATACAGAGTATTTGTTGAAAGATCTAATTTTAAATGGTAATATTTGTAATCAAATTTGATAAATAAATCTTATAAAGATAATGATTTTAAAAATACGTGATTATATAATTCCTTAAATTAAGTCATGTCTAATTTTATTCATTGAGTATTTAAAACTAGTTATTTTGTAATAATAAATAATGTTGTTTCAAAATGTAATGTTAGCTCTTTTAGACAACCATCTGTTTTAAGCGTCCAGTGTTGCTAAAGTATGAATACAGTCAGGTGGTCCCGCGCATTCGTATTAAGCGGCCATTTGTTTTAAGCGTCCAGCGTAGCAATGTCATTGAATACAGTCATTTTGACCCATGTATCCGTATTAAACTTCCAACGGTTTTAAGCATCCGACTATGCTTAGTGATTGAATACAGCCAGTTTGACCCGTGATCATAAGGCTGTTCTCGTGCTGCACCCAATTTGTAAGTCGATTTACTGATTAACATTGCAACAATTAAATCATGTGTACACATTCTGTGTTTCAAAGAATTGTATCATAAAAGCAGTATAATTTATATTCCTATAAAAAGTGCAGAAGAAACATTCACAAAAATGTATGGATCATTTATCACAAATCCTTAAAATATTTATGCTTTCATTAATATTACGTTTTACATATGTTATGTTCAGTATTTGCGAGAGTTTATTGTTTACGTAAAACGGTATGAAATAAATGATCCGTACAACTTTAGGTTCTTCTGATTTTTTGCATTAGAATATAAATATTACGCTTACTTGGTTCCAAGTAATAAGTGTACTTCCCAGCAAATAGTTAAAGAGTATTTGTGTTTCACTATGAAACGCTATGTTTCTATGTTTGCCATCTACAATATAATTAATAGAGTACTATGTGAATTAAAATTGTGTTGTTTCTTTATTCGTATGCATTGCTTTTATTTTCGTCTCATTTATGTATATACATGTAACAAAACAGTTTTATTATATTAATAAATTATTTATCAACCCTGTCAGACCGTATATTAATTTGATTATCATCAGTTTCTTCAAAGATAATACACCCGTATTCTTTGGTTTCTTATAGTTTGTTATATGTACATAAATAATACGGATAATAAATAAATAAATAATTATTTTTCAAGAATTGAAAATGAGCCTTAAAGATACATGATAACACACAAACAATTACCATATAAGTTTACAATTACGCGATGCCAGGTTGATTGCTAAATAGAGAATATTAGGTTAGTGCCGTGGATGAAAAAGTCTGGATAAATATTCGATGCGATTCAAACATACATTGTCATTGTATTAAAAAGATATATAGATATACTAAAGTATTTGTCTTTGATTTCCAAAATACAGCATCGTTCTTCAAAACAACGTTTCTGTTTGAATCTGGACGAGGGTTGTCCCAGTAAATCGTGTACTTTGCTTATTACCCAAAATGTATTCAAGTTTGTTTTATAAAATTCACTGATGATTAATGATTTTAGCAGGTATCCGGAATTTCATGAAAATGTGTCACGGATTTGGCCCTACCCTTTTACCCATGTATATAATTGACTACTCTGTAACATAGGTTTCTTAATCCACACCATGAACGCTACAAAATTACCAGGGTAACCAAACAGGTACATCACTATACGCATGTATTTAGATGATGCATTTATACCCGGTAGATATTTCTGATATAACGAATTTTCATCGAACAATGGCAGTGTCTCATCTGTTACGTTTCCTATAAGGTCGTCTCCATCTAAAAATATAGAAACATATCTGAATCATTATTTCGATACAAAATATGTTCTTATTTTATAAGTTAAAACATTTTTATTTCACAAATATAGCATACATACAATTTACTATACAATAACAAAATATCCTTCATTTCTATTTTCAAACAATTCGCGGCAGTAACACAAATGTGTCTGAGATTTTGTCATACTAGTATTTCTTTTTTCACCGATGTAATACATATCCTTTGCGTAATACTATATGGTTTTAGGGTCGTACGCGTTTATCACAGCAAACTAGACAAATATATTGAAACAGACAAAAGCATATGATTCGTATGAATGCAAGTTCGTGTAATTTGTTGAAATTATATATACGGAACCATGAAATACGAATTCGTATACAGTATTTCGAATATTCAAATGAAAAGTCATGGTAAAGGACCATCATTAATATTATTAAACCAGCCTATTTCCATCAATTGCCAATCTACCCATCAATTCAGAGACAGGCAAATCACGTGTGTGTTGTGGTTTAACTATTGTGGGTGGAGCAATCACAAAGTCGGCGAGAGTAAGTGTAAGGTATTCTCTGTCTTAGTTTATTAAGGAATAATATCTAAGGTCGCCTCGCTCCTTTGAGTGTTTAATCCTTGACGAAAACGTTTCATAAATAACCTCAAGGACAAGGTTCACAAATGACTAATTTTGGCCTTTGATTCTTCAAAAGATAAAAATGCATGTTCATATATTCATTGCACATTTGGATAGATAGGTTCGTTTACACTGTGGCAATGGATCAAAGTCAGAATAACAAATATAAATATAAACAAAGAATAAAGCATCAATAAAAAGCTAACAAGAGCTGTGTGTTTTAAGACATCCAGTAGGAAACGACATCGTACGTGGTACACAGTTAGTTTCATTTCTCTATATATATCCGACCCATCACTTGTACAAGTTAGACGCATTCGGGTGACAAGTATTTCAGATGATATATTTCCATATGTCGTGTGTAGTTTGCTCTGAAATCGTCCTGTTCGCACCGGATTTGGGTGAATATAAAAGTTATAGGGATCAAACATCGATCAGTATCCTAGCAACACTGAATATTATACTTAACGCATTTGTGCATTTATTTTTTTATTTACATTGACATTTAATCGATAACTTCAGCAATTTCAACATCCGTCTTTGACGACTTTCCACCAGTGAACATTTTGACGTTACCCAAGGTTGCGACTAATTCGAAAATTAAGTCTAACACACGCATTAAACCAATATTGTATCATGACAACTGTTGCGACAATTTACATTTGATGATAAGTAAAGAGGGAGGACAAAAGGCAATGATAATTGATGGGGTGGGTGCTTAATTTCAGCGGAATGAGTGCAGTAACTACAACGAATGGTAATACTATCATGCGCTGTACATAGTAGTTGTACCCTCCTTTGTTTCATTCAAGATCCAACGAAACTATCTAACACCATAGCTATAGACTGGCTGCTGATTCACGGGAATTTCGAGTGTATATTAAGATACAGTTTGTATGATAGAAGGTTGAATATGGCAAGTAACTAATCATACAAATCATGGACACCATAGTTACACCATAGATACGCTACTTTGATTCAAAGTTTAGAATATTAATAAAATAACGGCATGTGTATGTACGTAAAATAGACTATTGGCGTATTCGATTTTACCTTGTATTACGTAATACTGTTCCAGACAACATATCCCAGCGGATGTGTGATTATAATGCCATAATACATGGAATCATATTCATTCAATAACTGATCAGTTTGACGTATTGTTGGCTTTATGCAATGGTACCAGTTTATAGAAGATCTCCAGCTATGTTCAATCTAAATATATCGTAATTATAACTTGATGTTGTTGATGTTGTTGATATTTGAATCAAACGGTGGTTAAGACTCCTGTAGAATTACCGATCATTATTTATCTGTTATTCTACATTAAACGATGTTACTGAAATTAAATCCGCAGCACGAGGCACGTGATTTAATCACGTGTTATCTGTAGTGAATCTCCTCTTATCTTGTTAATACCTAGTTGATATCCTATCATCCAGGAAGTCCTACATGCACGTGTTGCATCACTGTTTTCTATACTGTTTGGTGTTCTGTTTAATAATTTCTTCAACACACGCTCGTTAATATGTTCATTTAATTTAAACACAATTTTCCTAATCGCATTTTAACGATGTATGAAATAGTTTTTAATATGATAAACGTTTCAATATTAAAACACGTAGACGTAGACAGGCGTACACAATACCATTAGTGTTTGTTGATATGTTAGAAGGTTTGAAAATCCCAGGCGAAATTAGTAAACATGTCTAACATTTGCTGGAATATAATGACTGATATTGCGATGAAGGCGTCCTCATACTGTGATTTTCAGACCTTGTTATTTAGGTCTTCTATAAATGAGTATTGACTATGTTGCTCTGAAGGAATGAAGGCCAAACCCGGATGTTCTATAATACATGGGTAACTCATGACCAGAGGGAGGCCGTTAGGACTGTTCATACTCGAATATCTATCTTTGCAAGGAAATAGCGCTCACGACTAAAAATATAACATCTCATTTGTCTCATAAACAGTTTAAAAATCACAATGAATCACAAAAAATATGTCTATATATACGCATCTATCTTTGCAAGGTATTTGAAACGCTCACTACTATAATGTTATCAAATAGCAGCAGCAGCATTCTGTTATGACCAGTTTTTGAATCTCCGGATAGTGTTCGTGAGCCTACCAGCCAAGTGTTTAGTGGCAGGATTATTCTCAGACCGTGAGTGTCTCATCGCCACAATAGGAGATACAATGTTTGCATACAATGGTATTCATATGCAAATGTGCCCTCCAGCTAGCTATTGGTGAATGACAGGTTTTTATTGTTCATTAATTCAATAGACTGCCGGTGCATAAGAATAGGTGATCTTGCCTATTGGCTGACCCATTTAAATCGTTGGCGGTGCAATAATAAACAAATACCTTCCTTTTACACTTGTACTTTCAATGCATAATCCTCCTTTGTGCACTAATTAATTAGATTATTAACATGTTTCCAAATGATATGTAAAAACTGCATATCAAGCCAAGAACAGAAATGATTCTTGAAGCGTATTCCCTACCTTGCACTTTACTCTTCTTTAACCTTTCCAATAACTACTTGCTATATCTGCCAAATGGGTCGATCAGTGCCAAAGTAAAATGAAGTGCATACGGCATTAAAAATGGATTTTAATAGGATATCGCCTTTTTCATTTCTTTTTCTTAGCAATGCGATTCAATTGTGCGCATTACTTGTGTATAAAATCCTATTGGCACATTCACAGAAGAATCTTAAATTGAAAGTATCAGTTTTACAAAGTGATTTGCAATTGTTGGTTACAACGCCTGTTAAATGTAACATATTTACAAACATTATGAACCAACCCGGAAACTACTCGTAATGTAAGCGTTAAACATAATAATAAAAGATTCCTTAATGTTTAGCAATATGTTGTTCTGTTGCATATTTTATATAATAGTTAAATAGTAATATTAACAATAATACAGACTTTATTTTACGAGGAAACCTTTTTGACAGTATAATTCAATCTTCCATAATATCCTCAACAATGAACAATGAACTAGAAAACTACGTTTTATCCTCTTTTAACTTGTTCGCATGTTAATAATTATATATGTATTATTATAATTGACAATATGTTTGTTTTACAACCACAAGGGAAGTGAAACATACGAATCTGATTTAAATTGGGTTAATCTGTGCTTGTCAATTAGTTGTACAGTGCTATCCAGGAATCTAACAGGTTGCTGATATCAGCTGATTGATATCAGACGGTTAAACGTTAACTATCCTTATGTATGTTGATGTCTAACAGATTATATGTAGATCCATTCATAAAATGCTGGTGTGCGGCGGTATTGCTTAAAATAGGTTCAATGGAACAGGTCCCGGAATCAGGCTGTTTAAGAACTTCACTTAAGGGTGTATTATGTACATTATGAAACGATATTTCTAATGGTATTCATCGCCATGGGTGTATTAGAAAAGAGAAGCCAGTATAAAATTAATAGATATGCACTATTAACAAATGAACTATTTATGTATACCTGTAGAACTGAACTGAGCACAGCACAACACAACTGAAAGGTTTTACACAGATGCATGATTCGTATAATAAATAACAATACATTAAAAATACTGTTGTCTTTTAGTTTATACTGACGGCGTTCTAAACAAGCACTATGACCAACATTATATTATATGGCTTTTCTATATCAATAATATACTGACTGTGTGCAACACTTTAATTTTACGTATATTATGGCATACTTCGTGTTATAAACACCGAACGAACAGTCATCTGGGGTTAGGTTGTGAGTTACACTCACATAATTTGTTCCAATATGAACCAACTTGTACGAGTACTGTAAATAAACCTTGATATACTTGTAGTATTCGTTACCATATTCTTATAATCCGACCTGTAATTAGGTTGTTGCAACGATGTTTGACCCCCGAAAAACCGGAATCAACTAACTTTATAGTAAATGTGTTACCATGTTCTGTATGTATGTTGTTTATTGTGAATGAAGTACTATATGGCAATTTATAAGCTCTTAGAAAGATTCTAGGATTGTGTAAGGGATCAATAGATCACTATCGATAGATCATCGTTAATCCGGCCACTAGGTGGAAATGCCGGAACTAGGTTTGATCGTCATATACCTCATACTAACAACTTGTGTTTATTATTTGTCTGATTTATATAACAGTTGACCTTGGGTGACTGATCATTCTATGTAACATTGTTACATATAGGAAGTCTTAACACTAATTATATCTAATGATAGACATATTCTGGCGATGGAAGGCTAACTACCATGACAGCCGTGTGACTGGGTCTTATATAAAGTGGACATTTAAGACGCTAATAGAATGATATATACGCTCGTACATTTGTACTTTTTCGAAGACGATCAGTATGAACTGATGGATAGGCAGTGAGCAGGAACATATATTAAAGGAGGAAGACATAAAAGGTATGACATATGTGGGCGTATGCGTACACAAAGCGTAAAGCGATTAAGTCAAATACGATGTCAATTATGACTCGACCTTCGAAAATAGGATTGAAAATGTTTGCCAACATCAGGCGTGTTACTTTTACGAGTAAATTCACGCCTACGCCCAGCGCATGTACAATTTACCAGAATAGACCGGAACAGAGCTTTTTTCAATGTTGAGCCCTCTCGGGCATAAATATTCATGCAAGGCGATTTAATAGAAGAGAATAGAAATAGTCAATGTGGACACAAACAATTAAAGAATAATGTTCGGATGGGCATAGTTCTAGTACATCTTTAAGGGATATTGCGAATTTCAATAGGATGCTTACCTATTTTAAGTACTTTGAAAATAAATTTCCAAATAGTATTCAATTTCGTAAGTAACATTTCTAAATGACGTAATACTACAGTATATATAGTACTTTCAACAGCTCGTATTGCTAGGGTTAACATGTGAGACAAGTGTGTTTCTACCATTATTCAAGTAGTTTCAATTGAAAGGTAATGCTATTCTTCACCTATTACATTTAAATTACATATTAAGTAACAGTTATGTGTTGGCGTTAAGTAGTTAAAACACTAGAACTGAAATTAAAAATTATCATAAAATGGGTATTTGTACTTGACATTTAATGATTTGGGCTTGAACGTACCATGATATGTGTTGTAATAGAAATATAACTGGAACAGATATACGTATACTGGTATATTAGTACTTTGCCGATTGATAGAAACTAACGTCCAAATTTGAATTCTTTATAATTATTTAATTGCTAACAATGTGGAAAATGGGTATGCGATATTAAGATAGATTCAGTTAATGATCTCCTACAAACAATACCCGTCTGCTCATTGTAGTTGTATAAGCAGTGGAATTATAGTTTAAGCGTGAATTTAAGATTTACGTAAGTGCTTTGATGAAACAGTACTTTCAAATCTACGAATACAGAAGTCGGTGTATAAGTACCGTCTTATAGTAAACATCTGTTAATTGAAATATTTATAAAGTTTGGCAGGTATCTGAAGAGATTGAATCAATATATTGATATAGATAAACCACAATCGTTCGGGCGTAACTGTACTTTTAATAATGAAATAATCCAGGTAAAAGGGGTGTATTCGGAAAAGAAATATATTATTTGAAATTGTAGCTTACATCGTCCTCCATGGCGCAGTAGGCTAAGCTACTGCTTATGAAACTAACTATTTTTTGCTTGGGTTCGAATCCCACCCATTTTGAATATTTTTTTAAATTTTGCTGAATAAAACATTCGCGTGCATGTCTTTTTTATATATATTTCTAAAATATATATTTTTCCTTTGTACATTTTTTCTGTATTTTAATCCTTGAAAACACTCCCACGTCAAGACTGTTGGTTGAACAGAGATATCGGTCAACGGTCACCCGAACTCTGCTCCCTGTATTACCAGAGTAAACGCTTATTAATGTTGAAGTTTCTACAGAATATTCTTAGAGTGGTGATTCCAATTCTAATTCCAGCGAAACCAATGATGAAAATTGTTTGTAATTCAACCCGATTGTCATCTGAGCAATAAATACAATATCCAGGGCAGGCTAAAATCGTAAAATAACGAAACAAAGCAACTTCGTATTTAACCTTCAACATAATTTTATTATTCATTAAGTAATAAAATATCTGAAAAAACACTCATGTTTTATGATAATAAAATTATTGAAAAAGAGTTTAGCAGCGAACTCGAACCCACAGCCATATAAAAAGAATGTTCGGAGTACAGACTAGTTTAGAGTATAGATCATCTTAACCACTAGGCCACGCTGTCAAATTGAAAGATAACGCGAATTTATAAGATATATTCATAATATATTAGAAAAATAACGGTAAATATCGTTTCAACCTTAGCAAATGAACTCGCCCAAAGGTCATATTTCGAAGGTCGTTGTACATCTATAGATGGTGATATGTTATAGATATAGACACTGGCCAGTATGATAGCCGTACAGTGAATGATCGATATGTATACGGCGCTACTGATACGTCATGTATATACAACATGTATACCTGAACGCGTGCTTCCCGCTTCCTGTGTGATATTATTCCCACAGGAGGATTATAGTACAAACAAATTAACAGGAAGGAATGAATAGGAATATAGTTTATTGCAAGGCAATATTGCCCATGAACATATATTACATGTACATACATACAATGCACAAATATAACAAAAGTAATGCATACATGACATAAAATAAACCTCCGGTCAAGTGCACATCATATATTATGATAATTAATCAGAAAAAGGTTATACAAAGTTTATCAGCATAAATAGGAGACATCGTATAGAAGTTAAGTCATCTTCTTACATAAATTATAATTGAGAAATTTGGAGAAAAGTGTTTAGCTGTCAAAATAATCAAACTAGCTGTACAAACATTTAAATCATAATAATTTGTATGCAGTTCCTCAAACTTTCAATTAGCATAGTTTTCGAGTTGATTTATTGTCAATTGACACTTGTGTTCATATGGGAGAGTATTATAGTCCGCCTATGATAACACTACCCTTTGTTTATATTATATAAAAATCAAAATTAAATGCATTTTGATGTACGTTATGTTAAATTTTACGCAATGTTCATTTTACTGACATACTAAAGACTATGGTTTACCTATAGTCGACGTTATCCGGGGTGACATAGATTTTAGCGGCTTCATGCCGCCCTTGAAAATATGAAACATTTAGTACCCGTATACCTTATAGTATTTGTCACGGCGTTTGGATATTATGCATCACTTTTTGCTTTGACCAAGCCTCGTGCATCACTTTTGGTCAAAACGTTGGAGACACAAGGTTGGTTGTAATTTCAGCTCGGGTTATTTTAAATGATTTATTTATTTGATTATTAATTGAACGCATTTTTAAAGCATTGAAATATACATTGAATGTCTTTAATATAGTGTTTATGCATTTATTTGAATAAATTGAGAATATACGAACACATTTATATGTATTGTGAATTATATAGGTGGAAATTTATTTTGTATTATTTAATCTTTCACATGATGACAAACGAGCAAAATATTTGGTGAATATTTTAATGTTGTGGTCTAAAAGCAGAAAATATCAATAGCCGTGTGTAAAATTTATCACTTTTATGTTTATTGAATTTGTCGCACGAGGCGGACAGGTAGATAGCTGTGTTAGCGAAATAAATCGATAAGAATGTAAAGTTATTCCACGGAAAGCATGCTTTTGTTGTAGTATAAAAACTGGTTATAATTAGTAATATAGTAATATGGTTTAAAAATACACGGACACATTGGTAGTATTTAGCATGTTGAGGTAGAAACACGTGGATTTGATTGATATGTGAACCAAATCACGTGAAGGGCGGTTGAATGGTTAAACGCGTTTTATGCGTTGCGGTGTTGAAAATAATGTACAACTTCATTGTGTTTATTTTAACAAATGTAAATATAAAGACTTGTTTGCTCGTTGTTGCCATTTTATTTTTCAGAGAAGTATTTTACCAGCCACATGTTAACAGCTACGGTCACGTGGGTTGCAAAGAGCTCTGTTGGTGAAGGTAGTATAACGCAGTTGGGAAAGGTTTGCACAGAGGAGTCTGGTAATGAAACTTTTAACATCAGCTTTAATATGGATGTCATAAACTTTAATTTATTTCGGAATCAATAATTCAGTTTCAAATAAGATTAAAATTCCTAGATATAAGGGACAATATTTTAACTATGGACTGTTATTAAATTAACAACGTTATGTTTATTATATTAGCAGTATATTTGTTATGTGTGTTACCTACATTCAGCTTGTCATGGAGTCCACGTGTGTCATTAAGAACACGGTGGTAATATAAGCAGAGCTTCATACATTTTGTAATTATAAAGGTTGAAAACATGTCCTGCTATATAGGGTTTATAGCGCTTTTATCACTTTATTCTAGTTCTCATATTAGTTCATAGCTGATTTTATAGAATGGATAGTTTTAAGAAGCTGAGGGGAAACTTAAGTTCAACTCCAACTGTTAGCCCCCCTTATATCTAAAAAGCCACGTTTTGGTCAGTGTGATTTAGACCAAATGGTAAATAGCAAAATAATACTGTTTCTTTCAATAAATGTAATAGAATGCTTAAATTCAGTCAAATATTAGAATGGTTAAATTTAGTCAAATACTACCCATGAGATAATAAAGGCGCAAGGTAAAGTAGAAACCGGTATAATGTTACGTTACAAACGTCTGAATAGGTATAGGAAACGTTACTGTTACAATTACCATTCATTTAATTTAATTCAAATTGTAAATACACACATGTGTTGAATAAAACACAGGAAACTTAGCAAACACTTTGAGGCTTAGCATAGAAGGTGCTGTAGACGAAATATGTCCAAGGTTTCAATGATAGCTTTTATGGGTTATTAACCAATAGATGTACATTGTACAATGTGCATAAACTAATCACATACTTAAATAAGTTATTTTAGAATAGTTAGGACTTATTATGCACATGGCAACTCATCCTGCAGGTAAATTTTAGGCAACAATTTTAACATTAGATCTGATTTTAAAAACTCGAAAAAAAAAATCTTTTTAAGGCTGATTCAGATTGTTCCTTTAAAGGTCGGCCGATAATCCTACGTTATACCCCCTAGAGTAGTAGGTACCAGGTAAAATGATGTACTAGTATCTTGTAAATGTCTCATAACTGACTTGATATTGATAAAATAATGGAATAGAAGGCTACTATTTTGCGTTTATACTTGTTGCCATTCAATTTCAATAATAGAAATATTACGACTTTGTTTATATAATTGCACGCTTACTTCTGGAAGAAACATTAAATGTTACAGACATAATAAAACTATGTATAACAAAACATTTATAAACAAAATGAATTATAAGTAGGAAACAAATAATAAAGAATACATTCTATGTAAACTTGGTATTATATATGTGTGTACAACGTTCATACGTACAGATATCCGTGGGGAAATAAAGTCACGATCCATTGTTATATACGATTGTTGCATAGGCAATGGTTAACATTGATTCAAGGTTCATTATCATGGAGGGTAAGAGTGAATGACAATATGTTGCATGTAGCAATTTAATTTTAATCAAGAAACAAAAACATTTGTATTTTTAAGTGACATGGTCTTTAAACTACAGCATCCGGTCCCGGCCTTGAATTCCATTTCAGTTTGCTATGAGAGGGTGTCAATTAAATATGAGTTTGTCAAGTTTAAATATGAGTAAGGTAGTTTCATTATAGAAAAGCAAATACCTCCTTTGACAACATTATGTTAGGAGTTAGGAAATATAGTTATTGCTGCCCACTGGTTGTTTTTGACTTGTTATCATAACCCAGTGTAGAATACATTTTTATACAATTTTAATGGTTTTGTCATAATTATGTTGTTTGTTCATAAATGATATTAACATACATCAGCAGTAATAAAATTAACAACTTTTATTGAGTGTGAATAATGATGTATTTTATCATAACTGATTGAAAATAACAATAATAATTTTTAAGTAACGGAGTTGCAATGTTCCGTATGCTAATTAAAATCAATTTCTATAGCATCAAAATAAGCAGCAATTTTGGTAAAAAGGGGGTTTAGTAATATGTAGAATCATTATGATTAAAATGATCATACCACGGAGCTCGAATAAATCATAAAAGACTGAGAATATCGGAATTTAAACAACATGAATAATGTCAGTTTACAATTGTATGTTTATATACGAGTAGTGCATGTTATACAGTTATTTCTGCAAAGTTGGGTAAATAATGGGCTAATTATCAATAAATGCAGTTGGGTATGCTTTTTGAAGTCTTAGAGGAATTGGAGACGTGTTTTAAAGCAGCGTGAATGTAAAATATCGATAAAAACAATATGCACTTGGTATGTTCATGAAGCAAGACGTCTAAAAATGTTATTGTTCATATGTTTGTCATTAATAAGCAAAGCGTAGCTAAATTTCTGGAATATTCATATGTTGGTATCAGTAGGTTTCGACGGTTGATGATATATACCCCAGTCAGCGGAGAATACTATATTATGCAACGCCTTTATTAGTGGATGGTCGAGGCCGGTTTGGCCTGGTTGCGCACTCGACAAAATAGGTATAAGATGTTGTTGTAGCAAGTAATATTGGTGATTCGGTAAAATTCAACAGAAAGGCATTTACATATATTACAAACATTAATAACCCCATTGTTATGAATTTTCCATTTGGACCATTAACCTGTCATTTTCTTGAATATATATATTTCTTGCTGTTGGCAACGGTGCATTTCTTTGTTGTTGAATTTTAAGATAGAGGAGGTTACGGCCATAACACCAAGTATGTTCACAAAGTAATTTGAATTAGAGGTAATGTCATGCCTAGGTTAACGAAATAACACTACCTGTATTAAATGTATGACAAAATTGTATCCAGTCCACATAGCTGAAATAAGATATGTACCGAGTATTTAAAGTTCAGGCCTGCCCATGAAAAACCTGTTGGTTGGCGGTTCACTTATATATTTATGTTTGCCATATGAACATTGAAATTAATTTTATATTAGTTAACTCGGGCCTGGTTTTGTTCCCTGTTTGGTTGGCGGTTCACTCTGATATACTATTGTATTGTTTTGTCCTCCAGAAGAATTTGAATTGAGAATAATACTATGATAGTTGGCTTTGGGGCCGGTTTTACTTCAATCATCTCGGAAATATAATGAGTATATATATGCTTGATCCATTTTATATTAGTAAAATTCCGAGCCTTATCGTCAATGGTCATGTGAATAATGAAGAAATTTATTATGTGGCACTAAGTTGTTAGTATGTATTTATCAATCATATTATAATAGTAGGAATGGATAATATTGTAAAGTATTCTATATTTTACATACCCAATTAATTGGTCGAATTGTTAAAAAAGTAAACGGTATGTTGCATTTGCTTATTTCAATATATATGCTTTTGATAGGTGCAGTTTACACAGGTTATCAAAACAAATATTATAATAATAAACAAAACAAATATAATTGGATTGAGACCCGCTACCGCAAATGTAGTTGGTTCCTACTTTTGGCGGTTGGCCGTTCTCATTGCATTCAAACTGCCAATGTGGCATACAGCGGATCTCAAAACCAATTGAAATTGAACTTGTGCTCTCATTACAGAACAGCATTGCTGTTTTATGCCAACAGTTTGTTGTAATTAAAGACCACTGTTTCCCAGGGTCCACTACTTGTGTATCAATTTGAACATTTGGGGCCAATGCTTTTATATGTATTTACTTCGGGAGCTAGCCAATTTGTACCAATTTGATCTGTAGCTCACTCTTGTAATAGCCTACTCTGAAATAGAAATAATATTTATACATGTACGAGTATTAAGGGCTCTGGGGCCGACTCATTTATTTATTTCAAACCGAATTGGTTGTCGGCTCACTCTTTTATTTTAGCCCACTCGACATTTTAAGTTAGATAAATGCGAGTATTTAGCGCTCTGGGGCCACTCTATTTATTTATTTCAAACCTACTTGGTTCGTGGCTCACTCTTTTATTTTAGCGCACTCGACATTTTAAGTTAGATATATGCGAGTATTTAGGGCTCGGGGCCTGCCCATTTCAAACCTTTTTGGTTGGCGGCTCAATTTTGTATTTAGCCCACTCGACATATTTAATAAGATATATACGAGTATTTAGGGCTCTGGGGCCACTCTATTTATTTGAAACCTACTTGGTTCGTGGCTCACTCTTTTATTTTAGCCCACTCGAAATCATAAACCGAGTTTTAGGGCCCGGGGCCTGCCCATTACAAACCTTATTGGTTGGCGGCTCACTCTTATCAAAAATATTTGCCCACTCGGAAATTTATTTTGCCCCGCCGAATTGGGGGGCAAATTAAGTATTTATATATTTGCTTGATCTGAAATTTGAAACACTATGATTATATTGGAGGCTATTACTATTTAATGAATTAATTAATTTGGAGCTAACTCATTATGCTAATTACTCGGCAGCTCACGCGTATTTGCATTAGCCCAATTTGTTACATGTCAAATGCATTCGGTCGCGCCCATATCATGCCAAACCCTAAATGTGGTAACTATGAAAATAAATTTATTTAAGAACTGCTGTTTTATTAATTACTTTCTACGAACGATGATTGTTTGTGGAAATGTAAGGCTAAATATATGTCTCTATTGTCTGGCAAACAATCATCGTTCTCTATGTTATTCCAGGATAATAAAGACTATGGTTTACCTATAGTCGACGTTATCCGGGGTGACATAGATTTTAGCGGCTTCATGCCGCCCTTGAAAATATGAAACATTTAGTACCCGTATACCTTATAGTATTTGTCACGGCGTTTGGATATTATGCATCACTTTTTGCTTTGACCAAGCCTCGTGCATCACTTTTGGTCAAAACGTTGGAGACACAAGGTTGGTTGTAATTTCAGCTCGGGTTAATTTAAATGATTTATTTATTTCCCACCCACCCGCCCTTAACATAATTATTACAATTAAAATAACATATGTGTTTTGAACAGTTATGTAATTATTTATTATATATTTCAGTTACTAGGATTTGTACATGGACGATATACTTCATACATACGAGGGATTACATTATGTTTATTAGCTACGGAACCAAAGACTTGTGATAAAGTTTAATTATAATTATTGAATGTGAAACTAATAGTTCTTATATGAAGAGACAATTCGGTGCGACCGAAGATAGGCATACAGCGGATCTCAAAACAAATTGAAATTGAACTTGTGCTCTCATTACAGAACAGCATTGCTGTTTTATGCCAACAGTTTGTTGTAATTAAAGACCACTGTTTCCCAGGGTCCACTACTTGTGTATCAATTTGAACATTTGGGGCCAATGCTTTTATATGTATTTACTTCGGGAGCTAGCCAATTTGTACCAATTTGATCTGTAGCTCACTCTTGTAATAGCCTACTCTGAAATAGAAATAATATTTATACATGTACGAGTATTAAGGGCTCTGGGGCCGACTCATTTATTTATTTCAAACCGAATTGGTTGTCGGCTCACTCTTTTATTTTAGCCCAATCGACATTTTAAGTTAGATAAATGCGAGTATTTAGCGCTCTGGGGCCACTCTATTTATTTATTTCAAACCTACTTGGTTCGTGGCTCACTCTTTTATTTTAGCGCACTCGACATTTTAAGTTAGATATATGCGAGTATTTAGGGCTCGGGGCCTGCCCATTTCAAACCTTTTTGGTTGGCGGCTCAATTTTGTATTTAGCCCACTCGACATATTTAATAAGATATATACGAGTATTTAGGGCTCTGGGGCCACTCTATTTATTTGAAACCTACTTGGTTCGTGGCTCACTCTTTTATTTTAGCCCACTCGAAATCATAAACCGAGTTTTAGGGCCCGGGGCCTGCCCATTACAAACCTTATTGGTTGGCGGCTCACTCTTATCAAAAATATTTGCCCACTCGGAAATTTATTTTGCCCCGCCGAATTGGGGGGCAAATTAAGTATTTATATATTTGCTTGATCTGAAATTTGAAACACTATGATTATATTGGAGGCTATTACTATTTAATGAATTAATTAATTTGGAGCTAACTCATTATGCTAATTACTCGGCAGCTCACGCGTATTTGCATTAGCCCAATTTGTTACATGTCAAATGCATTCGGTCGCGCCCATATCATGCCAAACCCTAAATGTGGTAACTATGAAAATAAATTTATTTAAGAACTGCTGTTTTATTAATTACTTTCTACGAACGATGATTGTTTGTGGAAATGTAAGGCTAAATATATGTCTCTATTGTCTGGCAAACAATCATCGTTCTCTATGTTATTCCAGGATAATCTTGAATTTAAACTGATAACAAGCGGTCATTCGTCCTTTTGTTGTTTATATTATGCATGTTTATTAATTCGACCTTTGTTTTCATAAGGGAGCATATTGTTTTTAGTATTACGAATATGTACGAGTTGTAGTATCAACACTAATCCAAATCACCGACATGGTACGAGTTTCTCGCGGAAATTGATTTATTCAACTCCAGAAAATTGTTCAGTTGTTATATATTAATGCAAAAAGATTGAGGATCAGGTAATTTTTCGCGCTATAATCACGTAAATCAAATACATGGATATCACTGGTACGCTGCCATATACTGGAACGGTAGTTAACCGTACAATACATACATAGAGGATATTTGTTTGTTTTGATTGAATATGGTTTATATCTCATCGTGTAGAGATAAAATTCAATATTTTAAAGAGCGCGTAGCGCGAGTGAAAATATTAAAATTTTATCACTACAAGATAAGATATTCACCATATTCAATCAAAACAAACAAATATTCTATTTATTTATCTGGTGTCAAAACTGGTACTATTTATGCCAAATTACCACTGTGGTTAGGCTGCGTATGAATATGTTATTCCATTCATATTTTTCAATTTAAGATCCGCCATCTTTGATTATGTTGAATAGGTGTTTTCAACTTTTTTTGAGAATTTGCATCAAATCATACACCAACTTGTAGGAAATGTTCTAACTAAGAATAAAAACCCCCACATGACATGTTTCCGTTCAGCAATAAAAAAGTTACGGACAGTTTAGTGTTGAGTTTTGGGTAAAAATGAAGTAGTCCCTGTGAGTGGGCGGAGCTTATATCAGTCACATTGTAGGTGATAACCAGTGACTAATATAGGTTTTATTTCACTGATAGAACTCCATATCTCATCAGTTAGCATTAAATAAACATTGCTATCATTATAGTTCACTTTTGGTTTAACTGTGGACTTTATATCATAACGCTCGAAAATGCTTGAAAACACACACTTGCAAAACGTTATAGCCCATGTCACCTGTCCTTATTATATATGATAGAAAACCATTGTAGCACTTGCGCGTGATGTAAAATGTGCAATATAGTTGTCTAATGCAAATCCTAACACTGAAATAAAGTCGAATTTCGAATGAAAAATACAACTTTTTTTCAAAATGTCAAACGTTATCATTATTGATAGCCGCCCTTATGGAATACCAACCAAATTTCTCCCCTGGACGTGAAAGGACAAGTTACTGATAGTTATTAAAATGAATAAATTTGTTTGCGTGGATATTGAAGCTATTAATTGATACCTGTACAAACACATTTGAATTCTCATTGATCCAACCATAAATGACATTTTTTGGATGGATAATGTTCGTAATTAAAATAAAAAATGTTTCCGTATTAATAATATAATTGCTGATCCCTTTTTGCGTAGACTAGCTGAGGTGTCTATTTTTTTCTACTACTGAACTGATCGCTAATTTTATCGACAGTTGTATTCGTTTACCAATGATGCTGATGTTTTCGCATGAAAACAATAATATAGAGTTTCATATAAATTTTCTTTTTTTATCAATTATAGATAATGAAAAGAAAAGAAATTGCTGAAATTTAAACATTAATTTGATAAAAAAAATGTTGAGTCGCCGGAATTAGTCTATTCATAAATTCTATACTATAAATAGACTTGTTTAAAACGCGGTCAAACTACCGAATCTGCGGTCACAGAATGGGTAGTCTGGATTACCTCCCCTATCACTACTAAACAAATATAGAACGACAGGGAACCAGACTACAGAATGGGTTGGCCCGGGTACTTGCTTCCAAAAGTTTAACGGTAACACTATATCAGTATTTTAGCAATTATTGTGATATTGTGCTGTTTATTGTGATTATATAAGTAGTTTTCATATATTATGAACAATATCTTGATGATTTTAAAGTTGCTTGATTTGGCCGCACGTGCCCGCAGTTTGGCCGCGTTTTAAACATGACGGCGGAAGTAGATATATTGTTTTGATAAAACTTTACTTATCAAAAATAGCCGGGAATAAGTGAATACAAGACGCGAGTACTTGTTGAACAAAGACAATCTTCTTTAATACTCATAACGAACGTAGTTATGCAATTTCATCAACATCCGATACAGACCTTGAAGTAAGTCACTGTCGTACTCGTACCGATTCGACCCAAAATGTTAAAAAATGTAAACAACTTTTGAACAATGTTATGCATCTATTGTGCATTGCTATTTTGTTTTGCACGCCAATTGTTTACATCAGTACGAGGCATCGTGTGCTACACTGTAACTGTACGAATTTAACACTATTGAAAACTGTTAAATAAATGATAAAATCTGAAATCTTATAAAAGTTCAGTAACCAAAATGAATAAATATCACAGACTTATGACATTAGATTGATTCAGTCGAGCTGGGCAGTCTTGGATGAGCATCGTTAATCATATGCTCGTGAAATCCTTTTTAACAGTATGTTGTCGATTATCTTCCTTATCTGCATGATGGTCGGGCCAATTTTTTTTCTTACCCACATGATTGACAGTCATGCCAATTATTATTTTCCTTATGCGTCTGACAGTCGTCCCGATTACTTTGGTTATCCGAACGACAGTCGTACAAATTATTTTCCTTATGCGCATGATGCTCGTGCCAATTATTTTCATTATCCGCCGCACGACAGTCGTACCAATTATTTTTCTTATGCGCATGATGGTCATGCCAATTATTTTCCTGATGCGCAAGACAGTTGTGCCAATAATTGAATTGTTTTCCTTATCCGCACGACAGTCTCGTAAATTATTTTCCTTATTTGCACGATGATTATACTGATTAATTTTCTTATCCGCACGTCGGTTGTGCCGATTATTTTCCTTATCCGCACGACAGTTCAGCAAATAATTTTCCTTATCCACACGACAGTCAAAATGTTGTCAGTCCGAATGAATATTTGTCAGTATGAATGAATATTTGTCAGTTCGAAAAAAATATTAAAATGAAAATAGACCTAAAGTTGTACCTTTTAAAATTTTTAATTGCTTTATTGAGAGCTAAATAATTTAGAAATGCATGTTTAGCTTTTAACATATTTAATAAGTGATTGCCAAAGGACCTAATTTGTTGTTTACCTTTTTACAATAACCTGAATGAGCATAGCTATAAATTTAACCTCTGTAGAGCTGAAATACCTCAAAATGACAGCCAATATTTTCAGCTCCCAGAGACTGAGAGTGAAGTAGAAAAACCCTAGGTACAATGTAACTGCACCGTCATCGAATCCCAAGTCCGCATTTAAAATGCAGGAGGGCCTAATTGTGTATTTTTTATGCTCCCCGAAGGGTGAGCATATAGTCGCCGCTTTGTCCGCCCGTCTGTCCATCCGCCACACTTTTGTCCGGGCCATAAGTTGAAGAGTATTAGAGATATCAATTTGAAACTTCTTAGGTGAATAGACCTTATTAAGGGGAAGTGCAGTGCACAAGAACCATAACTCTTGATTGCATATGTTTTTAGTTATTCGCCTTTGTAATTTTTCATACTTCCTTCTTGTCCGGGCCATAACTTAAACAGTATTAGAGATATCAATTTGAAACTTTATCGGTGACTAGACCTCATTGAGGGGAAGTGCAGTGCACAAGAACCATAACTCTTGATTGCACATTTTTTTAGTTACTCCCCTTTCTATTTTTTTCATACTTCATTCTTGTCCGGGCCATAACTTAATTAGTATTAGAGATATCAATTTGAAACTTCATAGGTGAATAGACCTCATTGATAGGAAGTGCAGTGTGAAAGAACCATAACCCTACAATATATATTTTTGAGTTATTTCCCTTTGTAATTTTTTATACTTAATTCTTCTCTGGGCCAGAACTCATACAGTATTAGAGATATCAATTTGAAACTTCATATGTGAATAGATCTCATTGAGAGGAAGTGCGGTGCACAAGAAACATAACTCTTTATTGTAAATTTTTGGAGTTATGGCCTTTTGTACTTTTATACTTACTTCTTGTCCAGGTCATAACTCCTTCATTAGGGGAGGTATTGATTTGAAACTTTATAGGTGAATTAATCTCATTCAGGAGAAGTGCACCTTTATTGTTTTTTAATTATCACCCTTTTTCATACAAATTAATGCTTGGCAGGTCCCTCACTTGAACAGTATTGATGGCATTTGATTGAAACTCAACATAATGGTTGAGGAAGTGCGGTGTCAAAGAACCAAAATTCTACATTATTTTCTTTTTTTACCTGTATCTGTAATAAGTTATTTCCAATTTTGGGACAAACACTTGCTTCGGGAGCATAATTCGGTTTTACCGATTCATTGTATTCTACATTTACTTTAATCCAATAAATATGTGGAACTATCAAGTACTTCAAATTTATTTTGAATTATGTTAATAATCTGGTGACATTGCACCACTGCACATCCAATTGGTCAAAGGAATGATGACTAGTTTCCAATACCAGTAAGCTATTTAGAATGGTCACATAATAATGTTTCAGTGATTTATAATGTGCTTGTAATTGTATATATGCGAGGGTTGCATGCTACATGTATTTACGTGTTTTTACTTCATATCGTGCAGCATGTGTATATAAGAACGTTTTGCTCATCCATATAGAAATGTATTTGTAAACGAAATTGTTGTTAAACAATAAGTAGAAATTAAAAGATCTAGATCTGTTATACAATACCGTTACTTATACTCAATGAAAAGTTAGGTACCATCCTATCAATTGACTCTTATATTTAAAATTCACGTTACACTGTGTTAAAAGCCGAACACAACTATGTTTTGACCTTACTGAGAAGTCACAACTTTAACAATATTCAGATGCACACACTAGAAAACTTTTGTACCGATAGGTCATATTGTATACAAAATACAGAGATATATATAAGTGGTAACTTTTCAGTGACTCCCAGTTTATAATACCTGTGTATATTGGAATATTTCCCGCTCAATTTCATTCTATCTGAATGAAACGTTAGAGATTTCAGTCGTTTAGAATAATTTATAACACCATTGCTTGATATAACAGTATTCATGCCATGTAAACCACAAAATTGCGGCTACTTTGATGCATTGCATCACAAATTTGTCTTGTTGTATTCTATAATACGAACTTGGTGGATATGTTTTATAAACGATCTTCTCAAGGTCATGTCAGGCTTGAAATTAAGTGTTTCGTGTTTGTGCTTTGTTTACGAGAAAAACACCATCATGTGGATGTGTAATTTCGACATAGAAATCGCCATGTTTGCTCCCTCCTGTCATTGCAGTAAACGTACACTAATATGTATTTCAAGCTCAGTAATCAGCATATTCGATAGTCAAATCAAATAATGAACTTTATTACGTTTGTAATATATCAACTTTACAAACGATCATACGATAATAACTTAGAAATCCAAGTATTTATTACAGTCGACATCTCGTTTGTTTAGGAATTACGCGCTGTGTAGCAAATATATATTCATGCGCCAAAACGGTTTAATTTAAGCCTGAATGAAACATCAATATCAGCATTTTCATATCTCAACACATGGTGCACATGTTAGCAAATGGATAACCTGAGATGTGTTATGCGGTTTCTGTCAAACTTTATTTTAGCTTAATTATAAATAAAATATGCGCTTTAAAGTAATCCTTTATGTTAATAATGTTAGTACAGTCATTGTTTTGTAATCCGATTGTCTCACGTGTTGCTCGATTATCTACAGTTTGTGTAAATTCGGTCTTTACACAGTCAACAATATTTCAAAGCCCACGAATATTCCGCGCACATGTTTAAACATGGTCGGTAAGTTTATGTATGGTGTAAGGTTTAGCCATGCTAGTTGTGAGTGAACTGTAACAATTTTAACTCAAAACAGATCAAATACAGCAATTGCACCTTGTCAAAGGAACGGGCGGACGGACACACAAAAACTATCAAAGACCAGTACGACTAAAGATAAAGAAGACAGATGTTTTGTATATAAACAAATAAAATAAAAATGAAAAGGGAATCTGACTTTCGTCTATGTTTATTATTCACAGATATACTAAAGCTTAAATTAATTTTCTATAAATCTGTTTCAGTTGTTTTCTTCTCAAATTAAAAAATATTCCAATAATCGATTTTTAAGGCTCATAGACCCGATATAATCGGATATGTACCATATTGATAACAATTTAACAAATAACTCCATCAGGCCAACAATACACTAACCTATTTAGGATTTATTAAAAGTAGTTCATCGCACATATTACATATTATTTAAATAATTAGGCAGGCATGGCATTGATAAAAAATGTGACAACTAAAACTTCTAATGTGTCTAATATTTTTTTACTTAATAAATGAGACTGACATTTTGTGTATACCTATTATTTAATTATCTGTTGATAAAGATATCTTTATAACAATTGAACAAAAACCCTCGTATAATATATCCGATCGGCTAAATGTCATTATGGTAAATAGTATTTACTACATAGTGTTATAACGTCGTCAGAGTGTTCATTTAATCAACGTATACAACCGGGTAAGTTCATCAGGCCAACCCATAGCACGACGACTTTACATTTGTATTTTCTACCGTCATTAATACATGCTACAAGTCACTCTATGACATCTCTAGATCTTATACGTTCGTGTACAATTACTTATTGTTATGTTCATAGACTGAATGTATTCACGTTGACTTGATGGCAACTGCTCCGATGCAAGGACAATATTACGTCAGTGCTAGGTTTTGTTATTACTAAGCAAATGAGTTTGTGACTTTGTGCTGCTTGGAACAAGATTTAGTTTTAAGAGTTAACAAACTGTGGTGCACATCATGTATGTTTTACACTCAGTCTACATAATGCAAATACACGCGCAGTTGTTGAAATCGTACTTGATTTCTTTTATTATCAAATGTATATTGAATTTACTTACTTGATCATAAACATGATGTAAACACACCATTGCATCTTAGATATACTGATCAATAAATTAGATACATCAACGAAACTATGATAGCACTGATCGAATTATAACACAATTAAAGAACAAACGCACCACGACGTTCTGTATCAATATTATTCCCAAACATTAACTGATTATTGTCAAAGGCGATGTTATAAGCACACTTACAACGGAATTAAAATTTAGACGTACTTTGAATACAATAAAGACCACCCATGTTCCCTAGATGATTGGGAGGTGTGTTTACTTACATTAATACTTTACTTACAATATTGATGGTTTTACCATATCATGTCGTGAAGGAATACTGTAACACCATGATAAAAGGTACATGACACATCTACATCTTGAACTAAAATATTGACAGTTAGTTTCATCACGGGATAGTACACATCTGAAATAGGGAAGGGCGAGTAATGTCGTAAACACACATACAGAAGAAATACAACATCTCAATGTAATTAAAGAACCGTGCAAACACTAATCGCTAATCTTGTACTTGTGTTAAAACAGTACTCTTACTGCTACTTAATGTATATTTGTAGTTAAAACTTGATGTAAAACTGGTTAAGATTTCCCGTTTTATACAACATATGGCTAAACTGTATGTAAATGAAGTACATTACACGGAGAAAAGAGATAAGATAAGCTTAGTACCGTCTTATTGGAACAAACATGTATTTTAACGAACACATGTTGAACACACGAAGAATTCCAATGTCAAAGGTTGCCATGAGAGCGACTAGATACACGTGTTGAATATATGAATGTATTTGATGGATACTCTAACCACAATAGTTTGAAAAAGACGGAATACTCGGCAAGAGAAAACTTCAATGTTGTGTAAAGATTGGTAGAATATGTCAAAACAATGTCCGTACACATGCATATTATACGTGTTGGTACGGAAAACTAGTAGCTTGTAAGCAAATAATGGACACGCCTCCAAAGCCAACTACAGGGAAACACCTTCATGGCTATGTAAGGAATCACAACCCATCCCCTACATGGCAATTTGATAATAATTATATGGAGAACATATTCATGGCAATATACAAATAGTCCCATCTATGGCTATACATTGTATTTGTGGGAAACCTCTTCAGAGCGGTGTAAAGGCACTTCCAATTAGGACAAACTATATGGTAACCCCTTCTTGACGATATAACAGAAATTACAACAGAGCCTTATATAGGAAAACACATCCATGACGACATGCTGCAACACCCTCAAGGCCGATATACATGAACCCTCTCCTGGGCGATAAGGGAATACTCACCAACATTCTCTCAAAATGATTGTAGAATTTATGTCAACAAAAACCTCGAACACTGCAATAACTGTGAATATTCTGAAGTGTTGTTGTGTTGTCGATGGTGGATATGTAATTAAGTAAACGACAGTTAATATTTTAAAATGTACGTTTTGATAAGTTTTATGTGAACTAACTTTGCAGTATAAGAACATTAATGTAATAAAGAAGCAAGATTAATTATTTAAAGTAGTAGAATTCTGCGTTTTATCAATATCCTATACGATAATACTTAAACACTTTATACATCGCCTGGTACTTAAAGTATTAATGTAACGCATAGTGTATGTGGTTGAGTGTTTATTCCTCTGCTTGAGTGATTGTGTGTTTATTTCTATGTCTTGATGATTGCATGTATATTTATCTGTCGGAGTGATGGAGTGTTTTTTTCTGTGTATGAGTGATTGAATGTTTATTTCTCTGTCTGAGTGATTGAAAGTTTATTTCCCTGTCTGAGTGATTGAATGTTTATTTTTATGGCTAAGTGATTGAATGTTTATTTCTCTGTCTGAACAATGGAGTGTTTATTACTTTGTCTGAATGTCTGAGTGATTGAGTATTTAATACTCTGTCTGAGCCAGTGAATGTTCATTTCTCTATACTAGTTAATAAGTGTTTATTTGTATTTCTGAGTGATTGAGTTTATTTCTCTGTCTGAGCGATTGTTTGTCTGGGTATCATGGTGTTTTTCTCGGCCTTAGTAGATGAGTTGTTATTTCACTGCATGTGCTGTAAAATGGTTATTCCTGCCTTTTTTATAAGAGACAGTGTGTGTATTCTCTCGCTAACTGAGTGTTATGGTTTAGTTTTAACTGCTGGTGGTAGCGTACCTTATCCGGAGTGTTTGTCGGAATTTTGTTCTAATTTGTCAACAAATGAAATTTCATTCACAATTTACTATGTTGTTTGTTTGTTTGCTTAAACTGATGCAGGTTTTCTCCCTGCCTGATTAAACACCAGGTCCCCTTCCTTACTATGGTATTTTAGTATGACAGATTGAAACAAGCACTAAGTTTAATATTATTTTCAAATCATACAATCCTACACTACAGCAAATATAATCGATGTCAAAAATTCATACTTTGTAGTGGAGTCATTAGTGAGCTGACAACCGGTAGTTTTGGAAATGACACAAATGCACTGTGATATAATACCACAGCGTATAAACGACTGTATGTAAAGTAGGATGTCGTAATAAGATTTAGATGGTTGGAGTAAAAAACACAACAAGATTGGTTGAATAATTTGAAATACTAAGCTTATATATGAAAACATAATGACAAGTTGTACATATTTATTATTACGATTAACTTTCCTACCGTTCGCATATTCCGAAATGTTTGCTCATGTTACATAAAATCATTGAACATCGTTTGACTTTTTGTGAGAAAAATGTACACCGGCTACTTTTAAACATCATTTACATAGTGATTGGACACTTTTCGTTTCAATAAGTGCACATATTATAACAGATACAACTTTAACATATAATTTGCATGTTTCAAATATTTTCAAACTGTGTTTTTATTGCGATAGAGGTGAAAAACAAACCGGCTATGTGATGCCGTTACTGTATGTTTACTGCAATGATTATGTATGTTTATTGCGATTATTAACATTTAATATGTACACGACTTATTGCAATTTTTTATCGCGATTTGAGTCAAACTTTCAGGTACAACGCATGAATTCAAGTGAATTCAACAGAAAACTTCGGTACCTGCATTATACATTACACTGAAAAGCTCAATTCGAAAATAAAACTTTTGCATTACAATTCTGAAACAAAACGTGTACTATGGTTACCCGTTTCTAGGCAACAACAGAACCTAACATAAACATAACGTTCTCGCTTATATGACTGTTTTTCGACTATCATTATTTTCAAATGATCGTTTTAAATTCACCAGTAGAAGCACAGAGTCTACATTAAACCACCTAAAGCAATGGATGGATTTAAAAGAATAATTTAGAAAGAAAACAATCAAAAACCAGCCGCCTGTTTACCTGGTGAAAAGACAGAAACTATGGTTTGTGTTAAAGTTTCGTGGCCTAGCAACCAAAGCAACTGTAGCTCTCGTAGGTTTTAGGTTATCACAAATGGATGAAACTTTCCAATCGATATATTGTTTTTGTTTCTACACACTTTAAAACTGCAATACATTACAAGCTATATAATTGAACTGGGAAAACAAATTCAATATGGACGTCACTTTGACATTTATCGAGAAAAAAATAATTTTCAGAAATCTTAATTCCTTGCTTGTATTTAAAGTAACATAGTCATGCTATATATTCAATAAAACTCTAAAATGTAAGCTTTCCTTTGGTATATGGAATTGTCAGGTGTGATCAAGCATTAAGGCATGGCATTCGGTTGTAATGGGGACATATATTATGGTGGAATACCATATACATTACACACAAAACCGATACGGGTCAATGCCATCGTATGATATTCTCACAGCGTAAACGAATAATTAAATAAATGTTAATAGAGAAGTAAATATCGCTGGCTTATAACAATAACGACATTATAAGATTCTTGCTCATTCGAAATCAGCACCACATTGCGAATCTTATGAAACAATTTTCGTGAAACTTGGTACTGGTCATGTTGACCAGACCGAAGTTAAAAACACTTTTTCTCAGAATGGCTTTTTGTAGTTACGACCTTATAATTCTAAGCCATTGATAAGGATATTGACACATCAAGGTAGTTTCATAACAGGGCTCTTTAAAAAGTAATATTGGGTGTGTTGTTTACGGTTTCACAATTAATACATAAATGTAAATTTCGTTTTGAAATGAGTAGGTACAATAATTAGGAAGTATTTGACCAAATACTGTACTGAAATACACTGAGGAAACAACGCAAATCAATGCATTTCAATCACAATAAACATACAAATCATTTTTCAAATTGATCAGTAAACATACAGTAATGAGACTACATAGAATAGAATATAGTTTATTTGCATATTCAGTCCTGAAAAGGACTTTTTACAAAGCAACATTAATACAATTACATAAATAGCATGGTGATATATGACGGGAAATACGCGATATGATATTATACCAAATTAGAAAAAACTTTTATATATGTAACCGAGGTATATATGTATGAGACGAATTTAGGCCCGGGTTCGGGAGAGACGGTATTTTTTTTAGAAAATTTATAGTTTATGTACTGATATTATATGTTAAGCACAACCGCTCTTATTATCCGAGAGATTGTATATTACATACAATAATTGTACAAAGAAACATAGTTTATGAAATACAAATGTATAGTGTTTCCATTATAAAGTTTACCTTGTCGAAACGAAATACAAGGCATACTTAATGGTGTAAGGTTACATTTATAAATGATTTAAATAACATATTTGAAATAAAAATGCAATACATGTATTAATGCACATGACAAAATAACAATAAAATAAATGATAATCGACAAATGACAATAAACAAACATTTAAGATACGGTATATGTACATGTTAAACGTGTGAATGATCTATCAATACAATAACGATAACATGGCATGAAGTTGTCTTCTTTCGATGAAAGCATGGTGAATAAAAGTGGCAAGGTTTCTAATATCAGATACATTTTCACTAGTAATTATCTGTATAAATTTAAACATATTTGGATGTCTCCAATAATAAGGTTTAAGTAATTTTCACGAATCTCTGAATAAATTGGACATTGAATGATAAAATGATATTCGTCCTCTAACAAGTTGCATGCAATACATAAACGTTCATTTAAAGGAACCGGTAGGGGTTTTTTTCATCTCCCTGTTTCTACATAGAGCCTATGCGAAGACATTCTTAATTGTGACATAGATATTCTATACTTTTTAATGTTGATAATCTCAAGATATTTATTGTGAGTAAAGTTAGTGAAGGTTTTAAAGAACAACGACCTTGATGAGTTTTCTAATCTTGAATTAAAATCCTGAATCCAGGTATCACGAATCTTCTGTTTCACCAATGCCAGAAAATATTTATCATTGACTACGCCTTGGCTTAACCAAGCATCGTGAAAGCCAAGTTGAGATAAGAGAAGCTTAACGCTTGAGACCCAGTTTACCGTGCGCGGATTTAATTCAATATCATTTTTAAGTAATACATAAGCTTGTTTAATGTATTTTCTGTCTTGTGCATAGCATATTTTTAACCAATATTTAATTATGTTGTACATTCTAGAAGCTTCCATATCATATCTGCCTAGCTCGCCATACACAAAGTCGTTTTGTGTCGATAATTTAACACCAAGTAGACGTTTACAGAAATGCAGGTGTGTTTTTTCAACATCAGTCGCTTTATAAAAACCCCATACTTCGGATGAATAATTTAGAATTGGGCTTATCAATTTATCAAAAAGTTCAAGTGTATGTTTTGGAGATAAATCTGTAAATTTATATAGTCGTTTGTTCATTTCAAAAATTGCTTTAAGAGCCTGACCAGCTAACATTTTGTCTTGACCCTTGAAAGAACCACCCGGTGTGAAAACAGCCCCAAGATATTTGAATGTATTTACAATCTCTAATTCGATATTTTTGTAAGTGAATTTCATGTTTGCGGGTAAGTGACCGCCCTTTCTAAAGACTACAATTTTTGTTTTACCAGTATTGACTTCAAGTTTCCATTTGTCACAGTACTCTGAAAGAACTTCTAAAGCATGTTGTAAACCATCACTAGTTTTAGAGAATATAATTATGTCATCTGCGTATAGCAAGATACATATTTTTAGATTACCAAGATCTATTCCATTTACACCTTTTGCAACAAATTCTTGTTCTATGTCATTAAGAAACATACTAAATAAAAATGGAGACAAACTTTCGCCTTGTCGGACGCCAAGATTGCACGAAAAAGCTTCGCTAACCTCATTAAAAAGTTTGACTCTAGACGATATACCTTTGTAGGATTGTATGGCATTTAAAATATTACCTCGTACGCCATAATTAATTAACTTGTACCATAAAATATCACGAACGATGAAATCAAAAGCTTTTTTGAAATCGACAAAAGCGCAAAATAGTTTTTCATTATTATCAAGAGAGTGTCTAATCAATGAATTAAGTACAAAAATGTTGTCACGCACCTTTGCATCACAAACTCTACCTTTTATAATACGTAATCCACTCTCTTTACAAAAGTCAATTAACAGCCGACCATTGCTATTAACAATAGTATCAGACGAACATCTATGTAATGGGGTATCGATGATATAATCATCAGGTAAAAATAATGGTACATTTAAGTCAATATCATCGTTTTCTACAAAATCATTTAAGGAACCAGTTCTACTGTTCAAATCGCCTAACAATAGAAATTTACATGCGTTATTATTTTCATGTGATATCTTAATAATTTCAGATAATACTTGATCATATATAGAAGTATTGTTTATATGTTCTCTAGTACTACCCTGTGGAACCACATAACATACATATACGTCACATTCACTATCGAACAAGTCACGTGAGAATTTCAACCACAAAACGTCATCATTGTCGTTCTCAATTAACTCAACATATTTACAATATACATTCTTCACATAGCAACATATTCCACCTGAGTCACGTTTTGAATGAATGTTTTTATCAGTTCTGTGTTTTGAATATAATTTGAAACCAGGAAAGTTCATATCCACTAGACAATTCGACCATGTTTCAGTAAAAAAGATGAAGTCATTTGTATTGAATAAATCAATAAGCTCTCGATGTTCAAGTTTGTTTACGTTTTTTGAGACTAATCCCTGGACATTTAACAACACAAAGTTTAAAGGATGTCTCTCCCTGTTGTCCTAAGTTGGATGGTCTCCCTTAGGAGCGGAATTCCCTGGCGATTTGTCATACTGTGGAGTGCCACCGGTCGGAGGCTTGGGCTCGGCCGTTTAGACTTCCGCGGTGGTCGGGTCGGTGTTTGGTCTTGTACCCTGTTTGAAACAGTATTTTGTCGATTGGCAACACTGTTAATGAACGAATTTTCAACACTTATCGATTTTACCACAGGTATTGATGTTGTGTCTTCATACACTGGTGTATGTGTTTCCTCGGTGGACATATCGTGATGGTACGATGATGACTTCTCGTGTGAAGCTTGTGGATTTGTCTCGTTGGTACTGAGAGTGGAGTTCACAATTGGCTGTTGTTGTGCACAAGCTGGAGTGGAATTACATAGCTGTATCACATTTGGCCTCTATCTCAGTAAAAACACAGTTTGAAAATATTTGCACATTATATGTTAATGGTTATATCTGTTATAATGTGTACACTTATTAAACTGAAACGTGCCCGATCATGATGTAAGTGATGTGTAAAAGTAGTCGGTGTATATTTCTCTCACAAAAGTCAAACGATTGTCATTGATTTTAGATAAAATGGGCAAACATTTGGCAATAAAGTGTATGCGAACGCTAGTACAACTTGTCATTATGTTTTTGTATATAACCTTAGTATTTTACATTGTTCTACAACATTTTGTGTTTTTTACTCCAATCATTTAAATTCATTCACGACATCCTAGATTGACGCACAGTCGTTTATACGCTGTGAATACACGTAATAAAGGCGCCAATGTAGGTCTGTCCGATTTCAGGTTTAATGCGTTATTCATTTCAACCTTTTACCGATAATGTTGTCTTTGGACGCGACATGGCATCCAACCTCCAGTGTTTAATTCAGCCCACAGGTAATTCCCAGACATACACGTGTCTGGTTAAACAAGCAATGCATTATGTTTATTGTTTTATCGGAACAAAAGCTTTAAACAAATCTATCAAAATTTTCGCGAGAAACTAATTTTCGCTTTATTCGCGAAATTGGTAATTTGTCGAAATGTTTTGTTCGTGAACTTAAACAACAAGGTTAAAACAATCGAATGTAGTTCTCTATGAGTTTCAAAAATCGCGAACATTTAACCCTCGCGAACTACTGAAAAATAAAAATACGCAATAGTTTAACCTCGCGAAAATGTCTCCTTTTACAATAGAACATATGGTCACAGATTGTCTAACACTAAATCTCTAACATCAATATAAACATTCACATTCTTATAGACGCCGCACTTCTCGGCATTGACATTTAGAACATAACTAGATGTGTCCATTAGTTTATTAGCGCCTCGGGATTCTGTCTTAATGTATAAATTCGTACTTGGAGTTTATATACGCATATGTCGTGTTCGTCAGTCTCGTTACCGTACACATCAGTTTACATCTAAGATACATATTTGGCAATAATAACTACACATTTAACAAAATGATATTCTATGGAACACATACATGGTAATTAATAACACTATTGTGTATAATGGACTAGAAAAGCAGGAAACAAACCTTAAAACAAATATGAAAGTCACGTGATATAGAGAAGATTAACAACCACAACAACAACTCTAGCAAGAATAATACGCCTTTGCTTTACTAGTGCATTTGTATTATCAATAAACATATGACTTTTTCTAGTTACATGTTTATTATAGTTCATGTGTATCATAGTTTATGTTTATCATAGTTTATGTTTATCATAGTTTATGTTTATCATAAATCATTGAAGTATTTAAATACAGTGTATCAAAAAGTGTCGTTAGTTAGTGGTAGGTCTTCTGTTGGTGTTCATCAAACGGCTAAACCGGAACTAATGTGTTATTCGTTGAGTTTATTGCGTGTAAAAGGCGACCACTAAGTAGGTTTTCTGTGTTTGTATGATGCAAAAATATAGCTTTATGTATTCAGACCATCATGTCTGTTCACTGGCGCCAATATATGAGAAGGTCGTAAGTACAAAATTGATATGTTGAGAAAATGAAACAAAAATTGTCTGAAAACTACTCGTTACAAGCTTTATCAACTTAAACTTAGTCAACATGACCAGTTCCGATTTTCATGAATGATACATAAGAAGTGCCTTGTGGTGCAGATTTAGAGTATGTATGAGGCTTATGAGGTCCTAAGTCGCACTTACAACCTTCACATACGAAGCCAGCGATATATATGGTGTTTTCAACATCAGGCTGTTTAAGGTTAATTACGCGTGTTTACCAAAGAACAAACATATAGGTGTACAGTTTGAAAGGATTAGAGTGAAAGTACAAGTACATGAAGACACAAACGTGTGTGAAGTCATTGTACGTTTGAAACAAGATTATGTATTTATTGTTTACGTATTATCCATTAAGGAAACAGTACTAAGATCGAAATATGAATGGGCAGAAGGACGACACAATAAAAGTCTAAATTGAAAATGGATATTTAGTTAAATGCCGTAAATTAAACTAAGACAATATGAATGAAATATCAGTGTTGTGTTTATGGCATTATCATGAACTACCATATAAATGGTCATGATTAACAGCGTAGCTTACTTAATGGTTAGTGCGATGCCGTCTAATCTAGCGATCTGGGTTCGAATACGGGTGGAGGCACTCATATGCCTGCCATATTTCAGCAGAAAGCTGACTGGCAAATAAAGGCTATGCTCGTGTGCCCTGACACCCACGTTCCCCTAGGCTCCGAGAAACACTTTTATAATATATACCTTGTTCTAATTCTATTATGCAGTAACAATTGATATCCCAATTACGTCACGTTATTGAAAATGGGGTTTGGAAATAAATTATGTATATTAAGCGAATAACAATTGTACGCATTGAGCGTAAAATGTAGGTTAAGCATCTTACATTGCGGCATGCCTTTACGCGACGTGAGTGATATATTCATGCAATTACACAAGTTCATATGTTGACTGTACTTCAATATTCTGTTCCTTGAACTGTCTCGAACTATGACCACAAGCTTTATCTACTTGAGACAACTAAATATGGCCGTGTGTTTATATCGTAGAAGTGTTAACATGATCACTTAGTCGAAAAATGCGATTTGCGCGCCAAACTTGATTTTGACATGTGTCGAAAATTTATCCAATTTATTTCTATGAATATTGTGTATTGACTTTATCCAGATGCGTTTGTTTCTCGCATATAAACCATTTAGAAATATACAAACGATTTCCAACCGGTTTTATAAACAATCATTTCCACATCAAACGATTCAACTTTCAGATAGTTGTGTACATTTACTACAACGTCTGTATTGTTGGCTACATTGATTTATCTCTATACGTCTGTAATTGTATTTGGTTAACGATAGACACTGCTCTCATTTTTGCTACATGATCAAGCTAATTGTTTCAATCAAAACGTTTCAATCACTGCGCACATCCAACTTGACATGCATTTTAGTGAATTTTACGTCATCATTATTTCCATTCTGTACAGACAGAGATTTTACCTAAATTACATTTATAGGTGTGTTAGTCAATAGTGATCTTATTGAACTGGAGAATAAGGATAGCCAATCATGTCGCCTGTTACTGACCAAGAGTTTAATATGATGTGATATAATTGGTTGTTCTCATCTTTTAGTAAAGTACGATCAATATTGATTACCACCCCTGAAGTACATTCCCTGCGCTGCTTTGTTTATGTCGGTGTAGGAAATATTGCTTTTGTACCATTGACTCACAGTGTAAAGTTTATGTTGATGCTATGAGATATGGATCACGGAACGGAATGGACAGAATAAGCTATCTTTCGGACTTTTTTATTCAATTATTTTGCAAAGCTTAATTTTAGATCTGCGGACTATTAGATAACCTAAAAATAAGCAGAAAATTTAACATATTGGGGTATGCATTGTTGCACTTTTTTCTTAGCTGATACAAGGAACCGCTTTATTTCTATGTAGTTTGTTTCCTAAAGGGAAATGTGTGCATTCTTTACACACTTTACTGTGTATTTAGTTTATGTAATAATGCGAATCTTACATTTGTGTCATTCCATATTGAATTTATTAAACTCGTTAAATAAAAATGATAAAATTATCATTCTAGACAACTCGTTTAATAAATTAAATATGAAAATACACGATTGTAAGATCCTCTATATATTTCATACTTCAAATAAAAAATCTGTCCATTAGTTAAGGATAAATAATTGGTAGATGCTCATTGGCAGATACTCATTGAAATGTTGTATTTATCGGATAATGAAAGTATGTGTAAGTTACAAACTGTTTGCCAAAAGAAACACTGTTATTATAGCATATAGTTTTACGTAAATATATACCCTAAAATGTCATACAGGTAGATAGCGTTACATTAGGTCGCTTTCTTACCAATATAACTTTGTATTACTACGTGTTACACTCGATAATGATTAATAGAAAATACAACTGGATCTGCAGTTTGATGGCATACATTAGAATCTCAACTATATTTATTTTTGACTGACCCTCGTAGTATTTTGTTTATGAATAAATAAATGTTTTTCCTACATACAAATGAAATGTTTCAAAAATAAACTCATAGTTTGTAATATTTCGGTAATATTGAACTCACAAACAAATTTACTAACGATCGAATTTACAAACAAATTTAAATTATTTGTATTTCTTCAACAACTGCGAATGGTGGTAAAGAGATCTGTAATAACAATGATGTCCAATGAATGCACTCTTTCAATCCATTTTGATCCCCGAATTTGTAGTTTAAGGAGGTACGAGCTGCCTTGTGCGCATGCGCGAAATTTCAAAATCGTATTAGATAAGAACAAACATGAATTTTAGTTTCAATGATTGCATATGAATGTTGATTAATGAAAATAAACAAAATATTATCGCAAAAATTAGATATTTTTAACTTTTCATTTTTTGCCTGTATGAAAAAGTGGGTGGGGAACGGCAAAATTGTGAATAATATGGGTTCACAATAAGTCCCTACAATTGTTCAAATGCATATGCTTATATATAATATGTAGTGCATGGTTTAGTTATAAGAGGTAGCCACACTTTGAAATATTTTTAAGAAAAAATTATTTCATTACAATATGCAAATTAGGTTAATTTTATGCTAATTTATTCATAATTAGTGCTTTTTTATGCACAGCTCCCAAAAAAGGCTAGTGACCCCTATTTTTTATTTGACTAAACTGGTGTTCTATTTGATACTAAACTTAGGGCCAATTCTAAATCATTTTCGATCGTTAGGTATTTTTTGACGTTCATTTGAAATCGTTTGAAAATCACACTTTTTTGCAAGTGGGTGGGGTAACTATTTATCATGTTCAAATACTGAATTTGTTCACCAGGCAGCTGGAATTGTGATAATGTCAATAGGAATGACCATTGAACACACAAAATATCATGCATTGCTTAAAAGTGGTTTCATACAGTAATAATCTTAAAAAGAACATAATGGTGCCATAAATGCAGGAAATAGATAAAATGACAAAAATTCAATGGTAGGTCATTAGAAAGCCATGTATGTCGAAAACGAGCCAGGTGACATATCATTTTTATGATTTCAATGTTGTTCTAGAAGACTGTTCCGTCATTTTAAGATGTTTCAAGGAAAATTCGATCGATAGATAAAAGGTGCGCGTACCTCCTTAAAGAATTCTAATGTATTTAAATTTTTGCGTGAGTTTAAGACTTCCGTAAGTACTTTGATTAAACAGTTCCACGAGTGTTATGCATACAATACACTTTGTAAGAACTTGTAGCGAACTATGTGTTAGTAAATATAGTAATAGTGCGTTTTGCGAAACACTATTCCGTTGTATCAGTTTGTCTACAAACACAACGCATGTATGTTACTATAAGGACGACGTGAATGACGTTACATAGCAGCTCACAGCATAGGGCATTCAGTATTTTGGTTGCTGAAATTGATAATGTATTATACTTTTCGACAGCTTGGATTTGGACGGATCGTTGCTTGTTTCGTTGGCCATTGTGCCTTGTATGTGTTTTATGTTTCCTGTGCTCAGTTGGTTCAGTTGGGCATTGTGCTTTGGTGTTTTTAATATGTTCTGTGCTCGGCTGGTTAAATTGAGTGCTGCCTTTCCTGTCTAACTTAATATAATCTTTATAGTAACACCATAACACGTTGATGTAATGACAAAGTTTGTCCTATTTGCCATGTAACCTATCAATTCACCCCATGTAAGCAAGCTCCGCCATTGCAAGGTGTGTCCGTTTACACCATAAACTCTATATGTGTCCGTGTTTATCAAAATGACTTGAGCGCGAGGGTTATAAATATATATACATGCTAAATAATTGATAACCTAAAGTTTATATTGTAATACAATCTCCAAAACGCAATGTTTTGCCAACAATTTCCCTAACAGGCAGTTTTAATTATATCTAAATAACGGTTTTACATGTTGAGTTAGTTCCCTGTTGGTTAACAATGTATATATAGTTATTTACTATGCCACATAAAATAAATACGGCGTATATTTCTTAAAACCGATTTGAAGGTAGCACGACAGACATTCAGAACGATCCGTATGATACTTATTGCTACTCCGTAGAAATTGCCGAGATGTTCCGAGTGCACGAAAGACACCAAAAAAGTGCACACGTCTTGGACATACACATTACATTGATGTTGTCACGGAGGTCATACTGCAATAACCACCTGAGAGACAAAATTTAACAGCATCACACCGAAAGTGCATAGACTATATCATTTATATGGTATTACAAGTTTGATACCAGTTCAGTTTATGAAAATTGTTACTATGGAAAGTGTCACTATGTCACCGCAGCAACCAGTCAGACAAACTTTAACAGCATCACAACGAAAGTGCATTGTGTCTATCATTTATACGGTATCACAAGTTTGATACTAGTTCTGTGCATGATCAATTCCTTGTTAAAATGGACAGTTAAATGTTGGGTGACCATCGGTAAGTCTAGACTCTGTCATCAATGTCCGAACTTTTAGAGGTCCTTTGTACCACAAAGAAATGACAATCGATTGTTGTTAAGGCTTGTTGTTACTAGGTCATTCAGCGTAGGCATTCCGCCTTTTGGTTGCTGTATCTTTTCTACTGGGTCATTCAGCTAGTTATAATTTATTATACTTTTCGACAGCTTGGACTTGGGCGGATCTGCGCTTGTTTAGTTGGGCATTGTGCTTTGTGTGTTTTTAATGTTTTCTGTGCTCGGCTGGTAAAGTTGAGTGCTGCCTTCCCTGTCTGACTTAATATACTCTTTTTGGTTGACCTTAAGGTAATGTAATGTTAACTAAGACAAATGCATACGCGGAAAAGTACAAGCAGGCCCTAAACAGAATGTACTAGTGCTACACATTTACCATTTTGGTTATATGTTACGCAGAATGCCAATAAATGACAACATTTTTGAATGCTATTAATACTTCGTTCTACTTCTACACATAATGTACATGCTCAGGGTAGTTATATAACATATCGCTGGCTTATATAACGGACTATGTTCCTGGTGGCGGACCATTAACGTCAGAAATCGCTGGCTTAGAATAAGAAGGTGCAACATCGATATTTTGAGAAAAAAAACTGTCTGAAAATAAATCTTCACTTATTGGAAAACAAGCTTTTCCGACTTCAGTTTGGTCAGCATGACCAGTTCTTATTTTCATGAAAACAGGCTCATAAGAAGCACCTATTGATGAAGATTTTAAATATTAACCAGTCTTATAAGGTTATGAGTCTAAGCCAGCGATGTGATAAATCAGAAGAGGAAGAGGAACATCTAAGGTGTGTTTGGATGGCAAATATTTGAAATATGTATAAAATATGGATAACTCATTTTAGAGTTGAGTTCAGAACAATATAACTAATGAAGGGAAATATTTTGCCGACATATTCCACATATTGATGGGTTTGGTGCCACCACATATGTCAGTTTATACAACTAAATATTTCCCTTCTTGTCACTCGATGGCATAAATGTGTGAAGAATGTGAGATCTACGTACGCTTCTATAGTTTATACCAATCGTTCACGTGATCACGTGATCAGATATTGGTGCAGTCAACTACATTTATTCCTGCAATGCCAGTAACAGTTAAACACTAGACAATTTATAACCGCCAAATATTCAACCCAACTTCAACTGGTCTGTAGAAAGCAATTACCAACAAATTATTGTTTCTTCTAAACAAAATAAATTGCAAGTCAGGTTGGTTGTGAATAATTATAAAACATACCTGTTGACAGGGATGAGTTTAATGGCCAAGTTTCTGCGGTGTTTATAAATTGGTCATTTCCGAAAATATATTCTCTCGTGGTCTTCACAATCTTCAATTAACTACGTAGTTCTAAACACGAATAAGCAAACTAATACTTTCAAAACATGTACGGTATCTGACTCAACTGGACCGAAACATTATGATATCTATCTCATCTATTATCATGGTTAAACAAAATATCACATAGAACCATTATAAGGATAAACATGCATAATAAAATATAAGTACAGTAGAACTTCGATGCCTGGAACAGTATTTGCCTCGAACACCCTAGATGCCTCGAACTGGTTATTCGGTCCCGGCAAAATCCCTTCTTTATGATATAGTATGCTAGCATGTTTATATCCGTTCCCACTTCTTTTAAACGTGTCTTTATTGTGTGTATTTAGCATTTGGAGCATTTGTGAAAGCGAAATTACCCATGATAAAAGAGTTATTCTAACACGATCTGCGGATTAATCGTTTAAATATAGAGCGGACCTAACAATGTTTTATTACCCCCATAAAACATACCTATCAAATTGGCTGTTTCTATTTACGCCCAGTATCACGTGACATATTTATGAATGAATGAACGTAAACTTTATAGTAAACTTTTCTACGAGTCACGATGACAAGGCGAGTTGCACGAGAATCCAGTGTTACAGCTATGACGCATCTATTTTTAGAAACTCCAATATACTCTAGAAACCAAGTTTTATTAAAGCTTCTGATAATCAATTCATTTATATTTTTCATTTTATGAAATAGATACCATATACTCGTGTTATTAAAATTGTTTCAATGTTTAAAATGTGGTATTTCCTTCAGAAAATTACGAAGGTCGTTTTCATTAACGAGGGAGGTAATTGTACCAGCTAATAAGCCACTCAATTTCAGCGTGGAATTATGTTCAATGTCAAATGGGTGAAAATGGAATGCGCGCAGTTAAATAGTGCGGGATATTATCGTATTTAGAATCGAAATAAAAACTCTGTTCTTGTATATTGTCGGTGAATAAAACACGGGCACTCGTGATTTAATTTTTCCGCATCCAAACTCCTGCCCGTGTTTTATTCACTGACAATAAACGCGAACAGATTTTTATTCTTAAATATGGTAAAAATAAAATAATTACGTGTCATTTATACAATATCTCCATTGACGAGTGATTGCCAATGGCTATCAGACGCCTAATTACCAACCACTGACGAAAAATTAAAAAATATATATTCATTATAGAATCTATCAAATATTGTAACATTCTATTCACATTACATAAAGGTTTGGTATTTTTAAATCGGCTAAAACCTTCTTATAGGTGAGTGTGTCTAACATGTCTAATAATCAAGAAATCTGTAAACTGTAAATGTTTTTGTTAATTACATGACAACTATACTTATGATGATCACTTGTTAGTCTCGAATAGAAAATAATTCAATACAAGTCGCATTGCTAAAGCTTCAATTTGCACATAATTGGTATACTTTAAAAATCTTATAATTAAGGCAATTAATCACACGCTGTAATTTCAAGATCGTATATCCTATTACAAATGTACTATTGTGGCTGATTTATGCCATGTCGTAGTGTCGCTTTTTCGCCACAACAAAGCAAACATACCCAACGGTTGTGGCGACAAAGCGAAAAGTATTATTTTGACTTTGAACATTCGAAGAGTTTGCCTAAGATGATAAATCAGACTCCATGTCAATTTTGTCAAACTATATTATATTTTGTTGTTATAATGAATAATGTTACAAAAATGATACACATGCATTAGTTATGTAAATCAATTATGCAATGCACACACACACGATTTGTACGGTTTATCATACTGGCATCCGTTCGAACTTATACACATACATATACTTGAGTACCATAGATGCCTCGAACAAGTAGATGGCTCGAACTATTTTCCCGGTCCGAAGGTCGTTCGAGGCATCGAAGTTCTACTGTACATAATTGTACGGCATTATTTGACAGACACAATGTACTTGTACTCTGTCCGTTAAAATATTGCCATGTTTTGTTTAAATGTATTAACAAGTCATTAAGACTAAGTCTTGCAAGCAATACAGAAGTCCCCTATCGGTTTTAAGCAATTTTCAATGTTCCTGTTGCCCTAGAAACCACAATTTTGATCGGAATCAAACTATTGTTGGGCGTGCATTATTCCCTTATTGCCCCTATCCACATATCAAGTTTCATAAACATAGCTTGGAAATTGTTTGAGTTATGTAAGGATCCAGATTATTTGACGGACGGACTGACTTGGACTGACGGACAGCGTGCAAACCTATAGTCCTATCCGGACAAAAACCGGTAGGGGACTTATAATGCATAAGATCGTAAAGCATCGGACAGGGAAGGCAACTGAAACAGCCGAGCGCAGAAAACATAAACACATTGTTATACATTTATATCATGTTATATCAGGAAAAAGTGCCCAGCAAACTGCCAACCAAGAATATTAATCAAACACTTGACTGCCATTATCTTAACAGATTACATATTCTGCGACATGTTATTTCTAAAAAGCATTGAAATATAACGTTATTTTAAAAAAGGTTTTTAATTAACCGTTTTCAAAGTATGTAAGTACACATAGTGCAAGTATAATTATACTCGTATATACACATGTGTGCTTCAATAACCGTTATTCTGTGCTCGGCTGTCTTTCCTATCTGACTTAATATTATCTTTTTGTTGCTAGATGTGTTATGGCATAAGAACAAACGTTCAACCTCCCGGCCACAAGGTATATCAATAAACCCTCATTCATTTACCTATCCTTATGTAACCTTGAGTGAAACGAATACACATCAAGAAAATATACTGATACATGTACAACCGGCTTGACCAGATCGTTTGCCACCAGTCTGGTTTTTTATGAGAGACCAGGCTTGTTCTCATAAGGTCGTGGGTGTCTCATAGCCACAATAGGAGAGACCATGTTTGTATACAGGGGTATGCATATGTAAATGTGCCCACCAGCTAGTTATTAGTGAATGACCGGTTTTTATGATTCATTAATCCAATAGACTGCCGGATGGCGCTTGTAAATGATATTATATAGGTAATCTTCCCTATTGGCTGATCTATTTAAATCGTGGGGAATACAATAATAAACAAATACTTCCCTTTTACACTTTTACTATTTACGCATACACGTACTTCTTCTTTTTTCACTAATTAATTCAAATATGAACATGATCCCAAATTAGATTTAAAAACTGAATATCAAGCCAAGAACAGAAGTGAATGATTCTTGAAACATTTTCCCTACCTTCCTCTACACTTGTCTTTAACCTTTGAAATATCTACTTGCTATATCTGCCAAATGGGTCGATCAGTGCCAAAGTAAGATGTTGTACAAACGTCATTAAAAATTGATTTCAATAGGATATCGCTGTATAATTACCAACTTATTTTTCTTCCTAGAAATGCGATTGAACTGTATACGCATTACCGTGTTGCCGTCCCTGTCTAACTTAATATAATTTTTTGTGTGTATAAAAACTTTTGACGAAAATTAATTGGCAAATTCACAGAAGAATGTATTTTGTAAATTGAACGGATCTGTATTACTGTATTACAAATACACAAAATACATAATATACATATATTAACATTTAGTGGTTACAGTGTGGTATACATACATATAAGCAAACAGTGTTTACAGTTATAGCATGTATAAAAACAACATTTATAATTATAGCATGTAATAGTAAAAACTTTTATATTCAACCTTAGATGTTAATAGGTTCCATCTATAAATGAATGTCTTAATTTCAAGGCATAATATATAAACATTGCTAAATTTCTAATAGTTTTTGTATTTGTACATGACATTAACAAATAGAACTTGTGTATAGTAGCATTGTTAATATAGTATTCTGATATATATGTAGATCTTATTTCGGAATATAAAGGACACACCATAAGGAAATGATACTCATCTTTAACAAAACTCTCACAGTATGGATATATTCTATGTTCCTTTGTGATATTAAAGTACCTGCCTTGTTCTATCATGAGACCATGGCTAGAACATCGGAAGGAAGCCAGACTTGCTCTAAATTTTGGAATTTCTATATCGAGTATATAATTTTCAACACCAAATAGGGGTTTAAAATTGGTACATGTATAGTATAACAGTTTACTATTGTCTAAACATTTAGCAGCCCACATTTGTTTATACTGGTCAGTCAGTGCCAGTATGTACTGGTGTAGAAAATGTTGGGTATTTTCAACATGTTGACTATACCAAACATAACCGAAGCCATTTGAACAGAGATTATGTCTAACACTGGATACCCAGTTTTTATATCCTAATTCATCATATTGAAGTAACATTTGATAACATAAGCGCACATATCTGGTACGAGGCATAGCTAAAATACGCAGCCAATACTTAATACATCGTTTGGAAGCATAAATATACATTGGTAATCTTCCTGTGTCACCTAACACTGCATCATTACATGCATTTGTATTTACATTCAGTAACCTTTTACATGCATATATCGGAACATTTTCCATACAATCAAATCTGTTAAGGCCCCAGAGTTCTGATCCATACAGTATCACCGATGCAACTTTAGCATCAAACACTTTGAAGAATGTTTTGTATGGTATCAAAGACAAACTTTGGAATGAATATAACAGATGGATAAGGACTCTTTTGGCCTTTACAGCCATAGCTTCACACATTTTATATAACGACAATCTATTTGTGAAATATACACCAACATAGGTGAAACCATTTACAGTTTCTACAATATTACCATTATAAAACCACCTCTCTCTCACTGACAATGGTCCACCTCTTTTGAATACCAGTATTTTGGCCTTTCAAATATTAACATAACGTTTACTGTCCGAACAAAAAGTACATAATATATTTAACTGTTTCTGAAGACCTGAAACAGCATCAGCTGCCAAAGCAATGTCATCTGCGAACATTAAAAGAAAAATTTATGTAATGTTAGGAAGCAACTGTATTCCTCGGACACCATGCTCACTCAAAACAGTATGCAATTCATTAATGAACATTGAAAAAGGTATTGGGCTCAAATGGCAGCCCTGTTCAAATGGCAGCCCTGTAATTACGGAAAGATAATATAGTATTATTTGTAATTAAATTTACAAATAAAATTTAGTTTATATACGGAAAATAAATCGACTTAAATTTGACGTTTTTGTGAAATTCCCAATAAAAGTAAATATAATAAAATATTATTTGCACTTAAACCCGTTTTTTCATGCTGTACTGGTTACAACGTCTGTAAAACGTAGTATACGCGTATTATTTTTAAAAAACCCGAAAACTACTCGTAATGAAAGCATTAAAACATAAATAATAAAAGATCCGTGAATTTTTAGCAATAGGATGTTCTGTTGCAAATTTTAAATAAGGGTAAACGAGGCAATTATAATGTACATTGTGTATTTAAGATTTACAATTAAATCTTAATTTTAGGAAAAATCGAGTACGTTTGTAAAACCTTCATTTAAATTATTATAATAATAAATTTATTTTAGGAGGAAACTTATTCGACAATATAAATCAATCTTCCGCAAGATCCTCAACAATGAACAAGAAAAATGTGTTCCATCCTCTTTAAACGATGATTCATGTGCGCATGTTAACACAATGTTAAAAACGTATTATTTTTGACACAATGTTTGTTTTTACAACCACACGGAAAATTAAAAGCAGCTTTTGCTGCCAAACGTGAATACCTGGAGATATGAATACGAAACTACTTCAGATTGTGTTAAGCTATGGTTGTCAATTAGTTGTTCTGTGTTATCATGGAATCTAACAGGTTGCTGATATCAGCTGATTGATATCAGACGGTTAAGCGTTAACTATCCTTCTGTATGTTGATGTCTAACAGATTATATGTTGGTCCATTCATAAAATGTGTGTGTGCCGCGGTATCATCTAAAACAAGTTCACCGGATTATGGGTCCTGAAGCAGGCTGGTTTAGTTGAACGTCCAAAATAGATATATCATGTCACCTCATTCCTGATGGTATTCATCTCCATGAGATTATGGCAGAAAAGACGCCTATGGTCGATATTATGTAATACACAATTTATGTATTAATCAAATATTGACAATGTGAAAAATGTTGAGTGAACGTAACCTATGGCAGAACTCTTATTATAAACGCCGTACGAACCATATTGTGCTCAGGGTGCTAGATTGTAATGTTAAAGTGACATAGCAGGCGGTCAGTTGATCCTAACTTGTTCCGATGTGAACCTACATGCACTTCTACGCGTAATGTAGATCTAGATATAGTTGCGGTATTCATTACATGTACCATATTCTTATAATCCGACCAGTAATAAGGTAGTTGCGCCGATGTTTGACCCCGAGTAATTACATCTAGCAAACTGTCCTTTCTGTTTACAGTTGGTTGACACCAACACAGTATATAGTACATGTATAAGTCATATTGCGAATTAGTATTAATTAATTGGTTAGTTTCAGTTTCATTATTCAATTAAATAAAAATGAACCTAAATATCTTTACTCTATCGGTAGAGAAACTGCAACCAATTAACTTTATTGTGTATGTATTACCATGTTCTGTATGTATGTTGCTTATTGTGAATGAAGTACTTTATGACAATTTGTAAGCTCTTAGAATGTTTGTAGCATTGTGTAAGAGTTCGACAGATCACCATTGATAGATCATCGTTAATTCGGTCACTAGGGGGGAATTCCGGAACTAGGTTTGACCATCATGTACCTTATACTAGCAACTAGCGGCTGTAATTGGCTGATGTCTGATTTATATAACATTTTACCATGAATAACTGGCCATTCAATATATGACATTGCCACATTAAGGAAGTCTTAACACTTATTATATCCCATTGATGGACATATCCTGGTGATTGAAGGCTAGCTACCATGATGTCCATGTTACTGGGTCTTTCATAAAATGGTCATTCAGCACGCTTATACAATGACATATACGTTTATACTGTATGGAAGCCTGTCAATTTAAATTGATGGAATGGTAGTTAGGAGGCATATGTATTAATGGAGAAGGACAAAAGAGGTAAGTTATCTGTGAATGTATGTGTAAACTAAGCGTAATTAGCTTAGGGTCGAATGAACTTGATTCTAATATGATGTCAATTCATGATGGCACGCCTTACGTCCATCGGTCGAAAAAGAATAGGACAAAATATACTATTGTGCTAAACCAAAGTCGTTCAGTTTAAACATATGGACAGACAGCGAATGAGGCACCTGTATCAAAGGAGGACGGCATGAATAGTATGACATATGTGAGCGTATACGTACCCGCAGCGTAATGAACTTGAGGTCGAATGGACCTGCTTCTAATACGATGTCTATTCATGATATTACGACCTTAGCATCAGTCGTAAAATGATATGATCGAACATTATTAATACGAGAAAGTTCTTTCCTACACTCCGCACATGTACAATTGAGCAGTGCTGAGCAGAGCACAATATTGACACAGCAATTTAAACAAGAATGTTCAGATTGGCATATTACTAGTATATCTTTCATGAATAATTGTTGTGTCATTAGGATGTTAAAAGATTATATTAAGTCAGACAGGGAAGGCAGCACTCAACTTAACCTGCCGAGCACAGAATACATTAAAAACATTAAAAACACACAAAACACTGAAACACGGCATCCCGTCACGATAGTCTGCCGCCTAAGCCAGTCAAGCCAAAACGGACCGAGAGCAATGTGACGAGAAAACAACAACCGGACACCACAAGGACAATCTACAACAAATATAATTTATTATAGTGTACATGCACTTTTGAAAGATACGAAGCAGCCTTTTGCTGGACAACAAAATTGCAGAATGGAACATACAAAATGAACAAAACATACAAAAATATTTCGCCTTTGTGCCTTTTTGTTGAACTATGTTCATTTTGTATGTGCCATTCTGCAATTGAAAACACTAATCGCTAATCTTGTACTTGTTTAACCAATATAGCTTAATGTATATTTGTAATTTAAACTTGGTATAAAACGTGTTAAGATTTCCTGTTTTTAAAACATATGGCCAAACTGTTAATGTATATTACATGGAGCTCCACGGACTGTCCGTAATAATGGAGAAAAGAGATAAGCCAATTACCGTCTTATTGGAAAAAAACATGTATTTTAACGAACGCATGAAACACGAGGAATTCCAATGCCAAAGGTTGCCACGAGAGCTACTAGATACACGTGTTGAATGTATGAATTATTTGATGGATACTCTAACTACAATAGATGGAAAATGACGAAATACTCGGCAAGAGGTAAATTCAATGTTATGTAAAGATTGGAAAACATGTCATTTTTTATTATTTAAAAAAACTAATGTCCGTACATATGCATATTATACGTGTTGGTACGGAAAAACTAGTAGCTTGTAACCAAAATAAGGAACACGCCAACAGAGCCAGCTACAGGGAAACATCTTCACGGCTATGTAAGGAACTACATTTAGATCGGTAGGCAGGGTAAGCCCTTTTTAGCGATACACATTCCGGGCGAAATCACAACCCATCCCCTACATGGCAATCTGATAATAATTATAATTATTATGGAGAACAGATTCAGGGCGACCTTCAAGAATTACCATCTATGGCTATACATTGTATTGTGGGAAACCCTTTCAGCGCGATGTTTAGGCACATCCAATCAGGACAATATATATGGTTACCCCTTATTGGCGACAAAAATCACAACAGAGCCTTGTAAAGGGAAACACATCCATGACGACATGCTGCAACACCCTTAAGGCCATTATACAAGAACCCTCTCCTATGTGATAAGGGAATAATCTTCAAGGACCCCCCAACATTCTCTCAAAATAATTGTAGAATTTATGTCAACAAAAACCTCGAACGAATGCAATCATTGTTAATTCCCTGAATTGTTGCTGTGTTGTCGATGGTGGATATATAATTACGTAAAAGACAGTAAATATTTTATAATGTACGTTTTGATATGATTTATGTGAAATAATTTTGCAGAATAAGAATCAACATTAATTATTTAAAGTAGAAGAAATTTGCGTTTTATCAATATCCCATACTATATTACTAATAAATTTGTGTTTAAACTGTAAAGTGTTTATTTATCTGTCTTAGTGATTGAATGTTTATTTCTCTGTCTAAGTGATTGAATGGATATTTGTCTGTCTCAACGGTGGAGTGTATATTTCTATGTCTAAACGGTGGAGTGTACATTTCTATGTCTAAACGCTTGAGTGTATATTTCTATGTCTTTTGAATGAGTTTTTAATTCTGCGTCTGAGTGATTAAGTGTTTATTTCCCTGTCTGAGTGAATGAATGTTTATTTCTTTGTCTGAGTGATTGAATGTTTATTTCTCTGTCTAAGTGATTGAATGTTTATTTATCTGTCAGTGAAGACTAGTGTTTATTTCTGTGACAGTTGTGTCTGTCTGGGTATATGTGTGTCTTTCTTTGCCTTACTGGATGAATTGTTATTACACTACGTGTTGTTATATTGGTATTCTTATCTTTTTGACCAAAGACAGTGTGTGTATTCTCTCGCTGTCTGTGTAGTTTGGATTAGTTTTCACTGCAGGCGGTAGTGTCGCTTATGTATGGGTGTTCGTCTGTGTCCTTTTCAAATTGTCAGCAAATGAAATTCTATTCATTACTCACTATGTTGTTTTTCTTTGTCTGATTTAACCGAGGCACAGTTTCTCCCTGACAGATTGGTCCCTGGCCTCCTTCTTTACTATTATATTATATAGTATGACAGAATGAAACAAGCACTTAGTTTTACAATTATTTTCAAAACCTAAATATTGATCACATAAACCAATGAAAACGACAACAAATAAGATCGGTGACAACATTCATCCTTTGTAGTTGAGTCGTTAGTTAGCTGACAACCGGAAATTTACGAATTGACACAAAATGAATTTTGACATCATATTATTGAAGGCTCCAATGTAGGTCTGCCCGATTTCATGTTTAATGCGTTATTGATTTCACCCTTTTATTGACATTTTGTCTTCGGTCGCGTCATGACATCTATCTGTCAGTACTTCATTTAGCCGCACAGGTGTATCCCATACAGACATGTGTCTGGTTTAATTAGCAATGCATTATGATTATTGTTTTATTGGAACAAAAACGTTAAACAAATTTATCAAAATAACATGACCAAAATCACAAATTTTGACGCGAAATTAATTTTCGCGAAATTGGTTATCGTTCCATTCAATTTATGTTCGTAATATTCTGTTGTTTCACACTGTTACTTATAACAGTGAAAAATATCAGAATGTAGTTTTTATGAATTTCAAAAATCGCGAAAATGTAACCTCTCGAACTACGGAAAAATTAAAATCCGCGAAAGTTTGACCTCGCAAAAATTCCTCCTTTTACAAAACACCATGTGTTCACAGATTGTCTAACATTAAATCTCTAACATCAATAATATGAACTAAGGCACAGCCTATTTTAGCGAATTTTATCTTAAATATTAAATTGTTCATTTGCATAATTTTGTTCAATTATCATAGCTCGCTGCTACATGTCAGTATTGAAACACAGCACTAGACACTTGTCAGATGTCCTTAATTATTAGTAACATGATCATCCAGTACAGAATGATTGCTGATCATATGATTCATATATGTACAGTCAGTAGAAAATTTGTGACATTTTTGGGTACGAAGTAACGAAGGGCGATAGTCGATACGAACCTGCTTTCGTTTTTAAGTTCACTGTATAACTACCTTAGTAAGTGTATACTAATACGACTTTCCTTGTTTAGAACAAGTACTTTAATGGCGTAATCAGTTGATCAATTACTGATTCTATGCAGGCTGTCACATTCTCTGTTTTCTCTCTGTTTTCCCAGCGTTCCAAGATGGCGGTCGATCAAAGTACTATACGAAGTATTTATCTCCCTTATTAAAATGTGTTCTAGATGGGCCTACTGAGTTTTTGGAATATTTGTATACATCATTAAAATATAAAAGAAAATTTATGAGCTACAGAATAACGCATTTTAGGTAACTTTTGTTATTCTATTAGCGGCCATTTTTCCGTATATTCCTGTCATTGCGAGACCGTAACCCAAATTTTCAGAACCATTAGAGAATTCAAAGCCTGACCAAACCACGTGACACGTTGACGTATTGCGAAATTTATTCGCTATAAACATTTACATCTTACATTCTCATAGATGCTGCACTTCTAGGCATTGACATTTAGAACATAACTACGAGATGTCCATTTGTTGATTAGCGCCTCGGGGTTCTGTCTTGGTATACAAATTCGCACTTATCTATATGCTAATGCCGTGTTGGTCAGTCTTGTTACCATACACATACAAGCATTTATAACTAATATGATTCGAAATTAACACACAAGCAACAGCGTCAGCGACAGCAGTCGCAACAACAAGAATAACATTAGAAAGATAAAAAATAACATATCATACAGGTGAGGCAGCACTCTTCAAAAACAGCAGAGCATCAAACAGGGACACACAAATCTAAAATTCACAACGTTGAAGTACAATGCCAAATATTTAAGACACCAACAACTTCGACACAGCATTAAGTAGCAGCGGCGACAACACCTAAAACACCAATTTCAGCAAGTAGATGCAGCAACATCCAGATGAAATAATATCAAGAACAAGGTGAAAAAACAACGGCTTATGTATTAATCGTATAATCATCAACATGATGTTGGCAATGACGAAAGAGTACCATTGATGAAAACATCATCAGCATTATAATTAAAAGATACATGACAATACCAACTAAACAATTAACCAAATCTTACTATATGGAACTCATACAAAACACCATTGGATATAATGGACAAGACCATTACAACAAAACATGAAAGTCACGTGATATAGAGAAGAGCAACAACAACAACAATAGAAAGATTACTACGCATTTGCTCTACTAGTACATTTGTTTTATCAATAAACATGTTACTTTTTCAACAATCAGTCAGTATGTATATAGTGTGTATCAAAGTATCAATAGGGGCTGGTTTTAGTAATAGGTCTTCTGCAGGTGTTCATTATCTTAAACCCTGACATCATTCGTTCATCGTTGAGTTTATTGCGTGTAAAGGGGACCACTAAGTACAGTTTCTATGTTTGTATTTTGTAAGAATACACCTTAATGTATTCAGACAATTATGTCTGGTCGTTGACGCCATTATATCGATGGGTTGGAATGGGAAGGTCGAAAGTACAAAATGGATATTTTCAGGAAACAAAACAAAAAGCTGTCTTAAAACTACTCTTTATTTATAGAAAAACAAGCTTTATCAACTTCAGTTTGGTCAACATGTCATTGCCCAGTTCCGATTTTCATAAATAAAGCTCATAAGAAGCGCCTTGTGATGCATATTTCAAATATGCATGAGTCTTATAAGGTCGTAAGTCTCATGCTAAGACAGCGATATATACGTTATAGTTAGAAAATATTAAGTAAATTTTATTGATCAAAAAGGGCGGAGCAAGCGAATCTCAGTTGAAAATGGATATTTATTTTAATGCCATAAATTGAACTAAGACAACATGAATGAAATTTCAATGTTGTGTATTTACGGTAATAATAAAATGAATAGTCATATATGGGCATGGTTAATACCACAGAGGAGGACAAACACTGCCTATGCTATGTGTGTTTCCGGGTACAACAAGAACTAGGTATGTAGTTAGGAGGACAGGGTGTCCCGGCACACAATTATTTATATTAGGAGAATAACACAATTTTAATGTATGCATTGATCGTAAACTGCAGATTAACTCGACGTAAGTGACATGTTCAAACGTATATGCATATAATCTAAGTTAATATATTGACTGTAATTCAATATTCTGTTCCTGAAAATGTCGCGAAATATGGCCTTCAACTTTATCTACTTGAGACAACTAAATATTGACGTTTATTTATATTGCAGAAGTGTGAACATGACCAGTGAGTCGACAAATGCGATTTCCGCGCCGACGTTGATTTTGACATGTGTCGAACATTTATCAAATTTATTTCTATAAATAGCATTAGAGTATTGACATTATCCTCCAGTTGCGTTTGTTTCTCGCATATAAAACAATTTAGAATACAAACAATATCCGACAGGTTTTATAAACAATCATTTTCAGATCAAAGAATTTCACTTTCAGCGAGTTGTATACTGTCACTACAACGTCTGTATTTATTACGTTTGTAATTGTATTTTGTTAATGATATTTCAGATTTAAGTTTTGTAATATGATCACCCGAATTGTTTCAATCAAAAGTTTGAAAGTTGAGACCTATTTCTTCCAATCAATGCACACATCCGACAGGAAATGTGCAAAGTGACAAAATGCATTTTAGTGAATTTAATGTCCTTTTTATTGCCATTCCGAACGGACAGACAGTTGACCTAATATACATTTCCAGGGGTGGTATTCAATCGTGATTTCATTGAATAGGAGTATAAAGATACCCAAGCATATCGCCGGCTAATGACCAAAAGTTTGATATGATGCGATCCGATGTGTTGTTTTTATCTTTAAGTAAGGTAAGATCAGCATTTAATACAATCCCTAGCCCCGTGTTCACAAAATATAATATCTGGCTCAAGCTCGATTTTCAGTCTCAGAATCAAGATCGAGCTTCAGTTTGAGGCTTTGCTTCAAAATCGGTGTTCACAAAACAATATCGGTCTCAGGATCGTGCTTGAACTCAAACCTCAAAACCCAAAACTGAATCCTAGTAATTAGAAGTCTTGAGTTGATTAAGCCAGATAATACTGTACATCGAGGATATTTGGTGTGATTTTGGTGTGAATTTGAGTGATTACAGACATAAAATGAAACAAAACAAACAAATATTATATTTATTTTATGTTTATCTGGTAAAACCGGTACTATTATATATGCCAAATTACCACTGTGGTTCAACAGTGTATGAATATGTTATTCCATTTAATAAAATACACCATCTTGGATTATACCAAATATGTGAAAACAACTTTTTTGAGAATTTTGCATCAAATCAATCACCAACTTGTAGAAAATTGTCTAACTAAGAATATGAACCCCACATGACATGTTAACATTCATTAATGAAAAGGTAAAGGACAGTTTAGTGAACATTTGCCGCTTACACCATGAACAGTGAGTTTTAACGAAGCTTGAAATTGGGCTCGCTTGTGATCATCCTAAATTAGTTTTGTGAACTCCAAATTTAAGCCTGGTTTTATCTGAAACCAAGCTTGAGCCAGATATTATTCTTTGTGAATACGGGGTCTATAGATGGAGTTAGCCATCAGCACTGATGTGTTTAGGTCGGTGTAGGTATGTTCTCATTGTACCATTAGCTCACATTTTATTGTACAGTTTATGATGTAAGATATGTTACAACAGTAAACATTATTATGTTACATACTTCAAACGAAATACCTGTACGATAGTTATAAATAAATAATTGGTAGGTCTATATATGCTTATTGTATTAGTGTATTTACCGAATAATGAAAACTGTTTGTCAAAAGAAACACTGTTATTATATCATATATTATATATAAACTAAAATGACATATAGGTAGATCAAAATTAGGTTGCTTTTTTGTATAACTACGTGATACATTCGACGACGATTACTAGAAAATACAACTGCAAGTAACATAAATTAGCAACTCTCAGTTATTTTGGCTGACCCTCGTGGTATTTTGTTTTTTGAATTAATAAATGATTTATTCTTACATATAAACGAAATGTTTAAGCAATCTACTCATATTCGTAAATACAAATAGTTAACTTGGTATTGTTTTATCAATACACTAACGGAGTTCTCAATCTTTCGAACAAATTTCGAATGGAGATCTGTAGTATAAATGATGTCTAGTAAATGAATTTGATCCCTAAATGTGTAGTTGTTAAGAATTTTCAAGTATTTAAATGTGTGCGTGTGTTTAAGACTTCCTTTAGTGCTTTGATTAAACAGTACCCCTATTGTACTAACTAATGTATGTTTTGTTAAAGCGAAATTAATTTAGTTAATATGGTATTACATGTACCAGTATAGTATTTTGCGAAACACTATTTAGTGGTATAAGTTCTTCTACAAACACACTTGTGTATGTTACTATACGGAAGTCGTGGGTGACGTAACCTAACAGTTCACCACATGTAAGCATATTCCTACATTGCAAGATGTGTCTATTTACACCATAAACTCTATGTGTGTCCGTGTTTATCAGAATAACCTGAGCGCGAGGATTATATTACCAATCAGTGAACTGTTTCATACATGCTGGCTTTTTGTTAACCTTAAGATTATTTGCAATAAAATCTCCAAATCGCAATGTTTCGACAACAAATTCCCTGATAGACAGTATTATTTCTATCTAAATAACGGTTTTACATGCTGAATAATCTTTCAGTAAGTTCGCTGCTGGTTTACAATGCATAGATAGTTATGTATTACGCCATATAAAACGAATACGGCGTTTATTTCTTAAAACCGATATGAAGGCAGCACTTAACAGAAACAGCAGAGCACGAAATACAATCGTAACAGCCTGTACGGCATTTATTGCTATGTATAAAAATGCGCGTATTACACCAAAAAAGTACACACGTTCTGTGCGAAGACATACACATTACATTGAACTTGTCACGGAGGACATACTGCCATAACCTGACCGACAAAGTTTAACAGCATCACACCGAAAGTACATCTTCTATCATCATTTATACGGTATCACAAGTTTGATTCCAGTTCAGTTCATGATCCTTGTTACTATGTAACTGCAATGCCCGGACAGACAAAGTTTAACAGCATCACATCGAAAGTACATCTTCTATATCATTTATTCGGTATCACACGTTTGATTCCAGTTCAGTTTACTATCACTTCCTTGTTAAAATGGACAGTTATATTTTGGGCGACCATTGGTAAGTCTTCATTCTGCCAGCAATGTCCGAACTCTTTGACCACAATGAAATGACAATCGATTGTTTTTAAGGCTTGGCTGACCTTTAAAGTAATGTAATATTAATTAAATCAAATGCATACACAGGGGAAGGACGGGTAGGCAATAAACAGAGCGTACATTGGCCTATTTAATGATTTTTTCGGAGAATGCCAATAAAGGAAAACATTTATTTCGATGCTAATAATGTACTTCTTTTTAATTTTACACACAGTCTGCATGCTCGGGTAGTTACATTACATGTCGCTGGCTTAGAATGAGCACCACCACATGACGCAGATTTTCCATATGTATGGGTCTTATAAGATCGTAAGAAACACTTCTCTTTTAAACCAGTGATATGATTAATCAGAAGAGGAACATCGAGTGTCTGCTTAGTTTGCAAATATTTGAAATATGTTTAAACTATGGAGGACTGATAATGAAATTCAGTTTAGAACAATATAAATAATGAAAGGAATCTTTCGCCGACATGTTCCACATATTGATGAGTTTGGTGCCACTAAATACGTCTGTTTATACAACTAAATATGTCCCATCTTGTCATTCGATAACATGAATGTGTGAAGAATGTGACTGTTGACCATATGTTTATTATATGATTTCATTGTCAAGTATCAATGTATACTCATAGACATAATGCCTTACGTACTGTAAATAAACTAAAACATTGCATTTCTATTAATCATTGACCTAGTGTATGAGTACGAGGGTCAGTCGATATATTCGTAGATAATCGTTCTCATATCATTATTATTGCATTTTAACAATAATTTCTTATGCCATTAAAAACAGTAACTTATTACCAACAGCCAATGCAAATTTATTTTCAATAATGCAACCTAGTAGCATGTCATCAGCCACTGTATTACCATGGAAACGCGTTACCAGCCCCGACCGACGTAACGCGCCTTTTTCATTTTTTCAACTAGTTATAAATTCCGATTAAGTTAATATACATTCCAATATTTCTGCCAGATTATTACAAAATATTATCATAAATTGCGGTGTGTGGTGGTACCGCTATGGTGTGATATTTATGTTTTAGCCATATTTTCTTTAGAAATGCGTTGTTTCACGCAATAATTTCAGCACTTGTGTCCGAAAGGCTGTAGTTTAACTTGATGTAGTTTTTCCCTGTGTCATCGGATGTTAATATGATTTACACAGTCTACGAATTTATTGAATGACCCTCGTATGTTACGTTTATCTAAGCCAAACGTATTACATCGGAATGTGGCGTCCTATACGAGTCTTAACCATAATACTTATCGATGTAATCTGAAAAAAGTACACGGTTTGTCCAAAAATAGTTTACTCAAAAGATAGTTGTAATCAGATTGGTGCTTGTACGCCTTCTTGAATGACGGACACATTGTTTATTTGACATCGTATCAAATAATATTTAAAAAGAGTACGTGATTATTAATACAACTATTAGTACTTATCGAGTTCCATGAACATACAAGTTGGTCATATCGCTGGATTAGAATTATAAGACTCATGCATATTTGAAACCTGCGTATTAAGGCGCTTCTTATGAGTCTATTTTCATGAAAATCGGAAGTGGTCATGTTGACCAAACAGAAGTTTAAAAAGTTGTTTTTTCCATAAGTAAAGACTAGTTTTCAAACACATGCTATTGCTTTCTCGAAATATTGATCTTGTACTTACCACCTTCTAATTCTAAGCCAGCGATATATTGTTGTAGACGTGATGTGTTTGATGATTAGTGGTCGACAGTGTCTGACTGGAAACTGTTGATGCTATGTGATAGATGGCGAGAAGTTAAGCCAGTGTGATGTTAATGGCGGTACTTACAAACAATACATCAGCACCTTACATGACTTCATTAAGCACGTATATAAATACGGATATCACGGAGAGGAACAATGCGTTGGAGAAACCTGCAAGCATGATATTATTTTGTTGTCCTATAATAAACTTAATAAGCATTTGTGCATTGTAAAATCTGTTTGCTGGCTTAGAATTAGAAGGTACTCACGACCTTATAAGAATGGTAATTTGAAATTATTACTAAAAGGCGCTTCTTATGAGCCCATTTTCATGAAAATCAGAACAGGCTATGTTGACCAAACTGAAGTTGAAAAAGCTTGTTTTCCCTTCAATAAATATTGGTTTTGTACTTACGACCTTCTTATTTAAAGCCAGCGCTTTCTTCACGCTGGGCGAAAGTTTACGTTATCTTATAGATCTAATCGGGAATTAAACTATTCGTAATAAAGCCCACGTAATAAAGTTATGTTCTACTTTTCATGTGGATATATAAACCCAACAAATTGAAATCATTTCCCAGTACTTATTGATAATAACTTTAATCCCCAACATGTGGCAAATAATATACGCACTTTTACAATAACCCTGAAAAGCTCAGATATTTCTGTGCTAGTATCCAAACAGTGTTGAATAGACATGATAAACCCATACCAAATAATTAACTTACAATTACATTTGTAACGAATACGAAAAACATCACTTTATTCCAATATAAACAATTACAGGTTGGCATCGAATTTGGTACAATTGTTCATACCGTTCTGAACTTTTCATGCTCGTTCTTTAGCTTCAATTACCTTTTTTATGGCTTTAACTAAATCATTAAGATTTTTTATAACTCACCGTCCGAATTTCTATTATTTTATTCATCTGTAATGAATGCCTGATTGTTGCTGCAGACTGTCAGAGTAGGCCGTATGTATGCCCTTGTGTCTGTGCAGTTTCATCTTTTTTTCGATCAATGTTTATAATTGTATCGGTGACTTGTAAATGTAATCTGCGAATTATCTTCTTTTTGTGTTCGGTGTCTCACATGATCTGTCGTTTCTGTTCAGTACCACTTTCAATCATAAGATTTGTTATCATTTTTTAACATCGTCATTTAGAATCGTCTAATTAAAGGGTGGTGTCGTGTAATTGTGGTATGTAATGTTTTGTATGTTTTTTTGTGCTCGGCTGTTAAAGGCGAAGGGGATATGGTAATGGTAGGCGTCATTCCGTCCCGTCCGAACTTCTGTGTGCAATTATTCCCCTTTGTTGATTTTGTTACATATAACTCTTCTGTGTGCAACTCCTCCTACACTTAAGGGATTTTGACGGAACTTTCACAAAATAGCTGCTATGATGTCCCCCAGCGCATATCGTCAGGGTTTTTCATTTCGGCCATTTTTGACAGAATTATGGCCCTTTGTTTATTTTGTACCTTTGTGGGATATAGAGAAAATGCTAAACTCTTCTGTGTGCAACTCCTCCTCCATTTCTTAGGGAATTTTGTCAAAACAATTATGAGGTGCCCTAGCGCATATCGTCAGTATTTTTCATTTCGGCCATTTTGTCAGAATTATGGCCCTTTGTTTATTTTGTACATATGTTGGATATAGAGACAATTTCGTCTGTATGCAACTCCTCCTTCATTTCTACAGGTTTTTTATTAAACATTCACAGATGTACCCTCATGAGTTGCAATAGCGCATATTGTCATGGTTTTTAATTTCGGCCATTTTTGACCGGGTTATGTCCCTTTTTACATGTGTAAGCTATAGAGAAAACAATTCGTTTCTGATGGATAACTCAAGTTTGGGATGAGATATCACAATGAAACTTGCTGTGTAGGTAGTTTGTGTGCAGACAGCACATTCAATGGGAAGTGAGGCCAGTGGGGGTCAATTTCACCATTACTATAAATAGAAAAAAGCATTTATGCTTATTTTATTTTGTTTCTGATGGATAACTTAAGTTTGGGATGAGATATCACAATGAGGCTTGCTGTGTTGGTAGTTATAGTGCAGACGCCACTTGCAATGGGAAGTGGGGCGGGTAGGGGGTCAAGGTCATCATTACTTAAAATAGAAAAAGGGATTTATGCTCATTTTTGTCAGGATTGAAATAACATGATGAAACTTGCTAGCTTTTTATGTAGCTTGTGTGAAAATACAACACTTGGGATTGAAAGTGGGGGTCAATGTCACCATTACTAAAATTTCACTCAATAACCTTTGTTAGGAAGGAGATCTCATTGTGAAACGTGCAGTGTATATAGCTTATGTGTACACGTCACTTGCAAATGACAGGGGGCTGATGGAGGTCAAGGTCACAGTTGCTTAAAATATATAATTTTTGCTCAATCATTTTAGTTAGGAATGCGATATCATGATGCATCTTGCTATGTAGGTAGTAGTTTTTGTGAAGACAACAATTGGGATAGACGGTGTGACTGGTTGGATTAAGGTCAATGTTAACCTGGTTTTCGTGTAATGTCTGCTTCTTGTTGTCTATGTTTATTTTGTATGTAATAAATTTGGAAAAGTTAAAAAATATTTTGTTAATATTTTAAACATTCTCATGAGAACTTTCACATAACTTGTGCTATAAAAATATATTTGTATTCAATATTTTTGGTACAATTATCTTCAGCGGGGGATATGGCTGTCTGTGACTGCTTCTTGTTCAACTTATATCACAAATACAAAGACACCGGTTTCTCCAGAAGCATTTAGAATAATTAAAATACATTATTAAAATGGTAATTCAGTGTTTACCTATGATAACAGTATCGTACTAAAAGATATTAGACAGTCGGACAGGGAATGCAGCACTCAACTTAAACATAAAAACATTACATAACACAATTACACGGCAAAAGTTTTCTTGTGCGTTTTTTATGGAATATCTTTGGGTTTGAAAGTGATCTGTGATTTGTTTTGTTGCGCCCTACGTGCTCTTTTGTTTCTGTCGAGTGCTTCCTTCTCTGTGCAATTTGTTATTGTCGTTTGGGAAGTACAGACAAGTCAAATATACTTACCACATTACGACAGCATTCGAAACATTTTACCCCAATCTCACGAATCTACAATCAGCCGAAATGGGCCCGACTGAGTCGGAATGAAGAAAGAATAAAAATACGAAACACATTCCGGACGATAATTTATAATTGACCAAACAAATTACAGCCTTGTCAAAATGACGCTGGCATACTTCAAACACAATTCGAAACTAATTCAAATACAATTCGAATATAACTCGAATACATTTCGAATCCGCCTGGAATGATAGCAGGGATCGTGCACGCTATTGTTTTCACAATACGAGGTATTCGAGTTATATTATAATGTTATTTCAATTGTATTCGTATTGTCTTTGAAGTATTCCAATGACATTTTGTTTTTTTTGTTTTTGTCTTTATACAGACTCATTCAGGCCCATTCCGGCTGATTCGAGACTCGTGAGATTGGAGTATTAGGCACCGTGTAATTTATATCATAATTACACATCCAAGTAGATAAACTGGTACTTCTGTGAAGTGTGGAGCGGGTCTTCATCACATCATTTCAACTGCCAACCTCTGTACAAAATTGAACTGTTCGTTAGTATTGGTCTTTTCCAAGCCATATCATTAGCAACATCCACATACATGTGTTGACACTGTATAACTTCTGTATAATGCACTAAACAATTTCCATAGCGATGATCAGAAAACGGCATTATGACATAATGGATGTCACAGTCATTGCAAACCTATTTGACATGTGATCAAACAATACTCTACTGTAGGTTCGTGTTCGACATGACATGTTGAGTGTTGCGCAAGGGCAAGGCTACACTATAAATAATTAATACACAGTCATGTTTACAGTTTATAATGATCACAACCATTACATACACTTTCCTGAAGAAAGACTGGAAGTTATCATTATAGAACAAAGAGTCAATAGGTTATATTTCCTTGACTTATGGGATGGTGTATAATATAACAGTTTCGATGAATATGATATTTACTTGACCTTCAAAGAGTGATATAGACCTCTGACTTCGTCATCGGTCAATATTTCTTTTTTGCAGGTCAATAAAACAACATATTCACCTCAACACAAGTCAATAACAGTATAATATAGTCCCGCCGATGAAACACTTGCTTTTTTCTACAAATAAAAAAATGCATTTTCCATGTTCATTGTTGTTCGATATTATGCTTATTCACTTTTAATATATGTCTATATATACTCGTTTTATGCATGTTTGTTTATTGATTAGGCTTGTTTATTGTTAAGGCTAGAGTTATCGCCGGCGACTATACAATAAATGTTAGGTAACCAATTAGACAACAAGCCCCACAGTTACCACAACAACATACTCACGTTAATCAGAGCTGTTTATAATGAATGTACAAACATGTAGTTATATTGTAAACGTATTTCCGTCAGACAATTATTCTAAAAGCAATTACGCACGTATATGGGATAACACGAGTATGAACGATGAATTATTCAACAATAAAACGGACATTGTGCATGCAAACAAATGAACAATTTGGCAACTGCAAAGCTGTATTTAATTATTTAAAGCGTAATCATCTGTTTTTATAATATAAGTTTGAATATCAAATTAAGCTCATAATTCTATCGCAATAACATTAAGAGGTATACTGCAAGTATATACCCAATAAAGCCAATGGAAAAGCTCAATTAAGACAACAAACGAACTATTTCAATACACAATGACATTTCTTATTTTACTGCACTGATATAATAATGATGTTAATGATAAATACATTGAATACGTTAACAATTCACATCATAACATAACTAAATATTAACACCATGGAACAAGAGTTTGATGAGATCCATAATCCAAACATACTGTATAGTACTTTGCCACGTCTCGTGATATGATACATTGGCTGAAGTGAAAATGAAGATCTAAACTGTTTGTGTTGTATGAGGTTTTGTTAGTTGTGCGTGCAATGTGTGATTCGTTCTAGTATGCATGTTCTTACGCAAATTATGTTTAACTGACAGCAGACGGTTGTAGTAGGTTGTTGTGTTTTTTAGCTGTTTAGGTTCATTTTTGTACATATGATTTGTGCTTGTATTGTAAACTTTGGTTTCGTTTTTCATTTTTGCCTTTTGTGCTCCTCTGTCCATGTTGAATACTGCCATCAGCAATAACGTGACTTAAAAGTGACAACAAGATACAGTGGACACATATCAATATCACGTGACCCTAAAGTAGCAAAACTTATGGACATTGACATTACATTGAACATATTACGTGACAATACAGTAATAGATAACAGATATTTGGTGTATACCAAATTATATATAGAGTTATATACAGACTGTCGGCATGATATAACACCATGTTGATGTGTTGTCTAGTTTATATCACTACCTAACTGATTGTCCGAGACATCCCATACTCTGTAATTGGTAATTAACAGACCACCTGTCTATAATGTGTCGCTTCATCTCTTTCTATAAACCGTTCTATCATAGACCTATGCATATATAAATTCCGTTCTTTCAACTTCGCTGTACAAATGATTGTTGAATGTCACTGGTATATAAAGATTCAAGTTTCGTACACGTTGTGTCAGATCGCCGTCGGTTACGCAGCGCTATCTTAGAACTGTTACATGTCAGAACATTAATAACTGCCCGTCGGAATTTCTTGCCACCGAAAAAGTATATGTAAGGGTTCATAAAGAAATGTGTGAGTCCAATGTTATAAATAATAGTTCTTGCTTGATAATATCTAAAATGTGCTTGCCACGTGACGTCATTCTCAATATTGTCTAGGTCACTTCCGGGTGGGTAACTGTCATAGAGCACGTACACAATTGATACCGGAAGTGTTGTTAGGATGAAAAATGTGGACACCGCCAGTAGCAGAGCAGTAGTTATCGTCGTCTTAAACAATATCCGATTGAGTTTTCTCGCAATTTTTCTTGCCTTTCTAATTTCAGCAATGACGAGTAGATTCAAGGTCAGAATAAGGAGCGGTATGCCCAGGAACATGATCATCTCAGTGCACCACGTCCATGATTCCCATAAATCATCCGTGCCAACTCGTCGAGAACATTCCCCGAACTCATAGTCATACGCCCAGAAGTAACCTTGGATACCACACAAAGCAAGTGAGGTTATCGTGATACAAACACTTGTACATATAGCGCGTCTCACAGTACAGTATATGCGGCGCTTTAACGGAAATTTTATAGCTATATATCGCTCAGTGGTGAAAGCAAGCGTCAGTAACGGCGACATATTCTGTGCCGCCATATACACAACCGTGAAACCCTCACAAATGAAGGGAAAGTTAAGTGGATAGACATCCCATTCTGTTTGAAGGCTGTAAGGTAAGTCCAGTGATAGAAAGATCAGATCAGACAGTGCTAACGTCGCTAGATAAATCCCACTACTCTGTAACATCGGCTTCTTAATCCATACGAGGAACGCTACTAGGTTACCAGGGTAACCAAACACGTACATCACTATACGCATGTATTTAGATGATGCATTTATACCCGGTAGATATTTCTGATACAAAGAATTCTCGTCAAACAATGGTGGTGTCTCATCTGTTACGTTGCCTATTGGGTCGACATCCATCTGGAAATATATAAACATATCTGAATCAACAAAATATCTTTCATTTTTATTTTCAAACGTTTAAAACTATTTCACGACAATAACATAAATGTGTATGAGATAGATTGCCTCTAGTGTAAATACAGTTTGTATTACTAGTAATTCTGTTTTCAGCGATAGAATACAGACCGTTTACGTATTTGGTGTTAGGGTGGTAAGCGTTTCTCACAGCAAACGCAGACAAATGTATATTGAAATAAACAAATACATGGTTAGTATGAATGTAAGTTAGTATAATGTGGCAACACATTATGGATTCGTACATAGTAGTTTGAATTTCAAACGAAAAGTCAAAGTAAATGTCAATCATTTATCATTTTACCAGCTTTTTCCAACACTTTTGCATCTGCTGACCAATGAAATGAAGAGTAATTCGGGTAATCATGAACATTAGAAATGTGATTAAATAATTTTTAAACTGATTTTACATTTACACCGTCAACAAGTCATATTGCAAATTTGAGACAATGCCACACAAAATAGTTTTCATGTATCTATGTCCGTGTCCCTATGAAAATATATCAAAGTGTACATTATACACAACTTTCAGAAAACCGGAACTCCCATAAAACCGGACGTTTGGTCCGGTCCGAACAGGGTCTGGTTTTGAGGGAATTTACCGTACCAGCTTTTTCCAACAATTTTCAATCTGCTGACCAATGTAGACTAGCAAACCATGTAGGTTTTATAGGGGGTATCGTTTCAGCGAAGCAAATGCAAAGTTTTTCTCAATGATTAACAACTGGGATCGCTTCCCTTATGTTACTGATCGTTTTAACTTTAACACACGATATACAAACATTTACAAATGGTTAATTTTAGATCTGTGATTCTTCAAAAAATAAAAAATGCATGTTGTTATAAATATGTCCTATAATACCAATAACTAAGCATGTACATGTATATCGCAAATTTCCTCATAGAACTTTGGCAATACGTCATGTTTTTCATGACTTTAATGACATAAAACTTTCCCAAAAACACGATGACTATCGTGCTTCACTTTCATACTTTTACATTGCTAAACACGACATTGTTTTAGTAGAATTGTCACACAGGGCCAAATTTAACAATTTGTAAACCTTTTCCTTTATTATTAGCGCATTTGATTAAAGGTTCGTCGACACTGTCGCAATAGATCAAAGTTAGAATTACAAATATAAATGCAACCAACGAATACGTCACCAATAAAATGCAAACAAGAGCTGCGTGTATTGAGCCTACATTCTGTAGAAAACCACATTGTACATGATACACTGTTCGTTTCATTTCTCAATATGTATCCACCTCATCACTGGTACAAGTTAAACGCATTCGGATGACAAGTATTTCTGATGATATATTTCCGTATGCCGTGCGGTGAATACATTATACTCCTATTATCTGCTACCGGTTGAGGTGAATATACAAGGTATAGGGATCAAACATGAAATAACACCGACACGTTTCCTAGCAACACTGAATATCATACTTAACAACTTATTTCTAGCTCCACGAATTTGTACAGTTAAATGTTTGACTCATTCTGGCACCGAATATATTGTTATTCGTCCCAGATTAGTTTTGAAATTAAATCGATAATTACGAGGGGTGATCAATAAATACACGGAAAAGTGCTGTCATTTCTTCATTGTAAGTCGATGAAACTTTCTAAACATGAAGATAAATTTATTTTAAATTGATTCACCGCTGACCATCAATATTAACCGAAATCAGAACGAACGCGGTTTCCTATGGCAACGTCACTCGACGTCATGCGGCTTAAATTTTCATATTTTCCAACGTTGTACGTAGCAAACGATGACGTATCATTCGTGCGCTTGTAATATTATCATTTTCTAACGGGTCGGTTATGAATATGCAATGATATAACATTACATTCATTATTTCAAAAACACGTTTTAACGTCAAAATTTCATTTTAAACCATTTGCATCGAAGTCATTGTCTAAGAATGAGTGTGATACAGAAATCGGCTTCGAAAATTTGTGTTGCGAACGATATGTCATAAAATACCAATGACAATATTACAACATGCAACAAATATGTAATAGCATACACAACTGGTGTCTGTTTTGCATATTCTCTCATATGTAGTCATGTGAAATCAATGCCGATATGCGAATGGGCTATACGACGTCAATAACGTCAAATTCCGTAATCTGTATAAAGTTCTCCCGCAGCTATTTCTGATAATGTACTTGCAAGTTGCAAAGAAATATAAATGAGTTTCGGTTGACATATCAAGGAAGTGTATCTGGTTGTATAGCGATATTTTGAGAATCATTAAATGCGTTATACATAATGAATTGTGCCACGAATGAGTATGGACAATGATTTATGTAACGACGTCGTGATGACGTTGGCCGGTGTAGCCATAGTGACGTTGTGGTTTCTATGATAGTTTCATTAAATAATTATTTATGCTTAATGTTTTTATGTATGTACTCGTAATTCTCCAATCTAGAACCAAACCGATTTTCTTTAAAATTGGTCACGTAACAAATATTTCAGAGCATTTTTCCGCGTAATTGTTAATCACCCCTCGTATTTGAGAAACAATTCGTCAGTTTCAACATCCGCGTCTGAAGACTTACAGCAGTAAACATACTTACGTTTGGCAATGTTGTGACCAATACGAAAGTTAAGTCAACTACACACGTATAAACCAGTATTGTATCTTAGTTATGACATTGTACATTGATGTTAAGTGAAGAGGTTGGACTTAAAACAATGATAATTGATGGGGTGGGTGGTTTTTTTTCATGTGAATGAGTGCGTAACTACAACGCATGGTCATAATATCGCTGTAGTTATTGCAATCTCCTTCATTTCATCCATGATCTAACGAAACATAATAACACGGCACTTAACTATCTAAACATTAGCTACAGACTGGCTACTGATTCACGAGCATTTCGATTTATCATTTTATGAATAATATTCCATTGATAAAAACATCTTTTATAAGTCAATTTCATAGGTTGAACTGTGTTTGGTCTTATTGTTAAATCAACAGACCATGTATGTATTAGAAATGTTATTGTATGCACAACACACACCCTATAGACCCTATAATTGACCATGTAATACAAGCCAAATAGCTTATTTTGTTTCGGGCATACAACCGCACGTTTTCGTTCGCTATCTTTAACTTGTATTTCTCTTATTTTTTGAAGATGCATCCGTTAATAAGATATCAAACTATTCAGTAAAGAAATTATTCTAACGCATGAGTAGTGTAATTGTGATTTAATTGTATGGTTAATTATATTGGTAGCAACAAAAGGCACTGTCGGAAGGGATTTACAGACTTCTAGAATTCCAAGTAATATTTGATTACCTCGCAAGCAATCAATTTGTTTGGTGGCTCTTATACAGTGGAATTATTTTGCGTAAGGTTTTGGTCAACCGATTTGTCAAATCTAACAGTATAATTATAATATAGTTGCAGATCAATGGCTTCCGATTGCATTCTTTACATCGATAATGTTTGTTAGTTTCGAGGATCTGTCTGTCCTAGGTTTGGACAATGAGTACCTTTTGCTACGCTTTTACATATTTTTGTCGAACAAAAATAAGTTTGTCCGTAAATACAAAAATACCGCGTTTTCATTGGCTAAGCTGGATATTGACTTACTGTTGTAGGGCAATCGGCAATTATATATTTTGGTATACAGCTGTACGGATGTAATTGTTACATTTATGATCGTTCGGGTTGCTAAATTATGTGACAAACGAGCTATGAGCTCTACGAGTGGTGTGAACGGTGGTAACATGAACTGAACGAACCTTTAGTCATATTAATAGTGATAACATACATAAATGAACAAACAATCGAGAGATTCATCATCCAAACAGAAAATCTACCATGTGTACTGATGTTTACTCACAGTCAAGGTCGTGTCGTTATCTCAGAGAAAGAGCCCTGAGGAATCGAAGCACGGTAGAAGTGTACCCACTGTTTAACAAGTCGGGTGTTATTTAACCTCTGATGGTTCAATTTGTATATTTACATGTTTTTTGCTTATGATTTGGTTCACATGTCATGAATGTTGTAAGCGACTGTCTGGTCTGCTTGTAGCAGACTACTTTTATTCTCATGATGTTATTTCGACTCGACGTTTTACGAATATTGTATAATTATGTTATCGTGTGGCTTTTACAATAGCTAAGTTATGTTCAGTTGGGCATTGAGTTTTGTGTGTTTTTATGTTTTCTTTGCTCGGCTGGTTGGGTTGAGTGCTGCCTTCCCTGTCTGACTTAATATAATCTTTTAACTTATACAAATTATGATCAACATGTTTACATATTGTCTATATCTATAATATTCTGACAGTGTGAAACATTTAGAGTGTACGTATTTTATGGCAGAACTCATATTATAAACACTGTGCGAACAGTCCTCTGGGGGGGAATATTGTAATGTTTCAGCCACATATCTGGCGGTCAGTTGACCCTAACTTGTTTCCAATGATGCCCTACGTGTACGAGTAATGTAAATAAACCTATACATATTTGTAGTATTCATTACCATATTCTTATAATCCGACCTGTAATTAAGTAGTTAGGTACAATGTAGTTGCAACGATGTTTGACCATGTGAGTAATCATATAGAGTAAATTGGCCATTCTGTTGGCAGTTTACTGACATAAACATACATGTAGTATAAGTCATATTGCGAAGTAGCATTAATTAGTATGTTCGGTTCATTATAAATACAAATAAACATAAATATCTTAACTCTATCGGTAGAGAAACCGCAACCAACTTAAATGATGTTGCAAAATGCCTAAGACCAATTGTATTGGTACAAAATTTTCTCTGTTTATAGATAACTATCTTTCATTCTTGTCTTAACTTCGAAGCATGTATCATAGTCCGGTCTATAAATGGGATATTTAGGCAAGACCCGGCATTGGACTGTATAGTAAATATTTTTTGGTATTCTGTTAGGAAATATGTTGTTATTGAAGAATCTGAATGATGCCCAGCTGGTATCATTGAGCATTTTGAGAAATTCAAGATGGCGTCCAAGATGGCCGCTAAAATTAGAAAAAATGAATGTGGTACTAGAAATAAGTTACAAATTGCTATTTTTGCAGGTTGATTGTATTTTAGATGTTAAAACATCATAATTGATATAAATTTATCATTAGTTACAGCCCATAGCCAAATAAGGCCTAGGCCGATTTGGCCTATAATGGAACTTGGAATAATGGGTAGCTAAGTAGCATCACTTCTTGTAGGATTAATGTATTATAGTTCATATTCTCTCCTTCTGACAAGATATTTTATGACCAGTGTCATCATGTAATCCTTAACCTATTCTTTTAGTAATCAATTTGCCACAACCCTCATGTTCATTCAGGCGCTTTATTTACCTTCTTCCCATAGTTCTCTATATTACACTTGGTGTTTTAGATAGCTGGTCCTTGTTTGCAACAGTCTGTCTGATATTTATCATCTCGTCAGTAAGCCAAGTTTTGTACATCCTCTTCTTGTATTCCAATTGATCTTTAGAAATAATTTTATTATTACATTCTATATCTGGCGTATTGATGTTGTGCCAAGCTTAAAGAGAATCCAAGAATGGTCGTTCCTTACTCTAGCAAGTAATTTTATAACTGTCAAATATGTAATCCACAATAGATAAAGTCGTTATTATTATTATTACTATTATTATTACATGTACCAGGTCTGGTCTGGTCACAGTTTTGCCTGTAAATAAACTATTGTGTCATGCAGAGGTCTTCCCCATCCTCTGGAGATCGCTACATAATATTTGGTTTAAAGCGACCATATCAGATGACCTCCATGTGGCCTCGTAGATTCTTGGGTGTTGGAATCTTTTTCATTCAATAACTTAACACATGAGCATCACATGGCAGCATAGAATTTACCGGGTTTTTTTTGCCTAGACTTTCGTTATCAATGATCATTTCTTTACTTGTGATGGCATGTATATCACCAATGAAAGTGATAAACTCTTTCTTGGGGGGGGGGGGGTTGAACAAATACGAGTTATTACCTTTTAACTATCTGGATTCGTCTGGGCATTAATTATTACACAACCGTGACTTACTGGAATTTGGACAAAACCCATGTTTTGATGGGGACATAAAACACCTGATTGGTTGAACTTTGAATGCTATATATACCTAACAAGTGCACGGGGTCCCGTATTATACAGCATGTACGTTGATTTTTGTAAAATTGATCAATATAAATTAGTTTATTTGGAATGAATACTTTAATAAATTTACCAACCGACCAATGACAATGACTGTATGGTTAACCACTTCGTTCACGTTTGGAAGCCCTCTTGGATGCCATTTGGAATCAGTTATCGGGTCAATTGCTTTTAATCTAAGTTTCAATTAGAGTATTTACAACATATTGCAGTACTGATAATATTATAATTAGCAATTTTGATTACACTTCATGGGTTTTAATAAAATATGCCAATTCGTCAATTATGACGGCCATTGTAGCCGCCATTTTGATTTCAGCTTTCATGGATGTTATCGCAAATAGACTCAAACAATAAATAATGATATAAACAAATACGTCAAATACATCTTAAGAACTGTCATTCAGCAAAAATAGCAATTTGTAACTTACATCTTGCGTCATCGGCATATTTTTACTGGTTTTGGTCGCCATCTTGGGTGCCATTTTGAATCTGCTAATGAGTCAATAGTTTCGAAATGAAAGAAAGTTTAATTTTGAATAATAATTACATATAACAGTACTGATATAAACCAATAGGATTAAAATAGATGATTTTTAATACAATTTACCAATTTGGGCAATTATTGCGGCCAACGTAGCCGCCATTTTGATTTTTGCTGTCCCGGATGCCATCTTATATTAACTGAATCAATGAATAATGATAAATATATATTAATTATTGTGATTAAAACATTTTAAGTACAACTGATGAGCAAAAATAGCAATTGGTAACTTATTTCATGCACCCATGGCATTTTTTCTAATTTTAGCGGCCATCTTTGACGCCATCTTGAATTTTTCAAAATGCTCAATGGTGCCAGCTGGGCATCATTCAGATTCTTCAATAATAACATATTCCCTAACAGAATACCAAAAAATATTTACTATACAGTCCAATGCCGGGTCTTTTTCATAATTGACCGGACTATCATGTATTTAATTGAATACAACGTTCCAATAACTAGAACTATTATAATGATCAAAGGAAAAATTACAAATGCCGATTATACTAATATACTGTGTAATAAAATCTAATACATGCATTTTTATTTTGGACAGTAATAGTTTTAACATTTAAAATCCATCATTTAGCAGGTTCATACGACTGGAACTTGGACTTTTAAGTTTTTGACAGCTAAAACTCAGACTTTATTTTCTCGTTAGGTTGTGTGTTAGACATTGTGTCGTGTAATTGTGGTATGTGATGTTTTAATGTTGGTTAAATTGAGTGCACTCCCTGTCCGATTTTCTATTATCGTTTTGGATATTTATCAACAGTGAAAGTCTGCTAATAAAACCAGTCAAAATGTAGTATTGATAGCAAATCAGTCTTTAAAGCATACCTCTTTTGTTCTACATTTAAGACATTCGTTCTTTATGATTTCAATATAATCACAGTATTAATGGAACTTTACTGTACATGTTTAAGGTAATGTTCTGTATGCATGTCCGTAGTCATGCTGAGACGCATCGTGGCGCTTGCCTTGGTGAACATTAAAGAAATTACCAAACGAAGCACGTTTTGAAGTAATATGCCTGAAATAGACCCTAGGAAATATTTGCTTAAGTCATTTTGTCTATGAATACGACACTGGTATGTATGCTGTGTGTTGTCCATGTTGTACTATTAGACAACTTTAAGGCTTGTCCAAGGAATGTGTAAGTGATTCATAATAGATCATCCTTAATCCGGACACTAGGGGGGAATTGCCGGAACTAGGTTTGACCACCTTGTACCTTGTACTAACAACTTGCGTATTTAACTGTATGATTTATATAACAGTTGACTTGGGATGACTGATCATTCTAGATATAACATTCCCACACGTAGGAAGTCTTAACACTAATTATATCCAATGATGGACATAATCTAGTGATGGAAGGCTAGCTACCATGATGGCCGTGTTACTGGGTCGTACATAAAATGGTCATTTAGCACTTTTATAGAATGATATATACATGTGAACTGTATGGAAGTCGGTCAGTTTAAACTGATAGGCAGTGAAGGAGGCAGATATACAAAAGAAAATGTACACGTACACAAAGCGTAATGAGATTGAGGTTGAATGGACCCGGTTCTAATACAATGTCAATTCATGATGGCACGACATTGGCATCGGTGGAAGAATGAGTTTTAAAATGTCTGAAAACGTTAGGCGTTATACCAATACGCGTAAGTTCAATCCTACACTCAGCTCATGTGCAATTTACCAGAATATAATAGAATAGAAACAATAGAATACATTTGATTTCCAAACATGAGTCCTCACACAAAAATACATGTCCTATGTACAAGAACATAAGAAGTATAAAGAGGCCAGATGTTTAAATAGAATAGGATATAATAAGACAATGCGGTCAAAAAAATTCAAACACAATATGTTCAGATGGGCATTTATTTAAGACATATGGTGTACGCCATTAGGATGCTAAACCTACTTAACGTACTATGAACTTCCAAAATGTCCAAATGTTATTCAAGTTCGTAAGTTGCCCATTCAAAATTCTACAGGTACGATCATCGAAAATATTCAACGGATCGTATTTCTAGAGTTCACATGTGGAATTAGTTTGTTTTTACCATTATCCAAGTAGGTTCAATTGAAAAGGTAATGACATTCGTTACCAACTTCGCTTAAATTACATATTTTAAAAGTTACATTTATATGTTGGCGTTAAGTAGCTTAAATACTACAAAATAAAATTAACATCGTAAAATAAGTGCATGCACTTGACATTTAATGATTCGGGCTTGAACATACCGTTAAATGTGTTGTAATAGAAATATAACTGGAATAAATACCAGCCCATAAAAAAATATATATTAAAATACGAGTACACATACTTGTATATTGGTATTTTGCCGATTTATTAAATATTTACTTGAACTGTATCATTTTAAATACACACACTGTGGATAATTTACGTAAAAGTGTTTCTTTTCTTTGCATATACATGTTAAATTGCTTCGTTAATCAACATTCCCGGACAAATAATTATATATAAATTTTGTAACTTATATTCAATATACGTTTACTGTACGACCATGTAAGATGGTAGGGATTAAATTTCGTAGATTTATTAAGAATGCAAGTCAACAGGGTTGTATATTATTAGCTTTGAAATTCCAAATAAAAAACAAACAAAAAGGAATATAACAAGCGTACCAGACATAGTAAATATTCGTTTATGAGTTTGTTATTGTGAAATTAGTATGCTCATGTTACAGGGCTGTGAAAATGCTGGAAAAAACTGAAATGAACTGACTGAAACTGATCTGTGGTCGAATACACTCTTTGAATCTACGAGTATAAGTACCGTCTTACAGCAAACTTTGATTACAATATTAATAAGATTTGGCAGGTATGTATAGAGATTGAATCAATCTATCGATAAATGGTGATACGTTATAGATAAGGACAGTTAGACATTAACCAGTATGATACCCGTGCAGAGAATGATTGATGTATACCGCGCTACTGATAGATCGTATATACAATATGTATGCTTGTACACATGTTTCCAGCTTCCTTTGTGAAATCATTATAAAAGGAGGATTAAAGGCGAACAAATCAACGTGATCCTCGAATCTTTGATACATTGTCTATAGATTGCATTCGACCCTTGTTTTCAAATGGGAGAGTAATAGTCCGTCGATGATACAACTAGCCTTCGTTTACAATTAAAAATGAAAACTAAATGCATTTACGATGTTCACTTTTGTTCAATCTTACGCATATTCACTTGTATGATATACTTTTTTAATCAACACTAATAACAAGCGGCCAATTGATCGTGCAGTGTTTATATTATGCATGTTTTTTTATTGATATGTCTAGAGTTATCTCCTGCGATCTATACGTTATGTAAGAGGAGTAGTATAACATTAATCTAAATCACCGAATTGACACGACTTTGTCGTTGAAATTGATTTATTCCGCTATAATCACGTAAATTCATGGATATCAATGGTACACTGCGGTATACTGGAACGGTAGTTAACCGTACAATACCTATACACAGTGGTTATTACTATAGTTCACTACTGGTTTAACTATGGTCTCTATAATTAATCAATATTAATAAATATAATAACTCCACAATGTTATATAATAGTAATACGATGGTCCATTTAGGATTGGATGAACCTTGGAATTAGGTTGCTCTATTATAGTGCATCGACATTTAAACTATTATGTTCGCTACAGCTTATTCATTTATTATCTATCGTTCTCGAGTGGTTAAGGTGATTCCAAACTCTTCAGTTGAGCGGAAGTTTAGAAATCAGTGTAAATAAGACGTATTGAAAGCGTCTGGCTATCATGATGAAATAGTGTGAAAAAGTAAAAATTGATGTGTCAGCATGTTCTCATGTCTTAAAATCGCGAACTTACTGTATTGTTATTACTATATTATACTATAATAAGCTTGCAGAATAAAGCTATAGCTGAAATTTTATGTGCCATTTATTCCAAACGTTGAAACACCAACACTCGCGAATATTAGCTACAGCGTATGTGATACGTAATATAATGCGCCCACACAAAATTTTATCCAAGTTTTAATATTTGTTTAGCAAGCATCCCGACTACTTTAGATGAAGGTTCTTATATAGACTAGCTAATGCAAAAACGCATGGGCTCATCTTTAAATATACACATTTTTCAAAAACAAATTATCGCGAAAACTGGATACAACGTATTCAAAACGCTGATGCATTTTGTAAACTTTCCTGATTTTCGACATTTCCGAAATCACTAAAGTGTCAATTACAAAAATCTAGCCGAGCAGCTGCCATGAAATTTGGGATAAAACTTCTATAATAGTTACTCTACTCGTAGCATGTACGAAAACAGTATGTTGTTCAACTATTTTTTCGTATAACTTAAAAATGAAAAATCACATATTTTAAAAAATCATTTAAGAATACATATAACATGCATAGTCTAAAACAAACGTTATCTTGTGATTCAGTATATACAAAATTTCGTGCATGCTAAATTTCATGTAACTAAATGTCAAACTTTTTCGGTGAAATGCAAATATGAGTTTTTATGGGGGGGTCCCCAAAATCTAAAAAAAAACTTGAAAACTAGCTGAGAAAAACTGTTGTGGGTTTGCACAATCACTATCATGAGTGTGGTCTTCATAAAAAACTGGTGTTTGATACCTCTTGTACACAACAATTTAAGAGTTTGGAATCACCTTAATGCATCAGTTTTCATAGCTGGACCCGATGTCATTTAGTAAGTTGCACAATAGTATAGTCCAGTTAGGATATTGTGACAGTGACGTTGCAGTTTACGTGTACGCAAAAAATCACAACCATTGTCTAAACAGGTGGGGCGAAGTTTAATATGTTAGTTTAGCATTGAAATTATAGTTGGTTGTACAGTATAAGCCTTTATAATTGGTTTTACACCGTTATAGAGGACTCGACCGCTGCGTCACTGGATTTTTATCCTGACTGGACTATACGTGTACCAACTTATTCGTATCCGACATTAAAAGGATATGCACATAAATAAGTTAGACGGCCCTTTATTACGAGAACGTTTAAAAATGACGTTACTATGAGTCGAACATAACAAACCCACTGATCAAAACCGACTGCCGTTCAAACATTGTAAGATGATCACTGACAAATCAATGTTAAAATCAAGTTATTTACCTTCCGGCTTCCGGTAATAAACTGTTGGACTGCCCAACATGTAACTTATATCCTGGTCACATACTAGATCTAAGTGTACAACTATTTTTGACGTACGATGTTTGTGACCAAGGGATAACCCATACAATCAAACCGCATATTTGCGTGAGTATCAAATTAAGTTGATGGTGATCCGTTTTCGTGGGGTCGTAAATTCGTGGATTACAAAATATGGAAGGGTAAAGCCATGTTATGTATGTATTTGAAAGTTCGATATATCGCGGGCGTTAGATTTCGTGGTAGATTTTAACAAGAAATCAACGAAATCTTAACACCCTCGAAAAATAAGTATTTTACACTATTTATAATCATTACAGCGGTCAAGTGAAATATATCTGATCGGCTTAACGTCATTATAGTAAATCGTTTTTACTACTTTATCACATCGTGTTCATTAAATCAAAGTCTTCAACCTAAGTGCACTGCCCGGGTAAGTCGATCAGAGTCTCCCCAACATTCTCTCTTCAACAGTACGTATCATCAAAAGGATTGTAGAATTTAAGTTAAAAAAAACTTCGATCACAACAATCATTGTTAATACTCTAAAGTGTTGCTGTGATGTTGATATTGGATATGTAATTACGTAAAACGACAGTAAATATCTTAAATTGTACGTTTTAATCAGATTTATGTGAAATAACTTTGCAGTATCAGAACATTAATGCAATAACGAAGCAGGATTAATTATTAGAAGTAGTATAATTCTGCATTTTATCAATATCTTGTGCGATAATACAAATACACTATAGACATCGGCTTGTACTTAACGTATTAATGAATGTAACACATACTGAGTGTCGGCGAGTGTCTGTTGCTCTGTCTAAGTGATAAAATGTATAGTTCTATGTCTTAGTGTGACAGTGTTCATTTCTTTGTCTGAATGATTGAGTGTATAATTTATCTGCTCTGTCTGTGTGATTGACTGTTTATTGCTATGTTTGAGTAATTGAATGTTTAGTTCTCTGTGTGAGTGATTGGATGTATAAATCTATATCTTAATGATTGGACATTTATTTCTTTGGCTTAGTGTTTGAGTGTATAGTTCTCTCTTTGAGTAATTAGGTGTGTATTTCTCTGTGAGAGTGACTGTTCTCTATGAGAGTGATTTAATAATTATTTCTCTGTGTGAGTGATTGAATGTATATTTCTCAGTGTGAGTGATTGAATGTTTATTTATCTGTCTGAGTGATTGGGTATTTATTTTTCTGTCTGGGTGATTGAGTGTTTATTTCTCTGTCCCAGTGATTACGTTTTTATTACTCTGTCCGAGTGAGTGAATGTTTATTTCTCTGCCCAAGTGTTTGAGTGTGTATTACTTTGTCCGGTAATTGAGTGTTTATTTCTCTGTCTTGTTGATTGAGTGTTTATTTCTATGTCTCAGTGATTAAGTTTTTATTTCTCAGTGTGAGTGATTGAATGTTTATTTCTCTGCCTCAGTGATTGTGTGTTTATTTCTCAGTGTGAGTGATTGAATGTTTATTGCTCTGTCTGAGTGATTCTTCGTCTAAGTGTTACTTTTCTATGTCTGGGCGATTGAATATTTATATCTCTGTCAGTGAAGGCTGGTGTTTATTCCCATGTGGCAGTAATGTCTATGCGTATTCTCTTGCTGTCTGGGTGTTTTAGATTAGTTTTCACTGCATGCGGTAGTGTCGCTTATGTATTGGTGTTTGTCAGTGTCCTTTACAAATGTGTCAGCAAGTAAAATTGTATTCACAATTCACTATGCTGTGTGTTTGTTTGCTTTAACTGAGGCAGTTTTTCTCCCTGCCAGAATGGTCACTGACCGCTTTCTTTACTATGGTATTATATAATATGACAGAATAAAACAAGCACTTAGTTTTACAATTATTTGCAACTTGAAATATTGATCACATAAACCAATGACACGACAACAAATAATATCGATGACAGAAAATCTTCCTTTGTAGTGGAGTCGTTAGTTAGCTGACAACCGGAAGTTTTGGAAATGACATAAAATGTATATTGACATCACAGTAATGAACGCGTCAATGTAGGTCTGCCCGATTTCATGTTTAATGCGTTATTGATTTCACCCTTTTACAGGACGCGACATGGCATCCAACTGTGAATGTTTCATTCAGCCGTACATGCACGGTCCTATCTAAATAAGCAATTAATTATGGCTATACGTATATCAGAACAAAAACGTTAAACAAATCTATCAAAACAATATTATCAAAATCTAACATTTTTGCGATTAATTAATGTTCTCTTTATTCGCGAAAGCGGTAAGGTCTCTTACAATTAATGTTCGTGAACTTAACCAACAGTGAATAAACGAATGAGTGTAGTTCTTTCTGAATTTTAAAAATCGCGAACATTTAATCTCGCGCATTACTGAAAAATAAATATTCGCAAAAGTTTAACCTCGCAAAAATTTCTCCTTTTACAATAGAACATATGATCTCAGATTGTCTAACACTAAATCTCTAACATCAATATAAACATTCAAATCTTACATTCTTATAGATGCTGCATTTCTCGGCGTTGGTATTTAGAACATCACTAGATGTCTATTTGTTGATTAGCGCCTCGGGTTTCTGTCTTAACTTGGAGAATCTACATGATAATGCCGTGTTCGTCAGTCTTGTCAACATATACATACAAACATTTACAACTAAATTGATTCGACATTAGCACACAAGCAAACAGCGTTGGCGGCGGCGGTAGCAACAACAAGAACAACATCAGAAAGATAAAAACATATCAGACAAGTTCGCCAGCACTCATGAGAAACAGTTGAGCACGAAAATGTACAAAAGGAGCTCACAAACTTGTGTACAAATTTATAAGTAAAATCCAAGCTTTTGCGACCACAACTACTTCAACACAGTTTTACGTAGCAGTAATGACAACAGCAACAAGGAGGTGTTTAAAGTTTGAAGTTGATGAAACGACGATAGCAGCAACAACAAGAAGAAATACCATTATAAACACGATAAAACAACAACAGCTGAGGAAGGAACAGCAACGAGAACACCTTGCCAGCAATGACAAAACAATACCGTTGATGAAGACAACATTATCAAGTTATAATGGAAAGATATATTGATACAATACCGTTGATGAAGACATCATTATCAAGTTATAATGGAAAGATATATTGATACAATACCGTTGATGAAAACAACATTATCAAGTTATAATGGAAAGATATATTGATACAATACCGTTGATGAAAACAACATTATCAAGTTATAATGAAAAGATATATTGATACAATACCGTTGATGAAAACAACATTATCAAGTTATAATGGAAAGATATATTGATACAATACCGTTGATGAAAACAACATTATCAAGTTATAATGGAAAGATATATTGATACAATACCGTTGATGAAAACAACATTATCAAGTTATAATGGAAATATATATTGATACAATACTGTTGATGAAGACAACATTATCAAGTTATAATGGAAAGATATATTAATACAATACCGTTGATGAAAACAACATTATCAAGTTATAATGGAAAGATATATTGATACAATACCGTTGATGAAAACAACATTATCAAGTTATAATGGAAAGATATATTAATACAATACCGTTGATGAAAACAACATTATCAAGTTATAATGGAAATATATATTGATACAATACCGTTGATGAAAACAACATTATCAAGTTATAATGGAAAGATATATTGATACAATACCGTTGATGAAAACAACATTATCAAGTTATAATGAAAAGATACATTGATAATAGTAACTATCCAGTTAATAGAATGGAACATATATTTCAATTTTCACTTTTGTTATATAATGGACAAGAGTAGCAGGAAACAAACATCAAACTAAATATGACAGTCGCGTGATAGAGAAAAAAGCAACAACAACAAGAAACCACAACAGTTGAGGAAGCAGTATGTGTATCATTATCAGCAGCAACCAGCATACCTGATGCTGGCAATGATGACAGAATATTAATAAAAACAACATCATCATCATTATCTGATAATGAAAAAAAAAAACATGGCAATAACAACTACTCAATTAACAAACAATATTATGTGGAACACATCCATAAACACTTTTGGATATTATGAACAAGAAAAGCAGGAAACAAACATTAAAAAAAACATGAAAGTCACAGGATAAGGAGAAGAGTAACAGCAACAACTACACTAGGAGGAATACTTCGCTTTCACTAGGAGGAATACTTCGCTTGTCGCTCACCAAAGCTAGACATTTAGATTTCTATCTTGCACCCGAAAGTAATTCGTTATTAAATAAATAAAATTTGTTGATTTCAGTGCGTGAAAAAGATGATCACTAAGTACAGTTTCTATGTTTGTATGATGTAAGAATACACTTTCATGCATTCAGACAATCACGTCTGGTCACTGTCGACATTATATCGCTGGTTAAGAATAAGAAGGTCGTAAGTACATAATCGATATTTTGAGATAATCAAAGCACTGAGAGTGTTGATGGAAAGCGATCTGGTCGCTGCTACTAAAACTTAAACCGACTTTACACGTTTAATATTCGTTTTCTTGCTGTTGATATAGTCTTGAATATTCAAATAGGCATATATGACTATATAGGCATGTTGGGTATCTAAATAATTGTAAAAAGGAGCAAATTAATTTATATGTAATACCTCTATTGAATGCGTATATCAAAAGTGGCTTTAAAATTATACTTCGCGCCTATTAATCGAATTCTACAATACCGTCTTGTAATCACGTCCCTCACAACGTGAGACAGTCTATAGAAACTAGAAGCTGCTAGTATAGCCACACAATATGATTGCATAACAGTTCTTTGCAGACGATATCGAAGTCATTGCTAAAACCATCACGTAACCCTGGTCTGGAGCAGGTTTAAGCTGTACAGCAGGGACATTTGATGAACACGTCATTTTCATATAATGAAACAAGTTCAATATCGCCCGGCGGAGTGATTATCTGCAAAAATATTGATTTAACGAACAGTTTCCCAATAATTGTTGATCTAAGAATAAACGAAATTAATGTTGCTGATAGAATTAAATCAGTTAAAAAATTTGGACAAAACATATGTAGCAGTTTTGGGAATGCTGACATTGTCTGGAACTACTTGAATGTGAATTCGCATTGTTTAGCCTAAAGGCGTTCAAGTTGCATTATGAAATGGGCAATGATAGTATTGAGAGGCTAACGCCTCACAAACAACTGTCTGAAAACTACTATTTACTTATGGAAAAACAAGCTTCATCAATTTCAGTTTGGTCAACATGACCAGTTCCGATTTTCATGAAAATAGGCTCACAGGAATCGCCTTGTGGTGCAGATTTCAAATATGCCTAAGTCATATAAGGTCGTAAGTCGCACTTACGACCACCTCATTCTAAGCCAGTGATATATACGTTGTTTTCAATATCCAGGCTGTTAAAGGTTAATTACCCTTTTTTACTACAGAACAAACATCTTGGGAGTGTACAGTTTAACTAGATTAAAGCACAAGTACAAATACATTAAGACACAAACGTGTGTGAAGTCATTGTACGTTTAAAACAAGCTTTTGTATTCATTGCGAGGCAAGAAACGAGACACGAGAATTAGACGCGATATTTGCCCGATAGCATTCTCGTGCCTCGCCTTTAATTCTCGTGTCTCGCTTTCATTATCGTGTCTCGTGAATCAAATAGAAACGCGAGGCAAGAGAATTGCGCGATATTTGCACGATAGCATTGTCGTGTCTCGCGTTGGATTCTCGTGCCTCGCGTTGAATGCTCGTGTCTCGTTGAATTATCGTGTCTCGCCATTGGAAGTGGAGACACGAGATTAAGAGGCGACATTTGAAACGAAGCACGAGAATCATCTGCGAGGCACGATACGATACGCGAGAATTACACGATATTAGATATTAACTTGTAAAAGTTGTGGGTCTAGGGCGAGATTAAAAACGCGAGAATTCAATTTTTAATTCTCGTGTCTCGTTTCAGGCCTCGCGCAATTCTCGTGTCTCGTTTTAAATATCGCGTCTAATTCTTGTGTCTCGTTTCTTGCCTCGCGTAATTCTCGTGTCTCGCCCTTGGAGGGCGATACACGATATTCAAAATGGCACTAACAGGATTCCGTAGGTAACAGTACTGAAAGGTCGAACTATGTATGAACAGAATAACGGCAAAACATAATCTAAATTGAAAACGTGTATTTATTGTAATGCCTAAATTAAACTAGGACAACATGAATGAAATATCACTGTTTATGGTACTTATACCATGAATGACCATATCTTAACATGGTGAACACCAATGAAGATGACATACACTTGCTCTATGTGTATCTGGGTACAACAATGACTAGGTAGGTAGATAGGATTATAGGGTGCTCCGACACTCAAGTTCCCCTTTGCCCCGAGAGAACTATGTTAGTAAAAATGTGCCCTTGTACCAATTTGAGTATGCAGTAACCATTGATACCCACAATTAGGTCACGACATTGAAAATGGGTATGGAAAAAATATTTATATTCAGAGAACAACAAATGTATGCAATGAGCATAAACTGTAGGTTAAACATCTTACGTAGCGACATGTCTTAACGCGACGTGAGTGATATATTCAAAACTTTCATGCAAATAACACAAGTTCATATTTTGACTGTAATTTAATATTCTGTTCTTTAAACTGTCTCGAACTACGACTACCAGCTCTATCTACTTGAGACAACTAAATATTGCCGTGTATTTATATCGCAGAAGTGTTAATATGATCACTCAGTCGAAAAATGCGATTTGCGCGCCGAACTATTTCTATGAGTAGCGATACAGTATAAATTTGACTGTTTTTCGCATATAAAATACTTTATAAAATATACAAACGATATCTAACCGGTTTTGTAAACAATCATTTCAACACCAAACGATTCCGTTTCAGCGAGTTATGTACTTTCACTACAACGTCTGTTTTTTTGGCTATATTGATTTATATTTATACATTTCTAGAGGTGGTATTCAGTAGTTATCTTATTGAATTGGAGAATAAGGAGAGCCAATCATATCGCCTGTTCCTGACCAAGAGTTTAATATAGTGTGATCTGATTGGTTGTTCTTATCTTTAAGTAAAGTAAGATCAATATTGAATACCAGCTCTGATGTGTTTGGGTCAGTGTAGGTAATGGTCGTTTTGTATCATTGACTCACATTTCATCGTGTAATTTATGTTTATGATGTGCGATACGTTACAACTGTACACATTATTATGTTACATACTTCAAACAAAATACCTGTACGATAGTTATGGATAAATAATTGGTAGATCTATAGAGTGTTTAATTTACATAGTTTGTACATTAAGTCGCATTTTCCCCAACGTATTTTTTGTATTACAAATGTATTTGGTTAATCAAGTCATTCTTTAAAACGAAATTATATGAAATCTACTAGTATTTCGAAAATAAGAATAGTCAACTGATTGACTTTAATATATTGCACTGTTTTGTGTAAGCGAAATGATATTTAGTATGTACAAATTCGTAATAAAGTATTTGGCGAACTACTTTTTAATTGGTGTCAGTTCGTCTACAAACACAACGTGTGTATGTTACTATAAGGACGACGTAGTTGACGTTACATTTCAGCTTACAACATATTAAAACATCAGAATACGTTGATGACAAGGTGTGTCTTATTTACAACGTTACCTATCAATTCACCACATGTAAGCATATTTCAATATTTCAAGATGTGTCTATTTACACCATTAACTCTATGTGTGTCCGTGTTTATCAGAATGACTTGCGCACGAGGATTACAATACCAATCAGTGACTTATTTCATGCAGGCGAACTAGTTGATAACCTAAAGATTATATTGCAACAAATTCTACAAATTGCAATGTTTCGCCAACCTATTGCTAATAGGAAGTTTTAATTTAATCTAAATAACGGTTTTACATGTTACATAATCTTTCAGTTAGTTTCCTGTTGGTTTACAATGCACATTAGAATATAACCTACATTATGAGCCAATGAAAACGCCGCATTTTCGCGGTTAAATGAAAATTTAATCATTAAAATTTTCCCTTAACAGACTTGACGTCTTGCGTTGGCGCTAATTTCTATCAGCCAATCAGAATGCAGAATGTTATATTCTAAGTTAGTTCGCTTCGCTCGCTCCGCCCTTTTTAATCATTAAAATTTACATAATATGTTCTAACTATAACGTAAGTTATTTACTATGCCATATAAAATAAGTACGACGTTTATTTCTTAAAACCGACTTAGAGGAAACATTTAACAGAAACAGCAGAGCACGAAATACACCAATAAAGTACACACATTACATTGATCTTGTCACGTAGGACATACTGCAATAACCGGACAGACACATTTTAACAGCTTTACACCGAAAGGGCATCGTGTCTATCACTTATACGGTATCACAAGTTTGATTCCAGTTCAGTTCATGATACAAGTTACTATGTAACTGCAATGGCCGGACAGACAAAGTATAACAGCATCACATCGAAAGTATATCTTCTATATCACTTATACGGTATCACAAGTTTGATTCCAGTTCAGTTCATGATCACTTTCTTATCACAATGGACAGTTAAATGTTAGGCGACCATTGGCAAGTCTGCATTCTGCCAGCGATGTCGGAATTGTTAGACGTCCGGTGCGCCATAATGAAATGACAATCGATGCTGTTATGACTTGGCTGACCAAATGCAGTATATGCAGGTAATGCAATATTAATTGAATCAGATGCATATGCGGTGAAAGTACTACGAGTATTCGGAGTAGGCACTAAACAGAATGTACTTGTGGCTTCAAACATTTACCAATTTTGATGATTGTTTCGTAGAATGCCAATAAAGGATAACGTTTGTGTATGTTATTAGTACTTCTTTCTAATTCTACACGCAGTGAGCATGTTATTGGTAGTTGCATTGCATATGATTAATCAGAACAGGAAGATTGAATGTGTGTTTGGATGGCAAATATTTGAAATATGTTTAAACCATGGAGAACTAATTATGAAGTTTAGTTCAGAACAATAATAAATAATGAAGGAATGAAGGGAATCTTTTGCTGACATATTCCACATATTGATGAGTTTGGTGCCACCAGCTATGGCAGTTTATACAACTAAATATTTCCCTTCTTGTCACTCGATGCCATAAATGTGTGAAGAATGTGAGAGGTAGATTAACGATCCACGAATTACAATTAACGATTCACGAACCCTTCTATAGTTTATATCACGGTTTCATGAGATCAAATATCGGCGCAGTCGACTATTCCAGCAATGTCATTAACAGATAAAGGCTCGACAATCTATAACCGCCAATTATTCAACCCAACTTGCAGTGGTCTGCAGAAGCAGAAACTAATTAATAATTGTTATTCTAAACAAAATAAATTGCAATTTTACCTTTGAACTCAGACCGGAAATGTTTAACGTGTAAAGCAGGTGGATAATGAATCATAATAAATCATATCTGATGAGTTTAATGCCCGAGTTGCTGTTGTGTTTATAACATGGTCAGTTCCGAAAATATATTCTTTGGTGTTCTTCACAATCCAACTAACTACGTAGTTCTTAACACGAATAGGCAAACTAAAATAAACTTCAAATGTACAAAGATTATCAATCTTTCAGAAAACGATTCACAAACACTGTGTATATAATACATGTACGTATAGTATACCGGATTTGATTATATACGAATAGTAATAAAATATTATGGAAAGCACATACAAAGAAACCGTGTTAAGAATCAGATGTTATCTGGGTAAGCACTATGTACAATGTTACCTGGTAACCTGGAAGATACGTGCTAAGGGACTTACTGTTAATTAATTAGCGGCTAATACGCACAGTATTACACCTGATATATGGAGTTAACGTTGATCATTATCGAAATAATAAAATGACTGTAGATAACGTATTTAGAATCTATTATGTACTTAGAATTTCATGTATATATATATATCAAGTATCTTTGTATACTCATGGACATAATGCCGTATGTACTGTATATGAATTAAATAAATGTATTTATATAAATCATTGATCTAGTGTATGTTACGTAAATCTAAGTAAAACGTATAATATCGGATGATTGAGTCCTGTACAAGTATTAACCATATTAATTATATGTAATCTGACAAAAGTTCACAGTCTTTCTAAAAGTAGTTTGTTCAGGAGATAGTTTTAATGATATTGGTGCTTACACACCTTCATGAATGACGGACACACTGCGTATTTGACATATAAGTATCAAATAATGTCTAAAGAGACCATTACCTACTAGTATGTACTTACCGAGCTCCAAGAACATATAAGTTGACCATATACTGTTGCTAGACGTGATGTATTTGGTTATTAGTGGTGGACAGTGTCTGACTGGTAACTGTTGATGCTATGTTATAGATTATGTGAAGCTAAGCGAGTCTGTTGTTATTGGTGGCACATACAAACAATATATCAACACCAAACTTTACTTCATTAAGCACGTTTATAAATAAGGTAATCAAGAAGAGGAGCAACAACTTGGATAAACCTGCAAGCATGTCATTTAAATGTTATCCTATAATATAACTTGTAAGCATTCGTGCAATAAAAAATTATATTTGTGAACTCAGGGCGAATGTACGCGCGTGATTCGCTGGCTTAGAATTAGAAGGTTGTAAATATTACTTACGACCTAATGAGTCTCATGCATATTGAAATATGCATGACAAGGTACTTCTTATGAGCATGTTTTCATTAAAGTAGGAAGTTGTCATGTTGATAACATAAATAAAGAGGAGTTTCCAGACATTTTTCTTGTTTTCTCAAAATATCGATTTTGTACTTACGACCTCCGAATTCTAATCCAGCGATTTCTGACGTATACGGTCCGCCACTAAAAACATAGTTTATTATATAATAATCCGATTTAAACCCAGTATTTGCTGATAATAACTGTAATCCTCAACACGTGGCATATAATGTACGCACTTTTATAATAACCCTGAAAACTAAAATATTGTTGTACTAGTATCCAGAAATTCTTGAAAAAACATGATAAACCCGTACCAAATAATTAACTTGCAATTACCAAATGCGCAAAACATCTATTTTGGCCAAGATAAACGAATCCCTGGTGGGCATCCAGTTTTGTACAATTGTTCATAACTTCATACCGTTCTGATCTCTTCATGCCAATTAGCGTTTAAGTACATTTTTAAGAAATCATTCAGAATTTTGAATAACTCAAAGTAAACCTTTCAGCCTTTAGATAGCTCTGACTTGGGTTTTTGGCGCCGAAGTTCAATTATTTCGTTTAGTTAGTGTTGGGCATTGTGTCGTGTAATTGTGGTATGTGATGTTTTCATGTTGTTGTTTATTTGTTCTCTTTTGTTTCAGTTGAGTGTTGCCTTCCCTTATTTCGATCAGTTTTTATGACTGCTTTGATGACTTTTAAATGTATTAACAAATTGTAATCTCCGAAATGTCTTCTTTTGATTTCGTACTCTTTTTGTGTATTACATGATCTGTCGTTTCTGTTCAATACCAAGTTCGATCATTTGATTTGTTATTATTTTTAAACAAACAATAGTCTAATCAAAGTGTTGTGTCGTGTAATTGTAGTATGTGATGTGTTTATGATTTCTCTGCTCGGCTGTTTAAGTTGATAGCTGCCTTGTATGTTCGACTATCTATCATCTTCTTTCAAACTATAAAAATACACCAAAATCAGTAAAATTAATTCCACTTATATCAATAATACAAAGACACCACTTCCCACAGAAGGATTTAGAATAATTTTAACAAATTATAACAATGGTAATTCAGTGATTACTTTTGATAACATTTTCGTACAAGGTTTTTCTTGTGCATATTTCATGGAATATCTTATGGCTTGTGTTAGTGCTGTTTCTATCGAGTGCTTCCGTCGCTCTGCAATATGATATTGTCGTTTGGAAAATACAGACAAGTCACAGACAATGTTATCACATTCATACGCAAACTGTCTCATGGATTATAAAATTGCATTCATGATGATGATTATCTAATTACTTAACTACCTAATTAGTCCGTGAACTGTTCTAGCCCTGTGTAGTTCATAACAACAATTCTTACGATCGTATAAGCTATACTATTTTGACCAAACTTTTGTCCTTCTGATTTGTTATTGTTTTCTTGCTCTTGATTTGGATTTGTTTTACTGACTAAGGCGGAAGCGGAGTGGTGCGTCGTGTTTTTGTAGCTGTTTAGTATTTTGTGCTCTGTTGTTTCTGATGAGCGATGTCCGGTATTCTCATTTTGTTCTGATTAGCGCGGTTGCTTTCAGTGTTAACAAGACTGTATTTATGTTTATTTACAAGACGGAGCGACAGGAAGGTGTTTTATGTGTGTGAAAGTTACTTAAAGTTGTAAAACTGAATACTAAAATTGTATTACCGCCCCTGTTAATATATCTACGATTGCAAAAACACGACAACATAAGTTTCCCCTAGAAACTTTTCAATCTTAAGTAAGCCATTTAGTTATGAATAAAAAAAAGAAATGACGCAGATTTCTCTATTTTTTCGCGCTATATTGGAATTATCCTTTGAGTAGAAAGGTATTACTTTCAAGCAGTAAATGTACTTACTGTTTTCTGAAATAACTTTTAATTCGGTCACCACCGATCACTGTCGCAGTTACATTCCAGTGTACGTACTAACCGGCTTGTACAATAGTGAATAGTTCACTGATTTACGAAAACATACAGAACGGTCGTCGTTATTTACACAATCGTACGGAGCAATCGTAGTAATTTACGGAAACATACGATACGACAGTTATAACTTACGCAATCGTACGGAGCAATCGTAGCAATTTACGGAAACATACGTAAGAATCGTCGTTACTGACGCAATCGTACGGAGCAGTGGTAGTAATATACGGAAACATGCGGAATAATCGTAATAACTTACGCAATCGTATGGAGCAATCGTAGTAATTTACGGAATTATACTCAACAATCATCGTAATTTACACAATCGTACGGAACAATCGTGGTAATTTTCGGAAACATACGTAGCGATCGGAGTGATTACCGAACACATACTCAACAATCGTTGTAATTTACGTAATCGTATGGAGCAATCGTATTAATTTACGGAAACATACGGAAAGATCGTCGTTATTGACGCAATCCTTACTGAAAATTTGGTGTATATATATCATACTCAGTTAATTTGGCAAACAATAACGTTTTTTTTAATTTAACAATTTAAGGAATAGACTTGATTGAATTTGCCTTTGGCAACGAAAGGCATAAACATATATACACAAAATAACACACAAAAACCATTATTTTATACGAGTACATGATACATTAAATAATCAAATAAATGCCATGGCCGTGCTATGATGCAATCTCCTCACCGGTTATCACTTTTTGAATGAATGGTATTATGTACCTTATTTGGATAATTTGTGACATCTAAATGGTGTATATTGTGTTAAATTGTTATATTATAGAATGCTTTTAACTTTTCATTTCGGCTTCAATTAAGGATGTGTTAAATTCTCGTTTACCGTTGCAATAGGGAAGAAATGCACTTTAGTTTAATCCGAAAATGGACACATACTATTACATTCATTAACGCTTAACACTATCACACCGACTCGAACGCACACGAAATTCTTTTTTTCTATATTCTTGCTATTATATCATTTGCTAATTTCGTCATTTATTCTTCGTCCATTAGTTTGTCATATACTTTTAACTATTAATTACCAATTGTAATCATTAATTATGAAAATTATTAAACTCTTGCAAATTGATTATATAATAAAAAGCGGATTAGTTTTTTAGCTATATGCTTTGTGTTTTTTTCCAATTCGTCAGTGCTAAAAAAAGAAGAAAACATTGGAATACTCTACTAAAATGATCTGCCATTTAAAATATACCCTGTAATTATTAACCCGGTGTAATTAAAATTATCATTGTCGCCGGATTGCAGTTTGTCTCCATCCAACAAGTGTCGTATTCCACTTATAAACAACTTCAAAAAAATATATAATAATTTAATTGCAATAAATATATCCCGCGAAAAGACCTATTGAACTATTTACTTTGGAAATATATTCCTATCTAATAAACTTACTTTGAACAGACCGCTTGTTGTCATGAAGTTATAAATTTATTCCAGAAAAATCACACGTGCACACTATATAACTAAACAACTTCTAAATGCTTCTTGAAGCTCACACTCAATATTGTTTATTTTTTACATCAGCCTGTACACATATTTAGAACAGCAAGAGTTCAAAACCAGAGTGAATGGAAAAGACAGGAGAGAGATAAATTAACCGGTACACGCGCCAATAACAGTTACTGCAAGCCCACTGAACTGTAGTTAGAGAAACCAATATATGAGTATGTTGGAGGTTCTAATATCTCTTTAGTTCCGGTTAATCTTTATTATCTATCAATGTACATATTTATCAGATGTAGAGATTAAACAATATGGATGTATACATTCATAAGAGTAATCGTATCACTTACTCAATTATCTTGGACTATCGGCTTAGGTAAATAATGATATAGACCTAACAACTCATTCCTGGTTTATACTAATTTATTTTAGGTCGATTGTGAAACAGGTTCTTACAACCTGTATTAATCGCTTCCGACATCCTATTCCTGATGGTATCTGTCTGCTCATGAGTATGCGAAAAATCAGTGTTCTTTCTTTATGTTGTGAGTCAAGCTGCAGAAACACTAGTGGTGTCCCTGTCTGTATGCCTTTGGTATTGCATAACAATTAGGGGGTTTTAAGTATGCCGTAGTCATTACGTCTTTCTACATTTGATGGGGTGGCCTTTACATTACGTCTTATTTTGGTATGACGTGGCTACGGAGCGACAGCTGGCCACATTGCCACGAAAAGCTTAAGTTATTGCTTAGCTAATACTGTGATTTTGAATTTATTATATAACTACAAGAATAGTCTTGTGATGCAGATTGCTACCAGAAACTGAATATTCATCGCTTAATAATAATATAGTAGGTGATTGTGGTATGAAATGCTCATTTAAATCCCAATAATTAACAATAATAATGAACGTTGTGCTTAAGCTTGTTTGAATCACTTAACCGACAAATTATGATTTTGAAATAGCAGTCTTATCTAAGTCACACACTCATGCGGACGTTCTACCACTACACTATCGAGACAGATATCATCCCGTATACCAAGTTCCGGCACTCATGTACATGTATTTAGAATAGTAGTACATGCTGATAATCGAGTTGATTGAACCCCTACAAGAATAAGACCGCCTCCTCGATAGCCTAGTGGTAGAACGTCCGCTTCGAGTGCGCGCCATACAAAGGGACGAAATAAAAACGGTACCAGAAATTTCCTTGCTAGGCGCTTAGCATAAAATGGAAAGAAACTGGCTTCTCTTCTCTCATATCTTTGTGTCGATGGATAACATCAGAAATGAGGTGTCGCGAGTGATAAATATAAGTTGGGAAAACTTGTTTCACAATCGACATTAAATTAATTAATTAATATAAATCTATAATTAATAAAAATAAGTAGTATTTCATTATACCATGATTGAACATCCATTTATCATCGCCTTGTTCATTCCCATACCAATAATGTGTTCCCGTTGACTCAGTACGTGACATGTTTACGCCTCCTGAACACTTCTTAGGCCATTCTAACGATGATAAATTCTATATTTGTACGAATATTCAAGACTACAATAGCGGTGAACCTACTAGTCAACACCATTAACAACAACCAACCGAACCACAACTAAAACACGATGTAACAACAGTGTCGGTGAACCTTGGAACCATAAAATCATTGAGCATTTCACATTACATGTCAATCATCATGACCTCGTGTGTTTATGGTCGCTTCTCCCATCCCTCCGTGGATAGTAAATGGATTCATTATTCGCAACAAATACAACCTGCTGTGTGGAACTATCAGTTTTATGAACCACGTGTGCAACATTCGACAATCCATTCCTCGTGCATTGAACTAGTTCCCTAGTTACCAATATTGTAACAATTTACAAAGTATGGATCGCCCGGATATTGGACATGTTGCAAAAAGGAGCAAAATAAATCGGAAGAGTCGGTAGCACTCAGCAGAAATTGCAGAGCACGTAATGCACAGAAAGAACCTCTTAAATAGAAAAATACGAACCCAAAAGTAGTGAACAATCGTATACTTAACAAAGTCCTCATTTTCATGGATTAATAACTTTTTATTATCAGCAGTAACACGACAAAATTTCACAAGTGAAGTTTGTACGTGCCAGACAAAATAATCCATGTAAGAGACTTGCTTTATGTCACGTGGTTTGACCGATTCGAGATGCACGTGCGTTTCGCGTGTTTCTGCCTCCACGTAATTACACATCCGTGGAACTTGTTCCAAACACTTACAAAGTATTTCGAAAGACTCGCCACGTATGAAAAAAATTTAAAAATCAATTTTAATGTAACATTTATGCGTCAAACGATGTTAGAAAAATGATGACTTGATGTCGGTACGGTGCAGTGTGGCAATTTTTGTCGACGAGTCAGAATAATTACATAAAAAATCACTGCCTGATTAATTTGCAACGTATGCATGTCCATGCTTGTTTAACTAAAGGTCAACTTATTGTTTGTCTGTTGTTCTATGCTTGTTGCAAGAGCGTTTGGTTTTGGAGTGACGTTATGACGTAAAATCGGACTACTCCGGAGATGTGATTCCACTCTGCGTTAGACATTAATATTCAAAGAGACTATGAGTGCAGCAATACTTCTGAGTCGCGTGACTGCCAGTAGACAAATCAGACTACATGGTGGTCATCTAAAATATCAAAATCTGTATTTGTGATATTTACCTTCTTTAGTTGATTTGTTAAGATTGTTTGCATTCAATCATTGTGTATCAAATTCGACTTTGTGAGGTACACTTCTGCAAGATGATAAGACATGCATAGTATAGCCAAATTTGATGGATCTATATATATGGTCGACAAAACTATCGTAAAAAATATACGAGAGGACTTTGCTACGTATAAATCTGCGGGGAGCGATTCCCTAAAGTTAGGGCGCGCGCTTCAAGATCGAAAGGTCACGGGTTCAACCTCCATTAGGACCACTACTTAATTTCACTGAGCAAGAATAACCTACATCCTCCACACTTGTCCAAGGTATGAATTTGTACCTGCGAGGGCCGTGTCTAAACTTGTTCGATAGTCCTTGGGGCCGTAGATCGATGTTGGCTGCACAACCATCAGGAGAGAAATAGTCTCGCTAGGGAGACTCGGACGTAGGTATCCATAGGTAGCCCAATGACAAGGGTAAGTTAATATGTCAAAGGGTTGCTGAACGGCTGAACTGCTGAAAGCAGTCTACGATAATTGGTAACTTAACTTTTTCATAAAAATCGGACAAGGAATGAAACCCTCAGCACACGAAACACAAACCGAAAAAAGGGTGTACAGATTTGTATCTGCTTTCATTACGTGTATATTACACTTATCGTCCACAATGGATGCACGAGGTCAAAGGACCGGAATCCAATAGGTAAGTTATACATTAGTTTAGAGATAATTCCTGTTAAATCAATTTATATGTTCTAAGTTTATTACGTCCCTTTCCTGAACATCCAACATGAGTATACATGTAGATATTATTTCCTCTCCATACTGGATTACATTGTTGCATTGAACATGATAGGACTTTATCACATACATTCTTACATGACGAAATACCACGGCTATTTAACAACTTTGCCAGTCCAATTATGGTCATAATAATTATTCTTAAATTCAAGTTGCCAATTATTGCAGCGATTACTACTTTTAGCATCACAAAATCTGAACATACGTTGTATAGTCGTTTCTAGAACATGTCTCAGTGACCTTCTGCAAGTTCGTCATCCAGCGTCAGACTGCTTCGTTTCTTTCGAAAATGCTTTCAAAATGCCGAGTATTGTATGTGGGTTGTCCTTCTGGAGTGTAGTTGTCTTTTTGGTATGTTTTTCTTTTATCAATAGTTTATATAACCGCGTTTCAATCATAATTGACGTCTTTACAAAGGCTGCTAATACAGCAGGTTACATCACAATATCCAAAAACAATTAACGTGAAGCACCGACTACGCCGTCACCGAATAGTCGAGCTAAAATTGTCACGGACTCTACAAGTTTGAAGAACAATTGTTCCAAGAATGGTTTATAAAGTGGTCTTAAAACTTTGTGAAATACTATCAGCTCAGATATGGATACATTTTAAGACCTTAACGAACTTACGAGTAATGTAGTGTTCTTAATACCGAGTATGATGAGTTGAATATCTTAATTTCTTGCTCATTTTGCTAGTTTGGCAACTATATAAGTTTGACCAACTCAGATTCACAATACCCCTCAAAGTTTTAAAGTGGGTTAAACGTTTCCTTTTTTGTGTTTATCGCGTGCTCGACAGTATCTCTAGTACTGAATGTCGTGTCTTAATTGCAAACACCGAGGGTAATTCTAAACCTTTGACATGATAAAGACGTTTATCTTTAATCATTTTCAATAGATTAACAGACATTTCACGGAAAGCAAGACATTATTTAAAGCGAACAACATCACGGACTATACATGTACAAGTTTAAATATTTCTTTCTTGAACGCAGGTTTTAATAATTGAAACAAACTGTCATGACTGAAACATTCTTAAATAACCATTGTCAGAAATAATACGATTAAACTAATTTGATAACCAATTGTATGACGCATACTGCAAATATATGTGTTTTGTTTAAAACTTGATGAGTGTATTATTTTATTAAAAAACTAGTTCAGGCCTGGCTTTCCGCCAGTTTTGTTTTATTACTGTTATTCTATAACATTAAAGGAGTTCAGGCAGCTGAAACTAGGTATTGCAGCCTTTTTACTGCTGAAACTATGTTATTCAGGTAGGGCTTTTCAGCGTGTTGATTCCTAAATCTAGGCCACTCAGCTTTTGGACAGCTGGGACTTGGGCAGTTCATTTTAAGTTGAGTACTACCTTCCCTGTCCGACTTTCAATTATCTTTTTGAAGTGATGTGGAGTCTTCTCAGTAAAACTAAACTATCGTCTGACATTGAACCTTAACATTGAGCATATCATTACGTAGCCACGACAGTATCATTAATTTAACAACGTCTGTGTCGTGGCGACGCGTACGAACCTTATTCTGATCAACTCATGCATTTCAGTATATTTACCCGGAGACAAACGGAAATAGCCGAGTTTTCACGATTGGTACGTACCTGTTTTCGAATTACTTTCTTGAACATTAAGAATGGAAACTGACTTCTTTTTTATCATATATTATTATATTGGTTACGATGTGTACTAACTAGAATGAAATGTTGTAAGCGATTAATATAAGTGCTAGAGATCAAGATATATAATAAATTAGTGTTGAAAACCGGAAATACTTTGGTTATTCTTATACATTCATAAATCATAGTATTTATTTAGAAATGCAAAATACAATATAATGCACTAAAGTGACTTTGTATATCGATCATATAATTACTTTTCAACACATTTAAAACTATTTGTCATGGTGAAAGAAAGTTAAAACACATGTTGAAAATGACTGGGCACTAATAAAATAATGTTTGTTTCCCGTCTAGTTATTGCTGAAACTATGACATTGAGCTGTAACCTTGGCTTTCAGCTTTTTAATACTGACATTTTTCTACTTTTGGATTTCCGACAGCTAAAACTAGGTTTTGTGGCCAACTAACTGTTCAAACTGGGTCATTTACCTTGGGCGTTCATCACATTTTTGGTTGCTGAAATTAATCTATTCTACTTTTCGACAGCTTGGACTTGTGCGGAAATTTTAATTGATTGGTTATGCCATGTGCCTTTTTATGGTTTTTGAGCTCGGTTGGTTCAGATGGGCATTGTGTATTGTATGTTTTTTATGTTGCCTGCCCTCGGCTGGTTATGTTGAATGCGCCTTCCCTGTCTGACTTAATATTATCTTTTTACACGCCCAAATCTCCCCCAACTCAAAACAATTATGAAGAACTCAGGAAGAAATTCAATATAAAAACCCATGTAGGAGGGAATAAAAATATAGTATTATAGGTCTTGCCGAAATCTTATGGTAAATGATGCAAAAAAATACATAAATCTGCATTTAATGATATTTTGTCAGCATAGTAGCACGTAATTATTTTATATAACTTGTTACATGCTTGAAGTTTTAAACACATATCATGAAAACTCGGACAGCACTCAACAGATACTGATATGTAAAGCTGAAATCCATGTTAATCCTAATATTCGGAACGTTCTATGTGGTTTTGAGCTATTGTTGTCATAGCAGTACATTCCTACTATAATGCTGACTCGCAGAAGGGAACCAGCACTTGATCTCATTTCATTTGCTATTTGTTTACTCCCCGCGGATAATCCATTTCCTGGTTTAATCCATCCCAAACATATTGCCATCATAAAACACCATTAATTATTGATCCTAGCATGGTGTAAGCAGTTATTTTCTACTAAATGATCTGTACGATCTATTTTTATGTCTCTTTACCGATAGCCATATAATGGACACTATCAGTAAATAACTGGGTTAGGAATGTTTACAAACCGCTTAACTCTAAAATGCACATGCGAGTTTACGCTTGGTCTTTATTGATGTTAAACTCCTAATTAGGTGTTAGCAATAAATATTCACATCAATTAAATCAAACATTCGACATGGCTATCCGTAGTTTAAAGTTAAAATAAATGTAAACATTCCTAACATAGATATTGACCTTCAGGTTATTTATCGGTGAATGTTTGTTTCTGCTACATAAACTGTCATAGATTTCGTACTAGTACGCCCGTTTGCTTTTAAAGTTACCAAAACTAAATTTGGCATTTATTTTAAATAGAAATACATTCATATTCGTATATTGAGTGCAAAGGTTCCGCCGCGCCTGACATGTTAATATGTTCCATATGATAGTCACATAATTAATAATTAACTGTATTCTAGCAGATACTAGTAACGTATTCAACATCCCAATTGATGTATAGTCATTATAAGAATGTTACGTAAATTAATCTCACTTCATAAATTTCTTATTTTGTCCGTCTCACGGGCATACGACGAAACTGCAAAATCACAATTTTTCAGAAAGGGCCAAAATACGTAATAAGCTTCATAGACCTTTTTGGCATTTGTATGGTTAGTCAAATTAGTTTGTATGCTACATTTCAACAATTGTCTTTTGATAATAAAGTGCAACATTTGTCTCTTATTTATTTTTTATTAGACACTTGCTTCAAGAATGATTGAAGAAATATGTTTCACTCATGTACCTGTCATTCGCTAACAGATTAAACACAGGGGGCTGATGAGCTGTACGGGCACTTAATACCTTTACCTTTTGCCAGGTATCACGATGTATCGTTTTTATTTCAGTGTCGCAAATCAATAATGTCAGAAAGGCCTGTACGTAGTACTGCTAAGGTTATACCGTAATTATGCACCCTATCGTTGACGAGGGATGTATTGCTCTGCATGTGTTCGTCTGTCTATGTGTCGGATCTTCAAACTTTACACTGAGGTAGATGACTATATTGATATTAGGTCAAAGGCCAGTGTCACTGTGACATTATCATTTCTGACTATTGGGATGCCATTGGGCATATATTTTACAAACACCCCTTGTTAAATAATGTATTGTAACTCACTTTCCAATATAATATGAAATGCAGACTCTTCTGAAGGAACAAGGGCACTGCATGAATTATATCGAGTAGCATAGTCTAAATATATATAACTACATCACTAGGCTAATAAAGGTATGACAGATAGACAGTAGTTTAAAATGAATACGTATTTTATAGGGTTTTGCAAATTGGTTGCACCCTAAATGTTAACATTCTGTCAATATTGGCGTCTAGCGTAGTGTAGTGAAAATTGACTGTTTCGTTTTATTATGTTATAGTTACAATACTGCTGCGTTATTTGGTTATGGTAGCATAATGACAGAGCGAACAATAAATATAGCAATTCAATTGCAATTACTATGACCGGGACACGGTAGTGTCTGAAGTGTTCCCCAATGGTTATCTGTAAGTATAAAGGGTCACCATTACCGAGTGCATGTACTATGTAGCCCTGGACCTCAAATTCTGTTGTGAGTTTAAACTGCACCTAGACACGTGTGTAAATCAGATCAGGATGTGAATACCCAGTTCAACTAGTTTATTGAAGTTGTGTGGATTCGACTTGATGCAAGTCAGTGAACATTGTATACCACCTTTAATACGTTTCAACTCGACACTGACGTATACGAACAAAACTAAATGGAAATATCGCTAGGTCTTTTACAAATATATTTACATCGCGGTTTTGACATATTCCCCTCTACCACAAACCACGCATTCTACTCTGTTTTGTCAAGATCAGAGATCGTATCCGAGACCTATCTCATTTAGATATTCACTCTGGCAGCACTTGGCTTTCGATGCGTTTGTTTGTCTCATACACTAATCTTCAAGCGAATGCATCTATACCCAAAACGCACACTTGGTGTAAGTTTCAATGCTAGTAAAGTATTATTTCATTGTATTCTGACAAACGGTTATGAAATACATGTAAATTATAATGAACTATTGGATACCTGCTGCACAAATTTAAAACAGTAGTGTGTTATGTTTATTTTAAGAATTCTTATGCGAGTAAAAACAATATAGAAAATCATTATTGTGCGTTACACACTCCTTTTAAATGTTCTTCTAAATGTCGTTTCACTTTGAATCAATAATCAAAAACAAATAAATTCACTGAGACGAGGTTTGTAATTATCTCTGCGTGAAAAGTTCTGATTTGTTTTTCAGAGAGGAAAAATGGAATGACAGTCAATTACAAAAGGTAAATAACATTTAGGATTTCATTGAAGAATGTTTCAACAGTGTGTTATATGTCTAGACAATGCATTACTGAAAATAGTTCGTAACGAAACTATATCCCTGGACCAGATGTTTTATTTTTTAAGGTATTATCTTGTGCTATATAATTTGATAAATATACCCGGTATTGAAATATATTTTATTGAGAAAATGCAGTGTCATCATGAATACTTCGGGCGGGTTAAGACACACAATAAAACCGTACATGGATTGTACAAGGATTGTTCGTATATATACACTCGGCAAAACTTATAAGTACACACGTCGTTTTATCGTTAAAACTTTTTTATTATTATAAATTTTGTGTACATGGTATTGACTGTCTAAGGACTGGATAAATAAAGTTTTTTCTACAAAATTAAATACAGCGGTTCATTGAACCATGTAACGTCAAAACCGTAAAATGGCCGTGAAATTGACGCGTATTTGCAAATTATTTTTACGTAAGGTAAATTTGAATTTTAGATTTATTTTCAAATTAAAAAAACACAAAATAATTCGTTTTTTCAAACAACAACATGGTGTTTTTTTACTTTTAAAAGTATTTTTTATTGTTATGGTCAAGGGAAGTTAATCATGTTCCAAATTTCATTTTTATCAGAAGTTCATATTTTTAAACCTAAAGTGTGCTTGTTCCTATCATTGTTTTCTTTATTACTGTGTCCGCGATAGAAACATAGACTTGAAACCGTACTGTATCAGCGCAGCGGGGCCATATTTGCATTAGCTACCTGACATTCGCCCGATGAACACACGACATTATTGTGTTTTTTTAGATTCTGCTGTTGGGATCATTAGTTTATTCTGTTTGTAACAATTTAGATCAGATGTTAAAAACATCGATTGTATTGTAACTCTACATATCCAATTGACATATGTTGAAATTTTCAGCACGATCATGCACGCATAGACGGAGCTATGGGCAAATAAACAAGTGTGTACTTATAAGTTTTGCCGAGTGTATATTAAAACATTTGTAAGATTTTGTTGGGCGAAGTGTTTAGATCCAAATAAGCTCTTATTCTTGTACGAGATGTGTCCTGGTTATATTTGAACAGTGTTGAACACCCGATATGTTCATGTAGACACGCTTTAATCGAACTGTTTCTATTCAGCCGGGTTTATAAATGTGTCGAGTAACATATGCACACACTGTTGTTTATATTAGCAAACACATCACATACCATAATTACACTCCACAATGCCTAACTAAACGGGAAAATGAACGGCTCAATTAGCAGTTGTCAAAAAGCTGAATGACCAAGTTTCAGCAATACAAAAGCTGAATGCTTAAACCGAATGAAATAGTTTCAATAAGCTACTAAATGCCCTACCTGAATGGTCCAGCCTCAGCCAGGCAAGCGCTTCAGCTGAACTAGTTAGATGTTAGTTGACCATGTTTCTACAGCAGAAGACCGAAACACCTACATGTAGCTGTAGATGTCTGACCTCGTGAAAAGTTAAGAATGTCAGTTAATTGTTTCTCCCTGCAGCCGTACAAATAATTTTTTGATGATAATTAAACACAAATAACATACATTATTGGATAGGGGGTGAAAAAGCGCACAAAAGTTTCAGTCAAAGACTAACAGTTTTGCCTTTAAGGTACAGTCGACTGAATTATTGAGCGAGTAGGAATTGGCCGCAAAAATGCTTTTGATGTAAAGTCTTGCAGGACAAATTGGATAATTATATCCTAAATAGTGTCTGACGTACGTCTTTAACCTTTTAATCTATCAGTACATACGGTATTTAATTATCGGCTGGGTCACAAAGCATTGCTAATGGTATTTTATCCGCTATAAAACGATAAATCAAAACCTCGTGAGGCTTGTAGACTATTGCCGGTCTGTAAAAGTACTAAGGTGGGGGTATAATTACTACCTAAATACTACATCAGACATTGGTATATAATTGGTATATAATTTGAACATTATCACAACATTCCCAATATCAATTTATGATATGCAAATGATCTCAGAGAAGGATTGTTTTATGTTCATATCATAGTATTGTTTGTATGTAACCTCAATAATGAAGGTTAAGAATAAAATCAGATTAAGAATAAAATCTAATTTCGCTTAAAACAATTTATATAAATTTGTTTATACAATCATGTCGGTATATAAATTATTGATACGCACGCACACAGGCACGCACGTACGCACGCACGCACACATACCAAATAGGGCAATCATCCAAAAGCATTAGTTGGCATGTCACGTTCACCCGAAAATGATGTGTAGAAATGCTACATACCGGAAGTAGAAACCATTTCGTTTTCGCACGATTCCATTTTCATGACATAACAAATATACGTCCACAAGAGCCCTTTATGAACACTGGCATCGTCACTGACCGTCCAAGGTAGGATAAGAGGCCTAAAACGGCTATTTATACGGATGAGTTAATGCGCATTCGCTGCCGACGAAATAGCTTCCGGTCTGCAACCTAGACTGTCAGAGAAATACTCGGTCACCATGGGTATCCAAAATGATTAAATGAAAGTTTAAACACGTTCGATATTTTCTAAAAGACATTTTAATTTAGTAGAGTTCGCAAGTTTGTGTTCAATCTTACGTCGAAGACGTTCTTCAATCTGTAGCCATTCCCTTCTTGTATCACTATTTCCGGAAACAACGATGTTAACTTTAGACAGCATGATAATAATCATTCGCATAAAGTATGGAAAAAATCACTTTTATGGAAGAAAAACATATCAACGTTATGGATACTCCAGCTTTTTCCTCATTGAAAAAAAGATGACATGCTCTTATAAAGACGTGTCCATGGGTGAGTGCCGATACTCGATCTGCCCGCGAGATTCTCCAAACTTTTGTCCATGAATGGTGGAACATTGGCCCAGCAGCACATTTAAAATTTGATGTTGTTTATCAGTAGCGGTTGTTGTGAATACACCACGAACAAGTCGTTATACACAAACTACTAAATTGTGAATTTGACATTTGCGACTTGAACACATCGATGTCACGTGACTTTGCCACTTTGTTCACTTTCATTATGAACGCTTTCTATATACTAATGTTTGTTTCAAATAAATATTGTGTACTATATATTTGCGTGGTTTGCATAAGTGGTGCGTTTTCAAAGTCTTTAAGTGTATATGACTAGTGCTTCTTCTGAGCAATAACTTGATAAAGTCAAAACAACATAATAACCTGATAAGTTCATGTATTGTAAAGTAATAGAAACTGTACTATGTATGAGATAGGTTGTTCTCTATAGACGCATTAAGTCACCCGGTCATGGAAATCTAGTTCTGTTAAACATTGTTTTCACTCTCCTAAAAGCACTCGAATTCCATTTCTATAAAATAAAGTAAAATAAAATATGCTTTATACCATCCAATGTTTTAAAAGTGCCACTAAAAGCTGAGTGTTATTTGACTAGACAATTCAGTATAAAATTAAATCAAGTAGTGTTGATTGACCCGGTGTTAGGATAATGTGACTTGGTAGTCTCAATATGACTGAAATAATGTTGACCAGGGGTACTTACAAATATCTAAAAATAGTAGTATCTACTATTGTTATTTTCTTGCTCGTAGAGATGTAGATTATTATTGCTACTGACGCAAATTAATAAGGTGACGTTTGGTTTTATGGTACGCAAAACGTATTTCAATTTGCAAGCGATAGCTTTATGGTGAATATAAAGTATATAAAACTTTATTACAAATAAAATTTTGTCTAAACCGATTAATAACATTTTGATTTGATATGGGTCATATTTTGATTTGATTTCAAACTTCGAAAGTTATAACATTTTTATAATGATCATATCAAGATGATACCATGTATAAGGCTCCCAGATTGGTGAGTCCTTTCAATATTAGCATGTATGCCTCCATAAATAAGTACTCGATGCTCAAACAATATTATAGGCTCTATAAATATGCCTAACTGAAAGCATTTTAGGAGGGCATGTGCTTTATGTGTTTTTGGGTGTTGTTTTTGTGCCTTTCTTCATCTAATGTTTCTGTTGAATGCTGCCTTCCTTGTCCGATGTGTTGTTCTCGTTTTGTTACTGTTGAAACTAGGTAATTCATCCGGGACATTCAGGTTTTGGATTGCTAAAACTAGGTCATTCGATCCAAGGCCGCGTCATAACAAAAACAAAATAAAAATGGTACGAGATATTTCCTTGATACACGCTCAGCATAAAAGGGAAGGAAACTTACTTCTCTTCTCTCATATTCTCGTGGCGATGGATGACATCAGGAATGAGGTGTCGATTAATGATTAGTGCTTAAAATAAGTTGGAAAAACTTGTTTTACAACCGATCAGAAATAAATTAATATACCCCAGAAGAGGAATAAGTAGAATAAGAAGAATTAGCATTTCATTATACCATGCTTGAACATCCATTCATCACTGCCTTTCTCATTATCATACCAATAATGTGCTCCTGCTGATACAGTACGTGACATGTTTACGCCTACTGAACACATTTCAGGTCATTCTATCGATGATAAATTACATATTTGTACGAATATTCAAGACTACAATAGCGGGAAACTACTACTCAACACCATTAACAAAAACAACCGAACCACAATTAAAACGTGGTGTAACAATAATGTCGCTGAACATTGGAACCATAAAACCATTGAGCATTTCCCCTTACATGTCAATCATCATGACCTCGTGTGTTTATGGTCGCTTCTCCCATCGCTCCGTGGATATTAAAAGGATTCATTATTCGCAACAAATACAACCTGCTGTGTGGAACTATCAGTTTTATGAACCACGTGTGCAACATTCGACAATCCATTCCTCGTGCATTGAACTAGTTCCCTAGTTACCAATATTGTAACAATTTACAAAGTATGGATCGCCCGGATATTGGACATGTTGCAAAAAGGAGCAAAACAAATCGGAAAAGACGGTCGCACTCAGCAGACATTGCAGAGCACATAATGCACAGAAAGAACCTCTTAATTAAATAGAAAAATACGAACCCAAAAAGAAGTGAACAATCATGTATACTTAACATTTTCTAAGTCCTCTTTTCATGGATTAATAACTTTATTATTATTAACAGTGACACGACAAAATTTCACAAGTGAAGTTTGTACGTGCCGGACAAAATAATCCATGTTAGAAACTTGCTTTATGTCATGTGGTTGGACCGATCCGAGATGCAGGTGCGTTTCGTGTTTTTCTGCCTCCACGCAATTACACTTCCGCGGAACTTGTTCAAAACACCAACAAATTATGTCCAAAGACTCGCCACGTATGAAAAACATTTAAAAAGCAATTTTAATATTACAGTTATGCGTCAAACGATGTTAGAAAAAAGATGATGTGACGTCGGTACGGTGCAGTGTGGTATTTTTGTCGACGAGTCAGAATAATTACATAAAACATCATTGCCTGAATGATTTGCAACGTATGCATGTCTATGATTGTTTACCTAAATGTTAACTTATTGTTTGTCTGTTGTACTACGCGTATGATTTTGGAGTGACGTAAAATCGGACTACTCCGGAAAACGTGATTCCACTCTGCGTTAGACATTAAATTCGAAGAGACTATTCGTTCAGCAATACTTTGAGTTTTCTGAGTCTCGTCTGTGACTGCCAGTAGATAAATCAGACTACATGGTGGTCATCTAAAATATCAAAATCTGTATTTGTGATATTTACCTTCTTTAGTTGATTTGTTAAGACTGTTTTCATTCAATAAATGTGTATCAAATTCGACTTTGTGAGGTACAATTCTGCAAGATGATAACACACGCATAGTATAGCCAAATTTCATTGATCTATATATATGGTCGACAAAATTATCATAAGAATATACACTCGGCAAAACTTATAAGTACACACGTCGTTTTATCGTTATAACTTTTTTATTTTTTATTATTTTTGCATGAAATTTTGTGTACATGGTATTGACTGTCTAAGGACTGGATAAATAAAGTTTTTTCTACAAAATTAAATAGAGCGGTTCATTGAACCATGTAACGTCAAAAACCGTAAAATGGCCGTGAAATTGACGCGTATTTGCAAATTATTTTTATGTAAGGTAAATTTGAATTTTATATTTATTTTCAAATTAAAAAAAAACACAAAATAATTCGTTTTTTCAAACAACAACATGGTGTTTTTTTACTTTTAAAAGTGTTTTTTATTGTTATGGTCAAGGGGAGTTAACCATGTTCCAAATTTCATTTTTTATCAGAAGTTCATATTTTTAAACCTGAAGTGTGCTTGTTCCTATCATTGTTTTCTTTATTACTGTGTCCGCGATAGAAACATAGACTTGAAACCGTACTGTTTCAGCGCAGCGGGGCCATATTTGCATTAGCTACCTGACAATCGCCCGATGAACACACGACATTATTGTGTTTTTTTAGATTCTGCTGTTGGGATCATTAGTTTATTCTGTTTGTAACAATTTAAATCAGATGTTATTTGTTAAAAACATCGATTGTATTGTAACTCTACATATCCAATTTACATATGTTGAAATTTTCAGCACGATCATGCACGCATTGACGGAGCTATGGGCAAATAAACAAGTGTGTACTTATAAGTTTTGCCGAGTGTACTTGAGGACTTAGAAAAGTTGCTAAGTATATATCTGCGGGAAGCGATGGCTTAGAGCTAGGACGCACGCTTCAAGATCGCGAGGTCCCGGGTTTAACCTCTATCAGGACCACTGCTTAATTTCTCTGAGCAAGAATAACCCACATGCTACACTCGACCAAGGTATGAATTGGTACCTGCGAGGGCCGTGTCTAAACATGTTCGATAGTCCTTGGCGTCGCAGATCGATGTTGGCTGCACTACGTCCAGAGAAATAGTCTCGCTAGGGAGACTCGGACGCAGGTTTCCATAGGTAGCCCAATAACCAGGGGTAGTTAAAATGTTAAAGGGTGGCTGAACGGCTGAACTGCTGAAAGCAGTCTTAGAAAATTGGTAACTTAACTTTTTTATAACAAATCGGACAAGGAATAAAACACTCAGCACACAAAACGCGAACCGAGATAAGTGTGTACATATTTGTATTTGCTTTTATTACGTGTTTATTACGCTTATCGTCCACCATGGATGCACGAAGTCAAAGGACCGGAATCCGCTTCTAGTCCGTTATACCCAATTGGTAAGCTATACATTAGTCAAGAGATAATTCCTGTTAAATCAATTTATATGTTCTAAGTTTATTACGTCCCTTTCCTGAACATCCAACATGTGTATAGATATTATTTCCTCTCCATACTGGATTAAATTGTTGCATTGAACATGCTAGGACTTTATCACATACATTCTTACATGACGAAATACCACAGCTATTTAACAACAGTCCAATTATGGTCATAATTATTATTCTTAAATTCAAGTTGCCAATTATTGCAGCGATTACTACTTTTAGCATCACAAAATCTGAACATACGTTGTATAGTCTTTTCTAGAACATGTCTCAGTGACCTTCTGCAAGTTCGTCATCCAGCGTCAGACTGCTTCGTTTCTTTCGAAAATGCTGAGTATTGTATGTGGGCTGTCCTTCCGGTGTGTAGTCGTATTTTTTGTATGTTTTTCTTTTATCAATAGTTTATATAACTGCGTTTCAATCATAGTTGACGTCTTTACATAGGCTGCTAATACAGCAGGTTACGTCACAATATCCAAACACAATTAACGTGAAGACCCGACTACGCCGTCGCCGAATAGTCGAGCTAAAATGTCACGGACTCTACAAGTTTGAAGAACACTATGTTCCAAGCAGTGGTTTATAAAGTGGTCTTACATCTTTGTGAAATACTATTAGCCCAGATATGGATACACTTTAAGACCTTAACGAACTTACGAGTAATGTAGTGTTCTTAATACCGAGTATGATGAGTTGAATATCTTAATTTCTTACTCATTTTTCTACTTTGGCAACTATCTAATTTTGACCGACTCAGATTCACAATAACCTTCAAAGTTTTAAAATGGGTTAAATGGTTTCTTTTTTGTGTTAATCGCGTGCTCGACAGCATCTCTAGTACTGAATGTCGTGTATTAATTGCAAACACCAAGTGTAATTCTAAACCTTTGACATGATAAAGACGTTTATCTTTAATCATTTTTCTCTTTCAATAGATTAATAGACATTTCACGGAAAGCAAGACATTATTTAAAGCAAACAACATCACGAACTATACATGTACAAGTTTAAATATTTCTTTTTTGAACGCAGTTCATAAAAAAAGGTTTTAAAAATTGACACAAACTGTCATGGCTGAAACATTCTTAAATAACCATTGTCAGAAATAATACGATTAAACTAATTTGATAACCAATTGTATGACGCATAATGCAAATATATGTGTTTTGTTTAAAACTAGATGCATGTATTATTTTATTAAAACACTAATTCAGGCCTGGCTTTCCGCCAGTTTTGTTTTATTACTGTTATTCTATAACATTAAAGGAGTTCAGGCAGCTGAAACTATGTATTGCAGCCTTTTTACTGTTGAAACTATGTCATTCAGGTAGGGCTTTCAGCGTGTTGATTCCTAAATCTGGGCCACTCAGCTTTCGGACAGCTGGGACTTGGGCAGTTCATTTAAAGTTGAGTGCTACCTTCCCTGTCCGACTCTCGATTATATTTTGAAGTGATGTGGAGTCTTCTCAGTAAAACTAAACTATCGTCTGACATTGAACCTTAACATTGAGCATATCATTACGTAGCCACGACAGTATCATTAATTTAACAACGTCTGTGTCGTGGCGACGCGTACGAACCTTATTCTGATCAACTCATGCATTTCAGTATATTTACCCGGAGACAAACGGAAATAGCCGAGTTTTCACGATTGGTACGTACCTGTTTTCGAATTACTTTCTTGAACATTAAGAATGGAAACTGACTTCTTTTTTATCATATATTATTATACTGGTTACGATGTGTACTAACTAGAATGAAATGTTGTAAGCGATTAATATAAGTGCTAGAGATCGAGATATATAATAAATTAGTGTTGAAAACCGGAAATACTTTGGTTATTCTTATACATTCATAAATCATAGTATTTATTAAGAAATGCAAAATACAATATAATGCACTAAAGTGACTTTGTATATCGATCATATAATTACTTTTCAAAACATTTAAAACTATTTGTCATGGTGAAAGAAAGTTAAAACACATGTTGAAAATGACTGGGCACTAATAAAATAATGTTTGCTTCCCGTCTAGTTATTGCTGAAACTATGTCATTGAGCTTTAACATTGGCTTTCAGCTTTTTAATACTGACAATTTTCTACTTTTGGACTTCCGACAGCTAAAACTAGGTTTTGTGGCCAACTAACTGTTCAAACTGGGTCATTTACCTTGGGCGTTCATCACATTTTTGGTTGCTGAAATTAATTTATTCTACTTTTCGACAGCTTGGACTTGTGCGGAAATTTTAATTGATTGGTTATGCCATGTGCCTTTTTATGGTTTTTGAGCTCGGTTGGTTCAGATGGGCATTGTGTATTGTATGTTTTTTATGTTGCCTGCCCTCGGCTGGTTATGTTGAATGCGCCTTCCCTGTCTGACTTAATATTATCTTTTTACACGCCCAAATCTCCCCCAACTCAAAACAATTATGAAGAACTCAGGAAGAAATTCAATATAAAAACCCATGTAGGAGGGAATAAAAATATAGTATTATAGGTCTTGCCGAAATCTTATGGTAAATGATGCAAAAAAATACATAAATCTGCATTTAATGATATTTGGTCAGCATAGTAGCACGTAATTATTTTATATAACTTGTTACATGCTTGAAGTTTTAAACACATATCATGAAAACTCGGACAGCACTCAACAGATACTGATATGTTAAGCTGAAATCCATGTTAATCCTAATATTCGGAACGTTCTATGTTGTTTTGAGCTATTGTTGTCATAGCAGTACATTCCTACTATAATGCTGACTCGCAGAAGGGAACCAGCACTTGATCTCATTTCATTTGCTATTTGTTTACTCCCCGCGGATAATCCATTTCCTGGTTTAATCCATCCCAAACATATTGCCATCATAAAACACAACTAATTATTGTTCCTAGCATGGTGTAAGCTGTTATTTTCTACTAAATGATCGGTACGATCTATTTTTTTGTCTCTTTGCCGATAGCCATATAATTGACACTATCAGGAAATAACTGGGTTAGGAATGTTTACAAACCGCTTAACTCTAAAATGCACATGCGAGTTTACGCTTGGCCTTTATTGATGTTAAACTCCTAATTAGGTGTTAGCAATAAATATTCACATCAATTAAATCAAACATTCGACATTGCTATCCGTAGTTTAAAGTTAAAATAAATGTAAACATTCCTAACATAGATATTGACCTTCAGGTTATTTATCGGTGAATGTTTGTTTCTGCTACATAAACTGTCATAGATTTCGTACTAGTACGCCCGTTTGCTTTTAAAGTTACCAAAACTAAATTTGGCATTTTTTTTAAATAGAAATACATTCATATTCGTATATTGAGTGCAAAGGTTCCGCCGCGCCTGACATGTTAATATGTTCCATATGATAGTCACATAATTAATAATTAACTGTATTCTAGCAGATACTTGTAACGTATTCAACATCCCAATTGATGTATAGTCATTATAAGAATGTTACGTAAATTAATCTCACTTCAGAAAATTCTTATTTTGTCGGTCTCACGGGCAAACGACGAAACTGCAAAATTACAATTTTTCAGAAAGGGCCAAAATACGTAATAAGCTTCATAGACCTTTTTGGCATTAATAAAGTGCAACATTTGTCTCTTATTTATTTTTTATTAGACACTTGCTTCAAGAATGATTGAAGAAATATGTTTCACTCATGTACCTGTCATTCGCTAACAGATAAAACACAGGGGGCTGATGAGCTGTACGGGTACTTAATACCTTTACCTTTTGCCAGGTATCACGATGTATCGTTTTTATTTCAGTGTCGCAAATCAATAATGTCAGAAAGGCCTGTACGTAGTACTGCTAAGGTTATACCCTATCGTTGACGAGGGATGTATTGCTCTGCATGTGTTCGTCTGTCTGTGTGTCGGATCTTCAAACTTTACACTGAGGTAGATGACTATATTGATATTAGGTCAGTAGGTCAAAGGTCAGTGTCACTGTGACTTTATCATTTCTGACTATAGGGATGCCATTGGGCATATATTTTACAAACATCCCTTGTTAAATGATGTATTGTAACTCACTTTCCAATATAATATGAAATGCAGACTCTTCTGAAGGAACAAGGGCACTGCATGAATTATATCGAGTAGCATAGTCTATATATATATAACTACATTACTAGGCTAATAAAGGTATGACAGATAGACAGTAGTTTAAAATGAATACGTATTTTATAGGGTTTTGCAAATTGGTTGCACCCTAAATGTTAACATTCTGTCAATATTGTCGTCTAGCGTAGTGTAGTGAAAATTGACTGTTTCGTTTTATTATATTATAGTTACAATACTGCTGCGTTATTTGGTTATGGTAGGACAATGACAGAGCGAACAATAAATATAGCAATTCAATTGCAATTACTATGACCGGGACACGGTAGTGTCTGAAGTGTTCCCCAATGGTTATCTGTAAGTATAAAGGGTCACCATTACCGAGTGCATGTACTATGTAGCCCTGGACCTCAAATTCTGTTGTGAGTTTAAACTGCACCTAGACACGTATGTAAATCAGATCAGGATGTGAATACCCAGTTCAACTAGTTTATTGAAGTTGTGTGGATTCGACTTGATGCAAGTCAGTGAACATTGTATACCACCTTTAATACGTTTCAACTCGACACTGACGTATACGAACAAAACTAAATGGAAATATCGCTAGGTCTTTTACAAATATATTTACATCGCGGTTTTGACATATTCCCCTCTACCACAAACCACGCATTCTACTCTGTTTTGTCAAGATCAGAGATCGTATCCGAGACCTATCTCATTTAGATATTCACTCTGGCAGCACTTGGCTTTCGATGCGTTTGTTTGTCTCATACACTAATCTTCAAGCGAATGCATCTATACCCAAAACGCACACTTGGTGTAAGTTTCAATGCTAGTAAAGTATTATTTCATTGTATTCTGACAAACGGTTATGAAATACATGTAAATTATAATGAACTATTGGATACCTGCTGCACAAATTTAAAACAGTAGTGTGTTATGTTTATTTTAAGTATTCTTATGCGAGTAAAAACAATATTGAAAATCATTATTGTGCGTTACACACTCCTTTTAAATGTTCTTCTAAATGTCGTTTCACTTTAATCAAAAACAAATAAATTCACTGAGACGAGGTTTGTGATTATCTCTGCGTGAAAAGTTCTGATTTGTTTTTCAGAGAGGAAAAATGGAATGACAGTCAATTACAAAAGGTAAATAACAATTAGGATTTCATTGAAGAATGTTTCAACAGTGTGTTATATGTCTAGACAATGCATTACTGAAAATAGTTCGTAACGAAACTATATCCCTGGACCAGATGTTTTATTTTTTAAGGTATTATCTTGTGCTATATAATTTGATAAATATACCCGGTATTGAAATATATTTTATTGAGAAAATGCAGTGTCATCATGAATACTTCGGGCGGGTTACGACACACAATAAAACCGTACATGGATTGTACAAGGATTGTTCGTATATATATATATTAAAACATTTGTAAGATTTTGTTGGGCGAAGTGTTTAGATCCAATAAGCTCTTATTCTTGTACGAGATGTGTCCTGGTTATATTTGAACAGTGTTGAACACCCGATATGTTCATGTAGACACGCTTTAATCGAACTGTTTCTATTCAGTCGGGTTTATAAATGTGTCGAGTAACATATGCACACACTGTTGTTTATATTAGCAAACACATCACATACCATAATTACACTCCACAATGCCTAACACATAACTTAACGGGAAAATGAACGGCTCAATTACTGTAGCAGTTGTCAAAAAGCTGAATGACCAAGTTTCAGCAATACAAAAGCTGAATGCCTAAACCGAATGAAATAGTTTCAATAAGCTAAATGCCCTACCTGAATGGTCCAGCCTCAGCCAGGCAAGCGCTTCAGCTGAACTAGTTAGATGCTCTAGCTGAATGACCATGTTTCTACAGCAGAAGACCGAAACACCTACATGTAGTTGTAGATGTCTGACCTCGTGAAAAGTTAAGAATGACAGTTAATTGTTTCTCCCTGCAGCCGTACAAATAATTTATTGATGATAATTAAACACAAATAACATAAATGATTGGATAGGGGGTGAAAAAGCGCACAAAAGTTTCAGTCAAAGACTAACAGTTTTGCCTTTAAGGTACAGTCGACTGAATTATTGAGCGAGTAGGAATTGGCCGCAAAAATGCTTTTGATGTAAAGTCTTGCAGGACAAATTGGATAATTATATCCTAAATAGTGTCTGACGTACGTCTTTAACCTTTTAATCTATCAGTACATACGGTATTTAATTATCGGCTGGGTCACAAAGCATTGCTAATGGTATTTTATCCGCTATAAAACGATAAATCAAAACCTCGTGAGGCTTGTAGACTATTGCCGGTCTGTAAAAGTACTAAGGTTGGGGTATAATTACTACCTAAATACTACATCAGACATTGGTATATAATTGGTATATAATTTGAACATTATCACAACATTCCCAATATCAATTTATGATATGCAAATGATCTCAGAGAAGGATTGTTTTATGTTCATATCATAGTATTGTTTGTATGTAACCTCAATAATGAAGGTTAAGAATAAAATCAGGTTAATAATAAAATCTAATTTCGCTTAAAACAATTTATTTAAATTTGTTTATACAATCATGTCGGTATATAAATTATTGATACGCACGCACACAGACACGCACGTACGCAAGCACGCACACATACCAAATAGGGCAATCATCCAAAAGCATTAGTTGGCATGTCACGTTCACCCGAAAATGATGTGTAGAAATGCTACATACCGGAAGTAGAAACCATTTCGTTTTCGCACGATTCCATTTTCATGACATAACAAATATACGTCCACAAGAGCCCTTTATGAACACTGGCATCGTCACTGACCGTCCAAGGTAGGATAAGAGGCCTAAAACGGCTATTTATACGGATGACTTAATGCGCATTCGCTGCCGACGAAATAGCTTCCGGTCTGCAACCTAGACTGTCAGAGAAATACTCGGTCACCATGGGTATCCAAAATGATTAAATGAAAGTTTAAACACGTTCGATATTTTCTAAAAGACATTTTAATTTAGTAGAGTTCGCAAGTTTGTGTTCAATCTTACGTCGAAGACGTTCTTCAATCTGTAGCCATTCCCTTCTTGTATCACTATTTCCGGAAACAACGATGTTAACTTTAGACAGCATGATAATAATCATTCGCATAAAGTACGGAAAAAATCACTTTTATGGAAGAAAAACATATCAACGTTATGGATAACCAGGGGTACTTACAAATATCTAAAAATAGTAGTATCTACTATTGTTATTTTCTTACTCGTAGAGATGTAGATTATTATTGCTACTGACGCAAATTAATAAGGTGACGTTTGGTTTTATGGTACGCAAAGCGTATTTCAATTTGCAAGCGATAGCTTTATGGTGAATATAAAGTATATAAAACTTTATTACAAATAAAATTTTGTCTAAACCGATTAATAACATTTTGATTTGATATGGGTCATATTTTGATTTGATTTCAAACTTCGAAAGTTATAACATTTTTATAATGATCATATCAAGATGATACCATGTATAAGGCTCCCAGATTGGTGAGTCCTTTCAATATTAGCATGTATGCCTCCATAAATAAGTACTCGATGCCCAAACAATATTATAGGCTCTATAAATATGCCTAACTGAAAGCATTTTAGGAGGGCATGTGCTTTATGTGTTTTTGGGTGTTGTTTTTGTGCCTTTCTTCATCTAATGTTTCTGTTGAATGCTGCCTTGCTTGTCCGATGTGTTGTTCTCGTTTTGTAACTGTTGAAACTAGGTAATTCATCCGGGGCATTCAGGTTTTGGATTGCTAAAACTAGGTCATTCGATCCAAGGCCGCGTCATAACAAAAACAAAATAAAAATGGTAAGAGATATTTCCTTGCTACACGCTCAGCATAAAAGGGAAGGAAACTTACTTCTCTTCTCTCATATTCTCGTGGCGATGGATGACATCAGGAATGAGGTGTCGATTAATGATTAGTGCTTAAAATAAGTTGGAAAAACTTGTTTTACAACCGATCAGAAATAAATTAATATACCCCAGAAGCGGAATAAGTAGAATAAGAAGAATTAGCATTTCATTATACCATGCTTGAACATCCATTCATCACTGCCTTTCTCATTATCATACCAATAATGTGCTCCTGCTGATACAGTACGTGACATGTTTACGCCTACTGAACACATTTCAGGTCATTCTATCGATGATAAATTACATATTTGTACGAATATTCAAGACTACAATAGCGGGAAACCTACTACTCAACACCATTAACAAAAACAACCGAACCACAATTAAAACGTGGTGTAACAATAATGTCGCTGAACATTGGAACCATAAAACCATTGAGCATTTCCCCTTACATGTCAATCATCGTGTGTTTATGGTCGCTTCTCCCATCCCTCCGTGGATATTAAAAGGATTCATTATTCGCAACAAATACAACCTGCTGTGTGGAACTATCAGTTTTATGAACCACGTGTGCAACATTCGACAATCCATTCCTCGTGCATTGAACTAGTTCCCTAGTTACCAATATTGTAACAATTCACAAAGTATGGATCGCCCGGATGTTTTACGCTTCTCAATAAATCCGTTTTGCTAGAGCTTGTTCTCGAGTGGAAGACTTTAATACTCGAAATCTTTGTATTACTAATAAGTTACTGCAACAAGGCTATCGCTTCCATTAAACCTTTGCAAAATTTTATAGGCGTAATTCAGATCTCATTTCTAAATATGGTATTCATTTAAAGACACTTCTGCGACAAGGTCTGTCTCAGCCTGAATTTTATGGTGATGTGCTCTACAAATTTCGAAAGGTTTTGGGTCATAGTCACTTTCATGATGTGTTTATCAAGATTATAAAAGTTTTCTGTGTAGAGGATATGACCCTTTAATTTTGCAAAGGACTGCATACTTAGTAGTGGGTCCATTTACAGCTCGCCATTATGATTCCTATTTCATTGTGCGACGACCGGACAATATACAGACTCTATGATATGCCTAACCTCAAGCCTTTTTAAACGGCTGGCCTTGATGTCTGTATGTTACATTGTCTTGTCGTACTCTTAAATGTTTTGCTCACTTGTTGCTCCGACTTCTGATTATTCTGGTTATTGAGTACTTTCTGTGCTACTTGATGGACGTTATTTATATAATGTTTCATGTTTTACATTATTTATTACCTGTCACTGTAGCCTGTTCGTAAGAGGGCATTACATGGCGGAAAACATTTATTTACACTGTAATGTGCTACATATAAGGTTGTCTATTGGGTAAGTGTGAGGATTGGTGCACTGTAAAACGTTTAAGCCCCCAGTTACATTTGCCGCTGTCCGTACCAAGGCGGAAGCCCTTTGGTCAACCTTCCTATATGTATGTATTGTCCACTTTATATTAAAAGTACAAAACTATTTCGCAATTGTGTCTTTTTGTTGAACTTTGTTCATATTGAATGTGCCATTCTGCAATTTTGTATATCCCTATCTTCAAAAATTGCATGTACACTATATATATATGTTGTAGATTGTCCTTGTGGTGTCCGGTTGTTGTTTTCTCGTCACATGGCTCCCGTTTTGTTTTAGTTTGACTGACCGAGGCGGCAGACTTTCGGGACTGGATGCCGTGTTTTCAGTGCTTTGTGTGTTTTTGATGTTTTCTGTGCTCGGCTGGTTGAGTTGACCGCTGCCTTCCCTGTCTGACTTAATATAATATTCTTTGTTAGAAAAAGATAATAACAAATCAGACTAGGAATGTAACACTCCGCAGAAACTGCAGAGCACGTAAAGCGCATAAAAAGAATAACACGAACCCAAAAGAAGTGTACAGCCATGTATATATGTGCTGAGCTTCGGCCAAGAGGTAAGGCGCGCGCTTCGGGATCAAGAGGATCCGGGTTCAACCCCCATCTTGACCACTGCTCAATTTCACTGAGCAAGATTAACCCACATGCTCCACCAAGGTATGAATTGATACCAACGAGGGCTGTGTCCGAATATTTTCGATAGTCCTGGGCGCCGCACATCGCTGTTGGCTGCACACACACCAGGAGAGAAATAGTCTTCCTATGGAGACTCGAACGCAGGTTTCCATATGTATCACAATGACCAGGCAAAGTTAAAATGTCAAAGGTTTGCTGAACGGCTGAACTGCTAAAAGCAACCCTCGAAAATTGGTAACTACAATTATCTGCATTTACTGCGTGTATATTACGCTTATCGTCCACCGTGGATGTAGGAGGTTAAAGGATCGGAACCTGCTACTAGTCCGTTTTACCCAATTAGTAAGCTATAAATTAGTCTAGTAAGAATTCCTGTTTAATCAATTTATATGTTCGAATTTTATTCCTTCCCTTTCCTGAACATCCAACATCTTTTTAGATATTATCTTCTCTCCATACTAGATTAAACTGTTGCATTGAAGATGCTAAGACTTTATCTCATAAATACCACAGCTATTTAACAACTTTGCCAGTCCAATTTTGGTCATAATTATTATTCCTGAATTCAAGTTGTCAAATATTGCAGCGATTACTACTATTAGCATCACACAATCTGAATATATTGTATTTGATTCAATGTCTCTCAGCAATTTTGTCATCCAGCTTACGGCTGCTTTGTTTCTTTCGAAAAGTCTTAACATCTGTTAAGTATTGTCCGTGGGTTGTCCTTCTGGTGTGCAGTCGTCCTTTCGGTCTGTTCTTGTTTATTGATAGTTAATATAACCACGTTTTCAATTCTATGTGACGTCTTTAAATAGGCTACTAATGCAGCAGATTTCATTACAATATAATACACAATTAACGTAAGGAACCGACAACGCCGTCGCCGACGAAGGGGATAGTACAATAGGTCTACTTATTCTTCGAATAGTCGAGTTAAAATAAAACAAGTTTGTAGAACTCTTGCTGCAATCAGTGGTTTATAAAATGTCTTAAAACTTTCTGAAATAGTTCAGATAGGGATACGCTTTAAGACAGTTACGAGTACGAGAGTCAGTCTATAAATTCGTATACTGTGTTAATCATTTTAACTTCCGATGACACAGAGAAAAACAAACTACATAACATTCATATACAGCCTTTCGGAAACAAGTGCTGAACATATTGCGTGAAAAAAACGCATTTTTAAAGAAAATATTGCTAAAATATAAATATCACAATACCGGTACCACCACACACCGCAATTTATGATCTGATGTCAGCGACGTTATTGACGTTTTGCTGATTCTCCAATGTTAGCCCAAAATGTAATTTTGTTATTAACATAGAAATAAACATTAACATTCAAATTGTAAATATCTTCCACAATATCTTATACAGTCTAAGTTAAGGATTGGCATAATCGTTGTATATTAACACGCAAACACCTCACACATTTCGACGGATGTTGAGTGAAACGTTACTACGTTTGACTATATGCACATTCATGTATGTTTCAAATACCATGCTGCGCTTCAGAAATTTGTTTTTGCCACTTAAACACAAGACCACTGCATGCTGTATATTTTCCTTTTGCTCTCTGTAGCAGCTCTGTTGTGACTGTTGTGTTTTTTCCAAGCCCCATGCACAGTTCAATAGTCGTATGATTTTCTTTGCGTAAAGAAAAAGACTTTTTGAAAAAGCGAATCACCTTGATAAAACAGTTTTTATTTTATTTGGAATATATTCATTGGATTGTACACTAACTCAATCGGAATTTATAACTAGTTGAACAAATGATAAACGTATGGTACGTCGGTCGGGGTGGTAGCGCGTTACTATGGTAATACAGGGGCTGATGGCATGCTATTGGTTTGTATTAAGAAGATAAAATTGTATTGACTGTTGGTAATAAGTTAATGTTTGTAATGTTATAAAGAATTATTGTTAAAACGCAATAATTATCAAATTAGAATGATTGTCTACGAATATATTGAATGACCCTCGTAATGTAGAGTTCACAATATTGAGTGTATGAGTTTAATATCTAAACTTTTTTCAGGTCGCAAATATCTATTTTTACCGACTCTGGTTTACAACAATCCTAAAAGTTTAAAATAGGTCGAAACGTGTCCTTCCTTGTGTTTATCGCGTGCTTGACAACATCTCTAGTACTGACTGTTCGCAATTAATTGCAAACACCGACTGTAATTCTAAACCTGGGACATGGAAAAGACGTTCTTCTATAATAATTTTTCTCTTTAAATAGATGAACAGACATTTCTCAGAAAGCATTACATTAAAGCAAAAATCAGCACGGATTATTCATGAACAAGTTTAAAAAAATCTTTCTTAAAAGCAGTAGTTCATAAAAGTCGGTTTTTATAATTGACGCAAGTGTCATGGCTCAAACATCCTTAAATAGCCATTGTCAGACTTAATAGGATTAAACTAATTTGATAACCAACTGTATGACGCATAATGCGAATAAATGTGTTTTGTTTAAAACTATATGTGTGTAATATTATATTGATTGAAGAAAACACTAATCGAGCAGTTTTGTTTTATTACTGTTATAATTTAACATTTGCGGACTTCAGACAGTTGAAACTAGGTATTTCAGGTAGGGCATTCAGCGTTTTGATTGATGAAACTAGGTAATTCAGCTTTTGGACAGCTGGGATTTGAGCAGTTCATTTTCTCGTTCAGTTATATGGAGAGGCATTTTGCCGTGTAATTGTCGTATGTGTTGTTTTGATGTTTTCAGTGCTCGGCTGGTTAAGTTGAGTGCTGCCGTCCCTATTCCCTTTTTATATTACCTTGTTGAAGTGATATGGAATGTTCTCAGTCACACTAAACTGTTGTCTAACATTGAACCCTAACATGGAGCAGATACTTACGTAGACTTGAACTTACCATTAATATAACAACGTCTGTGTGTGGCGACGCGTACAAACCTCATTCTGATCACCTCGGCCTTTATGCATTGCAATATATTTACCCGGAGACAAACGGAAATGGCCGAGTTTTTACGATTGGTACGAGCCTGTTTTCGGAGTACTTGCTTGAATATTAAGAATGGAAACTGACTTCTCTTTTCTCATATTTTTTTAAGTGGAGAGGTTGTTTATTATCCTCGTCAATAGGTCGAGGGCATCCCAGTACACACCTTACCAATTCTGAATTAGAATATATATATAAATGTGTATTAGTAAAAAAGGTAAGATATAATATATCGAAGAGCTTGAAATGATAATCACGAAGTTATAATATTTAGTATACACAATCTCCAAAATATTACTAATTTCCTACATTGAAACTTAGAAAACATATTGTTATATAATGCCAGAATATAGATGGAACTTGTGTTACTAATAAACAAAACACTATCCTCAGTGTTATAGAAACAAATGACAATGTGACATTCTCAAATAGTATACTGGTTCCGGTTTGATGGGGTATCATTCATATTTGTAAATATAAGTGTCTTTTCTCATATATTGGTTACGATGTTTGCCATCTGGAGTGAAATTTGGCAAGCGTTTAATATAGGTGCTCGAGATCCCGATATATGATAAAATATTACACCTCACCCTAAGTTCATTCAACTGTTTCTTTGTTATTCCAATCCGTCAATATATCCAGCGATAGACTGACTGACTTGCATGTTACAAATACAGCAACCGGTCAATATTATAAGAAATATTGACCGGCAAAATAATATGGACCAGCAGGTAACTATGGTTAGTGACATAAAACGCTCTATTTTTAGAACAGAAATTGCGCTATTCCCATTTACAAAAACTGCTGTAACTTTCTTATTATTGAACCGAAACATTGCTTGTTGGTATTCATTTTCTTGGTTAGATCATTTGCTACGAGTTTATGTACGTTTTGAATAAAAATCCAAAAACAAATAATAATTTTTCACATTTCTGGGTTATTTTGTGAATAGGCCTACGCAGGAAGACCAAACATAGATGTTAGGTATCCCCATAATGATCTGTAGTTTATGAATTAAAACCAAACGTATTTAATTTTTCTCGTTAGAAAAATATATATCTAATATTGAAATTGAATGTTCGGTATAATATAAGAAATAGTTCACATCACTTCGGGCCCAATGACATTATATCGCTTCGGTCCATATACACAACTTGGGCTGACTAGCCAGTCAATATAATGCCATAGGGCCCTCAGTGGTGTGAACTATTTCTCAATTAGTTTTCAAAACCGGAAATAGTTCGGTTATTCTTATTAATAAATAAATCATTGTATTAAATTAGAAATGCAAAAGACAATGTAATGCACTAAAGCGACTTATTAAACTATTTGTCTTGGTAAAAGAAGGTTCCACAGCTCGTTCAATAAAATGGCTTGTATCATCGGGTATTCGGCTTTACCTCACACTGTGTAACTAATTGAAACACTACACAAACCAAGTATTATGACTTATTGCGAGCAAACATTGAAGTCTAATGAAAATTCTCTCAATGAAAATAATAAAATGACCTCACTAGCATTAATGTTACTTTTCAGAGGTATGCTTTTATTAAGTGTTGTGATTGTTATACTCTAATTGCCACTCCCCTGTGAAGAACCACTTATTAATATGATAAGCTCGTGCGCTCGTTCGTTTTAATGGTTTTCAACATGTAAGCATTTATAACGGCTAGAATGCAATTTATTTATTTCGGCATTTTTGACAGCTGAAACTAAGACTTGCAGCGTATAAATTTCATTTTCTCATGGGCAGTATGCCGTGTGCTTGTGGTATGTGTCTGTTTTCTGTGATCGGTTGTTTCTGTTGAGTGCTTCCTTCTATGTCCGATTTTTCATTTTACTATACTACATTTGTAATGGTTACACAAGGTTTAGGAATTTTCAGCCTTTGTTCGGCCGATATCTATTGGTTATTTTGCAGTTACTTCTTATTTGGTGTTTTAGGTGACGCCGCGATCCAGTTAAATCTTAATGTTCAGAACGTTCGGTACTCTTAGCGAGTTGTTATAGCATTTCATTCCTACCATGATACTTACTCATAGAGGGAAACAAGCACTTGTTGTGATATCGTTTGTTCTCATTAATTAAGTTAAAAATTCGTCACGGCTATCCGTAACGTATAGTTAAAACAAAGTAACATTCCTTACCTAAATATTGACCTTCAGGTTGTCCGTGAATGTCTGCTTCTGCTTCAAAGACTCTCATCAACTTCGTACTACATGTAGTACGTCCGTTTGCGTTTAAAGTTACCATAACTAAAGGCATTTAATTCAAAAGTCTTGCAAGACAAATTGGATAATTATACCCTAAGTAGTGTCTGACGGTCTTCTTTAACCTTATAAATTTTTAGTTCATACGGTATTCAATTATCGGCTGGGTCACAATGCAATGCTATGGGTATTTTATCCGCTATAAAACGACAAATCAAGACCTCACGAGGCTTGTAGACTATTGCCGGGTCTGTAAAAGTACACAGATGTTGGTATAATAACTCGCTAAAGAGTGCATCAGGCATTGGTATATAATTTTAACATTAGTAGTTTAGGTCACTGTGACCTTAACCATTTCTGACTATTTGGCTGTCATGGGGGTATACGTGTTTTATAAGCATATTGTATTATGTTTCTGACGTTAGAGATAAATGGCTAGTGCTTCATTTGAGCAAGAGTTTGATACAGTCGAAACAACAGAATGAGTTGTTAAGTACAGGTTTTGTAAAATAATAGATACTGTATTATACGAACGTATGAGGAATGAAAGTTTCTTTTTTATGATGAAAGTCAAACAACTGTAACACTGGCGTATGTTACGTATGGTATAACATTAAGACTTTTGAGCGTGCCGGGTTCATTATGTATTTCTACATTATTATGATATGACCAGTACGTCTTTTTTAGGTATGACGTGACTACGGAGCAAAGCCCGGATCTCAAACACCCATGCAGACACTGCACTATCGAGACAGTTATCATTCCTTATACCATGTATTTAGGATATAACTACATGCTGATACTCTAGTGGATTGAATCCCTAGAAGAATAAGATCGCCTCCTCGGTAGCCTAGTGGTAGAGCATCAGCTTCGAGTGCGCGTCATAACAAAAACGAAATGGTACTAGACATGTTCATGCTAGACGCTCACAATATAAGGTAAGCTGGCTTCTGTTATCTCATATCCTCGCAGTGATGAATGACCTGAGGAATGAGGTGTCCAGAGTGATTAATATCAGCTGGAAAAATTTAATAATCGACCTTAAATCAATTGATAAAACTCAAAAGAATAAGAAGTAGAATAAGACTAAGTAGTATTTCATTATAATTATCATGATTGAACATCCATTTATCATCGCCTTGCTCATTCCTATACCAATAATGTGTTCCCATTGACTCATTACGTGACATGTTTACGCCTACTGAACACTTCTCAGGACATTCTAACGATGATAAAGTCTATATTTGTACGAATATTCGAGACTACGATAGCGGGAAACCTACTAGTCAACATCATTTACAGACAAGGGGGCCTAAATGGCCCTGTGTCGCTTACCTGTAGTAGAACATGAACGCCCTTATGATGACCTAACTAATCATGTATATCTTATGAATAACATTCAGGATAATTCAGCCATTATTGCAAACTGTTTTTAGATTTGACCTAGTGACCCTATATGACCCAGTTTCAAACTTTACCTAGATGTCATATAGACACAGATTCTGACCATGTTTCATAAGGATTGCACCATCATTATGTTCTCTAATGAATCACAAGCTTTTTGTACGACCTAGTGACCTAGTTTTTGACTTAGCTTTGTAATTAGCCTAGATTTTATATAGACAAACATTCTGACCAAGTGTCATGATGATAGTGCGTACTTGTGTCCTCTAACATGTTTACAAGCTTTTTCTAAGCTTTGACCTTGTGACCTAATGTGACAGGTGAGCTAAAACAACCGAACCATAATTAAAACACGATGCAACTACAGTGTCAATGAACCTTGGAACAATAAAATCATTGAGCATTTAACATTACATATCAGTCATCATGGCCTTATGTATTTATGGCCGCTTCTCCCATCCCTCCGTGAATATTAAATGGATTCAACCTGCTGTGTGGAACTATAAGTTTTATAAACCACGTGTGCAACATTCGACAATCGTCCATTGATCTAGTTCTCTAGTTACCAATATTGTAACAATTTACAAAGTATGGATCGCCCGGATATTGGACATGTTTTAAAAAGGATAATAATAAGCCGGACAAGGAATGAAAAACTCATCAGAAACTGCAGAGCACGTAAAGCATAAAAAGAACACATGAATAAACGAAACCAAAAGAAGTGTTATATCTACCTTTTTTGTGTGTACATTACTCTTATCGTCCACCATGGATGTGTGAGGTCAAAGGATCGGAATCCGCAACTAGTCCGTTATACCCTATATGGTAAGCGAATATGAACAAATGGACTGCACCCAGCGGGGGATTTCCTATCAGGTTTTAGGCAGAGGAAAAAAATGACCAAAGACTAGTCAGGTAGCACCACATAGGAGACATATTTAAAAATTCAATATATTGACATGGTGGTGCTATATGCCGTGCGACGACTCGTCGCGTTAATGTGCGATGACGTCGAGTTAAATGATGTAAATTCATTTCCTGCGGGGCCGGGTTATAAATCCCCTATAAATTAGTCAAGTGAGAATTTTGTTAGATCAATTTATATGTCCGAAGTTTATTATGTCCCTTTCCTGAACATCCAACATATTTATAGATATGAACACCTCTCCATACTTTCAGTTTATTTTATTGGCATCAGAACATTATTTATGTTTGTCGCCTTAAATAATAGACGGTAGGTACATTTACAGAAGAGCATGTGCTGGATTAAACTGTTGTATTGAACATGCTAAGACTTCATTACAAAACTACTTAGATGACGCTATACATGTACCACAGATATTTGCCAGCTGTCCCAGTCCAAATTTGGTCAGAATTATTATTCTTACATTCAAGTTGCCAAATATTGCAGCAATTCCTACTTAATAATTATAGTTGATTCGATCATGCATCAGTGTCCTTTTGTAATTTTGTCATCCAGCATAAGGCTGCTTCGTTTCTTTCGAAAAATCTTAAAATCTGTTGAATTTTGTTTGTTGGTTCTTCTGGTTTGTAGTCGTCCTTTTAATCTGCTCTTGTTTATTGATAACCGCCTTTGCCATCCTAGGTGACGTCTTTAAATAGGCTGCTTATACAGCAGGTTACATCACAATATCCAAAAACAATTAACGTAAGTAACCGACAACGCCGTCGCCGACGAAGCGGATAGTACAATAGCTCTTGTTATTCTTCAAATAGTCGGGCTAAAATCATCACGGACTCTATAAGTTTGAAAAACTCTTGTTCCAAGCGGAATTTTATAAATGTCTTAAAACTTTGTGAAATAGTCCAGATAGGGATACACTTTAAAACAGTCGCAAGTAATGTAGTGTTCACAATATTTGGTATATGAGTTGAATATCTTAACTTTTGCTAGGTTCACAAATATCTAATTTTACCAACTATGATTCACAATAATCCAAAAATTTAAAAGTTTCTTGTTTGTGTTTATCGCGTGTTCCACAGCATCTCTAATACTGACTTTTCGTGTATTAATTGCACACACCGACTGTAATTCTAAACCTTTTCCATGAAAAAGACGTTTATCTTTAATCATGTGTCTCTTTTAATAGATTAACAGACAAGTCCTGGAAAACATTACATTAAAGCAAAATTCATCACGGACTATTCATGTACAAGTTCAAAACATTCTTTCCTCAAAGCAGTAGTTCATAAAAGTCAGGTTTTAAAATTGACGCAAACTGTCATTGCTAAAACATTTTTAAATAACCATTGTCAGAATTAATTCGATTAAACTAATTTGATAACCAATTGTATGACACATAATGCGAATAAATGTGTTTTGTTTAAAACTAGGTGCGTGTAGTATCATATTGATTGTAGAAGAAACTAATCCGGCAGTTATGTTTTATTACTGTTATTATTTAACATTTTAGGACTTCAGACAGCTAAAACTAGATATTGCAGCCTTTCTACTGTTTGAACTAGGTCATTCAGGTAGGGTATGCACAGCTGCAATTTGGGCAGTTCATTTTATCGTTCAGTTATGTGCAGAGGCATTTTGACGTGTAAATGTTGTATGTGTTGTTTTTATGTTTTCTGTGCTCGGCTGGTTTAGTTTATTGCTGCCGTTTCTATCCACTTTTTTATTAAATATAGAGTCTTCTCAGTCAAACTAAACTGTTGTCTCACATTGAACCTTAACATGGAGTACATCATTACGTAGACTTGACGTACCATTAATATAACAACGACTGTGTGTGGCGACGCGTACAAACCTCATTCTGATCACCTCGACCTTTATGCATTGCAATATATTTACCCGGAGTCAAACGGAAATGGCCGAGCTTGGTACGAACCTGTTTTCGAAATACTTGCTTGAACATTAAGAATGGAAACTGACTTCTCTTTTCTCATATATTGGTTATGATGTGTACCATCTGGAATGAAATTTGGCAAGCAATTAATATAAGTGCTAGAGATCGCGATATATAATACATTAGTGTTAAAAACCGGAAATACTTTGGTTATTCTTATAAATTCATAATTCATAACATTTATTTAGAAATGCAGAATACAATATAATGCACTAAATTGACTTCGTATATCGATCATTCAGTTACTTTCAAAATATTTGAAACATTTGTGAAGGTAAAATAAAGTTAAACACATGTTGAAAATGACTGGACCTTGGTAAAATAGTGTTTGCCCCCCGTCTAGCTACCTTCACGCCAAAATCTCCCTAACTCGAAACAATCATTGAGAACTCAGGAAAACACGTTCTATATAATAAAACATGTATATTTCTATTTTAATATATTGTTTGTTACCTACATAACCAATATTTGTGTATTCTGTGACTGATCATGGGATTTCAGTTTAAAACAGACTGTTACTATATGTAGCATTGACTTATAAATTATACGTATACCCAATTCTTAAAGGCATGGGTCGCATGAAGGGAAGATACATTATTGTAGTGTAGGTATTGCCGATATCGTATTATGAAAGTTGCACAAACATACATAAGTCTGCGTTTAATTATTTTAAGTCTTCATAGCAGCATGCATTCACATGCTTGAAATATAATAAAAAAATCTTGAAAAACAACATTCAACAGATTCTGGTAGGTTATGCTTAAATCCAGGTTAATCCTAATATTCGGAACGTTCTGTGTTCTTGGTGAGTTCCTGTTGTTATGGCAGCACATACCTACCATAATACTGACACGCAGTTATTTTTTATACTGGTGCGTTTTTCAATGTGTAATTTATAATTAACTGCATTCTAACAAATCCTAGTACCTAATCCTACATCCCAGTTGATGTATAGTCATTATAAGAATGTTAGCTTCACTTCAGAAAGTTCATACAGTGTTGGTCTCACAGGCAAACGATGTAACTGCAAAATCACAATTTTTCAGGTTGGGCCAAAATACGTAATATAATTTCTATACTAGATTACACATTGTCTTTTGATAATAGAGTGCAACTATCGTATCTTATTCATTTTGACACTTGCTTGAGGAATCATTGCAGAAATATGTCACACTCGTGTACCTGTCATTTGCCTACATATTGGTTTCTGTCACACTGGGGGCTGGTGAGCTGTACAGACAAATTACGCTATCACATTTTGCATGGTAGCCAGATATATTAAGTTTATTTCAGTGATGTAAGTTAATAATGTCAGAATGGCCTGTGCCCGGTACTGCTAACGGTATACCACAATTATGCCCCATCTTTGACAAGGGGTTATATTGCTTCTAAAATGTCCGTCCGTCTGTCTGCCGGGTCTTTAAACTGTAAATGGAGGTCGGCCAGCAACAGTAGCATGACCCCTATTGATTTTAGGTCAGTAGATCAAAGGCCAGTGTCACTGTGACCTTAATATGTCTAACTATTTGGCTGCCATGGGGCATACGTATTTTATAAGCATCCCATATATCATGAAATATTGTATTGTAACTCACTTTTCCAATATAATTAAGAAATAAACTGTATAACAGCCGGTATACAACGGTTTTTCATAGTTTATTTCGATTTTAACATGATATAAACCCGGAATCATACAAAAAGCCAGTGTTATTTTGCGAGATCTATGTTGCTTAGGTCACTTGTTGGTGGCTGTTACGATTTTCTTTATCTCCCCCCCCCCCCCCCCCAGTATAACTATACTTCAAACAATAATCAAAATATGAAATAAGAAGAAAATCTGTTCAACATCAATGGATATTTATTTAATTAAATATCACTTAAGTATTCCTTACTAACAAATAGTCTAAAATACGCAAAAACATTTACAACGATAATAATACAATATCATGTGATTTCATTCATAAATTTCCCGACGTGTAAAAAAGAACAGCCGAGTCGAAAGTAGTTCAAATTTCCATTGTATATCGGCCGATATACAACGCTACGATTTGTTCTTTGTCTATATAGGGAAAATCGCCGGACAGTGGTGATGTTAGAATATGGAATGCAGACTCTTCTCCTGAAGGCAACACAGACACTGCATGAATAATAAAGTGTAGCATAGTCTAGAGAAAGATAGTTACATAACTAGTCTAGTAAAGGTATGACAGATAGACAGTAGTTTAAAATGAATACGTATTTTATAGGGTTTTGCAAATTAGTTGAACCCTAGAAGTTAACATTCTGTCAATATTGGCGTCTATTGTAGTGCAGCAATAATTGACTGGTTCGTTTTATTATATTATAGTTACAATACTGTTACGTAGTTTAGTTATGGTGGCAAAATGGCAACATAAGAGGGAACTATAAATATAGCAATACGTTTACAATTAATATGACTGAGACATGGTGGTGTCTGAAGTATTCCCTAAAGGATATATCCGTTATTGTAAAGTTCACCATTACCGAGTGCATGTAGTATGTAGTCCTGGGCCTCACTTTTGATGTGAGGTAACTTCACCTAGATACGTATGTAGATCCGATCAGGATGTGAATACACTGTTCAACTAGCTCATTGAATTTGTATGAATTCGACCAGATGTAACACAGTGAACATGGTATCCCACCTTTAATCGTTTCAACTTGACCCCGACTTTTGCAAACACAACTAAATAGAAATATCGCTAGGTCTTTTTACAAATATATTAACATCGCGGTTCTGACATGTTCCCCTCTACCACAAACCACACATTCCACCTCATGCTGAACAGTAATGTTTGCCTGTACAACTCAGAAATTAAACAATTATTTTAAGTCATATTGGCCTCCAATATTTCAGTCATATGAAGACTGCCCAGTCATATTGACCTGACACTGATGGAACCAGCAATTTCCAGGAACTTATTATGCTGAGTGCCGAGCATGTTTGATGTACCGATGCCATTTTAAACGACTCTGTTATGTCATGTTCAGAGATCGTATCCGAGACCTATCTCATTGGACACTCCAGCATTCGGCTATTGATGCGTTTGTACTGTCCCATACACTATTCTTCAAGCGAATGCATCTATACTCAAAACGCACACTCGGTGTAATTATCAATGCATGTAAAGTATGATTGCATTGTATTCTGACAAACGGTTATGAAAACACATGTAAATTATAATGAACCATAGGATACCTGCTGCACAAATGTAAAACAGTAGTGTGCTAAGTTTATCTAAAGTATTCCTATGCGAGTAAAAATAATATAGAAAAATCATTATTGTGCCTGACATACTCCCTTCAAATCTTCTTCTAAATGTCTTTACACTTTGAATCAAGAATCAAAAAGAAATAAATCCACTGAGACGAGGTTTGTGATTATCCCTGCGTGAAAAGTTCTGATTTGTTTTTACGCCATGTAAGTATTCAGCTGAATATTTCGCCTCGAGAAATATTTTCAGAGAAGAAAAAAATGGAATGACAGTCTATTACACAAGTTAATAATATCATTTAGGATTTCATTGAAGAATGTTTCAACAGTGTGCTATATGTCTAGACAATGCATTACTGAAAATAGTTCGTCACGAATCTATATCCCAAGACCACATGTTTTATTTTGTGAAGGTATTACATATTATCGTGGGTTTTATAACTTTATAAATATAATAGAATATATGTGCTTCAGAAAATGCAGTATCATCATGAATACGTTAAGCGGTTCACGATGATGGCCCTATATCGCGCACCTGAGTACCTTGTCTATATTAGCATTATAATAGAAATAGTCTTGTCCTTGACGGTTATTTATTTAGGGAATCAACTTGAAAATTAAAATTGGTTGAAGGTCACCCAATAAATTTTCAAAGTTCGTATTCAGAAAACAAGCCCCGTCATATAGGAATCTGAATGAGGACCATCCTGTCATCATTCTGGTAAGTTTAGTGAATGAATTTAAAATGAATTGTTGACGACGGACGAGTGATGCACACAGACCGTCCGTCACAATAGATAATCATGAGCACTTCATGCTCAGGTGACCAAATAAGATAATAATACAACACTCAACTTAACTAGCCGAGAACAGAAAACACAAACACATCACATACCACAATTATACCACACAATAACCAACACACAACTGACCGAGAAAATGAACCGCCCATGTCCCAGCTGGCAAAAGCTGAATGGCGAAAGTTTCAGCTATAACAAAGCTGAATGTCCCAGCCAAATCACATATTTTAAACGAGCTGAATGCCCTAGCTTAATGGCCCAGCCTCAGCTAACCGAGCGCCTCAGCTGACCTTTCTCTAACAAGCTGAATGCCACTGCCCATTGACCCAGTTTGAACGAGTTGAATGCACTTGCAGAAAGACCATTTGCACTTGCAGAAAGACCTACTTTTAGTTGTCTGAATTTCTCAAAAAATAGGAATAACAGTTAATTGTAACTCCCTGCAGACGCACAAATACTTTATTGATGGTATTTAACAACAATAAATATAGATAATTGGTAAGGAATGAAAGGGCGCAAACAAATGACAGTTTCAGTCAAAGACTAAAAGTTTTGCCTTTAAGGTACAGTCGACGGAATTATTTAGCGAGAAGGAATTTGCCGCAAAACGGCTTTTGATGTAAAGTCTTGCAAGGCAATTTAGATTATTATATCCTAAATAGTGTCTGACGTACTTCTTCAACCTTATAAATTATCAGTACATACGGTATTGAATTATCGGCTGTGTCACAAGGCAATACTATGGGTATTGTATCCGCAATAAAACGATAAATCAAGACCTCGTGAGGCTTGTAGACTATTGCCGGTCTGTAAAAGTACCAAGGTGGGGGTATAATTACTGCCTAAATACCATATCAGACATTGGTATATAATTTAAACATTATTTTAACAGTCTCAATATCAATCAATGATATGCAAATAATCTCATAGAAGGGATGTTTTATGTTCACATCATCTTATGTGTGTCTGCAACCACAATAATAAAGGTTAAGAGTAAAATCAAATTTGGCTTAAAACAGTCTATGTACACTTCTTTATAAAACATGTCGGTATATTAATGATTCCCATGTCCAAAACAGTCGTAGGTAGAACAATAGGCAGGTTGGTGGTCAGTTTCAGAATAGTTTAATTTAAATGCAAACTAAGTATAAGTTCTTAAGTACATCGGTACGCGTTCAATTCACACACACATAATATGTACATGTATATACGTTGTCACACCGTATATGGCTCACTTTAAATACCGCTCCCTGGATATGCTACATATTGGTAAGATTCTGGCACCTAATTGTTGGGAGTTGGACAAGAACAAAAGTATATGTCGAATTAGATTGGGCTTCCATTCACTCAAAGTTAAAACTGACAGATACATTGTATATTAATAGAAAATTGAAAATGCTGTGATTTAAGCGTTGTTGAAAGAGAGTATGATTTTACCCCACCCCGCCACACACACACAATCCTATATATCTTGTATATTGCTTTGCACATATCGGTCTGTCGGTAGAAAAATTGGTTTAGATGGAAGTTGGTCATCAACAGTAGATTACCCCTAATGATTTTGAGGTCAGTGAGCCAAAGGTCAAGATCAATGTGACCATTTCCATTTCTGACTATAGGGCTGCCATGGGGTATACATTTCTTGTTATATGTTGTAAATTGTCTTTCATTATGTCTCTGACGCTAGCGAAATTTTGATAAATAGCTAGTGCTACTTCTGAGCTAGCAAGATTTTGATACAGTCAAAACAACAAAATGATTAGTCAAGTACTGTAAAACCATAAATACTGTATGATGTAAGATTGTTTGTTCTCTATAGACGTATTAAGCCACCCGGTTATGAAAATCCACTTTGGTTAAACATTGTTTTCACTATCACAAAAACTCTCGAATTCCATTAAGATAAAATAAAGTAAAATAAAATATGCTTGATACCACTCAATGTTTCAAAATTGTCACTAAATCTGAGTGTTATTTGTCTAGACAATACAGTATAAAATTATATCAAGTAGTATTGGTTGACCTCGTGTTAGGTTGGTGTGACTTGGTAGTCGCAATATGAATGAAATACTGTTGATCAGGGAGACGTAAATGTTTTAAATACTTTTATCTATTATATTTATTTTCCTACTGTATTATAGATTACTATTGTTATTAAACAATGACGCAAAATAATAGCGTGATGGGGTTTATTGTACGCAAAACATATTTCAATTTGCAAACGAAAGACTTTTTGTCAATATAAAAGTATAAAAAACGATTATTCCAAATAAAATTTTATCTAAGAAGATAATATATATTCGGACAGGAAAGGCTCAACTCAAGCAGGCGAGCACAAAACAAATGCACACAAACATCACATACTTATAATCAAAATAAAGTTGTATTATGTTGATTTTATTTATAAACTTTGAAAGTCATAAAAACTTTCATAAAGTCATTTCCAGACAAAACCTCGTATAAGGCTTCTCATTGGTGAGTCTTTTCATTGTTACCGGGCATGCTTCCATAAATCTCGTTCGATGGCCATAGTTTAGACTCTATAAATTTGCCTTATCGAAAATATTTTAGAAGGTCAGATGTTTTAGGTGTCATGTGTGTGTTTGGGCTTGGTTATTCAACTTAGGCATTAATCTTGTTGAAACGTGGTCATCCGGCTGGGGATTTCTGCTTTTTTATTGCTGAAACTAGTTCATTCAGCTTTTTGACAGCTGGGACTTTGGTGGAATATTTTCTCGATCGGTTATGTGTTAGGCACTGTGCAGTGTAATTGTGGTATCTGATATTTTAATGTTTTCTGTGCTGGTTGGTTGAGTGTTGCCTTCCTGTCCGACTTTCTATTATGTTTCATTTCATTGTCATCTCGCATTTGATATGTCATCATCGAGTATTTCTGTGCTACAATATGGATTCTGTGAATAATGTTTAATGTCGTACATGCCTATATAACTTGTTGTTATATTGGGGTATTGTAGATTACAAGATAGGAAATACGTCTCAACACTGTCATGTTCCCGGTAAGCGTAGCTTACGTCATTGTTCAGCTACTGGTATGACTATTTTAACTATGTATACTTATGTATCTTTTGTTGTCAGATTAATAAACAAGAACAGTTAAATCAAATATTTACAATAATAACTACATGTACATATATACAGCGGCCACAATTGCATAGATGTATAGTGTTTCTTATATGTGACACTAGTCACACTACACCATTAACTACACTGGTATAAGTACAATGTATAAATTGAACAAAGAATATCGTCATGTGTATACCACGTACTCACATTCATAAAAGAATAAGCGGGCAAACAGATAATAACATGGACAGGGCAGGCGGCACTTAACAGAAATGCCTAACAAAAGTGCACTTGCTGCCACCATCACAGAGGACACCGGATCATTATGTTATATGTTCCGTGTGCTATTATATATACATTTGTATTTGTGACATCAAATCGCATTTTGTTATTTTTGGTAAAAGTTCCAAAGACCACCTTGCTCTGCCAACAAGTCGTCGTTGTGTAGAATCCATATGTAAACTGGCACATTGTTCAAACACATGACAACCAGGAAATCGTCGTTGTGGTAGAATACATATGTAAACTGGTATATGACAAGAAAATATTGTAACCACAATACATATATATACGCATATATGCATACATATAAACACTCTCCAGTCTTGTAAAGGTTATAACTTCAGGCAGTCGAATAATGCTATATTCAAAAATACTTCGCTGTCTCCAATACTGTAATTGTCTACCAGTTTATTAAACACTGCTGTGCGTCTCCTGGGAAAGATATGTAAACTAGATCATTTATATAATTATATTAACAATATCGCGTATTGACATTACCATCCGCAGCATGCATCATGGACGAGGAATGCTTTAGATGGCGGGGGTAATTCGCATAATATAAGAAGGCAGTGTATCGTCCTCCAACTATGCCTACCAAACGGTGTATATGGATCTGCAATTTATTGCATTGATATTGTCTAGGAAAGACAACACAGATTTAATATAGTGTTACAGATGTCTCCCTTATACATGACCTGCAGAACCCAATACTTGAATGGTTTACATCACCAAGAGATTATGCGCTTACCCTATCATGGTATTTAACTATTTATTATACTGTAAACTCACTAAATATTGTTAGGGTTACACTTTCGTTGATTTCATGATTAGACTTGACCACGAAATATAATTTCAACGATTAATCGACTTTCATAAAACGGAAGGTTCTCTACCCACAAAATTATGACCACACAAAATTACGTTTTACCAAAATCGACAAAATATAAATGTATTTCATGCCATCAATGGATTATAGAGATATATCAGAGAAAATAACTGTGAAAATCACAATTCACTGTTTCAAAAAATGGTTCCATTGCCATACAGAAAATGAAACGTTAGATCAACGACGCCGCGTTCCGTCATTATGATTAAGTGGCGTGTACAAATACTAACTTGATACCTCACCTTAGACTTTGATTTCTGTGTGATAATATCAGACGATGTAGCCGAACTGTATCTTCTCCTTGCCTGTCGTATTGCTGTATGAATCTAGAAACAAATCACAAGTGTACGAAAGGCAGTGGTCAAAACAGTAAAAGACAAAAACAAATTGGACAGGGAAGGCAGCATTCAAGCCTATGCACATGGTTTCAAAATATCTGAATATACTATCTGAGTGTACCCTATTTATGGAGAAGGTTGTGCAGTGGCCATATTTAGCCGCAATGGATATGACGTGTTACAGAAGTTGGTGTCCGTCTATGCTTTTACAACTGTAGAAAAACTGGGTACCAGCGTTCGCAACGTCATATCCGTTGCGGCTAACATGGACGCCACACAACCTTCTCTTTATACAGGGTACACTCAGAAAATACACTCAGATAATTTGAAACCATGTGCCTATGCATTCAAGAGAAACAGTGACTGTCAGTCGAGCACGTTATGCACAAAAGGGACACGTAAGAAAAGAAAGTTCATAGACAAACAGTATCAGCTAAAAAGTCCAGCACAGTCTATCAATTTTAGAAAAACTGTATAACACACCTGTTTGTTCAGCACACAGTGGAATATAATTATCACCAAACCCTGAAACGAGACAATAACGTAGTATAGTGTGGTAACCTTGGACACGAGCTGATGCATATTTGGTTCTTTTCCGTCGTCCTAATAAATTTTCCCGAAATCAATTGATAGTAAAAAATTGACAGGACAGGCAGCGTTTAACAGAAATAACACTTACCACAATCACACGGCACACTGCCAAACACACAACTGAATGAAAAATTAAAACTAAACCACTAGAAGTTGTCAAAAAGGCTAGAATATCTAGTTGCAGCTAGAAAATATTGAAATACCTAGTTTCAGCTGTACGAAAGCTAGAAGACTTAGTTTCAGCTATAAAAAGCTGAAATACCTAATTTCAGCTGTACTTATATTGAAATACCTATTTTCAGCTATAAGAAGCTGAAATACCCCGTTTCAGCTGTAAAACTATTGAAATACCTAGTTTCAGCTGAACAAATATTGAAATAAAATGTACTTAATTTTAGCTGTAAGAAGCTGAAATATCTAGTTTCAGCTGTAAAAATATTTGAAAAGCTAGTTTCAGCGGAAAGTTGAAATACCTCGTTTTAGCTGTAAGAAAGCTAAAGACATTTATATTATTTGTAACTGACCTGTAGACTGTTACAGGCAGCAAACAAATACTGGATCCATTGTGTATCCTCGCTGATATAAAATACACCCAATATCCAAGTAATACCCATCACTGGTAATAATACACACAAACTTCGCATTGTCGCTCTGTAAATATACCCAATATAGTGTTTTACTTATGTAAAACAGAATAGTTTACATACATACGGGCATGTGCCCGTACATAAACCATTAAAATGCAAATATTGTCTTCTAACTGGAATTAATCGGACAATTATACAAACTGAAATTATTTTTTTTCAATCATAATTATACTGAAGTAACACCTAACCGTCGTCATGCCAAGGTTAGTACATGTAATGTACATACGGGTAATTATTCATTTATTGTATTTAGAGGGGGCATGTTGGTGTATTTGTTACTTGCTTCATCTGTGAAACAAAGGTTATTGATTCGACCTCAGCCTTTCTGTAAGGTCGAATCTTGACATCCATCGCACTTAAAAATACACAAAATAGGTGTATTGAATATGAAATGTAAGCTAGTTAAAAACTTATTTTGTAATGAATTGTTTCTTAATCGATCAAACATAAACTAGGCAATACATTTTATATTACTTTATTTTCTCCATTCCTGATTTTTGTGTCATGAATCTGGTAGAAAACATCTTCTTCAATATAGCAACTAGCAGAATTGTATTGACCTGAAACATTAGAATACATCCAAAATCAATGGCCTTGACCTGAAATATCACAAAACATGTTCTACAATATGCATGCACCAACCAGTAGGAATATATTGACGTGAAATATCACATAACATTTTCTATGATATACATATTGCAACGAGTAGAGTTGCCTTGACTAAAAGTAAAGATTAATCCTCTCAAGTTAGGGATACCACATATTTGGCGATGATTGTTCATTTTGAAGCATGTGCTCAGATTCATTGACTGATCCTCGTAGCAACTAACAGAATAATTGCATTGATCTAAAACATTAGAGCGCAGAATTGCAGAGCCAAACACTGAAAACAATTCAAACATTGAAAGCGAAAACAAATTGATTCATGAAATTAATGGAAAGCAAGTGGTATGTACATATATTGTTTTATGAGTTACTGTGAATGCAAATATGAGACCCTTTAAATCTTTATTCGCGGTAATGTACATACGTGATTGCATTTTTCAAGCATTTAAGCTGATAAAAACAAACAACACAAATCATTTAAGACATGTTGTGCCTTGTAATAATAGATGTTATATAATGATTATATACCGCGATTACAAATATGGCAGGTCCTACAAACGCCCAAATCAAACCATCTTTTATGGATAACCAACAACTGGAAAATAAAAAAATACCGTGCAAATGATGTTATGTACAAGTAAATTGTTTTTCAGGGGAAATAATGATATACATCGTTTGGGTCGAGGACATCCCACATACCACCGTATAATTATACACGTGTACGTATCAATAAAAATAAATACTTAAGTCACATACAAGACATATTAAACATAATATACATGCACCAGCAATTCCACATAAATAAATACATACATGCAATTATGTGATAACAAAGTTGTCCCCATAAATTTACTTTTTTGTCATAAGGAAATTAACCGACTGTCAATCTTAATTACATTGTTTTCGAACAAAAGTCGTTTGATAAAAAATAAGTACTAAATTAACTTTTTAAAAAATAGACCCACCGACGTATGAACAATGACATTATTAAGTATATAGTTATTAGTTATTTCTAGTCTCTCAATAAGAAAGTAATTGTATAATACACTCGGCAAAACTTATAAGTATACACGTCGTTTTATCGTTATAACTTTTTTATTTTTTATTATTTTTGCATGAAATTTTGTGTACATGGTATTGACTGTCTAAGGACTGGATAAATAAAGTTTTTTCTACAAAATTAAATACAGCGGTTCATTGAACCATGTAACGTCAAAAACCGTAAAATGGCCGTGAAATTGACGCGTATTTGCAAATTATTTTATGTAAGGTAAATTTGAATTTTAGATTTGTTTTCAAATTAAAAAAACACAAAATAATTCGTTTTTTTCAAACAACAACATGGTGTTTTTTTACTTTTAAAAGTATTTTTTATTGTTATGGTCAAGGGGAGTTAACCATGTTCCAAATTTCATTTTTTATCAGAAGTTCATATTTTTAAACCTAAAGTGTGCTTGTTCCTATCATTGTTTTCTTTATTATTGTGTCCGCGATAGAAACATAGACTTGAAACCGTACTGTATCAGCGCAGCGGGGCCATATTTGCATTAGCTACCTGACAATCGCCCGATGAACACACGACATTATTGTGTTTTTTTAGATTCTGCTGTTGGGATCATTAGTTTATTCTGTTTGTAACAATTTAAATCAGATGTTAAAAACATCGATTGTATTGTAACTCTACATATCCAATTTACATATGTTGAAATTTTCAGCACGATCATGCACGCATTGACAGAGCTATGGGCAAATAAACAAGTGTGTACTTATAAGTTTTGCCGAGTGTATAAATAGTTATTTCTAGTCTCCCAATAAGAAAGTAATTGTATAATATAAATAGTAAATACTCTTTGTTCAAATTTTCGAGCTCATGCTCTTCGGATAACAACACTTCAAACACAAGATGGACGTGACTTACATGTGATTCAAATTAAATTCATGAACAAGTGCATGAGCTCGAAAATTTGAATTAAAATACGTTATTGTTGATTGAGAGACTAGGAATAACTATATATTTGTGACTTAATTACATGCAATTAAAATTGAATTCCTGATAAAGAGCATTTGATCGAAAAAAGGGTCGTTATTATTTATATTATATAATGCCATTAAATATGACTCTTGTAATATTATACATACTAATCCTTGGTACCGTAACCATGTAGACTTGACATTGTAGCTGATGCGGTTACTATGACTACAGGAACGCCTGTAAATAAGGACGCTATGTTTGTATAAATACAGATTTACTAAATTATCATTAAACAAAATAAATAAAAAATATTGCACCATTAAATAAAAATATTCCAAGTTTAAAAGTAAGTAATCAACCTGCAGAAATATTTGATAGTACGCACATTTCTTTCAATGTATACATGCACGTATACATAGTAAAAGTAATAAGTATAGCTTGTCAGCACATTTGCATACTGATCAAGCGTAAGGTCTTAGTATGTACATGTATACAGTCAGGTGCGTAGCTAGCCCTCTATTCATGTGGATTCACTATTATGCTAGGGGATCGGGGGCATGCTCCCCCGGAAAAAATTGAAAACAATGGTGTAATCTTGTGCATTTGGAGCGTTCTCTAGGTGCTTTATTTATTTCTAAAAACGTCAATTTTAGGAACATTAATTTGTAAATATACGCTAAAATCGGCATAGTACTTCTCTGAAAAAAGTAACACTAACATTCTTGCGTAAATAACAGGCTCTATCTCTGAGGATATTTAAATGCGAACTCTATATAAATTTGGAAGAAATTTATAAACTTTGCCTGAAAAAATATTTTTGTCACAATCATGTGGATTCAGCCGCGTACTCGCGTATAGGCAGCTACGCGCCTGACAGTTTACAATATCAAGTGACCAATATAATCAGTAATTAACAGAAATAGAACAGTCAGTATCCTGCTGGTTCTGCATGGAATTATCCCGATAAATATTACGAATACTAAGAGTTTATGACTTTTGATTGACTATAAAAGTCTAATTAATTATTATTGCTGATGATAATGGAATTTAATATCAAACCAATCATCTTTTCCCTAGTATTTCATGTTAAAAATGCGCACCAAAGGGATTATAAAGGAAGCAGTACTCAACAGACACAGTAGGGCACGAAAGGCACAAGTATCACAGACATTTCGATAGGTCAAAATTAGAAAGTCGTAAATACAAAATCAATGTATTGAGAAAACAAGCAAATACTGTTTAAAAACTACTCTTTACTTATTAAAAAAAAGCTTTTTAAACTTCAGTTTGGTCAAAATTACGACTTTCGATTTTTATGAAAATAGGCTCATATGAGGCGACTTGAGATGCAGATTTCAAATATGCATGAGCCTCATTAGGTTGTAAGTAGTTCGTACGACCTTCTAGTTCTAAGCCAGCGACTTACCCCAGGCGACGGGCAGCAACAATACACTCCGTCGTTGTCTAGATTTGAATACGAAGAGAACACTGAGCGAGATTTCCACAGTAACACAGAGCATCATGAAGAAGACAAGTAACAGAAAGTAGTGTAACGACACAGCTATAGTGGTACACACAACCTGTGGGTGATCAATGAATGTACTCCAATCATCTAACAATTGATCAGACCCCATGATACTGTTTTATCAAAGCACTTACTGAAGTAGTAAACTTACGATCAAATTTAAACTCTTTACAATTTGTTTACAATTATAAAGTGGGGTAAATGCAGCTACATTACTAATAATGAAGGAACTCTACAATAATACTATAGAACTAATAGAACTCCTCAAAATAATTATACTTAAACAACTTTAATATGGTATCCGTCAATTATTTTGATCATAATACTATAAGACTAAATTCTAAATATGAAATTCCATTTGAATATATTTACCCTATTTTCTGTTTGTTCCACCCCGATGATAAACAAGAGGTAAGATATTGACAGGGATACCACAAGATTCATCAGTATGAACACACGGTCAGATTTGACGGACCTAAAATATGATCATCTATGGTATGATTAGCGCTCCGTAACCCCGCCTCATAAACCTGACTTAAAAGGTGTACATACGTATATGGTGTATATATGGACATTACCATGGGCTTTTCCTTCCATGATAATACCACGACTGGGGAAACATGCAGCAATGTGTATAATTTGAGGGTGTGGAAGTGAGGATAGTGGTAAAAAAACCAGAAAGGGCATATACAACAGAGTGTAAAGGTAATTACAAAGAGCAAACAATGCGGAAAATAATCGTCGCTGGTATATTAAAAGGACGTATTCCTGTGTTAAGCAACATCAACATTTTAATGTAGAGGAAACAAGATATACCGCTTAATACCTTCTATAAAAGTATCGCAGCTCTCTACGAATCAATTAATTTAGTACATATCATATAACACAACAGACAAAATCTCGAAACATCAACTGGTTTAGTGACCGCCACAGAACATACAAACTGTATCCCCCAAAATGATATTTCAAATAAGCCCATATATACTGTCCCTCACAATAAATGATACATTGCATAGTTAGTTAAATTACCATGTTACCATAAAGGGAGGTACATTGTAATAGCAAGTAATAACTACACTGAAAGAAGTATTGGGAAACCTTTACAGCCGCCACATACCCACTGTAGTAATGTATGCTACATACTTTATATTTAACTACCTACCTCCACAGGACCACGTGTACCAGCAAGGTTATACCGAGTAACACAACAGATATGGTACTTCCTACCAATGTGATCGTACTTAATGTCTGTGATACCACCTACAACATTGTCAAAATACATGTTTAATAAAAATGAGCTAGAATAAATATTTCTTTATTAAAACGTTTTTTAAAAAAAACTTGTTTCCTAAAACCAGATAATTCAGCTTTTCGACAGCAGGGACTTGGGCAGTTCATATTCTCGTTCGGTTATGTGTTGGGTATTGTGTCGTGTATTTGTTGTATTTGACGTTTTCTGTTCTCGGCTGGTTGAATTGAGTGCTGGCTTCACTATCCGACTTTCTAATATCTAACGGCCATATCTTTTCTTTGCAGTTAATGTACGGATATGTATGATGTTAAGTGGTAATCGTTCTTGTAAGCTACTCATATTATAGACTTACATTTTGTATTTCATTAATATAGCAATTATTATACATAATCGTGTGTAAACAATATAATAATTATATGGATAGCTTGAGGTCGCAAAACGCAATCAGGTGTATACTCGTTGCATTTACAATTTTTATACCTGTTTTACCTCATAACTGTATGTTGAAATAAACATTACCGTCCTGATGGGTATCATACATTTTATCGATAATAGTGTGCCAACATCTTATACTAGATGTCGAAATAAATAAAATACTGGTAGTTACTGAATTTAAATTCATGTTACAGATACATTAAATTATATTTTTATGGCTTTGTGACTCAAAACCAATGAATAACGTGCAAATAAAAAATCGATAAGTTTACCTACCTGTTTATACGGACTCATTAATATAGCAAAGTTTGTAAGATGGTCGCATTCACATTGTGTCATCTTATCTGTCGAGCTTATAAGCTTACATCCCTCACTATCCCAGTCGTTCCTACACATGATGTAAAAAGATAAAATGTTAAAGTTCATATTCATCAATACTCCATAATCATACAAATACAGGCTCTGCGAAAACTTCTGTCCTGATTGAGACATTTTGATTCTGGCTGACTGAACATTGTGTATTATTCTATTAGACGCAAAGGAACATTTACGCATATTACCCATTCGGACTGACAAGTTTAAAAACTTTTTAAGGACCCTGCAAATGTTAATACATGGTCTAACAAGTAGAGATTACAATAATAATATATTACAAAACTGAAGCTAAAACTGCATTATATGTGTGTCATCGTTCATATTAAAACAATCTTCAATACCAACTGATTATAATGTTTTCGGTTTTAAATTGTCGCTACGATGAACCAAAAGGATTCAATGATTCAAATATGTTTTGTACAAATGGCCTTCGGTATATATACACAATACAAACAAATCTATGCAATGGTAAATTAACATATTATTATAATTGTTTTCTTTTTTTCAAAAGCATGAAGCACAATTTAATACATAGACAAATTCCTTATCATGGCACTGTTTTCAGCAGCTAGTAGAAATAAAACATCGTTTGGTTTATTTTAAATTTGCATATATCATACCATTTAAGCACCTTTAATAAAATTATCATATATTATAACACAAAACTCACGTAGTGAAGTTCCAGTAACTACATATGGGATTGTCTAATCCGCCCTAAAATACAGGTAATAAATAGTACATCAACTGGTGAAAAACTGAGCATGCTATGAACGTATAAGTATCATTGTTGTAAAACAATAATAAAATAATAGTTCTATGGTGGTAGAACGCTCATATAGAGGGTGTAATATGGTAAGTTAGGTCATGTTTTCATCATATCAATCATATACTAAATATCGAACACGGAATGTAGCGTGACAAAAATGTAGTGCCGTTTCCCTTGAAAGACGCTTTTGGCATTCAAATGGAGACTTTGCATGACTTCTATAACACTCCAATGTTGATTATTACGATTAGCAGTGTTGTGTCTCAATAGTGGTTGGTAAATTGTTTCCCAATCTGTCTTACCCAAAACAGGCTTCTTAAATTGACCGCCACTGATAGCCTTTCTGTAACACTTTGTTGAATGTCATAGGTAGTTTACTCTATATGGATGTAAGTCACATTGTGATTGCCATCTTTTACATTAGACAACTTAATTACAGTGCCATTATAAATGTAAAACCCGAAGATGGTAATATTGCTAAAGCATTGTACAAAACATTCATTTTTAAAATGTTTGCGAAAACGAACAGTTACACGATAGTCTTAACCGTACTGTCTTGTTAAAACAGTTTTGGACACAAAAAGATTATTACAAGTCAGAAAGAGAAGTAAGACAGCACACAACAGTTTACGCTCCTACAGCGCTTTGATTTCCACTTAACCGTTACAATTCACACGCTGCTTAAAATACTAGAATATTTTGATATTTGACCTTTACAAAACTGCTGTGAACCCTGATACACATTTTCATTGGCTGATGAAAGTTTACTTGTTTGTATAGACAGTAGAGAGTTATAGCAGAGAGTTTATAGTGAATATGAAGGCTACGTGTTGAAAGGTTTAAACGAGTACACACTGTATGAGGTTTAAATATTTCATGGTTCTATTGACTGGTCATTATTTATTTGTTTCAATCAATATGATAAATTGATAGTGCGAGAGTTTTAATTTATAATACAAGTCATTCTTTTAACACACGAGCGTTTTATATACAATGCATTTAAAAACCCGTTTACATTATCACATTCGCCTCGCTGTACGCTGGTTTTGGATTCTCCTGTCTAAAAATAGCAATAGCGCTAATACACTAGCAATAATGCAGAGCCTAGGAACGATGTAGTTTCGGGCGAGGCAATTGGAGAGTAACAACAGTTGTTCTAAATGAAATAGTATATACTTACATTCAAATGTTCGAAGTTCAAAGTTAATGGTGAACATAAATGTATAGGATACGGCATCAACTTTAATGCAAGAACTGCCGAGTTGATTGTCCTCTCCTGACTGCAAGCACAACATGTTCAAATAGTTAAAACATTCTTGATTTAACACGATTGCGTAATAATGTAATATCAACTATGCCTTCTGTTCAATTGCGCCTTGACTATAGCATTAACATGACGATATGAGGCCGTAACCCTATTACAAAGAAATGTGTAAATACTGTAACGCACAGTCAATCAAAAGCCACACAGAACTGACGGCGGCGCCGAGCCACCCAAGCAATAGTCTGAAAGAGAACGAACTATTCTTATCCACCAAAAAGGGTTATTTTAAGCAAGCCTGCTATACTCAACCCGAAATGAATGACAAAATGTGGACTTTGAATTTTGGTGCGTAGTTAACCATTAAGGTGAGGTATTTATGAGTGATAACTGCACTGAAAACGCTTTTAATAAACGAGTTCATACAATGAAAGCCTTTAAAAATTTGGGAATGGGTCTGTAATAATAGCCGGTTAATGAGCTACTAGCTACATTCATAAGCATGTCCATGGTTCTTCCTGTGTAATACCTGATAAAAAAGATGTCTCAGAAGTACAATATTTTAGCCTTTCAAGATCGTCATCAGCACCAGGGGAACATAACTCAAATGAAGCTTCTAATGACGCAAAATAAACAATAACTCACGAATAAACTTTCCAGCAATAACTTGTTTCACATTATTATTTTTGACTGGAGTTTAAGACTTTAAGTATTGCTTATACCAGCAAAAAGATTATATTAAGTCAGACAGGGAAGGCAGTACTCAACTTAACACGCCGAGCACAGAAAACATTAAAACACACAAAGCACAATGCCCAACTGAATCAACCGAGCCCAGGAAACATAAAACATACAAAGACACAATGCCCAACTAAACAAGCACAGATCCGCCCAAGTCCAAGCTATCGAAAAGTACAATAAATTGTAACTAGCTGAATGACCCAGTTTCCACAGCAAAAGGACTATAATGCCCCGCTTTAGCTCTAAGAAATCTTAAAACGAAGAAGTGCCCAACACACTACCGACCAAGAAAATTAAACGTCCCTTGTCTCATTGTTTAAAAGCTGAATAGAAAAGATTCAGCAAACAAAAAGCAGAAAGCCTACGCTGAATGACCTAGTTACAACAGTAAAACTGCTATAATACATAGTTTTAGCAGCCTTTAGTCTCAAAAGTTAAGTAACAGTATTAAAACGTTGAAAGGCCCGATTTCAGCAACAAAAACTCTGAAAACCTTAAGACGAGTGACCCAGTTTCAATAAGTAAAATGACATAATTGAACAAATCAAGATATGACGTAATGAACAAGTCATTAAGAATTGCAAGCAATACAGAAGTAACCAAAAATTATTTATAATGATGAATTAACTCAAACAAGAATGATGTTTTAATAAATACTTTTAAATTACATGTAGCAAATTTTAATCGATTTAGACAGTACCTTGCGTTCGTGTTTCCTTTATCATATGCAGGTAAAATTTTATTTATGGTGTCATAATACACGGACGACAAGTAGTCCACACCTGTTAATAAAGCATTATAACATAATCGTAATGTAGCATTATCTAAATAATACAAACATATTCAACGTCACGAGGTGTGCGACATGATGATACGAAGCTAGACGAATAGCTATGGTTAAGAAATATAGTATAAATAAGACTTTACTAACAGAAACATTTTACCATTAACGTAAAATACAGCTTTGTAAAACAATTATGTTTAAAAATATATAATTACTGAGGATACAATAAAAAACAATTATCCCAATGTCAATATATGTAGTAGGTAGATTTAGGGTAACAATAAACTACAGGTTCCCCGATGTATCAGTGAAGCTTCCGACATCTTGCGACATCATATATCAGGGGAAACGCCATAAATGCAATGCATGTATTTTTACACGATGTACTCACGACGTCTTGCCGGGAAAAAGTCGAGGAAGGTTCCAACTTGGTTCTTGACTAATATATTGTTGCTGCATCTGTCACTAAACTAGATGTTGATGCAAATAAAGAACGTGACATACCTATAAGTGACCATCTTGGTAATGAATAAAGAGACGAAGTATTGAGCTCGTTCTGTAAATCACTTGGTGGAAATCTTACATCTTCAAGTTTTGTTTTCTGTATGTTCGAAATGCTGAAAACTGAATGTAGTGGATTCATACACAAATTCATATATCTTATTCATATGTAATGGAAACTTACACAATATAGATTTAATGAAACCCTTGCTCCCCACCTAGGTCATGGTAGGACTTGTCTGTTCTATTAATTGCATAACAACTTTGGGGTATGATTCAGGATCTAACAATCGGTCTCATAATGTTATACATCTCTTACTTTCGGTTACTTATTTTGAAGCAAGACAAGCTATGCATTTGATTCCTCAAGGGACTAAAAGAAAACAAAGGCCAACAAATTCCTGGTGCAAAACACTGTGCATAGGGTTTCGCAAGACAATGATGTCATGGTGAAGCAAAAGCCCTGGCCATGGAACTAACCATATGGACACTTGTGGTAAAGGCCGACGACCTGAGTGAAGAGGACTAGGTAAGTAAGTAGTTTTTACTTACTTCGTCTTGGTTGGACAATATTTCTTATATGTCACGTTTTGCACGTGTTCAAACCAAAAATGAAGAGACGCTTGGTCGATATGCGTTGAAAACAACTTAAGATCAAACTTACCAATGTTAGCCTCTTTGATTTGTGTGTCGTTAAATGGCTGTGAACTAGAACTTATAGCATCGGCATAATCATCCACTGCTTTCATAATGTTGTCCGCTCCTGTCTGATAAAAATACGCCATAATACTGTTATGAAATGTGCAAAACTGTTGGGTCGCATATTAATGTATGTCAATTTTTGATTGCTGAAACTGGTTCATTTAGAATTTCGACAGCATGGACATGGGAGGATCATAACTTGTTCAGTTGGGCATTGTACCTTGTATGTTTTTTATGTTTTCTGTGCTCGGCTGGTTCATGTGGGCATTATGCATTGTGTGTTTTTTATGTTTTCTGTGCTCGGCTGGTTAAACGGAGTGCTGCCTTCCCTGTCTGACTTAATATTATCCCTTTTTGAAGAGGTCCATTCTGATTCTTGTTGATATATGCTAAGGTGTACAAAAAAAAGATTGTGTTAGTTTATTTTTCCGAGCAGTGAGAAACAAGTAACTCTCACATTAGTCATCTTGCATTATAGCATCCCTAACGAGGATAAATTAACAAATCATTTCTATTGTGTTATTTCATGTCAAATAATTGTACAACTATTTTACCTCGTATATACGTAGTAAGCATTTGTTCATAGATTGTATGGAGTTTCAATAGACCTTTGTAAGATATGCAGGCAATTAGTCCAATGTTATCAACCAAATATTATATCAACTGTACATGTACGGACTAAACGAAATATATGCAAAACATTTAAACAAAATGAGACATTTGTCAACATCTCCTTCTAAAAATAAAATATACGTCAGATTGCTAGATATAATACGTACATGTATAGCCATTATATTTACATCCATTATATTTACAGAAACATCTAATAAAATTACACAATATATGTATATACAAAGAAGGCAGTCAACAGTAATTAAGTATACAGGAATGACTGTAGGAGAGATAGACAAGTTTGCTTAGGATAGACATCAATGATCAGCGAGCACGGAGAGGATAAGTAAGTAAGTAACTTACATCATTATGTGTCCCAGTCTGTGCTAGTGCATTCCATGAGTTGATATTTCTCTTATCCACCAAATTACTCGCTGTTCTAATAAAGTTCTGCAATACAAAGGACTACGCTCGTTAATTGCTAGTTGTGACATTTGTGTCTCGTATTGATTTATATTTTATTAGTACAATGTACCCAATAAAAAAATACATAATAACTTGAATTGTAGCACATATATCTGAGGTATGAGTAGTAGGCGGTCCTGTGTTTACCTTAAATGAATTAGTTGGCTCTTGTTAAAAGATAAGAATAAAACAATATAGGTTTAATATTATTTTTAATATGTCTCTTGCTTTTGTTACAAATATTACAAATTGTTATTACCGTATGTTGATCTTTGTTAGTTGTGACATTTCTGCTGGCTGATGCGATATTCCCTAACATTGCTGTGACCATTCTAATTTCTCCGTCTTGCAAATAATTGGTATCGTCAACCACTGTTTGTGTTGTTAAGTTATACAGTACGTCTTCGATCAGTTGTATAGTCGGAGCATTCATTAAATCTACAACCTGCAAGTATCGGATTCAAAACTTTAAACTGTATACATGTATATATACCTTTGTCCTTTGTCGTTGTGTTTGCATACATACAGCTATTTCAAATTATTTTTTACCTAATCTTAAATGTGATTGTACAGCGCTTTTGAACGTGTAACTACATGATAAAAGAGCTTTATTAGGATGGTATAATAATATAATAATGACATGGTATAGTCCGCCGTTGACAACACTAGCCTTCGTTAACAAATAAAAAAGAAAATTGAATGCACTTTTGATATCTATTTTTGTTCAATCTTGTGCATGTTAACTTTTAATGCATAGTTTTATGTTTCACATTTATCTTGTTTCTTCTAAATTGGCTATTTGACGTTATCACATAACCTGCGGTCCTTGAGTGCCGTAAAGACATGCCGTAAATATCGTTCGGCACTCCCAGACTGTGCAATCAATATTTAAATTAGCTTGACGTGACGTTAACCAATCCATACATTGATCTATCAATGACGTCAGGATAATATTAACGTCGCTATGACGTCGTGCTCATTGTAGCGCTGAATTTTGGCTGAAACAAATGCAGCGTACGTTTCTTTTGAACAATAATGTGCATTTTTTAAGGTTGTGTGATAAATAGAATCTTACATTCGTGCTGATTACATGTACACTTGACGAATGTTCTAAGTACACACTTTTAGAACTAGAATAAACCAGGAACATAATCATCTCAACTCAATAAAACTGTTAAGATAGCGTATGTTGGTGATTGTCTGTAATACAGAAGAAGAAAACCCAAGATCTACGTGAAAATCATTGATGCGTGACAAAAATGACAAAATCACACTTTTCTCGTGCTCACACCTCAAATATGTGTAAATGTGTTTAAATCATTTCATACACGATTAACATTCGACCCCCAAATATAAAGCCATAAAAATAGTTCGTATCATTTGACACAAATGACGCGTGAGGAGTGCGCAAGTGCGACATGAATGCTTGAAATTGGCATGCCAATAAGACTGGTAAGATTTAATTCATTAATTGTCTGTTTTGGGGTTCTTAGCACATGCACAAACGTTTTATTATGTTTGTTGCATTGAATTCTCGAAAAAGCTGCATGTTTCTATTGACTCGATTTAAAATTGAGACGTCACATGGCGTCATTTACATTTAGTCCTTACATTCGTCAAAACACGTTTATGACAACATCTGACTGATGGTTGTATCACTTAAAGATTGTGAAATAATGTGGAATCGTTGAATTCAACAGAATAAGTCCATTTATTTGTACGGAGCAATTTGAAGTTGAGCATGGAAGTAACTTTCAATAGGCATTTGTCATCCGAATTACTACTACAATTTAACAAAAACTCACTAGTTTCGATCAATCATGTATTTTGTAAGATATGAGCAGATTCTCATCACATGGAATTTGATTTTGATGCAATTTCCTATTTAGGTTGCACGACTGAATGCCCGCCTTGTAGCCCGGACCAAAATCCGATATAATACGTCTGGGATAAGTTTGGGCGACGCATCCGAGCACGACGGTAACACCAGAACGTACAGGAACTCACAACGAAACCTTTACTAGAATGGAATGCACTCCAGCAGCAATTGGTACACATCATTATCAATTTAATGCCTCAGAGGACGTCAGGCTATCATCAGGGCAGACGGGGGTCATACATAATATTGATGTGCGACTTTGTTGTTTTAAGCAGTGAACTAAATGGTCATTTTCTAGTATGTTGTTATTATATTTTAGAATGGTGATTAACTAAACTTGATAGACAATAGTTTCCTGATTCCAATGGTATATTCGATTCACTGATAGGTCTAATACTTTTCCTGTTAAATGAAAATTACAAAGTGTGTACTTAGAACATTCGACTAGTGTATAACAATATGACACTCGGCAAATCCTCGTGTCATATCATTTTGTCCACTCGTTTAATAAAACTCGTAGGTAATGAGCACTCATGCAAGATCCTCAATGTCTGTATGCTCTAAAATAGTATATCCCGTCACCATGGTAATATGCCTAGTTCATTTTAAACAAGCAGAAGTTCGGCTTGGAGAAGTTTAAAGTTTTTTGTACGGTCGGTTAAAAATTGACGGCCGAAATAATGTCGACATTAAAAAACAACATTATCGAAGTCGAAGAGTATATTGAGTTCAAGTTGGCCATATAAACGTACGCAGGCTTTACGTCTAATATTATAAAGATAATAAAAATGATGCTATCCTCAATTTTAAGATGAAATTGTTTTATGATAATAAGTTCCAGGTTGTGTATAAAATACATACTGCTTGACTGAGTTCTTGAATAGCTTCCCGTACACAATTATACATCGGTAAAAGCCACGTTCCATTATCATCACATATCCTGCTAACTGTACCTTGAAACATAACAAGTACATGTACGAGTAGGTAAAAAAGTATCGGTTATACGTATTGTTATCGTAGATCATATATTAGAACTATAAACAAAGTAGTGCCAGAGAGCGAACCCGGCCTTTCCAAAGTTTTGTTTGCAAACATTAGCATGCCCATTGATGGAGTAATGAGAGTGAAAATCGACAAGATTGCATGTATAATTTAGCTGATAATGCTGATAGAATAACAGTACAATTGAGAGGGAAGGCGGGTCAAGCTTTCCGAAATTTGGAACAGCCAAACTTTTACTAAATGAACCACTTAATATATATTGTGACCTTTGCAAAAATAAATGGATTAGAGGTCCAACAATTTGAAAATCACTGGCTTTGGATTGGACAAAAAAGTAGGATAAACTATAAGTGTTTTCATGGATCATTGCAAAACACAGATGTTGAAAGATAAACGGCACACGTTTGTCTTCAATGGAAGTTATGATTTGCCTTCAGTGTAACCACACGATTTACTAGTACTTACCGCGTTAATACAAGTTTTCAATACAACGTCAACGTAAACTCTCAGTTCAATATCAACACAAAGGTGGCTCTCAATGTATAAAAAACACTGATATATATCAATAAACATACATAGTACATACAAGTACATACATGTATGTTAATATATTAGTATATATATATAGCAAGATTAATGGCTTTAAAATGGAGAACAACATTTTTCTTGCAGAAATGTTATGATTCAATGAAAAAAGACGTTATTATTATTATTTTTTAAAATTATTATTATGATAAGTAATGGCATTTAATTATACATGTAGATAGTGAATGATCATAATGTGAAGGGGTAAGACACAAGGAATTTATTATATCTAATACACAACTCACCATGGTAACCAGGTCTGCAATATGTTGATACAATTTGACCGGCTGTCGTTTTATTCCACATAGCTCCTCTATAATCTATATCTTTAGAACACTCACCCAATCGTACCGTACCTACAATAGACTTTAACATGATATAATCTTGATTTGGAAATTGTCACTTTACATTGAGCTAAAGAACAATTTTATTTAGTGGTTTGTGACCTAAACAGCAGAATATATAAAAACAATAAAGTTCATAAGGACAAACATGAAAATGAGCAAAAAGGACCTAAAAAGACGACACCCAACTCCACCAGCCTCCCAGTATTCTGCCTGCGACCGGTCTAGTCGGGTATGCCTATTCGTCTACAAATAAGTACCTACCAATAAGGCATGTAGGCACTTGGCCAGTCCAGTGTCCGTTGGCTTGGCATGTTCTTGAAGTAAAACCACGTAGTGTATAGCCCGTATCACAATGCATAGTTATGGTTTGATTGAATGAATAACTTTGATTGGATCTTGGATAAATAAATCCATTGTTTGGTATATCGGGAACACTGCAACCTGAAATGATGAAATGTATGATTGTAGTAGATTTATGTTTATATTTGCTGGCAAACTTCAAATATCATGTGTGCAGTTGCATTGATTCTAGAACTGGTTGGGACTTTTTTTGACGGCCGAAATATTAAATTTGTAGCGGTTTGGTTTAATTTTCGCGTTTGATTTTGTTTTGGGATTTGTGCCGCGTCCCTATTGTATGTTTTATTTCTGTTGTTTGTGCTTGGCTGTTTCTGTTGAGTGTGCATGTCCGATTTTTCATGTTTTCAGTTAAAACTATTAGGAACGTATACATGTCTATGTCACCGTGGTGTTAGAGTATATTATATTATGGTGATGTATTAAAAGTGACATCACTACAATGTAAAGAGCTTTATCAAGTAATTTGACACCACTATAATCAAGAAACCAATCGAGTTTACATTTGACGTGTACAGTTTCCGAAATGTATTAAACCCAAACATTTTAGTATAAAACGAGTCAAGGCACCCACCAACAAAACACAGACATCCACAAACCAACGCACTCAGATCCTTTTCTACACACAGAATGACTGATATGCTAAACATAATTTAAAAACGTTTTGTAATTGAAAGTCGAATAAATCGGATGCGGAAGGTGTTTCTGTAAAACCGGACGATAAAGAGCATAACAGACAACATTACCTTTGGCACTAATAAATGTCCACTTATTTTCGTCGACTTGTTCAAAAGGGATTGCGTCATCACCATTTTCATCGTCCGCCATAGTTTCATCGGTATCCCCTGAAATCATTAAGTGCTCGTCATCTTGGTACTGTTTATCAAAGAACTTCCGGAAATGGTAAAGTAACGTTCCAATTTAAATTCCGTATAATAATTTTACAAATACAATATGCGGTAAATGGGTCTGAAATACTAATATTGTTTCATTCAATAAACTCCTACATACTATCTGTGTCCCTAATTCGCTGCTTCTGAAGAATTAAATATTTCAAATTTGAATGCAAGTTTGCTGTTCCGTTAGTGCTTTGATAAAACAGTGTCATTGGTACTGTTTTATCGAAGCATTTACGAAAATCGTAGACTTACGTTCAAATTTGAATTCTTTATAACTCTTTGACGACTAGATATTGAGGACGGATATTGTTTGTAGGAGTTCATTAGCTGAATCTTTATTAGTACTGTAGCTCTATTTAACACACTTAGTACTTGTAATTTGAATTTGATCGTAAGTTTAAGATTTCCACTAGTGCTGTGTTAAAGCAGTGTCCTTGGTACTGTTTTACTAACAATGCGTAAATGTCGCGTAAGTTTACGGATATATTTGTCACTTACGCAAATCCTTAAGTGTGTTTTACTAATCGATCGCAAGTTGTTGCATATATTTACGTAAAAATATTGAATATTGAACGTAGACCGGGCCACAATATTACCAATATAACGGGAACCAGAGTGAATAAATATACAGAAAAGCTCGATAAGTTTTGATGATTAAACATGTTTATATTACTAATCACCGTCTATAACAACAAGTCACGGTCAAAAATCAACAGTGCGAGGCAAAAACTCCTCACTACGTTCATATTTGCTATTTACGGTCACTCGGACCTTGCGTAGAATTACGCCAAAACTTACGACAAAACATGAGAAAAAATATCTTAGTAAAACGCATTTGCGCAAATATTATCGACGTACGCAATATTTACGGAAAACTTAGAGTTACGCTAGCGTAAATGCTTTGATAAAACAGTACCCTTATGTCTAGCCTATGTACGTACATTTTTCTACGTAAGGAAAAATACGTGTCAAACCAAATGATTTATATTTTATCTGTTCCATACTCACAGTGTTATTTGCCTATGCGTATCATATCCCTCTTCACGGTCCCATGCCTGTGCATTTCATGACACCGTGACATTAACAGGCAGTACTAATTGATAGTCCGGTTATAAGTATATGTACACAATGCTGAACTGGTCAGGGAAAGTTTCAATAGCTAAAAATTATTATATGACTTTGTACACTTTTGTGGCGCCCGTTATAAGGTTAGTGTTAAAGCAACATAATCTCTCCCAATACCTTTTTGTCCGATAATCCAGTAAATAAACTAAATAAACTGAATTAGGATATTTTCACAAATAACCAATAATTGACGACAGAATGTTAAATGTATCTGTCAAAATAGCATGCCAAAAATCACATTTAGTAAAATGTATGGATGACAAAATACTAATGTTGCAAGATTTGCTTACTTTAGATTATAAATTGTGTATTTTTTGTGTACAATTAATTATTTTGTAAACAAACCAACTGGAGGTTGTATTTCATTTTCTTCCACCTTATGGTGTTTTCCACCTTTGAGACTCAACTAAAGTGCTCAAAATGCATGGCTCTTCAAATACGTTACCAAGTTATTCCTTTTTGAAAATAGCCGTTTAAAGCCTATTGTAGCTTTTAGGGTTTTGGGTTAAGCTTATTGATTAGGCTAATAATTGACTAAATACGCTAATTGGCTAACTACCAGTACCCGATGAAATTATCGTATCGTCGTACGTCTCATTACCAAAGCCAGTATCTCTATAGTCCAAATATGTAGTTGGAGGAACAGGTGTCCCTGGAAGAATAGAATACAATTTATAATCCAAATATGGAGTGGGAAGAACAAAAGTTCCTGGAAGAATAGAATATGATATAATCCAAAATTTAATATGGAGTTGGAGGAACAGCAGTCCCTGGTCGGTCATATTACCAAAATTATGGTCACGGTTGAAATATTTTTTGACAAATTAGCGATTAAAACAGTGACTGTGTGCAAAGTGTATTATTTAACCAGCAGAACGTTAGTGTATTTAGATGAAAATATAACAAGGCATGCCTCGGAACAATGTAGTCAACTTATACACATTTCCAAGCATAAGTTCCCTTCTGGCATCCTCATGAATGTCATATGTTGTACAAAAATGTACTTGTCAGTGGCCCTGAAATATATTGCTTTTTTAAATGAAAGTGCAATATTAGGCTATATATTTTATAGATTTTTTTCAATCTAAACCTAAGCATAATTCTCTTTATAAGTCCTTATATTTTAACACTTTTTGCCATTATACAATATTACTCATTTCAGGTAATTGTGTTTGGGTGTATCTAAATTGTTTGAAACTCTATAAAGTTAATTTTAGCAAGAACTTATTCAGAACTATGTTGCTTTGTACCCTGTCAAACTAGAACGTACACACTACGACATTTGGATCGTTAAAGATGGGTTCACACTATGAACGTTTGTACCAGCTGTTGTCAGCGTTTCAAAAGTCGAAAAATTGAGCCCAAACGTCGGTGAAATTACGTTCGCTTTGTGCATCTAACGCAAACTAACTTTTGAAAGCGTTTCCTATCGCTTCACAGCGTTTGACAGCGGTTACTAGCGCTTAACAACGTTTGTCGGCGCTGTACTTGTATTTTATCCGCGTATGTGAACTTCAGCCAACGCAGATAAGCGTATGTGTAGTGGTCCCTAACTTAGTCTGACTTAGACGAACGAGTTACCGAACGCCAGGATCCGTTGCACAACGCCAGGATCCGTTGCACAAAGTTAAAGGTTGGTTCACACTATGAGCGTTTGTCCCAGCGTTTGTCAGCGTTTCAAAAGTCGAAAATATAAGCCCAAACGTCGGTGAAATTACGCTTAGTAATTGTCTTTGTCAGTTGAGTACTGCCTTCCCTGTCAGATTTCATGATCGTTTCGACTCCGTTGACAAATGGCTTTCGAGACGCTGGTAACGTTGGTGAAATTAGCTAAACCTTTTCCAATGGCGGCCATGATTCTATCAGCATACGTCGTAGTGTGACAGGCAGCCCTAATATCAGTATGAATAGGCTGAACATTCTCAAAACCAGGTAATGCAGAGTTTGTCAGGATACAGGTTGCACGCACATGATAATACAAATGTCTATTTGCCTCGGTTTATACGTAAATTCAGTTTTCTAAGCTTTGCCATTAAACGTGAGGCTTTCATAAAACAGGTATGTTTCTTCTCATGAGGGGCACCTTTATTACAAAAAAGTGTTTAAAACAAGTGAACGAAATCAAATAAGAACTCCACCGGTTATACAAGAACATGTATACCAGGGCTGGTATTTCCAAAAACCATTCTAGTGGAAAACTTAAAATAATTTCACTTATTTATATCAGTAAATATTTGTCTTGTGTGTATTTTGCATAGATTAAAGATTAGCCAATGTGTTCTTGGTGATTGTTTTAGCTCATTACATAATACCTTAAACGTATGCAAAAATCAACTAGAACTATCACTGGAGTGATGAATCATACCCCCGCAGCATTGCTTGACACAGGAATTTATAGTTATTTATAAATTTATAGTTACTTCTATCTTTTAAAACCTAGTAAGAAACACGACATGCATAACTATATCACATTTGACCTCTAAGTGACCTTGACCTTTATGATAGGGATCTAGGTATTCCGTAAAAAAAATTGGAAAAAAAATACAAACAAAAAAATAGAAAAAAAGGAAAAAATAATTTTTTTAAAAAAATGAAAAAATCGAAGAAAAACATTTTGAAAAAAAACGAAAAAAACATCGAAAATATTTTTATAAAAATTTGAAAATAAATTTGTATTTTTTGTATCGAAAAATAAATTTAAAAAAAAATTAAAAACAAAAAAAAATTAGGAAAATAAAAATATATAGAAAAACTTGTTTGATGTGGTAAACTTTTGTACCAAGCACTTTTAAAATCCAGTAAGAAACGACAAAATTACAGAGCGGACACGACTTGCATGACTATATAACTTTTAACCTCTATGTGTGACCTTTTCCTTTGAGCTAGGGACCTGGGTCTTTCGCATGACACACGTCTTGACGTGGTACAGATTTGTACCGAGCAATGTTAAAATCTAGTAAGAAACAACAAAGTTACAGAGCGGACACGATTTTGCTAACAGGCCAACAGACCGAAGGCCCGCCCGCCCGCCCGACCGACATACATGGTGACTCCAGTATACCCCCTTCAAACTTTGTTTGCGGGGGTATAATAATTCTAATTGCCCTGTTAAGCTGACGAAGTTCTGGTATTTTTGTTTTTAAGAAAATTCTAAATTTTCTTCTAAGATGCTTTGTGAATTTCAGTCCAATTATGTAAATGCATCGTTACATTATCAGGGCCGGTATTTCCATAAATTCCTGTCCAGTGTCTGTTTATTTCTAACACTGCACCAGGCATGTGCAAGGTTGGCTCTGCTACTTCCGTAAACGTATCATTGCGATAAAACAGGGGGGGGGTATTCAATATTGATCTTACTTGACTTAAGGATAAGGACAACAAATCAGATTGCACCATATATTAAACTCTTGGCCAGTAACAGGCGATATCATTGGCTATCCTTATTCTCCAGTTAAATAAGATCAATACTGAATACCACCCCTGGACAATCATATATTCATGATCCGGTACTTCTATCATAGAGATAGGTCAATGTTATGATGAATTCACCAGGTCAAGACAAATTCAAGTATATATAAACCAGAACTGTAACAAAAGTCTATTAGTATTACATTCATTAATATGTTTAAACATGCTTTTTGTAGACAGAGTCATTGTGGTGTTTTTTTATACATTTTTATTATCAGAATGTTTATGTTGATTACTATTGTATTTAAACATGTTTCTTGCCCGATAATGTTTCATTAATCATGAAACTGTTTAAATATGTTTGTAGGTAGAGTCTGTGATGCATTATCATGTTTAAACATGATTTTTGTCAGAATGTGTATGTTGATAACTATTGTATTTCAACATGCTTATTGCCAAGAAGTGTTCACTAAGTAATGTTGCGTTTAAACATGCTTCACCTCAAAAGTATTTCATCAATCATTACAGTGTTTAAACATGCTTTATGTTGGGTAAGTATTGAAATATGTTTAAACATGCACAATGTTTAAGCTATAAAAGTAAAACATGTTTTTTCTCCGCATGAACCCCTAAACATTCCTACAGATGTATTAAAGACAACCTAGGAAAGATACAACTATGGGTTAAATGAGATCATTCAGTAGAAAGAGGCATTCTTTGATTCATCGTCCCATGCCAACAAGTTTAAAGGACCTTACCTATAAAACAAACATCCCCCTCGTCGGAGCCGTCGGGACATTCGGAAAAAAAATCACACAATCCCGATCGTGGAATGCAACTGCTTCCATCAAGACATTCAAACTCGTCAGGGGCACATTTTCCTGAATTTTTAGACAATTGTAGTTTTATTTATTTTGCCATCTAATTAATTGAGAATTACAGCACAGAGAATTTGACCTGAGACTGACCTTTATGCATGAATATATTACAAAGTTCTTGCGTTGAATATATAATTTAATGCGAGCAAATCGTGCAATATTGGTCCTTAGCTGTGATTAAATTTCAACCATCAGTACTAAAATTGAGTCGTACAACACAGTGTTTATGGGTTTGATACCTTAAAGATCATACAAGGTTAAACACATATAAAATAGAAACAGACACTTGTTTTACAACATAAGACATGCAAGTCTCATATTTCTTTATCTGTTCATCCATCTTTGCATTAAGGGAAAAGTATTCAGTGAAGATGAAACTTTACACCGCCAATAAAGTATAGAAAGAGAAAAATCATCTTATCATGGAAAATAGAATTATCAAATTTGTTATCAATTGCTTTTCAATACAGTGAAAATGCAACCTCCGTCATATCCGTGAAAAAGAATAAAAGGCATACCCTATACATATATCTACATTGCGATTTGTTCATTGTGTCAACATGGATAGGGAATAAAATGTCATCCAAATGTGTTTCCGTGGAGTTGAGGGTTAATACTTTAAATTGGGGCAAAATGGAACCGTAATAATACTGGTGCATGAACAGGTTTGTTCCCTTGGTTACCCAAAGGGAATTATTGCGTGTATTGGTGCAATATATGCCAAGCACACTAAAGAACCAATGAGTGTATTCGGAAAGAGCTAGTGTAACACACCTAGATTCTTTGTATCACATAAGGTCCGCCTCTTTTCTCAAAGTCAGAGGTCATTAGCCAATTTGGCAGCGCAAAACTGAATTATGATCACATATGTACAATAAGTTTCTCAGTCGTACACAAACAGCAACATACTTAAAGTAAGTAATTATAATAATATTCTTGTATTACTAAACACTGATCTTTAGTAATTTGATCTTTTTATATAAAGGGTGATCTAACACGTTTTACAGGAAATTTGTCGGGAACGAGAGAATGACAAATTGAAATATACATAGATATCTTGCTACTCGACAAATCGGTTAAGCAAACATTTGAACACTGTCATAAAAAAAATTTAATTTAAGCTCTCATTTTCCAGGCATTTCCGTACGATTTTATCAATAAATCATGCAACATACAAATAAGGACGCTCATTTTGCAGCCTGTATTAATGGCTGAATATGACTGTATATATTTGTCTAGACAGAATAAATTACAGGTTTTGTAAACATTACCGTTTAAACAGGTGGTTCTCATGCTCTCATTGATAACATTTATAATACAGTTTTCCCTTATTCAGATCTACAGCCCAATAGGCCTAGCATATTAACCTAATTCAGATCTACAGCCAAATAGGCCTAGCATATTAACCTAATTCAGATCTACAGCCCCATAGGCCTAGCATATTAACCTAGTAAAGTATTTCAGTCCAATTATGTAAATGCATCGTTACATTATCAGGGCCGGTATCTCCATAAATTCCTGCCCAGTGTCTGTTTATTTCTAACACTGCACCAGGCATGTGCAAGATTGGCTCTGCTACTTCCGTAAACGTATCATTGCGATAAAACTTTAGATATCATTATCTAATATCGGTAGTTAAAACCAAGTCCATTGAACTTCTATACCATAACACAATCATGAAGGTTTATAGGCCACGAAACATAATTTCTGCACACAGATATGAGGAACTACATACACTGATAAATAAGAAATTTCAAAGGTACCCATTCATAAAAACATATCAATGATGACCGAGTAACGATGGTAAAAACTTTAACGTTATTGTGAAGACTTATCATTGAATAAAATACCGCTATTCTCTATATAGTTTTTGTTTAATTTCGCTTGCAGGCATTTCCAATAATGACACATTAACACTAAGTACAATCCATTGGGGTGTTATTGCATTTCTTTACAAAAGCAGTTTATTTTCTTCAAAATGAAACTTGTGTGCAATGATTGTAGTATTATTAAGTACTACAATTACCGTTGAAGTACACTTATATATCAATACGGCGAATTTGATTAAGCATGAAGTTATTCAAACAAAAGTAAACTTTGATAATAATAAAGCGACATTGATAAAGCATGGCTACAAATCTTGCTCATTAAAGCCTGTTCACATCAGCCTTGCGACAGCCGTTCACCAGTCTACGATATTTTGAGTCGGAACCGTTTGCAATGATTGCTGGTAATTGTTTCGTATCGCATGAAATTTTAGGACCGCTAGATGAACAAAACGTCGCAAACCAAATTTTCGACATGTTGACTTTCTGCATTTTGAGTCGTATGAGTATCGTACGGCACAACCGTAAAAGCTCGGCCATTTTCGTATCATGTACATTCGGTTTTCTGAATACGTATCATGCATGAACGATGTGTTATAAAAAGTATGCCGAAAATATGCCAATTACCTTATTAGTAATGGACGTTGTGTTATATGCGTAATTTTAAGCGCTTTTTCACTTTTGTGGGCATATGATCAAAGGAATATTATTGGGTCGTATTACCTCTTGTTGCTTGGCAATCGTGAAAGCTCGGCCATTTCCGTTTGTCTCCGGCAAATAAAACTCGTGTCTAACTGTATTAATACACCAAAGCCAACAGGCCTTGAGTTAAAAGTCGCTACCTACGCTCGAAAGTAACAAATTATGTATCCGTCAATAAGATGGTTATTTTATCTTTCCCTAACAGTTTTCTTATTTTTATGATCATATGAAGACATATCGTAAAATAAATACCTCGTATCTTAAAATATTATTCAAAATTTATATTTCCCATGCACGTGTTGAAAACATCAACAACATGACCAATATTTAATTTTCGGGAAAGCGGAATTGTTTACAAAATTTACTACTCGACTTTCGGATCATTTCAAGTTAAAATATCGTCTGACACACATGTGATTAATCGTTGCGTGGAATTTTGTAGTGTGTATTTACTGGTATAATATATCTATATAGATCTATAATTGTGTGAACATGTATTGACATAATGTGTACTGACGACAGGGGGCTGCCATTTTCTAATCATATGACTGAAAATAGTTCAATATGGCGCCGTGTTATGTCAGAGGTCTATTGCAATGCATAAAGGGCGAGGTAATCAGAATGGTTGCTTGGGTCATACCGCATCTCGCTCGACCTAACAGTATCGCGAGAAACGACTCGGGATAATACGGCCCAACTGATCAATATACTGCTGTGAGGTTCCGTATTATATCATCGGTAGCGTTTGTATCATAGTATCCCTAAACTTCAAAAGTAACTGAAAATAAAAACAGAACACTTGTATAAGGAGCATACCTTGTGATGTTACATTCGCTCGTTGTGTTGTATTTCTCTGTGCCACCGTAGAAGTTGGTGGTCCTGTTGGTTGTACCGTACTACCTGTTAAAGTATTTCGAGCGGGATGAAATGTAAACGATGAACTTATTTTTTTATTCACAGGGCCTGTCATGGTGATGATTTTTAATCCTTCGTGTATCTTTTGCTGCAATCAGTTTATTGTTACCGGCCATTTGGAATGGGTTAAACCCCGGTTGATTCCGTTTTTTTCTTCAACTGTGCGAGCAAAGCTGTTTTACATTAATTGCATTGGGTAATATATGAGTAAATCTACCTAAATAATAAAAAGAGGATATTTGTTTGTTTTGATTGAATATGGTTTATATCTCATCGTGTAGTGATAAAATTCAATATTTTCAAGAGCGCGTAGCGCGAGTGAAAATATTAAAATTTTATCACTACAAGATGAGATATCAACCATATTCAATCAAAACAAACAAATATTCTATTTATTTAATGTTTTTATGGTGTCAAAACTGGTACTTTTTATGCCAAATTACCACTGTGGTTAGGCTACGTATGAATATGTTATTCCGTTCATATTTTTCACTTCAAAATCCGCCATCTTGGATTATGGTGAATAGGTGAAAACGACTTTTTTGAGAATTTTGCATTAAATCATACACAAACTTGTAGGAAATGGTCTAACTAAGAATAAAAACCCCCACATGACATGTTTCCGTTCAGTAATAAAAAAGTTACAGACATTTTAGTGTTAAGATTTTGGTAAATTAAAGTAGTCCCTGTGAGGGGGCGGAGCTTATATCAGTCACATTGTAGGTGATAACCAGTGACTGATATAGGTTTTATTTCACTGATAGAACTCCATATCTCATCAGTTAGCATTAAATAAATTGAAATGTTTATGAAGACAATGCATACAGGTATAAAATCATCATCAAGCCTCTGTATACTCTAATGTTCAGTGATTGAAGTTGAATAGTATTCGGACAGCCTAAAATCGGACATTTATTAATTACCCTCAAACAAATTTGTGTAAAACGACCATTATGTTAAGCGACCATTTTCAGATCTTCCCATGGGTGGTCTATTAATACAAGTTAGACTTTACTATAATGCTACTCAAAAGTTGATAACGGTCAGCAAACTTTCCTTGTTAATGTTTTGAACTTTAATTAGGATGGACTGATGGAATTTTCAGAAGCAAAATGATGCATCTGCAATATTGTCAACGAATAATAATTGGTTCAAAGTTTGCTGTGTATGTGTTGCGTATAAACCTAGCCCAATAACAATGTTTGAGTCGCATTGAGTTTTTTTTAATTTTGGGTTTTAGACAACCTGACAATAGAAAACGGACACACATTTTACGTTATTCTTGCCACATTGGTCCCTCCCAAAACGGTATAATTATTAGTTATACCTGGCTAAAAAGAAGACATACTGTTCATGCATACCAAATGCAACACGTGCATTTTCCAAAACATTTCAGCAGATTAGATGATATTTTAATACGTAATCAGGTTTCTTCGTGTAACGTAAGACGGACATGCATATTGATTGCTCGACCTTATCGAAATTTGAGTTGTACTAGTATATAAAATGGACGATGCATACATAAAAGAAGGACTATAGGGATGTCGCCTTGGTACGAAAAGCGACAAATGACACACTCGGGGCTTACACATTTTACAATGTACGCAATCTCGCTCTTATATACCCACCCTTTTCCCTTTGAGAACAGGAAAGTGTAAATAAAAGTTTCCCTTTATAACTAATTTTCCCGCTTTAATACCATTAAACTACAAATGTACTCATTCTATATAAACTTACAACACACTGAAGTGTTATGCATATTATAAAAAAAATTATTTTATAACATATATCTATATAATATAAATACCAAATTTATATGGCACTTTTGTGCAATTATATGATTAAATATGTTTACAATCAAACTAATGGCATGGTTTATAATGATTAGGTACTGCTTTAAGTAAAACACACCACCTGGTGAAATACATTACAGTTTACGTATCTACACATCCATCACAGCTTATTCGAGAAGTTGGGAATTTGTCGTATTACATGTAACACGCCATTTCACCTATCGGGTTTGCAAGGACTTTTATTAGAAAATATATCTGGGTCGCAATAGACGAGCATAGGTAAAGCACAAAAGTAAATACGTACGTACCTTGAACTAGATCAACGAGTCCAATTATCAGAAACAGTATCCAAGTCTTTTGAACCATCGTCATACTATATTGTCTTTGTAGATACACGATCAAATTTTATACATGTACATGAATTTGTTTTGCTGATTAACCGGAATCTATCGGATTGCTTTATGATCGTGGAATCTTAGTGTTGCATAACATGTTGTAAATCGTAAAAACAGTGAAATAAACAGTGCAAAGCAACAAATGAAATAAATCCATGTACACGTAACTAACATGGAGGGTTGTTGTATGTAAACAACAACTTATTACAATAAGAGCGTACACAATGTTCTCTAAAGCCTAGGTCCCACTGAGCATTTTTGCCTCGGCGATGTACTCCCGATCAGGGATGGGTACAATTACAATTATAATTTAATTAATTATAATTAATTACACTTTATCAAATAATTGAAAATAATGATTAATTAAGCCCAAATTCATTTATTTTAATTGTAATTAATTAATTATACAATCATAAAAGACATATAATGGTCAATTAAATTCAATTAATCTCAATTATTTGTACATGACCTTTATCAAAAAAATACCCCTAAATAGACAAAAATTATTCCCTTTTCACACATTTTGATAATCTTTTCAGAGGTGATAAATGCTAATACACATGTCACTGATTTCTTTGTTAAGTTACTATTGATATAGCCTCAAGGTACATAAATTACACTAAGGAGTGTGTTTGTTGTTCTGTTGACTAATCCATGTATATAATGTCATTTTGTATATCTATGAATTCTTTATTTGTGTTGTATTTTAATGTACAGGCATAAAACATTAATTTGTTTGTATATATTTTTAAAAAATCATCCATGTTTGAATACACTATTTTAAAGCATTTAAAATTGAATTCTATTTATTAAATCAGAATTTTGTACCTAACAATAACAAAACTTAATGGTTTTATAACAACTTGCAACTGTTCAGATAAATAAATTTCCAAGTTAAATGCAATTTGCAGTGTATTTTGCAAGGACTTGTATTCTCATTCACTGAAACATTTCTTTGTGATTATCAGCATGATCAATTTATGTTTAAACATTGTCATATATGTTCCAAGATCTGATCTTAGATCGTGAGTCATATTTGTAAATGTCTTATTCCGCCATTTTATAAAAATAATTAATTATAATTAATTACTTTGTCCAAAATAATTGTAATTAATTAATTACTTTTTTAAAATTCATGTAATGTAATTGTAATTTAATTGAAAAATGTCCAATTTATTTGTAATTAATTAATTAGTTTTTAAAATAATGGTACCCATCTCTGCTCCCGATTGAAATTAATGATCTATCAGGACATCGGGAACAGGTAGGTACCTCGTAGTCTAGGGAAAGCTTCGGGAAACTCATGAGACAGTCTGTGATATCGGAAGAAATTGCGATGAATCCGGTGGTATCGGAAGAAATCGGAAGAATATCGTCGATATGGAATTCCTCAGTGGGACCTAGGCTTAAGCAATATTTTGATTACAATAGGAGTGTATACAATGTTTTCTAACATATCTAACACATGCACCAGCAGTATTCTGACCATCAATGGGTGGAACATCTAGCATCATGCATTAGTTCAGTTATGATAAGGTCAGATAACATACTTCAATTCTGACTTTAAGAAAGATAAAATCCAATAGTTTTAAATCTTCAATCAGAGAAACAAATAAATGTACTTGCAGATACACAATACACTTCACCAATTTAAGTACGTGTTCATTTATGTTGCATTTATTCAACTTTTCTAAAACAATATATTACAAATTCCGCTCTGTAGTCGTATGATCACATGACTGTTCCCGAATAGTATTGGTAAACACTTTCAAATTCACAAATTTATAGCGCGTGTAAGAACTCAAAGCCAGGCATCTGCGTCTCTTTGACGATGCTATATGCGGGGCTGTGAATTATTGTTTCCCTCATATTTAATGGTAACGCGTTACTCTCTCATGTTTCTGACAAGGAAGCATCGTCGTACACTTACAGTTCTCCTCAACTAAACTTGACACTCTTAGCCAGACTTGTAGTGCACCACTCGTGTATTTACAGTGCACTTTACTTGAAGCACAATTGAGTATCAGATCTTATTATATATATAGTGATAGTGCTTTAAGTATTCACATGAGTACAATCACATATATATATACATAACAAATAAATTGTACATGTACTTTTTGTCAACAAAACATAAATAGTCAAAATGTAAATAATTTTACTCATTGTAATTATTTAACGGTTTATTTGAAGACTAAATAGATGTAAAGCTGTAGTGTAATGATTGAGGGATAGCTAATTATATAATATTAATTTCAATGTACTTTCCTATCGACCGTGCATAAATATAGATTTGCACTAAGTTATATATCACAATATATTTCGATGTCCATACACTAAAACCACACAGCCTAGGGCAGACACTTGTCAGTGAATTGCGGAAGTGTTTTCTTAATTCTGTCTAATCTGGTCAAATATATGTTAGTCCATGTGACTGGGGATTTCAGTTTGAGTCTGAAAGTAGTAGAGAGTCAGTGGAGTTGAGTTAGAGACGGTTAGGTGTGGGCCATCAACAAGCGAGTAGCTTGGGCCATAAGCCCAAGTTTAGAGTATGAAAAGCTGACTTATAATGCTGTTGAACCTGCGAAGTACTATGTTCATGAACTGTGTAACAAACTATATGAATAAAGCCACTATACGAACACGAGCGTTACATTCTGTACCAACTCATAAGGACTACGTAACAATTAATGGAGTCGTGACCAGAGATTTTGAGTATAAGTTCAGCGGAAAAGCTGCAGAAAACGTATTGGACAGCACTTGATAGCTGTATATCCTGACGAAATTGGAATCTCGGAGTACACGTGAGTGACTTTGTTATTTTCTGTACGCTTAAAAAAAAGGCAGATCAAAACATATGTAGAAATATTAAAAAATTATCAGATCCATTGGGAAATTATTGTGCATCGCTAGGTAATAAATTGAACAAAATAGTACCAGATTTTGATGGGGAAAATAATAGAGAATTAAATTTTGTATAAATTCATTAGAAAAATATGCTTTTATTAACAATTTAAATGAAGATGGCAAGAAAAAGATTTGTTTCCATAATTCTAGAGGGATTGTATCAAATTTTATTCAGGGATATTTAAATGATGATCCGCAGTGTACATGGGCGGAATTATTCGATTAATTAAAAGTTAGATTTTCGGAAATAACAGATTCTCATCATGCATTGCGCTTGTTAAGCGAATTTAAACAAAGGCCAAATGAAAGCGTACAAATTTATTATCAAAACTTAATTGATTTAGCAAAAACTGCATATGATGGTCAAGATTTAAGCCAATATCCTACAATGGTCATTAGACAGCTAATTGATCTTTTACCGACGGATTGTTAAATGAGTCTATTAAAATTCAATTACTTAGGCTAAATCCTCAGACATTATAGACATTATTAGATCAAGCAGTAAATATTGCAATAAAAGAACAAATTATTAGGGCTAGACTTAGGTTAAGAAATTTTATACCGTTAAATCGTAAAAAAATAGTAATAACTACATAAACGCGGTAGTGCAAAATCCACATAAACCAACGTATTATCGAAATAGGGAATATTCAAATTACTGTAAGATGGATAATCTTCGTAGTAGACAAAATTTCAATAGATTTTCACAGCAGAAAAGATTTAATTATGTCAGTAATCAGAAAACGTTTAATTCACGAACATTCAAAATAGCAATTGCTGGAAACCCAGATTAATTGTTACGTAGTCCTTATGAGTTGGTAAAGAACGTAACGCTCGTGTTCGTATAGTGGCTTTATTCATATAGTTAGTTATATACTGTAGTTCATTAACATAATACTTCGCAGGTTCAACAGCATAAGTCAGATTTTCATACTATAAACATAATGTCCAGGTTTATGGCCCAAGCTACTCGCTTCTTGACGGCCCACACCGAACTGTCTCTAACTCAACTTCACTGACTCTCTACTAAACTCAAAACTTAACTCCAAATCCCTAGTAAATGGTCTATGTTATATTTGACCAGTCTTGACAGATATTAAGAAAACACTTCCTCAATTCACTGACAAGCTGTCTGGTTTTAGTGTATGGACATCGAAATATATTGACATATATAACTTAGTACAAATCTATATTTATGCGCGGTCGATAGGAAAGTACATTGAAATTAATATTATATAATTAGCTATCCCTCAATCATTACACTACAATTCCATTTACAGGTCTTCATCATTCGATTAGAGAACAGCATTCGTATACATATATGATGGACTACCAACAGATGCCTACCACAACGAAACAATTTACAGTGGGGATTTATCAACCCTTGAATTTGGAGATAATCATTCGTAGATCTCCAATCGGAGACAATCATTCGTATATGCATATGATCATCATTTCAACCCGTTATTAACTATGTACGGAGATACATCAGATGTGATGACTCCAGATGCCATATACAGATAAATCCACATACAATTCCTCGTGACAATCATTGTGACAACCAAGTGATATATTTATTTCATTTATATCTATATGGACATGAATTAAACCAGCTGAGTATGCTGAAAATGAAGCTACATGTGTAGTGATGGCATTTTATTGTGTGTATATATGTGTTTATGTTGCAGTTATTATTGTTATAATTTTGTGTTATTATTTCACAGGTTTTAGGTTCACTATATAACTATGATTATCATTATGTGATTCTACGTTATAATATTGGATATGACATAATTGTCAACCTTAGGTAACAACCCATTTTAAAAAGTTTGGGTTAAATATGTTAAAATTTTACTTAAGATAAAATTTTGTTTTCCAACAGAGGGAGGGAATTGCAGTGTAATGATTGAGGGATAGCTAATTATATAATATTAATTTCAATGTACTTTCCTATCGACCGTGCATAAATATAGATTTGCACTAAGTTATATACCTGAATATATTTCGATGTCCATACACTAAAACCAGATAGCCTAGGGCAGACACTTGTCAGTGAATTGCGGAAGTGTTTTCTTAATTCTGTCTAGTCTGGTCAAATATATATTAGTCCATGTGACTGGGGATTTCAGTTTGAGACTGAGAGTAGTAGAGAGTCAGTGGAGTTGAGTTAGAGACGGTTAGGTGTGGGCCATCAACAAGCGAGTAGCTTGGGCAATAAGCCTGGACATTATGTTTAGAGTATGAAAAGTTGACTTATAATGCTGTTGAACCTGCGAAGTATTATGTTTATGAACTGTGTAACAAACTATATGAATAAAGCCACTATACGAACACGAGCGTTACGTTCTTTACCAACTCATAAGGACTACGTTACAAGGCGTAACGTGTGTATATTTGTGTGAAATAACGGAAGGTAATGAAGAGCTCTTATCTTATTGCTGACCATATTGTAGCACATTTGTCATTTCGAATGATGTTCTTCGATTTCAGTTTGTCTAAAGTAGAAAATTAATCCCAAAATTTACTTCACAAAATGTCGGACATGCGTGGTGAAACGGCTACAATATACTAAGAAGCATCCGATAATTGATTTTTTTTAATAATGGTCCAGTCCAAAGGAGGATGCTCGGTCACGGGGTCATATTAGAGAATTAATCTTAAATGAAAGTTTCCAATATTATGAGAATCATCGACTGATAATGGTATGCATTGCATTGATCTCCTCCTATATGATAATGCACCAGCACATAAGTCAAATGTTGTGACGGAATCTAAGGATGGCAAATTAATGTTCTGCCGCATCCTCACCATTCATAGACCGCCAAATTCAAATGGTATTTAGTAAGGCACTACAACAAGACTTGATTGGATCAAGTCACATGATTAAAAGAACTGGAAACTACAAGTACAAATGTGTGTTTCCATAAGGGTTGTGTTGTATTATACTAATGTGCATTAAAATTGAGTGAAAATGTCTGTTGGGTGTTTGTACAGGATTAATAGTATAATCAACTTTAAATGTTTATCGGGGTTGATATGAATTTTCAAATACTAGATTACTATGTATGTATGTACTACAGATTTAGGGTATTTTTCTAATCACATTATATAAGTTGGTATCCTAGCAACATGGCTGACACCTCGACTGTCTACAATACCTTCTACAGATGTGTTTGATTAAAAAGTTATGTCACAATAAAAGGTGCGATAAGCCGCTCGTAAGAAATATGCAAAGTAGTCGGTGTGTCACCAATTGAACCAGATCCCTGTGATAGGCATTCAGGAAGCCATTTACACCTTTTTGTCGCTAAATGGTCAAAGATTTGTATTGTGAAAATGAGTAAATTATCGAAACAACTTTCGAAGTCTTTTTCATTGGCTGAGGCAAAATGTCTTAACTTCTATTCGGCTTTTCGATTGGTTCGTATGGCTTACCAGATTTTCCTTGATGTATGTTTCCCTCCTCAGAGTCACAATTCATCTGACTCTTGACCATAAAACGTTTTTAAAAAATAAAAGGAGGAAAACTACATACATCTTATTGTGTACTTTTAGATACTGACACACATTTCCCCAGGGTACTGAATCTGAGAATTCACGGTACAGAACACTGTAAGTTCACGGCAGAACAATACTCAAATGATTGAGAACTCAGCTGTCATCCGGTTGAGTGTACAATATCCTTTAAATGTTAAATTTGTAAATGATCTTGAAGTGGAGTTTAACAGTAAATACCATGTGAGGTTTTATTGTGACACCCTTTACGATATCGGATCTGTGAATCGTCTGAGCAACTCCAGTGGTTGGCCTAAGTGATTGTCCGATTTATCTCTCATCGATCCGGTGGTTCGTCTGAGCCAAACGTCATATCGGCTTAGTGGGGCCAGTCAGAGACAAACGTCCAATCGAGCAAGTGGTTCGCGTGAGCGCATCGTTCAATCCAGCTAGGTGTCCACCGGAGTGAATCACATAATCGGGCTAGTGGTTAGCCTGAGCAAATAGCCCAATCGGGGTTGTGGTTTCCCTAAGCGAATTGCCAAATCGAGCTAGGTATTCGCCTGAGTAAATAACATAATCGGGCTAGTGGTTTGCCTGAGCGAATGACACACTCATGCTAAGGCTTTGCTGGAGTGAATTACACAGTCGGGATAATGGTTCGCCTGAAACAGCTATAATTTCAAACTCTATAATGTCAATGCGAGAAAGAGTTTAATTCATTTTACACATGCATTTCACAAATAAACGGATGTTTGTCTGCACAATTCACGTCACCCCATTCATACTTGACATCACTATATTGTAGGAGAAGACAGTTCTGTACATTGCCGACGTTGTTAGGTTGTCCGATATGCCAGTCAGTGTAGTTCAAACTATATGGAAAACCTGTATCTGTCCAAACAAAATAACTTTCTCTGCGTTCATCATTTCCGCTCGTATACCAACCATAACTTCCGGCCGTGGTGTAAGCTACAGAAGATAATACCATCATCACTGAACAAATAACGTTTATCATAATTGCTAAAAGAGTATATTAAGTCAGACAGGGAAGGCAGCACTCAACTTAACCAGCCGAGCACAGAAAACATTAAAAACACACAAAGCACAATGCCCAACTAAACAAGCGCAGATCCGCCCAAGTCCAAGCTGTCGAAAAGTATAATAAATTATAACTAGCTGAATGACCCAGTAGAAAAGATACAGCAACCAAAAGGCGGAATGCCTACGCTGAATGACCTAGTAACAACAGTAAAACTGCTGAACTACATAGTTATAGCAGCCTTTAGTCTCAAAGTTAAATAACAGTATTAAAACGTTGAAAGGCCCGTATAGTGGGATGACCTACTAACAAGCTGAATGACCCAGTTTCCACAGCAAAAGGACTATATTGCCCCGCTTTAGCTGTAAGAAATCTTAAAACGAAGAAGTGCCCAACACACTACCGACCAAGAAAATTAAACGCCCCTAGTCTCATTGTTAAAAACTGAATAAAAAAGATTCAGCAAACAAAAGGCAGAAAGCCCACGCTGAATGACCTAGTAACAACAGTAAAACTGCTGAACTACATAGTTTTAGCAGCCTACAGTCTAAAAGTTAAGTAACAGTATTAAAACGTTGAAATGCCCGATTTCAGCAACAAAAAATCTGAAAACCTTAAAACGAGTGACCCAGTTTCATTAAGTAAAATGACGTAATTGAACAAATCGAGATATGACGTACTGAATTGCAAGCAATACAGAAGTCCCCCACCGGTGTAAAGCCATTGTCAATATGTATGTTGCCATATTAACAAACCAATAGTCCCCTCCGGTCAAAAACCGGTAGGGGACTTAAAACTACAATAAATGACCTCAGGGGACAGAACACTACATCCATAACTCCACAGCTGTACATAGACTCATGAACGAACCCGGTAGGATGCGAACCGCTGGGACGAAATAGTAAGAGGACAACCGGCAAATACGAATAAATAGTTAACTCCTAGCTCCTTTTGGCCCCGGTCAAAAAATTAAATACTGAGAAATTATGGCATATTATCGATTATTTAAAAATGAAAAACTCGATTATAAACGGAATTGGGGTTTAAATCCAGATACAAACCCATATTATAATAATTAAACAAAATACGAAACTACCGGAAGTAGCACCGACCCCAACAGAAACCGCGGGACACGCGAGAACAAAAAGGCACAGAAAATATACAACTTCACTCGAAAAGGCGCGGAACATACATAAAAAACTAGCACAGGAACATGTAATACAAAACCGGGCATCCAATTCCGAAAGTCTGCTGCTTAAGCCAGTCAAACCAAAACGGAACAAGAGCCAGTTGGTAAGAAATTAACAACCGGACAAAACATACACCACAAGGACAATCCACAACATACACTGAGTATATGCAATTTTGAAAGATACGAAGCAGCCTTGTGCTGGACAACGCAATTGCAGAATGGCACATACAAAATTAATAAAGTTTAACAAAAGGCACAGTGGCCAAATATTTTTGTATTTTTTCCAATTATACTATAAAGTGGACAGTACATACACAGAGGAAGGTTGACTAAAGGGCTTCCGCCTTGGAACGGACAGTAACACTTGTCACTGGGGGCTTAAACGTTTTACAGTGCACCAAACCTCACACTTACCCAATAGACAACCTTATAGAACAGGACAATGTAAATAAATGTTTCCCGCCATGTAATGCCCGCTAACATTAATTAAGTTATTTAATTCAGAGTTCCAAATGTACAAAGGACAATAACTTCAGTACACCAACCATGGATTGGTCGGCTGTACATTACAAAGATAATGTCTATAAATGATCTATAGTACCTCACTTGTTTACGTAGCAAGGGAGATAACTATGTATAAGTTTGGATCATTTTTAGTCCTGATTACCTCCCATATCACTGCGTTTTAGACGTAATGTTCACAATGCAATCTCGTCATTTTTGTGACGAAGATATTCTATATCCTAGGTTCGAAACGTTGGTCTTAGTTGTGCTGCCTAAGTCTCCAACCACAGAGGCATTCGGGTCGTTCCATGTTTATTAAATATGATATAATAACAATAAACTTTATCTAATACATGTATGATATGTAGAGAGTAACTTCTTTTTCGTTTAAAACTGAAGAAACGCCAGATGTTTACTCATGTAAAACAAGCTTTGGGTTGGCTATTAGATTAATAGGTTTTGGTTGAATAAAAATTGGAAAATTGCACAATTATCATAAGCAATTCGCTTGATAAGCTTCGACAAAAACCTTCGGAAAAACACATAGTTGGAGCTTTCTCTACACTGACGTCTGGTCACGAGACTTGCCAAGGACACTCCATAACGTATACTAGTAACTAATGAAGGCTAGCTCCGTGTACTGGCTGTCTAGTCAAGTAACTACTCAATCGCAAAATTGGATGTAGGCGTTTGCACAGCGTATAGATCTAATCACTGTACGACTTATTGGGCGACTATTCAATTAAGCTTGTATGACGTATTGCGAGCATAGGCACCTCTAACTTCCGGGCACTGTTGACTTACTAAGGGACTATACAATTCGACGTGTATAACTTATTGCGATTATCGGAAGTTGACTCCTGTATACACTGTGATCTGGAGAAGCCTGACATGCGCAGACAATCGACGTAGACAAGACTTTAGTTCACGTCCGAAAACAATCATTTCCTGAACAACCAACGTTTGGAAACTTACATGCGTCGTTGCTTACAGTATCGTAAATAAATCCCTGTTCTTTCTGTGTGTTTACGCTGACAAGATGCGCATTTGGAGCCTCGGTTTTACATACTTTTACAGCGTCAGTCCAACTCTTCGGTGTCACGTGGAAGGTGTAACATGACGTCACGTTATTGTCTGTGAATTGTCGAGATCCAGCAGGACATGACGGCACCACTGAATGTAGATTATACTCATTAATTAATTAAGTAAGTAATTGATGCAGATGAGCAATTGTTTCTCCATGATATATTTATATCTGCGGTACAACCTCGGTTGAGCAACACTATTTTGAAGCGGCAAATCATTGCCGTTGTTTAGAGTTTGTTCTCTACAGAGGGATTCTCTATTGAAGCTGCACATGTTTGCCTTTAAAATGTGTAAAGGATTTTTTTTCTTCACATATGCTCGGGAGAGTTTTACCGTATAGGTAATTTGTGCAAGTCCTTAACAGATTTAAACACAACACCGGATGTAATGATAACGTAGATGATACATGTTGTAGGTTTAAATTACCCTTTACATAAATGTGTTGCTCAGGTTAGGACGTTATGAAGCAGATACAATGTACCCGACAGAGTGCTTTTAGAAATATTAGGGATGTGGCCTTACACATTTAATTAGAAGAAACTGGTTGGTAGATTCTTTTTTGATTAAATGTGGATCTTAGTTTTAGGTGACTACTGCAAATTCTAAACATATTTTCCTGAATAATGGACCATTTGACGACCGTACTATGTCAGGAATAAAATCTGGTAAAAGTTTAGTTACCAAGTTTCGAAGGCTGCTTTCAGGAGTTCAGCCATTCAGCCACCATTTGACATTTTAACTTAAATTTACCAAAGGTCCAAAACATTCAATACTTTTTTCATTGAATAAAATAAAACATACATACTGGTACAAGACGTGTTATAGATATAAATGTCATCGATAGATGTATATCCATCCATATCATGGTCAGAGTGACGGCCAGAAACATATGAATAATATGACCGTGTGTCTGCCTCAAATACAACCTGTAATGTACAATATTTGAATACCTTATATTCAACACTCTCAAAACATTGTTCATGGTGGTATCCATCGCCCAGATGTTATAAGAGAAGACAAGAATGAAGCTATTGATGCTTTGATGTTCCTATTATCACGTTCGCATCACGATTGAAGAAGTGCCGATCAAAATCGTTGTGATCGGTACATGTCTTGTAGGCCATCCGGGCTATTAATCGTAGGCAGGGTGGTAGGAATTTGCCTTGTATGTTTGCATCGACTGAGCCGGTCGTAAATGCTCAGATGATTAGAATGATAGAGCGTTTACCCTACCTCCCCGGATGGTTAGAATTATAGTTAAGTAAGTAAGAAAGTAAAGACTTTTTTAAACATATTTAAAATAATGCAATTCCATATGGGCCTTAAGATAGAGCCCCCTCTTCCAGACCATTAGCATCAATCATAGAACACACTAAGGTATAAGATAGAAAACGAGTGAGCGATGTATAAACATTTTTCCCAATCGTCCTTTTTTTTAAAAAAAACAATACAATTTGGGAAAAAGAACTTATTTAAATACTTAAGTTTGAGGATCTCATGGAAGATTGCCATTAATTATAATTGTCAAATGAGTTTTCTCGTAAAATAAAAACATAAAACACATACAAGGCACAGTACCCAACTAAACGAGTCAAGATCCACCGAAGTCCAAGCTGACAAAAAGTATCATGAATTAGTGCTTAAAAGTATAATGAATGTCGTGCTTAAAGACCAATAACAATGAACCAAATAAATAGTGTATTTGCAACGTTATTTGGACTTTAGCAGTACCTCTATATTTGACACACGACTTACTTTAAATGGCTGACCTGTGTACTCAGAATCCAGTTGTACTTGTGCCATATGCCAGTACTTATCTTCTTGTCCGGTCTTTGTGTAGATTGGATACCCGTCCCCTCCACCAACCTGCAAATCATTCTGTTCTTTACAACATTTTAACGTTGTACGTTAGGGTAAATATATCTGCAAAAAGTTCATACATAGTGTAGTATGAATAGCGCACCTTCTAGAACTCATCGATTATAAATATCATATTTTGATTTTTTGCTGGCAAGAAGAAACACACTTTATTACTAAGCATAACTTAACAGAAATTATAACAGTTTTACCTGTATCATTATTTTAAAGTTATTCTCTATATCAAAGGGTGTTTCCCTTCGTCAGCAGACCAATATTTAAAACATGCGTAATTGCACGACTTCCAATTGATGAATACATTTAAGTACATGAATGCTTCAGCCTAATGCTATTTTAATAATGTTAGGTTAACATCACAGGTAAATGTATCATTAATTCATAATTTTACTTGATATGTAGTTTTAAAGGTATATTGCCACAAAAGCAGTCACAGTTTCAAAGTATGTACACCACGAATGTGCTTATGGTAGCTTCATAAAGAAAAACTATTTGTGACAACGTACATTTTCGACTGGGAAATCGTGTTGTATAATTCCAGGCAGGAGCCACTACACAATTCATGTTCAATGGAAACTATCCAATGTTTGTTATTATTCAGACCCATAAAAGTACAAGCACTTATTTTCAATGGAGTCCTGTGTTTTTACTGAAGTAACAGCAAGTCGAAGAGAGAGTTGTGTGATGCAAGGAATACGGGTGGGATAACCTAGATCTTTACGAACGGATTCCTTTGTTCGTTGACGTGACCGGTGTACAGAACCGATACGCCTGAAACTACCTCTGTTCATTTTTAGTATGGTTGGAAACACTGAAAAGTCTTTCTGAAATTTTCAGTGCCCCGATCGAGATTAGAACCAGGGACCTTCGGACTGGTAGTCGAAGGCGTTAACCACTCGACCTCTGTCCCACAAATTCACAATTATATTACCTGTGCATAGACTTTCAGGAAGCCAGTATCTCTACCATGCATTGTATACCAGAATCTGACACAATACTGGGATGCTGGTGGTAATGTTGGTGACGTCATTCGAGCTGTTCTGCTCGGTGCCTTGTAGGTGGTCGACGAGCTGTAGTGACTTGAAGGATTCACACTGGGATCAATAAACATGTAGTGACCTGTGGTGAGAAATGGTAATGTATATTTTATGCTAGCATTACATCGATAAAGAACTTGACACATGAAAAGTAGGATTTAGTAGCTGAATATTTTTAGTGGGCATGATTTGATATTACGTCAGAATAGAGATTGGCCCATCTCAGTGTTAGTCGAAGGTTGCTTGGTGAAGGTTGCTTGGTAAAGGTTGCTTGGTGAAGGTTGTGTGGTGAATGTTGCTTGGTGAAGGTTGTTTGGTGAAGGTAGCTTGATGAAGGTTGTTTGGTGAAGGTTGTGTGGTGAATGTTGCTTAGTGAAGGTTGTGTGGTGTATGTTGCTTGGTGAAGGTTGCTTGGTGAAGGTTGCTTGGTGAATGCTGCTTGGTGAAGGTTGTATGGTGAAAGTTGTGTGGTGAATGTTGCTTGGTGAAGGTTGTGTGGTGAAGGTTGTGTGGTGATTGTTGCTTGGTGAAGGTTGTGTGGTGAATGCTGCTTGGTGAATGCTGCTTGGTGGAGGTTGCTTGGTGAAGGTTGCTTGGTGAAGGTTGTGTGGTGAAGGTTGCTTGGTGAATGCTGCTTGGTGAAGGTTGTATGGTGAAGGTTGTGTGGTGATTGTTGCTTGGTGAAGGTTGTGTGGTGAAGGTTGTGTGGTGAATGTTGCTTGGTGCAGGTTGTGTGGTGATTGTGGCTTGGTGAAGGTTGTGTGGTGAATGTTGCTTGGTGAAGGTTGTGTGGTGATTGTTGCTTGGTGAGGGTTGTGTGGTGAATGTTGCTTGGTGTATGTTACTTGGTGAATGTTGCTTGGTGAAGGTTGTGTGGTGAAGGTTGTGTGGTGAATGTTGCTTGGTGCAGGTTGTGTGGTGATTGTTGCTTGGTGAAGGTTGTGTGGTGAATGTTGCTTGGTGAAGGTTGTGTGGTGATTGTTGCTTGGTGAGGGTTGTGTGGTGAATGTTGCTTGGTGTATGTTACTTGGTGAATGTTGCTTGGTAAAGGTTGTGTGGTGAATGTTGCTTGGTGAAGGTTGTGTGGTGATTGTTGCTTGGTGAAGGTTGTGTGGTGAAGGTTGTGTGGTGAATGTTGCTTGGTGCAGGTTGTGTGGTGATTGTTGCTTGGTGAAGGTTGTGTGGTGAATGTTGCTTAGTGAAGATTGTGTGGTGATTGTAGCTTGGTGAAGGTTGTGTGGTGAATGTTGCTTGGTGTATGTTACTTGGTGAATGTTGCTTAGTGAAGGTTGTGTGGTGAATGATGCTTAGTGAAGGTTGTGTGGTGTATGTTGCTGCTTGGTGAATGTTGTATGGTGAAGGTTGCTTGGTGAAGGTTGCTTGCTGAAAGTTGCTTGCTGAAAGTTGCTTGGTGAAGGTTGCTTGGTGAATGCTGCTCGGTGAAGGTTGTGTGGTGATTGTTGCTTGGTGAAGGTTGTGTGGTGAATGTTGCTTGGTGAAGGTTGTGTGGTGATTTTTGCTTGGTGAATGTTGCTTGGTGAAGGTTGCTTGGTGAAGGTTGCTTGGTAAAGGTTGCTTGGTGAAGGTTGTGTGGTGATTGTTGCTTAGTGAAGGTTGTATGGTGATTGTTGCTTGGTGAAGGTTGTGTGGTGAAGGTTGTGTGGTGAATGTTGCTTGGTGAAGGTTGTGTGGTGATTGTTGCTTGGTGAAGGTTGTGTGGTGAAGGTTGTGTGGTGAATGTTGCTTGGTAAAGGTTGTGTGGTGAAGGTTGCTTGGTGAAGGCTGCTTGGTGAAAGTTGTGTGGTGAATGTTGCTTGGTGAAAGTTGTGTGGTGATTGTTGCTTGGTGAAGGTTGTGTGGTGAAGGTTGTATGGTGAATGTTGTATGGTGAAGGTTGTGTGATGAATGTTGCTTGGTGAAGGTTGTGTGGTGAATGATGCTTAGTGAAGGTTGTGTGGTGTATGTTGCTTGGTGAATGTTGCTTGGTGAAGGTTGCTTGGTGAAGGTTGCTTGCTGAAAGTTGCTTGCTGAAAGTTGCTTGGTGAAGGTTGCTTGGTGAATGCTGCTTGGTGAAGGTTGTGTGGTGAATGTTGCTTGGTGAAGGTTGTGTGGTGAAGGTTGTGTGGTGAATGTTGCTTGGTGCAGGTTATGTGGTGATTGTTGCTTGGTGAAGGTTGTGTGGTGAATGTTGCTTGGTGAAGGTTGTGTGGTGATTGTTGCTTGGTGAAGGTTGTGTGGTGAATGTTGCTTGGTGTATGTTACTTGGTTAATGTTGCTTGGTGAATGTTGCTTGGTGAAGGTTGTGTGGTGAACGTTGCTTGGTGAAGGTTGTGTGGTGATTGTTGCTTGGTGAAGGTTGTGTGGTGAATGTTGCTTGGTGCAGGTTGTGTGGTGATTGTTGCTTGGTGAAGATTGTGTGGTGAATGTTGCTTGGTGAAGGTTGTGTGGTGATTGTTGCTTTGTGAAGGTTGTGTGGTGAATGTTGCTTGGTGTATGTTACTTGGTGAATGTTGCTTGGTGAAGGTTGTGTGGTAAATGATGCTTAGTGAAGGTTGTGTGGTGTATGTTGCTTGGTGAATGTTGCTTGGTAAAGGTTGCTTGGTGAAGGTTGCTTGCTGAAAGTTGCTTGCTGAAAGTTGCTTGGTGAAGGTAACTTGGTGAATGCTGCTTGGTGAAGGTTGTGTGGTGATTGTTGCTTGGTGAAGGTTGTGTGGTGAATGTTGCTTGGTGAAGGTTGTGTGGTGATTGTTGCTTGGTGAATGATGCTTGGTGAAGGTTGCTTGGTGAAGGTTGCTTGCTGAAAGTTGCGTGCTGAAAGTTGCTTGGTGAAGGTTGCTTGGTGAATGCTGTTTGGTGAAGGTTGTGTGGTGAATGTTGCTTGGTGAAGGTTGTGTGGTGAAGGTTGTGTGGTGAATGTTGCTTGGTTCAGGTTGCTTGGTTCAGGTTGCTTGGTGAAGGTTGTGTGTGGTGAAGGTTGTGTGGTGATTGTTGCTTGGTGAAGGTTGTGTGGTGATTGTTGCTTGGTGAAGGTTGTGTGGTGAGTGTTGCTTGGTGAAGGTTGTGTGGTGAAGGTTGCTTGGTGAAGGTTGCTTGGTGAATGTTGCTTGGTGAATGTTGCTAGGTGAAGGTTGCTTGTGGATGGCTGCTTGGTGAAGGTTGCTTGGTGATGGTTGCTTGTGGATGGTTGCTTGGTGAAGGTTGCTTGGTGAAGGTTGCTTGGTGAAGGTTGCTTGGTGAAGGTTGCTTGGTGATTGTTGCTTGGTGAAGGTTGTGTGGTGAAGGTTGCTTGGTGAAGGTTGCTTGGTGATTGTTGCTTGGTGAAGGTTGCTTGGTGGAGGTTGTGTGGTGATTGTTGCTTGGTGAAGGTTGCTTGGTGAAGGTTGCTTGGTGAAGGTTGTTTGGTGATTGTTGCTTGGCGAAGGTTGCTTGGTGAAGGTTGCTTGGTGATTGTTGCTTGGTGAAGGTTGTATGGTGAAGGTTGTGTGGTGAAGGTTGTTTGGTGAAGGTTGCTTGGTGATTGTTGCTTGGTGAAGGTTGTGTGGTGAAGGTTGCTTGGTGAAGGTTGCTTGGTGAAGGTTGCTTGGTGATTGTTGCTTGGTGAAGGTTGCTTGGTGAAGGTTGCTTGACGAAGGTTGCTTGGTGAAGGTTGCTTGGTGAAGGTTGCTTGGTGAAGGTTGCATAGTAAAGGTGTTCGAGTGAATTCATTTGGACGATATGCTGTTTACTACCATTACAGTTTTTATACTAGATACTTGATTGACAACCGGAGTAATTTCAATAATCAAAATTGATCTTACCGCTGGGGGAACCGAGTGTATGATCCTCTATCGGACCCGAAGACACGTCTTGTCGGCCTGTACCTTTATACCAACATTCATCCGCTGACTTGGAACATGTACTGAGTGTGTAGTTACAGTTAGCACTATCCTCAAAGCCACAATAGTGAGTGACAAAATCACCATATAAGACTGAAAATGCAAAATTTTCAAAATGTACAGTTTTTTGACAGACATGCAATAAAACGTCAACGTTTTGCCGTTTTACAACAAATGGTTTCTGGAGTGGTGTTCGTAGAATCAGAACTGAATAAACAAGCATGTACTGAATAAACAAACACGTTAAGGAATAAATAAACAAGTACTGGGTAAACAAACAAGAACTGAATAAACAAAGAAGAACTGAATAAACAATAAGTACTGAATTAACAAAGAAGAACTGAATAAACAAACAAGTAAGGAATAACAAATAATGAGTTAATAAACAAACACTTACTGAATAAACAAACTAATACTGAATAAACAAACAAATACTGAATAAACAAATAAGTAAGGAATAAACAAGCAAGTAAGGAATTAACAAACAAGTACTGGATAAACAAACTAGTACGGAACAAACAAACTAAAGCACTGAACACACACAAACGATACTCAGTACATTTGAAAATGCACACTACATATTTTGCTTATTTAATGAAATACAAATGGAACAAACACACTTATATTTTACATCAACACGTATGTTGTATTTTATTATTTAACTACCAGATATGGAATAACATTATACCTGGCTGATGTGTCTGTGTATCTACAAGATTCAATGATGTTTTACATACAGACAAGTCGTCAGTGGTTTTCCTCAGTTCCCCTCTAACACGTTCTAGTTCCCGGTTCAGATTCTCCACCGTGCTTGCTAAATCTACCTATCAGATATATCACGTGCGGTATATTGATATATACTCAAACGCAAAGAAGCTGTGCATGTTTCAAATTGGGATAACTATATAAATATCTGTCGTAGGCATTTCATTTATGTACCATGTACAACATGTGTGTCACTTTGTCGAACAATGGACACAAATAGGCCCTATCGGATTAGATGTTACGTAACGTCATAAAACAGGATATTTGCATGATTTGCGCGTACAGAGGCTTAATAAATGTGAAATCGCTCAAATAACCCCTCATTCATTTTTCACAAATCCAAGGAGTAAAAAAAACACTAAAAATATCCGTAAGATTAGAACTTGCTATGCCAATATTATCGGAACGTCAGCTAATTGGGGCGTTGATGATGCTCATTAGAGGTACCTCTATTGATAATGATCCACGGGCCTTCTCGGTAGAAAGGTACGATCACGACATAATTTTAACAATTTGTACGACCAGCAGAATCCTCTTCATGTCGAATGGAATGAAATTCCTCCGCAAGTCGTACAGCGTGACGTCAATTCCATGAGACGTCGTATCGTACAGGTTGGTTATACGTCAAAATGGAGATCATACCCGATATTAATGAAATTATCACAATTTAACAATTTTGAGAATCTTACACCTTAATTTTATTCTCAAAAACACCGATATCACAATGTATGCAATTTTTATTTTGACCGCTAACGCTTAAACGAAAATTGCGATTCTTTTCACTGCGCTATTTAAATGAAATTGTGTTCTGTTTTATAGGCAATTAGATAAGCTAAAATTTGCTTCAAACATTATATACTTTCTTTCATGGATGTCTGAAAAAATAAGTGAAAACCCCATGCACAGTTTCTTTTGCGTTTGAGTATAGTACCGTCACTGTGGTGGTATTCACATAGCATCTTAGCAGAAAACTTAAATACAGGATGTTAAAAAGTTTGTTCTCAAAATCAAAAATCATTCTTATTTTTTCTGAGCTATGTACACAGTGTACAATTTTAATTTCTTACTTTGATAGCTTCATTCCATGCCGGAAATATTAGAACAATGGTACACATGGAACAATCTGGAATTTAGCCTGAAAATTTTACATTCTTCTGATGTCACAAAAATAAACTATTGAAATTTAACAATTGAGAACCAACATTTTCTAACACCCTGCATTTCTGAACTTCTTGTTTACTTAAGTCTATCAGCTTCACAAGAATATAAATATCATTGATGTGTTCCATAGTTTCGGAGCACGGTGTAAGCAGATATAGTCCGCTTTAAATCAGGTTTGTCTCTTGTATACAAACATTGCAACTTTATATTATAATACTGTATTTTTACTGTTTTAACCATTTTATTGGAAAAAGGCTGTGAAAACCAATAGTTTATTCAATATTCCACACCCTGATACATATAACATCTACATTTAAAATATATTTTGCAATGTTTTTTACATAATGTTATGTAAACAAGTGACCGACCTGAATAATTGATTTATAGGTTAACTATAGAGATAAGTCACCTCGAAAATAGTGAGGATAAGTCATCTACAGTGTGCAAATGTGTTTATTGTTATTTGTAGTTTTTATACATGAACGACATCCAAGACGGGAGACAATGCTCTTTTAAATTTTAGCACATCGTAACAAAAATAACATTCCTTTGCATCATCATGTAAGAAATTAGACGCTTTCAATTCATCTGGCTTTGACGGGTTTTACATATTTCATCTCAGCTAAAGGTATAGTGGGGTGACAATTGGTGATTTTTTGGGGTGAGGTGACAACTCAAGTAGAACAAGCAATGTTATATACCAAAATGTTCGCCTATGTCTGTACTATATGGAACTGCCGGCATAAATTGTCAACGCGTGGTGCGGACACGGAAATCCAAGATGGCGTCCAAGATGGCCGCCATAATTTACACATACACTTAAAATTCTATGTTCTCATGCATTTTTTTTATTTATGTATGTAGTCACAAATATTTACTTGGATATTATTCATTTGATAATGTACATCAAATGGACATACAAGACTGACCACTTTGAGGTCAAGGTCACGGTCATTTCAAGGTCAAATTACGAAAAAAAGCTGAAAAAATGATGTTTCCTCACTTGTTTTCTTGTTTTAGCATATGTTTTATATTCAAGTTGGTATTAAAAGTGATAAAAGTGTTGGTAAGCACATATTCTCTTATTGTTAGTTGAATTTTCAGTTCAAAATATTGAAACTTTGTCAAAACTGACATTATTATGCATGTACATGTTTGACGAGATGGCATTCTTAGATTGCTGCTTCCTTATTTAAAATTTTAGTATTCAACTATTGACACTATTATTTCTAATGGTATGATTAAATGTTTGTCTAAACAAAATAACTTTGTATTGTACTCCAAATGGAATTGAAAAATTACCAATCAAGGTCAAGGTCAATGTCATTTCAAGGTCAAACTACCAAAAATACCTGAAAATTTGATCTTTCATTGCATTTTTTCTTATTATGAAATTTGGTGAATATTATATTTTGTTGTAGATCATTGATGTGATCAGAGTTCTTTCATTAAAAATAATAATTTACACTGAACTCCTATATGTGGCATCCCAGACCATATGGGGTACATAACACTGTCAAGTACAACCATCCCGTGCCATAATGGGTACTACCACGTGTTAAAGTCATACTAAGTCCTAAGGGTACTATATACAAAGTACAGTCAAACAAAATCATCACCACCACATACCAGGCCAGAATGGGTTCTAACCACCAACAAGTACATTCTGTAACCAATGGAGTACATGTCATGTTCTTACAACTGCCCATAACAACCATTCCTATCGAGTTCTCAATGCTATACTGAGGCCAAATGGGGTACTTACAACCACAGAGTATTGGTTAATCACCACTATATCAGTCTCAATATGGTACTCACAATCACTGAGCACAGCTGTAAAGGCCCTATGGGTTACTCATTAGTACAAATCACAGTCGTATAAGGCCCAAAGGGGTACTCATCCAAAATAATTACAACTTTCCATGCCCAATAGGGGTGCTCTTAAGTTCTTAACCAACTACAGCCATACCAGGTCCTATGGGCTACACCCAAGTCACAACAAAAGGGTACAAACATCCAAGGCCCAATCAACACCACCAATAAACATTGAGTACAGTCACACCTGACCCTATGTGGTACTTACCACCGACGATTACAGCCATACTATGTTCTAAGGGGTACTTGGACCAACTGAGTACAGCTATACCAGGTGCAATGCAGCCATCCTAGGCCCTACTGGGTATTTCACCACCACTAATTATGGCCATACTAATCCCTATGTGTTAGTTGCAACCACTAAATACAGCCATACTAGATCCCATGTGGTAATTGCCACCACCAATTACAGCCACCATAGGCCCTATGCCCTACTCACAACCACTGTGTATAGCCATACTATGCCTGAGGATACTCCCATCTACTGAGAACAGCCATTCAATGCCCTATTAAATTTTGGTATTTAACACTGCCTATAGAACAGCCACCACAGGCCCTATTGAATACCCTATACCACAGAAAACAGCCAACCAATGCCTCATTTTGTACCAACAACCTCTGAGCACAGCCATCCCAGGCCCTATTGGATACCCATCACAACAGAGAACAGCCGATCCCAGGCCCCATTTGGTACCCACTACCTCTGAGTACAGTCATCCCAGGCCTATTGGGTATCCACCACCTCTGAGTAGTCATCCAGGCCCATTTGAGTACCCACCCTCATGAATTCCAGCTATCACAGGCCCTATTGAGTATGCACCATTACAGATTTCAGCCATCCCAGTCCCTATTGAGTACCCACCATCTCTGAGCAGTCATCCAGGGCCCTATTGAGTACTCTCCCTCACAGATTTCAGCCATCCCGGGCCCTATTCTGTACCCAGCACCTCTGAATACAGTCATCCAAGGCCCTATTGAGTACTCTCCCTCACAGATTTCAGCCATTCAATGCCCTATTGAGTACCCATCATCACATATTTCAGCCATCCCAAGCCCTATTGAGTACCCACCACCTCTGAGTACAGCCATTAAAGCTCTATTGAGTACCTGTCATCACATATTTCAGCCATCCCAAGCCCATTGAGTACCCATCCTCACATAATTCAGCCATCTCATGCCCTATAGTGTACCCACCATCACAGATTTCAGCCATCCGAAGCCCTATTTTGTACCCACCATCACAGATATTAGCCATCCCAGGCCCTATTGGGTATCAAACATCACAGATTAAGCCATCAAAGGCCCTATTGAGTACCCACCCTCACAGATTTCAGCCATCCCAAGCTCTATTGGGTACCCATCATCACAGATTTCGGCCATCCCAAGCCCTATGTGTACCCACCATCACAGATATTAGCCATCCCAGGCCCTATTGGGTACCAACCATCACAGATTAAGCCTTCAAAGGCCCTATTGAGTACCCACCCTCACAGATTTCAGCCATCCCAAGCTCTATTGGGTACCCATCATTACAGATTTCGGCCATCCCAAGCTCTATTAGGTACCCATCATCACAGATTTTGGCCATCCCAAGCCCTATGTGTACCCACCATCAGATATTTCAGCCATCCCAAGCCCTATGTGTACCCACCATCAGATATTTCAGCCATCCCAAGCCCATTGAGTACCCATCCTCACAGATTTCAGCCATCCCATGCCATATTGTGTACCCACCATCACATATTTCACCCAACCCAAGCCCTATTTTGTAACCACCATCACAGATTAAGCCGTCACATGCCCTATTGAGTACCCACCCTTACATATTTCAGCCATCCCAAGCTCTAATGGGTACCCACCATCACAGATCTCAGCCATCACAAGCCCATTGAAAACCCATCCTCACAGGTGTCACCCATCCCATGCCCTATTGGTTACCCGTCATCATATATTAGGCCATCTCAGGTCCTATTGAGTACCCACCCTCACAGATTCCAGCCATCCCAAGCTCTATTGGGTACCCACTATCACAGATTTCAGCCATCCCAAGCCCTATTATGTACCCACATCACAGAATCCAGTCATCCCAAGCCCTATTGGCTACCCACCATCACAGATTTCAGCCATCCCAAGCCCTATTGTGTGCTCACCATCACAGATTGAGCCATCCCAGGCCCTATTGAGTTCCCACCCTCACAGATTTCAGCCATCCCAAGCCCTATTAAAGCAATACCATACCATACGGAGTACTCCCCCCCCCCCCACATCGAGTGCAGCAATACTTACCAATACAAATTCAGCCATATCAGGCCATAAGGGATATCTAATCATCACATAGTTCAGCCATCTTAGGCCCTAGAGGTGACTCACCATGTCCAAACGTTTTGTTAAAATTCCCACAGTAGGAGATGCTTGGTATATTAAATGGCCTGCCATCTTTAAATGGTTGCAGCAAGTCTGCTGTTTGCTGTGTCTAAATTCACCAATCCCAGAATCTAAAATCCAGCCAAAGTCTATTTCCCGGGATCGGGAATCAAAGGGCCTGTCAAAATCCCGTCCGTTGGGAATGGTTTTCTGTCTAAAGTCCACTGTATGCCCGCCACTCCCCCACCCTGGGGCAAAATATTGATAGGTGCATTATATATAATAACTGTCTAATATGTAATAATGTTGTCAAACCATTAACAATAATACTGTCAAATATAGAGATTCAACGATCAAGGAAAAACCATTCACGGCTGCAATATTGTACATTACGTAGAATCGCTTATGTTCCGTCACAAAATTTAAATAGATTTTCTATTTGCAGTAAAAATATATCACTTCTAATGAAATAATTTACACTTAGAATACCTGCTATCACATCTAAAACAGAATACAATGTTCAGCATTCGTTTATAATAACAATTTGCGACGAAATATCAAATTTTCAGGTATTTTTGGTAGTTTGACCTTGAAATGACATTGACCTTGACCTTGTGTGGTCATTTTTCAAGTCCATTTGGAGTACAATACAAAGTTAATAATGTTTAGACAAACATTTTATCATACCATTAGACATAATACTGTCAATAGTTGAATACTAAAATTTTAAATAGGGAATCAGCAATCTAAGAATGCCATCTCGGCCAACATGTACATGCATAATAATGTCAGTTTTGACAAAGTTTCAATATTTTGAACTAAAAATTCAACTAATAATAAGAGAATATGTGCTTACCAACACTTTTATCACTTTTAATACCAACTTGAATATAAAACATATGCTAAAACAAGAAAACAAGTGAGGAAACATAATTTTTTCAGCTATTTTTCGTAATTTGACCTTGACATGACCGTGACCTTGACCTCAAAGTGGTCAGTCTTGTATGTCCATTTGATGTACATTATCAAATGAATAATATCCAAGCAAATATTTGTGACTACATACATAAATAAAAAAAATGCATGAGAACATAGAATTTTAAGTGTATGTGTAAATGATGGCGGCCATCTTGGACGCCATCTTGGATTTCCGTGTCCGCACCACGCGTTGACAATTTATGCCGGCAGTTCCATATAGTACAGACATAGGCGAACATTTTGGTATATAACATTGCTTGTTCTACTTGAGTTGTCACCTACTCCTTAAATAAGCCACTTTTGAGCTGATTGTCACCCCACTAGTAGCAACACTCTTAAATACGTAATACATTTTGATCAAGTAGAGAACAAAATGTGACGTCATAATGTCTCATATATTACGTCAAAGTGTAAATATATGAGTGCTACCTTCCCTGTCTGACTGAATAGTATCTGTTTTATGATTACAGTTTGTCTACTATCTACAGTGAATTTCCACTAATAAGACCAGTCCAAAGGGTGTTCTTAATAGCGAATCGGTCTTATTAGCGGACATTTTTTTGGTCTAAATTTGATACTTTGAGACCTTAAGCTGGCTAAAACTTGCATGATTTCATAATAATCAAAGTGGTCTTATTAGCGGTACTATCATTTCTCTGATCATTTAATGTAAACGAAATAAAAATGTTAATCAGCAAAATTTACCTGACTCTTATTTAGCAGTAGCTGATTGGTTGTCAGTAAGGCGTCGACGTTTTGTTTGGTGGCCAGTAAAGCAGCCAATTCCGTTTCTTTCATACCAAGCTGTTCCTGGATGACGTTTAACTCATTTGCCAGTTTGTTGAAATTGTGCTGTAACTTTGTCATAGTTGACCACAATGAATTCATATTGCCGTTAAGTCCATCAATATCTTTACATGAACAACTCTAAAATAAAGTAAAAAGTAAAGTATTCCCAATAATGCACATGTGATTACTAGTATGTTGCTTATTTACTTGAGTGATGGAAACTAAACCCGTACATGGTAAGCTACTGTTTTCAGCAAATGGATTTTTAACACATGTGTATTAAATTGTGTACAATACTTAGAATGAAACAGTGATTGTATACATCGATACTGCACCGCCAAATGTAATATCATATGCACATATCGTTTAATTATCATTTTGTCGTTTGGTTGTGTGTTTACCATTGTGTTTTGTATGTTTTATGTTTTCTGTGCTTGACTGGTTGAGTTGAGTACTGCCTTCCTTGTCCGACTTAATATTATCTTTTTTCAAATAGTATGATGCCTTGCTATGATGTGTAACTACAGTAATACAGTATAATACCGCTAAGCGGCTTGATAAATCTGTAATACTTTCGTAAGAAAATAAAATTGTAAAGAACCAGGTTCTATACGTGCTCATGTTCATGTACTCGCAAATTTTAACAACGATTTATGTCAACTATTTGACTAACACAAAGAACTCCAAACCTGCAGACCGGAAGTACCACTACTGGGAGCGTCCGTAGTTGCTCGTTTTCCGGTGGCGTCACATTGTCCCTCGTGTCCTAACTTGACGTTGTAAATACATTGTCCATTCGAAAAACTACACCCTGGATCAAATGATAGCTGTCCTAGAACAGTCCCAAACAGGCAAACATATAACAGACGTAAACGTAACATGTTGGAATTCTATCGAGATGACATCAATTGAATTAGGTTTGTTATATCGCAATATTAAGTTGGTTTAAATATAATTATATTTAGACAATCGCTGTTATCTATGGCACGTAAACAAGTGACATTTTACATTGACATAATACAAGACCGTCTATTTATGATAAGACTACCAGTCGAATTTGATGGAGATAAGAGAGACATAGTCTCAAATTCATAGTTGGATTCGAACCTATACTCGGCTAGCAATGTGAAGTATAAGCGCATGAGTGCACTATAGGCGATCGCAACAACCTCATGTACTAGCGTATGTTGCACAAATAACTATATCACACAACACCAGCTACGTAATTTGCCAAATATGATATTATGCAACATATCAAAAACTCAAAACTAAAATAGGCAGCACTCAACAGAAACAGCAGATCACGAATGGTACACACACAAAAAACCTCACATACATGTTCCAAAAATAGAATCAAAAAGGACAGCCAAAATATGCACAAGAAAAAATACGGTTTACCGAATTTCACACCCAACCGACCATTCGATTTATGTACTCTGATTTATCCTATGTGTAATTACTTTGGCATTTCAGTCAAGGATAACCCATGAAAGTGCAAGCACTTATTTCCAATGGGGTCATGTGTTTTTGCATAAGGGACAGCAAGTAGAAGAGAAAGAGGTATGATACAGTTGTATACCGAAGAATTGCGTTTCACGCGATGAGACACTGCTACGAATTGAAGCATGTCTGAAGGATATCTAGCACTGGAAGAAAAACAATATGTTAAAACTAAATGCAGACAAACCAGAGGTAATCCTGTTTGTACCGAAACGGACTACCAGTGCTGCTGAAAATATCACGGTGAAAGTTGGTGATGCTGTGATGAGACCATCATCGGTGGTGAGAAACCTGGGTGCCATGTTGGATTCACACCTGAACATGGACAAACATGTAAACTCTGTCTCCAGGTCGTGTTTCATGCAGATCCGACAAATAGGTCAAATAAGACAATATTTGACTGTTGATGCAACAGAATCCCTTATCAATTCTTTAGTAACACCAAGACTGGATTATTGCAACTCATTGCTGTGTGGCTCCAAAAAAACCCCATTCTGAACAAACTACAAACTATTCAAAATACAGCTGCCAGCCTCATCACACGGATACCGCGATACAATCACATCACTTCTGTGTTGAAGGATCTTCACTGGTTACCTGCACAATACAGAGTGGTATTCAATCATGTTTACAAAGCACTACAAGAAAAGTTCCCACGCTACATCCGAAGTGGAAATATATACTCCACAAAGACAGCTTAGGTCACAAAATGACTCTATTCTTCTAGTTGTGTCGAGAATGAGGACTGTATCGTACGGCGATCGATGTTTCATGGTTGCAGCACCGAAGCTCTGGAATCAAGTGCCAACAGCACACAGAGATAGTAAACATTACCGTCATTCAAGAAAGCGCTAAAACGCACTGTTTTACAAAAGCTTATTCTGGATGATTATTAGTTTGACTTCTTAGGGGTCTTCTTAAAGGTAGGAGAGGTGCCCTACTTAGATTTGAACACCGTTGAACATCTGATATTTTCATGCTGACACGCTATAATCAAAATGTCTCTATACAGCCATGTGTATTAATGTGTCGACTAACATATGCACTCACTGTTTTTTTATTTTTGCAGTTTAATTAGACCCCAAATCAACAATTTTGTAGGGGCATCGAATTGAGCTTTTTTAAGACAGAAAACTCCAATTGATGTTGTAAACATTGATCGAGTGTAATCAATGCTGCTTTATCGATAAGATACCAACGTTTATTAATACATGATTGTAAGACTTCGGCATTCACTATTCTGGTGTAATATACTTGGAATTCGTGTTCTTAAGGTATCGAATAGCGTGATTGTGGTCGGGTATGAAGCTGAGTCTTGACCGAAACACCATGATCCAGGCATTGTCGTCAGGTACGAGATGTGGCAATCATTTTGTCCAAAAACTATTTTAAACGTTAGGAGCATAGTACTGTGCGCTTATTATTCCCTCTGTAGAATAAATATGGGTTCTATTTTATTAGTTTTAACAAACAGCAGCGCAAGTCATGCAACCGTGTGGGAACTCACGTTGCTTAACGAATGTTTACTTTTTGATAATCTCGTAGATATTTCTCGAATAGCAATATGTTGTGTTACCGTAAATATTTCAATGATAAAGCATCATCCCAACAGAGGGGACAAAGTTATCGAAATAACCGTTCCGTTGTAGCATATACGGGGTAAAAGACTATTGTCTCCCTGGGAATTTTTTGGAAAAATCGCTGGTGAACACCGACCGTTTATAAGAGCTTGGCATTCGCCATTTTTTAAATTACTTGATTAATAGTTTCGAAAGATACTCCTACCTTCATTGCAATCCCCATTTTGGTTATTGGATTTATCTTATAACCAATGGGTACGATTTTTTAAGGAATCGTCAATTTTTGGCATTTTTAAATATTTGCACAAATTAGAGCAACAGAACGTAAAGCACCCTTCCAGGGACGAAAATTACTGAAAGTCTTCACAGAAACGGTATATCCATGATATATTAACACCTTCTTGGTGCTTCTTAAGGAGCATTCTGCCTTCAAAAAGCCGAACGCCACATCCTCTACAAAATTGCTGATTTCGGCTTGAATCATATTGCTTACAAACCAAACAGTGAGTGCACATGTTACCTGACACAATGTTTTACGCGGTTGAAAAGAGTTATTTCATTTATATTGGGTTAACATGAAAATATCGGATATTCAACGGTGTTCAAATATAAGTGGGGCACATCTCGTAGTACATCTATACCTTTGGAGACGGTTTCTCGAAGCAGTGGTATGTGACGCTGTTCTTGAAACACTAGTTCATTAGGAAACAATGTCTAACGTTATGTATGTGATGCATAATCTCGTCGTAAAAGTGAGATTGTTGGTATTCAGTAAAATGTTTTGACTAAATGGACTAACTTTAATAATAAACATATAATACCGACTGGTGGAGTAATGCGCGTGTGGACTGGCCATATAGCTTACGAAGCCAATCGGATTTAAAGCATTCAATGCTTATATTTGTTTTAATTACAAGTTGTCTGCTCCAAATTCATATTTCATCCTTAATCTTTAAACTGTATAATATACATTTGTTGTTATGTTTGCATGCATATACGCTCGGCAAAACTTATAAGAACACACTTGTTTATTTGCCCATAGCTCCGTCAATGCGTGCATGATCGTGCTGAAAATTTCAACATATGTAAATTGGATATGTAGAGTTACAATACAATCGATGTTTTTAACATCTGATTTAAATTGTTACAAACAGAATAAACTAATGATCCCAACAGCAGAATCTAAAAAAACACAATAATGTCGTGTGTTCATCGGGCGATTGTCAGGTAGCTAATGCAAATATGGCCCCGCTGCGCTGATACAGTACGGTTTCAAGTCTATGTTTCTATCGCGGACACAGTAATAAAGAAAACAATGATAGGAACAAGCACACTTTAGGTTTAAAAATATGAACTTCTGATAAAAAATGAAATTTGGAACATGGTTAACTCCCCTTGACCATAACAATAAAAAGTAAAAAAACACCATGTTGTTGTTTGAAAAAACGAATTATTTTGTGTTTTTTTTAATTTGAAAATAAATCTAAAATTCAAATTTACCTTACATAAAAATAATTTGCAAATACGCGTCAATTTCACGGCCATTTTACGGTTTTGACGTTACATGGTTCAATGAACCGCTGTATTTAATTTTGTAGAAAAAACTTTATTTATCCAGTCCTTAGACAGTCAATACCATGTACACAAAATTTCATGCAAAAATAATAAAAAATAAAAAAGTTATAACGATAAAACGACGTGTGTACTTATAAGTTTTACCGAGTGTATCTATTTCAAATTGTTTTAACAATGTCTTAAATGTGATTGTACAGTACTTTTGAACGTGTAATTACATGATAAAATTGCTATATAAATATGGTATAATAATGATTATACAATGAATCCGGATGCGTTACCCAAGGTCGTTTCGAATAGACTATTGGTTCTTTAACGTTCCCGGTGTATAGTCTCTAGTTGGGTGGTAAACACTGAAAAGCATTTCAAAAATGACCAAGTGCCCCGGCCGAGATTCAAACCAGAGACCTCTCGATCAGTGGTCAAGAGCGCTATCCCACTCGACCACCGTGTCACAGTTTAGTCATTTTAGTTTGTTTGGGCTGGGGGTAGTGCATGCTATTAAATAATTTATGCCTTACTGCAAGACATATACCTAGTACTTTTGCTCGGTGTAAAGCGTTGTATATACCTGGGGTTTTAAAGTCTCATCCGAAAATTATTTAAGAAATAAAAATCTGTTCGCGTATTTTGTCGGTGAATAAAACATGGGCAGGAGTTCGAATGCGGAAAAATTAAATCACGAGTGCGTAGCAGGAGTGATTTAATTTTCCGCATCCGAACCAGTGCCCGTGTTTTATTCACCGACAAAATACAAGAACAGAGTTTTTATTTCGATTCTAAATACGATAATATCCCGCACTATTTAACTGCGCGCATTCAATTTTCACCCATTTGACATTTAACAAAATTCCACGGTGAAATTGAGTGGCTTATTAGCTGGTACAATTACCTCCCTCGTTAATGAAAACGACCTTCGTAATTTCCTGAAGGAATAAACACATTTTAAACATTGAAACAATTTTAATAACACGAGTATAGTGTATCAATTTCATGAAATGAAAAATATAAATAAATTAATTATCAGAAGTTTTTATGAATCTTAGCTTCGAGAGTATATTGGAGTTTCTAAAAATAAATGCCCCATAGCTGTAACACTGGATACTCGTGCTACTCGTGGTCCGTTGAAGTTTTTACTATAAAGTTTACGTTCATTTATTCATAAATATGTCACGTGATACGGGGCGTAAATAATAACAGCAAATTTGATACCATGTTTTATTGCGGTAATAATACATGGCCTGGTCTGCTCTATGTTTATATGGATTAATCCGCAGATCGTGTTAGAATTTAATTTTTAGTGAATTAATGTGTTCAATTCGGGCAACTGAAAAGCATTTCTGTCTCTATCCGGCTGAATTCACAACCGTGAGATCAGCAGTCTTTTAATTAATCCTGCCATTTAATACACCCTAACTAAAGGTTTACAGTCACAGGTGTTATAAAAGTAATTTATCACATAACCCGCGGTCCAGCAGTGCCGTAAAGCCGTGCCGTAAATATCGTTCGGCACTCCCAGACTGTGCAATAAATATGTAAATTAGTCTGACGCGACGTAAGCCAATCCATGCCTTGATCCGCTCATGACGTCAGGATTATACCAACGTCGCCATGACGTCACGCTCATTGTACCGCTTAATTTTGTCTGAAACCTAAGCAGCGTGCATCATCATTTTGAACGATAATGAGCGTTCTCTTAGGTTATGAGATAAGTAGAATCTTACATTCGTGCTCATTACATTCGAATTTTATTAAACTCGTCGACAAAAACAATATGACACTCGGCAAAGCCTCGTGTCATATTCTTGTCCACTCGTTTAATAAAACTCGTATGTAATGAGCACTCATGCAAGATCCTCTATATGTAAAATATATACCATAACTATATACAAATGGTGTAACAGAACCCAGAGAGAAACATTGCCTTATCATTTAAACCAAGGGAACAAGGGGTATTTCATGCATTCATTTAAATTCTGTAATATGTCGAGCTTTAATTTGCAGTGGTGTTATAATCATACCTTATACAATCTGCCGGTGTCAGATATACTGCTACATGTATACTAGAATGAGGTTATGAGCTATTGTATTGTCATTGCAGTTACATTTTTGTTCCAGGAATCTAATTGTCCTAATTGTCCGAGACAATGAATAAAGTAAACAAATGTGTTTAGTTTCATGAATACCAACCCTAGACAATAAAATGACTTGATTATTCGTATCTCATTGTATCATTTCCTATGAGGAGTCATTCTGCTTTGAGTTTCTTAGTAATCAGAAACAGAGGAAGTTATTAGACTACCGGACAATAGTGCTTGAAAATCACATTCAATTGTGAATACATTTCATTTCCGCATGTTCATGTATAACAATAGTCTCTGTATTGTTTAAGAAGCTATATTTATATTTAAGTATCTATCAAATCATACATGTTTTTACCATAGAGGCTCAGGAAAGGCTTGGCTTACCCAACTGTATCACCTTTAAAACTTATTATAATAATTATTATTATTATACTCTCGGTGTTTACATTTGTTATATCTCACTTCATTTACTTTTCAATTGAAAGATATGCCGTTATTGAACAAGGTTAGAAGGTGTTGATGCTGGTCCATTTTATCATCTTTTCATGTCCTTAAATATAAAACTATTTTATTTCTCTAACTTCTGATAGGTTACTGAGTACTTTGAGTTCTATCACTATAATATTTCATGTTTTACATTCTTTTATTACCTGTCACTGTGGCTTTGTGGTGATGAGAACATTAAATGACGGGACACTTTCTATTTGCACAGTCCTGTATCATAAAGTTGTTTGTGTGATAAATGTGAGGTTGGTGCATCGAAAAACTTTTGTTAGTGGCCTGCCAAGATGGAAGCTCTAACGATTACCATTTGTGTAGGTATTGCCTATAGTAATAAAAATAATATAAGAAATGTCAAAATGAGTACCGTTACTGTGCATGTTTGTTAAAGTATGTTCCCACAATGTAATACATGTAGTTTAATAATAAGACAACAATTGGTTCAAAGTATTTATCATCGGTTTTTATCGCTTTTATCAATATTGTCACATGTATTAAACTGATCGAGGTTTCCTAGAAGTAACTCTAAGTCAGTACATGCCTATTTACTTGATATTGTGAAAGTATCTGATAATTGAGTCAAGTGTGGTTCATTGTCATTGTCTTCCAAACCCGGAACATCTTCCCGGATCTAACAATAGCCGCGAGCTGCGCAATTACGCGCTTATAATATAATACAATTATAAATGTATACATGTATATATATAACAATTATCAACTCCTTATAAAGTCATGCGGTTAACAATGAAGATTTCAAGATTTCAACCAGTGGGTGTAACGAAAGTGCTCAGCTTCAAAACAAATGTATCCGTCTCAAATCTATGCAGAAACTGCATCATTGTAATAGAAATACTTTCATTTAGGTGTGAACCAAATTAAACCAAATCAAATATATCCACAACGAAGATTTTTACTAAGTATTTCAGTCTTTTTACTATTTAAACTAGGTCATTCAGCTTGGGCATTCAGCTTTTTTATAGCTGAAACTAGCTCATTCAGGCTTTTGACCACTGGGATATATTATCATTGGAATCTGTATTTGATAGACTATGTAGTTACATTTGCGGGCTCCCCGAAAAGTTTTTAAACTTGTCAGTACGAACTGGTAAAACGAGCGAATGTTCCTCTTCGACTAATAGTAAATACAGGATGTTCCGTCAGTCCGAATCAAAATTTGTCAGTCATGACTGAAGGACTGGTCAACAGGTCAACAGTTTTCGCGGAGTCAGCATTTGTATGATTATAGGGTATCTATGAATATTAACTTTAACATTTTATCTTATTATATCATGTGTAGGAAGGACTGGTATAGTGAGGGTGTAGGCTTATAAGCTCGACAGACAAGATGACACAATGTGAATGCGACCATCTTACAAACTTTGCTATATTAATGCGTCCGTATAAACAGGTAGGTAAACTAATGCATGTAGCTTTTTATCATTTTCTCGTTCGGTTGTGTGTTGGGAATTGTACCTTTAACGTATGTTTTATGTGTTCTGTGCTGCCATTCCTGTCCGACTATCAGCCTAGGCCTCTTTGTTTCTCCACAAATGTTCTCGTCGAAACAAACAGCTATTTATATAATTGGCCAGAGATGCTGAATTTTGGAACCACTCCTCTTGTTGAAATATAACTTTCTAAATATTCTGAAACTTTAATTCTCCCAGCTACTGCATGTACTTCCGATAAAGTTTAGTTATAAATTACAACCTCAGCAATTGTTGATTTAGTTGGCTAGTGGTTTGCTTAATTGACTGAATTAACTACCCTGTCCTTCACCTGTGAGTCATACGAAAAGATTATATTAAGTCAGACAGGGAAGGCAGCACTCAACTTAACCAGCCGAGCACAGAAAACATTAAAAACACACAAATCACAATGCCCAACTGAACCAACCGAGCACAATGAAACATAAAACACATACAGACACAATGCCCAACTAAACAAGCGCAGATCCGCCCGAGTCCCAGCTGTCGAAAAGTATAATAAATTATAACTAGCTGAATGAATTATGCTTAGTATCTACAGTACATGTTTATGTGCGAACCAGGAAAGAAATGAATCCATGTATTTATTATACAGTTTAAGTGTCAATTCATTTGTCGCCCAACTGTTTTTAATATGATTTTTCATAATTACATTGAAAATTAGTAAATTGGTGGTGGTGTTCAAATAGGACATTTTACTAATTTCGATGTAATTTCGTCTGACAATTTACTTGGCGCTTTAGCTAATGGACCCCTACATCTTCCTAGTACGTCAATAAAACCAACAATGATTTCCCAGTCAGACGCCATGCTTGTTTTAATTCTCAGTAATATAGACGTATACAATGAACGATATTTGATACATCCCGGGATTTTATAATCTGCAGGAAATCGTATTTACTGATACCATCCATATATGAACAATCCAACAGAGAATAAGTGTACATTGTTGTGCTGCATAATTATACACTGCACAAAATAATTAATGGAACACTTGCTAATTCGCTACTTTTGTTAATATTTAAAGTCAGTGAAACAACATACTACCATACTAGTAGTTCATAGCTTGCTGTACTAGTGTATGATTTTAAGACTCCTGGTGGTTCCTGTGGGATCGGTTGGACTGTGTCCCGTTAAATTGTTATGCCGCCCTATTTTATGACTCTTCTTATTTACTGTGTAACAATTCAATAACGCTAAACTTAAAGATGAACGTTAATTTTATGTGTTGGTCTTCTGTTTAGTGTTTTTATGCTAACTAAAGCTGTCAGGTTGCATTTAAGTGCAATAATCGTAACAGGGGCGTCGCAAATGGTAAAAGGTAGGGTATTACCAAAGATCGTTAGAAGGCAATACATTTGTACTTGTTATGCCAGGAACTGGGTATTCGCTGTAAGGTTACTGTAATATCCATTAGAAAGCTCTATCAGAATAGAAAATGCTTCTCAATCTATATTCATTGCTGCGTTTTGAGATACCTCATATGTTGGACGTTTATGTTAACGATACGAATCTTAGTTTACTTCATTAAAATGGCAATGAAAATGTGTGTTGTTGCTTATTCAAGATCAAAGCGCTGAAGGCATTGTATTGGTTGGGTTTGAATAATGAAAATGTAAAAAATCTTCAGTCCTCAATAACATTGCAATTCTCTTTTGTAACGTGCCGGACGGATAGACACTGAAAAAATCCCGTCAGTGAATAATAATAATAATGTCTAATCAGTTTTAAGTTTTGAATTGGGCAACCTAAATTAAAGTTTTAAAATTGCCTATGTTTAGTGTTTTTTGAGCATTTGGGACTAAATTTCTTAATTCAGTTGTAATTCCAGCGCTTTCAGACAATGTCGGAGGGAGTGGAGTGATTCTGGGATTCCGGCCTGTGTACAGTACAGCTGGGTACAGGTTTTATCAAGTCTGAAATGCCATGTTATTCGGTGAGTTGAGTGGTGGCTCTCTTCTAGTTTGGCTGTTTGACAGTGCGGTTGTGTGTGAAAGCGCAGAATAGGCAATAGACAGTAATTAGAGACTGATAGACTAGTGTAGAGTATGTTTTCTTCACACGTGACACAATCGGTTCAATGCAATATTCATGAATCTCTGACCATTAGAGGGTGTTATTGCAAACTTTAACAAGAGCCACGTTCACATGGCCAACCCAGCATAAATGTTGTTACTAATGGGTGTTTAATCAAACTTCAAAGGGAGATAATTTCAAAACTGGGCCATATAGAGTTATGGTTCTTAGTCATTGCACTTCTCCTAGTTGCCATCTATTCACCAACCAAGTTTCAAGTCAATACCTCAAATAGGTATAGTCTTATAGAGTTATGCTCTGGATGAAATACTATTAAAAATTAAACAAGAGGAGATAATTTAAAAACTGGGTATTCTAGAGTAATGGTTCTTGGTCACTGCACTTCTCCTAGTTGCCATCTATTCACATATCAAGTTTAAAGTCAATATCACAAATGGTATTAGAGTTATGCTCTGGACAAAAAGCTATTAAAAATTTAAACAAGGGCAGATAATTTCAAAAGTGAACCATATAGAGTTATGATTCTCTTTCGCTACACTTCTCGGAAGGTCTCCTAGTTGTCATCTATCCATATGTCAAGTTTCAAATCAATATCTTAAATAATTTTCAAGTTATGCCTGGACAAAATATCGGACAGAAGGACGGACGCATACAATTACTATTATCCCTTCGCCTTTTGCGGGGAATAATAATCTAGCATGCAAAACATTGAACTATAATATGAACTAAGGCGCGGCCTTTAACGGAGAAGTTTTATGAATATTAATTAATTTAGATTCTATGTATCTACTATGTATGTGCAGCTTACATAAAGAAACCAGGGATTTTTCTGTTCATTTTGGGAAGGATCCTTAGTCTCTACATTTTGGGAAAAATATTGGTGTATTCCTGATTATGGAAAAAAAGTAGGGTATAACTTTTTTGGGAAAACTGCATGATTTTAAAGACGTTTTCAATCAGGAAGGGGCCTTTTATAGGCCTCGGTTATATATTAATGCGAAAAAACCCTGAAAACATGTATGCATATTAACTACATGTATTGAACGGTTAACAGGAATCAAAGCGCTAAAAGCCTGAGGTTGTTCGATTGAATGCCATTCTGATCACCTCGGCCTTTATGCATTGCGCAATATTTACCGGAGACAAATGGAAATGTTCGATCTTTCATTATTAGAATGAATAAGAATGCATGCAGAGAAAGTACAAGTGAAACAGTTTTCTGAGGCCAGATAATTAACTAGAAATGCTTAGGATGTGTTTTTCTGCAGTTAGGATGCTGATCGAATTTATACCGGTCACCGGGTGCACGTTTAAATTCATGACATTAGTCAGAATAATTAGCCAAATAATTCAGATACGTGTAAAATCAGATACTACGGACAGGCGCATAAGCCTTGAAGTTGGTTTGTATGGTTAGGGGTCCTCAGGATTGTGAAATTTGGGACTTTAATGCCATTTTTGCCATATTATATTTCTGCTGTACAAATTAATGTTACTCATGTGCATACATCCGTATTGCTGGCTACGCCACTGACTGATTAATCAAACCTAATAAACTATTATGTAACAGTTCATAAAGAGTAGTGCTCAATATTACAGATTTTCAACGTGTCGTAGAATAAGCGGATTTAGCTCAGTGGGGAATGCACTGTCAATCTAGAGGTCGTGGGTTCAATCCCTGGCATCGGCACTTGACAAATTCTGAAATATTTATAATATTTCCCGCTATATCTGGCCGTGTGGTCTGCAAGTATCTGGAAGTGCCAGGAAGCTGTGTATCGGTGCTATACACCGGGCACGTTAAAGAACCAGGCTGTCTATTCGAAATAAGAGCTAGGCGCACTTCTGCAGCGCCGGACATGTCTGTATCTAATGTCTCTCTCTTCAGGGGCTATCTCTCAGTAGGACCCTCCGCAGATCATGCTGTATCTGCACTGGTAGAGGATGCACCTGCGCCCTTGTGGCTGCAACATGGGTAAAGCGCTTTTGAACGTGCGTTCGCATGAAAAGGGCGCTATATAAATCTGGTATATTATTTTTAACTAGAGAACTATTTTGCCGGTTTACATGCTTCCTTTGCATCGGCGAAAGATATGCAAATTTGCAATTGCTGGCTGACCGGTTTACTTTCCTTAATGTGGCACTGTCCATTTGTGGCATAGAAAAGAAGTTTCAGGCAGTAAAAATGGGTTGCAATTGTTGATATGTTTTAAAACTAGTTGTTCCTTGAACAACTTAAAACATTATATATATTGGTACAAATGTACCGGAAAGTGACCGTTTTTAGTCACAATATTTGTGACAAATACCGTGTGGAATATTATTGACATTTTGACACTGTGACTATACAACACTCAAACAATGGAATGAAACTAATACAATCTGTGGGAACGTTAATAATGTAAAATGGTTTGAAAAGTATGTAGTTGGACGAGGGCTCAAACCCAGAATCATCTGCTTAGAAAAGGCGAATTCTCAACTGAGCCTGCTATCTGGACACAGCTTTCTTCCTTCAATATCAATAATTGAATTCTAAACTGGCAGGCAGGGAATTTCTAAACTTTTTGGGATTATAATTTCACCTTAATGAAGCTAGTAACAAATGATTTCAAACATTTATAATTATGTTTTTTATATTTGAAATTACAAATGTTTTGTACTTGTCTGTGAATACTTGTCTGTCTTGATCAGTCACTTGATTCAGTGGATACACCAGAGGCAAAACTTTATAAAAATATGCATGAGAATTTAAATTTTGTAGCTGAAATATTGGCTACCAATTGGAGCGGCAAAACGACGAATAAGGGTCAGTGGTTTCTAAAGACATGCATTCAATGCCATGCATCGAAGGGTAGCGTTCGATAACGATACTCGTCAATGCAGACGGTACATAAGTGAAGGATGAATTTGAAATATCTTATATTTGAATTGTATTTACAACAGCACCAAATGAATGTAATTCAGCAACTATATGCCTATAAGGCATAACTATTTGGTAATAATGATACCAAAAAATGACTAACATACACGGACGATCCAAAAATTCATCCAACGGAATACATATTGAAAGAACTGGAAATAGCCCCATTTACGCTCTGATTTCATAAAATTTCCTCATAAAAACGGAGGGGATACCTCTCCCCCGCCGCTCCAATATTCGGCAACCTGCGAAGAGCCTGTACACACCTAGTCCTAACCATAGGACCTAACTTGTAAAGACTGTTGGACATATTATCACCTACCGTAATGAAACGTTTAGTTTAGAAACGTTTGGTCTCGGTTGGGACTACACACCTCAAGTTGGTTTGACTAGGCAAGATGCCATGTTGGCCATTAACAATTTGCTTACAGAGCGAATACTGTATCGACTGAGCTATCAAGCCACTTGTTTAACATATTGGACGCATACAGTTTAAGTAAATAAGTTTACACTACTGCGGCACAGTTCAAAAAAGCTACAACTGAATGAGACGACAAGCTTGACAAGCTAGCCACCTACACAAGTTTTTCCCTTAAATCCTATACACAGTACTACTATAATCTCAAAAAGATTGCTATCAAAAGCACAATACAGACATAACATTGTCATTTTTTGGGGTCGAATAGTTGCGGGTACGACATGTTATTTGTACTTACGACACCTCTGACAGTCACACACAATGCATCGGGTGTTGATTTTATTGTATAAGTACGTTAATTGTGAGTGATAAAGACGATTTTCCTTGCTTACCAAGTACTAGCGTCGTGTAATCGGAAAAAAATCTCCTATAAAATTTCTTTTCTCGCTGGAACGAAATGGCGACAGTTTTTATCATGTATAAATGCCGGTCGGACCGTTCAGATTACGAACGAAGATGATACTCGTACGCGCTATTTTTAATTAGACATACAGTTTATAGATAACTTGGATAACACAAATACTTGAAACGTTTTAAGAATATTGTATGGGTTTTTTTCATAATCACTTTTTTCAATTAAAAAATCGCATTAAAAAACGAACTACTTTTTACGTACGTAGTACTTCGGGGAAAATTTTAACCGCCGTGGCTTCATACGCTTAGAATCACTGCGCATTATAATTTTAATTTATTCATATTCTATTATTTATTTACCTTCTTTGAAATTTAACAACCTTGTTATGAGATTCAAATCATCAGCATAGTTAACTCATATGAGAAAATATATTTTGATCACACAAAAGGCACACATATGGAACTACTTTGTCTTTAATTGAATTTTCTGGACTACTTTCGCTCAGATATTAAGGACTCGCGTTTCAGATTGACTTCTGTAATTGTTTGGGAAACCCAAACGTGCGTGCGTGCGTGCGTGCGTGCGTGCGTGCGTGCGTGCGTGCGTGCGTGCGTGCGTGCGTGCGTGCGTGCGTGCGTGCGTGCGTGCGTGCGTGCGTGCGTGCGTGCGTGCGTGCGTGCGTGCGTGCGTGCGTGCGTGCGTGCGTGTCCGTTCGTCCGTCCGTCTGTCCGTCTGTCTGTCTGTTCTGAGAGAGAAATCCCAAAGCAATGGCCCCCTGACTTAACTATTGTAGCATAATGACTTTGTTATGTTTTTGGGAAGAGTGTGCTTTGGTGGGCTTACAAAAATCTATCGGTTGAGGGGAAGGTGTTTAGGGGATTTATGGCACAGACAACCTATCATGGCACAACCATGTGGACACCAACACGAAGAAGGCCAACAACACACTCGGCTTTCTCAGAAGGAACCTTGCCAGATGCCCTAGGGAAACGAAAGCACAGTGCTACACTAGCCTGGTGAGGCCCATTGTAGAATATGCTTCAACTGCCTGGGACCCTCATACCAACAGGAACATTAAAAAACTGGAGGCGGTCCAGCGGAGGGCAGCTAGGTTTGTCACTGGTGACTATAGGACCACCAGTAGCACCAGCCAGATGATATCCGACCTCGGCTGGGAATCCCTACAACAGAGAAGATCCTACTACAGACTGGTGATGATAGTAGTGTATAAGGGACGCCAGGTGCCTTTCTTGTGATTGTGATGTAACGAGGTCAACAACCCGCCATCTTGGATCTGAATTCGGTCACCACCTTGACATGACACTTGATAGGTTATTGCGTAATACCTATTCATAGAAATGAAACCATTTCATCGCTTAAATTACCTAGTGTGTTACATGATTAAAAAAATGTAAATGAAGGGCGACTATATGGTAATTTTTAATTACTCCTTTTCAACAATTTTAATGAAGTAATAAGACATATCCTCAGGTTATTGCGTAATTTTAGCCTCTACGGACCCTCTGGAGTCCATCGAACCTAACTGCACCCTCCAAGACTTTCAAGAATGTCGGTGCCAATTGAGATAATGTTATTTTTAGCCTCTACGGACCCTCGGGAGTCCATTGAACCAGTCTGCGACTGTATCTGGCACTCTCCAAGACTTTCAGGAATATCGGTGCCAATTGAGATTATTGTATTTTTTGCCCCTACGGACCCTCGGGAGTCCATTGAACCGATCTGCGACTGTATCTGGCACTCTCCAAGACTTTCAGGAATGTCGGTGCCAATTGAGATAATGCTATTTTTAGCCTCTACGGACCCTAAGGAGTCCATTGAACCGGTCTGCGACTGTATCTGGCCCCCTCCAAGACTTTCAGGAATGTCGGTGTCAATTGAGATAATACTATTTTTGGCCTCTACCGACCCTCATGAGTCCATTGAACCAGTCTGCGACTGTATCTGGTACCCTCTAAGACTTTCAGGGATGTTGGTGCCAATTGAGATCATGACATTTTTAGCCTCTATGCACCCAACTCTTAATCTAGGAATGGAGCGGAGGACTCATATTAGTAAATAACTGCTGTTATATTGTCAATATATATAATTACTGTTGTGTGTTTTCGTAAGGGACAAGTATTACCCGCGGGATGAGTGAAGAGAGGAGTGAATGAGGACCCTTGAGGAGTGAATGAGGAATCCAAGAAATACCGCGCTCAACCACCACCAACATACTGGTGTATGTAATAAAGACTCAACCAAGAAAGTAGCTTCGATGTTTACTTTATTGATATATACCAACACTAACAATATATATTAAAAGTTAAATTTATGTATCCATGTTCTTATATTTTCCACGATGGCGTCTCGAGATTTAACTTTCATTCGGAGTGATCCATGTCATCATCCGATTCCAGGTCAGGAATTTCGTAAGTATCCTGAATATTATCAAAAAGAAACCTCCGCTTGAGTAGGCCGTGTTTCAAAGCTTTCTCTTTGTCGTAACCGTATCTATCTATCAGCTCATTGACCGTCTTCTTAATAGACTTATACACAGGATCTTTTTTCATCTCGTCATAGAACAACAATTTACTGCCAAAAACGTTCATCACTGATTTCCTGTAGGTGCTTTTCATATTCCTGAAAACGTGTTCTTTGGCTTCCGTATCACTGATGCCTGTTTCTTCTCCCATAAGCTCTTTTACTTAAGAGTCATACTGCGACTGACACTTTTGAAACGCTTCGTCTACGACGCTATCCCAAAAATCCCCCACCGAAGACTCATCCGACGAATCGTCACTATGACTCGACATATCGTCTTCTATGGGTCCAAAAATATCATTTTTCGCTGATACGTCCGACATCGCAACATCATCCGAATCCGAATGTACTGATTTTTTATGACGTAACATATTATCCTTTCGTCCGAATGTTTTCAAACAAATATCGCACTGAAACATCCTACTCAACGTTCGTAATCAGAATGAGGAGGAGTGAGTAAAATATTCGCTTTAATCCTATAGTCGCGATGCCGGCATACATTTAGCGATAGACGCATTGTTACCAAAACGGATAGTGCTTCAAATGAAGCGTCAAGCGTACCGGTTTGACTAAATGTGTGGGTTCCTCGTCCCCTTCTCCCCTGATGTACACCTCAAACTCTCTCAGTTCAGTCTTCCTCACCGGCACGTTAAACGGAGGGTCCAGGATATAATCCCACCTGCCCTTGCCGCTTTTTTCTAACCGTCTCAACAAGGGTCGTAGTTCACCATTCACGATACTTTCCTTACACAAATCTGTATAGATGTATAACCCATCATCCGCTTTAATCGTGGACTTTGCTTTTGCCGTAGCGTGAAATTCAACGAGCGCCACTGTCCATACGCCGGGTAAGTACAAGGGGAAGTTCAACTGTACCCTGAATCTCGTGGTAATGTTATCGTCGAAATAGACGTTACTCTCGTCACTTTGGACGTAAAGATACCTGTCCATCTTCTCAAGAGCTCCGTCGAATAACCCCGCAACCGAGTTTAAGCAAAGGCGAGACACGATGCTGTCGATTCGACGTCCGAGCAATCACTAGTGGCGAATAAATTAGTTATCTCTTAAATCCTGGGCCACTTTGTCCCTAGGTCCTGCGGGCTTAACGCGGGATGAGTGAAGAGAGGAGTGAATAAGGTGGTATGAGGAGGCAAATGAGGGGTGTGAGGAGGCAAATGAGGGATGTGAGGAGGCAAATGAGGGGTGAGAGGAGGCAAATGAGGGGTGAGAGGAGGCAAATGAGGGGTGAGAGGAGGACTCCTCATACCACCTCATTCATTCCTCTCTTCACTCATCCCGCGTTAAGCCCGCAGGATCTTGGAGAGTGCCAGATACAGTCGCAGACCGGTTCAATGGACTCCCGAGGGTCCGTAGGGGCTAAAAATACAATAATCTCAATTGACACCGATATTCCTGAAAGTCTTGGAGAGTGCCAGATACAGTCGCAGACTGGTTCAATGGACTCCCGAGGGTCCGTAGGGGCTAAAAATACAATAATCACAATTGGCACCGATATTCCTGAAAGTCTTGGAGAGTGCCAGATACAGTCGCAGACTGGTTCAATGGACTCCCGAGGGTCCGTAGAGGTAATTTAAGCGATGAAAGGGTTTCATTTCTATGAATAGGTATTACGCAATAACCTGAGGATATGTCTTATTACTTTATTAAAATTGTTGAAAAGGAGTAATTAAAAATTACCATATAGTCGCCCTTCATTTACATTTTTTTAATCATGTAACACACTAGGTAATTTAAGCGATGAAAGGGTTTCTTTTTTATGAATAGGTATTACGCAATAACCTGAGGATATGTCTTATTACTTCATTAAAATTGTTGAAAGTGAGTAATTACAAATTACCATATAGTCGCCCTTCATTTACATTTTTTTAATCATGTAACACACTAGGTAATTTAAGCGTAATAGGTATTACGCAATAACCTATCAAGTGTCATGTCAAGGTGGTGACCGAATTCAGATCCAAGATGGCGGGTTGTTGACCTCGTTATAGGATCACATCACAATCACAAGAAAGGCACCTGGCGTCCCTTATACACTACTGATGATATACAGAATCACCCACTTCCTCACCGACATCCCAACTGACAAGTACCTGCACCCTGCTACACTAGCCATACGCGGTCGCACCACCAGGTTCCTGCTCCCATTCTGTAGAACAGATATGTACCGCCACTCGTTCTTTCCAGCTGGTATTCGTTTGTGGAACCAACTGCCAGAGCACATCGCTACAGCCCAGACATTGGAAGCCTTCAAGGAGGGGTTAGCGGGCCGCAGCAACTGAGCTGTACTCAGGGTTTTTATCAGCTTTTATCTGTTTTTATCGTTATGGTGCGTGATTTGCAACGACCTTGTACATAGTCATTTCATTTGCGACAATGCCCCAGAGTAGGCCATGCAAATTACTCGGAAGAAGAAGAAGAGATAAAACATTTTAAGAATGTGTATGATCCTTTTTGTCTGAACTCTTGTTCATGAAATCTCGTGTATGCAGCTTAAACCAAACGTGCACACTTCGAGAGTGGCATTTGGCCTGTTTGTCCTTGTGAGAATCGTTGTAATGGACTGACCCGGATGATATCAGGATCTAATCTTCATAGAACATGTTCGGATTATGTTCTACATGTGCATTATACGCACGCGAAGGTCAGGAAAAACATTAGATCAACATACCTTTAAGGATATTGATTGAATACGTACCAAATCGGTGTAGACATTGTACTAACAACAAAGGGTAGTGCGTTTGTAGTGTTTGTGTAATAATCAATGAAAACTAAATGTAACGGGTCAACTTTTACTGATGTGAGACCTCCCGATAGTTAGTTACCTTTTATGTAATATTGTTTAACGTAGCTGTCAAACTGGCCGAACTACTTTCGTAGTATTGACCTTTTAAACCTTTGAGGTGTGGCTTTCGGACCATGCTTGTTGTTGATTGGTTGATTATCAGTGTTGTCACGTCATCGCGGGAAATGTAATATTTCCTGGCTGACATATTGGATTTGGAGAAGATTTGGGTTTTATGGCTAATAGAGATTTATGGTGAGCTAACAGCATCCACTTAACATCACGGGAGATTGACGGACGTGTGTGAACAGAACCACATATTGGTCACAGTCTGTTTGAGTCTGTTCAGTTCGGTTGAGTCTATTAAGTTAAACTTTATTCCATTGGAAGGAACTGTTCGTTATAGCATACACTAGTCGAATGTTCTAAGTACACACTTTGTAATTTTCATTTAACAGGAAAAGTATTAGACCTATCAGTGAATCGAATATACCATTGGAATCAGGAAACTATTGTCTATCAAGTTTAGTTAATCACCATTCTGAAATATAATAACAACATACTAGAAAATGACCATTTAGTTCACTGCTTAAAACAACAAAGTCGCACATCAATATTATGTATGACCCATGTCTGTCCTGATGATAGCCTGACGTCCTCTGAGGCATTAAATTGATAATGATGTGTACCAATTGCTGCTGGAGTGCATTCCATTCTAGTAAAGGTTTCGTTGTGAGTTCCTGTACGTTCTGGTGTTACCTTCGTGCTCGGATGCGTCGCCCCAACTTATCCCAGACGTATTATATCGGATTTTGGTCCGGGCTACAAGGCGGGCATTCAGTCGTGCAACCTAAATAGGAAATTGCATCAAAATCAAATTCCATGTGATGAGAATCTGCTCATATCTTACAAAATACATGATTGATCGAAACTAGTGAGTTTTTGTTAAATTGTAGTAGTAATTCGGATGACAAATGCCTATTGAAAGTTACTTCCATGCTCAACTTCAAATTGCTCCATACAAATAAATGGACTTATTCTGTTGAATTCAACGATTCCACATTATTTCACAATCTTTAAGTGATACAACCATCAGTCAGATGTTGTCATAAACGTGTTTTGACGAATGTAAGGACTAAATGTAAATGACGCCATGTGACGTCTCAATTTTAAATCGAGTCAATAGAAACATGCAGCTTTTTCGAGAATTCAATGCAACAAACATAATAAAAAGTTTGTGCATGTGCTAAGAACCCCAAAACAGACAATTAATGAATTAAATCTTACCAGTCTTATTGGCATGCCAATTTCAAGCATTCATGTCGCACTTGCGCACTCCTCACGCGTCATTTGTGTCAAATGATACGAACTATTTTTATGGCTTTATATTTGGGGGTCGAATGTTAATCGTGTATGAAATGATTTAAACACATTTACACATATTTGAGGTGTGAGCACGAGAAAAGTGTGATTTTGTCATTTTTGTCACGCATCAATGATTTTCACGTAGATCTTGGGTTTTCTTCTTCTGTATTACAGACAATCACCAACATACGCTATCTTAACAGTTTTATTGAGTTGAGATGATTATGTTCCTGATTTATTCTAGTTCTAAAAGTGTGTACTTAGAACATTCGTCAAGTGTATATTGGACTTATTATATGTAACGAACAAAGTCATCATATTATATTTATATGACACATCAATTTCTACAAATTAAAAGGGACAGTATAATTGAATCAAGTTTTATGTTTTCTGTACTTAATTACACATGCAGTAATACATAAAGTTACATAAAGATAGTGTTATTCACACAAAAATTGGTTTTACCAATATGCGCTACTTTTTTCAAGAAGTATACATTCATTGCACAATCTTAATATTTGTTAATGAGATAACATTCACATACTCATTTAATACATTTGTTTTGCTGGTATTTATTCAAAATTAGACAAATGTATTCCTTTAATGCCTTTGAGCAGTGTATTAGTATTTACAACAATAATTGAAGTTGTTTCTGATCTGAGAACAAATGCTGTGAACGGAAATGAACGGATTGTTTATTCAAAATGATTCGTCGTCCTCACATTGGTATGTGGACTGTTTTTGTTCTTTTACTATGTGTTCAATCGCTTTGTGCTATGTTGAAGATATATTTGGATCGTACTGCTGATTTGAGAGATGCTTGTAAACACGACCAGGGACACCTTCTATCATATAATGACACGTTGAACAATGAGGAACGAATACTGGAACTATTAAAAGATAATCAATCTGTGAGACTATCTGGACGTCTTCGCTATCCCCCGTACTCTTGTTATGTCATTGGATATACAATGTACGCAAATTTTAAACCTTACTATATCTCTGCATTGCGTGAGGAAATGATTCTCTATAGTTGTGCGTCACGTTGTAGCAATCAGAACAAACAATATGTCGGTATTATGAATAGAGGATGTTTTTGCTTACAACAGACCACATTGATTTATATGAGTACTTATCTAGAATCAAGTACCGAATCTGATTGCCAACAAATCCGAACTGAGCTCTTAAACAACACTGTCTCATATTTAAATTCCAACAACATGATTATTTACTCAATAGGAGAACAGTTGAATGCTGTATTATCACCATCTTTCCAATGTCAATTTGTGAAACGTAGCGTGGGCACATCGAACTCTACAAGGTCATCCGAATATATTGTAAGGGATTGTGCTAGGAAATATTCCGATGGATTCATTTGTTTCATATATCCATCATCCAACATGTACAAATGTAGTGGAACACACGAGCATTTAGTAGCAACAAACGAAGCACTTTGTATTGTCAACAAAAGTATGTATGTACTTGAGGCCGATTCATATTGTGCGAACAAAAATGGTTTTTTAGCATATCCAAGTGATGCTGTTAAGGCACTTGAATTAGAAGTAAACTCAGTGTATCTTCTGAGTGGTTTTCGTGAATTTCAAATAGAGAAAAACTCGCAGTCGAATAATGAACAATGTGTTACTGTGCGGAAATCAGCTGGCATGCTTTTAGTAGAGACCAATAAACATTGTATGAACATACCATCACTTTGTTCTCGAGAAATTAACTCAATAAATATTGCTGAAAATGGAAACAGCATTGGTGGTACTAGCAATGGAAATGAAACTCATTCTACTGAGAGTATAAATCACGCGTCAGATAATTACACAAGTACTGAAAGTATAAATCACGCGTCAGATAATAACGCAAGTACTGAAGGGACTAATGACGCGCCTGATAATATCGCAATAATCATCGGTATAGCAGCATGTTGTGCCGTTCTTGGTGTTTTTGCCCTAGTGGTGATGCTACTTGTTGAACGGGCTAGAAAAACAAACACACAAATAAATGTCGATGGCAATAGTGTGAATGCTGACCCAATATTTGAAGGCAACCCTGACTATGACTGTGCTGACTCGTTTTCTAATGTAAACATAAACGGTGAACAGGCTTCAGGACTTGATACAAATTATGACTTGATACCGGAAACATCTATGCTCGGCATGACTGAACTAAACTCGCATTCCAATGCTGACACAAACGAACCGGCTTCAGGAACTGAAACTAATTATGACTTGATACCGGAAACCTCTGGTCTCAGAAAGCCTGATCATCACACAAACATTTATGACACCACTAGACATGATAAATCGGATTATGACGTGTTATGTCAAAATGTGAAAGCTAAAACAGCATATCCTGGAGATTCTAATATATACAATCATATTCCAAGCGGTAAAACAGACGATCAGTATGATACGTGCATCAAACGTCCTGTGATCAGATCAGATCCGCCAGACGTATATAACACTTTAGAACCAAAGTAGTTCTGTACTAGTGTCTGAATTAATAGAATTTAGGATAACTTTAGCGCAGTCACTGTTATATATCGCCCACTTTGGTAAAGCACCTGAGCTAGACAGCCAAACATATTCGATCCATTCGTTTATAAAAGATATTACTGCCATCTGCTGATATGTCATTTGAGTGGCGTTTGAAACACGTTTGATTGCATGTCAACAATGTGTGTTTGCGTTACTGTGTACACTGTGTAAACAATAGATATGGATGACGTTTCTTCGTATAGAGGTGATTGAATCTGGTATACTATAAGCTCATCTGTATTCGTTAGGATCACAAATACGTGCTTAAACTCGCTACATTTAATCATGGTTCTGTAACAAGCGTTATACACCATGACAACTACATCTCCCTCGTGTATTATTGAAACCACAACGAGTGTTGTTAGCCAGTCCTACAATAGGTGTGGTTTATTCTGAGTAATTTACAAACATAAACTACAGACAGACCCTCAACACATCCCGGAAGGCGAAAGTTATAAACAGGAAAAATCTTAATGATTTGCATTTATCAACAGTATACAAACCATTACAAACAGACTTATCATATTGTTATGTTGGATAATTACCACAAGTAGGTGAATGTGTCACTGGACTGACTATAGTATTGAAAATAATTTATATTGTATTAAAATGAAGAGATTGAATCAACAAATATTCTCAAAATGATTCGTCGTCCTCACAATTATATAAGGACTGTAGTTGTACTTTTACTATGTGTTCAATCACCATGCGCCATGTTGGAGATATATTTGGATCGTACTGCTGACTTGAGAGATGCTTGTAAACACGACCAGCGAAAGCTTCTATCATATTATGACATGCTGAACCACGAGGAGCGAATAATGGAAATATTAAAAGACGACCAATATGTGAGACTATCTGGAGTTCCTCGTTTTTCTCCATTTATCAGATTTATGTATTGCTTTGATATGGAACCAACAAATATTGAAACTATTAAACATAACGTTGTGCATGGAGTGGGTAATGAAAAGGTTCTAGTTAATTGCGCAAACAGTTGCAATCGTATTAATAAACCATATGTAGGTATAACATATAAAGGGTGTTATTGTTTTAATTCAGAAAAGATACAACATATGCATGATGTCCTTGAATATAAAGTTAGTTATGTACGAGATTGTACAAATGCCCGAGATGCACTTCAAAATTACCACCTAGAAACCTTAAACCAAAGTATTATGATAATATACTACCAAATAGGGCAAAACAATGAAACTATACACATGCAAGCTGGGTTCCCATCCTTTGAGCAATGTCATTTTTTGAAAAGTAGTGAGGAGACAATTAACTCAACAAGGACTTTAGAATATCTTGAAAAATCCTGTTCTTGGGCAAACGTCGGTGGATTTATTTGCGTAATGCCGAAAATTACAATCAGAAAAGTATGTACTGAATCATTCGCTCAATTGATAAACTCAAGAAACGGACAACTGTGCATAGTGAACAAACGCTACTCTCTTTTTGATGCCATATCATATTGTGACAATAACTTAGGGATTTTAGCAACGGACAGAATCGATGAATATGCAGAATTAGGGGTAAACTCAGTGTATCTTCTGCGAGGGTTTCGCGAATTTCAAATAGATGAAAACGCCAAGTCCAATGATGAACAATGCGTTACTGTGCAAAATTCAGCAGACTCGCTTTTAATAGAAGCGCAAACAAAATGTTCGCAAATACCAGTACTATGTTCCCGTGAAATTAACCAAACAAGTACTGCTCAAAATGAAAATAGCGATGGTAGAACCAGTACCAGAACGGAAGATGAAGATAAAGATACAACAACTGAAAGTACTCGTCAAGTGTCAGATGATAAGGTCACTACTGAAAGTACTCGTCAAGCGTCAGATAATAAGGTCACTACTGAACGTACTCGTCAAGCGTCAGATAATAAGGTCACTACTGAAAGTACTCGTCAAGCGTCAGATAATAAGGTCACCACTGAAAGTACTAATCAAGCGTCAGATAATAATACAATCATCATCGGAGTATCAGTAGGCGTTGTCGTGTTAATTGCCATTGTTGCCATGGTTATATTAGTCGTGAATCACACTAGGAAGACAACAAAAAACGAACGCGAAGATGATGGCACTGGTGGCAAAGTTGACACCGTGTTTGAAAAGAACAATCAACCAGACTATGAATCTGCTGATTCGTATTCTAATGCTGAAATAAACAAACCGGCTTCGGGAACTGAAACTAATTATGACTTGATACCGGAAACCTATGGTCTCAGAAAGCCTGGTCATCACACAAACATTTATAACACCACTAGAGATGATAAGTCGGATTATGACGTGTTAGGTCAGCATGTGAATGCTAAAACAGCATATCCTGGTGATTCTAATCTATACAATCATATTCCAAGCGGTAAAACGGTTGATGAGTATGACACGTGCATCAAAGGTCCCGTGCAAGACGTATATAACACTGTAGAACCAAAGTAGTTCTATAATCGCGTCTGCAATTCTGCATGAGTGCGACGTTGAGCACCAATTACTCCTTTCTAATTAAATGTAACCAGGTCAATATAGACCTATGATAGTATTTGCTAGCGTTCAGTGTATAGACTATAAAACTATATATTTATGATAGTGAACGAGCATGGTGTGTACTTATTGTATATAATAATTGTTTATGTATTTGTGTATTAAACTAAATGCCCATGTTCGTATTGCTATGCAACTGTTCCAACTTTGCTGTTTTGAAATTCTTTCAAGTAGAATCTATGTTGTTTTTCTATGTTTTGTTGAAATATCAATTACGAAATTTTAGGTTAATTGGCTTGCTTCCAAATTAAAAAAGACCATGTATGGAGATAAACATTGAATTTCTTTAATATCTTTAAAGTAATCGCCTGCTTCTGTTACTATGAAGGGAATATAAAAAAATCGAAAGGGCCATATTGGAACATTTGTTCAATACATATATAAGCCAGGAAAACCTGCTATATTTACATAGACAATAATTGTGAGATTTTCCATATTTTAAAAGTAAAATCATATAATAAGTATGCAAAATGTGAAAGAAATTGGGTGAATATCTTGATCTTTTCGGAACTTACCGGAGCCGTTTTGTGTGATGTCGTGAACGTCATTCAAACGTTATTCGACGTAATTGTACATGTATTTCATAAATACAGTATTTGGTCAATTATTGACATAAAGTGTTCATTTTTGGAGGTCTTATTTGGAAATATGTTTATTCTTTAAAATATATATCAACATCGCAAATGATCTTATTGAGAAAGATTACTGCTGTTTTGAACAACTAACTCCTTGTTTTTCTCTATCGGTGTACGTGTTTGAAATTGGTCGCTATAGTAGGTCACTTCAACATTATTCATTCCTGAGAACATTTAAAGCTAAGATATAGTACTATAGGGATGAATTATTTAAAACTGAATCAGTCGATAATCATTGTTTACTATTTACAGCTTTTTCAAACCTTATTACATAATGTCAAAATAGCAGGTTCTCCTGGAGATTGTCTTATACATACACGTCTATATATATTTATATTTGTATTTAAGTATTTATAAGTATTTATATGAAGACATTGTATAATTATGTATGTACTATGTACATTGCAGCTCGTTCTGCTAATCTAGACGAGCAGAATAACTGCGAATCGGTCTTGATAACGAACAATGTTTGTTAGGGGTTTAGATTGTAAATATGATGTTGTTTCTACATGATTTCTGGATCATTGAAGTGGTTTTAATACTGGAATTTTACTGTATCTATTTGTATTGAATCACTTAAATATTCAAAGCTGTAAATAACTATGTCAGATAAATCTGTTTGTATCCTAATAGTATGTGATTAAAGTGTTTATGGAGGAAATGAGCAATTTATATGTATTCTTATACTGTCACGTGCTATCGATTGTCTAATTGTTGATCGGAAAGAATGGGAACACGCCTGGATGTATGTCCTTGATGCAAATCACGACTTGCAAAATGTACATGTAAATATATTGTTCGAGTGAGGCATGTATGTATATTGAGTGGTTTGTTCTAGCGTGCAGTATCAACATCCTGTATATTATCAATATCATTGTTCATGCCTCATTATGTAAATAGTTTGTATTCTCAGCTTAACATACAAAACGTACAAAAGATATGTGTTAATTCTATTTGCAAATGCAAATATAGTTCTATTTCTGTCTTAATAAATTACTAGAATATATATCATCCTATCGCACACTGTCTCGGTTTTTATTTTATTTTGAACAAACAATGTAGTGTAGTGTTACAATGTTTAGAATTTACAAAACCTGAGAAATCAGTCCATGTTTTTCTTTTCAAAATAAAATCATTCACGCCCATTTTTTTTTGAAAGAATTATGATGATATTCTAGCAATTATTTTATAATTGCCTTATTGTATGTTTGATTCATTTACAATCCGTCAACACTTATAATTTTGAAAGAATCGGAAGGTGCCTGGGTGTATCTATGTTATGCAAATCACGACTGGAAAAATGTACATGTAAATCTATTGTTCGAATGAGACATGCATGTTTACTGTGTGTTTGTTGTAACGTGCGGTGTCTCAACCTAATGTACATTACCAAAGCCATTGTTCATGCTAATTATGGTTTAATTACCATGTAAATAGTTTGTATTCTCAGCTAAAACCTACAAAACGTAAAAATGTGTTCATTTTACACTGAAGTTCCGCTAATAAGACCAGTCAAAAAGGTGGTCTTAATAGCGATTCGGTCTTAATAGCGATTCGGTCTTATTAGCGGACCTTTATTGTTCTAAATGTAATACTTTGGGACATTAAACTGGCAAAAATCTGCATGATTTCAAAATAATCAAAGTGGTCTTATTAGCGGAACTGTATTTGCAATTACAAATGTATTTCTGTCTTAAAACATTACTAGAATATCATCCTACCGCACACTGTTTTGACTTTTTTAAATCTTATTTCAAACAATGAAGTGTAGTTTTTACAGTGTTTAGAATTAACACAACTTGAGAAATCAGTCCATTTTTCTTTTCAAAATAAAACCATTCACGCCTTTTGTTTTAAAATAATTACGATAATATTCTAGCAATTATTTTATATTTGCCTTATTGTATGTTGTATTTATTTAACATCCGTCTACACTTATAATTTTTGAACCCTCTTCCTCCCTCGTACATGGCTATAGACCTGCAGGGAACTGTTTTATCAAAGCACTTACGAAAATCATATGGAGGACAAAAGTCAGGATTCTGTGGACAAAATTCAATGTTATGTACGACACAATTATTATTCTTTAACAATTTTGTAGTTTGGTAAAGGGATAATGATTCAGTTACTGACCCCTACAAGCCATATCCGTCTTCAGTTTGCAGTTGTTACAGATTTATATAGAATTACAATCTGAGTGTAAATTTAAGACTTCCGTAAGTGCTTTGATGAAACAGTTACACAAGTACCATACGGCTGTTTTGAGTTACAAGTTAGAACTTAGACGTGAGAACTTAGACGTTAGGAGTTAGGTAAAAATATTCCCTTTCAATTTGTTGACATATTCTTGCATGACAAGTGGTTATCATTATCGAACGGATTTAGTAAATATTCTCTATACAAAGATCATGCAGAAAATACTATTTCATTCACACTCCAAAATTTAATACATCTATTGAATTATGAGAAATACAGTTGTTGGGTTAGGAGTGTGATTAAGTGTACGTACTCAAAAACAAATTCACAAGTAATCTTTTTCATTATAAGGGATGTGATCCGATTGAAAACGAAAGAGTATTATACGTAAACCTCAAGATCAGATACAATGGTTCAATCAAATTTTATCAATACAGACTCACCCCAAAGTAATTTTATTTACACTGCCATCGACCAATGGACTTATCGCAAGGATTGTCTATTGGTGAAGATAAAAATAAAATATCATTAAATGTTGCTACTATATTCTTATCACTGACGTTTTGTATGATTTCGCTTAAATCTATGTTGTTATATAAACATGTACATATACTATTATTAAACTCATTTCACATCTGAACTTGCTTTTATATTTTATTGTCTAGTTCGCCGGAGATAACAAACTTGCATGATATATAGAGAAACTCGGGTCACTGTCCGGTGAGAACAATGTTATCAGGCGAGGTGATACCGTTCGGGTGGCGAGCTTTAGCCTAATCTGATAACATTGTTCAATCCGGACAGTGACCGAGTTTCTATTTATCATGCAACCAGCATCGCAGAACACCGCAGGTGATAATTATATTGAATGATGCATAGATCATGCAATATGTGCCAGGGCCACACATTGTACATACGGGATTCCAGGAAAGACAACTGTGGTGTGACATTGCTAGCCCAGAGCCCGGATCTAAATCATATTGCTTGTTGTGAGAATATCAGTATGTGAAAGCGCTAGTGTACAACACAAAAAGATAATATTAAGTCAGACAGGGAATGCATCACTCATCTTAACTAGCCCAAACGAACAAGTAAATTATCCGCCCAACTCCATGCTATCAAAAAGCTAGAAGAAATAGTTTCAGCAAAAAGCTGAATGCCTAGCCTGAATGACCCAGTTCCAACAATACAACGGCTGAAAGTCCTAAAAAGTAGAACAATAACAGTATTAAAATCCTGAATGTCAAGGTTTCAGCTGAATGGCATAGTTTCTGCAATAAAATAGACCGGACGACCCTGTATCAAAAGTTTAATGCTTTAGCTAAATGACCCGCCTAAACAAGCCGAGCACAACAGTACAAAGCCAACAGACACGTCTATGCTCACGAGGAATATCAAAAGTGAAGATAAAAAGATCAGTTTAGATGCACGTGCAAATGTTATCAATAGTTTAAAAGAACTAGTCCAAGAAGGGACACGTTAGAAGGGTTGACATCGTGAGAACATGAAAAACTACTGAACAGACGCCACGGGCAATATGTCACAGGTAGGTTTTAACCTTGTGTCGGGTTTGAGCCCTACACAAACTGTTGACCGCCGTCCCGATCTCCGGTTGTAGGTAGTGGTAGTCAGAGGGTACACCGTAGAACAGTAGTGACTGTAAGACCTTGTCACGTAGTATACACTTCTTTATTATCACCTTGCATACGCAACTCTCTGTCTATATTATTGTAATTACCTTTAATGCCATTGCTTACTTATACTCATTAAAATATAGTATTTCAATATACGAGAGGTGTTCAATAAGGAATGCAATTCCATGCATATCTTGGTATTTTAGGGGTTTCTGATTTCAAACTTGGCATGTGTATCAATTAGACCATTGTCTGCGCTTGGGGAAAATTTGGATGAAATCCATGCATTGGTTTGGTCAAAATGTATGTTTCATAAACACTTACTAATTTACACTAAGCTAAAAAAACGTTCGAAATACGTATCGCCAAACTGACTGAAATTATGCCTTATTTCAAAGAAAGGCAAAAACATAGTTTAAGTGATAAATTTATACATGATGAACTTTTTTAGATGAAAGGACATCGTAATGTGTCTTTCAGCATTGTAACACTTTTATTACATGTTTCAAAGTAGGTCAATAGCATCTGAAAGTCAACAACAATAGTGTGGTCAACTGGAAACAACACCAATCAAATAGAACATCGGTAAAACATATGATATTCGCCTAAAAGCTGCAAAATTAAAAGTTGAACTGATAGCTACTCGTACAATCTAAAGTTTATCCCAAGTTCACTTTATTTGGAAGAAAATTCTAGAAGTTAACAACATTTGTACCCACTGGTTAGCATACTCATTACGTGGTGCCCAATAACCCATCTTATTTTAAATGCCAAGAAAATATTAAAGTTATAACAGAGTACTTTCAAGAGAAGTTTAACGTAGTATAATAAAGGATGGTATATACGCTCACTATAATTAACACAGAATGAAGCAGAAATATCACATATGTGCTACCAGAAATTCTAAGAAATCCGTAATTGTAAAACACATACAGTCACTGATGGAAATGATTCATTTGATTTTCTTCATCCACAAATGCCTTGCAATTCAAAAACCAGAAGAAATGGACAAATATGTTCCAAGAAGGTTATATAGATATTGTGTGCATGGAAAACTTCATATTTCATATAGCGTCGAATTATTAATGGAATAGATTATAGGCACATTTCTCATTAAAATGCCTCTTCGCACAGGGCTTCTACTGTAAAGTAGCTTTTGAACGAAAAACGCATGAGAATACATTATCACCAAGTCTAATCTACAGACCTTGTCCTATGCGAATAATTTTAAGTTTCTGGACTTGCATTGCATACCGAAGACCAGAGGTACGCTTCCAGGAAACCTATGTGGTCATCCATATTACAGTGCATGAGTGTTGCACCTTTTGCAGATGACAAAACATACCTTTGATATTGACTTTAAATGTTAAATGTGTGTGCAATGTGTAAATGAGAGTTCGTTTTAAAGGTTTTCTGTGAGTTGCATTGTAAATGGTTCTGTCAATAAAAAGTTATAGAGTAAATTGCATTTCTTTTCGAACACCCCTCGTATTTTACAGTTGTTGTTCCTAGAATTAGCGGTTGCGGTGAGAACCCACTCCTCAGATTGGTACATGTAACTTTGTTACTTTACACTTTCGAAGGTTGTCTGACTATGCTGACATACCCCCTATATACAAAAGATCCAGAATTGTGACAAAAATAAGCTAATTTTAGTAAACTTACATTTTTCTAAAATTTGTCCAAGTTAAAATCTTAAAACTGGTCCAAGAAAAACTTATTTTTGTCTACACATGTGCAAATTTGCTTTGCTTTAACAGAATGAAGATGTTTTATAAATAGACATTGAAACCGCATACTTTCGTTTTGGACACCATGTATTCTGGATTACAACTTAATATGAAAAAGAGCTATGGCTAGGAAAAAAATAACTACATAGAAGAATACTCCTATATACATGTACAATTCAACAGATATGGTGATAAAGCAGTTGGCGTCGATTTTGGGCACAGTACCGTATTTTGTAAAAATACAAACTGGTAAACAATAATCGAATCAAAGGCAAATCGATCTTTGAAATCTTAGACAATGAACATTTATGAAGAATTACGATGTCATACTTCCAAAGCTAACATATCCCATGCAAACGTTGGAAACATCGAACAATATCATCAATGAGCTACACACACTATTCATTAAATTTCTTAATTCTGAAAAAAAATCAAGCGACATAAATAAATAGGAAACAAATTAGATGGGTGTATAAAATGTATATGATTGATATGGATTCTAATGCAAAAACCATGAAAGAAAAATGTGTGAAAGCTCATATTGACACTCAATTTGTCAATTGGAAATTAATACCCTCACATCTTCGTAACTCACACGTTAAGGATCTTTTAACTTTGAATTGGTCAGTTCCTAAAAAATGATTTTGCAGGACTTGATATCTATTAAAACAGACATTTTACACATGTATTATCATACTAAATATGTTATACACATAAACAAAAATCAAGAAGACAAATGCATTTGTTTCATATATACTTTAAAACAAAAATGTATTTAAATAAATTCACTATTGGCATTACTGGTTTTATGTTTCAACGCGGCATTACACTTGGAAATATTGTAAAGACCACTGTCATTGAACAATAGAAGTGATAAAATACCCTAACTTTCAATATGTATATTTACAAGCATTTACATTTGTCATCATTGCTATCAACGCAATTTTTTTCAAACAGTAGCATTCTATAATTTACAAATTTATTATATTCTTACACAACGATAAATGCAACATTTACTCCAATTTCAGTGATTGAATCAAACCAAAGATTACATTTTGTGGATTGTAACAAAACATACTGACAAAACGTCTTGTGTTTTCCATAACCTAAAAAGTAATTGTGTTACAGTCATCGTATTTCATAGGAATATTTGTCAGTATGTGTTTTTATAAACATAATTCAGATCCGACAAGTATTAACAGAGTTATTGCCCTTGAAATTATGAAGTGTTGCTTGTGTCGTCAATAACTCTTAAGAGTCTTCAAATTTTGTAAGAATATTTGTCAGAATGTGTAGTTGCCTACGTATGTATTTAAGTTGGATCTGATCTGCATTGGCAGAGTTCTGGCCCTTTAACTTTAAATCTGACAACTCTATAAGTATATGTGCTACAGTCATCAAACTTTGGAATATTAGTAAGCCTGTGCTCGTATGACCATTGGCATGGCCAAATTGCATGTGGCGCACCCGTGTATTATGGACACATTTCTAGTTATCGGTTTATTTACAACTACATGTACCAACATCATGTATGCAGCAGTAAAAACTATATTGGTTGTTTCTGACACCTGCCATTTTGTAGCCAGAAGGTTCATTTTCTATGTTCAGTTTTATATTGGGCATTGTGGTGTGTGCTTTGTGTCTGTGTTTTTCTCTTTTTTGTATCCCTTTGTGTTCATTTCTTCCTCAACTGTTTCTGTTAAATGCTGTTTTCCCTATCCAATTTGTTTTTGTCTTTTTTTGTTAAAACATTAGTTCTGCCAATACTTCCCACAAATAGAACACTAATTAATGTTTTCTGAGTGATTGTGATATCCCTTTAAACAGTACTTTAAAACTCTATTTGTGTGCAAAAGCTTCATCTTCATTTTCTTGTTCAGACTGATACACTTCAGGATCTTTTTAATTTCGAATTTTTCGACAATTCTAGATTCTCTACAAGCCCGGGCTTTATTTCACGTCGAAATAAAACAGCTCGTATTTATATGAATGACCAGAAATTTATAATAATACTTGGAACCACTCCGCTGGCTAAAATATAACTTCCCAAACACATTTGGACTATATTTCCTTATCTTATTTAATGCTAACTGATGAGATATGGAGTTCTATCAGTGAAATAAATCCTATATCAGTCATTGGGTATCACCTACAATGTGACTGATATAAGCTCCGCCCCCTCACAGGGACTACTTTAATTTACCAAAATCTCAACACTAAAATGTCTGTAACTTTTTTATTACTGAACGGAAACATGTCATGTGGGGGTTTTTATTCTTAGTTAGACCATTTCCTACAAGTTGGTGTATGATTTAATGCAACATTATCAAAAAAGTCGTTTTCACCTATTCACCATAATCCAAGATGGCGGATTTTGAAGTGAAAAATATGAATGGAATAACATATTCATACGTAGCCTAACCACAGTGGTAATTTGGCATAAATAGTACCAGTTTTGACACCATAAAAGCATTAAATAAATAGAAAATTTGTTCGATGAGATATAAACCATATTCAATCAAAACAAACAAATATCCTCTATATACTACATGCATGTAGTATGAAAATAAGTTTTAATTAGCAACCCCAGCAAATTGTCGCTCTATGTATTTAAAGTGGTGCACTTAATTTCCTTAATAAACATTATTTTCCTTCGAATATAAGTCAAACGAAACTATTCAAACTATCTCGATTAATTTAATTATAGATTCTATCTTTTCATGTGCTAATCAGGAAATAAATTAATACATGTCACATATAAACGGGAAGGCGACGACAATAACTCCAAGTACATGTGTACAGTCCGAGTGTCAGTTTATGTATTAACTCGAAGGCGACGGCAATAAACGCCTAGAATCTAAGTACATGTGTATAGTCCGAATGTCAGTTTATATACGTATAAACGGGAAGGCGAAGGCAATTATTGCCTCAAATTCAAGGACATGTGTACAGTCCGAGTGTCAGTTTATATATAAACGGAAGGCGGAGGCAATTAATGCCTCGAATCCACGTTAATGTACTGATTATTGTAACTACTCTTTAGATTTATTAATTTATATATCTCGAAGCCTTCTATATTCAAACTGAAATATCGCTACATATACATTGGCACAGAAAACACCTACATGAAATCATATATAAATATTTATGTCCATGTGTTATACCCTTTTTACCCTATGTGCCCACTCCATTGTTGTTTGGTTTGGACTCAAGTCCGTTTAAAGAGGTACTTGAAGCATTTGTTCATGTACCACTACATCTTCCTAATAATAAAACATGGTCATACACCAGGCTCATGTTAATTCAATTCTGAAAAATGCGGACGTGAAATGTGAAAGACGGACATTTTACATACCCCGGACAATTATAATTTACAGGAATTCATAATGACTGATGACCATACATATATAAACTAAGAAAAGGAACTAATTGTGCATTGTTTTATTGAAGAATTATAATACGTTGGTTATTTAAGATAAATTATTGGAACTTTTTGGTATTGAACTGACATAAACAGAATCCATGTGCTAATGCAGATACATTATTAGAAATATTTTGTATTGGATTGAATTAAACGATATCAATGTGCTTATGCAGATTCTCAACATTATGCATTGTCCTCACTTGTGTATGAGGACTGTAGTTGGTCTTTTACTATTAGTTCAGTCCTCATGTGCAATGTTGGAGATATATTTGGGTAACGCTACCGACTTGGAAGATGCTTGTAAACACGACCAGGGAAAGCTTCTATCATATAATGACATGTTGCAAAGTGAGCAGCGAGTAATGAATTTATTAAAAGCCAAACAATCTGTGAGACTATCCGGAGTTCCTCGTTTTTCTCCAGACATCGCATTTATAAATTGCTATGTTATAAATGATGAAAGGTGGCAACATTACTTTGTGCATATATTGGATAATGGAAGGGTTCTCATGAATTGTGTATTAATTTGCTCTCAGCGTACCATAGAACACAAACACACATATGTTGGAATTCTATCTACAGGGTGCTATTGCTTCGAAAGGAACGCATTGGATAATTTAAATAATCACTATACAGTAGGTTCCATATCCGATTGTACATATACCCGTACTGCACTTCAAAACGATACATTCACAGAATTAAGTGACACAAACATGATAGTTTACAAAGTAGCAAACACCAACCTGGAAACTGGTAAACTGAATTCTGTTTTACCATCCTTTAAACTATGTAGGTTCGTTAAATATAGTGAGGACAATAACAAGTTGTTAGAATATATTGAAAGATCTTGTTCCTGGACAGATGCCAGTGGATTTATTTATTACATAGTGTCATCAACGAAGTGTAATGGAACATACGAGCACTTTGTGAACGTATCCAACGCCAAACTTTGTATTGTGAACAAACGTCTGTCTCTTTTTGAGGCAGAAACATATAGTGCAAACAACAGAGGAAAATTAGCATACAGAGGTAAGGCTTTTGACGCTGAGACATTGAACGAAAATTTAGTGTATCTTCTAAGGGGATACCGTGAATTTCAAATAAATGTAAACACTCAGTCTAATGATAGGCAATGCATTACTGTTCAAAAATCAGCAGACATGCTTTTAGTAGAGACTAGCAAATATTGCTCCAAAATAACATCTCTTTGTTCTCGAGAAATCAACTCAACAGATATTGCTGAAAATGATATTGTAACTTCTGAAAGTACAAGTCACGCGCCAGATGATAATGTAACGACTGAAAGTACAAGTCACGCGCCAGATGATACTGTAACGACTGAAAGTACAAGTCACGCGCCAGATGATACTGTAACGACTGAAAGTACAAGTTACGCGCCAGATGATAATGTAACAACTGAAAGTACAAGTCACGCGCCAGATGATAATGTAACTGCTGAAACTACAAGTCACGCGCCAGATGATAATGTAACTGCTGAAAGTACAAGTCACGCGCCAGATGATACTGTAACGACTGAAAGTACAAGTTACGCGCCAGATGATACTGTAACGACTGAAAGTACAAGTCACGCGCCAGATGATAATGTAACAACTGAAAGTACAAGTCACGCGCCAGATGATACTGTAACGACTGAAAGTACAAGTTACGCGCCAGATGATAATGTAACGACTGAAAGTACAAGTTACGCGCCAGATGATACTGTAACGACTGAAAGTACAAGTTACGCGCCAGATGATAATGTAACGACTGAAAGTACAAGTTACGCGCCAGATGATACTGTAACGACTGAAAGTACAAGTTACGCGCCAGATGATACTGTAACGACTGAAAGTACAAGTTACGCGCCAGATGATAATGTAACGACTGAAAGTACAAGTTACGCGCCAGATGATAATGTAACGACTGAAAGTACAAGTTACGCGCCAGATGATAATGTAACGACTGAAAGTACAAGTTACGCGCCAGATGATACTGTAACGACTGAAAGTACAAGTTACGCGCCAGGTGAAAATGTAACGACTAAAAGTACTAGTCACGCGCCAGATAATAAGGTATCTACTGAAAGTACTCGTCAGGCGTCAGATAATAAGGTCACTAATGCAATAATCATCGGAGTAACAGTAGGAGTTGTCGTGCTTATTGCCGTTATTGTCATGGTTACATTTGTGGTGAAACGGTCTAGGAAGACAACAAAACACGTACGCAACGATAGTGATGGCACTGATGGCAGAGTTAACCCCGTGTTTGATAAGAACAATCACACAGACTTTGAATCTGCTGATTCGTATTCTAATTCTGATCAACACTCAAACCTTAATAACAGTACCAGTGGTGATAAGTCGGATTATGACGTGTTAGGTCAGTATGTGAAAGATAAAACAGCAAATCCTGGAGATTCTAATCCATACGATCGTATTCGACGCGCTAAACCGGAATATGAGTGTGATGGTCGTCCCGTGCTAATATCAGATATTTCAAGCGTATATACCATGGTAGAAATTACGTGACAGAATGAATGTAAGGAAAATCGTAGTACGAGGGACGTTCAAAAAATAAACAGGACTATTGATATGTATAAATCATCAAATTACATACCATCAGAAATCGGAAACCTTTTTTTACATACAGTACATTAGGAACGAACACAAATACGCGGTCAGACAATTACAGGTCCGAGAGTTAAAAGGTCACTTACGCTGACCGGCGGACAAAATGACGCCACACTATCCAACACTATATGTTATTCATATTGTATCTCTATTTGACAGAAATTACCCATACGAAAACCCCGATAATGTACTAGCAGACTTTATTGAAGCTCATTTGAATATAAACGCCAATGAGTTAATACGTATAATCCGTTCATCGTATAGGGGCCCCTAAACATGGCCATATTCGTCCACTGATCTGTCGCTTCTCACGCCAACGTGATGTGGAACGGATACTTTCCATTTCATTCCAACCACATATAACTAAGTATTGTTTAAATCGGGATTACCCGTCCGAGATTGTCGAGGCAAGATCAATATTGTAGCCTCCATACAAAACAGAAAAAGCCTAATACGAGAAAACGTCCGCTTTATAGGCTACCCTGCCAAACTCATCGTCAATGAAAAATGATCCAATACGAGTTTCCAGACTGGCTAGACATCATGCAACAATCATGTTTGGGTACTACAATAAGTGTCAAATCTAACGCAAATTGTGGTTATCATTATCAAAACAGTGTGCAAACACAATAAGTTTTCACCCCTCGTCGAGTCTGAACTAGATTCGTCCGTACACAGTGCAAGTGATACAAACGAGCATCCAGACTACTATAGTGGGGAGATGACAACACTCCAAAATATGCCAGTAATTTCCCACCAGTCAACCATCCTTTGAATTTGAGTGCATCTACAAGCACTTGCCATGAACACAGCTCATTAACGGAAATGTTCCACCGGATAGACATTCCTTCAACAAACATGGAGCTTCGTGTGATCCTGGGGACTCGATTACCCATGCCCAATAGGAATTCGGGGCAAATGTCAACACTAACATTGAATGTGTATTGACTCCAAACAGGGGAGACTCCATATTGGTTTATATAAACAACTCTGAAACAGACTGTAGCAGTATGCACGATGTTGTAACTACGCCGACACGAGACTATACCAGGGTATATAAAAACGGTAGCAATACCACGTGGCTTTTGGCTACAGTTACAAGTACAAATTTGTAAACATTGGAACACAAATATAGCCATAAGTATTTTATTTCTTCATCGATTTCTATAGAATATACGTCACGCTAAGGGGAAAAGTATTTGCTCTCCATGAAATATAAGATATTTTTCAGCAGTTTTACCGATTTTTCCCATTACCCTGGGAAACCAACACATTCCACGATTTCACAAGGTACTTGACGAAACGGCACATCCGCTGAAAAAGATTTTATATTTAATGGAAACCAAATCAATGTCCCCTTAGCGTGGTGTATATTTTATAGAAATTAATGAAGAAATAAAATACTTATGGCTATTTTATTTTCCAATGTTACAAATTTCTTCTTATTTAATGTGGATAAAACTGAGGAAATCTATACTTAATTAGATTAATGACATCTTTTACTTTGTACATAAATCCACTTTATACAATTATGCAGATGACAACACACTATCTTTTACCCATTCAAACATAAACATTTCAAAAGAAACCTTAGAAACAGAAAGCAAATCACTAATAGACTGGTTTGATACCAATCAAATGCAAGCTAACCCGGAAAAGTTTCAAGCAATCTGTGTAGGAGCGAAAGCAAACAGAGAAATAAAATCCTTCAAAGTAAATAATAATGAAATTCAATGTGATAATAAAGTAAAACGTTTAGGTATTGAACTAGACTACCAACTAAACTTTGATAGCCAGGTTACAAACCTCTGCAGAAAAGCAGCTCGACAATTAAATGTTCTCCAGAGACTTAGTAAATTTCTTAAACTAGATACCAGACTTATTATTTTTAAAACCTTCATTAGATCAAATTCTAATTATTGTCCCCTCATTTGGCACTTTTGTAGCAAAAGTAATACGGAAAAAATTGAAAAAAATACAATACAGGGCCCTTAAAATTGTCTTTAATGACTACACTGCTTCTTATGAAACCCTCCTAAACAAAGTAAACATGACAACTCTCCACCTAAACAGAATTAGAAACATAGCTATCGAAACCTTTAAAATCACACATGATATATCACCAGAATACTTGAACCCACTTATTACTAAAAAAGACCCCTCTAACAATTTCAGACATGTAAATACATTAGAGGTACCAAGAGTGAAGACTGTAAGGTATGGCAAAAAATCATTTAGATTTGAGGCGGTCAGGGTGTGGAACAGTCTGCCAAATGACATAAGGACTGTACATAACTACAAATAATTTGTCAGACTGTTGCGCACCTGGACAGGCCCAAATGCAAATGTGCCATGTGTACATAGTTTTTTACTGCTTATTATGTGTTCAGTTTTATTGCTTTAACTATGCCTTATAATTTTTGATTTATGTTTAGTTTATTTATTGCTTGAACTGTGTTTTTGATAATTTTGCTTGTGTTCAGTTTTTAATGCTTGATATGTGTTTTATAATTTTGCGTTGGATTCAGTTTAATTTATGCTTGAATTGTGTTTTTTAATTATGCTTGTGTTCAGTTTTATTGCTTGAACTGTGCTTTATAATGCTTGCTTGTGTTTCAGTATTATTGCTTGAACTGCATTTTTATAATTTGGCTTGCTGCTCCATTTATGCTTACTCTTTGTAATAACTGTGTTATTCTTTATTAATGCATGAGATTAACTATATATCATGATTACTATTAAATGTTTTATGTGCTATACTAAATTCTTATATATGCATGAAATATGTTCTTATGCTATTCCTTAATCCTGTATGCTTGAAAATCTATTTATAATTATTATTATTTATAAAAGATGGAATTTGTTATATGTGATAATCTTATACATGTGCTTCTAATTTTGTAGCTGTTTTTCTATATGTTATATCTTATTTACCTCTGTTTGTCAGAAAAATAGCTATTAGCTAATGTTATATGTTTATATATATCCGAAGTAAAATAAATCTTCTTGTATCTTGTAGATGAGGATGTTATGTTTGAGTCTGTTTATCTTCCACTATACATTCACGTTTTATGATAACGATGATTTCGAAAATGATATATCAGATATGTGCAGCAAATACTCATATGTGTACTTATTCGTTGATTATAATGCTGAAACTACTGAGTTGTTAGCTTACACAGTTGAAGATTAGTTCTTAGCTGACCATTTCGATCTTGACAATGATGCTGTAACGTTTTCAGATCACAAAAACAATAATGCGAATGAAAAATATCAAGAATATCTGGGAATCTCGAGATAAGATGAAAACAATCACGGTTATATATTTATAGAAGTTTTTAAGAAATACGTCAGTAACTGGTTATGCTATATCTACAATAATGGGATACCACCACAAAAAAAGGTCTAGGACAGCAAGCTAGGAAATTTATGTATTAAGCTATGTATTTACTATATAAAAGAATATACAACTTAAACTTACCATTTGGCCTAATATTTAAATTGTTCGAAAATCATAACTTATTCCAGTGAAGTTTGGGGCTATGAAGACTGTTCCTTGATGGAAAATATTCACTGTGACTCCATAAGAAAAATATAATCCATATCTAACGAGACAGGTAGAAATGATTGATGGTTACACCAGAATTAAAGGCAATCTACATCTATAAAGTATATAATAAAAGACATTCTCATAAATATAAATAAATATACCAGATTTATATAGCGCCTTTTTCATGCGAACACACGTTCAAAGGCACTTTACATATTGTGTTGCAGCCACAAGGACGCAGGTACATCCTCTACCAGTGCAGATACAGCATGATCTGACCAGAGGGACAGACTGAGAGAAAGTCCCTTAAGGGAGAGAGAGGCGTTAGATACAGGCTTGTCCGGCGCTGCAGAAATGCTGGCTATTATTTCGAATAGACCACAGGTCCATGAAAAGTGACCTAGCCCACCTATATATACGTATTTAAATAGAAGGTCTGCAACGAAGGATTTCCCAATATATACACGCCACTGACAGAAACATTCACAACTCAATTATTACTGCATCAAATATCACAGGGGTTTTTGCAGAATGCTCGTAAAACATAAGTTCCGATGATAAAACAAACATTCTGGGTCTCAAACGCATGTTTCTCCGAAAATTTTGCGTCGGACAACGGTCAGAGCGGCCAATTTTCGCCACTTGCTCTAAACCTGTCCCCTCAAATGTGACGATTTGACGTGTTTTTCACCTGAATTGATGCTTTGTGGCGGCATCAATCAAGTCTGGAATTTAATATTTGCAATGAGTCACAACAAACGATCGTTCTAACTGTACGACGCGAAAGCATGCTCATCAAACGATGCAAGAATCGCTATTTTAATTGAAATATCATAAACAATTTTCGCTTCCGCATTTCGTCATTTTACTGTCCCGCAGTGAATCGCAGAATGGCAGCACGTGTACGTCCCATTGTAACATATATTTTCATTGGACAACGGGGTTAGCCAATCGATAGTTAGTATTTTGGACACACCTTGGAACTTTTGTGCTAAAAATATTGTTGACAGGAGGCCCTAAAAATGATAAGAGTACTGCTACAGCCTTCGACAATCGTCTTGTGGTGTGTGACCTAAATCAACCAGTCTTCACGATAAAATAATTATTATGAGCGCCATATTACGTCATAACAAACTGTGTTAAACCGTGACAAACTAAAATATTAAGATGTCAACACTGTAAATCCACGTCGATCTGACAATATTTCAAGACGAAGGAGGGTTCATCGGAGGTGTTTGTGTATACAATGGGGATCCTTGAGGTGTTAGAACCACCGTTGAATCGGGTAAGTTAGTAATGTGTGAAATGACAGCTGTAAATTTCGAACTGGTTTGACCCGGAAGTGTCTGAACATTTGTTGATTACTGTATTAGTAACAAAGTTATTCCCACACAATCAATTTGAATTGCATTTCAATAATAATGAAAATAAGAGTAGAACTAGAAATTAATTGGAACATGTGATACACCTGAACTGGTTTGTTGTCTGCACACTATTATTAGTATAAAAGTTCTTAAATCTTCAATCTTGGCAGCATGATTATTATATACATTTGTACTAGACCTGCACTGTATCAACTGTGCTGGGTCAAGTTGAATCACTATTTGTGCAGTTTAAATATTACATTACTGTACATAATTGATTGCATTTAGAAATCCACTTACAACAGTGAAATATAATTTACTGTATATAATAATTTTCTATGTGCCAATCATGTAATTTGTCTCATGAAGAGGTCAGCTATTGTGCTCTTGGAAATCCAACCTGGTTAGACTAAGAGCCCTGGCAGATAACCACATGTTGCCTAAATTCCATGGGGTACAGACCCCCTATGGATCTGTGCATGTCAAATGATATATTGATAAAAACATTATCATACTGAGGATACTACAGAAAAATTAAAGATTTTTTGCAGCATATTATTCATGCTTTTAAAATTCCAGGTAAACAAGAGGCTGTTGCTCTGACTGCTAGTATATAGATGACAGGTCCTACACAGTTCCCTTGTAAGTCCTTGTGGTGATTGAAAGCCTGATGCTGACACTATGTGGTACAATACGAACAATCATCAAAAGGTGGCCACAATGTTGGGTTTAATGAGAAGAATGTTATTTACAGTTTTATTCTGAAAAATGGAGACTGTTTGCTATCTTTTAAAAAAAATCTAAAACATCTTGTCACACAGCTTGTGCTTTGTTGGTATTTGAAGACATTCAATAATTATAATACAACATTGGTATTATTGTGAAAAATTGCACAGGAGATATATTTTTGGATTGAGACTGTTCTGCTTAAATAACCTTTATAAGCAGGTTTTAAGTACTTGTTAAGTACTTGCAAAATCATAATTACTGTGAATTAGGTCTCAACCAATATCTGATTGCACTTTTGAATTTGTACTATGACTAGAAAATTAGAAAGACATTCTCAATGCAGCTAACTTAATGTTATATTGTAAGACATGCTATTCTAGATTAATAATTTCTCTTATTTTGAGAGAATTTAGCACCATTCAGTGGTAGAAAGTAAAAAAACGACCTGTATATAAAATGAGAGATTATCAGTGTATTGTAGTTGGTGAATAACAAGTAGAATGATTGAAGTTTGGCATTGTCTGTGTAGTACTTAGGCAGTTTTTGTTTACTTTTTTCACCATGTGGCTATATAGAAAACTTCAAAAAAAATCTTCTAAGAAACTGATTGTCCTATTTAAATATAAGTTCACATGAATGTTCCTTGGTCGACTATCTACCAAATTCTTAAGTTTAATTTTGATTGCCTAAAAAACATGGCCACCAGGGGCGGGGCTAGTTTTCACCATGTGGCAATATAGAAAAATTCAAAAATATTCTTCTCAGAAACTGCTTGCCCTATTTAAAAATAATTCCACATGAATGTTTCTTAATTGCACCTCTACCGAATTCCTAAGTTTAATGTTGATTGCTTAAAAAACATGGCCACCAGGGGCGGGCCTAGTTTTCACTATGTGGCTATATAGAAAACTTCAAAAATATTCTTCTCAGAAACTGCTTGCCCTATTTGAATATAAGTCCACATGAATGTTCCTTTATTAAACCTCTACCAAATTCCTAAGTTTAATGTTGATTGCTTAAAAAACATGGCCACCAGGGGCGGGGCTAGTTTTCACTATGTGGCAATATAGAAAAATTCAAAAATATTCTTCTCAGAAACTGCTTGCCCTATTTAAAAATAATTCCACATGAATGTTCCTTAATTGCACCTCTACCGAATTCCTAAGTTTAATGTTGATTGCTTAAAAAACTTGGCCACCAGGGGCGGGCCTAGTTTTCACTATGTGGCTATATAGAAAACTTCAAAAATATTCGTCTCAGAAACTGCTTGCCCTATTTGAATATAAGTCCACATGAATGTTCCTTTATTGAACCTCTACCAAATTCCTATGTTTAATGTTGATTGCTTAAAAAACATGGCCACCAGGGGCGGGGCTAGTTTTCACTATGTGGCTATATAGAAAACTTCAAAAATATTCGTCTCAGAAACTGCTTGCCCTATTTGAATATAAGTCCACATGAATGTTCCTTTATTAAACCTCTACCAAACTCCTAAGTTTAATGTTGATTGCTTAAAAAACATGGCCACCAGGGGCGGGGCTAGTTTTCACTATGTGGCTATATAGAAAACTTCAAAAATAATTCTTCTCAGAAACTGCTTGCCCTATTTGAATATAAGTCCACATGAATGTTCCTTTATTGAACCTCTACCAAATTCCTAAGTTTAATGTTGATTGCTTAAAAAACATGGCCACCAGGGGCGGGGCTAGTTTTCACTATGTGGCTATATAGAAAACTTCAAAAATATTCTTCTCAGAAACTGCTTGCCCTATTTGAATATAAGTCTACATGAATGTTCCTTTATTAAACCTCTACCAAATTCCTAAGTTTAATGTTGATTGCTTAAAAAACATGGCCACCAGGGGCGGGGCTAGTTTTCACATGAAGTCCAAATGAATGTTCCTTTATTGAACCTGTACCAAATTCCTCAGTTGAAAATGAGAGTGTGAGTTTCTTGTTTACAAACTTGTAGTATGTAAAAGTTACAAATGAATGCATACTGTATATCAAAATATGAATGCACATTTAATTCTTGCATTGAAATATATTAGTTGTGAATTTCCATTTGAAAAAAATAAATTATATGAAATATAAAAACTTCTGATTTGTTCTGTTACAGTAGATCTACATTGATTATCAGAGTCAAGCTCAATTCTGTTTTAGTTATTTTTTTTTAAATATTTGTTGAGTGATTCCATTCTATTTTCCTTGGCATGTAAAATACCTTAACATGTTCTAGACAACAGATTGGTTACCTTCATCACATTCATTTTCTTTTAAAAATGGATTTATTGAAGGTTTACTTGAGACTGATCTCAAGCCTTCAGGATCAAAATCTAATACACCAGCTTCAATTTTAAAATTATGAGTGGAAATTATTTGTCTTTGAATTTTAAGGAGACATCAATACTGTTACCTGTGGATAAAAGAAAGTATATTTCTATGAACATAACTTCTGTATTTCAAATAAACAGTTTTGAGCCTGATTCTCAAAAACAAGTATGTGAATACAGGGACTGGGCACTAGATAAGATCCAAGTGATGGTCAGAAAATAGTGTGTTTGTATAACCATGCACATATTTTTTATTGATCATATTTAAAGTGAAAGATCACGACCACAGAGCTCTATGTATAAAATAATAGAGTTTATTGAAGGCAATATTGCCAATGAGCATGTATATATATATATATGTGATACATGCAATCATGAATGTACAAACATAAATATCATAATGCATGCATAAAATAAACTTCCAGAGACATCATGGCCCCTGACCACCTGTTTACAGCTCTAAAAGCTGTTTATTTGTATTATATTGATATTTTTTGTTACATATGAATTGAAAAATGTCAAATGTATCCTAATATATTTAATATAATATTTCCCTTGAAATAGGAAAATAAACTAGCTATAGCTCTGGCTAGCCTGTGATGAAGAATTAAATTGAATTGGGCAAAATTGAAGGATTTATATCATAATGCATACATAAAATAAACTTCCAGAGACACCATGTCATGATGTGAACATATAATTATTATAAATATGACCAATGAAGCATACATGTGTACACACGTGTTTGATTTCAGCAGTAAATTACAGACAGGTGGAAGAAACGAAATGATCTAGAAATACACTAGATCTCTGTCTAGACTATAGGGCCTACCTATTATGATATAATACACACAGTTCGTATCACAACATAATATGTCTCTAAATACTTATTTGATTTTGTGTATTGCACCTGTGAAACAAATATATCAATTATTTATGGATCTACAATTAGGCATTTTAGTAGATGTGTATAAAACCCGATCGTTGCACACATACAGTAGATCTACGTTTACAGTTTTAATAGGAGGACACTTGTGCATTAATAAGAGGACTGACGTCTGCTTGTGGCCTATATACTTGCTGTCAGATGCTGTACTAACCATGCTAAACAAGGATACAAGACACAAAATCACATTGGCTAAATAGGCCAATTATGTATATAGATATACATTATATGCATTTAGGCCATTGTATCTAGATACAAATATGGGGTAAGGTAGACAAAATTGCAAAAGTTTTGTTACTGGTGGCAAAAGTACCAGACATGTATGTACTAACACGTGTTAAAACTCGCAATCATGGAAATGGGGGGAAAGTGACCAAATCAAGATGGCCGCCAAGATGACCGCCGTTTCATTATATTGCTATGTATTGGCCATTATATAGGCAATTATTGAGCGTAAAGAGCTCAAAATATGTAATTTTGTACTAGAATGTATTAACAAATTCTATGTCTAACAAATTATATAATACATTACACTATTATAGACGTATTGTTACCAAAAGGAGGCCCGAAAAGGGTATTTTGAGAAAAATATAATAAAATAAAAACAGGTTTGTATACTTATTCCAGTATTCCATATGGCTTAACAAGACAATTATAAAATGCATTTCAGATGATCTTACAATGTTTTTTACATAATTTAAATCATTTAAAAGCACTACTTATCAGTCAATTGAGGCCCTAATTTGGATATACTCAATCATGAAAAAGTAGATAAAGTAGGCGTTTTCACGGTTCTATCGGTAAGACACATAAATGGTACCTGAAATGTATAACAAACGATCTGTAGCTGTGATTTATATTTGTTTAATGTGCAAATTCAACAGATAGATACTTAAGTAAGAGTTCAATGTAAAAATGAGGCCCCAATAGGGGTAAAACCCAAAGCTTATTCCTGTTATAAGGTACAATAGAAAATACGTCAAATCATTAAGGTAATGTACAATTACAAGAAATAGCTATATAACTTTAATAAGTACTATAAATACTGATCTGAGTAGCATGAATATACATCAAATATTTTAATGCTTGTTCGAATTAAATAAAATTGAGGCTGTAATAGGGGTAATTAAAAAGGGAAAAATAAAATGAAATCCATTAGTAGAGAAGTATTCTTTAAATGTATTTTCTTAAAGTTTTAATCGAAGGAACTCGGTAACCCAAGTTCATACTGTGTTAAATGTTGACATTTGAGCTATTTCACATTTTAATAGTTTTAAATATGTACATGAGGCCCCGCTTGAGGTACTTAAACAAGACATGGAGTACATTGTTAGGCAAGAGCAGTAAATACACAATTTAAAGTCAAAAGTTCTTGCAGAATTGCTAACAATATTGTATGTGTTTCAATATTTACCACGACCAAATTTTTTATTACATGTTACATTATTCCAACTATGAATACAACAAACTTGCAATTGATCTAAGCATACTCAAAACACCATACTGCTTATCCTTAGTTTACATTGTATTATTTAAGTGAAATATGTAAAAGAGCAGTCAAATGCATCGAGGCGGCATTACCCTCCTAAATTCTGAAAGGGGCATGCGTTCATTTTGTATTAATGTGTATGCTATTCAATGCCCTGGTGGAAGTTTTTGTGTGCTGGAGGTCGGTACGGCACAATGAATAGTTGTGTCCTGAATCATAAGAGCGCAGAAAGGCTTTTCTTGACAATAGCCTATGATACAGAGCGTACAATTGAAGTAACCAACCTTGATAGGTACTCAATGAGCCAGGAATACATGGTAAGGTAACTCGCACGAGTCAGAAATGGCATTTTTAGTAGGTAGTGGTAGGTTCCCCAATAACTGCATCTGACTGCATTAGGTTCTACAAGGACACATAGATGGCAATGTTGAACAGTGTAAGATATCTCCATATTGCCAGGAATATCTGTATACGACAGTGTTAACTATCACATGGTCCAATACTAGGTATCCATAGATATGGCTGAATTATGCAGTTGCCTTAACCAAATCGAACCCGACCGCTGTGCCAAGGAGTGACATATACCACATGAAATAATGAATGGTTGTTCATATGAATGTTAGCCTAGCTACCCTACATAGACAGTAATGGGTGTGGCAATAAGTGTTCGGTGCCTAGTGGAACCCGGACAGGGTGCATCGAGGAGGTGTATTAAGTAATCACTAAGCATGGCGTTTTAAGTAACCCACAAAAAGGCCACAACCGAGACAATGCGTGTTAGGTACTGTACTGAGCACTGAATGGAATATAATACCAAGCTAGTGATGTTAGTTAGATACCATAAGAAGCAAATAATGGATTTTCCGATCACTGTTAGGTACACCGTATAAAATGGTTATTCCAGGCAATGTTAGACATCCCACAGAGTAATGGCTGTCTAAGCTTAACACATTTTGCACAATCATTGTTGTTTGAATCTGTTTACACGTTTAATTGCGTTCGTTTGTATAAGTTTTGAAACACTCTGTATGCATCATCTGTCCCTCATCTGTTTTAGTATCTGATCCCCGTATTTCACGTGCCCTGTTCACACTGTCCCTCTCCTTCTTCCTCAACTTTACAACTGTCTGTTCAGAGAGTGTCTTCTTACAAATCACACATAATTCATCCATCTACAATAGAAATGGGACTGTTACATTCAGTATGCATGTTACGATGTTTGTTAATCTGACTTTCGAATTTCAAGTTTACATACTACATTAAATGGTTTGTACATACCTATATACACTCATTAAAAGCTATAAGTACACCAACTTGTTACGCTTGTATCTTTTTTAGTATACATGATAGATTGTTCTTTTTTTTCATGTGTTCGTGCAAGTAGTATAAAAACAATATCCGATAATTGGATATTTGTATTTGACTTGGAGTAGGCAGTGAGTCGTGAACCCTCCAAATTCAGAAAAATGCACGTGCACAACACGGTGTATTGTATAATGTCTTGAATTGTTGACTACACATTGTCCAGCAATACCAAAACCCTAAAAAACATAAAATCTGAAGAACTCTGATTACAGAAAAAACAAGAGATGTTTGTAAAACATGCATGTTTTATGGCAACGAATAGTCATGTATACTTAAGGCATTCCCGACATTGACCTTTGGCATATTGACCTACAAATTTGTAGAAGTCTTTTGCTGGTGATCAGCTACCTGTCTGTAAAATTTTTACGACCCTATGACCCAACGTTCCTACCTTGTGGATTAGAAACCATTGTGTATTTTCATATTACCGTGACTATTAAATAGATAAATATAGACAAATCTACCATTCAACCAAAAAAAAAAACCTCAAACAAAAGAATATTTATGTTGACTCTACTTTCCGCAAAATCACGCAATTTCAAATTAATTTGTTATGTGTGTGTATGTACACATTCCCATAATGTCATGCCTTGTGTAAATACATCATACTTACTTCAAATGAACCCGGTAATCTTTATTTATGATAGAAATCCATCGATTTTTAACCCGGTGATCGATTGTTTATAACAATACCTTCCATTTTATTATGATGTCATCCGTGACGTCATCAAAAAATACCGAGTATGGAAAACCGTTAACGACATCGTCGCTGATGTTAAAAAATGATAATCAAAACCTGTTTTAAACAACTTCCCCCTCACATTTCAAGGTGCGGGTTTTAATGGTAGGTATATATAAACGTATACTATCGCCCAGTATTGAGAAAAATTCTTTTGCAATTTTGTCTAGGTCAAATTTTATTTTGAATGGACTAATTATAGTAGGCATATACAACCCAATTTGATTTTGTGCCTTGCACCTGTGGTGCTAAACTGACGGTCAATACCACATACAAATAATAGGCACTAAACATGTACACACACATTCGATCTACATCTACTTTAAATTTATAAAACATCAGATCTACGAGCTGACATACATGAGGGTGAAACCTCCCCTTTCGGTACGCGGGATTCATGACCTTTTCAGGTGGTATTCGGGACGATAGGGTGTCGTACGCGGTACGCAATAAAAATGCCTATTGGTATTCAGTACGCAAGATTTCAAAAATAAACAAGTCAAACAGTTTCCTGCGGGTGATTACCTGCGGCCTTGTAAATTAGTTGTATCGTTTAGGGTGTGCTTTTTGCAGTTTGGGTGTAATTCGAATTTATTCCGGTGTAAATTTATGTTTCTGTCAAAATAATTCCAATACATGTAAAATCGGACAATACCGATTATCCTCCAATTATTTGGTTGTGTTAAATGTTTGTGCCGAACGAATGAACAAATTTAAAAGAATTAGAATTTTTTATCATGTATCAATACCATGCTTCTGTAATCAAAGCGATGTGTATTCTACGGGATGTAGTGCATTGCCCACTATATTTATTACTGACTGGAAATCTAATGCAGCTGCAGACACCTGCTGTTTAGATTCGTGGTCTCGCGTTCAAAGTGAAATTTCGGAATAGTTCTGCTTTCTTTGGTAAATAAACTATTGTAATGCGATAAAGACCGATGTTATCCGCATGGAATAATGGAATTAGTCTGGTTCACGACATTCTTACAAAATGCTGCTTTTTTTGGATATTTTTTTTGAAATCGTAAACCATCGAGAACATGTCACGTGCCCCTCCATGGTCATTTTACTTTTGGCAATCCAATATAACCTGCGGCTCAAGGCCGCAGGCTAATAAAGCTTTTTAACTAATTTAGATGCAGCCATACCTTTTAGATAACGCGAAAACTACTGGCCACATAATACCAGGCCTGCCATAAAAAATCATGCAATTGACTGAGATTCTAGCAAAAATTGAATTAAAGCGCGCGATTTCGGCACCTTCAATGTTCTGCGCTTAACGCACGAACCGCCTAATTCAAGTCGCTTAGCGCACAGCACTTGTGCTGTCTTGACCACGCCCCCATCCCGCAGTCGGTCGGTAGACCAAATGGTTTCGTTTCAATAACATAGCACGCTTGTCCTTGGATCTCTCACTCTCACCATATCCTGTACATCTGTGACCCAAATCATGTATAAATTCCCGAAACTGATGAGATACTTAGTATTGTTAGGTCAAGTACTACCATTGTTAAACACGCTGACAATGCGTTTGTACACTTGAGCCACTTTACCGCGAAGACCAGAAATTATTAATATGCAACATGTACGAGAGGTGTTCAACTTATATTTGAACATAATTGAACATCCAGTATTTTCATAAATTTCACATCGAACTCGAATTGTAGTATAATTCGCTTCTCTAATCGATGTTTCAATATTCTCCAGATTTAAATTCTATTGCTAATTCTAAGGAGACTTCGGTATCCACTGTTTGGGTATAATATACCCCCCAGTCTAATTCATAAGGTACTTAATGACTTATTTTGTAGGGTGACAGGAAATTCAGTATTGGGGAAATACCCTGTCTTTGGCATGTTACCAGAAAAAGGGCGTGTCACATTTTTGTCGAAAAAAAACCTTTTAAGCCGTTTGCATAAATAAAATATGCGTTCACTAGTGTCCCCTTTTCAATTATTTTGAGTTCCGGTTTTCCAAAATATCAAACACAAGACCATGTCATGAAAGCGGCCACGAATACACCAAGCTTAACTAACTCCAACTTATGTCTATCACCATGAACCTTTCTAAAATAGCAGACTCTGTATATGTAATATTTTCCTCTAAGATAAAAACATTAACTCCCCAGGGGTGGGGTGTATCAACATTTACGCCCACTACACCAATTTCTGTATCCGTCACTGATTTCTATGATGCCGCTCAGATGAACAATGTATTTTTAAAAATGCTTCGCTCACACAACGACTTTATCATTATCAAGAAGAGAAAGAGTTTGTGTCGCAAATTATAAGATAATCAATGCAATTTTCTGACTCGATTCGCTCGCACAAATACTTATAATACGTATATTATTAACTTGATTAAGAATGGTTTTGTGCAGCATACTGCTTCGTTAGCTCATACAACGCCCTTACTCAAATCCTTCTCGAAATTAAAACATCCTTTGAATTCGTATGCTTCTATTAGATTGGTTTTAAAAGTCAATAAGTATGGACTATACGTAATTAATCAGCATGATTTGGATGATTATATCATGAAAAACCTGTGCTCAGGTGGATTCATTGTTTCCTTTTTGCATATCAATCTGTTCGCCATCCTAACACCTAATCAACCCTGTAATCGCCCCTGAATTATACGGGATGGATACTACATACTAAAGTTGTAAGATTAAATGTGTCTACAGAGCTGTTTTTGTTTCAAAACAGGCTAAAGGTATTCGGGATTCAGCGAAAAAATAAGGTGGTATTCGGGATTCGCTGAAAAATTAAGAAGTATTCGGGATTCATGGGGTGAGGGGGTGACACCCTCATACATGTAGGCCTATTGACCGTATATAATGATAGTCTGTTCTATGATTTGTAGATCTAATGTAATCGTTCCTACAGTATGATACAATCAAACACAGACTGGGCATTTATGATTTTTACATAGTCCCTATAGTGATTACTGATATTCCACCGAGTAGATCTATTAGTCCATGAGCCACCAATAGAAGACCCTCCCCCCCCCCCCCCCTAGGGAATTTTGGTCACTATATTTTTCTGAAAGCATATGGTCCCTGGAATATTTTCCTGAAGTCTGCACTTTGGCCATTGGGGCGTTAAGATTTTTTGGGGTAAAACGTCCAAAAATATAAACGAAAAGTACAAATTTTCGGAATCGGTTAACTATAATCTTATTTATTATGTTATTTTAAAATAAATCTCTGTAACAGGTAGATATTAACCTGTCCTATCTAGACTGAAAAAATCAGAGTGCTGCTATTGTGCAAAATGGCTTTTTTGGGGTAAAACGCTAAAAATTATAAGAGAAAAGTGCGAATTTTTGGAATATGTGGACTGCATAGACAATTATTTTTTTTTTTATAAAAAATACTCTAATTGAAAGACATTATAGTGCAGTTTCATACTGCAAAAAATTAAAGCCATGTTATTACGCAAAGTGTGATATTTTTGGGGTAAAACATCAAAAAATATAAACCGAAAAGTGGGAATATTAGGAATCTGTAGATTACAATAAAACCATTCCTATGATAAATTTTTGTAACTAAATAATATTAATGTGATAAATTTGTAGTAACATGCAGTTTAAGATTGCAAATATATATTGCCAGATGAGATACTTTGGGGGAAAATTACAAAAATAATAAATGGAAAGTGTGATTTTTGGGAATTAGTGTCCTAGTTGTAACTTACGACCATCGGGTACGGACATTCCTAGTCCTAATGGGTATTCAAAATTACGTTCTAACCATATATAGGCAGTTCTGGTACTGTTGGGTAAATTATTATTAAACCACTAAGTACATCCATACCTAGTCCTAATTGGTACATACGAATAACCATTACATGCAATATTGGTTCTATTTAGCACTAAACAACCCTATACAGACATCAGTTGTCCTATCGGGTATTAACTACCACCATGCACAGACAGTCCTAGTCTAATTTGATAGCATAGCCAATACCATTCCTAGTTCTATTTGATATTCAAAACCACCATACTTATACAGATATTGCTGGTCAGGCTGGGTACCCATAACCACTGGTAGGTACATTCATTCCTTGTCTCAATGGGTAGTCACGCTTACCATGTTCTAATTGAGTACTCGTAACTGCTTATTGAAGTACATACATGCCCAGTCATAGTGGTGACTTACATATCCATATACAGACATTCCTGGTCCTATTTGGTACTCTAAACCACCATGTACAGGCATTATAGGTGCAATTGGGTACTCATTTCCACCATGTACATATATTGCTGGTCGTAAAGAATACTCATAACCACTAGGTTCAGACATTCTCGTTGGATACTGCCGATCATCAATTGACAACTCAGGCGCGCCATGTGGCTACATGCTTGGCCTTATTGACCATTCATAACATATGTACTACTCGAAACCTTCATGTACAAAATCAGTTGTCCGATTGGGAACTACCAACTACTAGGTGCGACCATTTGTTGTCCTATTGGGTAATCACTACCCCCGTGTACAGACTGTGATGTTCTTATTGGATACTCATACATACATTCCTAGTCATAGTGGGTACCCCAACTACCATGTACATGCATGCCTGGTCCTATTGAATACACAAAACCACAATGTACAGACATTTGTGACTGGGTTGGGCACTAACAACCACTAGGTGCAGTCATATGTTGTTCTATTTGGTCACTGCTACCACCATCTACAGGCAGTCCTGGCCCTATCAGTGATACATAACCACTAGATGCATACATTCATAGTCCTAGTGGGTACTCAAAACCACTATGTTCATGCATAAGTGGTATAATCGAGTCCTCACAGCCACTATACTCAGCCATTATTGGTCCCTGTGGGTACTGACTACCATGCATATACATACATTCCTGGTCGTATAGGGTGCCAATAACCACGATTAACAGACATTCCTGTTTAGGATAGATACTGAATATCATCATGTTAAGACATCTCTCAATCACTAGTTACATACATTATTGGTCTTATTGAGTACAGACAACTATTGGGATCACCCATTCCTTGTCCTATTGACACCATGTAGAGACATTCCTGGTCTTTAAAATTCAGCAGTGAGCATGCCTAACCCTCAGCTGTGACCATTTTTTTCATCAAATTGGGTAATCACTAACCCCATGTACATGAAGCATGGTCTAATTAGATACTCATATCGACTAGGTACATACATTTCAAGTTCTAGTGGGTACCCACAACTATCATGTCCCATGCATTCCTTGTCCTATTGGATACTCCAAACCACAATGTACAGACGATTGCAGACGGATTATGTACTAACAACCACAAGGAGTGGTCATTTTTTGTCTGATTGGGTCATGATTACCACGATGTACAGACAGTCCTGACTTTATTAGGTACTCATAACCACTGGATACATACATTCCTAGACTAAGTGGGTACCCGTAACCACCATGTACATGCATAAGAAGTGTGATAAAGTACTTGCAGCTACAATACACAACCGTTATAGGTCCTATTGGGTACCCACTACCATCATTTACTAGTACATGTACATACATGCATGGTATTATTTGTTATGCATAGCCACTATTCCGGATCCTGTTATGTACATACATTACTGGTCTTGTTGGGTACAGACAACCATTAGGAGCACCTATTCCTCGTCCTATTGACGACTAAGTGCCTAAGTAGAACATTCCTGGTCTTGTTAGGCAATCATAAACACTGGGTAAATCAGTCCTAGTCCATGTATGTATTCACGACCACCTTGAACATAAACTCCTAGTCTTATTAGGTACTCATAACCATTAGGTACATCCATCCTAGTCCTAATGGGTACCCACAACCACCGTGTTCATGCATACTAGGTTGTATTTGGTACTCATAACCACTAGGTGCATCAATTAGAAGGTACCCAATACCACTAGGTACAGGTATTTATGGTGCTGTAGGGTACCGACACACACCATGAGCAGACAGTACTACTGGATACACACATCCATGGTCTTATAGGATGTGCACTATCATGGGGTATCTCATTTATTGCACTATGTGTACTGGCAACTAAAAGGTCGAGAGATTCCTGGTCCTTTTGGATACTCACAACCACCCAGAACAGCCATTCCTGACACAACCATGATGCACAGCCATTGTGTCACAAGGAATAGCTGTACAATAACATTTGAAAAAAATGAATGTATATTTACCCCACCCACTATTGTAAAATATATGTAAGTATAATTTAACACAATCCATACAAATGTTACTGATGCCAACTATAACATACATTACATTGCAAACAAAGTGAAAAATGGAAATAGATTTCAAAATCATATTGTGAGTACTTGTAAATAAGTAGAACGGCTGTTTTCAATACTTTAGTCATTTTGGCGGCCATTTTGATGACCATTTTGATGGCCATTTTCCATAATAGACCCACCTTTTGTGCATTTAAATGTTAAAATACGTTTTGGGAATATGCCTTTATTGGTATTCACAATTGCAATTAAAATACAGTAAGGCACAATGTGTTATAGCATAGTTAAGTGAATACATCGTTACAATTTGTACACCATTTAAAAGCAGGGGAGATAGTCTTATTTTTGCTTTTCCTGCTGAACGCCCCAATGTCTGAAGTGCAGACTTTGGGAAAAGTATTGGTAGGTCAAAGCCTTTCATAATTACCAAAAAAAGATCAATGACACTGTATTCTGCCATTAAAGTGTACCGATTCTCAAAATTTGCACTTTTTCATGTATTTTTTAATGTTTTACCCCAAAAATATCCCATTTGCATAATAACACGGGACTAAAATTTTGCAGAGTTAAACTATGAGTTAATATCAACCCATGAAAGTGTTTAATTACAAAATAACTTACTGAATGTGATAGTAATTAACCAATTCCAGAAGTTAACACTTTCGTTCATATTTTAAACGTTTTACCCCAAAAAATCTTAACGCCCCAATATCTGAAATGCAGACTTTGGGAAAAGTATTGGTAGGTCAAAGCCTTTCATAATTACCAAAAAAAAAAGATCAATGACATTGTATTCTGCCAATAAAGTGTACCGATTCTCAAAATTTGCACTTTTTCATGTATTTTTTAATGTTTTACCCCAAAAATATCCCATTTTGCATAATTACACGGGACTAGAATTTTGCAGACTTAAACTATGAGTTAATATCAACCCATGAAAGTGTTTAATTACAAAATAACTTACTAAATGTGATAGTAATTAACCAATTCCAGAAACTCACACTTTCGTTCATATTTTTAACGTTTTACCCCAAAAAATCTTAACGCCCCAACGGCCAAAGTGCAGACTTTGGAAAAATACTCTACTGGTCATACGCTTTCAGAAAAATATAGTGTCCGAAATTCCCTAGGGGGGGGAGGGTTTACCCCACTGGCCCATGGACTATATCTATTTTACATTCCGCTCGTTTCGCTTATTACGTCACGTAAAGTGATACCCCATTTGGTACCTCTATATAAACTGATGACGTCAAAATTACAATCTAAAAACATGACAAATTGATCGACCTCGTTATTGAACATTTATTTTCACACTCAGTACTCTAATCTCAGAAAACAAGAGTAGAATAAGGACGCAGGATGGTTAGTAGACATATTCTTGGTGATCAACTTAATTGGAAATTCCCCACGAAGGGCCCAAAGTCCGAGCTTAATTGACTTGGTTGAAATCTAGTAGACTTTGTCACTCGAGTGTGCTGGATGCGTGAAACTACGCTGATTTTAGATCGATGAAGAATTAAAAACACAAATTACAACTAATATCACCCACAGTACCGGTATCCGATGTATCCTTGACACCTTTGAAAATGTTACCGCTACGAGAACTTGTTTGTTTTGTTATGTACACAAAAACACGTGAGCATGACCATGACGACGCAACTTACAAAACAAAACAACACAAGTTTAAATATTTGTTGTTTAAGAAATAAAAATCTGTTCGCGTTTATTGTCGGTGAATAAAACACGGGCAGGAGTTCGGATGCGGAAAATTAAATCACTCGTGCTACGCACTCGTGATTTAATTTTTCCGCATCCGAACTCCTGCCCGTGTTTTATTCACCGACAATATACAAGAACAGAGTTTTTATTTCGATTCTAAATACGATAATATCCCGCACTATTTAACTGCGCGCATTCCATTTTCACCCATTTGACATTGAACATAATTCCACGCTGAAATTGAGTGGCTTATTAGCTGGTACAATTACCTCCCTCGTTAATGAAAACGACCTTCGTAATATTCTGAAGGAAATACCACATTTTAAACATTGAAACAATTTTAATAGCACGAGTATATGTTATCTATTTCATAAAATGAAAAATATAAATGAATTGATTATCAGAAGCTTTAATAAAACTTGGTTTCTAGAGTATATTGGAGTTTCTAAAAATAGATGCGTCATAGCTGTAACACTGGATTCTCGTGCAACTCGCCTTGTCATCGTGACTCGTAGAAAATTTTACGATAAAGTTTACGTTCATTCATTCATAAATATGTCACGTGATACTGGGCGTAAATAGAAACAGCCAATTTGATAGGTATGTTTTATGGGGGTAATAATACATTGTTAGGTCCGCTCTATATTTAAACGATTAATCCGCAGATCGTGTTAGAATGACAAACTTGATGCGTGTTTTGTTCAAATCAACATCACTAAAAATATTTATTGTCATAAGCAATATCTGCAACTATTTATCGTTAATTATAAATGTCAATTTACAATTTTCAAGAATTGTATTTTTAACCAATCAGTGAGAGGCTCTCTTTGCCCTTATTACTTACCGAAAAAGCGGAAGTGAGAGGGGACAGGTTTAGAGCAAGTGGCGAAAATTGGCTGCTCTGACCGTTGTCCGACGCTCAAATTTCGGAGAAACATGCGTTTGAGTCCCAGAATGGTTGTTTCATCATCGGCACTTATGTTTTACGAGCATTCTGCAAAAAAACCTGTGAGATTTGATGTAGTAATAATTGAGTTGTGAATGTTTCTGTCAGTGGCGTGTATATATTGGAAATCGTTCGTTGCAGACCTTCTATTTAAATATGTATATATAGACGGTATTGGACACTTTTCATGGACCTGTGGAATAGACAGCCTGGTTCTTAAATGTGCCCGGTGTATAGCACCGATGCACAGTTTCCTGGCACCTTACCCAGATAATTTGCAGTGACACACAGTCAGTTGGGTGTGAAACACTGAAAAACGTTTCAGAAATGACCAAGTGCCCCGGCCAAAATTTGAACCAGGGACCTCTTAATCAGTAGTCAAGAGCGTTGATCACTCGACCAATGTGCCGCCAGTCTCATAAACCAAAATATTCAAAACTGGCACGCTTCATTAAATAATTCTAACAAAGGCAGAAATGAAGCGTTCATAAAAGATAGCATTAAATTGGACAAATACAGTACTAAATACTAAACAAACATGAAGCTGTAAACTTAATAAAATTCAGAACACGAAATCACCACTTCCCAATCGAAACAGGAAGGTGGTCAAATATTGATATTAACGAAAGAAAATGCCCTTCTTGTAATCTCAATGATTTAGGCGACGAGTACCATTACCTCCTTTAATGTCCATTCTTTGATACACTGAGAAAAAAGTACATTTATCGTTATTATTACATTACCACAATCCTAACATGCTAAAGTTTAAATATTGCTTACAAACTCACGGTTACATGAATTGAAATTTCTCAAAATACTTATTGAAACGGTATATGTAAAAAAGGAAAACTGCTGGAAAGTATTATAGAGGACTGCAACCCAGATATAATTATAGGAACAGTGACATGACTGGACAGCAGTATAACGACACCTGAGCTGCTCCCATTTCTTGTTGGCTATGATATACCACGGAGGGACTGACCAAATAATCCGCATGGTGGTGTCCTGGTTGCAGCCAAATCCTTCTTCAGTTTGGTGAAGTTACAGTCAGCAAAGACTTTGAACTCATAGCATGCTCTATCAAAGTCGACAACAAGACAGTCTCAGTATCTGCCTTCTACAGACAACCAAACCACCTGAACACAGTCAATACTGAATTTTGATAACTTCGTAGCAAAGGCAAGAAAACATTGTTATAGTAGCTTGCTACTTTAATCTTCCGGTTATCAAGTGGGACTCGCAACGATCGCCAGCTCTAAATATCCATCGCGTGTCAAAACAACTTCCTCAACATAATTGCTGAGAAACTGTGAGCGGTGACTTCACTGACAACAACAAGCGTTTCTATACACTTGTGTACGTACGTGAAGAGCCAAAGACAATAAGACATTGTAGTTGCACAATTGAAGAATGCAAACGGTTTCCTACAAATTGACCCAACTGCACGGGCAAATATACTGAACGATCAGTTTCTGTCTGTCTTCACGGAAAAAACCTCTCAGATATGCCCGACCTTGGCACCAGCCCTGTACCGACGATGTCTGACATTATCGTTGGCTGGAAAGGAGTGCACAAGTTAGTTGTGACCATTCGTCCCTTCACAGCTGCAGTACCAGACGCAGTCCAACCTTTCATCTTGAAGACGGCTGCAACTGAATTAGCACCAACACTAGCTAAACTTGTTCAGCTGTCTCTCAACCTAGGCGACATACCTAAACGATCTCCCTCAGTCCATCAAGTCATCCACATCCAAACTCTTTGCGGACGACAACATGCTTTACAAGATCATACATAGCCAGGAAGAAAGTAAACTCCTTCAAGAAGACCTGACAGCCCTAGAGTCCTGGGAAACTAGATGACAAATTAGCTTCCATCCAGCAAAATTTAAAACCGTGATAAATTCACCGGTATATCATTTTTATTGATATACGACATATTTGCTGATGATAACACCTTATCAACTCACATCAAGTCTTAGATCATGTGATATTTGTACTTACCAGAGCTTTATTGCAAGCTGAACAGGGGTGTAATCAAATGTCTATTAATTCTGAAAATCCAAGGTTTTATTTATAACAAGTAAACGAAATAAACATCTAATTGTTGGATCTAATATTCACATTCCTTCTCATGATAATTCGATTGAAGCTACCTCATCAGCAAAGTTTTTAGGTGTCACTATTAACGACAGTCTATCGTGGGCAGACCATATCAATAATGTGATAAAGAAAAGAAATGTAATTCCTATTTGCACTTCTTATCTAGAATCAAAATGTTCTTTCTATGGAAACTAGGAAGTGCTTTTATAACGCATACATTCTTCCCCATTTTGACTTTTGCGGTGTTATATGGGGAAATTGTCCAAGCAGTCTTAAAGATAAACTTGTAAAATTTCAGAAAAGAGCTGCTAGAGTATTTCTTGATTGCGATTATTCTACTCCTTCAACTGTTCTATTTTCAAACCTTAAATGGGTGGCATTTACTGAGTGTGTTATTTATCAGTAAGTTATTCAAGTGTACAAGATTCTTAGAGGAGATGCGATTATCTGCAGAGTGCATTTACCTTTACTGCCGATATTCATTTACGACTGTAATTATGTTCATCTTCAACATACTAATTGAACAGTCCAAAACCAGTGTTATTTCGCCTCACGTTTGTTTTCCCTGGCACATCAATATGGAATTCTATCCCTCATTACATCAAAAATTCTACTTCTATTCGCCATTTTAAAACTCTATATCTATGCTGGGTGAAGCCGTCTTACTTTGAAGCATCCCATGCTGCTGCCACAACCTACTGACTAGCTAGCAAATTTCATGTAAGCCTTTCTATTGCAGGTATAAACATGTATATATTCGTTTGCAAAATGATTCCATTGGGTATTATATCAGTACATATATTATCTTGTTCACATGTAAAATCACACGCTTGCTGTTATGGCGTGTCTACATGGGAAAAAGTTTCTTAGATTAATTATATTTGAGGATATAGTATTGGTAAAGTTTCTATGTGCATGTTTTTTGAAGGTACAGATTCCACAGGTTTTCCATATCCTCTAACGGGCACTTATAATTTTTTTCAAAATATATAGTGAGAATCATGTGGGCCAAATTATCAAATATTTTAATATTCTTTATCCATAGTCATTGTTCTAGTTCATTGTTGAGGATCTTATGGAAGATTTGTATATATTATCAAATGAGTTTCTTCGTAAAATAAAGTTTTTATTATTTATTATTACATGTATTATTATTATTATCATTGTACCCAGAACTAAAATACATTACCAAACAATAAGCTCAACTGTATTATTTAGGTTTACAAATATATGTTTAAACTCAACGGATTTGTGGTGATCATATGTTTCACTGCTTATTTAGTAAACTGGTTTGTATCATCGGATATTCAGTTTTACAAACATGGACGTCTGATGAACATTTCGCGCAGTAAAAATAATGCAAGCGCTGTCCACGAACAGCGCGCTCCACTATTCGCAGCGCCATGCTAGGATAGTGCAATCATTACATATTCAAAACAAAATGCTTCATAACAGCAGCATTACCCTCTGCTGTGTAGAGGTAGCGGCTTCTAAGTCTAAAAAGGGGGATGATTTGGACAACTTATGCAGGACCGTAACCTGCTTATGTGTAGGTCCTCTTGGTCATTGAAGGTAAAAAAATAAGCATTTCTTAGTCCAAAAGGGGGCATAATTTCAACAAAATGCTAAATAGTTATCTTCTCCTGTGTAGGGGTTGGGGTCATGATGGTGAACAAGTATGCAAAGTATCAAAGCAATATGTCAATGGACTATGAAGATATTAGTGGTTAAAAAACCCATACTTAAACTTTAACATTTGCACTATTAGCACTAAGTAGAAAAAGGGGGCATAAGTTCAACAAAATTCCTGATATAGTTACCTACTCCTGCATATGGGTTGGGTCATGATGGCAAACAAGTATGCAAAGTATGAAAGCAACATCTCAAAGGACTTAGAGAATATAAGAGGTTAAAAACCTGTACCTAAACTTTAACAAAAGTATTACGTCGACGCCGACGCTCGGGTGACTGCAATAGCTCCCCTTATTCTACGAATAGGGGAGCTAAAATTGACCTAAGGAGCGATCATGTTACCTTTCTGAGGTAAGCTTTTGGTCAGAGTTATAGTTGTGATATTGATACCCTACCAACCATGTTGTTTTTTTCGGTTGTCACTCTAGTGTCAAGAGCCGTTTAGTATAGTTATCTTGTGTGCTTGATCGTGTAAATGGGCTCGGGATTGATTATATTTCCACATGTATGCTTTTGTTACGGTTAGAGTGCGATATATTGTGACATAATATTGCTTATATCTTGTTGACAAATGTGAAAGCATGCTACTGAAGTAAACAGTACGTGAATAACTTTCATTTTTAAAAGTTACAGGGCTGTTTATAAAATTGGTGGTTATGCGATCTCAACATTATTTGTTCCCCTGTTTATTATACAATATAAGCGAATGAGAGACCGGGGTGTGCATACAGACCCATACGGTACTGTCAGAGTGGTTTCCCTTACCAAAGCATGTCCAGATATATTTATTAGTCTAAATTGCTATATAACTATGTCGTATTTACGAGATATCTTCTTGAAATAAACTATTTCCTGTTAGCTGTGACTGAAGCTGTTTGGTGTAGGTAACGTTTTGTCTTGTTTAACGTCGCCCTGGTAGGATTATGTTTCCTGTTAGCTGTGACTGAAGCTGTTTGGTGTAGGTAACGTTTTTTCTTGTTAACGTCGCCCTGGTAGGGTGTTATTTCCTGTTAGCTGTGACTGAAGCTGTTTGGTGTAGGTAACGTTTTGTCTTGTTTCACGTCGCCCTCGTATGGTTATGTTTCCTGTTAGCTGTGACTGAAGCTGTTTGGTGTAGGTAACGTTTTGTCTTGTTTCACGTCGCCCTGGTAGGATTATATTTCCTGTTAGCTGTGACTGAAGCTGTTTGGTGTAGGTAACGTTTTGTCTTGTTTAACGTCGCCCTGGTAGGATTATATTTCCTGTTAGCTGTGAATGAAGCTGTTTGGTGAAGGTAACGTTTTGTCTTGTTAACGTCGCCCTGGTAGGGTTATATTTCCTGTTAGCTGTGACTGAAGCTGTTTGGTGTAGGTAACGTTTTGTCTTGTTTCACGTCGCCCTGGTAGGGTAATATTGCCTGTTAGCTGTGACTGAAGCTGTTTGGTGTAGGTAACGTTTTGTCTTGTTTAACGTCGCCCTGGTAGGGTTATATTTCCTGTTAGCTGTGACTGAAGCTGTTTGGTGTAGGTAACGTTTTGTCTTGTTTAACGTCGCCCTGGTAGGGTTATATTTCCTGTTAGCTGTGACTGAAGCTGTTTGGTGTAGGGAACGTTTTGTCTTGTTTCACGTCGCCCTAGTAGGATTATATTTCCTGTTAGCTGTGACTGAAGCTGTTTGGTGTAGGTAACGTTTTGTCTTGTTTAACGTTGCCCTGGTAGGGTTATATTTCCTGTTAGCTGTGACTGAAGCTGTTTGGTGTAGGGAACGTTTTGTCTTCTTTCACGTCGCCCTCGTATGGTTATATTTCTGACCTAGCAGCAGCACTACTCATCACTTACCTATTCATGAGTGTAGGTGAAAATGGTTTTTTTTGGAAGGTTGTTCACTAACGGATTGTTGAACTACAACTTAATGGCTCAATATGTCACCGGCAATACTTTCATACCACACTAACATTTCGTATAAACTTTATGTGGACAACAATAATTTATAAATCATGCACGAACATGCATAGTCACTTACACTGTTGTGTGGTATTCACATTTATTGCTTCAAGTGGACATATGAAGGAGGAAGTGTTGGCCTAGAGGTACGATCGAGATATCGCGGGTACTACATATTCTGTGCAACTTTTCAATTTCTCTGACCAAGAATAACCCACATACGAGGGATGATCAATATATTCGAAGACTTTCCTTTTAACTTTTTGAATATTGATTCTAGAACAATGAAATAATCAGGCGATATAGATCTATCAATTATCTAGCGTTTTAATTAATTAATTATATTGTGACGTCACAATGTTCTTGATGACGTCACTTATTGTGAACAAGGTGCAGCGCGCGCCGTCGAGCGTGACAGACAATAAATAATCACAGAGCAACGGTATTTCATTAAGATTAAAGCCTAACTTGGAAAATCCTTGCGATAGCTCGAAGATGACTTGACCAATATGTATTTGGATTCTTTGCACACCAATTCAGTGATCTACTCATGATTTCGTTGTTTATGTGATTGTAGGGACTCTGTCAAACTGATTCCATGGTAACATAAGAATAAACGGAAGAATTAAGACAGAGTTAGGGATACTTCTCCTTAATTTCTGAGAAATAAGAGGAATATTTCTGAACGGTATGTTTCTAGCGAACTCTACGCTCAGTATAGATTACAAAGCAATAAATATTTCATTCCATTTGGAAGGAGTTCTTTATAAATTGCGCCCTAAACTTGTTATGTCGTGATTCCTTCTTCATCGGGATGATGCTACAGTGTAAAACCAACCGCTTTTCTGAGTTTTAAGTCAAGTATCGCAACGAGACAATTTCTATTCCGCCTTATATTCCAGAGTTAGCTATTTATGACTTATTTCTGTATTAAAAGTAAATGAATCGTATACAGTGGGTCGGATACGAATCAAGAAAGGAGCTCGGTGCTGCTCAAACGGTGACGCTTGGAATGACGTCACGTGACGGCCTGCGTCACGCCGCCAATTACATGAATGAAACTATGTTATAGGCGCATTCGGTCGGAGATATCCTACACTGAATAATGCTAATTTGCTTTTGACCCTTGCTGACAGAACAAAATTGCTAGATGAAAAGTCCTCGAATATATTGATCACCCCTCGTAACTCCACTGCACCCAGGTGTATAAATGAGAGTGTCAAAAATGTGATGTAGCTGCCAGCGGCGCCTTCTTAACAGCTGACTTGTGGCTCAATAAGCGGGGGCAGATACACAGTCGGTTGAACGCATGTCGCTGGTTTAGAATTAAAAGATCGTAAGAACAAAATCAATATTTTGAGAAAACAAGAAAAAACTGTCTGGAAACTACAAGCTTTTTAAACTTCAATTTGGTCAACACTTCCGATCTGTCGGTCAAAAAGCTATACATAGTTTATGTGTTTATTTGTTATAATCAAATTCCGAAAAAAAAATTTGACTTTGATTTACATGAAAATATGCTAATAAAAAGCGCCCTTCAGATGCATATTTAAGCATATCAGCAAGAGTCTTCTAATTCTAAGCCAGCGATGTCTGAAAATGAAGGACTGATGTTGTAGCTGTTGAGTTTATTCTTATTTTCTTTGTTCATGTTTGCCATTGTGGCTTATACTAGGGGTCTGTGATAGTTCTCTTTTGTGTATTTCGTGTTCTGATGTTTCTGTTTAAGGTGAAACCACACTATAAGAAACTTTCAAGACAACTGTACAAATTTAGTATCATAGTAAACTTTGATTTAGTCCTAATTCAACATCGCGTCTTATGTCTCCAGAATGTCTCCGCTATTTCTTGGTTCCTTTGCATACCACAGAACAACGTCAAAACGCGTTTTCCATGGTAACTTCATGACGTCATAGTAACATCAAGGGAATACTTAAGGACAAATAAGACGCGATGTCGAATCGGAATTAAATCAAAGTTTATTTTTATACCGTACATGGGTCCTGAAGTTGTTTTATCGGTGATTTCACCTTAAATGCAACGTTCCCATTCATATTGGTTAATATCTTTTTATTTACATGTAACCTAGTTAGTATATGATTACGTAAGGCAAAGAATTAAAACAAATACTTTAATTCATAGTTTTAAGTCAAAACGAGATAAATTTTGAATACGAATTTGCAAAATAAACAGCCATTATAACTTAACAGAAAACAAACAAATGTTGGTAACTTTTAAACAGGTCTTAAATCATTCGAAACTCCTCGACAATTTAGAAAATTTATATGATTCTTGAAGAGGATTGTACGAGGTGTTCCGAATGGTTTCAATCAGGAATGTTTAAAAGCCATACTATACGGGCAATTATTTACTTACATGTTGTTCCAGAACAAAGCACAGTCGTACAGCACGTTGCTGTCACCCACAGTGAACGTGTTCAATTCCTAAGTTAAACAAGTTGATAATATACTTTTGCGACAAAGACATATGGACAAGCAGTCAGTTGCTTGTAAAAGAGCAAGTTAGTGATTAATAATTACTTCCAGGAGCACTTGTTATGTCGACTGACCACGCTATATTAGGTGCCTAAATCACAATTGAACCACGCGTAAAAACCACTGCACAGGTTTTCATAACAATCGTTGAGATAAAACATACAGTATCATATATATACAACATTAAATAACATAAACATTGTACCAGGTATTCTGGTAAAATAATACACAACATGTATACTAAATATCTTATAGGAAGTTGTAATCATTATAGTATGTTACTGGCATCGGTAAATCGAAAGTGATTAAATATCGGAAATGAGATGAAAGTAATCGAAAGGATTTTCTAGATGTTTTAATATGTTCTCTCATAATTTTGGATTTAATTTGTATGTTTCTAAAATGTCAATGAACGAACGTTTTAGGAAGTTTTAGGAAGTTGAGTTTTGTTTTCTTTTAATTTTATTCTAAAATATCAATTAATACAACACATGTAAAATAGTAAAAATCGTTTAAAGTCAGCAAACTGGCAGTTTGTAATGATATGTAAATGTATTCAATATCTCAAAATTACACCTTAATAATTTCTATTCAGAAGAATCTACCGTGTGTTCAGGGAAAGCTACCAAATTTTATGTAAAATAATTACGATATTTTTTGCTTTATTCCTTCGTTGAACGCTCTGTTTTTGACACAAACAATTTGAACGTGTAAAACCCCTCCTTTTCCGTTGGCGGTTCGCAAAATGTTCGGATGCACGGGTTTTAACTATTCACACACCATTGTTGGCCTCTGTACGATACACCAATTTAAGCTCACCACCTCAGTCGATAGTCAGGCAAAATTCGCTCACGTGACAAACTCTGGTTTTAACATATGGTATAACGTCCAACGAATGAAATGTACGAAACGTGATGAAACGTGACAAAATATATCGTCAAATAATGCTTCATTGAACGCACGGCTGTTTGATCAATCATGTTTCGAAATCACAGTTTTATATAAAAATATACCAATCCGCGCTAGCAACCCACAAGTTTGCAGACCTGCTGCATCGTTAGTTGATTGATTAAAGCTACATCGTTATTACGCTTTAGGCCAATGATAATACATGTACACGTAGAAACACATACTTATACATGTATACTAGTAATACAAAATGTAACTTATCTTATTAAAAAACATATAAGAGAAAATACACGCAATAAAATATCGAAACCATATTTATGATTTTAGAATAATTTCAGATTAGGACATCATGAATTAATTACTGGATTAATTATATTGTCCAGTGGTAGGCCTCATCATTCGTGTACAATATGACATCTAGAACTAACTTGTCCGAGACAAATATATTATAATAATACATGTAATAAGGCCAACATATATAACTATATAATCATAACATAATAATATGTTTCCACATCCATGGTTCATTGTAACAAGAATCACTTATAGTACGGAGAATTTGACGCGACTCTCGATCTTCTATTAGCATAACTAAACAACTCACATATTGTCTCCATTTTTTACTCTGGTTGTGTGTGTTTTTTTATACGCACAGAGTATCACGAAGGCGCTCGATGTGTATTACCAACACAAATCTTAAGGATTTGCGCGCGGAATTTTATATATTCATCGCAAGAACCATTAAGGCCAGGAAAAGGTCAAATTCTCCGTACTATACATACATGTACATAGTATTATTGTCTGTCTATGTTTACTAGAACACGGAAGCTTATTTGCAGGTTGAAGTTATTCAGCCGTAGCTGTGTTTTATCGGCAGTTCGTGCACACTGTGATTTCCTCTATGTGTAAAGCTGAAACCTCTTGTTGTGTTAGAACAGAACACTAGTTGTACGATCATTTTACGGAGACAAATATGTTCCATATCGCCGTGACTGTGCTGGAGAAGTCACGACATAGAGCAGTCACATAACACGTGACCTTCTTATAGTAGCAAGTAACTGCCACATGATTGGCTAAAGCCTAGGATCCACTGAGGAATTCGTCATCGGCGATGATCTCCCGATATCTTCAGATACCACCTGACTCACAAAGATTCATTCCTATATCACAAATTGTCTCATTACTTCCCAAAGCTTCCCCGATTGACCTGTTCCCGAAGTCCTGATAACTCATTAATTTCCATCGGGAGTACATCACCGAGGCAAAAATGCTCAATGGGACCTAGACTTAAAACAACAAGATCGTCATTGTGTTGTAAAGTCTGATTCATCAAATGTCATCATATCCATGCAACACGAATTACAAGTTCGTCACATGTAGCCTGTATGCCTCCGTAGAATCGATTATAGTTTAATATATTCTTATTGCACATTCTTGATAATATAAGTATTGTATAGACACACCACGTGGTAAATCAGTGTGACCTAGACACACCACGTGGTAAATTAGTGTGACCTAGACACACCACGTGGTACATCAGTGTGACCTAGACACACCACGTGGTAAATCAGAGTGACATAGACACACCACGTGGTAAATCAGAGTGACATAGACACACCATGAGGTACATCAGTGTGACCTAGACACACCACGTGGTAAATTAGTGTGACCTAGACACACCACGTGGTAAATCAGAGTGACCCTGACACATCCCGTGGTACATCAGTGTGACCTAGACACACCACGTGGTAAGTTAGTGTGACCTAGACACACCACGTGGTACATCAGTGTGACATAGACACACCACGTGGTAAATCAGAGTGACACTGACACATCCCGTGGAACATCAGTGTGACCTAGACACACCACGTGGTAAATCAGTGTGACATAGACACACCACGTGGTAAATTAGTGTGACCTAGACACACCACGTGGTACATTAGTGTGACCTAGACACACCACGTGGTAAATCAGTGTGACCTAGACACACCACATGGTAAATTAGTGTGACCTAGTCACACCACGTGGTAAATTAGTGTGACCTAGACACACCACGTGGTACATCAGTGTGACATAGACACACCACGTGGTAAATCAGAGTCTCACTGACACATCCCGTGGTAAATCAGTGTGACCTAGACACACCACGTGGTAAAAAATGTGGTCTAGACACATCACATGGTACATCAGTAACTGATTGGATGTTAGTCACATTCCTGTGTTATAATTCGGTCATTGGGACTCCCTCCTGCAACAAAAAATAAAAGATGTTATCATACAACTGCACCAAATTGTATGAGATTATACTGAATAGGGTTAATATAAAAATTCATTATGTTATCATGCAGCGAGTTTTATGGATTATGTTTGTTACACACGGTGTTTATATTTCCTTGATGGTTCATCGTGTGCACATAGAATCAAAAATCAAACTTTTGATATGTTATGCCTTATTTCATACACTTGTGTATATATTTAAACGTGATTGTATACCAAAAATGGCCCATAATTGGAAAATAAAAGTATTCCATTCTGTATTTTAATATATTCTAGAACTATAAGTCCTCTCGTCTCTGTGTGCTCGTTTTCACTGGAACTTAATCCGTTTCGAAAACCAATTCGGTATTATACGATGACCGCATTCAGTACCATACAAGTCGAGTACCGTAAATAACGGAGAACCACTCCGCATGGTCCGTACCCCATCTCATTGCAGAACAAACCTTGTGTAGTAAAGTTGTCTGATGACACTCAAAAATACATCCACAGGACTCTAAGGTTCTAAGACCTTTATATTGATAATATTAACCATATGTAGAGAAGTTCATCAATCTGACGATACTTCAACAATAATATTTATGAGTTCTGAGGTTGATTTCTATTATAATCAAAACTCAACGATTACATTCTGGTTAGTATTCTACTAGGGTCAGTCAAACATAACTGAGAGTTGTTAAAGTTAAGCTTTGAAATGTATTTGCAGTTGTAGTTTCTATTATTCATTGTCAAATATTATCCCCTGTGGATCTTCTGGTGAATTTCGTCATCGGATATAGGTTTATAAATATAGTTGCCAGTCAACCAAAGAACATCACTAAGCATCATTTAGCAACTCTAGGTAATTTTAGACTGATCATCGTATATATAACTTGCTGAGTAACACATACTCTTTTAGAAGCTGAAAACTTGAAATGCCGAGCATAGCCTTTTTGCCATTCAGCTTTCTGCTGAAATATGGCAGGCATATATGTGTGTGCCTCCACTAAGATTTGAACCCGTGTCGCCAGATAAGACTGAAAGTGCTCTAACCATTGAGCTACAGAGGCCACAAAAATGGAAATGTGACAATATATTACTTAGACTTACCGCACTTCTATACGTAATGCTTTCGTGTGTTATATCAGACTCCGGAGTCTCAAACCCAGCATTTACACAATACGCAGCACTGCTTGAACTCTGTTTTCCTGAAATTATATGTAAGTTCAATATTATCATGAATACCGTTCAAATAGGAGTCAGTTAATAAATGTATAGTCACTGGTTTCATACAAAAAGATAATAATAAGTCAGACAGGGAAGGCAGCACTTAACTTAGCAAGCCGAGCACAGGAAACATAAAAACATACAAGGTATATGCCTAACACAAAACCGAACGAGAAAATGGTCCACCTAAGTTCCAGCTGTCAAAAGGCTGCATGAACTAGTTTAAGCAATCAAAAGGCTGAATTCCCACGCTGAATGACGTGACAAAACATACACGGCACAATTCCCAACGCACATCCGAACGAGAAAATGATCTGACAAAGTCCCAGCTGTGTCAAAAAGCTGAATGAACTTGTTTAAGCAATCAAAAGGCTGAATGCTTACACCGTAACTTATTTACAACAGTACTTCTGAAATACCTAGTTTAAGCTGTCTAACGTTCTTTAAAGTTAATAACAGAATTAAAGGTTTCAGCTAAATGGCCTAGTTTCAGCTATAAAAAAAGCTGAAAGCCCCAGCCGGATTACCTAGTTTCAACAAGTTAAATGCCTTAATTGAATGACCCAGTCTCAACAAGCCGAGCGTAACTGAGAACTTCTTAGCTCCTATTAGCATATTGTGTCAAGCATTACCCCGGGTATGTTGATGTAACGACGTTTCAAGGCGACAATCAACCAAGGTAGGTGAGCGTACAGAGACGGGGTACTTTTATACAGAGCTTGCAATCGGTACCCTGTTGGAGGGCTGCCTTCCGTTTCCTTTTCTTTATTTATTTAAGTTCTCTTTTCGTGGTTTATTGACATGGTTACTAGCGTAGCAACATTATTGTAAAAAACATTAAGAATAATACCTTTACAATAGATTTGTTTTATAAATTTACTATGAACCTATCTACGTATAAAAGGATAAGGATAAGAGATAACTCGTGGCGAAAAGGGAAAGATAACTTTTGGAAGAAGATATAGACAAGAAGCGAGCAGGTAACCTACGACCATCTCATTCTAAGCCAGCGAAATATTCACTGTACAAATTTAAATACACATGGTCAATGGCAATACTAGAATGGTATCTTACTTCTTAGAAGAACTACATCATCATCCTCTTCTTCAACACTTCTACGATATGAAGTTATAGATGGCAGTTGTTTCTGTCGAGAAGGTTCTTCTATTTGTACCTCCACCTCTTCTATTCGGGCATTAATTTCAGATCCGTCGCTTTCAAACACGTCATCCTCTGCTGGTGTATTCCTGTGATAAGTCTGAATAGTGTTCCGTTCACTTTTAAACGAATCTTTCACTTCAATACCGGAATCATTCCCACCACTATTCTTGTCTGAATCATTACGTTCTAGATCCGTACCACGACGATCATCTACTACTGCTGTCTGTTTGTTTATATCAGAGTCACTCCTCACATTAGAATTATTTGATACATTATTTGTATGTTCAGTATTATTGACTGGTTCTGTATGTAATACACGTTGTGCTGCCGCAAGTATACCATTCTTCACAGGAGATCCTCTGTGTTCTACTGCTCCTGGAAAATAGTATTTGATGATTGTATTGACATTTTGCTGGCTTAGAATTAGAAGGTCGTAAAAAGATAATATTAAGTATAACTTATAAGATTCATGCGTATTCGAAATCTGCATCTTAGTGCTTCTTATGAGCCAGTGTTCATGAACATCGGAAGTGGTCATGTTGACCAAACTGAAGTTTAAAAAGCTTGTTTTTCCATAAGTTGTCCAAGAGTTGTTTTTAGACGGTTGTTTCTCGTTTTCTCAAAATATCAATTTTGTACTTAAGACAATCTAATTCTAAGCTAGCAATTTGTGTCACAAAATATAATAGGTTATAACATGAGCACATAAAACTACATCACCATTAGGTGAACGGCAGTTAGGTATAATGTGATTTCCTATTCCGCATACCAGTATAAGGGTAGGCATGTGATTTCCTATTCCGCATACTAGTATAAGGGTAGGCATGTGATTTCCTATTCCGCATACCAGTATAAGGCTAGGCATGTGATTTCCTATTCCGCATACTAGTATAAGGGTAGGCATGTGATTTCCTATTCCGCATACCAGTATAAGGGTAGGCATGTGATTTCCTATTCCGCATACAAGTATAAGGGTAGGCATGTGATTTCCTATTCCGCATACTAGTATAAGGGTATGTGAATTGTTATTCCGCATACTAGTATAAGGGTATGTGAATTGTTATTCCACATACCAGTATAAGGGTATGTGAATTGTTATTCCGCATACCAGTATAAGGGTATGTGAATTGTTATTCCGCATACTAGTATAATGGTATGTGAATTGCTATTCCGCATACTAGTATAATTGTATGTGAATTGTTATTCCGCATACCAGTATAAGGGTATGTGAATTGTTATTCCGCATACTAGTATAAGGGTATGTGAATTGTTATTCCGCATACCAGTATAAGGGTATGTGAATTGTTATTCCGCATACCAGTATAAGGGTATGTGAATTGTTATTCCGCATACCAGTATAAGGGTATGTGAATTGTTATTCCACATACCAGTATAAGGTATGTGAATTGTTATTCCGCATACCAGTATAAGGGTATGTGAATTGTTATTCCACATACCAGTACAAGGTATGTGAATTGTTATTCCGCATACCAGTATAAGGGTATGTGAATTGTTATTCCGCATACCAGTATAAGGGTATGTGAATTGTTATTCCGCATACTAGTATAAGGGTATGTGAATTGTTATTCCGCATACCAGTATAAGGGTATGTGAATTGTTATTCCGCATACTAGTATAAGGGTATGTGAATTGTTATTACACATACCAGTATAAGGGTATGTGAATTGTTATTCCGCATACCAGTATAAGGGTATGTGAATTGTTATTCCGCATACTAGTATAATGGTATGTGAATTGCTATTCCGCATACTAGTATAATTGTATGTGAATTGTTATTCCGCATACCAGTATAAGGGTATGTGAATTGTTATTCCGCATACTACTATAAGGGTATGTGAATTGTTATTCCGCATACCAGTATAAGGGTATGTGAATTGTTATTCCGCATACCAGTATAAGGGTATGTGAATTGTTATTCCGCATACCAGTATAAGGGTATGTGAATTGTTATTCCACATACCAGTATAAGGTATGTGAATTGTTATTCCGCATACCAGTATAAGGGTATGTGAATTGTTATTCCGCATACCAGTATAAGGGTAATTATGTGAATTGTTATTCCGCATACTAGTATAAGGGTATGTGAATTGTTATTCCGCATACCAGTTTAAGGGTATGTGAATTGTTATTCCGCATACCAGTATAATGGTATGTGAATTGTTATTCCGCATACCAGTATAAGGGTATGTGAATTGTTATTCCGCATACTAGTATAAGGGTATGTGAATTGTTATTCCGCATACCAGTATAAGGGTATGTGAATTGTTATTCCGCATACCAGTATAAGGGTATGTGAATTGTTATTCCGCATACCAGTATAAGGGTATGTGAATTGTTATTCCGCATACCAGTATAAGGGTATGTGAATTGTTATTCCACATACCAGTATAAGGTATGTGAATTGTTATTCCGCATACCAGTATAAGGGTATGTGAATTGTTATTCCGCATACCAGTATAAGGGTATATGAATTGTTATTCCGCATACCAGTATAAGGGTATGTGAATTGTTATTCCGCATACTAGTATAAGGGTATGTGAATTGTTATTCCGCATACTAGTATAATGGTATGTGAATTGCTATTCCGCATACTAGTATAATTGTATGTGAATTGTTATTCCGCATACCAGTATAAGGGTATGTGAATTGTTATTCCGCATACTAGTATAAGGGTATGTGAATTGTTATTCCGCATACCAGTATAAGGGTATGTGAATTGTTATTCCGCATACCAGTATAAGGGTATGTGAATTGTTATTCCGCATACCAGTATAAGGGTATGTGAATTGTTATTCCACATACCAGTATAAGGTATGTGAATTGTTATTCCGCATACCAGTATAAGGGTATGTGAATTGTTATTCCGCATACCAGTATAATGGTAATTATGTGAATTGTTATTCCGCATACTAGTATAAGGGTATGTGAATTGTTATTCCGCATACCAGTTTAAGGGTATGTGAATTGTTATTCCGCATACCAGTATAATGGTATGTGAATTGTTATTCCGCATACCAGTATAAGGGTATGTGAATTGTTATTCCGCATACTAGTATAAGGGTATGTGAATTGTTATTCCGCATACCAGTATAAGGGTATGTGAATTGTTATTCCGCATACCAGTATAAGGGTATGTGAATTGTTATTCCGCATACCAGTATAAGGGTATATGAATTGTTATTCCGCATACCAGTATAAGGGTATGTGAATTGTTATTCCGCATACTAGTATAAGGGTATGTGAATTGTTATTCCGCATACTAGTATAAGGGTATGTGAATTGTTATTCCTCATACCAACTTCAACTTCAACACTTTAATTCCCTCTATATTAGAGGATATTGAATACATTTATGTACAGATAGTATTAAACCATCAATCAATGATTACAATGAAAACAATACAATATATACAGTGAATATGCAGGCAAGACAAGATGCATTCGTCATGCCGTCAGAGAATGTCTATGTGTGATCACAGTAAATGTTCAGACATTGCACTATGTGTTCGAAAGAACATTTCAAAAATTGTCTCTCAGTTTCTGAGTCGAGGATGGGTTCGAGAGGAGCACCCAAAAGTTTTAGTACAAGGGAGTAACTATCCATTTCACGAATTCGGTGAGTGTCGTTCTGGTTAAGTATCTGTTCTAATGAGGTTAGCAATTGGGTTCGAATGGTTTCCGTTGACGAGCATTCGCAAAGCACGTGAATAAGTTCTTCCTGGAATAATTCCTCACATTTATCACACGCGCTGTTGTCGATGGATACAGATCTCGTCCATAGTCGTGCAATAACGTTCATGATATATCTGGATGAGCTCCGTTGACACACATTATATACAATTGATGGCATAATATGAGGTTGCAAGATCCGGAAAAAAATAAAGTCCGAGTCTTGCGACATCCTAGTATTCCACAATTTTGTTTCATTTAAGGAAATAACATTTTTTACAGTATTTTTCCATTCACGTTTTGATGGTATACATGGTATGGCAGCTGTGAAATTGTTTATGACACTTTGTAAGTCATATTTCAACAAGAGTTTACAAATATCGGGTATAAAACCGCGTGTTACAAGAGAGTTGTCGGTTATAAACAAAATGCGTTTTCTAATAAATATGTCTCTTGTCACAGAGCCCTTTGGTAGAGTCATAAGTTTATAGAGGAACATTAATTTACGGTATTCAACGATAGAGGGCAGTCGGTAAAGGCCAAGCATGGATTCTGCCATGTCCGAGCGGGTAAGAATGGGGAGTCCTTGGATGCGTTTGACGGCAGAATGTTGGAAACGGGAGACCGCTGTAAGGTCTGAGAGGGTGGTGTTATTCCACAGTTCTGAACCGTATGTTACTATGGGTATGATGATTTTGGAGTACAAATTCGCAGAAACTAGTGGGTTAACGCCTTGGGCGTGGATGCCTTGAGCAGACATGGCAAATAAAGCGTTATTTGCCTTTTGTAGGCGTTGTTTAATCCTATCTGTATCTTTCAAATTGTAGGAGTATAGGATTCCTAGGTGAACAAAACTATCGGTCTGTTCAATAAATGTGTCACCATATAAGATGCCTACATTTGGCTGTGTGCGTTTTCTTGTGAAAACGGTAACATTGCATTTAGGGACATTTATAGAGACATGCCAGTGATTACAATAATGGTACATGTATACGATATCGACCATTTGCTGTAGTCGGAATGGCGTGAGGGACAATAACGAAATGTCGTCGGCAAAAGCTGGGTTCCCTGAATTAACAGACATGACTTTCGAACCTAGACGACTACTTTCAAGTTCTTTTAGTAGGTCGTCGACATGGACAATGTATAGGAAAGTGGACAATACGCCGCCTTGGCGTACTCCTCTCTTCACACTGATCGAATCTGACGTGTGACCTGATAGTCGGACGACAGAGTTGAGGTTATTGTGGGTGGACATTAACAGACGTAGAAATTTTCCGGTGAACCCTAGTCTACCGAGTTTAAGAAAGAGAGCGTCGAACCTGACTGTGTCAAATGCAGCTCTCTGATCGAGACAAGCTACGTAGACATCCGAATGGCGTTCGATGTTGTATAAAATCGTCTCTTGAACCGCAAAAGCCGTCGATAGACAACTGAGGTCCGATTGGAAGCCTTGTTGTTGTGCGTTAGGAAATTTAAGATTATTCCGTTTAAGGTAGTTATTAATTCTGTTTAGAATAATTTTCTCAAACATCTTGCAGAAAGCTGGTATAAGGGAAATTGGGCGATAACTTGTTGGTTCTGTTTTGACTTTTCCTTTGCCCTTGTATATCGGTATGATGACGCTTGTTTGCCAGTCATCTGGGACCTTAAGGGTATGTAGTATCGCGTTGAATAATGTCGTCAACATGAATTGTACAGGATTTCCACCATGGATCACGTGTTCATTAAGAATTTGATCGTGACCTGGAGCTTTCTTTCGCGGTAGTTTGGTAATTATTGCTTTCAGTTCTTGCGATTCGATTGGGCGTAGAAGTAATTGTGTGTGAACGCTAAGGGGTCTGGTGATATAACCATTGAGTTCCGTTTGATAATCTAAGGGTAAATCATCGCCAGAGTTTTTGGTACCAAATACATCTTTAAAATGTTGGAAAAATCCAGTTATAACGTCTGTATCGTGATAGTTTTGGCTGTTTACGCGAAGGGAATTACAAACTTCGAGATTTGACCCACCCTTGCGTTTCAGTAATTTCCAAAACAATCTGTAATCTGAGTCGGCTGCTTTATTTAACCTGTCGAATACTACATTCTCGTGCGCGTTAATACAATGTAGCTGCAGGCGTCTGAAAGCCCTCTTCGCTACCTTGTAGTTTGTATATGTGTCATGCAAGTGTGACCGGGGACGTCCTTGTTGCAGCCATATAGAACGAAAATGCCTTGCTCGTGCATGCGCATGTTTCAGTTCCGTACACCAATAAGGTTTGGCGGCTGAATTAAACTGTGTTTTCGGAAGATGCTTTTCAGCTTCTCGGATAAAGGTTGAGATCGCGGAGTTGATAATATCCGGTCCGAGACTGTCGATATCGTGCGTGTTTAGCATTCTATTGACTTGGTTGTCAAGTTCGCTATTGAAATTAGTAAGGTGGGTAGGAGTACATTTTGACCAATTTATGTTAGGGCTTAAGTGCAATTTTGGGTAAAATCTCTCACCCTTGATGTGGACCTGAAACATCATAGGTAGATAATCGGAGGTAAGTATTTCGTGGGGCTCTGCTACGCTGTAGCTGGAGCATATGTGTCTGGTGGAGCTCTCGACAAATAAGTGGTCGATATTGGTTCTGGTGGGGAGAAAAGTATACTTGTTACTTTTAAAGAGGTTATGTAGGGATACTAAGTTGTTGTTACAGACAAAGTCGGATAGGAGTTTGGATTTCCGATTTGGGTAATGAAGAGAATCTGTGACAAGTTGGGCATTAAAATCACCAGCGAAAATAACAGTTCCAATCTTACAATAATGCGACATGATTGATTGAACATCACATAGAGTTTCATTATATGAATTAACATCATTGTCAGAAGGTAGATATATACAAAACACATAGATAGGTATATCACATTCATGCTTAATCTCTAGACCTTATATTCTCTCATTGTTTATATTGGGAACAACAGAAATATATTTCCTTAATGATTTGCGTATGAGTATAGCAGTTCCAGCTTTACCACATTTCATATGACCATAATTATCAGTACTGTTGTCACAGGTGTTTACAGCATAGTAGTCAGTATTAATGGATTGCAAGAAGTTTTGAGATCTATATAAAAGTTTGTGTTCTGTTAACAAAGCAAGATCGATGTTCTTTTTGTCTAAGAGTTCAGAAAGGCTGTAGGTTGATGACATAATGCCTCTTACGTTCCAACATAGCAGGTTTAACAGCATAAGTGACATAATCGATTTCAAAAGCAAATGAATAAGATCAGACATTGCACATTTAAACTTGGTATACAATATATCACGTTAATTGTCTGTCGAGTAACGATCCCGGTCGTGGTTGTCATATCCTTCGTCGTATCTAGGCGTATCGTTGTCGTCGTGTTGTCGGTAGTTATAATTTCTTCGATATCGGTTGTTATAGTCATAGTTTGTATGGGTAGGATATGGATCCACCTCCTCGTTGTAGCGATGGTCATGGCTGTAATCAACACTATCGTTTAAATGTTGTCGGTGTCGTGGTGCTTTTTGGCGATAGCGTTGCTCTGACTTTTGTCTCTCCCAGTCCGGTTTGCTGATCCATTTCCGGCACGTTATATCGGGTGGCCAGAAGTCACTGCGTTTGATGATATGCTCGTCATCCACGAATATGTTTATTTTCGCCGCCGAACCGTTTCTCCCATGGGAAATGTTTATGAAGCTTGGTGTCACATTTTTGCATTTCATGAAATTATATATATCTTGTTTGACAACATCTCCATCTATGTTGCTTATGAAGTATGATAAAGTTTTTTTTCGCCTTACCGCCTTAAAACATGTGGTGTTGTTGTCTACACTTGGTAGGTCGATCGTGTGTTCGGGTTTGTACTTTTGCTGTTCACTGTGTGCGTCCGACACTTTTACATGGATGTTTGTAAATGGTTCGTCCTCGTTAGTGCCATTGCTATTAGAAGTTTCGTTTTTTTCTGGCGGATTTACGGTTTGTACGATGGCACTATAGCAGACACGATTGTCTGATGTTATGATATCGTTTGAACTGACAGGTGTGCTTATCACGGGTTGTTTTGAGATAATACGTTCGTCGAGATATCGTTTATTCATGGTAGATAGAGCCGTTTCCATTCTAGCACAGTCGTCTTTCAATTTGTTCGTTTGAGATATTGAGTTTGCAATAGTGCCGACACGTGACAGAACACTGTTAACCGATCCATGAATGGTTCTGAACAGTACGAGGACTTGGCTAACATCGCTTCGTATGCTTTCTAGCACCACAGAGTCAGTAGCTTGTTTCATCTTGGTGTCGCCAATATCACTTTGCATATTGGTTAGCATACCGTAGATATCCGGCAGTGTAAAGTTTTTATCGTTGTCGTCTTCAACGAGTATGGTGGCGTTATCGGTTAGGCCATTGTTAGTGAAAACGTTTTGAACGTCTCGACTGTGGATTCCTTGTGAGAAAGTATATAGTGTGTAGCAGTCTGCAGCACATTTCTCCTCTTTGGTTCCGTTAGATGAATTACGCCTGTTCACAAGAGGCGTCTGTTGGCAGTTAGGGAAGCTCTGTGCCCTCTCAGCTAGTCTTTCTCTATAATCACTAATTTTACAGTAATCCGAGCGGCATATGTGAATAAGTTCGTTTATATATTCTTCTCGGTTGAGTCCTTCCAATGCGTTATCCAGTTCAGAGTAGAAGCGCTGTGGGCGTATCGGCTGGGAATATTCGAAACTACTATCGTCTGAATCAGGGCTGACCGGTGTGTTTGTACCAGAGCCAAGTTCTTCTTTAATTTTAGAAAGTTTTTCATTTACTCTGTTTTTCGAACTGGAAAGGGGGGCAACTGCTACTTTATCACTACGTGGTGCAGCCATGGTTGCTTCCCTTGGTTGATTGGTGATCAATTAAAGATTATCAAATATCTAGTGTTCAATAATGCGTAACGATTTTCGTGACGTGACCCTCGGGCGGGATAATGTCCTCTTGGCATTCCCCCACCCACTACTTTTCAATGGTTAGTTTAAAAGTCAAAATTTCACAATAAATCGTTCGGTTGTCACCTAGAATCGTTGTCGTAATAGTTGCTGTAGCTTCGTTGACATCGTCATGACATTTTTGAGGCTTAGGATGCGGCATACAATCTTGTATATTTGGATTTGTTTCTAATGTAAACAAACACGTCTCCACGTTAGGCCGCTTACATCACTAGTATACTAGTATAAGGGTATGTGAATTGTTATTCCGCATACCAGTATAAGGGAATGTGAATTGTTATTCCGCATACCAGTATAAGAGTATGTGAATTGTTATTCCGCATACTAGCATAAGGGTAATTATGTGAATTGTTATTCCGCAGACTAGTTTAAGGGTATGTGAATTGTTATTCCACATACTAGTATAAGGGTAATTATGTGAATTGTTATTCCACATACTAGTATAAGGGTAATTATGTGAATTGTTATTCCGCATACTAGTATAAGGGTAATTATGTGAATTGTTATTCCACATACTAGTATAAGGGTAATTATGTGAATTGTTATTCCACATACTAGTATAAGGGTAATTATGTGAATTGTTATTCCACATACTAGTATAAGGGTAATTATGTGAATTGTTATTCCGCATACCAGTATAAGGGAATGTGAATTGTTATTCCGCATACTAGTATAAGGGTATGTGAATTGTTATTCCGCATACCAGTATAAGGGTATGTGAATTGTTATTCCGCATACCAGTATAAGAGTATGTGAATTGTTATTCCGCATACCAGTATAAGAGTATGTGAATTGTTATTCCGCATACCAGCATAAGGGTAATTATGTGAATTGTTATTCCGCAGACTAGTTTAAGGGTATGTGAATTGTTATTCCACATACTAGTATAAGGGTAATTATGTGAATTGTTATTCCACATACTAGTATAAGGGTAATTATGTGAATTGTTATTCCGCATACTAGTATAAGGGTAATTATGTGAATTGTTATTCCACATACTAGTATAAGGGTAATTATGTGAATTGTTATTCCACATACTAGTATAAGGGTAATTATGTGAATTGTTATTCCACATACTAGTATAAGGGTAATTATGTGAATTGTTATTCCGCATACCAGTATAAGGGAACGTGAATTGTTATTCCGCATACTAGTATAAGGGTATGTGAATTGTTATTCCGCATACCAGTATAAGGGTATGTGAATTGTTATTCCGCATACCAGTATAAGAGTATGTGAATTGTTATTCCGCATACTAGCATAAGGGTAATTATGTGAATTGTTATTCCGCATACTAGCATAAGGGTAATTATGTGAATTGTTATTCCGCATACTAGCATAAGGGTAATTATGTGAATTGTTATTCCGCATACTAGCATAAGGGTAATTATGTGAATTGTTATTCCGCATACTAGCATAAGGGTAATTATGTGAATTGTTATTCCGCATACTAGCATAAGGGTAATTATGTGAATTGTTATTCCACATACTAGCATAAGAGTAATTATGTGAATTGTTATTCCACATACCAGTATAAGGGTAATTATGTGAATTGTTATTCCACATACCAGTATAAGGGTAATTATGTGAATTGTTATTCCACATACCAGTATAAGAGTAATTATGTGAATTGTTATTCCACATACCAGTATAAGAGTAATTATGTGAATTGTTATTCCACATACCAGTATAAGAGTAATTATGTGAATTGTTATTCCACATACCAGTATAAGGGTAATTATGTGAATTGTTATTCCGCATACTAGCATAAGGGTAATTATGTGAATTGTTATTCCGCATACTAGCATAAGGGTAATTATGTGAATTGTTATTCCGCATACTAGCATAAGGGTAATTATGTGAATTGTTATTCCGCATACTAGCATAAGGGTAATTATGTGAATTGTTATTCCGCATACTAGCATAAGGGTAATTATGTGAATTGTTATTCCACATACCAGTATAAGGGTAATTATGTGAATTGTTATTCCACATACCAGTATAAGGGTAATTATGTGAATTGTTATTCCGCATACCAGTATAAGGGTAATTATGTGAATTGTTATTCCGCATACCAGTATAAGGGTATGTGAATTGTTATTCCGCATACCAGTATAAGGGTATGTGAATTGTTATTCCGCATACTAGTATAAGGGTATGTGAATTGTTATTCCGCATACTAGTATAAGGGTATGTGAATTGTTATTCCGCATACTAGTATAAGGGTATGTGAATTGTTATTCCGCATACTTGTATAAGGGTATGTGAATTGTTATTCCGCATACTAGTATAAGGGTATGTGAATTGTTATTCCGCATACCAGTATAAGGGTATGTGAATTGTTATTCCGCATACCAGTATAAGGGTATGTGAATTGTTATTCCGCATACTAGTATAAGGGTAATTATGTGAATTGTTATTCCGCATACTAGTATAAGGGTAATTATGTGAATTGTTATTCCGCATACTAGTATAAGGGTAATTATGTGAATTGTTATTCCGCATACTAGTATAAGGGTAATTATGTGAATTGTTATTCCGCATACTAGTATAAGGATAATTATGTGAATTGTTATTCCGCATATAAATAATCACCAGCAGATGTGTAATTATGTAAGATACAGATATTGACATTTTAGCAGCTCTATTTGATGTGCTCTTTATTTAAATTAAATTGTCTTAACGACTCACTGTTTTGACACTTTCTTTAAATGACTTACGAACCATATTTCCTTCAGAAATGGCAGATTTAAACATCGAATCGATTTCCCGCCAAAATGCAGGCTCAGAATATAAAGGAGGCCGTAAGCACAAAATTGATATTTTGAGAACACTAGAAAAAACCTACTCTTTACTTATGGAAAAACAAGCTTTTTCAACTTCGGTTTGGTCAACATGACCTGTAATGATTTTAATTAAAATAGGCTCATAAGAAGCATCTTGTGATGCAGATTCCAAATATGCATGAGTCTTATAAGGTCGAAAGTCGCATTTGTAAACAACCTTCTCATTCTAAGCCAGCGAAATATCTCTTGCACCAAAATTGATTTTGTACCGTAATGCTTTGGTGCATGTAATACTCCACAGATTGGGTTATAAAAACATTATACAAGTTATATTTCAACATTGTTTCAAAACATTACGTTAAATATTATAATGTATTGTTTGTACTAGAGGTGTTGTTCCTGAGCATGCCGAGCATAGTCTTTGTTTGTCAGTCAGCTTTCTACAGAAAAATGACAGGCATACAAGTGCCTCCACCCGTATTTGGACCGGATCGCTAAACTAGACGGTTAGCACACTAACCATTGAACTACGGCAGCAATATTAACACTATTATAACATGGTAATATGCACAAATTCTAATAATACGTCTCAAAATACAGGTTCGTTTGTTGAATAGCTCTAACTTTTGCGCAATAACCATCGAGCTACGGAGGCACAGATTAATTTGCTGTTCCGGGTACTAGCTTGTATAAATCTTCACACGAGCAAACACCATGACGATTTTAATAAATAATTAATATTATACTTTTAATAAAATCAAACAACGTTACGTCAGAACAAACAATAAATACAGACTATTATAAGAGTTAATTAATTTCATGGAATATTCCGGGATGTTTGGATTTACATAATAATGGATGGAATCTGAAAGTACAGAATTGTTGAAAACAAACTCAATTCATTGATCATACTGAAAATTGATACCACATAGAATGGTTATCCAATCATTATAGACAGTGTGAATATTTGATGAAGATAGATAGAACTACATAATGAACGGCTAAATGAATCTAACAGCAAGTCCATTATCGGAATCAGTAGCATCAAACATGTTAGTGTTACGGATCTGAAAACTGACTGTTGCTACGGGTCTGACAACAAGCAATTGTTACTGATCTGTCAACAAGCAGAATTATGCTATAAGCTATTGCTATGGATTTGTACAGATCTTACAACAAGCAGTAGAATACAACACGCTATTGTTATGGATCTAACAACAAGCAGTAGAATACAACACGCTATTGTTATGGATCTAACAACAAGCAGTAGAATACAATACGCTATTGTTACGGATCTTACAACAAGCAGTAGAATACAACACGCTATTGTTATGGATCTAACAACAAGCAGTAGAATACAATACGCTATTGTTACGGATCTTACAACAAGCAGTAGAATACAACACGCTATTGTTATGGATCTAACAACAAGCAGTAGAATACAACACGCTATTGATACGGATCTTACAACAAGCAGTAGAATACAACACGCTATTGTTATGGATCTAACAACAAGCAGCATTATACAATACGCTATTGTTACGGATCTAACAACAAGCAGTAGAATACAACACGCTATTGTTATGGATCTAACAACAAGCAGCATTATACAATACGCTATTGTTACGGATCTAACAACAAGCAGTAGAATACAACACGCTATTGTTATGGATCTTACAACAAGCAGTAGAATACAATACGCTATTGTTACGGATCTAACAACAAGCAGTAGAATACAACACGCTATTGTTACGGATCTTACAACAAGCAGTAGAATACAATACGCTATTGTTATGGATCTAACAACAAGCAGTAGAATACAACACGCTATTGTTATGGATCTAACAACAAGCAGTAGAATACAACACGCTATTGTTACGGATCTTACAACAAGCAGTAGAATACAATACGCTATTGTTACGGATCTAACAACAAGCAGTAGAATACAATACGCTATTGTTACGGATCTTACAACAAGCAGTAGAATACAATACGCTATTGTTACGGATCTAACAACAAGCAGTAGAATACAATACGCTATTGTTACGGATCTTACAACAAGCAGTAGAATACAATACGCTATTGTTACGGATCTGACAACAAGCAGTAGAATACAACACGCTATTGATACGGATCTTACAACAAGCAGTTGAATACAACACGCTATTGTTATGGATCTAACAACAAGCAGCATTATACAATACGCTATTGTTACGGATCTAACAACAAGCAGTAGAATACAACACGCTATTGTTACGGATCTGACAGCAAGCAGCATTATACAATACGCTATTGTTATGGATCTAACAACAAGCAGCATTATACAATACGCTATTGTTACGGATCTAACAACAAGCAGTAGAATACAACACGCTATTGTTACGGATCTAACAACAAGCAGCATTATACAACACGCTATTGTTATGGATCTAACAACAAGCAGCATTATACAATACGCTATTGATACGGATCTTACAACAACAAGTAGTAGAATACAACACGCTATTGTTACGGATCTGCCAATAGGCTGAAGTAGCCATGGCAACAAACTATGACAACACATCACCTACCAGAATCAGTAGTATCCAACATGCTATTGTTACGTAACACCGTCTCCAGATACTCCACACGTTTCTCAAGACGTTGTTGTGCCTTTTCTTGCTCCACTTTGGTTTGAGTATTATAACGTATCTCATTGTCATACGTTCTTCTCAGCTCCTTCTTCCGTACTACATTAAGATAAAAAAGAATGATGAGCGGATCCATAGACACATGTTTAACCGCAACGGATATGTCGTTATGAAAGCTGGTACTCAGTTTTTCTACAGTTGTCAAAACAAAAAACGGATACCAGTTCCCGTGACGTCATATCCGTTGTGGCTAAACATGGCCGCTGCACAACCTTCCATTTACATAGGTTACACTCAGTTGATTTGAAACCATGTGCCTATGAGTGGTTCAATGTAACAAGTTCAACAACATCAGTTCATGAATGAGACAATTGCAGACACTGAGCGTTTGGGCATTTGTTAAATTAAGCTTTATTTCCTTTAATATCCTTATTTGATATGACTATTTTTTAGTCGTGCCATTAATGGTGTTTTATTAATATGATTCACATGTCATTTTATATGACCCATGTTTGGTTAAATAAACTATTCTTATTCGTTCATATTGCCAAAAATATTCCTACATAATGTGTGTATTCGAGTCAGTTTTATACATGTTCTACCCCTGGGGTCGTTTCATAGAGACATGTTATATAGCTAAGATTCGACTTCGCGAATGCCTTCAATAGCCTTTATGGGCATGTTTGATGAAGGGTCACTCTGGACACGTTTCATTATGTCTCTGGGTGGGTCAGATGGTAACTCTAGCAGGTCAGATGGTCACTCTAGAAAGGTATGACGATCACTGTGGAGCGTCATACCGAACCAACAGAAAACATTTAGAACGTTGTTTATAAAGGTTGAACAACAATAAGAAGATACTGTAAACTCACATATTTTCGTGGGTATTAAATTTCGTGGATTTTGATAAATCCATTTTCGTAGGGTCGTAAACTCGTGGATTACAAAACATGGAAAGTTAAACCCATGTTAAGTATTTGGAAGATCGATTAATCGTGAGGATAATACATGTATACATATAGTTCGTGGTCGAGTTCAACAACGAAATTAACGAAAATTCAACTCCCACTAAAATAACGATTTTACAGTTGTGTCTATCCCTACCGTTACAAGTACGTGGTATCCTCCACAAGCGGAGTAGAATGATAAACGTGGCAGCTTCCGTGGCTGCATGGTAACAATAGAGCTCTTCGTGGATGAGATAGAAGGCGATCTCAACACCAATACTGAGGAACACAACCATACAATCAAATATCTGAAATAAACATGCATATGTGTAATTAATTTATTATATATACGGATGTTATTTATATTCTTGTAAATGTCGGCTTGTAATATACATGAAGTGCATTTAATAAGATGTTATCTATTTTGTTGATATCGAAAAACTCTTTGTATAACCTTTTTTCTGATTACAGCGTTTAATACACACTTGCACCGGACCGGAAGTTTATTTTATATTTTGTAGGCATTGTGATATTTATGTTTTTACATGTACATTACATGTATTATATGTTATATTGCCTTGCAATAAACACTATTTTTTCTATGTACATGTATGTATCATTTAGTCATAGATTAGTAATCAGTCCTAAGTGGTGCTAGATCATTCCATCCACATGTTGGTGCTTCAAGGTTCGAATTCGTAGCAGGAAAAGTAGAGAGCGAATCATCTGACATATACACCGGAATCGAAACTGCATGTATTTGAGTACTGTGATGCACAGACAATTGAAAGCCATAGAAGTAGAAGCTCACGATATATGTATGATTTATAATGTTTATATCGCTGACTTAGAATAAGAAAGGTCGTAAGTTATAAGAGCAATAACTCACTAGGCGCTTCTTATGAGCCTATTATCATGAAAATCGAAACAGGTCGTGGCGATTAAACGGAAGCGTGTTTTTCTATAAATAACGAGTAGTTGTTAGACATTGTTTGTTCTTACGACCTTCTCATTCTAAGCCAGAGTTATATACAAATGCATAAATCATAAATATTACCATTCACATGTAATTTCTTTGCACGTCTATTATTTCAAAGATATGTAATAGATATTGTACTTGTTATTCGTCAAAAGTGTCTTCTTACAAGGGTTATTGTACAGTTTTGTGAGGACAAAGAACATAATTGTCCTAGTTTTCGTCTAATTGACCATTTATGGCAATTATTTTCTGAGTGAAACAGTTTTCTTATTGCTCACAACAGTGTCCGCTTACGAAAATAATGTACACTTTTTGAATGGAATCAGTGGGCATGTCGGAGTATAAATATAACAAAGACAATACGTGTACATGTATTATATTTGATATTGTGGGGCCCACCGGTATAAAATCAACATATTAGACATACATCATAAGTCTGTCACCACGTATTCATAAAGCCTAGGTCCCACTGAGCATGTTTTGCGTCGGTGATGTATTCCCGATTGAAATTAGGTAGTAATAATGACATCGGAAACAGGTTCCTGGTGGTCTAGGGGAAGCTTCGGGGAAGTCATGAGAAAATTTGTGATATAGAAATGAATCGTGATCAATCGCATGGTATCGGAAGATATCGCCGCGAGAACATCGCCGATGAGGAATTGCTCAGTTGGACCTAAGCGTAATATAAATAATAAATCTAGTGAACTTACTTGCCATCCGTCTTTGAAAAATCTTTTTTTGAGGAAAATAACTTTGCTTACAATCTGAAAAAAGATAAGTGAATAATTGTCATAAAATGTCTATGTGAAGTCTGTCGGGTCTAAACACGGGAAAATAATGTTGCTAACAGTCTGGCAGCTATATTCATAATCCTATATCCGATGACGGCATTCATCAGAAGATCCACAAGAGTAATATTAAACAGATTTTTGACTGACCCTTGTATGTGTGAAGTTGGTCGGGTACAGTATAACCACAGGGTCGACTTTGGTTAGTTTGTAATGTGTCTGGTATTCAAAACAAGGACACCAACGTTAAGGATACCCAGTGCGGCATATATACGAACAACCACGGTGTATAAACCAGTCAACTTCCGGTTATCGCAATAATGAGTACACGTTGAATTGTATATGATTGCAATAATGAGTACAGTGATGGAAAATCACCGGATGTTTGAATCACAGTAATGAGTACACGTTGAATTGTATAGTAATGCAATAATGAGTACAGTGATGGAAAATCACCGGATGTTTCAATCACAATAATGAGTACACGTTGAATTGTATAGTATCACAATAATGAGTACAGTGATTTGGTTTATACGCGGTGCATACAACTAGAATACAGTTTTTAAAACTATTTCTGATACCATATTCATATCATATCACTTTAAAATCATTTAGTTTTACTGCGAGGAATAGTGAATGTGATTTAATTATAACCAGAATCATGCATCATTTGGGCATGAATAGTTATCTTACCCTAGGGTACATTGTGCAAACAAGTAATTTTCATCTCCAACAGAATTTATAAATTATCAATAGTGCAACATGGTTGATTTATCCATAAAACACAATCATATCAAGGTCTGATGATTGAATGATTATTAGTAGGCCTTTAAACACTAGTATGAGTATATCCATTAAAGGTGCTGTCTCACAGATCGAGCTTAATTTTTTTGTAGAACGTAATTTTCCTACATAACCAAGTATTTATGTAATGAAATGTTACGGACGAATGCTTTATGACATATTTATGGCAAGTAAGCAATTTAAACCACTCTACACATCGGACACTTTGTATTTTATCTTTAAAAAAATAACGCCGTTTCCATCTTACATGCTTTGTGAATTATGTAAAACTGTAAACATCAACAAACTACAGTGTAATCACCAGTGAGGTATTCGGTTTATTTTGCAATTCGTTTTCAATGAATGCAAACAAATTTCAGGCAATTTAAGTGATAGTAGCGTTCATTCAATAGAATTTTGAATGTAAAAATACCAAATAATTACAAAATGCCGATGTTTCGCAAGTTATTTTAAACGACAGTCAACTATTAAAAAATTAGGCGAATATTTGACAATTTTATTTTATTTTTGCAATACAGCAATACGTGAGACAGCATCTTTATTTTTCTTTAGTAAACGAATTTCTTATAGTCAAGTCAAGTCAAATTATTTATTGGCATAAACAACAAAGTCCATCGCCAAGTAAACATAATATACAAATCAAAATTGGCGGTAGAAAAGTATAAGTTATATATACATGTAAGTAAGTGAAAATGAAAAATATACATGGTACTTATAAGACAATTATACATATACTAGTATCAACATTGATACAATAATACATTAATAAAGTAGAAACAATTTTGTATGAAAATATAAATTTAGTCAAGTTGGGATAAATATGTATTCCTTATTTTGGTAGCTGAATAAACATATGTTGCTTATTTCTTTATGGTTGTTATGTTTTGTGAATTCATTAAATTACGGAATTTATTTAAAGTTGGCCAAGTGTGATAATAACGCTTGATGAATTTTCTAATTTCTTTATAAAAAGGACATACATGTATTAACAGGAAATGGTACTCAGTTTCTATTTGCTGCATTCTACAAAATTTGCATAATCTCATATTTTTTGTCAATATTTCTTATTCTGCCTTCCTCGATTGCGAGTTTATGCGCTGAACATCGTAGTCTACTTAATGTTATTCTATGCGAATCAATTAAAATACAATTTATAAGATATTAGATTAGGCGGATTGTGAAGCTTGTGTTGCCTTTCGCTAAAAGCATCCGTCGTCAGGAGTGTTTTGACAGCTAAAACTTGGACTTTCAGACTTTGATAGAGCTCTACAACTTGGACTTTCAGACTTTGATTGAGCTCTACAACTTGGACTTTAAGACTTTGATTGCGCTCTACAACTTGGACTTTCAGACTTTGATAGAGCTCTACAACGTGGACTTTAAGACTTTGATAGAGCTCTTCAACTTGGACTTTCAGACTTTGATAGAGCTCTACAACTTGGACTTTCAGACATTGATAGAGCTCTACAACTTGGACTTTAAGACTTTGATAGAGCTCTACAACTTGGGACTATTAGACATTGATAGAGCTCTACAACTAGGACTTTCAGACTTTGAAAGAGCTCTACAACTTGGACTTTCAGACATTGATAGAGCTCTACAACTTGGACTTTCGACATTGATAGAGCTTTACAACTTGGACTTTCGACATTCTGACAGCTGAAACTTGGACTTTCAGACTTTGATAGAGCTCTACAACTTGGACTTTAAGACTTTGATAAAGCTCTACACCTTGGACTTTAAGACTTTGATAGAGCTCTACAAATTGGACTTTCAGACTTTGATAGAGCCCTACAACTTGGACTTTAAGACTTTGATAGAGCTCTATAACTTGGACTTTTACACATTGATAGAGCTCTACAACGTGGACTTTCAGACTTTGAAAAAACTCTAAAACTTGGACTTTCAGACATTGATAGAGCTTTACAACTTGGACTTTCGACATTCTGATAGCTGAAACTTGGACTTTCAGACTTTGATCGAGCTATACAACTTGGACTTTAAGACTTTGATAGAGCTCTACAACTTGGACTTTCAGACTTTGATAGAGCTCTACAACTTGGACTTTCAGACTTTGATAGAGCTCTACAACTTGGACTTTAAGACTTTGATAGAGCTCTATAACTTAGACTTCCAGACATTGATAGAGCTCTACAACTTGGACTTTCAGACATTGATAGAGCTCTACAACGTGAACTTTCAGACTTTGAAAGAGCTCTACAACTTGGACTTTCGACATTCTGATTGCTGAAACTTGGACTTTCAGACTTTGATCGAGCTATACAACTTGGACTTTAAGACTTTGATAGAGCTCTAAAACTTGGACTTTAAGACTTTGATAGAGCTCTACAACTTGGACTTTAAGACTTTGATAGAGCTCTACAACTTGGACTTTAAGACTTTGATAAAGCTCTACAACTTGGACTTTAAGACTTTGATAGAGCTCTAAAACTTGGACTTTAAGACTTTGATAGAGCTCTACAACTTGGACTTTAAGACTTTGATAGAGCTCTACAACTTGGACTTTCAGACTTTGAAAGAGCTCTACAACTTGGACTTTCAGACATTGATAGAGCTCTACAACGTGGACTTTAAGACTTTGATAAAGCTCTACAACTTGGACTTTAAGACTTTGATAGAGCTCTACAACTTGGACTTTCAGACTTTGAAAGAGCTCTACAACTTGGACTTTCTACATTGATAGAGCTCTACAACTTGGACTTTCAGACTTTGATAGAGCTCTACAACTTTGACTTTCTACATTGATAGAGCTCTACAACTTGGACTTTCAGACTTTGAAAGAGCTCTACAACTTGGACTTCCTACATTGATAGAGCTCTACAACTTGGACTTTCGACATTCTGACAGCTAAAACTTGGACTTTGAGACTTTGATCGAGCTATACAACTTGGACTTTAAGACTTTGATAGAGCTCTACAACTTGGACTTTAAGACTTTGATAGAGCTCTACAACTTGGACTTTAAGACTTTGATAGAGCTCTACAACTTGGACTTTCAGACATTGATAGAGCTCTACAACTTGGACTTTCGACATTCTGACAGCTGAAACTTGGACTTTAAGACTTTGATAGAGCTCTACAACTTGGACTTTCGACATTTTGACAGCTGAAACTTGGACTTTAAGACTTTGATAGAGCATTTCAACTTGGACTTTAAGACTTTGATAGAGCTCTACAACTTGGACGTTCAGACATTGATAGAGCTTTACAACTTGGACTTTCAGTGGTTATCTCGTTCAGCTGTTTGTTGGGCATTATGATTATGTCGTGTGATTGTGGTCTGTGATATTTCTGTTTTCTGTGCTCGGCTGTTTCAGTTGAGTGCTCCCTTCTCTGTCAGATTTTCTATTATCTTCTTGGTACATAATTCCTGATAATACCCATCGCCATGGTGATCTTAATGTCTTCTAATGTTCGTAGTGTATAATTAGTTCAGAAAATACATAATTACACTGTAGCTGCACTTTATAGATTAATCTTCTCCAGAGAGGTGAGGATAGTGTACAGCTACAGTGAGGTGAGGATAGTGTACAGCTATAGAGAGGTGCGGATAGTGTACAGCTACAGAGAGGTGAGGATAGTGTACAGCTACAGAGAGGTGAGGATAGTGTACAGCTACAGTGAGGTGAGGATAGTGTACAGCTATAGAGAGGTGCGGATAGTGTACAGCTACAGAGAGGTGAGGATAGTGTACAGCTACAGAGAGGTGAGGATAGTGTACAGCTACAGAGAGGTGAGGATAGTATACAGCTATAGAGAGGTGAGGATAGTGTACAGCTACAGAGAGGTGAGGATAGTATACAGCTATAGAGAGGTGAGGATAGTGTACAGCTATAGAGAGGTGAGGATAGTGTACAGCTACAGAGAGGTGAGGATAGTGTACAGCTACAGAGAGGTGAGGATAGTGTACAGCTACAGGGAGGTGTAGATAGTGTACAGCTACAGAGAGGTGTAGATAGTGTACAGCTATAGAGAGGTGAGGATAGTGTACAGCTATAGAGAGGTGAGGATAGTGTACAGCTACAGAGAGGTGAGGATAGTGTACAGCTACAGAGAGGTGTAGATAGTGTACAGCTATAGAGAGGTGAGGATAGTGTACAGCTACAGAGAGGTGAGGATAGTGTACAGCTACAGAGATGTGAGGATAGTGTACAGCTACAGGGAGGTGCGGATAGTGTACAGCTACAGAGAGGTGAGGATAGTGTACAGCTATAGTGAGGTGAGGATAGTGTACAGCTATAGAGAGGTGAGGATAGTGTACAGCTACAGAGAGGTGAGGATAGTGTACAGCTACAGAGAGGTGAGGATAGTGTACAGCTACAGAGAGGTGAGGATAGTGTACAGCTACAGAGAGGTGAGGATAGTGTACAGCTATAGAGAGGTGAGGATAGTGTACAGCTACAGAGAGGTGAGGATAGTGTACAGCTACAGAGAGGTGAGGATAGTGTACAGCTATAGAGAGGTGAGGATAGTGTACAGCTACAGAGAGGTGAGGATAGTGTACAGCTACAGAGATGTGAGGGTAGTGTACAGCTACAGAGAGGTGAGGATAGTGTACAGCTACAGTGAGGTGAGGATAGTGTACAGCTATAGAGAGGTGAGGATAGTGTACAGCTACAGAGAGGTGAGGATAGTGTACAGCTACAGTGAGGTGAGGATAGTGTACAGCTACAGGGAGGTGCGGATAGTGTACAGCTACAGAGAGGTGAGGGTAGTGTACAGCTACAGAGAGGTGAGGATAGTGTACAGCTACAGAGAGGTGAGGATAGTGTACAGCTACAGGGAGGTGCGGATAGTGTACAGCTACAGAGAGGTGAGGGTAGTGTACAGCTACAGAGAGGTGAGGATAGTGTACAGCTACAGTGAGGTGAGGATAGTGTACAGCTATAGAGAGGTGAGGATAGTGTACAGCTATAGAGAGGTGAGGATAGTGTACAGCTATAGAGAGGTGAGGATAGTGTACAGCTATAGTGAGGTGAGGATAGTGTACAGCTATAGAGAGGTGAGGATAGTGTACAGCTACAGGGAGGTGCGGATAGTGTACAGCTATAGAGAGGTGAGGGTAGTGTACAGCTACAGAGAGGTGAGGATAGTGTACAGCTATAGTGAGGTGAGGATAGTGTACAGCTATAGAGAGGTGAGGATAGTGTACAGCTATAGAGAGGTGAGGATAGTGTACAGCTACAGAGAGGTGAGGATAGTGTACAGCTACAGAGAGGTGAGGATAGTGTACAGCTACAGTGTAATTAAGTATAAAAATATATTTTGACAGGTCAATAGAAGTGTACAATATAATAGATGTATGCGCTTCGGGATCGAGCAAGAATAACCCACATGCTCCCCTCAACCAAGGTGTGAATTGGTACCTGTTAGGGCGGTGTCTGTACATGTTTGATATTCCTGGGCGCTGCAGAACGATGTTGGCTGCACACCCACCAGGAGAGAAGTAGTCTCCCAAAGGAGACTCGAACGCAGGTAGCCAAATTACCAGGGGAAGTTAAAATGTCAAAGGATGGCTGAATGTCTGAACTGTTGAAAGCAGCCCTCAAACATTGGTAATTTAACTTTTTAACTTAATCCGAATCTTGTAAATAATAATTACATGTACAATAATACTTACTTCAATTACAAATAACGCTGATATGACTAATGTAGCGTATCTGAGAATTTGTATTGCAACCTCTAAGTCCTGATGTAAGGCTATATGACAACCTCCAGGATCATGTGGCTGTGACGTAGTGGATGTTGCATTGTTTGATCCTGTTAGTTCAGTACTTGTACTTAGTTGTCTGGCAGAGTTTGGTACTGCGGATAGAAAACGTGTATACAACATACATACACATACATACATTTATTACTAAATTCTCAGTTTTCTACTAAAATGTGTTTAATGAATACCGATCCAGTGCTGGTATTCACAAAGCATCTTAAGGGGAAAATTTTCTTAAAATCTTTAAATTTCCTGAAGTGTATCAGCTAAACAGGAAACTCCAGATTATCAAGTACAGTGTAAAGAGTTAGTCTACACAAATCACAAAGAAAGCATAGTATTTTAGGTTATTCTTTGTTTCTTGAGAAATAAGTGCAGCTAATTTTTTAACTTAAGTCATAATATTTAAGATTTCCCTTAAGATGCTTTGTGAATATCACATCAGATTCAAAGGTAACTAACAGTTACTAGATGTGATTAAGTGTGCTTCCGTAGCTAAATGGTTAGCGCGCTTGCCGTCTAATCAGGCGACCCGGGTTCTAATACGGGTGGAGCCACACTTAAATACGCCTGCCATATTTCAGCGGAAAGCTGACTGGCAAATAAAGGCCATGCTCGGCATAAAATTCATAATTTATTCAGCATGGTCGTTTATGTGATTAACTATCTGTAATCACGTGACGATTGTTTACAGCCTGTTATACGAGTTGTAGCTGGATTATAATGGGAGAAACAGTTAGATGAAGGAGATTGCTTCCATCAAACAGAATGCTTGATAGACACGCTAATCATATCCGATATATCCGGTATAATATCGATTTGTAAACTTTAACAGATTTTAAACAATGGTGTATCGATGACAGGTACATGCGAACACAGACTACCTATAATTACATGTATATATAATGTATACATTGTCGTGGACAAGGTAGAATAATTTCACTTCCTATTCTCTAATCGCCCACCACCATTCACAGTGCTTAATTTAAAATTCAGTCATAAAATACACATGGTAACGGACAGTGCATTTTAGCATGACGATGAACATATGAGTATTTTCAGATGTAGAGCTACATCCGGAACCTCAAATATGAATTCTAAAACCAGCAATACAGCCAGGACATTTAATGAAGACTTCATTTTCAAGTTCAGATAATAACCACTGGAATCACGAACAATTTCTTTCAACTATTCATGTCTTATATAATAATGATTTATTTATATCAACACATTCTTTATTTATCATTTAAATAACATATTTCGATGATTAGAAATGTTTAACGAATGTTAAAAAGCATTGAATGTAATTTAGCAGACCTATATATGCCCGCAAATAGACCCGCAGAGGTCCGCATGGTAAACGCGATATTATTTCGGGATATTTCGGGTAGTATCGTCATGATTGGTGCAAGAAGTTGCGATTGGTACATGGTCACTTAGAAAAAGGCATACCACTACTACGGCACGTTCCGCAGCGGTCGAGTCCACTTTTACGGTGTAAAACCAATTATAAAGGCTTTTAAAGACAGCCATAATTTCAATGCTAAATTAATATACTATATTCGCTCTACCTGTCCAAACAATGGTTATAATCTTTAGTGTACACATAAACGACTACGTCACTGTCACCATATCCTAACTGGACTGTATGAGTGATATTACAGCACTGTTTTACACGGCCATACTATGCGAGTGGCATGACAACATAAGGGTTGACCAATTGTAAATTTATAAACGATAAACAGCGTAGGTGGGTGTTATCAAGAACGTAATAATGTGATTTGGATATTTCTATTCTCATAATGATGTTCACGTGCATTATCGCTTGTTTATCAAGTCATACGTCACCGTTCATTATTGATCTCGAACCAAACAAACTCACTATCAATAATTGTAATTATCCACAAATAACACCGTTCAACTATCACTCCCTACTTTACTTTACTACGAACCAATAAACGTCAAATATTCCCGGCGGATTTTGAATCTAAATGAAAAATATGAATCGCACGCAATAACTCAGCGATGTATTAATCGGATGATGTAAAACTATTATACTATCGTCATAAAACATTACACAGCAATGACAATAGGGTATACGTCATGGCAGCGCAACTCCATGGAAGCACACACAGAATGCTGATTTTACAGATAAGGTGCGCATGTTTTCATGTTGATACCTGAGATAGTCAACGTATTTTTCAACGATCCGGCGTTTGTACTCATATATTCTCCATAACTGTTGAAGCACCTTTAATGAGGTCATCAAGGAGTGTCCGCTGTGCTCTGGGTTTTGATAGCAATGCCATGAAAACAATCACATTGTATACTCGGTGAATACGTCACAACAATTATTATGCACAACTTCCGCTTTCGGATTTTTGTTGTTAAGTTAAAAACACTTTATTTATACAGAAATGTGATGATATTATACCCTGGTTTATATCGCTGGCTTAGAATGAGAAGGTCGTAAGAACAAAATCAATATTTTGAGAAAAACAAGAAAAAAAACTGGCTGAAAACTACTCTTTACTAATGGAAAAACAAGCTTTTTGAATTTCAGTTTGGACAACATGACCAGTTCCGATTTTCATGAAAAGAAGGCTCATAAGAAGCGCCTTGAGACGCAGATTTCAAATATGCATGAGTCTTAAGGTCGCAAGTAGTACTTACGACCTTTTAATTCTAAGCCAGCGAACTGTTGGAGCACTTTAAATGAGTTCTTCAAGGAGAGTCCACTATGCTCTATTTTTAATAACAACTATCACGTAGTTTCCTCGGTGAATTACGTCACGACAATTATTTTGCCCGGGATTGTTGATAAAATTATGCTACCGCGCAACTTCCTATTCCGGATATTTTGTTGACTTTTTATACAGAAATTTGATGATATCAACCCCAGGTTTATACATGTACATACAGGGTAAAACCTCAGTAAGACTAGCATCGATTTCAGGAGCATCCGGCCATGTCGAGCAAATGTCAAAGTCCCGGCGAATGTGTTCTATGTTATTATTAATTCATCCTTTTAAGTCGAGTATCAGTATTACGAGCATCCGGTCTATCTCGAGCGCAGGTGATGGTCCCTTCTACAATTATCTCGAGATAACGAGGTTTTACTGTATATAATTATATAAATTGTTCTTACCATGTATAACGTCCAGATGTATCAGAATCTCTACCGCCGACATAATGACGTGTACAAAGGTCAATGTCACTACAAGACATTCCGCCGCCAGACTGTACAAACCGTTACAAAACTGACATCTGAAACAAATAGAAACAATTATAAATTACATGTTTTGCAAAAGTTGAACTAAACATTTAATATTGCCAGATAACGGGACATTCAATTTTGCCGTTAAACTAGACATATTTATTATTGTCATTCATTTTTTTAGTGTAAATCACTGTTTCCTTGTACACATGATGCGCGCTTTTGAATGTTAGTAGGGCCCATCCTGTTTAGGTACATCTAAGTAGCGCCGTAATAATTATAATAATATATTCTAACACGATCTGCAGAATTATCAATATACGCATAGAGCAAACCAGGACATGTATTATTACCGAAATAAGATATACCTGTCGAATTGGCTGTTACTAATTACGCCCCGTATCACGTGGCATATTTATGAATGTTATACGTAAACTTTATAGTAAAACTTTAACGAGTCGCGAACAAGGCAAGTTGCACGAGTATCCAGTGTTACAGCTAAAACGCATCTATTTTAGAAACTCAAATAGGATTTTTAGTTAAGACCCAGACAGGATGATTTGCAATGATCACACGGACATTTCCAGAGACTGTGTAATGACATCGGCCCACCTCCCGCAAGTCTTGATATTGGTACCATGCCATCTAGCCAACATGGTGAAGGAATTGCTACAGAAACGTTACCTTATGGGGTTAGATGGGTAACCACAGTCACCAGACTTAAATTCCATAAAAAACTGTTGGCTTGAAATTGTGTCGATGCTTACGCGTCAGAATTCCGACAGCCGACAGGCCAATGAAGCCATTGTCCATGAAACTTTGCGGAATGTTTTTAAAAGATTCAAACAACTGGTAATGTCAATGTTTATCTTGATAGTGACGAAAATGTAATCCAGTTGAGGATACACACGTTATTTATTGTCCATGAAACTTGGTTGTCGGTACTCTTAATTTTCATGGTTTTATGGATAATAATATTGTTTTCATTACCTTTTAAAAATAATTGCTTTCGTTGTTTTCTTAATTGGTGGGTATTATGTCATTATTTAACTGCAAGAAAATTGGTAACTTTTAAATAGGTATTAGTCAATTGAAATAAATCATATTATTTGAAGAATATGAAGAAACTTTCAGAGGGCAGTGTATATAAAAGTCACTGAGTTACGTATACTTTCGAGCCTTTTCTCAATTTACATCTACATAGTATGTCGACACGCAGTATAACACGGAGATATTGACATGATCCTGACCTTTATGCATGAATATATAACGAAGTCATTGCGTTGAATATATAAATATCCGCGAGAAAATCGTGCAATATCGGTCCTTTAGATTTGTGTTGGTATTATAGCTCAGAGAATTTGAAATGAACATGACCTTTATGCATGAATATATTACAAGGTTCTTGCATTGAATATATGAATTTCCGCGAGCAAATCGTGCAATATCGGTCCAATAGATTGGTGTTTGTATTACAACTCGAGTGTCTTCGTGATACTTTCCGATTATGAAAACATACAACCGGGATTACAATTATAGACTAACTCAGCCGTTATATTATGCTAATAGAAGTTCGAGAGTCGTGTCAAATTCTCTGGACTATACACCTTGGGCGTCTTTGTTTATAAATACTGTTGATTCAAAGTTATCTGTCACAACCGCGTAAACAAACATTCAACACGATCGATTATTACAGGTGTGTCTGGACTAAGTCCTAACATCATAAGAACATTTAAATGATCAAAACGTTAACTGCCCTATAGCCGAGTGGTTAACAGCTTTGGATTTGTGATTCTTATTTTGAAAATGTATTTAATTTACTGCGAGTTCAAATCCCAACAATGCCTAGATTTTTTAAATTTTGCTATGTATATTAATGCTTTTGCTCATTCCGGTGTTTACATACATACAATAAATGAATAGATCTATTCACATTTGTATTCCAGCACACCAGGATTGAGTTCATCCTAAGAATCAGGAAATTTCTGCAATTTCTGCAATTTTTGCATTCAATGTACTAGTAAATGCAAAAAAAACATAGCGTATCTTTATCAAGCCAGCTACTTTTTTCCAAAAGAAAAGTATGATAAAATTAATTTGTCGATATAAAAACATCAGAAAAAAGTATTATAAAAAAGCATAACAAAAAAAAGCGTATCACACTGGGTTCGTGCACTTAACGCACTACGCTAAGAACGCTAATGAAATATAACGACGCTTATTTTAATACATAAAGCTATGGTCAAAGATGGTATGAGTAAAATAAGAGCGCTGATTGGTCAATACATGCATTTACCTATTACGAAATGGAACATTCTGGCGGTTTTGACATATATCGTTGAATCGACAGTACATGTATAGACAATAAATCATCTGTAAAATTATGATAATAGAAGATCGATCGCGAGAGTCGTGTCAAATTGTCTGGAGTATACATCAATAGATATGTTATTTCAAAATGTCCAAACTGATCAACAGATGGGTTGATACGAGGATATCATACAGTTGATAATCTTCCATATTACATCATGCAGCCGAGGTCAACATTGATAGTATCAGATCAGACGGGCGTAAGAAAGCGAAACCAATATTTAGCCGTGTTTCACGTCACGACTGAAGTCACTGGAGACACGGATACACACATCATGCCTGTGGTCATTGTACCTGGTCATGTACATTGTAGATCTATACTAAGATAGTTATCTCATAGTTATCTCAAAGTTATCTCAAAGTAAAACAATGATACGCCCGTTATACGCATTCCTTGTTTATATATGTATGTATTTGTATAATACATGCACACGTGTTTTTATATTCGTATTCTAAAACAATGCCGAGCATAGTCTATATTTGCCAGTCAGCTCTCAGCTGAAATATGGTAGGCGTATAAGTGCCTGCACCTGTATTTGAACCCGGATCGCCAGATTAGACGGCAAGCTTCTTAACCATTGAGCTACAGAGGTACTATTAACACTACAATTACATGGTAATATGCACATAGTTCAAATGTACAAATTCTAATAATGCGTCTCAAAATACAGGTTCGTTTGTTGAATAGCTATAACTTTGTCAAACCGAATGTAAATCATAGACGTAAAGCAATGCATTAAAGAATATCATGTATTAAACAAGTGGACATATATTTGAGACACCCTTTATCCATCTATAGCCTGTTTTACCCCGTTAGGCAACTTTGAAGTAGTTCGAAGGTCGTACATGTACAGAAGGATCTATTCACATGAGCACAATAGACCTGTCGCTAAATAAACCTCGAGTGTTTCCGTTATTGTACCGTTAGAATGTTCTGATTAGTTAAAATAACAACTCTGAATGGACAACGAATAAGCACGGATATTCAAGGACTCCATATTAAATGTGCTATTTAAGCTATACATTCAAGGACTCTATATTAAATGTGGTATTTAAGCTATACATTGAAGGACTCCATATTAAATGTGCTATTTAAGCTATACATTCAAGGACTCCATATTAAATGTGCTACTTAAGCTATACATTCAAGGACTCTATATAAAGTGTGATATTTAAGCTATACATTCAAGGACTCCATATTAAATGTGCTATTTAAGCTATACATTCAAGGACTCCATATTAAATGTGCTATTTAAGCTATGCATTCAAGGACTCCATATTAAATTTGCTATTTAAGCTATACATTCAAGGACTCCATATTAAATGTGCTATTTAAGCTATACATTCAAGGACTCCATATTAAATGTGCTATTTAAGCTATACATTCAAGGACTCCATATTAAATGTGCTATTTAAGCTATACATTCAAGGACTCCATATTAAATGTGCTATTTAAGCTATACATTCAAGGACTCCATATAAAATGTGCTATTTAAGCTATACATTCAAGGACTCCATATTAAATGTGCTATTTGAGCTATACAACGAAGTCTACGTGTTTGTACAGTAAAGCATCTGCGTTCTTAATGGCGTAAAGGGGATCCGTCCCCTTCACGATGCTTGACATGCAATCATATTTCAACCATGGAAGTCATTTTTTCTATTGCTTACATAGCCAGACGGTTGATTCTGATTCCATACGATATATCATTATTATATTTAAGTTAAAATGAAAGTTTTTATGTCGGGTCAATCGTGATGAATGTACATGTTTCAACGTAAGATACCCCTGCATTATAATCCTGTAAGAATAAGCCGCTAGAGAAATTACGTAAAATAGAAGTTGTGACGTCATTTTAGTCTCAGTATTACACAAAGTTGACATTTCAAAACTTGTATTTATTTTATCGATGTTAAAATTGTGGAGTCATGATAAAGAGATAGCGAGTGTCATTTATCTCCAACTATCATCATCAAGTAACGTGTGCTATGATTAACGCTCGCCTATGATTAACGCTCGCCTTGTAAATCAAACAATTATACGCAGACGACAATATGAAACTGAAACTAAATTCCGGTAATCTTCGCTAAATTGGTCGTGTGTTTCCGTGAATTACTGATAGCTACTGAAAGTTACATTCGTTAATTTCCGTGAATAAACCTATCGTTACCGAAGTATGGTCTGTGAATACCCATATGTTGGACCAGATTTGATGTTCTTTTCGTTAATTGGTGCACATGTTAGGTCAATTAAGTATTAGCCTGATAGGGAGAGCTTTGACACCATCCATACGGTGTATAATGAACGCTGTTTACAAAATAGTTTAATTAAAGTATCGTAAATGTTAATCATTCGTGTTAGTAATGTAATGTTTATTACTGCGTATTTTAGTGGTCTTATATCAAGCATAATCAAGTCTTTGTGAAGTGTGCAATTGTCGGCACAGTATATCTACCTGCTTTTTACACCCGTCTTTGGTATGACGCCACTGAACTGTTAAAAGTCATGATATGGATGACGTCTCGTTACTCGAGCTGCATATTAGCCAGGGCTCTAGCCTCTGTAATACAGAGGCGATAGCTCAGTGGTAACACACTGTGACTGTCAATCCAGAGATCGTGAGTTCAATCCCCGGCATGGACTATATTACAGGAATGCAATGTGGGCTCTAGGGTAGGGTATGCTATTACAGGAATGCAATGTGGGCTCTAGGGTAGGGTATGCTATTACAGGAAAGCAATGTAGGCTCTAGGGTAGGGTATGCTATTACAGGAAAGCAATGTAGGCTCTAGGGTAGGGTATGCTATTACAGGAATGATGTTTACTCCAGCCAAGACAGGTCCGAGTCTCAATTTATTCACCAATCAAAAGCTTGCCCCTGGTAATATAAAACCATTTTTGTACCGCTCGTTTTGTGTACTGTTCAGAAACAGGGATCCAGTAAACCTTGCCCGGATGTGATGGAGTGTAGTAGAGTTCGACTATCCAGTGGTGGAGGCACAAAAATGTGTAGAGACCAAATGGAACAAAGGTCTACCTAGACCGAACTCGCGTTCAATGTGAACTCACCCTGTATTTCTGACATGTTTACCCAGTCACAAAATTGTGACACCGTACTGGGCACTCTGTGTACTGTTTTATCACAGCACTTACCGAAGTAGTAAATTTACGTCCTAATTTGAATTATCAAGATGGATGTGACTTAATTACATGTGATTCAAATAAAATTCATGAAGAAGAGCATGAGCTCGAACATTTGAACAAAGAGGCGTTCTATTAGTATTAAACAATTACTTTCGTGTTGAGAGACTAGATATAAATTATTATTATTCTGTTAATTAAGAGTGATTCAAATATAGAGTTTATATGATAGATTTGTTAATAAATATGTTATATATTATCCTAATTACATAGACGAGTACAGGTTGTTATACATACATAAGGATGGATATGTAGGCCCCTGTGTACTGATAAAGTTTGATTGACTGTTAATTTGTATTTATTTAGCTCTTCATTATTGAGGAAATATAGATGTAGATATCCGGGAAATATTTATGATACATCCGGGATATTGACATGTTTCATCCTATACACACCGTATACATTATTGTTCCATATCGGGGTTTATGATCGCTGAAACTTCACTTCAATTGTCAAAGTGTAATACATGGATATACATTGTACATTGAAATATTGTATCATGGGTAATATATCCACTCTGTGCACATAAGTGATCGCACTAATTTATTTACCAATTATTGCAATGATGCGATCAAGACAGATGTTTTCCGCATATGATCACTTTGTGCTATTTTTAGAACGAGGAATTGAAGAACTTTCAAAACTGGTATGCTATAGCAGTGTGTGCCAAGCAAACCCTGCTAAAAACTACAGTCAGCTGAATCAGCCGCTGTAAATAACTGACAAAATGTGAGAAGAGAAACGTCTTTAACATCCTTAAACCCAAATACTAGTTAACAATGTCATTTAGATACAATCATATACAGAGTCATGTATATTATATACTTGTACGTAATGTATATACACGACCATAGAAGGTCATGTTGTAGCTGCACTTTTTACGAGAAATCTTCCGATTTTAGAAATAAAGACTATTTTACGATTTAATTAATTAGCAATAAGTCCGATTACAGTGACAACTCCAGGTTCATGTGTTACTATGGAAACAGAAGTATAAAATGTAAATTTATAACGCTAAATATACGCGATAACGTTTCTGTATATAACAGGAAAAAGCTTCTTTAAAAGCCATTTAATAAGTACATGTATTAGAAAATAAGCATGTTATCGTGATCAATACCTCATGTATGAAGGCATCTAATGTTATAGGGCGTTCACACTGGGGCCCCACTTCTACTACGATCTAAAATTGGTCCAAATCGGGACAAATCGTGGGACAGTCGTGGTCAATCGGGAGAGGATCTTTGTGAACGTGGTAGAGTCGTGGTGGAATCGCGTAGGTCGGGAAGCTCCCCGACCTTACTACGCTTATTTTATACACGTTCAAAACAAGCGTAGCGGGATCGTGGCTAAAACGAATCGGCGTAAGAACGTAGTAAGATCGTATTAAGATCGGCATAATCGTAGAAACATCGGGGAAGCATCTTGGTGGGATTGGCATGATCGCAATGACATCGTAGTACCATCGGCATCAAATTTACCTGTGTTTTCTATTGAAACACGTACAAAAAAATACCTGTATATAGGATAGTCATTTTCTTTTACACCAGTTGGACAAAGATCAAAGCAAATTATTCTGTGGAAAACAGTGTTTAACCAAAACAGATATATTAGGAAAGTACATGAACATTTCTCTCATGTACGCATATAGCGGTTTGTAGAAAAAGTTGTTCATTGTTAACATAAAACATCATCCAATGGATTCAATGCCTCTTTCAGGCAATGAGTGATGTGAAGAAAATGCTCCAAACTCAATGAATAGTGTAAGCATCATACCAAAGCGTATTTATGATCATGTCAAGATCGTAGTATTGTCGGCATGAGCGGCGCAACATCGTACTACAGTCTTTTAGGTCTGTCTGCCAACGTAGTAGGGTCTTGCAGATCGTTGCGACATCGTAGTAGAAACGGTTCATGATCGGCATTGATCGCGGTGGAAACGTGGTGTAAGCGTACAAGCATCGTATCGGAAACGCCGTGATCGTAGCGAAATCGTAGCACACGCGTCGATCAGACGTTCCGGTGAAGGTATATATGAATTTTCTAGGTTTGACGCAGATCTCGTCCCGATTTATACTTTTAGTCAGGTCGGGGCAGATCGGCAGGATCGTAGTAAGAGCGTAGCCCAGTGTGAACGGGGTCTAAATTATGAAGGAATATACAGTTTCTTCTTGAAGTTTATTGCATTTTAGCATCAAGCCCTACCTACAATGTTTGTCTTGTGTCTGAAAGAACCTATCGACTCTCGGTTTACTGCTCACATACTTAGTCTGTTAATCTATACTAATGTTTGATTCCAGTGACATCATTCATTTTACAGTCATTTTTAATGTCATACATTTTGTTGATACGAACATTCATTCAACCTTATACAATTACAATATAATGAACTCTTCTTCTTCGTCCTATTGAAGTGCAGGCTCTCTCCGGAGCATCAACGCACTGGAAAGTTTTAATACAAGTATTTATAAGCCATGCATTCCGTCGTAAAACCAATCGACCAGATTGTTATAGGGTGAGTAATATGCTTTGGGCCATACCAAATCGTTTTTTCGTATAGCGTCCACCCTAAGTTAGAAAACTAATCTAGCTATCCTGAGAGAAAAAACTAAGCCCTCGAAAAAACAAGCCATACCGACTTCTATCCTCTTCATTATATGTCTAACAAATATAGCTTTCATGCATTGTCAATCATATTAACTTACTTAAATAACTGAAAACGTGTTTGTGTGAACTAAAAACAAATACCGACCTTAAATTTAGAATAAGTCTCTAAAACATGTATTGCACACAACCTTTACAAATCTCATTAAATAAGAGAACGAAGGTTATACTAAAATAATAAACATTTAGTAGATTTCTACTAAAACAATGTTGTGTTTTCCTTTTCAAGACGCCCAAACATATACGTCCGAAACGCTAAACGAAGAAACGATTTGGAATAACTAAAACAATGTTGTGTTTGTCTTTCTCAAAATGCCTAAACCTATCTGTCCGCGGACACAAAAAAAGAAACGATTATGAATGGCCTTGGTGACAGATGTGAGACTCCATACTGCGCACATGTATACATGTACTTTATGTTGCCATTCGACTGGATCGATTCGTGTAGCAATAAATTGTCTTGTCGTGAACGATATAAGTATAGTCCAGAGAATTTGATACGATCCTCGACCTTCTATTAGCATAAGTTAACAGCTGATATATTGTCTATATGTGTAATCCCGGTTATATGTTTTCATTAGCGGATCGAAAGTATTACGAAGACTCTCAAATCTTAAGGACCGATTTTGCACGATTTGCTTGCCGAAATATATAAATTTAACGCAACAACATTGTAATATATTCATGAATTAGGGTCGGTTCTGAGCTATACAAATTCTAAATGGCTTTACTTTGGGAAGTCCTCTATCAGCTCTGACCAGAGGTCGTACAAACGTAACAGCATAATTGTACGAAGTCACAAAAATAAGAGAACTGAAACTATTCTCGAAAACGCAGACTGAGGTCATCCTAAGAACACAAGTCAAAGCTTGTGAAATTTCTTATCAAATTCACATGGTCCCTCGAATCTAACCCCACCCATTATACCCACCCTAAACCATATTTACTTTCAGCACTGAGATAAACTGGATGTATCCGGATAGTAAACGTCATGCAAAAATGAAAGTAGTCGAACATGACTTATCATGACTTCATTCTGATCACCTCGGCCTTTATTTATTTGCCGGAGATAAACGGAAATGGCCGAGCTTTCACGATTGATCATGACTTATAAACATTGCACTTTAGGGTCAACGGAAATAACGATATAACACTGACTATACCTACTTCCTTGTTTCGAAATCAGACCTAATTACGGAACTATTTACGACATTGCACCATTCCCTTTGTCGAGCTTTATACTGACCCTTCCTCCGAAAAATAAAGACGCTTTTAGCGCAAAATTTAAACGCAATATCACAGGTTCTGACACACAGGTTCTGACACACAGGGTCTGACACACAGGTTATGACAGCCCTATACGAGTACGAGGCTCCTTGATAAGTAAATGTGAAACTTGAAACTAAAGTGAGGAGAGTATTAATATATTTTCCTAGAAATTAAGTGTGTGCGAGATAACGCGATATATCACGATAATCTAAGAGTACACAGACGTGATATGAGATCATGAAGTTGTGGTTCTCGGAAAATGATCCCGGACCTTGGATGTCCTGTTCAGTGAAATGTTGCAATGTACGCGTCTGGTAAAGTGAGATAATTGTGAAACAAGATACTCGTAAGTTGCTATCAATATCAGCCCTCTAATGATGTCAAGTGATCATTAAGGATGTCGTCTTGGTTTGAATATTATGTACCGCATAGACGTGTACGTACAGTGATCGCTTGTCTAGATTGGTCTCCCCAAATATTCAAATAGCAAATCACGTGTTTTAAGTAAGTAAATTACGGTGTTGGAGTAGGTGGGTCAATATACAATTACACGTTACGTGTATGTCTAAATGATCGGTCATACTGTAAACCAAGAAAGTTCGCGAGAGGTAGAAATTTGCGAAATTAAGTCGCCGCGAAAGTGCTAAAACATTAATATGGACATTGCGGAAAACATATTTATGAACTTGTATCATGCCAAACTTCAATGATCTTGCAAACCGGAAGTAGAAATATGGCAATGTTTCTTTAATATCTTTTAAAGTATACATTTTTCAGTCAAAAACTAAATAAGAGTTTGTTCCCTGGAGTTACATTGTATAATGTAAGCATGGTATGCGTTTTGGCTCGTGACATTTGCCAATTTATGTGTTTAGGATCGAGTACTAAAAGGTACTCACATTCTTTGAAACAAACTATTTAAAAAGGGTGGCCCATTTGTGACGAGTTGTTGGTGTTATGTTACAATACAAGTCTGTCTGCTTGAGCCCTTTTATTTTCTCCAAAAAAAATGAATTATTGTTTATCTCACCCTCCCATTTTTGTTCTCACTCCTACCCCTTAATAAGGCACTGGTGGTTCGTCTTTCTAAGGCATTAATGGATTATCATTACAGGTGTGTTTTAAATACCGTTTCGAGTGTATTACCATACAAACCAATTAAGTAAGTCTCATTTTAAGTGAGTGCTTTAGAAGTCGTAACGAAGTGTGTCATCACTTTCTACATTTTTAAGAATTAAACATTTTCTTCGTAAAATAGATGAGTTTATCTTGTGTAAGTAGGCGTAAGTTATGTCTTCCTTCGTGTGAAGTTAGATAGAATATCATCCATGTACGTAGATAGGCATATTTCCAAGATATGTGACGTGCAAGATTTAAACTGATATATCCGCTAGAGCAATCGTGAAAGCTCGGCCATTTCCGTTTGTCTCCGGTAATACCGCAAAGTATATCCTCCATTATATTGTGTAGGCGTAGATATAGCTAAGCACATTTAACACGGATCCTTGAAAATCCTTGCATATTTCATGTAATGCATGAATTGAGAGTAATAAACGGTTATTGTTGTTGTTATTGTTGGATCCGTGGTCAGAGTCAGAATCGGAGTTGGTATTTTAACTAATCAAACCCTTTTTACGGTACAATAAAGAAAACACATAAGGATTATTAGCGCTAGGTCAAATGTTCTCAGCTATAACAGTATCAACAGTGTATCTAACATTTAAGGATACATTGAGTGATTTGTAATGAACCGTCATCGATGTAAAGGTCGACCAATAGTCCTACATTAAAACATTAACTGTTAACTTGTCGTTCACTGCAAACAGTTTACCAGCCTAGGGAAGAACTTTAAAAACAATTAATATCATCCATTTCTGTGTCGGTTAATTGAAAAAAATCTTGCTATAAATTGATTGATGTCACAATCGTATTTTATCAAGATTTAGAATATAACCTGCATTTTGAGCCAATGAAAACGTCGATTTTTTGGCGGTTAAATGAAAATTTACTCATTAAAATTTTGCTATCAAAGATGTGACGCCATGAGTTGGAGCGAATTTCTATGGACCATTAGAATATAAGCTACATTATGAGCCAATGAAAGTTGTAGTGTTGTTGTCGCTTCATGATACTGTCTACTGAAAGTTCCCATCACTACTGACCGACGTACACACTGAAAGTTCCCATCACTACTGACCGACGTACACACTGAAAGTTCCCATCACTACTGACCGATGTACACACTGTTAGTCCATAACTGAAAGTTCCCATCACTACTGACCGACGTGCACACTGAAAGTTCCCATCACTACTGACCGACGTATACACTGAAAGTTCCCATCACTACTGACCGACGTACACACTGAAAGTTCCCATCACTACTGACCGACGTATACACTGAAAGTTCCCATCACTACTGACCGACGTGCACACTGAAAGTTCCCATCACTACTGACCGACGTATACACTGAAAGTTCCCATCACTACTGACCGACGTACACACTGAAAGTTCCCATCACTACTGACCGACGTATACACTGAAAGTTCCCATCACTACTGACCGACGTACACACTGTTAGTCTATAACTGAAAGTTCCCATCACTACTGACCGACGTGCACACTGAAAGTTCCCATCACTACTGACCGACGTACACACTGAAAGTTCCCATCACTACTGACCGACGTGCACACTGAAAGTTCCCATCACTACTGACCGACGTACACACTGTTAGTCCATAACTGAAAGTTCCCATCACTACTGACCGACGTACACACTGTTAGTCCATAACTGAGCTATTTCCATATACGTTACTTCAACTTCAATGTGGTTACTCTTCAAAATCCGCAAGCAGACATTTACTTACGACATGCGTGTAGTGTGAATCAGTTCCGTTAAAACGTATAAAATTGTCTCTGTTCATATAAAACTTTAACATGTATTTACACTTTACAAGTCCTTCCACACAATCTAGAATGCTGCTGGTACCCGGTGGAGAGCTGATTTAAAAGCTTCCAGGCTCGGGACAGAGACGGTGGTTTCTGGCAGATTGTTCCAATGAGTGACTGTTCGGGGGAAGAATGAATACTGATATACATTCAGGCGGCAGTGGAACGGGATGACTGTGGCTACTAGTTCTAGAGTCCCTTCTCAGAGCCGGTGTTGGGCAGTATATCATTGGTATGGCCACTAAGGCGTTGACTGTCTTGTACAATAGTGTCACATCTGCATATATCCTGCGTTGGTACAGAGGAGTCCAGTTTAAGCTTTCAATCATGGCAGTCACACTGTCCGGTTTACGTGGGTTGTAAGGTTTGTTGTAGACGAAGCGAGCAGCGTTGTGTTGTACTTGTTCTAGTTGTTTAATCTGGGTTTTCTGCTGCGGATTCCAAACAGTTGAAGCGTTTTCTAGTTTTGGACGGACTAGGCTCTGGTATGCTCTTTCTTTGATTTTGTGTGGACAGTGTTTCAGGTTACGTTTCAAAAATCCTAGTACACTTGATGCTTTCTTGGTTATGTTGTTGATGTGAAGGTCGAATTTCATGTTGTCACTGAGCTCTACTCCTAGATATGGATGATGTTGTACTGTTTCAAGTTGTTGATTTTTCATGGTATAGTTGTAGATGCGTTTCCTGGATGTTGTGGTAAACTGCATGATTGCGCACTTATTGACGTTGAACTCCATGCCCCATGTGTCTCCCCATTGCACTAGTCGATCAAGGTCCTGCTGGAGATGGATGTGATGCTCTGGTGTTGCAATGGCTCTATATAGTACACAGTCGTCAGCAAATAGTCTAATGGTTGAATTGATGTTGCCTGCAATGTCGTTGATGAAGATGATGAATAATGCTGGGCCAATAACCAAACCTTGTGGAATCCCTGATGTAACTTGGGTCCTATCTGATGATGCATTGTCCACCACTACTTGTTGGAAACGGTTAGCTAGAAGAGAGTCATTCCACCTTCGCGTGTTACCCTGTATGCCGTAGTAGCGAAGTTTCTCTGAGAGACGGGGATGTGACACCTTATCGAAAGCCTTAGAGAAATCCAAGATGGCCATATCTACTTGATGCTTGTTGTCAAGGTGTCTAACATGATGTCATTACCAGCTGGGACTCGCATGACCTCTTGGCTCTGAATCCATGTTGATTTACGTAGCCATGAGTGAACATTTAATTTTCTGTGATCACGAGTGAAATAAATTTTGATCTTCCACCAAATACCAACACATTTTCCGTGTATTATATGCCTCAATGTCTCTTAAATGGTATCGTAATTGGCTAAGGATTGGTAAAAGCACGATGAAATGGGAATTAACGTCAAAACGTGACAATTATGACGTCATGATGACGTAACGCATATTTTAAACCCCGGAGCCGTTGGCGTTACGTTGCTTTTAACACACGATACTGGAAACAGCTTCTAAAACAGTTACATGTATTTCAGTTATTTTCACTGATATCTTCACTGATTAATCTTTATAATACACTGAAAGCATATAGATCACTTCTTAGTAGTCATGTTACCACACTTTTACCTAATAATGATACGTCACAGGTAGTGACGTCACAGGTAGTGACGTATGTCGTGACGTATAATCTGGAGCTCTCGTCTTGTTAAATTGTAATCTGGTTATGGTTTATGTTATATAGAACATATTAAGTAAATTTTAATGATTAAAAAGGGCGGAGCGAGCGAAGCGAAGCGAGTCCTTTTTAGTCATTAAAATTTACTTAACATGTTCTAACTAACTAAGAATATTACATTCTGCATTCTGATTTGCCGATAGAAATTAGCGCCAACGCATGACGTCAAGTCTGTTAAGAGAAAATTTAAATGATTAAATTTTCATTTAACCGCGAAAATGTGGCGTTTTCATTGGCTCATAATGTAGGTTATATTCTAAGTATGATGAAGTGTTGTACTGTGATTGGATAGATGAGTACATGGCATATTGTTTGTTTATTTTGTATGTAATAAAATAATTCAACCATGTAGATCTATTTGTTGATAGCTATGTCCATTTGATAACATGTTAACATAATCATGAGACGTATTTATAAAGACACCAGATCTACTACTAGATCTACACTGAATATCAACAATCAATTTGTTCATTATACATTGACGTCATAAACGTATATAAGAATTTTACCTGGGTACTATTTCGATGCATTAAATATGATGTAGGCGGGTTAAAAGAGCTTTATATATTAGACCAAAATTAAATATACCATTTTTGGTATCTTGACATATTTTCGCCATCCATATAACGAGACGTCTATTCATAAAAAGGTAAATGTTTACGTCATGATGTCATTGACGTTGGCATAAGTTCGGCATAAAATTATAACGCGTCAAACAGGACTTATACGGATTCAGAAAACCAGACATACATGTATGATACGGAAAATGTAATATGTCGCGTTGTATTCCACTTTGTGGTTCAGCCTTTATTCGTAACCATATTTATTATCAAGTCAGACTATGTCACCAGTTAGGTATTTCCTGTACAGCTAGATCAAAGACTACCGAATCACCTTAAACGGGACAAACTAATTGCGCATGGGCAGCAGTCAGGCGGACTTTTGTAAACAGAGACCAATTTTCGAATATATCTTGGAACCAAGATCGATCCACCTACAAATTGTACTGTATTTCGGTTTGATACAACCCTGCCTTGCTTCTGAAACACTCACCAACCACAGAAACAGCCCAAGGTCCGAGAATCACTTTCTTCACCTGGGATACCCTGCACGTGGATTTTTCTACATACTCACTGGCAAATTCTTAACCTGAGGATAAATCGTCCGGAGTGAAAACTACATCACCACCGCTTTATTGTTTACTTCCTCCCGGCATTTCACTTCCGTTTTCACCTAATCAGAGTTTATTATATGCATTTCTCCTGTATTCTGTACGAGATACCAGCCCAGCAGACAGGGTTGAGTACTGCCAAGACAGGTCTAAGATTTCCATCATGAAGTACCATTTTATCGACATATTTGTGCTTGTTATGCTGATTTATTTGTACCTTTTATTTGGGCCATCTAGCACAGAATATATCATCAGGGTTGCTGACAAATCTTCACTTGCACTTTGCGTTGGACCATGTGCATATTCAAACATCTTAGTATCATCCCCTGGTATTCATATAGCCTATGCTTCAGCTCGTACTTGCTTTTAGACATTTGTTAGTAGCAAGAGTCACCTACGCTACCTCAGTCTTCTCCTGATTCTACGCTCCTCAGACACAAAGCTTAACCCAGGACCTACACAGAGAACCATCAAGTTTCCATGTGATGTTTGTAACAAGGGTTGTTACTGGAATCAGAAATGCATCTGCTGTGATGTGTGCGAAGTATGGTATCACCCGAAGTGTATTGACCTGAATGACGATGTATTACTGCCATACACAAAGCCAGATAGTGATATGTCCTTTACATGCTGCACCTGTGGTATTCCACTAGCCTATTCGAGTCAGTTTATGACGGCAACCAGCAGCAGACCAGAGACAGCCAACTAAACTCAGTTCACAGTAGTGACATCTCATCCACGTAGAGCACCTCCAGCTCATGTAACATCTCTGATCTCTCAGGCATCTCTCATCAGACCAGGTCATCAAATCTTCGTCTTTCGACTATGGTAGACCATCTTGCTCCAGCCCTACACCTAAGTCTAAATATAAGATACGTACCAGTAACATCAGGATTGCTAGTCTCAACATCCAGAGTGTTGCAAGCTCCTCCAAGAAAGCCAGCTTCTGGAGTTTCCTGGATACGGTCAAATGTGATATTATATGTGGTTGTGAAACCTGGCTAAAACCATCCATTCATGATGCTGAGATCTTGCCCCCAAACAGCAACTACAACATCTTCCGGAAAGATAGAGCAGACGGGTATGGTGGAAGCATGATACTCATCAAAGCCAACATAGTTTGTGAACCGGTGGAAATCGACACGCCGTGTGACGCAGTCTTCTTAAATGTGGACTGTATCAACAAAAAGTCTGTCATTGTGGGATCCATATACAGGCCAACAAACAACAACATTTGCTATGCTACTAGCCTTCTGGATGCCAACTCCATAATTACAACCATTTAAGAAATCAACCATCTGGATCACAGGTGACTTCAACCTCCCAGTTATCGAATGGACAAACAGTTCTATTACTGGTCACAACTACAGGAAAACTATTAACGAAACCTTCCTTCAGCTTCGGCCTCTCACAGATCGTTGATTTTCCAACTCGTGGTAGCAACACGCTAGACTTATTCCTGACTAACAGACCACAACTTGTCAACATATGCACAGCCATCCAAGGAATAAGTGATCAACATGCTCTCTTCATCGACACTAACTCCTGTGCAACACGGCGAAAACAACCGAAACGAACCTTACATATGTGGAATAAAGCAAACACAGACAACATCAAACTTAAATGCAAGTCACTCTCCGACACCATCATCGAGTCTGCTCAAAAACATATTGGTATCAACCAACTTTGGCAAATGTTTAAAGAGGGCTGCCAACATATCATCAAGGACGAAGCCCCATCACGACAAAGCTCGCAGGGATTTGAACAGCCATGGATCTCTAGGGATATCAGGAGGATGTCAAGACTGAAGAAGAGAAGGTTCAGACGAGCCAAGACAACTGGAAATCCAACTGACTTGGCCAAGTACCAAGACATCAAGAGAAGCACGCAGCGAGCTTGTAGATCTACCCACAACGACCATCTTAACAACATATTGAGAGAGGACAACACAAACCCAAAGGTCTTCTGGTCGACATCAAGTCAAGGAGGAAAGATAGCGTTGGGGTCCCCCAACTGAAGAAGGATGGTATAACTTACTGCGAAGCACAGAAGAAAGCAGAGATCTTGAACGACCAATTCTCTTCAGTGTTCACAGATGAAGACATGATCCGCCGCCCCTCACTTCCTCCCAGTAGCAAACCTTCTATGGACCCTATATCGGTCACAGTCAATGGTGTCTACAAACTACTGCAGAAACTGAAGCCACACAAAGCCACAGGTCAAGACCAAATCACTGCCCGCCTCTTGAAACTTGCCGCTAGTGAACTTGCGCAAGGACTTTCAACCCTTTTTCAGAGATCGATCAACACTGGCCAGATTCCAGACGACTGGAAATCGGCCCACGTCTCACCTGTCTTCAAGAAGGGCAACAGAGCATCTGCCTCCAACTACCGTCCAATCTCTCTGACATCAATTTCTTGCAAGCTCCTAGAACACATCATCTCAAGTAACATTGCTTCACATTTCGACTCCTTCAACATCCTAACAGACAGTCAACACGGCTTGAGAAAGAAAAGATCCTGTGATACACAGCTTATATAGACAGTAGACGATCTAGCCAAAGGAATTAACCAGAACGAACAAGTTGATGCAGTTACCCTCGACTTCTCAAAAGCATTTGAAGGTACCACAGAACTGTCTTCTACAAAAGCTTGAACACTACGGAGTCCGAGGCACTACTCTTTCATAGGTTAGAGATTTCCTATCCCCCGCACCCAGCAGGTCGTCCTAAACGGTTCGAGATCATCAACTGCGCCCGTTAAATCTGGTGTACCCCAGGGTAGCGTCTTGGGCCCATTGCTCTTCCTTGCATACATTAACGACCTACCAGACAAGGTCACCTCCAAGGCAAGACTATTCGCCGATGACAGCCTCCTATACCGAACTGTGAAAACCCAAGCAGATTCTGAAGAACCCCAGAAAGACCTAGACCGCCTCCAGGAATTGGAGAATGACTGGCAAATGGCTTTCAACCCGGACAAGTGCGAAGTTATCCACATAACAACAAAAAGGAAACAACTACACACCAATTACTCCATCCATGGTGTTCAACTATCAACCACTACCTCTGCAAAATACCTTGGCATCACAATCACACCTGATCTTTCCTGGAACCAGCACATCAACAACATAACTCGTAAAGCAAATTCAACTCTATCATTTCTACGCCGCAACATAGGGTCATGCTCGCAGTCAGCAAAGGCATCTGCCTACAAGACATACGTTCGACCGTCTGTCGACTATGCTTCCACAGTCGTGTCTCCTCATACTGAGAGCCTCAACAACCAAATAGAGATGGTTCAGAGAAGAGCTGCCAGACTTGTCAAGCGTGACTTCAGAAGAACAAGCAGTGTTTCTGACATGATCACAGATCTAAAGTGGGACACCCTACAAAGACGCAGAGATCACACAAGGATGTCCATGCTCTACAAGATTCAACATGGACTGGTCGATGTCACACCAGACCCGCCTCTACGGCCATCCAGGTCTACCAGGCATAACCACCTACAGCTTACACAGCTCTCAACTGCCAAATCATCCTACCAACACAGCTTCTTTCCAGCAAGTATCGTCCTCTGGAACAGACTCCCTCAGGTCGCTGTCAGCCAAGTTAACTTTGGCAGGATTTCAGACAGCTTTGGCAGGATTTCAGAACTAGACAACTGCTTCGTTTTTAACGTGATTTTAAACTGTACAAAAACATGATACTTTCTTTTAAAAAACACTGTATATAGAAGTGCCTGACTGCTGTGTGTAAACAGTTTTTAACACATCGCGAAATTACTCAAAATGAGGGATGCGATTAATGAAGATGGTGATGATGATGATGATGATGATGAACGTTGCGGTAGTAACCGATTCGTTAACAGCTAGATCAAAGACTACCGAATCACCTTAAACAGGACAAACGTTGCGGTGGTAAGCGAATCGTTGTTAATAAATAAGCCATACCTGTTGTCTGTCGGCATACTTTAAATATATCCAAAAACCACACAGTTTGTTTTATTTGTGGAATGTATGTTCCTGTCACATGGTCTAGTCACACGGTAATTGAGATCATGATGACTACATATCTCACTCGACTACATGTATTATCACAATGAACCCGTATAGCTTGATACAGTTACACAGATAATTGCGTTCACTGTACATGTGGCACCGCCCCCAAGTTTACTGTTAAAGATAACACGTTAGCGATATCAGTACATGTATATCTATCCTACACCTGACACACGTTAGCACATCGGCAATAATTAATACATTTGTAATGTGATCCTATCCGAGGAAACTATGCTAAAATCCATTCCCTAACACCTGAAGTGGCTAATACTAGATTCACTTTTCTAACACAAAATGACAAGAGTATAGCTCTAGCCCGTTTATAATTGTCAACGTGCTTTTAAAAAGGCGTTCAATATAATCCGAGCAAATATTGTCATTAACGTTAATAATGTAAGTTTAATTGTAACGATGTTAACGATCCGTTAGAGGGTTATCTATCTAACGCTGGATACAACCGTACACCAATAATCGATGTACTGACTGAATGTTTAATTTAAGGCATATTTCATGTGTTACCTGGTCATATAATCTCTACGTCGCCCGTAGCCTCTAAAAATCGATAGCTCGCACATTGTTACATTGACTGGGGAGAGGAGAGAAATTATTTCCCTTTGGGCTAATGAAATGATACCATGGCTTATCGCCCTTGTTTGGGCAAGCTCCGTATCAAGGACGACAACACCCGATCTCCTTGAGAATCTCAAACTGAGTAAGACCTCATCTCAAAAATTGGCAGGTGTCATTATGATAATTTCCATGCGAGGCTGAACTCTAAATTAGCATCACTAAACTGAAATGTTATTTTGAGTTTATTCAAGTCAAATTACGAGAACTGAAGCTTCAGATTTATCTCTAATTCCTACTCTGAGTGTTGCAAAATCTCAATTTGAGTTGCGATTTTTTCTTGAGATGCTTCGGGAGATCGGGTCCTGGGTATACTCTATTATCAAAGCACTTACGAATATCTTAAACTTACGTTCAAATTTAAATTATTCATAATTCTTTAACAACTGCAAATTGGGGACAGATATGGTTTGTAGGTGCTCATTAACTGGATCCTTGTTAGTGTTGCAGATCCATTTACCACACTTTGTAGTTGTAAAAGAAATATAACCTATCTGAATTTGTACGTAAGTTTAAGATTTCCGTAAGTGCTTTGATAAAACAGTACCATGGTGATACTGACATCACTAAAGGCGTCAAATCCAAGACGAACCTTGTCAACATTTGCTCCACTTCGGAAACAAAAACAGCCGTACGTATTTTTATTTCTTCATCGAGTATAAAACATATACTAACGGATATGTTCGCTAGACAATGTTGACAATTTCGTCTTGGATTTGATGCATTTTACCCCGTTTTACCGCGGTCTCCACTACTCCAAATCTTGTGTTTCCATAGCAACCAATAAACAAATGTTTGTGTACATAATCCCTAAATAGTTCTTTAAAGACCAAGAAAAAAACATATCCGGGCAAAAACAAGTAAACAAAAAACGACAAAAAATTTATCAGGAGCAAAAACCAGAATACAAAAACGACCAAGAAAAAAACATTCCGGAGCAATAACCAGAATACAAAAACGACCAAGAAAAAAACATTCCGGAGCAATAACCAGCATACAAAAAGGGCCAAGAAAAAAACATTTCGGAGCAAAATCCAGAATACAAAAACGGCCAAGAAAAAAACTTATCTGGAGCAAAATCCAGAATACAAAAACGGCCAAGAAAAAAACTTATCCGGAGCAAAATCAAGAATAAATATACCAGATTTATATAGCGCCCATGCGATCGCACGTTCAAAGGCACTTTACCCATGTTGCAGCCACAAGGGCACAGGTGCATCCTCTACCAGTGCAGATACATCATGATCTGACCAGAGGGACAGACTGAGAGAAAGCCCCTGAAGGGAGAGAGAGACATTAGATACAGGCATATCCGGCGCTGCAGAGGTGCGCCTAGCTGTTATTTCGAATAGACAGTCTGGTTCTTTAATGTGTCCGGTGTATAGCACCGATACACAGCTTCCTGGCACTTCCAGATACTTTGCAGAGCACACGGCCAGATATAGCGGGAAATATTATTAATATTTCAGACATGTCAATTTCCGATGACATGGATTGAATCCACGACCTACAAAAACGGCCAAGAAAAAAACATTCCGGAGCAAAATCCAGAATACAAAAAGGGCCAAGAAAAAATAATATCCGGAGCAAGAACCAGCATACAAAAACGGCCAAGAAAAAAACTTATCCGGAGCAAAATCCAGAATACAAAAAGGGCCAAGAAAAAATAATATCCGGAGCAAGAACCAACATACAAAAACGGCCAAGAAAAAATCATATCCAGAGCAATAACAGTGTAGCAATACCACGTGACAAAATACTACAGTCCAAAGAGGAATTTTGTAAACAAAACCTCCACTTGGAGAAGAAAAATAGGCGTAAGTATTTTATTTCTTCACCAATTTCTATTAAATATAGAGCACGCTAAGGGAAAAAATATAAGGTTTCCGCGATATATTGTATATCTCTCCGTAGTTTGGCCGTTTTTTCGATTACCCTGTGAAACCTTGGAAAAATTGTGTGTGAGAGCGGACTACAGTCTCAAGCATTTTCGTTTCCCTCGTAATATCTACTCCATACGTGATTGAAGAGTCATATTTACACCTTCTGGGAACACCAGAGGCTATTTCGCAACCAACAAATACAGAATGTAACAATGCATGACATTAATATGACATTTTCTTTTAATTTGCAATTATGACTACAGTCCCAAGAACAAAAATTTAGACTACAGTTCAAAGCTGTTTTAATGATTTACCATAAAACCAAGCAACATGTCATCCATTGAGTGTGGACACTTTCGTTTACCATAAAAAACCATTTGTTATGAACATGCATTTAACTTTGGTTGATTCAACATGGCCTCCACATGTTTAATCTGTATCATTTGGGCTCAGTCGATCAAGGCAACATTTACAGATAAAGACATTCCTAGATGGTAATAATAAGGTTTGTTTTCTTCAATCACTCCTATTGCGTTATGGTATTGTGAAGCGCAATAGAATATGTCGTAATAAGTGTGCGCTAAATAAATGACATATACTGTAAAATCATCATTTTTCAAAGGGATTTAATTTTCGTAATTTTCGCTGTTGAACTCGACCACAAAATCTAGTCTCCACGATTTATCGACCTCTCAAATTCAGACATGATTTTACCTTCTTGTATTCTGTAATTCACGAATTTACGACTCCATGAGCATGCATTTTTATCAAAATCCACGAAATATAATACCCGAACATACGAGATTTTTTCATTATTTATTTTTGGGTCTACCACAAGTATACTGACGTCAAGAAAAAAAACGCGCAAATATCGCGCAATTCTCTTGCCTCGCGTTTCTATTTGGTCCGCGAGACACGAGAATTAAAGCGAGACACGAGAATTAAAGGCGAGGCACGAGAATGCTATCGGGCAAATATCGCGCAATTCTCGTGTCTCGCCCCGATACACGACAATGCTATCGCGCAATTCTCGTGTCTCGCCGCGAGACACGACAGTACTATCGCGTCGATATAGCAATTCTCGCGTCGACAGCATTGTCGTGTATCGCGTCGAGACACGAGAATTGCGCGATAGCATTGTCGTGTGTAGCAACGTTAAATGTCGCATCGACGCTAAATGTCGCACCTGACGTTAATGTCGCAAGGCTGACGCTAAATGTCGCAACCGACGCTAAATGTAGCAATCCACCCTGACGCTAAATGTCGCATCTGTGACGTTAAATGTCGCAACAAACTGGCCTGACGTTAAATGTCGCAACATTAACGCTAAATGTCGCAATCCTTTATAAACACTCATTTGTAGTACATGTTACTGTTCTAGTTTAGGTCCAGACGTATCCACAGTTATTAGGGGTTTACCCAAAGGGGTTCGACACATAAGCATTTAGTGATAAAAAACTGTTTTAAAAAAAAATATTTTTTTTACTTCTACTTTGTAAAAGTATATTGTATGAAATAAAAAAAAATCACTGCAGATTCATGACTGTCGAACTCATAAAAATGCCGTACGGACCTTTCGGAAATATAATCACCCTCGGGCTAGAGCCACTTGGGCGATAATGCTTCCTGCGGGCCGATTATCTAGACCCCGTCCTACACAGCCGTGCATTATCCTCTACGTAACCCATCGTGCGGGTTTGAATACTACTTTTCGTAAACACAAATACATTGATGTCAACAGAATTTCAATTATAATTTACATAATTATTTATTTAGTGTATTTTGCATTGTTCGACAAATACTCGGTAACTGCAATTACACAGACCTTGGTCGAGATGAAACCAGTATAATAAAGTATAATCCGTAACGAAACGGGTTTCTTCCGGGCATACCGTATATATAATACTTATGTTACTATATATAGTATCAAATTTGCATCGAAAAAAATGTATTATGCGCCCTTTTAAAGTATTATCAGCTTTTGGCCCGCCTCGCGCTGGGCTATTATCAGTGATAATAGCCCTTGGAAGACGTACACGCGCAACGTTACGTCATTTGCATCTCAAAAGTGGCCGGCGCCGAGCGTAACGTAGGCATTCTTGAATCATTTGCAAACCAGATAGATTTGGACATGCAGGAAAGCACATTTCAAAATTGTTTCAATCCTTGAATAAATGGATCTACTAAAATCTAGACATTAAATCCGTGTTCACTAGATCTAGACGAGATACACTGAGATTCACGAAAATGTGAAAAACAACTTTTTTCAGAATTTTACATAAAAACATACACCAAATTGTAGCAAATTTTATAACCAAAAAAATGAATACCCATATGATATGTTTCCGTTTTATAATAACAAAGTTACGGAGAATTTAAGTGATAGATCTACGCGAATAGATCCAAGTTTGACAATTTCTAAAACGACGATGGGTTTGCCTATCAATTACGGAACATGTTATGTCTTGTATACGTAAGTGTTTTCTTAAAAGAGTTGTTTTAATGAAAACACAACAACATAAATATTATAATAATAATAATAATAATAATAATAAAGACTTTATTTATAGAGGCAACACAGTTGGGTATACCCAGTCTTCCCTGTGAGCCTCATTAACACATTTACATAATATGTACAGTAATAACAGAAGATAACAATTAACAATAACAACAATAACAAAAAATTATGACTTGGCTGAAAACAAATTTAGTTTAAAATGTACTGTTATGCATATATAAGGAATAGATACAGTAAGTCATTGACACAACTGGTTGGAGCTAAGACCAGGACCTAAATGATCTTTCAAATGAAAGAAATGGTTTGTTGACCACCAGAGAACCACCACTTTAGATATTTACTTTTGAATGTGTTAACACTTTCAGATACTTTGATATCATATGGAAGTGAGTTCCACAATTTAGCACCCGAGTATGCCAATGATTTTCTGAAAAACTCAAGTCTTGGTTTTGGTACAGAAAGAAGTCTTTGTTCAAATGATCTCAATGACCTGTTGTCGCTATATGTGAATAGCTGCTCCATATAATTTGGAAAAAGGTTATTAAGTGACTTGTAAACAAGAATAGCTTTTTTGTAGTTAACTCTATCTGAAAATTTCATCCAGTTTAGTTGCAAAAATAATTCATCTGTTGGTGTATCAAAATCTTTATCCAAAATAATACGAGCAGCACGTTTTTGAAACTTATACATATCATTTGAGAGGTCATTAGTACAATTTCCCCAAATAGAGCAACAATAGTCTAAGTGTGGAAGAATGTATGCGTTGAAGAACATTTTTCTAGTATGAATATTCAAAAATTGTTTTATTCTCATCAACAAGTATAATAAGGAGTTGCATTTTTTCAGTGTAATTTGTACCTGCGTTTTCCAATTTAGTGTATGATCAATATGAACACCAAGGAGTTTTTCTGAGGTTGAAAATTCAATAGTTTTTCCATTGAATGAAATATTTGAGTTGTGTGAATTTCTTACAGTATTAATAATTTGGTTTGATGGTGAGATGATCATTGCTTTAGTCTTGTCAGCATTTGCAATCATAGAGTTTCTATCTAACCAGTTTTGTATGGAACCAAGGTCTGATTGAAGATTGGTGCAGATTGAGTCAATAGTATTTCCAAATGATGAAATAGTTGTATCATCAGCAAACATATCTGATTTACAATTTGACAAATGTAAGGGCATATCATTGATGTAAATGATGAATAGTAGAGGACCTAATACTGAGCCTTGAGGCACACCAGCTGGTATCTTTTGGACACTAGAATATTTTCCCGACACACAAACCTGTTGTGATCGATCAGTTAGATATGACTGAAACCAGGTAATGGCATTAGCATCAATGTTATATAGCTGTAGCTTTTCAACTAGTAACTTGTGGTTGATAAGGTCAAAAGCCTTTGTCAGATCGAGAAAAATAGTTCCAACATGATTTCCCTCATTTATAGCCTTTATCCAGCTGTCAATAATAGCTGTCAGAGCAGTCTCGCATGAGAAATGAGTTCGAAACCCAGACTGATTTGGGTGAAGGAGTGAATTATACAGAACAATGAATGGCTGAGCAGTGTCATTGAGTGATAATCGCCCCGGAAGATTATAATTGCCCTCGGGCTAGCGCCCTCTGGCAATTATCAACCTACCGGGGCGATTATCACTCACTGGCACTGCTTAGCCATGTATTATTTATAGAATAATACATGGCTGAGCAGTGCCATGGGGTGATAATCGCCCCGGTAGGTTGATAATTGCCAGAGGGCGCTAGCCCGAGGGCAATTATAATCTACCGGGGCGATTATCACTCCATGGCACTGCTCAGCCATTCATTGTTCTGTATAATATTTATGTTGTAGTTTTTTCATTAAAACTACCAATTTAAGAAAACACTTACTAGACATAACGTGTTCAGAAATTGGTAGAGATAGTTTTCGAAAAAGGTCGTCGATAAATTGACAAACTTTGATCTTTGCGCGTAGGGGTCTATCACTAAATTCTCCGTAACTTTTTTATCAATAAACGGAAACATATGAAATGGGTATTCATTTATTCAGTTAGACAATTAGCTACATCCTGATGTATGTTATGATGCAAAATTCTTAAAAAAATTGTGTTTTTTTTACATTTTTGGAATAACAGAAAAATCTGGATCTCGTCTAGTAAACACGTATTCAATGTCTAGATTCTAGAAGAATCTCATCGAATATTGATGCAATTTTGAAATGTGCTATCCAGCTTGTTCTAATCCATCAATCTGGTTTGCAAGTGATTCGAGAAGGCCTACGCTCGGCGGCGGCCACTTTAAGATGCAAATGACGTCACGTTGCGCGTGTACGTCTTCCAAGGGCTATTATCATGATAATAGCCCTGCACGAGGGGGGCCAAAAGCTGATAATACTTTAAAAGGGCGCATAATATTTTTTTTTCAATGCAAATTTGTTACTATATATAGTAACATAAGTATTATTCTATAAATAACCATAGTTCAGGTATATGCTATGTTCTTCCCTGCCTCCATCGGTAAGAAACGCACTTTACTGGGACTCAACCGGTGTAGAGCCAGGGTTCAGCGCAGTCCCAATAATGCCGGTATACCACGGTTTATAAATAAATAAAATAGAAAATACCAGAATAGGTTTGCACCTGTAGTGGATATCGAGTCCATACTGTACGACGTCATACGGTCGGATCAACACGGGTCGTCACGATTAGCCCGAATCGACTAAGAAGTTCACGATGTCTCTAAGGTTCATACAACGGGACAAACCGGGGTGCCAAACCGGCACAAGGTCGGCTGTCAGCTCAGAACCGGGATGCACCGTGGATACAGCGGGATAATCCGTACTGAGACCGGGATGCAACATCGCGATAGAGCTGATGTGTAGCCCCGGTTGTAATCCAGTTTTGACTCCATATTTCGATTCTGTTGAAATCTTGACCATTCCTCCCGGTGGCCCCTGATGACTACATGAGGCTTTAAACATTTTAAAACAACCGGGCCTCTTTTGCCAGTTTGATAAGAGTATCATGGTTCACCACGGTTCGTCTTGCCGATCCAGCGTTGTTACGGTTGTACGACGGTTCACTGAACCGGGTATACCGAGTAATATTCGGTTCATCCCGTTAAACCTAAAGGGGCTCGACACATAAACTTGCAGTGATAAAAAACTGTTTCAAAAAATATTTTTTATTTCTTCTGTGTATATTTTATACAACATACTTAGATGAAGTAAAAAACATTTTTTTTTTGAAAACAGTTTTTAATCACTGCAGACTTATGTGTCGAACCCCTTTGGGTAAACCCCTAATAACTGTGGATATGTCTAGGCTAAAACTAGAACAGTAATACTATAAAAGAGTCTTTATAAAGGATTGCGACATTTAGCGTTAATGTTGCGACATTTAACGTCAGGCCTGTTTGTTGCGACATTTAACGTCACAGATGCGACATTTAGCGTCAGGGTGGATTGCGACATTTAGCGTCGGTTGCGACATTTAGCGTCAGCCTTGCGACATTTAACGTCAGGTGCGACATTTAGCGTCGATGCGACATTTAACGTTGCTACAGTCGTGTATCGCGTCGAGACACGAGAATTGCGCGCTAGCATTGTCGTGTATCGGGGCGAGACACGAGAATTGCGGGATATTTGCCCGATAGCATTCTCGTGCCTCGCCTTCAATTATCGTGTCTCGCTTTAATTCTCGTGTCTCGCGGACCATGGTCTCGTTTTAAATATCGCGTCTTATTCTCGTGTCTCGTTTCTTATCTCGCGCAATTCTCGTGTCTCGCCCTTGGAGGGCGATACACGATATTGAAAATGGCACCAACAGGATTCAGTAGGATACGCATACCTGTGTGACATAGTACACACTATACTTTCGTCTGTCACACGTCGGTTACTTGTAAATTGTTACACATACCTGGATGACGAAATACTCAAAAGTGGTAGTCACGTACACGTTACATGTTAAATTTCGCAACCTCTCTAATGTCAACCGCGTGTCCGCTTGACAACGGCACATCTGATTTCTTCTCATGTGAAAAGTAATTGTGGTCTGGCTGTGATGTTTTATTTTTCATGGAATACATTCCTATGGAACAAACGTGGGACGTCCTTGATAGTCGTTTACGTCAGTCTTAACGTCAGCTACGAAACGTTTAAAGCCATTACATCTACTCTTAACATTAGGCGTATACACACTATCTCAAGGTACAGCACGTGCTGTTTAACTTGTGTTGATTAATTTATTAAGCGAAGATTGCCAGCAGTGTTGCAGGACATGGAGGGCATACGCGCTACTGACATTTTGGATAGGGTAATGTTTTTGTATAGTACTTTTAAACATATCAATGGCGATAATTTCATATGAGAATTTGCAGACATGTTTGCACATCTCTATATTTTAGTCTTAGAGAAGAAATTATATTTTTACTATCCTAACGTATCGAATATCCGAACATATAGGTAGGTGTAGCGTTTCTTTTTGACGTCAGTATATATTAATGAACTGTATCTAATGTTCCAAATGTCCCATGCACTATAAGTGGCATAGTTTCCAGAGACTGAAGCATATATGGAATAGTTTAACAAAATTCTGAATATGCATGTAAAATTTTTAAATGAAACATTTCCTTTCTACTGACAGCAATGTCCATCCTAGTACTTATGTCGTGGCGCGGGCGACTAATTTAGCTATATTTTTAAACATATTTACCATTAAGCACAAAACATAAACATCTAACCAACGTCGTACATGCAACTAATGAATAACATAAGATAAAAAGATAATTAAGAATGTCATTATATCAGTACCATGACTTCGGGGAAGTCATAAGACAATTTGTGAAATCGGGAGGAATCGGGAGAACTTCAGCTGAGTTTCCGATTTTATGTGTTACTCCAACTGTCTCGGGGTTGTACTGCCGACTGAACGCATACGATTCCCCGGGTAAGTTTTTGGAATTCTTTATACATTTAGTGTCATCAGGAATATACGCCCGTGATTATTAATATCGACTTGCGAATGACTCGACAGTTTACTTTAGTGCTGTAAAATGAACCCGAGAAAATTGTGTGCGTTTAGAAATTGAAGTATACGCAGTTTCGAGAGATCTCAGTCGTACCTATTGAAGACCGTTTAACCATATACTATAATGCCGATGTGAGTTTTAATTTACAAGACGTGATTTCAAGTTTAAAATCTCAACGCAGGTTTAACGTGACACTGCGTTATTTTTACTTACATGTAGTTATGTGTAGATTCACGCCGTTTCTGTCTGTAAGTTATATGCGGCGGCCGATTTATCTGAGCTGTTTTGTTGGACTTTATCCCAACCGGCAACTTCTACTCATGTGGCGGATAATTGTTCGATATTCATTAAAAGGTAGTCATCTGACCAGACGCGACCGAGCCACATGTGTAAAATGTCCGACTTTTACATACATTTTGTATTTTCAATAAAAAGATGAAATGCATTGTTACGGATAGCAACTGCCTCACAGTATACTAGTAGTTATTTCGTTTTTCTCGTGCAAACCTACTGAAAACCAATCAACGACCTTCCTTACTTACTCAACTGTGTCACTTCACGGTTTAAACGTGCATAAGTCACCTTACCGTGTCGACATGACATACCACGTGGTATGTTGCGTAATTTTAGGTTAAGAAAACAAAGACAAAATTGTCAACACGAAGTAAAAAAACAACTGTAAGTATTTTATGTTTTGACCGATTTTACCGTGAGTCGAATTTCCAGGATGGTCCGTTAAAATCAGTCAAGCAATAAAATGACTGGTTGTTTTTAACTTTGAGTTGCCAGATTATTTGCTTGCATTCTCAGCCAGAAATGAAGTCACATACCTCGAGGTATGTCCACACTGTTTAAGTTACATTCAATAATTCACAGTGAATATCAATGGCACCGTCAAATATTTAATTTAGATCAAACAGCAAATACACGTATGGAAATTACTCAAAATTACCCCACGCAAGATTAATATCAATTACTTGATGCATAAATTGTAAACTACTGTTACACATGTGCGTGCTTGTGTTCTTAAATTTGGTATAATCTGTTGTTACAAATAAAACCTGACCAAATAAAGAATATTGTATTGAGTGTAATGTTAACAAAAATTGCATCAGGAGCGACATGTTCCTATGTATATAGGGTAAATTATGAAAACAGCTTTGAACTGTAGTCTACATTTTTGTTCTTGGGACTGTAGTCATAATTGCAAATTAAAGGAAAATGTCATATTAATGTCATGCATTGTTACATTCTGTATTTGTTGGTTGTGAAATAGCCTTTGGTGTTCCCGGAAGGTGTAAATATGACTCTTCAATCACGTATGGAGTAGATATTACGAGGGAAACGAAAATGCTTGAGACTGTAGTCCGCTCTCACACACAATTTTTCCAAGGTTTCACAGGGTAATCGAAAAAACGGCCAAACTACGGAGAGATATACAATATATCGCGGAAACCTTATATTTTTTCCCTTAGCGTGCTCTATATTTCATAGAAATTGGTGAAGAAATAAAATACTTACGCCTATTTTTCTTCTCCAAGTGGAGGTTTTGTTTACAAAATTCCTCTTTGGACTGTAGTATTTTGTCACGTGGTATTGCTACACTGAATAACCAACATACAAAAACGACCAAGAAAAAAACTTATCCGGAACAATAACCAGCATACAAAAGGGGCCAAGAAAAAACTTATCCAGAGCAATTACCAGCATACAAAAAGGGCCAAGAAAAAACTTATCCGGAGCAATAACCAGCATACAAAAAGGGCCAAGAAAAACTTATCCGGAACAATTACTAGCAAACTTCCTCTAGGCGTCAATTATATACATGAATTACCATTGGTGACATAACTTAGTGCTTATGACGAATTCAATGATTCTCAAAAACTAGGCATGAAACATGGTACACCTAATCCACCTGTCACAAAGAAATCATAACGTTGTCGTGTCTGCGTATGAATATAATAATAATAATAATAAAGACTTTATTTAAAGAGGCAACACAGTTGGGTATACCCAGTCTTCCCTGTGAGCCTCATTAACACATTTACATCATATGTACAGTAATAACAGAAGATAACAATTAACAATAACAACAATAACAAAACAAAATTATGACTTGGCTGAAAACAAATTTAGTTTAAAATGTACTGTTATGCATATATATAAAGAATATACAACCGGTTGGAGCTAAGACCAGGACCTAAATGATCTTTCAAATGAAAGAAATGGTTTGTTGACCACCAGAGAACCACCACTTTAGATATTTGCTTTTGAATGTGTTAACACTTTCAGATACTTTTATATCATATGGAAGTGAGTTCCACAATTTAGCACCCGAGTATGCCAATGATTTTCTGAAAAACTCAAGTCTCGGTTTTGGTACAGAAAGAAGTCTTTGTTCAAATGATCTCAATGACCTGTTGTCGCTATATGTGAATAGCTGCTCCATATAATTTGGAAAAAGGTTATTGAGTGACTTGTAAACAAGAATAGCTTTTTTGTAGTTAACTCTATCTGAAATTTCATCCAGTTTAGTTGCAAAAATAACTCATCTGTTGGTGTATCAAAATCTTTATCCAAAATAATACGAGCAGCACGTTTTTGAAACTTAAACATATCATTTGAGAGGTCATTAGTGCAATTTCCCAAAATAGAGCAACAATAGTCTAAGTGTGGAAGAATGTACATGTAGTAATATTATTGTTTGCTACCGCAGCTCGGGCTGATGTACAATCGGTTACTAATCTGATATCTGTTGTACCCAACATAATTATTCTCAGCTTGGCTTACATTGAAGCAAAAAATACTCTGTCACTTCGAGAACAACTGAATGCACAATTCATGAGAATCCTGTCATTACTCAATGCATTAACACAGTAGCTTGAAATATCTTGTTGTTCAACCGTTATGCAAGATTAAAATGCGAAGATGGGGGAAAAGCGAGGAAGTTCAGATAGTCTCACAGATTGTTCGTGTTTTAATATTTCCATTATACGTTCTTCATTGTTCAACATGTCATTATATGATAGAAGCTTTCCATGGTCGTGTTTACAAGCATCTCTCAAGTCAGTAGTATGGTCCAAATATATCTCCAACATGGTACATGACGTATGTACACATAGTAAAAGTACAGTCCTAATACAAAGACAATGACAACGCGTCAATGTTCATGTATTGGTTTAAACACTTTATTTACTAGTATTTCAGTTCATCAAAATATTTCGAAAAGTATTAAAATGTCTATCACATATCTGTTTCTTGACATCCACTCATAGTACTTATTCAATAAACTATGGGTTACTAGCTTACGACATCAATTGCAACTATCATACATTCGACACGGACGATGTACAGAGGCTGTATTTCAGATAAAACAGTTTCCTGTTTATGAACTTTGACATCCTGAATATTTCAATAAATGTTAAGTCATTTGGATATGAGAAAGTGTGATCTGATGATGACTTTTGAACATTATCAAGACATACATGCGTATCTAACATTATTCTACTCAAATTCACAAGGTCACGTTTTCTTCCGGTGGTCTGTTTTGCGCAATGAACTTTGAAACTTGAAACCTTCATAATAATTATCATGATTTTTGAATGATGTATAAATTAAATACATTTCTGGTGGCAAATGACTAAATATTAAAATAACTATTTAAAATAATTATTATCACACTTGTAACTGTGGTCACTGCTTAGGTGTTGAACGATGGTTAAAATTGTATAACGTTTGTTAGTGTTGAAAATCCGTTTATTATATTCGAACTAAACGTATTATTCAATGAGAAAAGATATCTTCCCTGGATAAAAGTTGGCCTTACAAATGAAGGATATGTAGTGCTTAGACTTGTTGGGCTGCAATCAATCGTGAAAGCTCGGCCATTTCCGTTTGTCTCCGGTAAATATACGGTCTATTGCATTGCATAAAGGCCCAGGTGATCAGAATGGGTCTGCAATCAAACTTGACTTGTGATAATTTTGTCAAATAATGTACACAAGATATTTAAAATAAAACAAATAGAATCCTAGCAACGTAGGCCCACTGTTCAATTCACAAATCTTATAAGTATGTATGTGTTTTTACCGTACTACTTTTTATTTATTAATTTTTCTGCATGAAATGTTGTGTACATGCTATTGGCTAACACAAAATTGGATTGAAAAAGCTTTTTATTCAAAATTAAATACAGCGGTTCAATAAACCATAAAACATAAAAAACATAAATTGACGCGTAGGTTGTCATAATTCAATATTCGTCATTTTGAACGGGGACATTTTCGTACAGAGCTAGCTATTTGTATACTTTTCTTTCTTGTGATTTTCTCTTCAGGGCTGCATATTCTGTATGTATTGTTTAATTGAACATGAAAATATAAAAAAAACTTTATCTGTGTAACATGCGTGCGCTAAGTATAAGTTATCGATCATATATTAGAATAATAAACGAATTAAGTACAAGTTCGCTTCGCTCACTTGTACTTAATTCGTTTATTATTCTAATATGTGATCTATAACCGGCTTATAGTTTACCCGCCCACTTTTTGGTGTTATTTCCAATGCTTTTGTTTGCAAACAATAGCATGCCCATTGATGGAGTAATGAGGGTAAAATAAGGCAAGATTGTATGTACGAGGGATGGTCAACAAATACGCGGGAAAATGCTTTGAAATCTTTATAACATTGACCAATACTTAAAATAATTGGTCATATAAAAGATTGACGTAAATACGAATACACAATGTACATAACTATAAAACATTAAACTCAAGGTAATATTTTTTGAAAAAAACATTGAAACTGTAACGTAACTATGGGTACACTGGCCAAACGTCATCGGGGAGTACATATAACAGTGTACATACTCATTTGTGGAACAATTCATAATATATAATGCAGTAAAACATTCTCAAAAATAGCTGTACAACTAGATACACTTCATAGACATGTAAACCGAAAATCAGTTTTTCTTTTCCAACTTTCATGTAAATTATAAGAATTAGCTATTGGAGATCATTAGTATTGATGACGTAATTTGTTATTGACGTCGTATATAGCCCATTTGCATTTCGGCATTGATTTCACACGGCTACATATTATAGCATAATTATACCAAACATACACCTGTTGTGTGCATAGTTGTTACATTGTGCAATATTGCCATTAGTATGTTATGACGTTTCAATCGCAGCAACACTTCTACCGATTTCTGTATCACACTCATTTTCTGACAACGAATTTGAAGCAAATAGTTCTAAAACGGAATTTTGACATTAAAATTTTTTTTTGAAATCATGAATGTAATACTATGTCATTACATATCCATAACCCGCCCTTTAGCAAATTACAAACGCACGAATGATACGCCATCTTTGCTAAGTTCAACGTTGGAAACTATGAAAATTTGGGCAGCATAATGTCGAGTAATGTTGCCATAGGGACCCGCATTCGTTCTGACTTTGGTTAATAGCGATGAATCAACTTGAAATACATTTATCTTCATGTATAGAAAATTTCATCCACTTACATTGACAAATAAAGAAATTAGGGAATTTTCCTTGTATTTGTTGATCACCCCTCGTATGTAAGCTGGTAATTGCTGATATAGGAATAACAGTACAATTTAGAGAGAAGGCGGGTCTAGTTTTCCATATATGGAAACAGCCATATTGTCCTAATAAATGGATTTACTTCATGAACCACTTACTAGATATTGTGCCCATTGCACTAATAAATGAATAAGTGGTCCAAAAATTTGAAAATCCCTGGCTTTTGATTGGACAAGGAAGTAGGGTAAACTATACATTAGTATTCACGAAACGAGGCTTGAGTGTGGCTGTCAAGCGACCGAACTATATGTCCTCGAGAAATCTCCACACAATAGACTGTACTCGAGTGATCTTAACCTATATAAGTGATGTCACATCCAATAGCACGAATTGTTCTGTTCGTCGATTAACTCAAGTCATGAAATTATATCTGATTTAAATCCGTGCTCAGGTCGAGTGTGAGTGGAGTAGGGCTGGTGAGTATGGGGTAAAAAGTCAATCACATGACTTGTGTTTGACTTGTATCAAAATTGTAGCAGGAATGGTATTTTTCGTCTGATTGGCCTCAATTGTCTCCTACAGTATTATTTTAGTGTGTTACACAAACACTGATCAATCAACCCTTACAATACACTTGTATGTAGTATAGCCACTGTTTAACATGAAACATGGTCATGATAGATGCCTGCTTCTCTTTTTCATGGTTATCATGTGAATTTGGTGATTCCCATGATACATGGTGCATAATTTTGCTTTGGCGGGAAGTTTCCCTATATATAGTGCGTTCAAAGTCAAATGATAACGGTTATAAACATAAACTCGCCCGTCAGGTAAACTTTATATTGGTTCGATATCAAATAGTGTGCACATATCATTCCATATATCAAAGGCGCGGTAGTGTAGTGGATAAACCCTCACTTCCTCCAAGTTTCTATTTTATTCTGAGTTGTAGGTTCGATCCCCACTTCGGTCAACTTTTTTTATTGCATGTATCCATGATATAAAGTTTCATATTATGCTACTGCTTTAATGAATCGATACTTCAAATGCTACATATTTTATGTTGCAGGGAATATATTATATAAGTGTATGATTATTGTACTGTAGATAAAAATAAAATAATTGAAAAGATACAATTTGATAGATAAAGAATGAAAACATAACACACCAATAAATATACTTACTACGTACGTTATTATAATATTACTTACAAATACAAAATAAGATACTTGTAAAAAAATTTAAAATTTATGTAGCTTGTATGGGTGTCGAACCAGTGGCGAGATTGAACAAAATCTCGAAGAAAATCAGTTGGATAACAGCGGCATGCTTATCCACTCGACTAAAGAGACGATATGAAAAACTAAGTTTCAAGTATTATGCTATTGATTGAAGGTATCTCTTTTACTATATAAAACGTAAGCCCCCCTATTCTTTTGAATGGGATAGTTCCTTCATTATTATTACTTATTGAACCGACAGTAAGACGTAATTGTCTATAAACTATTGCCTTTCATTTACAGTGTAGCAATACCACGTGACTTTTGACTACAGTTACAAGAAGAAATTTGTAAACATTGGAAAATAAAATAGCCATAAGTATTTTATTTCTTCATCGATTTCTATGAAATATACGCCACGCTAAGGGGACAATTGTTAGCTTTCCATGAAATATAAAATCTTTTTCAGCGGCTGTGCCGTTTTGTCCATTACCTTGTGAAACCGTTGAATGTGTAGGTTTCACAGGGTAATGGAAAAATCGGTAAAACTGCTGAAAAAGATATTATATTTCACGGAAAGAAAATACTTTTCCCCTTAGCGTGGCGTATATTTTATAGAAATCGATGAAGAAATAAAATACTTATGGCTATATTTGTGTTCCAATGTTTACAAAGTTCTTCTGTAGCTGTAGTCAAAAGCCACGTGGTATTGCTACACTGATTTAAGACGTTCAAGGTATTATTTACCTGTCTTGTTGACCGGCCATAATTTTAGTCGAGTTCATGATTTAACCATTTATTCTTAAATATTTCTATAATTATTTAGCTGAGTTACTTTAGAGTACCATGCAAACTGCATTCATTTAACTTTTAAATCAACCATATTTGTCTTTATTGTCATTTGCTATTTGTGAATATGTAGTAGTTTAATAAGAATACAACAGCAATTAAATTGAATAACTTATAACATTGATCTGTTTTATATTGAAGTTAACAAAGGGAAGCCTCAATAATAGACCCACCAATTTAGACTTAAGTCTTTGTATTGAGTTGGTCTCATTATTGGGGTTGTCTTTTAATAGAGTTTTATACAAGTGTCATTTTGAACACAGACAAACATAAAAGGATCAAAACCACAATTGAACCTGGGTTAAAACGGCTCCTGTCACAAAATAAAAAAAGGAACATTGAATATCACAGAGACAAGTATAGTCCAGTCAGGGTAAAAATACAGTGACGCAGCGGTCGGGTCCACTATTACGGTGTAAAACCAATTTTAAAGGCTTAAACAGACAACCATAATTTCAATGCTAAACTAACAAACTATATTCGCACTTCCTATTCAGACAATTGTTGTAATTTTCTGTGTACACATAAACGGCTACGTCACTGTCACCAGATCCTAATTGGATTATACAAGTTAAACCCAACTATTTGTTTGTGCTTATTTCTCAGTATGGTGAACACGAACAGGTTTTCGAACTACTGTAAAATCATTTTTTCGAGGGAGTTGAATTTCCATTGATTTCGTCGTTAAACTCAACCCACGATTTATCAAACTCCCAAATACTAACTATTACAAATTATTAACCCTTCCATGTTTTGTAATTTACGAATTTACGACCCGACAAAAACCGATTTTTATTAAAATCCACGAAATTTAATACCAACGAAAATATGTGATTGTACTGTAATTTAGTAATTATGACAATAATAAACCGAAACTGATACTTTTAATGCTGGATAGAAACCACTTCGTATTCGGAGAAAATGAAAGTTAGAAACAGGAAATTATTATATATATTTGGACTAGTTCAAGATCTACATTCTATACGTATAAATAGAAGTCTAGCTCGTACGTCTATATAACAAGGAAGACAACCATAGTGTATATTGATACAATGATTAGATGTGACAAAGATTGGCGTTTAGAAACTTTTAGATCTTTATAAAATAGTTTGTTGAACTGAAATGAACCGATTTGTGTTTTAGAAACTTTTGGATCTTTATAAAATAGTTTGTTGAACTGAAATGAACCGATTTGTGTTTTAGAAACTTTTGGATCTCTTTAGTTTAGTTTGTTGAACTGAAATGAACATGTACCTACATATGTTATAAACCAAAGCAGAATATCACAATGATTCGTTGCCTTTATATGTGGACTACCGTTGGACTTTTACTATGTGTTCAGTCGTCATGTACCATGTTTGAGATATATTTGGATAACGCTACTAACTTGAGAGATGCTTGTGAACACGACAAGGGAAAGTTTCTATCATATAACGACACGTTGAACAACGAGGAACGAATAATAGAAATATTAACAGACGTCCAATCTGTGAGACTACCCGGAGTTCCTCGTTTTTCTCCTTACATCACATTTATTGCTTGCTATGTTATTAAAGCTACAGATTACAAATATCCCGTGCGTAATGACATGATACTGAATTATTGTGTATCAACTTGTTCTAAGAGTAACAAACATTTTGTAGGTTTCACGCCTGTAGTGTGCTATTGCTTCGATCAGGAACAAAGAAAGAACATCGAGGAGTTTTATACAGCGAGTGCAGTATCCGAGTGTACCAACACCCGTGTTGCACTATCAAACAATACACAGACAATTGTACAGAACACTAACTTGCTAATTTATCATATTGAAGGAAACTCCCAGGAAAACATAGAACTAAGCGATTCGTTACCACTGTTTAAACAATGTAAGTTTGTCAAACGTAGCGAGGATATCTCTCCGAAGTCTTTAGAATATATTGAGAAATTCTGCTCTTGGAAAGACGTCGATGGATTTATTTGCGACATACGAAAACGCGCAGAATCAAACATATGTACTGAAACATTCACTGTATTAATCCGTGCAACAAATAGCAGCAGTTGTATAGTGAACAAACGCATGTCTCTTATAGACGCTGAATCATATTGTTCAAACAACAAAGGTACTTTAACATATACCGCGAACAATATCAATGAAATATCAGACAACTTGGACATAAACGCAGTGTATCTTGTTGGTGGGTTTCGTGAATTTCAAATACAAGTAGATGATGACAATCAGACAAAAGATGGACAATGTGTTACTGTGCGAAAATCAGCCGACTCGCTTTTAGTAGAAACTGATGAAGATTGCTTGAACGAACCATTCCTTTGTTCCCGAGAAAAGAACATTATACATAATACAGATGAATATGATATTGTCAATGAAACTACTACAGTAACTGTAACTGGCAGTACATGTGCTGTTGTTATTTGTAGTTCGGACGACAATAATCTTACAATGATCATTGGAATGTCAGTGGGTTATATCATTCCCATTATCATCATTGTTGTATTAGTGATTAAACTAAAGTCGCAAATATCATGTAATCAACCGACACAAGAAATAAAAACCGGTGTACAAAACGAGGGTGGTCGTCGTACAACCAATGGTGACACATTGTCGCAACAAGTTTCTGACCCAGAGTATGTCTATGTTGACAGGGGTGCTGAAGTGTATTCCAATGCTAACATGAACGGAGAACAGGCTTCAGGAATGGACACTCATTATTATGAAATGCTAATAGGAACCTCTAATCAGGGCATGCCTGAACAATGCCAGAACTTATATTTCACCAACCTTGCTAGTACATCAGATGAACCAAGTCGCTATATGACAGTAGCAGGAAGTCGAGCTAGAGATTCAGATTTGTATTCACATACGACAAGCGAAAAACAGACGATGATGTAACGTTCTGTTTATTAAATCATAGTTTAAGCGCATTACGCATCAATTTGACTAAAACACTTGATCTTCCAAGGCAAGATCTGATGTGTTCGTGATAACTACCCTATTTAAAAATAGAATCAAATCGCTTTCAGACTTCTGAAAGCAAAGCGCCGATTGACTAATGAGGAAGTGACATTCTACAGGTCGTCCTCAGATGCTCATAGCGTTTGATGATATGATTTTAATCAGATTGATAGCGCGTGCATTTATATATCGGTGACATTACTCGGTACATACGTGGTCGTTGTACTCGGCTTTAAACAATATCTATTAAAGCACAGGAATTTGAAGTTCTACCAATAAAATATTATACAAGTCGGTCCATCACAAATCACTCTATGCGTATATTATATATAATACTGAAGGAACGCAACGCCTCACGTGAGTGAGTGAGTGAGTGAGTGAGTGAGTGAGTGAGTGAGTGAGTGAGTGAGTGAGTGAGTGAGTGAGTGAGTGAGTGAGTGAGTGAGTGAGTGAGTGAGTGAGTGAGTGAGTGAGTGAGTGAGTGAGTGAGTGAGTGAGTGAGTGAGTGAGTGAGTGAGTTGTGATTATGTGATTTTGGGTTTGTATACAAGTAATTGTCTGAAATTTGAAACTGTATACGTATATTGTATGAAACACATATTTTCTTGTATATACCACGATTGTAACTCTTCAACAAATTGTAGGAAATAAATATATAGAACTTGGTTAACTGTTTTGCTACTTATCAGAATCAAACCTGTGTTACTTTATACATCTTATGTTCTTGTACATTGTACATTTGTTATAAAAAAAAGTCTGTTAGCGACTAGCCTAGACCCCCATAAACCATAAATATCTTTTAAAGTAATTATGCAATTTGATTGAAATTTGGTATGGTACACTGAATTACCTTTACCAACTCTGTGTTTAAATTTCAGAATTTGGTACGAACTCATTAATTTTTTCCCCATTGTGTCTACTGTATTAAATTTTGTATTTTAATCAACAAATGGACAGGGAGTAAAATAAGCCATTACGATCAGGTAGTTAGACTAATGCTATTGTATTTGTAATAACTGTAACGGGACATATAAGGATAACTTTGTCCTACATTTGACTGGTCATCAATGTGTATATAGTTGAGGCCCACCTTCTGATTGTAATGATCATTTGTATAAACAGAATGTTGAGGCTTGAGGTGAGCTTAAACATCAAACACATACACTTCGATGTATGGGCCTCATTTTATGTTTGCAATCGTCACTGGTGTATTACTTAATGTACAGTTATATTAGACTAATTTGCTTACCTTTGCTGTTCCAGTCACTTCAATCACCCATACGTATTTACCCTGTTTTAGACTTACAATTTTTCATTGATAGTAAATGCAAAGTACACTTTTCTGTGGACCAAAAATTCTGTTTTAATTTATGAGAGTTGGTAAGGTTGATTTATGAAGATATACCAATTTTTATTCTGATTGGCAATGTACTTTTTAAGATATTTAAGGTTTATGGGGGTCCAGCCTAGTCGCTAACGGACTATACTGTGGGATTATATATGCTGGAAAACGCCCATAATACAGGAAATACATTTATGCTATTCCGGGAACGGCAACTGTATATACTGGTTACTGTACTCAGTATAAGAGGTCACAGAACACGACATTGTATATATTGGTTACTGTACTCAGTATAAGAGGTCACAGAACACGACATTGTATATATTGGTTACTATACTCAGTATAAGAGGTCACAGAACACGACATTGTATATACTGGTTACTGTACTCAGTATAAGAGGTCACAGAACACGACATTGTATATATTGGTTACTGTACTCAGTATAAGGGGTCACAGAACACGGTATACTGGTTACTGTACTCAGTATAAGGGGCCACAGAACACGGTATACTGTTTACTGTACTCAGTATAAGGGGCCACAGAACACGACATTGTATATACTGGTTACTGTACTCAGTATAAGGGGTCACAGAACACGGTATACTGGTTACTGTACTCAGTATAAGGGGCCACAGAACACGGTATACTGTTTACTGTACTCAGTATAAGGGGCCACAGAACACGACATTGTATATACTGGTTACTGTACTCAGTATAAGGGGTCACAGAGCACGACATTGTATATCCTGGTTACTATACTCAGTATAAGGGGTCACAGAACACGGCAATGTATATACTGATTACTGTATTCACTATAAGGGGTCACAGAACACGGCAATGTATATACTGGTTACTGTACTCAGTATAAGGGGTCACAGAACACGGCAATGTATATACTGGTTACTGTTTTCAGTATAAGGGGTCACAGAACACGGCAATGTATATACTGGTTACTGAACTCAGTATAAGGGGTCACAGAAGACGGCTATTTATATACTGGTTACTGTATTCAGTATAAGGGGTCACAGAACACGGCAATTTATATACTGGTTACTGTACTCAGTATAAGGGGTCACAGAACACGGCAATGTATATACTGGTTACTGTACTCAGTATAAGGGGTCACAGAACTAGGCAATGTATATACTGGTTACTGTATTCAGTATAAGGGGTCACAGAACACGGCAATGTATATACTGGTTACTGTATTCAGTATAAGGGGTCACAGAACACGGCAATGTATATACTGGTTACTGTATTCAGTATAAGGGGTCACAGAACACGGCAATGTATATACTGGTTACTGTATTCAGTAAAAGGGGGCACAGAACACCGCAATGTATATACTGGTTACTGTACTCAGTATAAGGGGCCACAGAACACGGCAATGTATATACTGGTTACTGTATTCAGTATAAGGGTCACAGAACACGACAATGTATATACTGGTTACTGTACTCAGTATAAGGGACCACAGAACACGGCATTTCAAGATTCAAGATTTATTCAATGTAATGAGAGGCCTCCGGCCCAAAATACAATACAAAACATAAATGGATCATGTGATATGATTACATATATAACACGTTGCATATTATAATGGTTCAAATATCAATGTCAATCATTATGCTATAATATATGTTCAATACGTGTATAATATTAATGACAAATGTGGAAACAAACATGACAACATAACTATTATTTAAATCAATACTGCAAGCAAATTGTTGTTTTTTACTAAACACAATCTCTATTCCAACATCAGTATTTATATAAATATGCATGTTCATAATTACACAATGTATTAATTAACTAACTCAATTACGAATACTGTATGAACATTTATACAAAACACACATCTAATATTTCAAGCTGTACAAAATTAGTGTAATAAATATGTCAAGTGGTAACTACTTATTATGTTAATGTAGTATAAGTATATTGTATTAATTTAATTCCAAAGTCTGGAAATTAATACAATGTATATTACATTACAAGTGAGTCAATATATGTCAAACTTACACTATTTCTAGCAAACTATAGTATTTGTAATACTATCAACACATTGCCTTTTCAGTTCATAAGCATTCACTAGGTATCTAGCAACCGACATTATACTGTTCATGTTAGTATCAGACATGATGTAAATAAATAATTGAATGTCTATTACACCATTATACCACCTACTAGGAAAGTAAGTTTGTCTCAACAACTTGTACAACGGACACACTAATAGGAAGTGCATTTCATCCTCAACTATGGACAACCCTTGTTTAACGCAATACGGACAGTATCTCAAGTCTCTTAGTATTTTTAAGTGACGTCCCCTTTCAATCATTTAATCATGTCCAGAACATCTGAAGTTAGACAAGAGTCGCTTATACATGTATGGTATATGTATTGTCAAGTAGGTTTCTGGGACTAGCGCGTTTTTATACAGTTTATAGAGTAGCGCTTTCGGAGAGTCGTTTATATCACTGTGAATAGTTTGGTATGCGGCGTCTTTGAGTCTGATTTTGAACGTTGTCATAAACAGATTGACATCACCGATTTCGTCTATTAACCATGCATACCCGAATCCATATTGGAAAAGTATCAGTTTCACATGTGTTGCCCAGTTTGTTCTACCTGCGGAAGCGCGTTGAACAGTTTAAATAAGTCCTTGTATGTAAAGTATCCAAATTACTTCTGGTATCTAAAAATCACGTTCACAGCTTTCGATGCTTGTAAAGAAAGAGAATTAACTGTTCTATACCATGATAATTTAGGCGTAAAGAACGCACCTAAGTATCTGTACATGGAGACAACTTCAATTAGTTCGCCTTTATAATACCACTTCTCATATGACCTTAACGGACCACCATTCCGAAACACCATGCTTTTTTATTTATCAGTATTAAGTTGCATTCCCGTAGCATTGCAAAATTCAGAGACATAATTGATTTGACATTGCAAGTCGTTGACTGTGTCTGCTGCACTAGCAATATAGTCTGCGAAAATAAATGCATACTAGTATACTTCATCAATATCGGGTGGTTTGCTTATACTTGTCACCAAGGTACATGTAATTGCCCTGTAGTTATTAGGATTATCGCGGTCACCTTTTTTATGTATCGGTGTGGTCATACTGGTACTCCATTGTATATACTGGTTACTGTACTCAGTATAAGGGGTCACAGAACACGGTATACTGGATACTATACTCAGTATAAGGAGTCACAGAACACGGTATACTGGTTACTGTACTCAGTATAAGGGGTCACAGAACACGGCAATGTATATACTGGTTACTGTATTCAGTATAAGGGGTCACAGAACACGGCAATGTATATACTGGTTACTGTACTCAGTATAAGGGGTCACAGAACAAGGCAATGTATATACTGGTTACTATACTTAGAATAAGGGGTCACAGAACACGGCAATGTATAAACTGGTTACTGTACTCAGTATAAGGGGTCACAGAACGCGGCAATGTATATACTGGTTACTGTACTCAGTATAAGGGGTCACAGAACACGGCAATGTATATACTGATTACTATACTCAGTATAAGGGGTCACAGAACACGACAATTTATAAACTGGTTACTGTACTCAGTATAAGGGGTCACAGAACACGACAATGTATATACTGGTTATTGTACTCAGTATAAGGGGTCACAGAACACGGCAATGTATATACTGGTTACTGTACTCAGTATAAGGGGTCACAGAACACGGCAATGTATAAACTGGTTACTGTACTCAGTATAAGGGGTCACAGAACAAGGCATTGTATATACTGGTTACTGTACTCAGTATAAGGGGTCACAGAACACGGCAATGTATATACTGGTTACTGTACTCAGTATAAGGGGTCACAGAACACGGCAATGTATATACTGGTTACTGTACTCAGTATAAGGGGTCACAGAACACGACAATTTATAAACTGGTTACTGTACTCAGTATAAGGGGTCACAGAACACGACAATGTATATACTGGTTATTGTACTCAGTATGAGGGGTCACAGAACACGGCAATATATATACCGCCACCGTGGCCGAGTGGTTAGTGCGTCTGCCTTGGATGTGAGAGGTCGAAGGTTCGAATCCCGGCGGAAGCTGGGTGATGAACTGATGCGACCGGTTGGTGAGCCGCCAGCTAGTTAAAGCTAGGCGCCTGGCAATACGAGAAGGGATTCGGGAGGTACTGTGCGCATGAAAAATAGGTGTCTCATAAGTCAAATTGGCTGACCCTTTCAATAGGGGTGACACTATAATAAACAAAAACTTTATAGACCGTGAGCCAGAGGGGGAATTGTGTGGACCATATTTTTTGGCGAACAATTTGGCATAAAGTTTGCAACTGGCGGGTGGGGCTTTTTTCCGTTACCACGCTTTAAAATACGTTACCACCAAAATATAAAAAAATTGTAATTTTTTAAGATAAATTGTACCATTATGCTATTTAATAATTCCAAGTTTGCATATGTTATTCAAGAGTGTAAACTAGTAGCTGCAAACTGATATAATTTCAATGCCAAAATGCAATGTTAAAGAAGATAAATATGGGAAAACATGCGTTACCCTAAAAAAACAAAAGGTTTTTTGCATACATTTTTTTGCAAATTTAGATGACCAGGCAATCAAATGATGAAGTTAACCTAAAAAATGATTGATAGATTGCCAGTATACGTTAAGAGATAGATGTTTGGTAGCGATTCTTCAAATGTCACCCATTCTCCAAAACATGTGCGTTTTTCATTCCTTCAATAATTTCAAGTATTCAAATTGTATCATACACATTTCAGTTACATATAATACCACTTTATATATTTATAATGGTTTATATTATATATATTAACAAGTCTCTTACTTTTAAGATATGTTAAGGCAATACTACATTGCACTTTACGTTACCAAACATACAAATTAAAGTTCATGTCATCAGTGTCTTAAAAACGTACTTAAAACTATTAAAAATAAAACATAACAATTTAATCCTACTCAAAACATTATTATAGGTTTACAGTTCAAACTGTATATTTAACTAAACAACATGTAAATTATAATGTATATGTATTTAAATATCAAACAAAATTACAATTTACTAGCCTTGTATTCTGTTACTTTAGATAAACTTTACCACTAAATAATAATTGATTTTCAAATAAAAATATCTTTTATCGCAGTTTGCATATGAACTTTCAACACATGTATTTAAAAAAACAATTTATGTTTCAATTTACGTTACCTTACTTACAGACTTTACAATATCATATATGCTGTAATTTTAACACAATGTTAACTTATCTTTGTAAAATCCCAAACGTACAAGTATTTTTGTTTGCTTTATACAATATAAATTAATACACACACACAAATTTAATAATCTATTAATAAAACTATGAAACTAGGACACAGATTGCCCCTCGATTTAATATCTTCATGAGAACACTATGCACACAAATGACGTTTAAACATTTACTATATACATGTATACAATCGTATGTCAGTTATTTAATCACACCACATACAAATTAAAACCCACAGTGTATATTTGAAAATAAGTTTGAACCATTCTCTAGGGTGCACCAGGAATTAGACCCCAAAAGTAAAATTGTCCAATTCCTCTTGGTCTGTCAGCCACTCCCCCACTGGAGGAAAAGATTGATAGGTGCGGAATTATCTTATGGTGACTACCTGAATTGTTTTGCAATACCGACCAGTGAGAGGTGAAGATCATTTAAGGTAAAACACTCTTAAAATAGTGTAAACTGTGTTACTGTTCATTGTTTAAAGCCTTTGCTTATATTTCCATTTCTGTCTAGAGCCAGTAGTGCATGTGTTACATACAACATGTAGTCAGGAATTGCTGCATCATATGACATTGTATGGATTTAATAAGTGGGGTAGTTACACAATATGGCGAAGGATGGCTGAAATCTGTGTTGGTGGGTTCCCAATATGGCATAGGATGGCTGAAATCTGTATTGCTGGGTTCCCAATATGGCCTAGGAGGGCTGAAATCTGTGTTGGTGGGTTCCCAATATGGCATTGGATGGCTGAAATCTGTGTTGGTGGGTTCCCAATATGGCCTAGGAGGGCTGAAATCTGTGTAGGCGGTTTCTAAATATGACCTAAGATGACTGAAAACTGTGGTGGTGGGTTCCCAATATGGCCTTGGAGGGTTGAAATCTGTGTTGGTGGGTTCCCAATATGACCAAGGAGGGCTGAAATCTGTGTTAGTAGGTTCCCAATATGGCCTAGGATGGCTGAAATCTGTATTGATGGGTTCCCAATATGGCATAGGATGGCTGAAATCTGTATTGGTGGGTTCCCAATATGGCCTAGGAGGGCTGAAATCTGTGTTGGCGGGTTCCAAATATGGCCTAGGATGACTGAAAACTGTGGTGGTGGGTTCCCAATATGGCCAAGGAGGGCTGAAATCTGTGTTGGTAGGTTCCCAATATTGCCTAGGAGGGGAGGGCTGAAATATGTGTTGGTGGGTTCCCAATGAGGTCTGGGATGGCTAAATCTGTGATGTTGAGTACCCAAAATGACTTCGGTGACTGTACTCAGATTTGGTGGGTACCCAATAGGGCCTGAGATGACTGTACTCTGGGGTTGTGGGTACCAAATAGAACCTGGGATGGCTGTTCTCTGTGGTGATGGGCATCCAAAACAGCCCGGGATGTCTGTACTCAGAGGTGGTGAGTACCCAACAGGGCCTGGGATTACTGTACTCATAGGTGGTTGGTACCAAATGGGGACTAAGCTGGTTGTTCTCAGTGGTATAGGGTAGTCAATAGGACCTGTGATTGCTGTTCTCTGTATAGGTGGGTACCCAATCGGGCCTGAGATGGTTGAACTTGTGGAGGTGAGTACATAAGCTGGCCTGGAACGGCTGTACTAGGCAGTGTTAAGTACCAAATAGGGCATTGAATGGCTTTCCTCGGTGACTATGTGTATCTCTCAGGCATAGTATGGCTGTACACAGTAGTTGTGAGTAGGGCATAGGGCCTAAGAAGGCTGGTAGTGGTAAGTACCACATAGGGTCTGGTATAGCTATAGCTAGTGGTTGCAACTACCCGGAGGGATTAGTATGACCATAATTGGTGGTGGGGAATTACTTAATAGAGCCAAACGATAGCTATATTGCACCTGGTATGGCAGTATTCATTTGGTCCGAGTACACCTTAGGACATACTAGTATGGTTGTTACCACTGGTGGTAAGTACCACAGTCAGGTGTGACTGTACTCAATGATTTTGTGTACCACTTAATGTAAAATATAAACTGTAATTGGTGGTGGTGATTGAGCCTTGGATGGCTGTACTATGTTGTTGTGACTCCTTTGTACCCTATACAACTTGGTGAGACTGTAAGTCATTGGTTATGAGCACCCCTATGGGGTATGAAATCTGTAATTATTTGGGACGAGTACCCTTTTGGGCCTTATATGACTGTAGTTTTGTACTAGTGAGTGACCCATAGGGCATTGTACAGCTGTGCTCAGTGTGTATCTCTGATGTGTATTTCACACAATTACATTCTTTATTTTATAATATTCAGTGACAAAGTAATTGTGGAGCATAGAGAGCAAGTAAAAAGTGCATTAATTATTAGAGCAGCATGTCCAACATACTCATTCCCTACTAAGTTGATAGTGTTTGTGCGAGCGAAGTGAGCAAGAAAAATGCAATTATATATTTCATCAGCATATCCCAGTGACCCCCATATCATTACTATGACTTGGTAATATTAATTGATATACGAGGGGTGATCAATATATCTGAAGACTTTCCTTCTAACTGTTTAAATATTGAAACTAGCACAATGAAATTACATTTGTATCAGACAATATAGATCTATCAATTATCTAGCGTTTTAATTAATTAATTATATTGTGACGTCACAATGTATTTGATGACGTCACTTATTGTGACCAAGGTGCAGCGCGCGGCGTCGAGCGTGACGGACAGTAAATAATCACAGAACAACGGCATTTCATTAAGATTAACGCCTAACTTGGAAAATCCTTGCGATAGCTCAAAGATGACTTGACCAACATATATAGGGATTCTTTGCGCTCCAAATCAGTGATCTACACATGATTTCGTTGTTTATGTGATTGTAGGGACTCTGTCATACTGTCGTCATGGTAAACTAAGAATAAACGGAAGGATTAGGACAGAGTTAGGGATACTCCTCCTTAATTTCTGAGATATAAGAGACATATTTCTGAACGATATGTTCCTGGTGAACTCTACGATCAGTATAGATTACTAAACAATAAATCTTTCATTCCATTTGAAAGGAGTTCTTTACAAATTGCGCCCTTAACTTGTTAGGTCGTAATTCCTTCTTCGTCGGAATGATGCTACTGTGTAAAGCCAACCGTTTTTTTTCAGAGTTTTAAGTCCAGTAAAGCAACGATACAATTTCTATTCCGTCTAACAATCCAGCGTTGGCTATTTAAGACTTATTTCTGTACGAAAAGTAAATAAATCGTATACAGTAGGTCGGATATGAGTCCAGAAATGAGCTCGGTGCTGCTCAAACGGTGACGCTCGGATGAAAAGTCCACGAATGTATTGATCAACCCTCGTAGTTACTGTGAGAACTGGAAAACAATATGTTTATCTGAGCAGCATATCCAACAAACTCATTTTCTAATGGAATACTTTCATTGCATATAGTTATTTCTATAGCGAGCCAAACGAGCAAGAAAATACATTGATTATCTGAGTAGCATAGCCTAGATTAATGCGTCATCAATAAAAACTGCAATGTGTATCTGAGCAGCACACCCTGCAAACTCTAGGGCTTCACTTTCGTTAAAGGGGAAACGTGAAATATTTGGAATCCAGCGACTAGGAGGGTCAAATGGCTATCTCTCCCGGGGGGGGGGGGGTTAAAACTCTGAATTCGTCTGCTACATTCCGAGATAGTCTACTTTATTTTTTTAAGAAAATGACAGATTTATTACAAAATCAAGCCAACTGTATTTATCATTTTATGACTTGTTGGACATTTGTGATGTGCACGAATCTCGACATTTCTGTACCCGAAGTTTGACACCTTGCTACCAATCTGTCCCGCATCATGATATTTGCATACAGCATTTAGCTCACTAATCAATAAACTGATCAATGATTTATTTGGTCACGTGAGCAAAGCAACCGAAAGAAATTGCGTATCAATATTGTTCTTACTTAAACAAGAGGGCCCAAAGGGCCCTAGGTCGCTCACCTGTTATAGCAGTACATGCAAGACCTATGATTTGACCTAGTGACCTAGTTCTTTGCCCCATATGACGCAATATCTCACTTGACCTAGAATTGGTTGTGATGATCATTGTGACCAAGTTTCATAAAGATTAGGTCAAAATTGTGACCTCTAGTGACTACACAAGGTTTTTCTATGATTTGACCTTGTGACCTAGTGTTTGACCCCGGATGACCCAATATCAAACTTGACCTAGATTTTGTTGAGATGATCATTGTGACCAAGTTTCATAAAGATTAAGTAAAAATTGTGACCTCTATTGTCTACACAAGGTTTTTCTATGATTTGACCTTGTGACCTAGTTTTTGACCCCGAATAACCCAATATCGAACTTGACCTAGATTTTGTTGAGATGATCATTGTGACCAAGTTTCATAAAGATTAAGTCAAAATTGTGACCTCTAGTGTCTACACAAGCAAATTGTTGACGGACGGACGGACGGACGGACTGACGACGGACGACGGACGACGGACGAAGAGTGATCACAAAAGCTCACTCTGTCACTTTGTGACAGGTGAGCTAAAAACGTGATAAATTACCTACAGTACGCTCCGGCAACTTTGGGGGCGTAAATTCGCTAGTGATATAGATAGTTTTGTGATTTGACTGGTGGTAAGGTTGCAGGGTCTTGTTTGGAGTGTTTAATAAGGGAGTATAGCTTTTTGGTGTTTGACCTGTGAGACTCGGTGGACAGGGATGCATCAGTGACATTTAGGATATCCTCTAAGTAGTAAGTACTGGTGGTAAGCCTCTTTAATCTTTTCCGCACAATATGTTTAAGGTCTAGGAATTTCTAGCGGTCAGAAGATTTGTTAGTTTTCTTAACTTTTGTGAAAGCTCTGTTTCTTCTTCTGATAATCAGCAAAGACATTGAACTTATAACATGTTCTATCAAAGCGGACAACAAGAAAGTCTCGGTATCAGCCTTCTACAGACCACCAAACCAAACAGATGCAAACTACCTGAACACAGTCAAGACTGAATTTGGAGAAATTCGTAACAAAGGCAAGAAGAACATTGTTATAGTCGCTGGCGACTTCAATCAACCGGATATCAAGACGGACTCGCTTACGATCACCAGCTCCAAATATCCATCTCGAGTCAACTAAACCTTCCTTGACGTAATTGCTGCCAACAACTTCGAACAGATTGTGAACTTCCCACACGCCAAGACAATACATTGGATTTAATCCTGACTACTCATCTAACTTTCACGAACCGCTGCAAACCCATGCCCTCCATAGGTAACTCTGATCACGACATAGTGCTACTCGATACCAGCATTGTGGCAAGGCACACTAAACCAGTGAAGCAAGAGATCAACTTATGGAAAAAGGCCGATACTGAAGGAATTAAGACAGACTTATCCACTCTACCTGATATGATAAAAGATGAAACAGACATCAACAAAGCTTGGACCCTGGTTAAATCTACCATCCTAGAAGTTATTAAGAAAAGAGTACCATCTAAAATGACGACAAGCCGCTACACCAACCCATGGATGAACACTGAAATTAAAAGGACAATCAAGCGGAAACTACGAACGTACAAGAAAGCCAGACGCACAAAGTTAAAGCGTGACAGGGACAGATACAAGAGGTTGCAACGGGAGGTGCAGTATCAGACGAGGAAGGCACACAGAAAGTATCTAGCAGACACGGTGAGCGGTGACTTCACAGACAACAACAAATTTTTCTGGACGTACGTGAAGAGCCGAAGACAGGAAGCAGTTGGAGTTGCGCCATTGAAGAATACGAACGGATTCCTACAAAGTGACCAAGCAGCACGGGCAAATATACTGAACGATCGATTTCAGTCTGTCTTCACTGAAGAAGATCTTGGCACCAGCCCTGTACCGACAATGCCTGACATCATAGTTGACTGGAAAGGGGTACACAAGTTACTTGTGAACCTTCGTCCCTTCACAGCAGCAGGACCAGACTCAATCCTATCCTTCATCCTGAAGACGGGATCCGTTTTAGGCCCACTATAATTTCTGGCCTATATAAACGATCTCCCTCAGTCCATCAAGTCATCCACATTCAAACTGTTTGCGGACGACAGCCTGCTTGACAAGGCCATCCATAGCCAGGAAGACAGTAAACTCCTTCAAGAAGACCTGACCGCCCTAGAGTCCTGGGAAAGTAGATGGCAGATGAGTTTCCATCCAGCAAAGTGTGTAGTCCTGCGAATCACGCCAAAGAGGACCAAGCTCATAGAAACCAGCTACCAACTACATGGTCATACCCTGGAGACAGTCGAAGCCAGCAAGTACCTAGGGGTGACACTATCTGACACATGGAGCTGGGACACCCATGTTCGAAACATTGTCAACAAGGGTAACCAGACTGCGGGATTTCTACGTCGCAACCTGTGGGAGTGTACACCAGAAGTCAAGGCGGCCGCCTACAAGACACTTGCCAGGCCCACAATGGAGTATGCTGCTTCAGTTTGGGACCCCACCACACAGAACAACATCAGAGCCCTGGAACAAGTGCAAAGGCGTGCGGCAAGGTATGTCACCAACGACTACTCGACGAAGACCCCTGGATGCGTCACGAAGATGTTAGAGGACCTCCAGTGGGTATCTCTTGAAAGCCGTCGGAGACAAGCCAGGTTGCAGATGTTATACAAGATCGACCGCGGAATTGTAGACATCCATTCAAGCCAGTTCCTGAAACCCGGAGATTCACGGACAAGAGGAGGCTTGAAGTTTTACCAGGAGCGTCACCACAATACAACACTAGGAACCTCCTTCATACCAAGAACTGTCAGAGACTGGAATCAGCTACCAAAAAAGGTCACGACAGCAAGCACACTGGAGAGCTTCCAGACTTTTCTCCGAGCCTGAGATATTTGGCTACATATGTATATAGTTTTAACAGATTTTAAGGAGCGAAATCTGAAACAGTTTTAGTTTGACGCATGTGTAATTAAACGCTGGGCTTAATACAGTCCGATAGGACTCCTGCTCTGTACAAGGAAGAAGAAGAAGAATTATTTTGATAGTTTGGTTGACCCAGGGCAGATGATCTTCAATGCTAAACTTGTGCGGAGTATTTGGCTTTCCTATACAAAAGGATCTGACGAGGCTTTTGATAGCATATCGCATTGTATTGCCTTGTATTGTTTTGTAAGGTCTGTTAATTAAAACTTCGTGATATGTTCTTCTTCTTCTTCCTGATTACAGATCCCACTCTGGGACAATATCATACTATTAAAATCGTATGAGCGGTGCAGCAAGTATTTACAGTGTGTGAGTTAAAAACGTTAAAAACAGCATATTCTTTATTCGCTGACCAGGCCCCTCTTGAAGACGTCGAAGCCGTCGAGACGATAGACTGTACCAAATATGCAGCCTGTACCAAATATACAACCTGTCTCGATAGGACGACCGATACCTAGTACACAACCTGTACAAAATATACATGCTACCCCGAATATACAGCTGCGCGCTAATACGCAGCCTATATCAAACTTGCAGCCTGTACCTAGTATACAGTCAGTACCTAACATACAGCATGTACCGTGTATGCAGCCGGTCCCATATATGCACCCTGCATCGTATATACAACCTGTTCGGAATATACAACCCATACCTAACATACAGCCTGTCTCGAATGTTCATCCTGTACCTAATGTTCATCTTGTACCTAATATACAGAACATACCTGATATGCAGCATGCACATAATGAGCAGCCTGTACCAAATATTCAGCCTATATCGGATATGAAGACTGTACCAAATATGCGGACTGCTCCTAATATGCAGACTGAATTGAATGAAAATAGTCATCCCGATATGACACAAGTACCCAACCCGATGAGGGATGGAACTACTCACTTCAAGGACGCTAACCCTACTGGGGATAAATCTGATTATCCGACAGAACATACAGAAAATATATCGACTCCTATCTCCTCGTATGACGACGATTCAAACATGGCATCAAAAATCAGACGTAAATTTCAACCAAATGAAAGTTCCAAATATCAAGTAAATGAAGTACCGTCAAGAAGCAACTCTACCACTGGTCCTTTTTTAGGGAAAGGCCGAGCCTCCAACAGAATGGATCGGAAAAGCCTCTAAAAATTGGTACATTGAACCTAAACGATATTAGAAGCAGCCAGGTATATCTTGAACAAATAATGAAAACACGTGACATCATCTGCTGTCAAGAACATTGGTTAATGAACTTTGATAAAAATATCTTAAATCAAATCAGTGATAAATTTGAAGTGTTTGGAAAAAGCGCTGATGACGAGGATCCCAGACTTGACTATAAACTTATAAGAGGCCATGGAGGGGTATGCATCTTCTGGCGTAAGGAGCTAAACTCCAGTGTAAAGCCCATTGAACGTGGTAATGAAAGAACTATAATACTTGAAATAGAAACCGTAGAAAAGCCCATATGTCTCGTCAATATATATATGCCCTCAAGTACAAATATCGCTGATGTAGAATTCAAAGAGATGACAACTGAACTGGAAGAAATCCTTGAAATATACAAAGGATCACATGATGTTATTGTCTGCGGGGACAAGAACGCCTCATTGATAAGACATACAAGTCGAGATAAACTATTTCAAAAGTGTGTGGAAAATAACAATCTGACGAAAAAATAGACATGCAGAGTACAGAGCCTACATTCCTAAGCCATGATGGAACAAAAAAATCAAAAATAGACTACTTCTTAGCTGTCAAGGACCAGAAAAACATATTCTTGAAATTCTTACTCATGAAATGCATTACAAAAACTGCTCAGATCATAAACTTGTTACCATGACACTCCTTGCAAAGGTAAACAGACACCAACTGAAAACAAACAAAAAAATGACATTTGCAAAAACCAAATGGATCGAAAGTGACGTTAGTACATACAGGCAAGAATTGTCTGAATTCTCGAGAGCTTATGAAAGAAAAGTAGAAAATGCTACAATCTCGACAAAGATCAAGATGGTCACAGACGCTCTCCATAAAGCAGCAAAGAAAACTATCCCACAATATAGAAAGCTGAAAACACTGAAAGAATCAGGTAGAGGAATATGGAACCACCAAATAGGAAACTCATCTAAAGAAGCAAAAACCTTCTATATGAAATGAAAGGATACAAACAAATCATGTGATAAAACCAGGTTATAATTAAAAGAGAAGAAGAAAATACTTCGACAGCACCAGAGACAAGCATATGCAAGGCAAAGAGCAAAGCACACCGAAGAGATTATGGAAGCCTCTGTGCCCAACGATAGCAAACTATTTCATAAACTCGTCAATAGACAAAGAAAAGCAGTAAATAGCAACGTACAATCACTGAAAGTTGACGGCGAAGACGTAACTGGCTCAGATAATATACTTAAAGCATGGAAGGACCATTTCGAAGACTCCAGAAGACCGTGAATTTCTTCCTAATGAAAAAGTGAAACTGTCTGAAGAACAGAACTCGATCATAGAGAAGTTGATAACTGAGGGTGAAGAAAAAATGGAACCAGTGAATGAACACGAAGTATTGAAAGCCATTAGCTCATTGAACACGGGTAAAGCAGCTGATATAAATGGACTCTCGAGTGAACACTTTAAACATGCCAAACATGATATAATTCCTGTAGTTACAGACATTGTCAATGTAATCTTTAAACAATTAAATATACCGAATGAATTAAAGTGTGGTATACTGACGCCTATTCATAAGAAAGGAAAAGACAAATTTCTAACAAATAACTATAGGGGAATCGTCATCTCCGATACATTTGCAAAGATACTTGAAAGTATTCTGAAACTCAGACTAGACAAAATATTCAATCCGCAGCAAAATTTGCTTCAACGTGGATTCACTGAAAAATGTTCATCTATGAATGCTGCCTACATAGTCACTGAAGCTATGGAATATCATCGTGAACACAATAAACCACTGATACTTGCAACTTTAGATGCACAAAAAGCATTTGATCGAGTTAACCATGAGATCCTCTTCAATAAGTTATACCATATCGGAATCAAAGGTCCCTTCTGGCTTCTACTAAGAAACTTATATAGGCAATCCACAGTGAATACCAAGTGGGAAGGGGGGCTATCAGAAGAATTCGAACTGAAACAAGGAACAAAACAAGGAGCTCAGCTCTCCACGACATTATACAAAATTTATCATAATCATTTATTGAACTCCATGAACAATAGTGGCTTCTAGGTGCGTATCTAGGAAACATAAAAGTTCCAACACCTACATGTGCTGATGACACTGCTCTTCTGTGCAACTCAACAACCGAACTACAGGCCATGCTCGACCTTGTAAACTTTAATACATCTCGGGACCTGGTAAAGATCAACCCGGATAAATCAGAAATACTCACAGTCAAATGTAAACAGCCAGTAGTAGCAACATTGGGAGGTGAAAACATAGCCTGTGTAACAACTTTAAAACACCTGGGTATTAATAGAAATAACAAAAACATTGTAGATATTGACGCACGACTAAAAGTGGCTCAAAGAACCTTGTATGCAGCGTTAGGACCTGGTCTCCACGCCAGATAGGGTATGTCACCCCTAGTAACAGTAACTATATGGAATACCTGCGTCGTACCACGATTCCTATATGGCATAGAAGTACAGAAGATCTCGTCACCAGAAATACTGAAACTCGAAAGATATCAGAGGAAAATCCTCAAACATCTACAATGACTACCTACTAGGACTCCGACTGCTGCTGTGTACACCCTACTTGGAGGAAAATCAGTTGAACTCCTCCTAGACTGTAACTACCTATCTTTATTTATAAACATCATCAGAATTCCTGAGTCTGTAGAATACAAAATTCTTAAACGTCAGCTAACGATGATAGATTTTAAAAACAACAGTTTCATCTCAAATGTATACAATGCTTTGGACAAACATAAACTCCCAACACCTGAGGTGCTCATACATAGTGTTCCCTCTAAAGAACAATGGAAAAGAATGCTAAAAAATGCTACTAACACATACTGGGAGAATCTCTGGAGAGCTGAACTACCAAAGATGTCCTCAACCAAGTACATCCAAATACAATCAAAGCACTGAGAGTACTTCTGGGAGGCGATCTGGTTGCTGCTACTAAAGCTTAAACCGACTTTACACGTTTAATGTTCGTTTTCTTACTGCCGATCTTGTCTTGAATGTCAAAATAGGCATAAGTGACTATATAGGCATGTTGGGTATCTCAATAATTGTTAAAAGGTGCATATTAATTTATATGCAATACGTGTATTGATTGCGTATATCAAAAGTGGCTTTAAAATAATACTACGCGCCTATTTATCAGATTCTACAGTATCGTCTTGTAATCACTCCCCTTACAGCGGGAGACAGTCTATAGAAAGCGGCTAGCTAGTACAGCGACACCATATGATTGCATAACAGTACTTTGCAGACCGTATACGATTCATTGATAAAACCATCACTTGACCGTAGTCTGAAGTTTCTAAAAATAGCTTTACAGCCGGGACATTTGATGAACACGTCATTTTCGTACTATGGAACAAGTTCGGTATCAGCCGGTGTAGTGATTTTTTTTGCCAAAATATCGATTTAACGAACAGTTTCACAATAATTTTTTATCTTAGAATAAACAAATGTTGCTGATTGGCTTAAATCAGTTAAAAAATTAGAGAAACATATGTAGCAGTATTGGGAATGTTGACAGTTTCTGGAACTACTTGAATGCGGATTCACATAGCAGCCTAAAGGCGGTTAATTTTGTATTAAGAAATAGGCAATGGTTGTAATGAGAGGCTTAATCAACAACCCCCACAACCTGTGGAAAGTTATAGCACCCAAGCTACATGAAGTTCGACGAGCAGAAATTAAAGTAAGAATACTTACTGGCACATACATATTCCAGGGTAACGCTGTCAAATTCAACCAAGAAAACGTTTCGTCAACATGCAAGCTCTGCAATCTGGAAGACGAAACACGAGAACACTCTCTCGTCAGATGTCCAGCTTATACAGATATAAGGACAGACAGTATGCGTAAACTGGCAAACATCATTGAAGATGACACAATGTTCATCACCATCACACAGAACGAGGGACTGCTTATCCAGTCAATTATGGATTGTACACACGATGAGTTGAGGAGCGTAGTAACACTTTCCAGGCAACAACTGGTGCACATAGAAAGATGGTCGCAAGTCTACTGCGAACGCATCATCACTACCCGTGTACAGAACCTCCAGTCATGCTGTAGCGGAAATGGGTATCTAAATATAATACGTTAACCCTGTAACTACGCAAAAAAATATCATGGTCCTCTTAAGTTACTCTTTAAGGGTTACATATGTATTGATCAAGTTATCAAATTATAGGCCGCACGCGTATTTGAACAAGTACGTATTACTTTGTTCCCGTAAATATACACCAGAAAAGACTTTTGCTTTGGTTGTTTGTACAGAATGTGTTAATTGTGAAGAAAATTAAATATTCATCCTCTACATATGGTGGATGGAGTGCTCCAACAACTACTGGACCACTCGCGTAGAAATAAATAATAATAGTATTTTTAACTATTATATTCAAAATATAAGGATATGACTTATAAGTATTGATATAAAATCTATAGACTTTATGACAGTCTGAGCGATATAGGCATAATGATTTATTTATTTTTAAACACTGACACAAACTGAATATGGGATGTATATAACTGTAAAAAGGCATGTGCATGAGTTCTTTTACACAACGGTTTTTTATTCATTGTATGGATTTGTGAAAGAAATTATCTCGACTGACGAGTCTTCAGACGAGAGTGTCACGATCTAACAGTGGGAAAGTTCAAGAAGAAAAGAAAAGAAAAGAACTGGAGGGAAGTACATGAACAACAACGACAACAGTGGCTTGATCAGGGAGCTGGTTCCAGAGTCGGATGTTAGATTTGTAAAATATCGTTCGCGGTCAAAAACTTAAAAAGAAGGAAGTGACTATTCTTACGGGCCCGTAAGAATAGCCTCTCAGGCTATTGCAGATTTGACTGAAAGTTATTATATGTGCTGAATATATGTGCTTCACTTGATCAATACTGACTATATGATAAACTGTATACTGTACATATTTGTGTGGTGGAGGTGAACATTATACATTATTAACATTTGGATTTTATTCCTAGCATCATTGCTGGGGTTCGTCATTGATGGCGGTGAAGATCAACAGATAACAGAATAGCGATACCGCCCGCGAATGACTATTCTTACGGCTAGGTAGGGGAAGTAATCGCGTCGAAGCTTTTTACGGGAGCCAGTCGTTTCGTACACGGTACGTTTCGTATACTGTAAATTTCAGTTGTTTCGTACACTGTCGATCGGTCGTTTCGTATACTGTTGAAAATCGTCGGTTGTTTCGTACACTCCTATTGTATATATGGTGTTAATTGGTCTATTAATATATATTTGATCTATTATGCATGTAATTGTGTGTGTATAGTTGTTATTCGCACGTATTGTCACGATGTATTTAAGTTTATTTCATGCTTTTATAGGTATTATTTACTATAATTAAGGATGATTTTGAGCATTTAAATGACAAACTTTAATCTAACTTCCAAAATAAATCAAATGAATGGCCATATAGAATTATAAAATAGTTATAAAAAATATTTTTAATAAAAACTGTATTGTAACTATGGAGTCATATACTGCATGTACATGTAAAACTCCACGATTTTAACATAGATGTTATATTTTAGCAAATAAGATGTTATATTTTAGCAAATAAGATGTTATATTTTTTGTAAATTAGCGACAGCTGCGAGTCATACAACGTATTCATTGTGGCTATTAAGTATAGCATTTGTATAATGTCCCAAATGCTTATAATCGTATGTATGTAAGTTCATGAGCTAGAAGCATATAAAAAACAGAATAATGTGTATTTATTTTTTTTAAATTTATTCCATATATACATATATATTATACAACATATCAATTAAGAATGAATACAACACATCATTATGTAAATCTATGCATTTGGGTCGTAAAAACCCCAAACATAAATATAACATGTCAAATAATGAAATAGTCCAAGTTGAAAGTGAAAAAGACATTGGAGTAACATTTGATTGTCAACTAAAATTCAACGAGCATATTATCCAGATTGTGAACAAAGCCAATCAGAAACTGGGCCTTATTAAGAGAAGTTTTGAATATATGGACAGAAGCATGTTTCTTATACTATACAAATCACTTATAAGACCGCAGTTAGAATATGCTACAGTAATATGGTCACCGTGGATTAACAAGCACATTGTCGCGGTTGAACAAGTTCAACGACGGGCTACACGTCTTGTAAAAGAAATTGCACATATGGATTACAATTACATTTATTAACAAACTAACCCTTGTTTAATTTGTTCAATCAATTTCTATGAATTTTATATATTCAATTAATTAAGACTCGCGAACAACATATCTTATTATCGTACCAAACATACATTAATTACAATAATAGACCACTTATATATACAAATACAATAGAGTGTACGAAACAACCGACGATTTTCAACAGTATACGAAACGACCGATCGAGAGTGTACGAAACAACTGAAATTTACAGTGTACGAAACTACTAGTGTACGAAACGACTGTAATCCGCTTTTTACTCTTCACTTTGAAGGTAGTTGCAAGAATTTTGCGCGAAATGTAAAAGTGTTGTCACTTTAAAACCTTTTATACCAATATGACACATGCTGTAATGTGGTTATAATGGACAGGAAGCTTCTATAGTTTGGAACCTTAACATGTACGTAATGTTAAAATTTGAAAGTAATATGTTTTCGCGAAAATCATTTCGAACTGGCATGTATAATAATCGGATTATTCTTTTCGGATGTTATATTTTACAATCTTTCTTTTATATATTTGCAGGACGCTCTCTTAATTGTTCAATATCACAAATTCATCTGATATAGTTTGTGATACATTTTGTAATTAATTCATGAAAGTACAAGAATTAGACATTCTATCCATTCATGGCAGTGATTTTTTTGGCTATTTTTTTGAAGGCAGTGGCTAGCCGTCCGGCACCGGACGACTAGCCACTACCTTTTTTGAATTACTGTGGTTTCGTCAAATCTCCGGTTCGTCAAATTGAATTTATAGTATAAACACTAACCCGGTTCGTCAAAGTGATAATATAGAGTGATTCACACCAGTCATGTAATTGCCGTATGTGTGTTTGTCATGGTGTGATATACATGCATCGGACAAATTAAGTGATTAAGGAATTATTATGACTGAAGTAGAAATTACAATAATTGTTAAATTAAATGCATTTAGATATGTACATTTATAAGTGCTTTTAAATATCTTGTATTTTTACGTTTATTAATATTTCACGAAAGTATTTAAGCATCGTAAAATGCATAGATCAATATTGTTATACATATTTTATTATCTCTCATGATATTTAAATATGATAGCATTGTTATAATTATTTTGCCACTTGTTACTGCCATATGAAAATTGTATTGTGGTGTTTGTATGTTCACATGGACCTGTTACTGAAATTTAAAATAAACAACCGATCTACATGACCGATTAGCAAAATAAACATTTTTTATAATTCACTTGGGACGATTAGGAAGACGAAGACCTGAACACAACTTTTGAGCAATGTAGTGAAGTGCATTCTTGTTAATGTACAAAGTTCCTTAAGAGCTATCAATGTACTATTATTTCATAACTTACATAACTTGTATCAGACTCAATGTGCTATTTCAGTATAGTTTCTGTTGATAAATAACGTCAGGGTAACAGTTACTGTAATTGAATAGCTCCTGTAACGTACATAATGTTTTTTTTTCAGACCCGATGCGCTGGCTTTTAATGTATATATATATATATATATATAATGTGTACATTAAAATGCATAGTCCGCATTCTGACTGATTATTAAGTGTTTAACATAATTATATTTTTCAGGTGCGTGCTACTATTTTATGTATTATAATTTCATTGTATGATATATATTATTGCTACATGTAGATGCCTGGATATTAGCTTTGTTTTATAAAATATTTAATTGTATATACAATGTATATGTCAAATTATTATAAATATTTGACGTATTTAATGCTGACTTTTCTTCATCTACACCTGACAAAATAACAGTCATTTAATTAAAACACACAAACAATTGCATGATTATCACCCAATTATTACTTAAATATTAACAAATATTTTTAATTAAATCAATCGTCAATCCCATAAACTACTATCAAATTTTAACAAAAGGTGTTTGTTCGCACTTCTATAAATATGAACTCAAATCCCTCTATAATTCAATTTGACGAAACCACAACCTCTTTTGTACAGAAAGTTAAGTTTGACGAACCGGAGATTTGACGAACCCACTGTCACCCATTTTTTTTTAATAATCGGAAAAGCGTTTGTCGGCAGTAAAATGTTAATGTTAATTGAAATGAGAAAACAGTGGTGTGATACAAGGAATCTGGGTGCACTACCTTCAGCCCTAACACTTTACAAATGGAGGCCTGGGCATATCCTGGTGTATAGCACTGATACTCTTATGATTACCTTGGGTAACCAACCAGTTCATGAACTTCATCTTTAGTTGGGTGGGAAACCCTGAAAAGCATATAAAAATTACAAAGTAACCCTGCAGAGATTCAAACCAGGAACCTCTAGAGCTGTAGTCAAGAGCAATACCAACTCTACTACTGTGCCAATAGACAGGAGTATTGAAATAGAAAAGACACAAACTATCAAGGAAGCACATCGATCTTCACCTCTGCCTGATTTAATATTGAAGAAATTGTGCAACGGTGGGAGGTTTGTAAAGTTAACAAGGAGAGAAGTAGTAGACATACAATTTTAACCTCAGCTTGAAAACGTGGTTTGTGTCACATGCTGCATTTTTTGGGGTATTTTTTGTAACCTCCGGGTTTCCAACCAATTCATCTGTAGTTGTGTTAGTAACATTGAAAAGCGTTTAAGAAATTTCCAGTGCCCTGGCAGAGATTTGAACCAGGGACCTCAAGATTGATAGATGATTGTGCTAACCACTAAACCTCCGTTCCACCATAAAACAAAGTAATTTAATCAACATCTAAATAATTTTGTGATACAGTTGTATCATCTGCCAATTATTAGTTAATCATGATTTAACCTCAAGTGTTGGTATTATATCATTCTGTGGCCGTGTAGTATGTTATTTTATGTATATTTTCAGTTCTCAGCCTCAAGAGCTGGTATTGCATCATAGCCTTTAGGCATCAATCAGAAGATCTCCAAAATATAGACATCAATCAGAGACGTCTCCAAAATGTTGACTGAAAGTTTGGAATTCCTAAGGAGGTACTTAATTTTGTGTTCCTTAATCGATTGACTACCAAAGCTATTTAAATACTGTAGTGCCCAGACAACTCAAAGTCACACAGAATCGGTGGCAATGCCTAGCTACCCACACAAGCCACACAGAATCGGTGGCAATGCCTAGCTACCCACACAAGCCACACAGAATCGGTGGCAATGCCTAGCCATCCACACAAGCCACACAGAATCGGTGGCAATGCCTAGCCACCCACACAAGCCACACAGAATCGGTGGCAATGCCTAGCTACCCACACAAGCCACACAGAATCGGTGGCAATGCCTAGCCACCCACACAAGCCACACAGAATCGGTGGCAATGCCTAGCTACCCACACAAGCCACACAGAATCGGTGGCAATGCCTAGCCATCCACACAAGCCACACAGAATCGGTGGCAATGCCTAGCCACCCACACAAGCCACACAGAATCGGTGGCAATGCCTAGCTACCCACACAAGCCACACAGAATCGGTGGCAATGCCTAGCCACCCACACAAGCCACACAGACTCGGTGGCAATGCCTAGCTACCCACACAAGCCACACAGAATCGGTGGCAATGCCTAGCCACCTACACAAGCCACACAGAATCGGTGGCAATGCCTAGCTACCCACACAAGCCACACAGAATCGGTGGCAATGCCTAGCTACCCACACAAGCCACACAGAATCGGTGGCAATGCCTAGCCACCTACACAAGCCACACAGAATCGGTGGCAATGCCTAGCCACCCACACAGGCCACACAGAATCGGTGGCAATGCCTAGCTACCCACACAAGCCACACAGAATCGGTGGCAATGCCTAGCTACCCACACAAGCCACACAGAATCGGTGGCAATGCCTAGCCATCCACACAAGCCACACAGAATCGGTGGCAATGCCTAGCTACCCACACAGGCCACACAGAATCGGTGGCAATGCCTAGCCACCCACACAAGCCACACAGACTCGGTGGCAATGCCTAGCTACCCACACAAGCCACACAGACTCGGTGGCAATGCCTAGCTACCCACACAGGCCACACAGAATCGGTGGCAATGCCTAGCCATCCACACAAGCCACACAGAATCGGTGGCAATGCCTAGCTACCCACACAAGCCACACAGAATCGGTGGCAATGCCTAGCTACCCACACAAGCCACACAGAATCGGTGGCAATGCCTAGCTACCCACACAAGCCACACAGAATCGGTGGCAATGCCTAGCCATCCACACAAGCCACACAGAATCGGTGGCAATGCCTAGCTACCCACACAAGCCACACAGAATCGGTGGCAATGCCTAGCCATCCACACAAGCCACACAGAATCGGTGGCAATGCCTAGCTACCCACACAAGCCACACAGAATCGGTGGCAATGCCTAGCCACCCACACAGGCCACACAGAATCGGTGGCAATGCCTAGCTACCCACACAAGCCACACAGAATCGGTGGCAATGCCTAGCTACCCACACAAGCCACACAGAATCGGTGGCAATGCCTAGCCACCCACACAGGCCACACAGAATCGGTGGCAATGCCTAGCTACCCACACAAGCCACACAGAATCGGTGGCAATGCCTAGCCACCCACACAGGCCACACAGAATCGGTGGCAATGCCAAGCCACCCACACAGGAGTCAGACATAGAACAAACCATCCTTAATTCCTTTTCCCCAAAAAATAAATATTTCAAGCCAGCATATATACTCCCCCTGCAATGAATGACACCCTGTGGACTTTTAATTTCATGCATAATTAAACATAAAGGGAGGTAATTATTAATGAAAACTACGTTACGTCTGTCTGTGGTATTAGAGACAACTCTTCGACATTATCCTGCCACAGAAGTAAACATCTCAACCTGGTCCCGATCTCCCGAAACATCTCAGCCTGAGCTAAATCTCATCTCAAATATCTGCAATGTGTCGTTTCCATAATGTTCATCGTAGGCTGGACTCAAAACTCACATCACAAAACAGAAAATATAACTCTTAGTTTATTACAGTAAAATTGCTTGAACTTCAAATTGATCTCAAATGCTGACTCTGATTTGAGCACAAAATCTCAAGTTGAGATGAGATTTCTACTTTTGGGTGATCGGGGGCCAAGTCTCTTATAACTACTATTCTAAATGTGTTCACCAAGCTAAGGAGATTTCTTAGCTTATCCGATTCTTAAAAAAAGTTATTTTTCATCACTTGATTTTTGTTGGATGAATCAGCCATCTTATATAACTGATCTAATGTTGAGAAACTTTGTTAAACCTAAATAAACACAAAGTAAATCACTGGCTTAGAACGATTTGTGCACATTTTAAATCTGCATCACAAGACGCTTCTTTTGAGCCTATTTTCTTGAAAATCAGAACGGGTCATGTTGACCAAACTGAAGTTTTTTAAAAATGCTTGTTTTCCATAAGTAAAGAGTAGTTTTCAGACAGTTTTTTCTTGTTTTCTCAAAATATCGATTTTGTACTTACAACCTTTTAAGCCAGCGAGTTGTATTTGATTATTGTGTACATTTTGTAATGTGTTATAAATGTGAACTGCTAATATTGTGATAGTCTGTGTGTTTCCAAATAGTCTGTGTGCCTCCAATTATGACTAAGTCATGTTTTGAATTGAATCAAAAGGGACAATTTACCTGCTGGCATAATTCAATTATACTCAGCGTCAATGCAACGTTACCACCCTATTGACTCTTATATTTTAAAATTCACTTTACACTGTGTTAAAAGCCGAACGCGACTATGTTTTGACCTTACTGTGTAGTCACAGCTATCCTATTTAACAATATTCAAATGCAGTCACTATAATACTTTTGTACCGATAGGTCATATTGTATACAAAATACAGAGGTATATATATTAGTGGTAACTTTTCAGTGCACCCAGTATATAAAGTTTGTGTTGAATTAGAAGCATGTAATGTATAATGTTTCTATGACTATCATGTTTCTATGACTACCAGGTTTCGTCAAGGATCATCTGATGTGTATACATGCAGGACGTTCCTCAGCAGACTGGTGGAAAATTTCTTCACCAACATGGACAAAAGTAGGTTTTTTTTATCCGGTTTCAGTCACCTGAGCATGAAGTGCTCATGAGGTGCTATAATTGTATTATACAGGTCATTAACCACTAAAATTGTTCTTTAGCTCAATGTAAAGTGACCATTGTGATTATATCATGTTAAAGTCTATGGCCAGTTCACAGATTTTGTTCGTCAAAGGCGGTAGACAAATTTTTACAGACGCGCAAAACGATCCAATGTGGGTTTTCTACTCAACTTTGGCTTTGTCAAATATGTCCAGGGCTCTCCTTTGACCATTTTTGGGGCCCAATATCGGCCCCATTCCCCTCCTAAATGAATATACATTTTTCCCCTATTTTCTGAAAAAAATCCCCTCCAAAAAAAATGTTTTTATTTTTTTGTTGAAAAATCAATGAAGAGCCTATGTAAATGCTGTTCAGCCATTGCTGTATCTGTTTTTATGGCTTGAAATTGGCTTTTTGTTCAGTTAATATGTATTACTTTTATAATAGTATTGATATTTATAAAAGACAAAATTCCCCTTTTTCTTCAAAACATCGCGAAATTCCCCTACCTGATCCCAAAAGTGTAGTCAGAGCCCTGATGTCAAAATCTCAAAATATTCAAGATGAAACACATCACTCATCCAGCTACATGTATACTATACCTTTAAACTCAATAAGATGATTCTAGTTCCATTTTGTCAAGGCATATTACCATTTCCAAGCAAACAGAAGTTTCTGTAAGGACTATTTGAATGTATCCGATTTTGGTCGTCATATGCATTTAGTGGTTTATAACCTACATTCAGGTTTATATTCATGAAACTTACTTTTAATTTTGTACCTAGGTCATCTACATGTACGCATCATGATAAGATAAAAAATGTCTTAATCTTAATCTGTCGAAATATCAGAGTATTGAGGACAAAACGTGACATCATCAATCAGCTATGTATTATCTTTAATTCTAGCACACCTTCGTTTCCTCTATGTGTATGTTAGTATTTAAAGCTGCAAGGTGTTTTAAAATGACGTTTTAGTTAGAACATAATCATATTTACCAAATTTTTAATGATTAACAAGGGCCTAGCGAGCAAAGTGAATTAAAATTTACTTGATATGTTCTAACTGGCTTAGAATATAACATCCTGCTTACTGATTGGTTGATAAAAATTAGCGCCAACGCATGATGTCACGTCTGTTAAGAGCAAAATTTTAATTATTACATTTTCATTTAACCGCACTGCCAAAATTTGGCGTTTTCATTGGCTAATAATGTAGGTTATATTCTTAATACCACTAGGACATGTTCTAATGAGGTTAGAGAATGGAACAATCAGGGGTGCTATTCACAGAGCACCTTAGTAGAGATCTTTCCTTATGTGTGCTTCATTTGCAGCTTAACAGGATAATCAAGATTATCATTTTTTTTCAAAGTTTAGAAGCATGTGAAGAGCTAGAAATTTCTCAAAGAAAGCATGGGTTATTCTTCTTGGAAATTTGTGTAGCTCAATTTTTTAACTTGATTCAAAATATTAAAGTTTTCCCTAAAGATTCTTTGTGAATACCTGCCCTGATATATTTCATGAGAGGTCATGTGATTTGTTGGAGTGGATGGTTCAATGAGCATGGATATGATTTTGTGCATGGCATATACCTTCCAATTTTACTTTAGTTAATGGTAATGCAAGTTTACTGGAATATTCATCTTTGCCTTTGAGTTGGTCACCTGACGAGTGTATGTTTGCTGGGAACAGAGTGATGCCCCTTGTTTGAAAACTTCTGTGTGTATATGTATGATTTCTGTGTGGATTTACTGTATTATTTGTATAACCGTTACCTTTACAGTGTCTGCTGCCTTGAAGAGAGATAGTAGTAACAGTGAATACTTCACTCCACTCGGGGTCAGTGTAATCTTTCTGAGGGATAAATCTGAGGTCTTCCTGGCCCCGCCCACCAACCATTCTCCTGCCACACCCCCTCTACATAGATCCGGCACAGATAGTGTACATGAAGACGACCTCACACATGGTATACCTCTTTACTATTCATAAGATCTGTGGTCAAGTTTAACAACAAAATCAACAAAAATTCAACCCCGTTGAAAAATAATGATTTTACAGTATTGGTTTTTATGGGTGGGTGAGTGTATGGATGGATGGATTGTTTGATTGTCCGCCCTTGTGCTCCGTAACCATTGGTTGGATTCAAATGAAACTTCACAGGAATAGTTGGTACCTAGCCTCTTTGTGCATATTGACAGGAACTTTAGATCAGATTGTCTTTGCTTTAGTTATGGCCCTTTGTAGGAGACAAACAGTTTTGTCAAAACCCTTCCTGTTTAGAATTTAATTGATATTTAATGTTTGTTTGCTTTCAGAGTTTCTGATCTGGTTTTTCTCGCGAATACTTGTGTTGCTAGGCTACAAGAAATGTGAGCTGATATTTGATCGTACGTTAGATGCGGTACAACAGATGCTGACAGCTGTCAAATGGAGGGATGCTTTCTTGTACGGTCAAATGATGAAAGAACTTGTAACATGTATTATAGGTAGGTGAAAACCATATTTTTATATTTTATGCTCCCTGATTAATGCCCGATCAAGTAGAAGGGAACAAATAATCCTCTTCCAGAAAATGGCGAGCGGTGACATAGAGGTAGGGCACACGCTTCAGGATCGAGACATCCTGGGTTCAACCCCCGTGTGGACCGCTGCTTAATTTGTCTGAGCAAGAATACCCCACATGCTCCACTCCACCAATGTTTAAATTGGTACCGATGCGGTCGGTGTCTGTACATGTTTGATATTTCTTGGCGCTGCAGATTGATGTTGGCTGCACACCCTCCAGGAGAGAAATAGTCTCCCCAGGGAGACTCGAACGCATGTTTCCTTTGGTAGCCCAATGAACAGGGGAAGTTAAAATGTCAGGGTGGCTGAACTGCTGAAAGCAGCCCTCGAAAATTGGTAACTTAACTTCTTTATAGGAAAAGTTTTCCGTCCGTACTCACCCACTTGAGTTGTGGGGTGTGAAACTATGGCCATATTTAGATTATATTCATTCCATTGCTTTAGGGGTGCAAAATGTTGCTTATGGGGTTTTACAAACAAAAGGATGAAAAAAAAGAAATATCCCACAATGTCAAGTCAGTGAGAACGTCTGTGCGTCTGTCCATCCGCAGGTGGTCGGAGGTGTGGCCTAACACAATAGAAATCTATTGAATTCATTCTGTGATCACTTAATTCTTTTGTCCTTAAAGTGGTCATTCCTTTGATCTTAAGCAATGGAATGACCACCTAAGGTTCCGTACATGGGGGTGTCCTTCCATCTGTCAGTCTGTGCGTCTGTCTGAGGTTGGTCATCAGCAGTAGATGACCCCTACTGAATTTTAGGTCAGTAGGTCAAGGTCACTTTGACCTTTACCATTTCTGACTATTGTGCTGTCATGGGGCATACATGTTTAACAAAACATATCTTGTTTACTTCAGATTTGGTGCATATCTCTGAAGGCATGTTCGCTGATAAAATTGTATCCAGTAAACTTATACGATTTCCTGCTAACATGGATCTTGTGGTAAAAAGCCTTCAGGATCCGACTAAGGTATTAGTATCTGTTTAATTAGTCTCGGCAAAATCAAATTTTAGCGAAGCTAATTTTAGCGATTTCTAACCTCTGTTTGTTTTTTTCGCGTTTTCCATCTTGTAAGGGGAGATGAATCCAACATGATTGTTTTAGCGCAGCTAAAAGCCAGTATATTACCGGTTTGTACCGGTGTGCGTATTTTGTTGTCAACAGCGGGATCGTATACAATTCAAAGAAATTTTCAAAGGTAAAATACAGAGATATGTATACCACACCTTGTCATTTATTTTCATTTGTTTCATACAATAGACGGGAAATTATTTTGTTAAATTGGCCCCTGTTTGTTTACATTCAAGACTAATTAATAAGTGATAATACGCTTGTTGGTGTAAAAGTATCTTAAACAACATAATTAACTTTTAAAGTTTCAACTTTATGGGTGGTTTAGTTAAATTAGTTTTACTAAAAGCTTATGTATCATTTATACGGATTATGTTATCGTATAGTACTAGTAATTAGTATAAACTATCGATTTTCATCACGCGTTAATATTACGACGCCGGTAGACGAAAACGAAAGTAGAAACATTCATCTTCGGATAATCGCGAAATTCTGGTATGCATTTTTCGCTGATTGCAATTTTAGCAAATTGGTTTGGACGCGTATAAAGTGAAAATTAGGTACGCGCGAAAATTACCCGATATACGGTACCTTGTAGTGCCAGGTGGATTGGCACCCCATGTATAATACTGACACATGTATAATATTGACATGTATAATACTGATGTAACTTGTGTTGATTACAGAGGAATGAGAAATGTGATGTATCCCTGTCACCAGCCAGTTTTAATGTGGAGGATATCTTCTCTTGTGAACAGTTACAGTTAAACTTCACGTATGTATCTTATTATATAACAAGGATATAAGTTAAATTACCAATTTTCAGCAGTTCAGCCATTCAGCCATCCTTTGACATTTTAACTTCCCCTGGTCATTTGGCTACCTAAGTAAACCTGCGTTTGAGTCTCCCTGGGGAGACTATTTCTCTCCTGTCAGGTGTGCAGCGGCGCCGAGGAATATCGCATAGACAAGGCCCTCACAGGTATCAATTCATACCTTGGTCCAGTGGAGCATGTAGGTTATTCTAGCTCAGAGAAATTAAGCAGTGGTCCAGACAGGGGTTGAACTGGGGACCTCTCGATCCCGAAATGCCTACCCTACCTCTAGGCCACCGCTCCCCACAAATCAAATGTGTGTTCATTGTCGCCTAAATTACGCTACCATCCATATTAAAGAGTAGTTGTTGTTAAATTGCTTGCTTGATGCTTATCATGAGGGTAGTTCCAGGAAGTTGATCTGGTTGATCCTGTGTCAGAATAATGTGATCGGGCAGTGTTAAATGGAGGTCGTCTTCAGTTGCCATATATTTATACCACTGTACTATGTGTGATGTTTTGTGTTCCCTCACTTCCCTGATGATCTTCCATTGGTTTATTGTTGTCCACTGCTACTATATGACCTCCATATTACCGTCAATTTCTCTCACTGTATTGATGACCTGCATTCCAGTCTACTCAGCAACCAACGTGAAGATTTATAAAACTTCATGAAAACCTCATAGGAGTTGACCAAGGACGATCCCATAGTTTGTATTACAATAAGGAACACCCCTCAGTGTCACACATATCCCCTTGTTGTTATTGAACATCCCTCTGTGTCTCACATACACACCCTTGTTGTGCCCCCACACTTATTTATAAGTGGGGGGCATATAGCATTGGTGCTGTCCGTCTGTCTGTCCGTCTGTCTGTCTGTCTGTCCGTCCGTCCGCCCGCCCGTCCGTCCGTCCGTCTGTCCGTACGTAACACAAATCTTGTGTGTTGAACTCCTCATAAACTACTAGGTAGAATTTCTTCAAACTTTCACAGATAAACAACCTCAATGTATAGATGACCGTAAAGGAAGGAATTTTCACTGCGTCAATTTTGACCATACTTATGGCCCTTTGGTACTTTTACTATATACCCTATAGTGAAAAATCTTGTGTGTTGGAACTCCTCATAAACTACTGGGTAGAATTTCTTCAAACTTTCACAGATAAACAACCTCAATGTATAGATGACCGTAAAGGAAGGAATTTTCACTGCGTCAATTTTGACCTGAGTTATGGCCCTTTGTTACTTTTACTATATACCCTATAGTGAAAAATCTTGTGTGTTGAACTCCTTATAAACTACTGGGTGGAATTTCTTCAAACTTTCACAGATGAACAACCTCATTGTATAGATGATCGTAAAGGATGGAATTTTTGCTGTGTAAATTTTGACCTGAGTTATGGCTCTTTGTTACTTTACAATATACCCTATAGTGAAAAATCTTGTATGTTGAACTTCTCACAAACTGTTGGATAGAATTTCTTCAAACTTTCACTGATTAATAATCTCAATGTATAGATGACTTTATTGGATGGAATTTTTATTGTGCCAATTTTTACCAGAATTGTTGCCCTTTGTTACTTTTACTATATGATGGACCTTTGATAAAAAAAATTCTTAGAATTATAGTCCACAACGACACAAGGCTAAGAAATTGAATAATGATGTTACCTCAAACCGCTATTTCCTCTCCTTCCCCATTGTAAATGATATGTGCTATAATGGGGGCACCCGTGTCATGGGACACATTTCTAGTTGTTATTGCCTTATTGTTATTGAACATCCCTCAGTGTCTCACATACACCCTTGTTGTTGTTGAACATCCCTCAGTGTCACACATACACCCTTGTTGTTATTACCTTGTTGTTATTGAAAATCCCTCAGAGCTCATATATACCCTTGCTGTTACCGAATATCACGAGCGCAAGTGAGGGCGATGTAAATACAGGTATGGACATATTCAGTAATAGCGTTGACTTTGTTTCTACCGTCATGAATCCGACCCCTGTATTAAACTTTGCACAGCAGCTTCCTAACGGCTTCCAAGCATCAACGCCGAGCGTGTTCTCAACCCCTGTAAGCACTCAAGCACAACCCATGGTCAATGACACCCCACCATCATGGGCGGAGAAACTCATCAAAGATGTCAATGAAATAACTAAAATACTACCAAAAATCGACCAAATTGGGTTAACGGTGGATAACATAAAAACCAAAATGATCCAAGTTGAAACAAGAGTAACGAATCTAGAAACCAAAATAAGTGATATAGAAACTGCCTGTAACTTCATCAGTACCACAACCGACAAACAAACTGCCGATATAAAAAATGCGAAGGACCAAATAAAAGAACTAAACAAAAATTGCAAAAGTATGGAGGAGACAATCAAAACTTTCGAATCAAGATTTGAAAAGTCAAACGAGGAAATCCTTGACCTAAGATGCCGATCCATGCGCGATAACTTGGTATTCTACGGCATCAAGGAAGATACCAACGGCGCCGAGAATTGTGAGACATTAGTCAAGGACTTTATATCAACCCATATTGAGATCGATCCAGCGCAGATGACCCTCGATCGAGCCCATAGACTCGGTGACAAGTATGCCAAGAAACCACGACCAATAGTGGTTAAATTTCACAACTACAACGATCGCGAGAGGGTACGAACCAAATCGTTTGAAGAGGATACCAAGATCAAACTCAATCAGCGACACATGGGAGTGGGACCGCAAACACCTAAAGAATACAGGAACGCCCGGACAGCATTTCACGATATAGTCAAACGCGAAAAAGACCGAGGGAACCTTACTCGCGTTACGGGTACCAGACTTTACATAAACAATGTGCTGACAAAGAAATACATCGATGGGGCGATATGCGATGTTATGACCAATAACAGGGGACCTGTATACGCGCCTGCCAATCAATAGGACAGTCGTGAGAAGTGTTTATCCATCAGATCATGGAATGTTAACGGTCTCGCTCGTAAATTGTGTGACACTGAATTCATTGAATTCGTTCAAAATCATGATATTATTTTCATGACAGAAACATGGTTATCGAATGATTCTTGTGTAAACCTAGAGATACCGGGTTATTTGTGTGTACATATTTTTGGCAATAAGTCACGTAATGTAAATAGAGGCCGTTATAGCGGTGGCGTAGCCATTTATTATAAACAAACTTTATCAAATTACATAGAGGTCGTTGAACAATGCCAATCTGGTATTATGTGGACAAAATTAAGTAAAGAATTGTTTAATTTTAATGAAAATATGTATATATGCAATGTTTATATTCCCCCGTACAACTCAACTGTCATTGACTCTAGAGAATTTGATTTTTTTGAAGAACTTGAAAATGGTATTGAAAAATACAAATGTTTAGGAAAATGTTTCATCCTAGGAGATATGAATAGTAGAACATCAACATGTAAAGATTTCATTATTTATGATGAAGATTCTGATTTTGATAGTATTATTCCTAATAATGATTTATTTTCACCACGTGTGTCGAGAGATAACATTATAGATAATTACGGTAAACGTTTAATTGAATTATGTTGTAGTACATCTCTTATTATAGCAAATGGTCGTTTACATAACGACTCAAATATTGGAGAGTACACCTTTCTATCTTTTAATGGATCTAGTGTTGTAGACTATCTACTGCTACACCCAGATGATTTAAAATATATATCTAGCTTTGAAATTGAAAATCCGACAGAATTTTCAGATCATTGTAGTCTATCATTCTCAATACAGATGAAAACAAATAATCATAACACAAACTCTAACTCGAGTGAAAACGAAACCAGCCAAAATTACATAAAATTTGACGAATCAAAAATTGAAGATTTCAAACTCCTATTAATACAAAAACAAGCTGAAATACAACAGTGTACAAACATCATAAACGATACATCAGATGTTGACTCAGCTACTCGTTCATTTTTATTAATCCTACAAAGCTGTTCCAACAGCGTATTTGGAAAATCTCAAAATAAACAAAACAAAAACACATATCATAATAATAAAAAACCGTGGTTTGATTCCGATTGTTATAATTCAAGAAAACATTATAATAAAACTCGAAATAAATTCCTTAAAAACAAAACCAATATTAATTTACGCGATGACTATTTAAGCGCAAAATCAAATTATTGTAAGGTAAAACGAAACTGCAAATATAAATACTCAATTAAAGAAAAACGAGAATTAAACCATCTAGGAAAAACAAAACCAAGAGAATTTTGGAGAAAAATAAAGTCACAATACAAAAAACAGAAACTATCAACAGAAAATATTAATATTTCTGATCTCTACGATCATTTTAAAACATTATATAGTTCACAAACTGAAAATGAAAACAATCAATCTTTTCAAGAACAAGTTATTAATGATGAAGATCTCGACTCGGAAATATCACTAAGTGAGGTAAAAAATGCCGTTTTTTCACAAAATAATAACAAAAGCTGCGGTCTAGATAATATATGCGCAGAAATATACAAAGACGCATTCGATGAAATATCCCCTTTTCTGCTGCGTCTTTTCAATAGACTATTAGACAATGGAGAATATCCGTCATCCTTTGGTGAAGGAATAATATGCCCTATATTTAAAAGTGGTGATACATCTGACCCACAAAACTACAGAGGAATCACGCTAATTAATATCCTTTCCAAAGTTTATTCGCAAATAATACTTAACAGACTCACAAAATGGTCAATTAAACATAACAAAATAATAGAAAATCAATTCGGCTTTCAAAAAGGAAAATCTACAATAGATTGTATATACGTCTTACATTCAATTATCGCTAAAACACTCTCGAATAATAAAAAACTATACTGGCCTTTGTAGATTTCGAAAAGTGCTTCAATAAAATTGATCGTGGATATCTTTTCCATAAACTGTTAAATACTGATGTGAGCTCCAAGTTCATTAAAGCAGTAAAAAGTATGTATAGTGTTGTAAAAGCGTGTGTTCGACACAACGCTCAATTGTCTCCCTTTTTCGATTCCAATATCGGTGTCAAACAAGGAGACCAGTGTTCTAGTTTATTGTTCCTATTTTTTGTAAATGACATTCTATCAAATATTGACCAAAATATAGATGGACTTTTCACTATAAATGAACTTAAATTATTTATTCTATTATTTGCTGATGACGCTGTTCTGTTTGCACATACCCCCGAAGCACTTCAGTCACTGTTAAATGACCTTGAACACTATTGTAATACTTGGAATTTAAAGGTTAATACAGCTAAAACAAAAGTTATGATCTTTGAAAAAAATCGACATACTAAACATGAATTTATATATAACAATATAACTCTAGACATTGTAGAAAATTTCAAATATCTTGGGTTAACCCTCTTTAAAAATGGAAAGTGGTTTAGAACGCAAAAAGTTTTAGCAGATCGATCACTGTTTGCTTTACATAATCTCTTTATTGTATTTAACCAACTAGATCTAACAACCAAAGGCAAATGCAATTTATTCGACAGTCTTGTTGTATCAGTTTTTAACTATGGCTCAGAGATATTCGGTTATTATGATTGTAAAAACATTGAAAAAATACATTGCAAATTTCTAAGAAAGGTTTTATGTGTAAAGAAAAGTACAAATCTTGATGGACTTTACGGTGAATTAGGTAGATTCCCAATGGCGGTTAAAAGAAAGATCACTTTAATGAAATATTGGATCAAAATTCTAAAATCAAGTGACGATTCTCTTATTAAAATAATCTACAATGTCCTGCGCGAAGATGCGAACAACAACTTACAATATAATGGCACAAACTGGGCGTCACATGTCAAACAAATACTTAATGAAATAGGAATGACCAATATTTGGATAAATCAAGATACTTTACCTTTAAATTATATAAACGTAATAATACAGCGACTGGTTGATACATACCAACAAACATGGTACAGTAATATAATTAATTCAAGTAGATTAGACTTTGATTGTAAATATAAATATGACTTTAAAATGGAAGAATATCTGAATTGTATAAATATAAACAAATATAGAATAAGTCTCACAAAACTTCGACTGTCGTCTCATACTCTCGCGATAGAAACTGGTAGACATAGTAATATACCCCGAAATGAAAGAATCTGTCAACAATGTACAATGAATGTTATAGAAAGTGAATATCATTTTCTCCTTGTCTGTCCGAAATATCATGTACTAAGAACTTCACTTTTACCAAGATACTACTGTCATTGGCCAACTCTTAGAAAGTTCGAATCATTAATGTCAACATCAACAACGCGATTACTAATCATTTTATCCAAGTTTGTTTATAACGCATTTGACCTAAGAAATCAAACTTAAGATTTTCCTATCAATACAAAATATTAATTTTATGTAACAACAATGACCAAATAAAATATTCACGAAATACATTATGAATATTATACACATAGTATGAAAACAAAACACATTTGTTAAAATCCATACGTTAATTGTATCCTTCTTTTTCTCTCATTATATTACGTATATGTATGGTGCTGCATTTTATTTTATTTTTATTTTATTGTTAAAACCATACAGTCTCCTATTACAGCTTATCTACATTCCTATAACAACTACCTACTTCTCTGTTAAATGATTCCAATTTTTCCTCGTGTTATGCTTAATTTGTATGTACATAATTTGTGTATGACTATGAACATGTAGTTCTATGTTAATAAACTTTATGTTATTGCCTTGTTGTTATTGAACATCCCTCAGTGTCTCATACATACCCTTGCTGTTATTGCCTTGTTGTTATTGAGCACCCCTCAGTGTCTCACATACACCCTTGTTGTTATTGAACACCCCTCAGTGTCTCACATACACCCTTGTTGTTATTGCCTTTTTGTTGATGAACATCCCTCAGTGTCTCACATACACCCTTGTTGTTATTGAACACCCCTCAGTGAGACTTGAACACCTATCAGTGTCTCACATACACCCTTGTTGTTATTGAACACCCCTCAGTGTCTCACATACACCCTTGTTGTTATTGAACACCCCTCAGTGTCTCACATACGCCCTTGTTGTTATTGAACACCCCTCAGTGTCTCATATTCACCCTTGTTGTTATTGAACACCCCTCAGTGTCTCACATACACCCTTGTTGTTATTGAACACCCCTCAGCGTCTCACATATGCCCTTGTTGTTATTGATAACCCCTCAGTGTCTCACATTCACCCTTGTTGTTATTGAACACCCCTCAGTGTCTCACATACAGCCTTGTTGTTATTGAACACCCCTCAGCGTCTCACATATACCCTTGTTGTTATTGAACATCCCTCAGTGTCTCACATACAGCCTTGTTGTTATTGAACACCCTCAGTGTCTCACATATACCCTTGTTGTAATTGAACATCCCTTAGTTTCACACATATACCCTTGTTGTTATTGAACATCCCTTAGTGTCACACATATGCCCTTGTTGTTATTGAACATCACTTAGTGTCACATGTCTACCCTTGTTGTAATTGAACATCTTTCAGTGTCTCACATGCACCCTTGTTGTTATTGAACACCCCTCAGTGTCTCACAGGTACCCTTGTTGTTATTGAACACCCCTCAGTGTCTCACATGCACCCTTGTGGTTATTGAACATCCCTCAGTGTCTCACATGCACCCTTGTTGTTATTGAACATCCCTAAGTGTCTCACATGCACCCTTGTTGTTATTGAACATCCCTCAGTGTCTCACATGCACCCTTGTTGTTATTGAACACCCCTCAGTGTCTCACATGCACCCTTGTTGTTATTGAACATCCCTCAGTGTCTCACATACTCCCTTGCCTCGATCTCCCGAAGCATCTCCAGTAGAAATCTCATCTCAAATTGAGTTTTTGCTCAAATCAGAGTTAGAATTTTAGACAGATCTGATGATCGAGCTCGTGAAAATTTACTTTAATAAACTGAGAATGATGTTTCTGTGTTGTGATGCCAATTTTGAGCCCAACCTCTCATTGAAATTACCTGAAAGACACATGCCAAGATTTGAGATGAGATCTTGCTCAGATTGAGATGCTTCGAGAGATCGGGACCTTGTTGTTATTTATTGTACAGGAAGATACTGTGTGAAGTGTCGTCGGATCTCAACAAGTTTTGTCTGAAGTCTCATGTAAATGCACTATGGGCCAGTATGTGTTATCAGCTGGAGAACGGTGATGTTGGTCTAAAAACGGTGAGTAGATTTTATACCTTATACCATGATCTCTGAACAACTAATTGTAAGATGGATATCAAACACAAACGTTTGAGACTCATCATGACTCCCACATATAGTTGGGGAGATTTTATCCTGGATTATTGTCTGTCCATCTGCCTGTCAGGTTGGATGTCATAAAGTTTGCCCCCTCCTGTTCTCCTGAAAAAGCGGTCCGATTCCAATAAAACGTCACATGAATGTTTGGTACCAGGCCTAGTTGTGCCTATTGTCTGGCAGTTTAGGTGAGATGAATATTTCCAGAGTCATGGCCCTTTTTTGGAGAGCCAAATGTTGTTGTGTAAAAAACACTTCTAGTTGAGATTGGTATTAAATCCTAAACAAAGGCTAGCGTTATCATCGGAGAATAATAAAAGACATAATTTGTAATATTCTTTGTAAAATAAAATTATATTTCTTTAATTAGCATTATTACGGTAGTTAACTAAGATGGTACTTCCGCCGCGCATGCGTATCAGTGTGTTGCCGCTCTAGTAAAACAAACTTTGTGAAATAAAAATCGAAAAAAAAATAAAATATACAATTTTTCTTTGTTGTAGGAGTCTCTGAGATTATTATCAGGTTTGATACAGTATACGTCTGTACCTCTAGAAGTTGAAGAGTACTTCAAGGAATGTCTTACTGCCATGATAGAACTGTTGTCTACTGGCCTAGAACTTGTGGAGGATCTCAAGCTTGAGTGAGAATCTACTATTATCTCAACTTACTATAATTCAAAAATTCAAAAAATCTCGTCTAGCCATAACTATAGTAGTGTTGTTTTGGCTGATGCATCGCTGGCTTAGAATGAGAAAAAACTGTCTGAAAACTACTCTTTCCTTATAGGAAAGCCAGCTTTTCCAACTTCAGTTTGGTCAATATTACCAGTTCCGATTTCAATGAAAATAGGCTCATAAGAAGCGCATTTTGATGCAGATATCAAATATGTATCAGTCTTATAATGTTGTAAATAGCACTTATAAGCCAGTTTTAGCTCATCTGCCACAAAGTGGCAAGGTGAGCTTTTGTGATTGTTTTTTGTCCGTCGTCCGTCTGTCAGTCTGTCCGTACGAATGCACCGGTAGTTGAGGGGTGTGGAACAATAGGCTATTTTTAAATTCCATTCATTCCGTCACTTGTGGGGTGCAAAATGCTACTTGTGGGTTGCAACCAAACAAAAGAAAGAACAAAAGAAAACCCCACAAATACCGTCTCATGAGTACGTCCGTCCGGTCCGTTAGACTTTTCACTGTTAACACTCTAGCATTTTGCTCTGATCTTCATCAAACTTGGTCAGTAGTTGTATTCATCGAGTCAAAATGTTTATCTTGATGACCTTAAGGTCAAGTTCAAAGTTTGGCCATGTTTTTTTAGCAGGTGAGCGCCCCAGGATCTATGATCCTCTTGTCTTTATATGAATTGTCAATTTTTTAGGATTTCAGGTTTTTCAGAATGTTTTACTTGCATCCATGTTTATAAACTATTCCTGTTTTTCTATGGCAGGGAGAAGCAGTTGCTAGAGAGGAACACAGCCTCATTGATCACCAACATGGTTGCTAAGGGTAACAAGAACTTCTCATTTGATTATTTCTCCACGCTGAAATATTTCTTCTTAAAGATGGCTGAAATATTTGATGAGAATGGATTGTCTAGGATTGAGACACGAGAGTTACGTGAAGCTATAAGTGTGTTACTGTGTGAGATACAGACTCAGCTACCGTACGATTATCTGCTGAGTATGACGTGTAAATCACAGAGATATCAGTTAATGAATGCTATGATACGTGAGATAGGTACCAGCACAGATCTACAGGTAATCTTATATTATCTTTATACAGGGAATGTTATATTATCTTTATACAGGTAATGTTATATTATCTTTATACATGTAATGTTATATTATCTTTATACAGGTAATGTTATATTATCTTTTTACAGGTAATGTTATATTAGCTTTATACAGGTAATCTTATATTATCTTTAAACAGGTAATGTAATATTAGCTTTATACAGGTAAACTTATATTATGTTTATACAGGTAATGTTATATTACCTTCATACAGGTAATGTTATATTATCTTTATACAGGTAATGTTATATTATCTTTATACAGGTAATGTAATATTATCTTTATACAGGTAATGTTATATTATCTTTATACAGGTAATGTAATATTATCTTTATACAGGTAATGTAATATTATCTTTATACAGGTAATGTAATATTAGCTTTATAAAGGTAATCTTATATTATCTTTATACAGGTAATCTTATATTATCTTTATACAGGGAATGTTATATTATCTTTATACAGGTAATGTTATATTATCTTTATACAGGTAATGTAATATTATCTTTATACAGGTAATGTAATATTAGCTTTATAAAGGTAATCTTATATTATCTTTATACAGGTAATGTTATATTTTCTTTATACAGGTAATCTTATATTATCTTTATACAGGGAATGTTATATTTTCTTTATACAGGTAATCTTATATTTTCTTTATACAGGTAATCTTATATTATCTTTATACAGGTAATCTTATATTATCTTTATACAGGGAATGTTATATTATCTTTATACAGATAATGTTATATTATCTTTATTTTTATATCGTTGACATTTCGCTGGCTTAGAATTAGAAGGTCGTAAGTACTACTTACAACCTTATAAGACTCATGCATATATGAAATCTACATACCAAGGCGTTTCTTTTGAGCCTTTTTTCATGGAAATCAGAACTGGCCATGCTGACCAAATTGAAGTTTAAAAAGCTTGTTTTTCCATAAGTAAAGAGTAGTTTTCAGACACTTTTTTCTTGTTTACTCAAAATATTGATTTTGAACTTATGACCTTCTAATTCTAATCCAGCGATTTTGTGGAGACATATTGATCTTAGTCTGATGCATGCTATGATACGTGAGATAGGTGTTAGCACAGACCTACAGGTAGTGTGCTTGTTATATCGTCTTTATTTTATGTGGCCTACATTTATTAGAGGAGACATATAGATTTTGGTATGTCTATAGATGGATGTTACAAAGTTTGTTCCCACTTTTTCTCCTTTACTTCTTGTCCAATTTCAATGAAACTTCACATGAATGCTTGGTACCAAGCCTAGTTGTGCACATTGTCAGGAATTTTAGGTTACATGATTGTTGCCAGAGTTACGGCCTCTATAGGAGACTGAGTTTTAAGACTAATTTCTAGGTGGAGCTCTTGAATATTTACTGAACTAGTTTTGAGCACAGACTTCCATTTTGGTCAATAACCTCAATGATAATAACAATACTTGAACTGAGATTGAGCTCAGATTTTCTAGAGGTTGTGGCCTTTTCACAAAGCAATCTAAGGGAAAACTTAAATATTTTCACTTAAATAAAAAATTGAGCTGCACATTTTTCCTAGGAAACAGAGAATAACCCATGTTTTCTTTGTGGATATTGTAGCTCTTTAGTTTTATGTTGTTGTATGTAAAAAATGATAAGCTTAATTTTCCCGTTTAGCTGATACACTTTTAAGAAAATTCTTAGTTTTCCCTTAACATGCTTTGTGAATAGCGTCCCTGTTTATTGGTTGATTTCAGTATATGGTGTCACCTCTGGTGAAGGCTGTGGTATGTGAACTATCTATGAAGTCCTGGGGTGAAACTGATGCTGATAAAGTGACCAATAAACTGGTCACAGAAAGAGAAGGGAGCAAGATCTCACACAAAAGGTGAATTATCTTACCCGAATATTTAACCGAGGATTGACAATTTGTCTCTCAAAATTATTGATAGAAAAAGGATAGATAGTTTGTGTCTATAGTGGTATCAAAGCTACTATACTGAAGCAATTGTTCCTTCTATTTCTTGGCGATTCTGTAAAAATATCTTGATATTTATATACGTGTTTAAATATTGATATTTAAGTAGAGATATTTTGGTTGTATGTGTATGATTATAGTCCTGTAATTAATATTGTTTGGAATTAAATGTAGGTAAGGCTAAAATAATAATTAATAAAAATAACTTGACTTGGAAAACTACCAATTTTAGTGCCAGGATTTGGACAACTAGTGTCATGATTTGTCAACTAGTGTCATGATTTGGACAACTAGTGTCATGATTTGGACAATTAGTGTCATGATTGGGACATCTAGTGTCATCGTAAATCCACAGACTGCTAACTAATTACCATATTATATTGATACAGGAAACATGATGTACGTACTTATATAAAAGCTCAAACATTGAGTGCTACATATAAGATGATTAAATCTAAGCTGGAGGAACTACTGAAACAAGACATACAGGTATGTAAGATATATAACCCTGCCCCAAAGATATATAACCCCGCCCTAGGATATATAACCCCGCCCTAGGATATATAACCCCGCCCTAGGATATATAACCCCGCCCTAGGATATATAACCCTGTCCCAAAGATATATATCCCCCCAAGATATATAACCCTCCCCCAAAGATCATAACCCATCCCATATATTTACAGTAAAGTCCCGCTATTAAGACCACCGACCATTTTGACAAAAAGTGGTCTTAATAGCGAGTCGGTCTTAATAGCGAGTCTGTGTATGTATGTATCTTGAAGAAGCTAGTACTGGTGAACATTGTCATTGAAGCTAATTAATATACATATATAAATATAATAAAAACAATGTACAGTATACACATTTAATTAATACAATATAATGTATCTATTAATTAAAATGGCCTAATTAGGCAGCAATAATACTTATATTCTCTAAAGCACAATTTATCCGAATTTGGAAGTTGTCCGAATACTATGCAAGGTATAATAACAGACCTTGATTTGAATCGTTCTTGAGAATAGCACGGTGACTTCTTTGTTATGATTTGATCCAAAATATATTTAAGGAATGATTTATTGATTAATATAAACTACATTAATGCTCTTCGTTATCAACAAAATTCTGAATAATTTACGTTGGTAACGAAATTCCGTGACGTCGTATGGTACCTGATTTTAAACCGTACCGTAATGGCAGACAATTAATTTTTATCGTCGGCAAATTCAACATGTTTTTCACAACTTTAGTGACATTTAATTGAAGCTAATCAGTGTATTTAATTTGTTAATCTGCTTGTTTGCCAGTCAAGCATGCTGCCCCAGGCAATTATCAGTTGTTTATATAATCTAATTGACTTTTAATTGGCTGTCATAAATGGACACACAAGTTTCAATACAGTGTCTTCGATCTCATGCTGAGCTGGTATGTTACACTTTTGACTGTAATTCAAGCGCCCCGCGACCTTGATCAAGGTGCAAGATGATTTGTAAGCGCCCCGGAGATACGCGTAGGTGTGAAGAAAGTTGTTTACACAAAATTATACATGACACATAATTGGTCGTATTAGCGAGACCAAACACAGTTGGAATTGACACAATGGGACTGGCCAAAGTGGTCGTAATACGGAATAGCGGACCGGTCGCATTATAGGACCTTAAAACAATTGAATATAGAACAAAATTATTTGGTTCTTTTAAAAATCGGTCGTAATAGCGGGACGGTCGCATTATCGGACCGGTCGTTAGGTGGAACTTTACTGTATAACCCCACACCCCTCATATTACAGGAAGATGTATGTATTATTTTTGGATCACCCCTCATATTACAGGAAGATGTATGTATTATTTTTGGATCACCCCTCGTATTACAGGAAGATGTATGTATTATTTTTGGATCACCCCTCATATTACAGGATGTATGTATTATTTTTGGATCATCCCTCGTATTACAGGAGGATGTATGTATTATTTTTGGATCATCCCTCGTATTACAGGAAGATGTATGTATTATTTTTGGATCATCCCTCGTATTACAGGAGGACGTATGTAGGCAGATAGAGGGAGTAGAGATGATTGTGGAGACAATATCAAGTTGTGTACAGATATATGCATTGTCTGACTCCAATGCTGCCAAACACAAGTAAGATGTTTGCTTCAACAATAATCATTACATGGGGAGTGATGGCCTGACATAGGGCAATAGCTTTGAGATTGAGAGGTCACAGGCTTGATCCAGTTCGAGCCTCTGATCAATTTTTATTAGCAAAAGAAAACCCATAACGCTCCACTTCACCAAGATGTATACCTGGCTACCTGAGAGGGTCAAAATCCAGTGTGTTGTGGCTACCAGCGGTACTGTGTCAACATTCAACTTGCTACTATTGATTGGGGGGGGGGGGGGGGGGGCAAATGTAGTTAGTTGACACTTTTCTGTTAATAGACTTTATCTGGGTACTTTACTTTATATAATTCATTCAATCAAAAGTCCAAGTTTCATTCAATCTAAAGTCTAAGTTTCATTCAATCAAAAGCGCAAGTTTCATTCAATCAAAAGTCCAATTTTCATTCAATCAAAAGTCTGAGTTTCATTCAATCAAAAGTCCAAGTTTCATTCAATCAAAAGTCCAAGTTTCATTCAATCAAAAGTCCAAGTTTCAGTTCCATTGAATCAAAAGTCCAACATCTTCAAACTGTACATGGAGGTTGGCCAGCAACAGTATACGACCCCTTTTGATTTTAAGGTCAGTAGGTCAGAAGTCAAGGTCGCTGTGACCTTGAACAAGGCTGTAATGTTTATTAAACATCTTTTGTCATAATTTATTTAAGCCAGTAGATTTGCTCATGTTGTTCTGCCAGTTTCCCATTCTGACTGTAGGTATGCATCATAGTTCTCTAACCTTGGATCATGGTTAGATTCGGAGAGATGTAAGCTCATGTTGTTCTATGTTTCCATTCTGACTGTAGGTATGCATCAGAGTTCTCTAACCTTGGATCGTGGTTAGATTCGGAGAGATGTAAGCTCATGTTGTTCTATGTTTCCATTCTAACTGTAGGTATGCTTCAGAGTTCTCTAACCTTGGATCGTGGTTAGATTTGGAGGGATGTAATGAAGTATGTGGATTATTGTTCCGTGTGTTACAGCATCTGATGACATCAGATAAATCTTCAACTGAAGTCAATAAATGTTTCATCTCTATAGTGAAGACTGTCGGGGCTCTGTTAGCACTACAAGGTAGGTAGGATATTTTGTTATATCCACAAAGTGAGATATATATATATAGTTTGTCATGAGTACTAAGTATAGGATTTTAATTATGGGTTAGTCAGTTGAGCCTTTGTCCTGTAAGTGAAGGGTCCCGGATGCCGGCCTTGTCCCGCTGCACATTGTCCCTGTTACAAGTTGTCTTTGGACATTTCTTAAAGGAGTCCAGAAAACGCAGGTGTAATCAAGCCTTTGTTAGCTCACCTGCCACTTTTGTGATTGTTTTTTGTTCGTCTTCCGTCTGTCAGTCTGTTAGACTTTTCACCGTTAACACTCTAGCACTTTCAGTAGTCAGTAGTTGTACCTCAATGAAATCTAGGTCAAGATCGAAGTTGGGTCATGTGGGGTCAAAAACTAGGTCAATAGGTCAAATAATAGGAAAACCGTGTTAACACTCTGGAGGTCACATTTTTGCTTTGATCTTCACCAAGCTTGATCAGTAGTTGTATCTCAATGCAATCCAGTTTGAAGTTGGGTCATATGGGGTCAAAAACTAGGTCAAAATGTCAAATAATAGGAAAACCTTGTTAAAACTCTGATGGCCACATTTTTGCATTAATCTTCATGAAGTTTGGTCAAAATGTTTATCTTGGTAACCTTAAGGTCAATTTTGAAGTTGGGTCATGTGGGGTCAAAAACAAGGTAAAAAAATCAAATAATAGAAAAATCTTGTTAACACTCTGGTGACCACATTTTTGCTTTAATCTTCATGAAGTTTGGTCGAAATGTTTATCTTGGTAACCTTAAGGTCAAGTTTGAAATTGGGTCATGTGAGGTGAAAAACTAGGTCAAAAGGTCAAATAATAGGAAAACCTTGTTAACACACTTGAGGCCACATTTTTGCTTTATTCTTCATCAACTTTGGTCAAAATGTTTGTCTTGATGACCTTAATGTCACATTCGAAATTGGGTCATGTGGGGTCTAAAACTAGGTCAATATGTCAAATAATAGCAAAACCTTGTTAACACTCTGGAGGCCACATTTTTGCTTTAACTTTCATCAAGTTTGTTAAAATGTTTATCTTGGTGACCTTAAGGTCAAGTTCAAAGTTTGACCATGTTTAGCAGGTGAGGGCCACAGGATCTATGATCCTCTTGTTGAGTTTAAGAAATGCTGGGGCACGTTTGATAGACATATCTTAGCTAAGATTGGACTTTTCTGTGTATTATTGAGAGCATACTAGGTGAACCCTGACATTTTAATAAAGTTTAATTAGTTAGTTATGACAATTCTTGTTCACATAAATTTGCTTGAACATACTTTCTTAGTTTGCCCAAAACAGCGTATGAAAAAGTTGAATCTTAGCTTAAATACATCTATGACACGGGCCCCTGATCTTAAAGGCAGTAAGTAGCAGATTGTGTTTATCACATTAGCATAGTTACAAGATCTTAACAATGTCAGAAATACCAAATTTAAGCCGATGACGTTACTTTTTTGCGCCAAAAATGCTGGTGACGTCACACTTTTATTCTCGCTCACATTTGTAAGCAACATTCCTCTATTTTATCTCCCATGCAACTCCTGTCTAGTGACTTGGTGAATGTCTATGTATGTTTGTTAATTTCAGGTCACGCAGAATATGATAGTGATACATTCCAAATGTTTGGTTGGATTGCTTCGTTACCATGGTTACTGGTAAATACACTTAACCGATTTAGAAACGCAACAATTTTGGAGGTCGGTATTTTTTGTATTAATTACTATTTAAATTTTATTGGAGTATAAACCAATGAATGGGAAGCTAGTCTTATGCCTGGTACGATGTTCTACGAAAAAATATTTTAATTTAGCCCATTACGTCAACGTGGCGTCATTTTCATTATTTACACGTGACGCGTGATCAAAACCACTGGGCGTGACGATTTGACCGACAATGTATAGAAAAACAATGCCCCAACAAAAAAACATAAAATTAAATTTTGAAGTGCGTTGTTTACGGTGCCACGCTTTTAGGATACATACCATCCTGGCGCCATCGACTTGCTTTAAGCAGTTATGTGACGTTTTATCATGGCAAAGTAGATGAACTGTCGACTGTCGACGATATTGAGACTTGCACAGTGTTTTCAAGAGGCAATTAACACCTACGATTGTCTGCGTCAGGTATGCCGACGATACAAGCGCGTAAACATGATGGCACCAAACGAATGTTTTTAATAACGACGCCACTTCCGGTCAAAAATATTTTCTGTTATACCTACAATTTGAAGGCAATGATGCGTACTATTGAGTAATTTCGCTAAAATATACATTCCGTAACATTTCGATTAATGTTTTTTTTGACCCATGTTGAAATCGCTTCATTTTGTCTGTCCTCTTATTTATCCTGACATATTCCATTATCCACTTCCGGTTACGGGTTTGAGATGCCATAGACATAAGAAATGTGCATTCTTAACCATCGGACACTATGCAGCCTATGATAGATGGGCAAAAACTTGCTGACAGCTTATGTTGAGACTGTGGAGGTCATTTCATTTGTACTCGTGAAACGAAATTTGAAGGCAGACACAAATGGCCGTCAAGAAGTGCATCATCATGCAGAAACTCCTGAGCGTTTGGATTGGTACGTGTTTTCCACATAGATGTGTGGAACAACATCCTACAACACTTTATTTCCCCGCCAATGAGGCAAAGACGACTGATTTTAATAGCAGGTTGCAGCGTATAAATACATTATTAATTTTGCGAAGTTGACATTGTCGATCAATACATTTCGTGGTTTGGTTTTGTGACCATCTAAACCTTGATTACAATGAAATTTGCACATCTTTCACTTCATGTGTTGATTTGATCACATGTAAAATTTCAAGAGAATTGAAGCACCTTAAATTGCTTAAAAAAATTAAAAACCCACTGTTGCGTTTTTAAATCGGTTAAGTGTATGTTTACTTCATTAACATATACACATACTATTTCACATTATCATTATTATACCATATTTATATAGCCCTTTTCATGCACATGTATATACACGTTCAAAAGTGCTGTACAATCACAATTAAGATATGGTCAAAACAATACACATAACTCACACAATTATATATGGACAAATTTAAAAATCAAGAGTATGACGATAATACGAAAAAGGAGATTTCCCGATTTTTTTTTTTTAGATGACTTATTTACAGTGCGCAGTGCGCCGGGTCCATTGTAAGGCCACTCCCGGATATGTTATGCATCATACTGTAGGCATCGACATAAATACAGGGGTGGTATTCAAAATTGAACTTAATTGACTTGAGCATAAGGATAACCAATCAGATCACATCATATTAAATTCTTGGTCAGTAACAGGCAATATCATTGGCTATCCTTATTCTCCAATTAAATACGATCAATATTGAATACTACCCTATTATTTCATCGTGATAACTGCTTGATTTCAAATGGTCTCATTAGCTTGACTATTTGAAGAATATTGACAGTTTTCCTCTCAATTCACCCTACATTGGTTCAAGCTTTGTCTTCAAATATTACTACTTAAAATCATTATTTTTCAAGGGGGTTGAATTTTCGTTGATTTTATTGTTAAACTTGACCATAAAAATCTAATGCCCACAATTACCCTCTCAAATACAGGACATTGGTTCACCCTTCCATATTTTGTAATCCACAAATTTTCGACCCAACAAAAATGCATTCTATCAAAATCCATGAAATATATTTTTTTTGAGTTTGGTAAATTTTACTGTAACAGCTCATAAAAATAAATTACTAACAAGCTCTAGGGCTTTTTTTCAAAGACTATCTTAACAATTGGTATTTGAACGAAATTTTATACACATGAAAATATGTGACTTTACAGTATAAGGGCAATATTGCACTAACTACTGCATGTATGGGAGTCAGACATCATAATATTACATGACCTCTCAATCATTCAATCTATTTAATACATTACTCCTGGGTAAAATTGATGCAAAAAAATGTGGTTTTGGGACTTATAAAACTTGATACAAGTTTTGCCTTTTAAGTTATTACGAAGGCCATATCTATAACACATGTTGGATAGTAACCTCATATAAGGTTTCTAAGTCATCAGCCGCGCCCACCTCAGGAACTGAACCTAAATAATCAAGGTGACAATCTACTGCTATATCAATGGAGTTAGTCTTTCAAGAGATTTAAAGTCGTATATATTTTAAATGTATTTGATAAACAAGCATTTACACCTGATACTTATCAGTCACAATGGCTGTTTCTTGGATAACTGACGAGTACTTTGATCAGTGAAGATTGTGAGGTTTGTGACCGACCCTCGCTTAGTGAAGCTCAAACTCACAACCTACAGACCTAGAGTCAGGTACAGTACTGTACGCTGTCCAGTAACTAGGCTTCTTTATATTCACTAAGTCTAACTCATATTTCAGAATGACCCATCCTGGATAGATATGAAGCCTACCAATGCCAGGGACATAGTGAAGATTGCGACAGCTCTATCTCCTAAACTCGGTAAAAAAGATTTATGTTTACTTTTTTGTGGCAGAGATAAAATTTTTTCCTCATCAATAGGTGGATCTGAGACGAGGACGTCCCTCATAATACCAAAACTAAAAATTTCTAGAAATGAATTTTGAATTTTGCCCTCATACCGTACAAGTATAACATAATTATGTGTACGTATCCATGAAAAAAAAATACTAAAGTCACAAAACACCAGAATACTAGTAACTATAATTCATTGATATTTTGTCTGCAGTAAATCTGTAGCTCAATACCTCCTGAATGATCTTCTTCATCAAAATTAAGCACATTATTTTCTAGAACACTCAGAGGTTCCATTTGACTCGGGAGTAGGCGCTTTGACCCTTGAAATTTCCAAAAAGCCACATTTTGACCCTCAAGCTTTTGATATGAAGGGTCATACTCTCTTTTTTTTGCCTATCAAACTTAGCATACTTGTTAACCATCATAAACAACTTACATTGTCAATGTCATGTAACACTATCCAACATTTCAACAGAGTTATGGCCCTTGATTGACTTAGCTAGTTATTATGGACAAGGTTTCAACCAGGGCATACACATTTATTGAACAATCTTGCTCACATTTATGCTTCTCCAATTCCATGGTGAACTCTTGTTGCAAATTGCCACTAATTCCAATATTACTTGATAAGGAGGAGTACAGTTCTAACTCTGTTCTTATTGAGACTGTTAATTAGATTCAGAGTCTGTAACTACTAATTACCATTTTGTATTTCCAGAAAATGTGAGTTTGTGTAAGTGTTTGAGCATAGTTGTTGTATTTTCAGAAAATGTGAGTTTGTGTGAGTGTTTGAGCATAGTTGTTGTATTTTCAGAAAATGAGAGTTTGTGTAAGTGTTTGAGCATAGTTGTTGTATTTTCAGAAAATGTGAGTTTGTGTGAGTGTTTGAGCATAGTTGTTGTATTTTCAGAACATGTGAGTTTGTGTGAGTGTTTGAGCATAGTTGTTGTATTTTCAGAAAATGTGAGTTTGTGTGAGTGTTTGAGCATACTTGCTCTGTTACCTAAAGAAGTGGCTTCCAAATGGAGAATACATGTCTTCAGACAAGCTCTGGTAAGTCTATATTATCAGTATGAGTGTATGTATTGGAACAGTGTCTTAAGCAACATGTCCAGGTGCTGTGTAGTTTGTGTCAGTTTAATCGCACTCTTCATTGTGTAAGGATTGCACTACTGCTCTCCATCTACATTCTAACATCATGCACATAATGCCGTAGTTTTATAGATGACCTATCTTTTTAGTAAGTTTTCGAAAAAATGTTGACTTTTTAATATCCCATTGTTGTATTGATGTTGAACATTTTAATATTTCCATATCAAAAGTGGACTGTGTATACTTATGTTATCTACATGTATGTATGTAATACAGTGTGACAGTGTACTGAAGGTGAAGGTCGCAGCCTTGGATATATTCCCTATATTGTTGTATAACCTGGGACCATGTATACTTATGGTATCTATGTATTTATTACAGTGTGACAGTGTACTGAAGGTGAAGGTCGCGGCCTTGGATATATTCCCTATATTGTTGTATAACCTCGGACCCAATGCCAACCATCTGGTTTATGATCTACTACAGTAAGTTTTATAGATTTTGAAGTAATCCACAACCTTCTATTTTATAGTACGATTTTTAATCCTCAACCTTCTATTTTTTGTACAGCGCCTAGAATGTAAGTGACTGCGACCATACCGACTGATATGGTCGTTGTCACTACACAGTCTCTGCTTTTATGCCAGAATTTTTCTCACTCGTGAGAAATGGTGTACAGTTATGTACAGGGCTATAAACCACTTATCAACTACTTGCTAAGTATTAGGGGCCAGCCTAGCCCAGCATGGGAACTATTAATCTTCCAGCATTCATTAGGGTTTTATCCAAGATCTTATCAACCATCTGCTATGTACCATTCTACAAGAAATATATGAATTGTGCAGACCTATGCAACAGATCACAGATCAATAAACCACAAGCTAAATTTCGATTTCACAAAATAGGCAAAAGAAATTTGTAAAAAAGTATGGCAAATTTATGTTATGTTTTATTTCATAGAAAATAAAAATAGGAAACCTTTGATCAACTAAAATATTTCTCTTTTCATTTTCTAGATTTGATTTAAAATCTTTTAACACTTGTTTTTAAATCTTAGAACAATTATGTCTGTATTCCTTGTTCTCCTTGAATAGAATGTCCATGAACAGAACAGAAGTTGTTTTTCATTTGTGCGTATACGCAGCACCTCGCCACCATACAAACAATAATATTTGCAAAAGAACATAATTTATATACATGATCACATAGCAGAATTATGTAGATTGGAAATATTTGATAGTACATGTAACACCTGGACTTCATTTATGAATAACAAACCATGAAGGAATAGTGGTCAAGTTATGATCAGAATTAGACAATAATAAGATATCAAGCTGATATCAAGCTGAGGTGCTAATAGGCTGTACAGTTACCTTCACCAGCAGAATTTGGGGAAAATCTGGCATAAAAGGACAGAGTGTACAGTACATAAGGTATAAGGAGGGAAATATTGCATTATTTGATAAATTGTTTAAAGTTTGGAGTTAAAGCCAAGTTGCGTGTCTGTCTGCGAGGCAAATAAGTGGTTAAAATTATCCGAGGTACTGTAGTATAACAAGTAAACTATAATGTATTTCAGTCCATGTTTAGATGAGAAGTCGGACGATCTCCATCAATCATTGGCTAACATATCTGGACCATTGGCGTGTGTTGTCAGCCGTAAAGCTCTCCTTAAAAAGTAAGTTTTCTTCTATGTAGCAGAAGAGGGGTGGTTTGATACAAATCACGTTCTAGGTTAATTATTTGCTTTGCTTGTAAAGTAAAAACTTTCTCAAGGATTTGGGTAATGACCTTGATATGACTCTACTTCTCTTTAGTTCAAAGGTCAATGCTACACTGACTTTTCTCTATCACAATTGACTTAATTGGCTGCTCGTTGTGTTTGTTTGTTTATCACAGTTTAACACCTTTTATCAATACTTTTTCAGTTAACTGACCATGTGTACAGCAAAGTTTCTGGTTAAGGAACCAGTCTATTCAAAATAAGAATTAGGTGCACTTCTGCAGCGCCAGACACGCCTGTATCTAACATCTCTCTCTCCTTTAAGGGGCTTTCTCTCAGTCTGTCTTTCTGGTCAGATCATGCTGTATCTGCACTGGTAGAGGATGCTCCTGCGCCCTTGTGGCTGCAACACAATGTAAAGTGCCTTTGAACGTGCGTTTGCATGAAAAGGAGCTATATTAATCTGTTATATTTATTTATATACGACTGATTCTCTCAATCAGGTTTCCCAAACTATATTCCAATATTCTTACTAGTACTTATCCTTTCACGAGGAACCTGTAACTCCTCCACTTACCAAATATTCATGGTAGGGTACGACCTGCCGCAACCTGGAATTAGACCCGGATGCTAGGTCACAAATCCAGCGCAGTTGCCACTGGACGACACTAGGTGCTTACATTACATGTTTTACAAACACTACCGGTATCTTGTTATTACAGATGTGGTAGAGTCAGTCTACAGAAACCAATGTATCAACATATATACATCAACTGTATGTCATGTCACAGCTCATCATGTAAATATAGATGTTATATTTCTATATACTGAATACCCTATTCTACCAAGTATTACACATGACTGTGAATTTAGAATTTTAAAATACTTGCCCGAATCTGCATAACTGAATTGTATTCCTATATACACTATGCATAATTACAGCAGAAGTTACTTTCTGTTGTAAAAAACTTATTTATAAAGCAAACTACTTTCAATGTTTTAAATGGATTCCAATGAAAATTGTAAAAGTTCATTTCTCAAAACTTTACAAGTGATGTTTAATTCTAACCAATCATCTGTTCTTCATTGATTATAGGTTCGGATATATCTGGAAGTCCGAAGGAACGACCGAAGCTTGTAGATGCCAACATGTTTCTACCGTTTGTACAACTGGTCAACAGTGAGAAACCCAATGTTAAATTAGGTAAATATTATGTTTTAGTAAGTTTTATGTATGCTCAGTTTCAGAACATAGGCTCTTTTGGTTCAGTTCCAGAATTTAGGCTCTTTTTTGGCCAGTCCTAAGTTGCTACACTGAATAAGTCTAGAAATGATCAAAGAAGTGTTATTTCACTGTAGTTGAGCGGCTGCCACTTATGCTACACCTCGCATGTCAGACAGGGAAAGCACCACATGGCAGGGTACTCAGAATCACATCACAAAAGCTACAAGAACATTGAAATGGCAAAGTAGGGGTTTATGTACAGTATGTCTTCCCAGAATAGGAAATTCAAAATTAAATGTATTTTACCACATTTTGAGGTTGACTTGATGTATAAAGATATCAGTGAAGTATTAATTAACCGGCAATAAATTATGTGATCAGTTCCATGCACAATGATATAAAAACATTTATCTTGCTAACCAACTTCTACATGTATTAAATTGAATTTTTACAAATGGCTTCCAAGTAATTTTGGTAAAACTACAAAGTTTTGTGTGTTGTGTATTCCTTTACATTCTCATTTTCCATATGGTAGTTACAGGATTGTTTACTGTTGTTTTCATACAGCTTTAGTGAACAGCATGAGGCTGATATTTGGACATATTGGTGTTAGGAAAAACAATGCTGCTACCATTAACATACTGAATATGGCCTTGACATTAATAGAAGATCCTGATTATGATACAAGGGCAGCGTTCAGGTTTGTATACTCTTGTTATACACTTGAATACTCGACTAGAACAAAATATTGTCAATGACACTCAACTTTAAAAATGCCGAGCATAGCTTATATTTGCCAGTCAGCTTTCTGCTGAAATATGGCAGGCATAGGAGTGCCTCCACCCATATTTGAACCCGGGTTGCCAAATTAGATGGCAAGCGTGCTAATCATTGAGCTACGAAGCCTTATGGTTAATTTGCCCCCATTCAAGGTGTTGGTGATTTGGATGATCTTCGGCGGACAATAAGGTTCATCCTTTCAACCGGACTGACCGTGTAACAGCGAACAATAGGAAAGAGAAGAAGGGGGTATATTGTGTGCACATGCTGGCCTGTCTGTCAGTAGACCAAATGGTTTCCGATCAATAACTCAAGAATGGTTGGGTCCAGGATCTTTAAACTTTATAGGGTGGTTGTTCACCAACAGTATGTGACCACTATCAATGTTGAGTTCCTGAGAGTCAATGTGTCTTATTTCAACTGGCAGGCTGTTCCACATTATAGTCATGCATTTGTCAACTCGCCTTTCACCATAGTTCTTAGTTCTGGTTTAGGAGTGTTCAATAACTTGGCCGAGTCTGATGTCAGAGATCTTGTTGAATATGAAAATGTCTAATCTTATTTGTCAGTGGATAGATTTCAATTATGGATTTGAAAATGTGTGCTGGATATTAACTGTATCTAATGTCTCTCTTGCTGTATCTGCACTGGTAGAGGATGCACCTGTGCCCTTGTGGCTGCGACACTATAATGTAAAGTGGCTTTGAATGTGTGTTCGCATGAAAAAGGCGCTTTATAAATCTGGTATATTTATTTTTTAAAATTTTAGTGAAGTGATACAGTATCTATTGGGTGAAGGTATGACAGATGGACAAGACGGCACCAATGAACTAGTACTGAAGAAACTACGTGAAGCGTTCAACAAGGCACAGAAAGAGGGACACGCCAGACAACAGGAGACTGTGTTACTGACTATAGCACAATTAGGACGGTATGTGATGACTTACTGACAATAGCACAGTTAGGACGGTATGTGATGACTTACTGACAATAGCACAGTTAGGACGGTATGTGATGACTTACTGACAATAGCACAGTAAGGACGGTATGTGGTGATTTACTGACTATAGCACAGTTAGGACGGTATGTGGTGACTTACTGACAATAGCTCAGTTAGGACGGTATGTGGTGATTTACTGACAATAGCACAGTTAGGACGGTATGTGGTGACTTACTGACAATAGCACAGTTAGGATGGTATGTGATGACTTACTGAGAATAGCACAGTTAGGACGGTATGTGATGACTGACAATAGCACAGTTAGGACGGTATGTGATGACTTACTGACAATAGCACAGTTAGGACGGTATGTGATGACTTACTGACAATAGCACAGTTAGGACGGTATGTGGTGATTTACTGACAATAGCACAGTTAGGACGGTATGTGATGACTTACTGACGATAGCACAGTTAGGACGGTATGTGATGACTTACTGACGATAGCACAGTTAGGACGGTATGTGATGACTTACTGACAATAGCACAGTTAGGACGGTATGTGATTCCCATGCATTGGGAGCCAGGAATCGACGTTACATTGATATATCGATTTTATACTTATAGACAGTCATATTTCACTTATTTAGCCATTCTACGCTGTATGTATTGGGTAAGGCTTCAGCTTTTGAAAATGACAACTGCAGATTAAGTTTAGAATTGACCCATTCTAACAGTTTGTCAATATTCACTTAACCAAGAAAAGTGTTTTTCGAAAAAAAACTGAGGATTTTATGCGGTTATCCATTTAGCAATAGTTAGAATGTGAATTGATAATCGATCGGCTAAAAAATATTTTCGATACATTGATATGGTTTCTATCGATAACACCTCTACTGATTTCCTGTGTTAGTGCTTACTTAAGTACTACAACAAATGCTGAGATAACAATGGGGGTGAGTTGTTTAGCACCATGCAGTAGTTGCCGGAAGTTCCCTTTGCTATTCAGAAACTTTGTAGCAATATTGATCAGCATATGAACCAACTTCTGTTGACGTATGAGAAGTTATGGCCCTTGTTCATGAATGAACCTTCAATCTTGGGTAACAGTACTTTCCGAGGGTTGACATTTCTACTGTTCATACTTTGAAATGCAGGAGACCTAATAAAATTGAGAGAGATTTTCCTCGCTCAAACTGTTGACTAGATGAATGAAGTTTATATGCAGTTTTCACCTATTTTCCTCGTACAACAATACAGTGCAGGCTTCAAGAAGCATTTTCACTTAATATTTATGATCATGTTCATGTGGTAAGCAACAAATGTCAGGTTCCAGTATGTCAAAGAAATGTGTGAGATTTTATCAATTTTTGTCTGCAAGCGTGCATGAATAGTCTAAAATACGGGAGACTCATGCATGGAGCGGGAGACCTGGCGTTAATAACTGTTAGTTACTTACCCTTAAATATTTGTGTTACTTATCCTGTAAAATCACATATTTTAATGGATATCGAATTTCATGGATTTGGATAAAAATGCATTTTAGTGGGGTTGTAAATTTATGGGTTTCGGAACATGAAAGTGTAAACCCATGTTCTGCTTTTGAGTGGTCCATTAACTGTGGGGATTAGATTTCGTGGTCAAATTCAACAATGAAATCAACTACCTCAAACAATCAGATTTTACATTATACTTTTGTTAGCTCACCTGTCACAAAGTGACAAGGTGAGCTTTTGTGATCGCTCTTCGTCCGTCGTCCGTCCGTCCTTCCGTCCGTCCGTCCGTTCACAATTGCTTGTGAACACACTAGAGGTCACAAATTTAGCCTTATCTTTATGAAACTTGGTCACAATGATCATCTCAACAAAATCTAGGCCAAGTTCGATATTGGGTCATCTGGGGTCAAAAACTAGGTCACTAGGTCAAATCATAGAAAAACCTTGTGAACACATTAGAGGTCACAATTTTGACTTAATCTTTATGAAACTTGATCACAATGATCATCTCTATAAAATCTAGGTCAAGTTCGATATTGGGTCATCCGGGGTCAAAAACTAGGTCACAAGGTCAAATCATTGATAAACCTTGTGTAGTCACTAGAGGTCACAATTTTGGTCTAATATTTATGAGACTTGGTCACAATGATCATCGCAATAAAATCTAGGTCAAGTTCGATAATGGGTCATCTGGGGTCAAAAACTAGGTCACAAGGTCAAATAATAGAAAAACCTTGTGTAGTCACTAGAGGTCACAGTTTTAGCATAATCTTTACGAAACTTGGTCACAATGATCTACACAACCAAATCTAGGTCAAGTTTGATATTGGGTCGTCCGGGGTCAAAAACTAGGTCACAAGATCAAATCATAGAAAAACCTTGTGTAGTCACTAGAGGTCCCAGTTTTGGCCTGATCTTTACGAAACTTAGTCACAATGATCATAACAACAAAATCGAGGTCGAGTTCGATAATGGGTCATCTGGGGTCAAAAACTAGGTCACAAGGTCAAATCATAGAAATACCTTGCGTAGTCACTAGAGGTCACAATTTTTGTCTAATCTTTATGAAACTCGGTCACAATGATCATCTCAAAAAAATCTAGATCAAGTTCGATATTGGGTCATCTGGGGTCAAAAACTAGGTCACAAGGTCAAATAATAGAAAAACCTTGTGTAGTCACTAGAGGTCACAGTTTTGGCCTGATCTTTACGAAACTTGGTCACAATGATCATCTCAACAAAATCTAGGTCAAGTCCGATATTGGTTTATCTGGGGTCAAAAACTAGGTCATTAGGTCAAATCATATAAAAACCTTGTGTAGTCACTAGAGGTCACAATATTTGCCTAATCTGTATAAAACTTGGTCACAATGATCATCTTAACAAAATCTAGGTTAAATTCGAAAGGTGAGCGACCTAGGGCCCTTTGGGCCCTCTTGTTTAATTCCTTGTTTCTCTGAATATGTTACAGTGTGTCTGAAGGGGAAATGTTGGTGGTTGTGATCATTGTGTTGTTAGAAAGTATGTTGTCCCCGACACCACTGGTAGCGGCCGTAGCACATGAACAGGTAAACTATTGTGTATAGCTATCTGGAGGTAACACTAGCCTTATCAATAAATAAACGTTGATATAAGCTCTGCACGGTCGACTGATCAGTGTAGATTGAAAAAGTATAAGGTTTAAAAGTGGTTATGCACAAGTTTGAACCAAAATGGACTTCGAAAATGCATTTAATTTTCATTTTTAACTGTGTTATCATCGGCGGACTATACATGTACAATAAACTTCCAGGACAAAGGAATGAGCATGCCTCTGTAGCTCTATGGTTAGTTCGTTTGTCGTCTAATATGGCAACCCAAGTTCAAATACCAGTGGAGGCACTCGTATCTAGTCTGCCATATTTCAGCAGAAAGCTGACTTGCAAATAAAGGCTATGCTCAGCATTTAAAGAAAAATATATGAATAGGCTTAATTTTCTACTCAACCCTTGATAAGTGAAACTGACTGTATGTTAAATGTTTACAGTATGTTAAATGTTTACCGTATGTTTGCTGTGTTATAGCTGATGGATATTGCTGACCATAAGAATACGAAGACACAGAATCTGTTTATGAGATGTCGTTACGATGTATGTAAGTTCCTGGTAGAAGCCATGCATGATGCACAGTGTGGTAAACTAGATAAATCAGCTGAAGATATCCTTATTGAAGTATCACAAGTACTCGGCTTCACTGATGTCAAAACATTCCTTCTGGTATGTTTACTGTAAAGTCTATATTTTTTGTGGGGGTTAAATTTTCGTTGATTTTTGTGGTTGAACTTTACCATGAAATTTAATCCTAACGATTGATCGACATCCTGATTACAGAACTAGGTTTTATCTGTCGATGTTGTACTATCCACAAATTTACGACCCCTTCAAATTGCATTTTTTACAAATTCAACGAAATTTAATGACCACGAAAATATGTGATTTTACAGTAGTGTATACTGTTAGGAAATTTAGGTTGGATCATTTTTGCTGATAGTACAGCCTTTTGTGGGAGACAAAACAACTTTGTATATTCCTTCCCTAGATAGAGTAGTAAATAGCCAAACTTAATAAATTCCCACGTCATTGGCTGATGTTGAACTGACCTGCTGCGCTTGATTGAAATCAATTACTGATACAGATCATTAACACATGTATTGTATGTTTGGAAACAGCTGGACATCGGCTGTTTTCTGAATGATTTAACATGATCAACAATTTACAAATGCAGACTTATGCCTGTCCGGGTTTTTCCCTGTTTTTGGGGACTTTCACGGATGATCCGTTAAAGTTGGTAACCATTTGTTAAAAAAGTTGTGTGTCTTGCTTGTTGTATAGTTATGTATTGGTTCATGTATATGATGTGAAAGGCAATATTTTGTACAGTTATTGTGTGTACATGTTTTACATCTTATGTATATTGCAGGGAACAGAGAAGTATATTGTACCATTCCTGGTCAGTAAAGGAACAACTGCAGCCTCAAATCTTATCAAGTTGATAGCAACCAAGTTATCTGTTGCTGTAAGTTACTGTTTGCTACCATGTTATCTGTTGCTGTAAGTTACTGTTTGCTACCATGTTATCTGTTGCTGTAAGTTACTGTTTGCTACCATGTTATCTGTTGCTGTAAGTTACTGTTTGCTACCATGTTATCTGTTGCTGTAAATTACTGTTTGCTACCATGTTATCTGTTGCTGTAAGTTACTGTTTGCTACCATGTTATCTGCTGCTGTAAATTACTGTTTGCTACCATGTTATCTGTTGCTGTAAGTTACTGTTTGCTACCATGTTATCTGTTGCTGTAAGTTACTGTTTGCTACCATGTTATCTGTTGCTGTAAGTTACTGTTTGCTACCATGTTATCTGTTGCTGTAAGTTACTGTTTGCTATCATGTTATCTGTTGCTGTAAGTTACTGTTTGCTACCATGTTATCTGTTGCTGTAAGTTACTGTTTGCTACCATGTTATCTGTTGCTGTAATTTGAATTATGTATTGTTGTAAATATTGTCTTTGTATATATATCTATTGTTATTGTGGACCATAATGGAAATTGGTTTGCCAATTATGTTATCCACAGAAAATAAAGAAGTTATTATTATTATAATTTTTGCTGTAAATTACTGTTTGCTACCAAGTTGTCTGTTTCGAATTTGTAAAAAAATGTGGTTGCTATGGATATGGAAATAGAGGAGATACTTCAAAATCTGAATCAGATCATAACTTTCCAGCTAGGTTTATGATACTTCATATATAGGTAGGTAACAATAGGGAGATTATGCACATCTAAATATTTTTTGATGGGATTAGAATTGTGGTTGGCATGGCAACAGAAACATTGGAAATAATTTAAAGGGCCATGGCTTCAAATCGGTAGGGGACTTCTGTATTGCTTGCAATTCTTAATGACTTGTTTAATTATTTATCAAACTGAGGGTGTAAGTAAAAACTTTAGTTTTCTTAAAAAACTTTACCAATCCATAGACGTGAACAGTGCTTAAATGTTTCTACTGTTGCTATGTAAGTGTGTTATGTTTACATACATGTCTTATTATTTTACAGAGTCGCAGTAAACTACTCATCAACAACACAAAGTATGTGTTTTCCTACCTGGTTCGATTCAAACCAAAGGACTCAGATTTACAGTCGGCAATCAATTACTTACAGGTACATTTACTGAACTTGTTACGTTGAGGACTTATAGTGTAATCTATTGTGAGATTGAGCATGTATTTTTGATAAGCCTTTACTAAACGCAGTCTTGTTTTTCTTCAAATGGAAATGTGTTGGACTCAATTAGCATAGTATTATGGTATACTACATTTACCCTAGGAGTTATTTAAAAAATAGATATAACTAAAGTGAATTTATTGAAACAAGACAGCACTCATTGCAAAAAATTGACACAATTCTTGTATGTTTTTAACGTTTTCTGTGCTTGGCTGGTTAAGTTGAGTGCTGCCTTCCATGTCTGACTTAATATTATCTTTTTGTTACTTTATTTCAGAAAGAGACCAAGTTTGAACTACGTGATCTGTTGAGGATAGATTCTCAGAGAGTTCATAATGAACTCCTTCTACATCTCAGCACCAACTATTCAGAGGTAAGTCAGACTAAGATTACTTCACGTTGTTATGGTGATTGGAGATATATAATGACTAATCTTGATGATGTTAGATAGTGGTTGGGAAATATTCAGTGTCCTAATTTTTCAGTTCCAGTCTGATTTGAATTATTGCAACACAATAAGACAAAGATAATTATTAAAGCACTTAAGAATGCGTCTTCTTCTAGAATCATCAAACTTGGTATACAGAAGTCTGTCATGACCAGCAGATGGCCCCTATTGATTTTTGATAACAATCAAGGTCCAGTGGTAGTGACAATCTCCAAGTTCATTGTTGTAATAATTCAATGTGTTTCAGGTATTTCATGGATTGAAGATTCTATCTACATGTGATGCTCAGTATAAAGGTGGTGAGATATCAACCAGTGAGGAGATGGCTAACTATCTACAACCCAGACTTCTCGGTGTTCTAGCATTCTTTGATTCACAACTTTTACAGTCCAGTATTCCTATGGAAGAGAAACGTCCGGTAAGTATCTTTGTAACAACCCAGACTACTTGGTGTTCTGGCATTCTTTGATTCACAACTTTTACAGTCCAGTATTCCTATGGAAGAGAAATGTCCGGTAAGTATCTTTGTAACAACCTAGACTTCTCGGTGTTCTAGCATTCTTTGATTCACAACTTTTACAGTCCAGTATTCCTATGGAAGAGAAACGTCCGGTAAGTATCTTTGTAACAACCCAGACTTCTCGGTGTTCTAGCATTCTTTGATTCACAACTTTTACAGTCCAGTATTCCTATGGAAGAGAAACGTCCGGTAAGTATCTTTGTAACAACCCAGACTTCTCGGTGTTCTAGCATTCTTTGATTCACAACTTTTACAGTCCAGTATTCCTATGGAAGAGAAACGTCCGGTAAGTATCTTTGTAACAACCCAGACTTCTTGGTGTTCTGGCATTCTTTGATTCACAACTTCTACAGTCCAGTATTCCTATGGAAGAGAAACGTCCTGTAAGTATCTTTGTAACAACCCAGACTTCTTGGTGTTCTGGCATTCTTTGATTCACAACTTCTACAGTCCAGTATTCCGGTGGAAGAGAAACGTCCTGTAAGTATCTTTCTAATCTTTGTAACATTAGCCATCTTGTCACTGGTGGGGAGCCATGGCGCACACTTTGCGATCGAGTGGTCCCTGGTTGGATTGCCATCTGCACCACTGATTAATTTCCTCTGAGCAAGAATAACCCACAATGCTTTACTGGCCCAAGGTGTGAATTGGTACCTGTGAGGGGGATGTCTGTAAATGTTCAATATTCTAGGGTGCCATATATCGATGTTGCCTGCACACAATCGAGGAGAGAAATAGTCTCCCCTGTGAGACCCCAGGGGAGACTCAAACCCAAGTTTCTTTAGGAAGCCCAATGACCAAGGTAACTGAAATGTCTAAGGGTGGCTGACATACTAAAAGCTGCCCTTGAAAACTGGTAACATTATTATTCGTAGTGTGAAGCTATATATTTGTCCTTGCGAGCGTGAAGCTATATATTCCTCCTTGCGAGCGTAATTTCACCGACGCTTGGGCTCATTGTTTTGATGTTTGAAGCGCTGATCAACTCTGGTACAAACATTCGTAATGTGTACCCACCTTAACCTAAGTTACAGGAACGTTGTGGTACTTTTCTCAAGTTTCGTAACTATTACTTACGTAGTTGAACGTCGACTTAAACGTCGGTCCAACTGCTGTAGTGTGAACCCACCGGTAGCTTTCAAATTGGGAAAACTATATGCACGATAATTTGACATACGAAATTTATCAACAAGTTGTTAAATAATTTCATGAATAACAAACCAATTTTCAAGGCACTTAATTGCATATTATGACTCCCTTGTTCCATATAATATTTTCATGCTTATAAATAAAACCTTGTATCAGTTCATTAGTTTATACTAATTTATTTAAGGTCGATTGTGAAACAAGTTTTTCCAACTTATATTAATCACTCTCGACACCTCATTCCTGATGTTATCCATCGCCACGAGGGTATGAGAGAAGAGAAGCCAGTTTCCCTTTTATGCTGAGCGTCTAGCAAGGGAATTTCTGGTACCATTTTTATTTCGTCTTTGGTATGACGCGGCCAGGGATCGAACCCGAGACCTCCCGCACTCGAAGCGAACGCTCAACCACTAGGCTATCGAGGAGGCAGTTCATTAAAAGGTATTGTCATAAGGCATGTTTTCAGTGTTCAACAATATCAAAGATCATAAACCAATTCCGATAATTCCATGACAATAGACAAGAGACATTTAGAATTTTAAGTCTCTGAATAGACATTAACACCGAATGGTTATTCTCCTTATATGACTCTGGAGACCAAAAGAAACTGTATATGTTGTTAATTTTATCAAGGGAAACAACCAGCACTAATTTTACCCGCTGATCCTAAAAAAAACCACAAAATAATTTACGGAGCGAAGTGCCGGGTACGAATTGTGTTGAGTACGAAAAACAATATTCAGGACGAACATGGTACGAAAGTGTTGAGTATGAAACGTTAGCGAAGAATTTATCCAACGATAAAACAATCTAAACTTGTGTTTTATACTCTTTTAATCGAATCGCGTGTACATTTTTATCGTAGGGATACTTTTGTAGTTCTTTCTAAGAATTTCGACTTGCCCGGGCCGACATACGTCAGCCATCTTTTGATTACGGAATTTCGGGTGTTAACACCTGATCGGTATTTTTTACACAACCGATAATTTTCTTACGCAAAGCTGTAGTCACCTGCTGTTTAGATCCATGGTCTCAATATTGCCTAGCTCTCACTGAAATTTCCGACAGTTCTGATTTCTTCGGTAAATAAACTATTGCAATGCGACAAAGGCCGATGTTATCCGCATGGAATAATGGAATTAGTCTGGTTCACGAAATTCTTACAAAATGCATCTTTTTTGAATTTTTTTTTTGGAAATCGTAAACCATCGAGAACAGGTCACGTGCCCCTACATGGACTTTTTACTTAGTGCTATCCAGTATACCTGCTCGCTCAAGGCTCGCAGGTAATAAGAACTGCACGGTCGAGTGGCCGCCAGTTATCAGTGTATATTTAAAGAGTATATCATTAAAAGTGTATATGCGCAAGATTGAACAAAAATGAATATCGAAAATGTATTTAATTTTCATTTTTATTTGTAAACAAAGGCAAGTGTTATCTCCGGCGAACTATAGTTCAGTTTGCATACACATAAATACAGAAACACCTTTCAAACATAAATACATACGTATGTACATGATACAGTTTCAAATCAAGCAGATAATATACAGCAAGACAAGGTACATGATAGTAAGACAAATTACACTTATTCTAACGTGTTATACTTTTAGTATACAGTGTCATAGAGGGGATGTGAGAATGTTGTAATATCACATATCATCTGTATTGCACACCGCGTCTCGGAGTTTATTCCAAAATAATTCTTTACCAATTGCATCTTCTGTCCACTCTAAATAAGTTGTTGTCTCTAAAAGTGTTTTGATAGAAGTATTCATGTTTTTACCTCTGATTGCATGCAAAAGAACAACGATAACTTCGAATTCCTCTTCAATGTGTTTGGAAAGAGCTATTTTCAGTTCAAACATACACCAACCGCTAGTAGCAAAATCATCCGATAAGACGATAATCATGCGTTTACTTTCCTCGATGCTCTTAACAATGTTGTCATTGATATACACTCCAAGAGGAAAATCCCTTTCATGAACACACAGTTTACAATCATATACAGTTTCAAGCATCGGTATCAAGTGTTCAACCACCCAATTAGAATCTATCTGATTATAAGCAACAAATGCGTCGTATACAAAATTAGCGCCTTCAATAGGAATGTAGTTCTTTCGTTTCTGAAACAGATATATAAAATGCTTAATATTCCATCGGTTACGATACAACATTATTGAAATCCCAAGTATCACAAGTACATTGGGTAAACCAACTATGATAAACCACATCCATGTTTTAAGAAGATTGCATTCTAGGAATGAAAACGTAATATCCAGCAATCTTTACCCAATATACTGCTGTGGAGAGGCACAATTGTAGTCATCTATGTGCATTGCCTTTGACCTGTTGGCTGTTTTTAGCCAGTCAATAAACCATTTAAGTTCGCAGTCACATGAAAAGGGATTTTCTGATAGGTCTACACTATCTAGTCTGTTTAACATATCAATTGGAAATTCTGCTGAAGACAAGTGGGCCAATTTGTTTTTAGATAACCGTAGATGTTTCAAATATCGTTTAGAACGTATGCAAGCATTATTTACTTCATTAATGGCATTATCTATTAAATCTATCTTCGTTAAATTATCTTTGTTGCCGAGAATTATAGACGGGTCCTGTTGAATTCTGCAGTTGTTGCAAGTAAAACTTTCACGTTTCTGTAAAGGCGCAAATAGATTGTGTAATGAGCTTGTTGAAAGCTTATCCATATTTATATAGGATAACCATAAACTTATCAAATTTGGCGAGTGTTTAAAGGTGTCGTTGATTGACTTGAATATGGAAGTCGCTTGTCCTTCCATTTCGGCACGCAATATCTTGAGAGACTTAGAACGAAATGCATATCTTTCGATGTGGACTGTATGACCATTGTTGTTCCTGATTGTCAATGTTTCAATCGTTGGAAGATATTGAAGCATGTCGTCTGGAAATGCTAGCAAATAGTTTCCGGAAATATCTAGAGACGTCAAGGATGAAATACACCTGAAAGTTTGTGGATCCATTTCAAAAATACGGTTATAAGCGATAGATAGGGTTTTGATATTTGGAATCAGGGATGACGGTTCGTTATTGTTGCAGAAGTTTGGAATGTTATTCAAATAATTGTGACCGAGCGAAATTTCTTTCAGTCGCTTCGTATAGCAGCGTATTTAGGAGGGACTTATTGGTGGTTAGTGTTTGATTCAATTGGCTACTGTTTTCGTGTAAGGAATATATATTTTGAAAGGATGTATGTGCTAAGATAAACCTAGACATGTATGTAAAGAATGGAGACAAACAGTTTATCGATTTAGGCCTGAATAGTTCGGGAAATGTTATGTGTGTGTTTGATGACAAGTGACACATTTATTGTTTTTCTAATGAAATCGGCATTACTATGTTCATATATGAAATTTATTTGTGTGTATGATGTTATGTTAGGCTCGTCAGATTTATGGAAGGCAAACTAGGTAGCGTACTAGCTTTTGACCCATGTGTTGTTTAGTCTTTGCAGAGTTCCTGACCTTGTATATAAACACTGTTTAGTCTATTGAAGGGAGGTAATTATGAATATCATACGACGATTGCCTGTGGTTTCACTATTCTTACGGGCCCGTAAGAATAGCCACTTCCTTGATTTAAATTATTTAAATGATTTTGGTAAATAGCTCAAAAAGGCTGATGATCCCTATTTTTTATTAGCTCACCTGCCACAAAGTTACTTTCCCACAGGACTATTACACAACGCGGTCAGGTCGGGTTAGTAAACCACCAGAGAGACTAAGTTTATAGTTAACATTTTTCTCCCAAGGGAATAATTTTGTGTTATGTTGGATACTTATTGTAAACAGTAATTCAGTTGTAAACATTAGGATGATGGAGGAAATAAACAATTAATCATTATCAACAGTTACTATCCTCTTGAAAGAGAGATGTAGTGTTAGCATGATTCTATACATGAGTTCTATAAGCCTCACTCTAGTGTTAGCATGATTCTATACATGAGGTCTATAAGCCTCACTCTAGTGTTAGCATGATTCTATACATGAGGTCTATAAGCCTCACTCTAGTGTTAGCATGATTCTATACATGAGGTCTATAAGCCTCACTCTAGTGTTAGCATGATTCTATACATGAGGTCTATAAGCCTCACTCTAGTGTTAGCATGATTCTATACATGAGGTCTATAAGCCTCACTCTAGTGTTAGCATGATTCTATACATGAGGTCTATAAGCCTCACTCTAGTGTTAGCATGATTCTATACATGAGTTCTATAAGCCTCACTCTAGTGTTAGCATGATTCTATACATGAGGTCTATAAGCCTCACTCTAGTGTTAGCATGATTCTATACATGAGGTCTATAAGCCTCACTCTAGTGTTAGCATGATTCTATACATGAGGTCTATAAGCCTCACTCTAGTGTTAGCATGATTCTATACATGAGGTCTATAAGCCTCACTCTAGTGTTAGCATGATTCTATACATGAGGTCTATAAGCCTCACTCTAGTGTTAGCATGATTCTATACATGAGGTCTATAAGCCTCACTCTAGTGTTAGCATGATTCTATACATGAGGTCTATAAGCCTCACTCTAGTGTTAGCATGATTCTATACATGAGGTCTATAAGCCTCACTCTAGTGTTAGCATGATTCTATACATGAGGTCTATAAGCCTCACTCTAGTGTTAGCATGATTCTATACATGAGGTCTATAAGCCTCACTCTAGTGTTAGCATGATTCTATACATGAGTTCTATAAGCCTCACTCTAGTGTTAGCATGATTCTATACATGAGGTCTATAAGCCTCACTCTAGTGTTAGCATGATTCTATACATGAGGTCTATAAGCCTCACTCTAGTGTTAGCATGATTCTATACATGAGGTCTATAAGCCTCACTCTAGTGTTAGCATGATTCTATACATGAGGTCTATAAGCCTCACTCTAGTGTTAGCATGATTCTATACATGAGGTCTATAAGCCTCACTCTAGTGTTAGCATGATTCTATACATTAGTTCTATAAGCCTCACTCTAGTGTTAGCATGATTCTATACATGAGGTCTATAAGCCTCACTCTAGTCTTGGCCACAAGTAATAAAGCATCATCAATAGCTTTGCCTCATTTGTATATCTTATTGACTGGTATGATATTACACAATCTACATCACAAACTTTAATTGTAGTCGTATAAGAAATTCAAAATAACAGTCGTAGTTAAGTAATAACTTAAAACATTTTCGTGGAATTTGGGCCTGGCTACGGCACTGACAGTTCGAAAGCAAAAATTGTAATGTAAATTGTTTCATGATGAGCAATCTGAACCAGGCACAAACTCTTCAAATATAACTTCCCTGTATTATTGTATGCGTGTCTAACAATGCAGTATACATGTATGTATACAATATGGTTCAAGTTGTGTAATGACATTACGTCAAATGTTGCAACCCATGTTAAATGCATTAGTATTTACTTACTATTCATCCTATTTTCTTTTCAAAAGTATCAACATACATAGAAATAATAAGGCTCTAATAAAGTAGTAAAGGTGCTATGGTTTGATAACACTGATATGTTAAATCACACATATTGTTTGTAAAGTGTGCCGAAAAAGCGTATGTAATTTATTACATTTATTTTAAAGACACAGTACAGTCTAACTTGTATTAAGCGACCACCCTGGGGAAGGTCTGAAAACGGTCGCTTAGCGGAACGGTCGTTTAACACAAATGTAAGAAACATTGAGTGTAATTAACGAATTTCCGAATTTAGGCTGTCTGATTACTTTTGAACTTCAATTGATCAACATTAGTGTTTAAATAAATTTCATGATGATTCTTACTTGTATGTATGGTCTTCATTAGCATTTTAATTTAGCATTTTAATAATCTTACTGATATATACACAATGCAATTAATGCAAGTCAGTTTTGCTTGCACTCAAAGAAAAAACCTGGAATAGGCCGGGGTTTAGCCCAATCTAAATGAACGGAGACAACAAGCTGATTGCAGCAAAAGATACATACAACAATTAATCCGTAATAATGTGTGTAATCGGATTAAAATCATCTGAACGACATGCCCTACGGACACAATTGTGATTATCAATGGTGTTAATCGGGGCCCAAAGACAAACTCTGAAGTGTGAACAAAAAATGATTTATGACGAGGTATCAGGTATAAATTAACAACCTGTCACTACAAACGACCAGTGATTTACAATTTTTTGGTCGCTTAATGCAATTTTACCAATGAATTATAGTGCTTAAACAGTGGTCGCTGGTCGCGTAGGACAAAAGTTGCTTAATACAATAGACATATAGAGCAAATATGGTCGGGAGGATTTGAAAGCGGTCGTTTAAGACAAAGGTCGCTTAATACGCGTGGTCGCTAGTACAAGTTGGACTGTACCTTAAATTAAATAATTTTATTTAGCAGAACTGAAATTTCGGCAAATTTCACATGCTTTTTCTGTGAACGTGAGTACGTTAGTAATGTTATTTTTATGGTGTGCATACATTAATAAATAAGATGGATGTGTTTTCCGCAGCTAGTTTGTTATGTTATTTTCCCTTAAAATAGGTAAAAGATAAAACATGTTGAGCTTTAAAATGATGACAACTGAAAATTCATTAACACATAAAATGTTATGATTGTTAGATTAGTTTGGTTCGCTGTCTTCATAGAATCTGTATAAGAGAAAATAACCGAAAGACATGAATTTTCTTTGTTGTAGTCACCGGAATAAGAGTTCTTAAAATTGTTATAGTTATAGGTTCTTTGTGGAACAGCTAGTTAGTACTGGTTAGAAAAAATTGATTAAATGCAGTTTGAAAAGCAGGATGTAGAGTCTACATCAAATTTCCAGGCAGCTAATATTTCACCGTCCATCCCAGTAGGTAAGAGATGTTCCAGCTACAGAGCCGAGACTTGCCCTCACTACGGCTGCACTGATACTGTCTGAGCGAAGAGGAAATAGACAAAATGTTGTCTTTCCAACAGCAGACTCAATGCCACCACTTCAGGAGCTATTAGCGAGACCCTACCAATACAGCCACAGTCAGAAAACATTCTCCAGTCTGAACATAACAATGTAGATCTAGTATTTCAATGGATTTGTGCACAAGTGATCTTAGCCCGAAATGAAACTGCTCACAATCTTGCATTTCTGCAGCAACATAAAATGACTGAGTCATACACAGACAGCTGGCTATCATTGTAGGACAGACAAGTAAGAAAATCCACCCCACACGCTCTTTGAGACCAAGCTCAGGAGAGATACCAGCAATCTACAGATGACAGTACAATTCATCACCCCGTCTAAACGGAAGATATAAACGGCCGTAGAAGATGGGATACAGAATAAGGGGTGGAGGAAACCATGTGCTAGGTATCAGGACATGCTGCTTAAATCCCTCTTTATACTTCCTTGAAGAAGGGTTGAGACCTTGTCATTTTAGTTAGGTCTTTGTTCTGCTTGTGAGCTTTGTCAATATAATTTCCCTAAATTCATTTTCTGTCGAATAAATTTGTAGATGTTGGTGCAAGATCGAATTTTCAAGGAAATCGATGTAGCCAAGAGTGAAAATTAAATGTTCGTGAAAGTTCGATTGAAATACAATCACTCATCAAAAATAAACACATTTCTGTTTATTTTTTGCATCAATTGGTTGTGAAAAAGTACAGTAATTGGCCTATTTTGAAATATTACACAGCAATTCTGACAGGACAGTTATGGTGTCACACTGGTGAAAGTTCTCCCTTTCAAAACTACATGTATGTAAAAATGACTCAATTTTACACTGAATGATTTCCTGTGGTCGTAATATATTATGCCTCAATAGGACTCCTGTTTATTGTTTTCAGGCGTTGGAAAGTCTGATATCTATTATAAGACTGATGGGTTCGAAGAATATCAGTGGTATACGACACAAAGTGATCAACACTTTAAGAATTGGACTACAGTTTACAGATAGCGTGTTTGTGGAACTGTCTTGTCGTGCATGGAACTGCTTTGTTAGAAGGTAGGTTATATAAAGAGAAGTAATCTGAGTGCTTGGTAACGGAAGCTGAAGTAATTAATAGTTGAAGTATCTTTGAACTTAGGCGTCGAAAGTGGTATGAAGTCCACTAGGCAAGCCATTTGTCTTCAGAAAAGCCTTTGGTTTGTTTGGTTATTTTATGCCATTTCTCAACATTATAATGAAAGTGATGTTTCAGTTTAGAGTTACCTCCCCTGTGACTATTGTCTTGGTTTCGGTTAAGAGTGACCTCCCCTGGGCAATTTTCTTGGTTTCAGTTTAGAGTTACCTCCCCTGGTGACTATTTTCTCTGTTTAAGTATAGAGTTACCTCCCCTGGGACTATTTTCTCTGTTTTAGTTTAGAGTTACCTACCCTGGGCCTATTTTCTTTGTTTCAGTTTAGAGTTACCATTCCTTGGTCAGATGTTGCCACAGATAGTAGCCACGTTATTGCCACTTCTCAAACTTCTTCCAAAACAAGTTGCTGAAATCTTAAACTACATGATTGTTGAGAATAGGTAAGTTATGTATCTATCTACTTACTATACCATCTACTGATGCGGGAGGCTTACAGTGATTGTTAACAAAAAATCCTGGTTATTGGATTGGCGATTTTATCGGGCGGGCGGACGTCAACTATTGGTTTCCGTGGGATAACTTTAGTTAGGAATGAGATATCATAATGAAACTTGCTGTGTAGGTAGCTTGTGTGAAGACCCCGCTTGGGATTGAAAGTGGGGCTGTTGGGGTCAAGGTCACTGTTACTAAAAATAGAAAAACGGTTTCCGCTCAATAACTTAAGTTAGGAATGAGATATCATAATGAAACTTGCTGTGTAGGTAGCTTGTGTGAAGACCCCTCTTGGGATTGAAAGTGGGGCTGGTGGGGTCAAGGTCACTGTTACTAAAAATAGAAAAACGGTTTCCGCTCAATAACTTAAGTTAGGAAAGAGATATCATAATGAAACTTGCTGTATATGTAGCTTGTGTGAAGACCCCGCTTGGGATTGAAAGTGGGGCTGGTGGGGTCAAGGTCACCATTACTAAAAATAGAAAAACGGTTTCCGCTCAATAACTTAAGTTAGGAATGAGATATCATAATGAAACTTGCTGTGTAGGTAGCTTGTGTGAAGACCCCGTTTTGGATTGAAAGTGGGGCTGGTGGGGTCAAGGTCACCATTACTAAAAATAGAAAAACAGTAACTGCTCAATAACTTAAGTTAGGAATGAGATGTCATAAAGAAACTTGCTGTGTAGGTAGCTTGTGTGAAGACCCTGCTTTGGGTTGAACGTGGGGCTGGTTATTTCAAGGTCAAGGTCACTGTTACTAAAAAAAAAACAGTTTCCGCTCAATAACTTAAGTTAGGAAAGAGATATCATAATGAAACTTGCTGTATATGTAGCTTGTGTGAAGACCACGTTTTGGATTGAAAGTGGGGCTGGTGGGGTCAAGGTCACCATTACTAAAAATAGAAAAACAGTAACTGCTTAATAACTTAAGTTAGGAATGAGATATCATAATGAAACTTGCTGTGTATGTAGCTTGTGTGTAGACCCAGGTTAGGATTGAAAGTGGGGCTGGTGGGGTCAAGGTAATCGTTACTAAAATAGAAAAACAGATACCACTCAATAACTTTAGTAAGGAATGAGATATCATAATAAAACTTGCTGTGTAGGTAGCTTGTGTGAAGACTCGCTTGGGATTGAAAGGGGGGCTGATGGGGTCAAGGTCACCATTACTAAAAATAGAAAAACAGTAACCGCTTAATAACTTAAGTTAGGAATGAGATATCATAATGAAACTTGCTGTGTAGGTAGCTTGTGTGTAGACCCAGGTTAGGATTGAAAGGGGGGCTGGTGGGGTCAAGGTCAGCGTTACTAAAAATAGAAAAACGGTTTCCACTCAATGACTTTAGTAAGGGATGAGATATCATAATAAAACTTGCTGTGTAGGTAGCTTGTGTGAAGCTTGTTATTGTCATGGTTAGACATAAAAAATAAGTGTTTACATAATGATAAGTGAATGCTTAATAGAAACACTCACTTATGTAAACACTCACTTATGTAACTGCTTATTTTTTATGTCTTGACATGACAATAATGCTTAAAATTATACACCATTTTAAAGGCAATATATTAAACTTCTTCTTAAATTTTTTTGTAACTTTGACCCTCATCAATGCATTTCACAGGAATGTCCTGATTAATGTGACTGTTGAAAACTGTCACGCTTTTTTGTTTCCCTCCTGACATTTGTCACCTGTTTTTCAGCGTAACTTCTTTTTCTGTTAAGCAATATCTTTCAAACTTCACACACTAGTTCATGACATCGAATGATATGTTTTAAGGTACAAGATATAAGAATAACTTGTTTAGAATATATTTTATTGTGGAAAAACCTAACCTAGCCATTTTTTTAAAAATAGCCCAGATTGGGGTTGAAACTGGGACCAGTCAGTGGGGTCAAGGTCACTAAAACTAAAATAGGAAAAACAGTTAAAAGTTAGGAATGAGATATCATGATGAAACTTGCTGTGTAGGTAGCTTATATAAAAACCTTGCTTGGGATTGGAAGTGGTGTCGGTGGGGGTCACTGTTACTAAAAATAGAATTAGACTTGGCTGCCACAAAACCTGGTTTTCATGGAATTTCCATGTCTTGTCTGGTCTGTCACTTGGTTCGTTCCATTGAAAATGTTAACCAAAACTTCCTAGCTCTCAAAACTCAAATATTTTCAAATTCTACCGAGGCATTCCTTTTAAACTTGGCATGCTTGTTTACCATCATAAACACCTTACATTGTCAACACCATGTAACACTATCCTACATTTTAACACAATTATGGCCCCTGATTGACTTGGCTAGTTATTATGGACAAGGCTTCCACTGGAGTACAAGTGTTTACTGAATGCGGTCTTGTTCAAATCTAGCTACCAGTTTTGAGAGCTAGTACCTGTATGAGATCTTTTGCATAAATACAACTTGCATGATGAATGTATCAGATGTGTGGTAGTTTATACAGTCAGTGGTTAGGTAAGTGACTTTATAGAACACTATATAACATTTGTTGTATTTGCCAGCATGAAATGCAACAAAGCAGTTTTGTTAGAGCTTCGTTTTATCTGAAATTAAAGAAAAAGTATTGCATAATGATAAGATAGATGGGTGTTAAGTTATGCAAAATTCCAAATTATCAGTATATGTTGGATAATTTCAGATCGGCGTTGAAGAGTCATTTCCATGATATATATTTCCTACCTGTATATGTTGGATAATTTCAGATCGGCGTTGAAGAGTCATTTCCATGATATATATTTCCTACCTGTATTTGTTGGATAATTTCAGGTCAGCGTTGAAGAGTCATTTCCATGATATATATTTCCTACCTGTATATGTTGGATAATTTCAGGTCAGCGTTGAAGAGTCATTTCCATGATATATATTTCCTACCTGTATATGTTGGATAATTTCAGGTCAGCGTTGAAGAGTCATTTCCATGATATATATTTCCTACCAGACATGCCGGAGCTGAATGAAGCTAATACAGTGTTGAAGAAATACACGGAGGGACCTTCCAGGTATACAGGTGGACAAGATAATAGTTGAATAGTTATGGTGTTAAGGATTTTCAATGAATTTTTAATCGGTTTGTCATCAGCTATTGCTTGTGTTTGTACTAGAGATTACAATTTCGTGACAATGGTCAATTGTAATTTATCTAGGACAAATTGGTAATTGGGTCATTTGGGATTTTAACTTGGTCACTGGGTCAAATCTCAGAAATACGCTTGCAAACAAGAAGACTGATTCAAACCTCAGATTAAAAACAATTTTCACAATCAACCTTAAATTAATTAGTATATAATCCTATGATAGTGTTTCTTTGAGAAAATTATTAATTTTGCGTAAAGTTCGCAAAAATCATCTCTCTCTACAGTAGCCAATCAGATTTCACGATTACATTTCTCTCTACAGTAGCCAATCAGATTTCACGATTACATTTCTCTCTACAGTAGCCAATCAGATTTCACGATTACATTACTCTCTACAGTGGCCAATCAGATTTCACGATTACATTTCTCTCTACAGTAGCCAATCAGATTTCATGATTACATTTCTCTCTACAGTAGCCAATCAGATTTCACGATTACATTTCTCTCTACAGTAGCCAATCAGATTTCACGATTACATTTCTCTCTACAGTAGCCAATCAGATTTCACGATTACATTTCTCTCTACAGTAGCCAATCAGATTTCACGATTACATTTCTCTCTACTGTAGCCAATCAGATTTCATGATTGCATTACTCTCTACAGTGGCCAATCAGATTTCACGATTACATTTCTCTCTACTGTAGCCAATCAGATTTCATGATTGCATTTCTCTCTACAGTGGCCAATCAGATTTCACGATTACGTTTCTCTCTACTGTAGCCAATCAGATTTCACGATTACATTTCTCTCTACAGTAGCCAATCAGATTTCACGATTACATTTCTCTCTACTGTAGCCAATCAGATTTCATGATTGCATTTCTCTCTACAGTGGCCAATCAGATTTCACGATTACATTTCTCTCTACAGTAGCCAATCAGATTTCACGATTACATTTCTCTCTACAGTAGCCAATCAGATTTCACGAGTCAGTTAGAACATTCTATGAAGGGAATACAACATGAAAGCCTCGATGTACGACTCCATGCTCTGTCCAAACTGAAGAAACTTCTCAAGGACGAAAGGGTAAATATTTATGTCTTCTGCATGTATACCGTGACCGTGGCGGAGTGGTTAGGGCATCTGTCTTGGAAGCAGGAGATCAAAGGTTCGAATCTTGGCAGAAGCTGGGTTAGAACTGATGCAGATGGTTGATGCACTGTCAGCTAGTTAAACAATGGTTACCTTAGGCCATGGGTGAAAGTTTTCAGGCATATGCCTGAACTTCAGGTTTTGGGTGTACCAAATAGTATCTTTGTCTTCATTTTCCCTATATAAATTGTCAATTTTTGAGGATTTCGGGTTTTTATACGCCCGTTGAAAACGGGATGTATTATGTGAACACCCTTGGCGGGCGTGCGGGCGGCGTTATGGTCCTTTAATTACCAAATAAGTATGAGATTGGCCTTGTCTGTACTCTTACGCTAACAGTTTTCATCCGATCATCTTCAAACTTGCTGACAATGCTTATGGGCATAATATCTAGGCCAAGTTCGATTATAGGCCAAATCGGCCTAGGCCTTATTGGGTTATGGTCCTTTAATTACCAAATAAGTATGAAATTGGCCTTGTCTGTACTCTTACGCTAATAGTTTTCATCCGATCATCTTCAAACTTGCTGACAATGCTTATGGGCATAATATCTAGGCCTAGTTCGATTATAGGCCAAATCTGCTTAGGCCTTATTGGGTTATGGTCCTTTAATTACCAAATAAGTATGAAATTGGCCTTGACTGTACTCTTGCGCTAACAGTTTTCATCCGATCATCTTCAAACTTGCTGACAATGCTTATGGGCATAATATCTAGGCCAAGTTCGATTATAGGCCAAAGATTATGGTCCTTTAATTACCAAATAAGTATGAAATTGGCCTTGTCTGTGCTCTTACGCTAACAGTTTTCATCCAATCGTCTTCAAACTTGCTGACAATGCTTATGGGCATAATATCTAGGCCAAGTTTGATTATAGGCCAAAACGGCTTAGGATTTATTTGGTTATGGGCCTTTAATTAATATAGAAGTATGAAATTGGCCTTGTCTGTGCTCTAACAACAGTTTTCATGCGATCGTCTTCAAACTTTGTGACAATGCTTATGGGCATACTATCTAGGCCAAGTTTGATTATAGGCCAAATCGGCCTAGGCCTTATTTGGTTATGGTCCTATAATTACCAAAATAATTGTGAAATTGACCTTGTCTTTAGTGCAAACAGCTTTCATCTGATCATCTTCAAACTTTGTGACAATGCTTATGGGAATAATATCTAGGCCAAGTTAGATTATAGGCCAAGTCGGCCTTGGCCTTATTGGTTATGGGCCTTTAATTACCAAATAAGTATGAAATTGACCTTGTCTGTACTCTAACGCAAATAGTTTTCATCCGATCATCTTCAAACTTTGTGACAATGCTTATGAGCATAATATCTAGGCCAAGTTCGATCATAGACCAAATCGGTCTAGGCGTCATTTGGTTATGGGCCTAAATTAATTACCAAATAAGTATGAAATTGGCCTTGTCTGTTCTCTAGTGCAAATAGTTTTCGTCTGAGTATCTTCAAACTTGGTGACAATGTTCATGGATATAATATCTAAGACAAGTTAAATTGTAGGCCAAATCAGCCTAGGCCTTCTTGGGTTGTGGTCCTTTAATTAAAAAAAATGTTGGATTGTTTGTTTTTTTCATTCACCATGCCCTGAGACTCACCATGCCCCAAGACGGGCGTATTTTGTGACATTTTGGCACTCTTGTTCAGAATGTTTAACTTTTACTCATGCCTTAGGCCCATCTCTGCCAGGCACTGTGCAATAATGGAAGGGATTCAAGATACGTTATAGTGGGGGAGACATATTAATTTTGTGTTGGAAGTCTGGATGGATGGCACAAAGTTTGTCTGCAATTGTTCTCCATAACCAAAGGTGGTATTTCAATTGAAAGTTCACATTAATAGTTGTCATCATTTCTTATTGTGCACATTATCAGGAAATGTTTGGTTTGATGAATATTGCCAGAGTTACGACAGTTTTTGTGTCTAAAACCCTTCAAGTTTTTGGTAAATTATGGGTTGGTGCATATGTAATATTTTGTCAGTTATCTTTAATCTTGTTATGAATTTGTGCTGAAATGTTGATCAGAATGTGAGCTTGTGCATCTGTTGTCTTGTATTACAAAAACTAACTTTCAGCAGAGTTATGGCCCTTCTTTGAAATGCCTGATTTCCTGGAAATTACTTGTTTCTCATATTTTCTATGTATTCATATGACACATCATTGCGAGTAATATGTTGATATTTCAGCAAGCGTTCCTACAGCTGGTAATGGAGAGTGAGACAGCAAGTCCTATAGTCTCCAAACTCATCTCTGTGGTATGTACTCTAGTTACTGTAAAATCACATATATATATACTCCAAACTCATCTCTGTGGTATGTAATCTAGTTACTGTAAAATCACATATATATATACTCCAAACTCATCTCTGTGGTATGTAATCTAATCACTGTAAAATCACATATATATATACTCCAAACTCATCTCTGTGGTATGTAATCTAGTTACTGTAAAATCACATATATATATACTCCAAACTCATCTCTGTGGTATGTAATCTAGTTACTGTAAAATCACATATATATATACTCCAAACTCATCTCTGTGGTATGTAATCTAATCACTGTAAAATCACATATATATTTACCCCAAACTCATCTCTGTGGTATGTAATCTAGTTACTGTAAAATCACATATATATATACTCCAAACTCATCTCTGTGGTATGTAATCTAATCACTGTAAAATCACATATATATATACTCCAAACTCATCTCTGTGGTATGTAATCTAGTTACTGTAAAATCACATATATATATACTCCAAACTCATCTCTGTGGTATGTAATCTAGTTACTGTAAAATCACATATATATATACTCCAAACTCATCTCTGTGGTATGTAATCTAGTTACTGTAAAATCATATATATATATACTCCAAAATCATCTCTGTGGTATGTAATCTAGTTACTGTAAAATCAAATATATATTTACCCCAAACTCATCTCTGTGGTAAGTACTCTAGTTTCTGTAAAATCACATATATATATACTCCAAACTCATCTCTGTGGTATGTAATCTAGTTACTGTAAAATCACATATATATATACTCCAAACTCATCTCTGTGGTATGTACTCTAGTTACTGTAAAATCACATATATATATACTCCAAAATCATCTCTGTGGTATGTAATCTAGTTACTGTAAAATCAAATATATATTTACCCCAAACTCATCTCTGTGGTATGTAATCTAGTTTCTGTAAAATCACATATATATATATACTCCAAACTCATCTCTGTGGTATGTAATCTAGTTACTGTAAAATCACATATATATATACTCCAAACTCATCTCTGTGGTATGTAATCTAGTTACTGTAAAATCATATATATATATACTCCAAACTCATCTCTGTGGTATGTAATCTAGTTACTGTAAAATCATATATATATATACTCCAAACTCATCTCTGTGGTATGTAATCTAGTTACTGTAAAATCACATATATATATACTCCAAACTCATCTCTGTGGTATGTAATCTAATCACTGTAAAATCACATATATATATACTCCAAACTCATCTCTGTGGTATGTAACCTAGTTACTGTAAAATCATATATATATATACTCCAAACTCATCTCTGTGGTATGTAATCTAGTTACTGTAAAATCATATATATATATACTCCAAACTCATCTCTGTGGTATGTAATCTAATTACTGTAAAATCACATATATATATACTCCAAACTCATCTCTGTGGTATGTACTCTAGTTACTGTAAAATCACATATATTCGTTGGTATTTGATTCTGTGGATTTTTATAAAAAAAACATTTTCGTAGGGTCGTTAATTTGTTGATAACAGACCATGAAATGTTAAACCCATGTATGATATGTGATAGATCGATTAATCGTGGGGATTCGATTTCATGGTCGAGTGCAACAACAAAATCAACGAAAATTCACCTTCCTCGAAAAAAAGGTTTCACACGTTTATTTATTTAAAGTCCCTTTAAGAAACATAAATGTTATGTCCCTTAAAGGGACATTACATAAACGTAAAAGTTAATCATATGCTAAAATGAAATCATACAGAATTCTTATATAAATTATCTTCTTCCCCTCCCTCTGTTGAAACCAGTACCCGGTGATTTTACAAGTCTTAGAACAGATGAGTTTTAGCCTGATGTGCCAAACTCAAAAAAAAGCAAATCAACTACATGTGTAACTTGGTAAATAAATCAACTATTCTGGTGTTTGATCTCCCAAAGTATCTCAACTGGAAATCTTATCTCAAATTGAGATTTTGCTGAAATCAGAGTCTGAATTAAAGATAAATCAAGAGTTTGAGCTCTAGAAATTTTACTGTAATAAACTCGGACTACTGTTTTATGTTTTGTGATGCCAATTTTCGAATCCAGCCTCTCATAGAAATTAATTTATAGATACATGACAATATTTGAGATGATATTTAGCTAAGATTAAGAGGTTTTGGGAGACCGGGGCCCAGGCTATGTCTAGTATTGTATCGTATAGGTGATATATTATTGTTACAGTTATTGAAGGGATGTATAGGGAACCAGGCTATGTCTAGTATTGTATCATATAGGTGATATATTATTGTTACAGTTATTGAAGGGATGTAGGGAACCAGGCTATGTCTAGTATTGTATCGTATAGGTGATATATTGTTGTTACAGTTATTGAAGGGATGTAGGGAACCAGGCTATGTCTAGTATTGTATCATATAGGTGATATATTATTGTTACAGTTATTGAAGGGATGTATAGGAAACCAGGCTATGTATAGTATTGTATCATATAGGTGATATATTATTGTTACAGTTATTGAAGGGATGTATAGGGAACCAGGCTATGTCTAGTATTGTATCATATAGGTGATATATTATTGTTACAGTTATTGAAGGGATGTATAGGGAACCAGGCTATGTCTAGTATTGTATCATATAGGTGATATATTATTGTTACAGTTATTGAAGGGATGTATAGGGAACCAGGCTATGTACAGTATTGTATCATATAGGTGATATATTATTGTTACAGTTATTGAAGGGATGTATAGGGAACCAGGCTATGTCTAGTATTGTATCATATAGGTGATATATTATTGTTACAGTTATTGAAGGGATGTATAGGGAACCAGGCTATGTCTAGTATTGTATCATATAGGTGATATATTATTAGTCCCCTACCGGTTTTTGACCGGAGGGGACTATAGGTTTGCCCTCCGTCCGTCAGTCAGTCAGTCAGTCAGTCAGTCAGTCAGTCAGTCAGTCAGTCAGTCAGTCAGTCAGTCAGTCAGTCAGTCAGTCTCTCAGTCCGTCCGTCAAAAAATCTGGATCCTGACATAACTCAAATAGTTCTCAAGCTAAGTTTATGAAACTTGGTGTATGTGGATAGGGGGCAATTAGGGGATTATGCACGTCTACAAATATTTTGATTCTGACAAAAATGTGGTTGCTATGGCGACAGAAAGAGTGAAAATATGCCCAAATATGGATCCTGTCATAACACAAACAGTTTCCAAGCTTAGTTTATGAAACTTGATATGTGGATAGGGGGTAATAAGGGGTTATGCACGTCTGAAAAGATTTTGATTCTGACAAAAAATGTGGTTGCTATGGCGACAAAAAGAGTGAAAATATGCCCAAATCTGGATCCTGTCATAATAACTCAAACAGTTTTCAAGCTAGGTTTATGAAACTTGATATGTGGATAGGGGGCAATAAGGGGATTATGCACGTCTAAATATATTTTGATTCTGACAAAAATTGTGGTTGCTATGACAACAGAAACATTGAAAATGGCTTAAAACTGATAGGGGACTTCTGTATTGCTTGCAATTCTTAATTACTTGTTGTTACAGTTATTGAAGGGATGTAGGGAACCAGATCAACGTGCACAGAGACTGTATGCTGAATGTCTAGGTAACTGTGGTGCTATAGATCCTGGCAGACTTGAACTCGCGGCCAATAACCCAAAGGCTGATCTAGCAAATCTACAAGTCAGGTAAACTTACCCATGATAATATACTGCACTATCACATATTTTCGTGGGATTTTAAATTTGTGGATTACAGAACATGAAAGGCTAAACCAATGTCTGAATTTGAGAGGTTGATTAATCTTTGGGATTAGATTTTGTTGTTGAGTCCTAGACATACTACTACGCATTTGTATCAAGTTGTTAGTGACATTCTATAACACTATGATGAATAACACTTTAATTTTTACTATTTTTCCTTTTTTTGCCCCCTCCCTCCCCCAAAAAAAGATGGGGTGTATGTTGCTTTGTACATGTCGGTCGGTTGATCGTTAGACCAAATGGTTTCGTTTCAATAACTCAAGAACGCTTTACCCTAGAATTTTCAAACTTTACATGGAGGTTGGCCAGCAACAGTAAATGACCCCTATTTATTTTGAGGTCAGTATGTCAAAGGTGGAGGTGGCTGTGACCTTTAACACTAATGAATATTGGGCTGCAATGGCGGCATACATGTTTTACAAACATCTCTTGTTTTGTTTTACAGTATAGGTGATGATAAGTTTGCTGTAGCTTTGGTGAACGAAGTGGTAAAGTCATACCTGGCAGCTACAGAACCGAGGATACAGGATTGCTCCTCCTTTGCTCTACAAGAACTTCTCTCTATATATAAAATATCCGAGTCACAGCATGATGAACATTCCAAGAAACTGTGGAATGAATTCCCAGAACATATACAGGAGATACTGATCCCTTTACTCAGCTCAAAGTGAGTACAGTAATACAGTACAAACAAAACCCCCCTAAGTTGATAATCCTTTTTTATGCCCCCCTATCGATAGATGGGGAGGCATATAGTGATTCACCTGTCCGTCCGTCCGTCCGTTCGTCCGTTCGTCCGTCCGTCTGTCCGTCCGTCCTGGTTAACCCAAATTGACAGTTTCTTCTAGCATTATTATGGCTTGTTATAAAGCTTCCATACTTGCATGGATGTTGTATATGAACACTCTCTACACGCCTGTATCACCTGACCCCATTTTGACCTTCACCTTGACCTAATTTTGGACTTAGACTTATTGAAGGGCTAAATTCTTGGTTAACCCAAATTGACCGTTTCTTCTAGCATCATTATGGCTTGCTACAAAGCTTTCATACTTGCATGGATGTTGTATATGAACACTCTCTACACGCCTGTATCACCTAACCTCATTTTGACCTTCACCTTGACCTAATTTTGGACTTAGACTTATTGAAGGGCTAAATTCTTGGTTAACCCAAATTGACCGTTTCTTCTAGCATCATTATGGCTTGCTACAAAGCTTTCATACTTGCATGGATGTTGTATATGAACACTCTCTACACGCCTGTATCACCTGACCCCATTTTGACCTTCACCTTGACTTAATTTTGGACTTAGACTTATTGAAGGGTCAAATTCCTGGTTATCCCAAGTTGACCGTTTCTTCTAGCATTATTATGGCTTGCTACAAAGCTTCCATACTTGCATGGATGTTGTATATGAACTCTCTCCACACACCTGTATCATTTGACGCCATTTCTACCTTCACCTTGACCTAATTTGGACTTAAGACTTATTGGAGGGCCAAATTCTTGGTTAACCCAAATTGACCGTTTCTTCTAGCATTAATATGGCTTGCTACAAAGCTTTCATACCTGCATGGTTGTTGTATTTGAACATTCTCCACACACCTATATCACCTAACCTCATTTTGACCGTCACATTGACCTAATTTTGGACTTAGACTTATTAAGCGTCTAATTCTTGGTTAACCCAAATTGACAGTTTCGTTTTACATCATGTCCATCATGGCGTTGCCTTAAAACTTGGCATACTTGTTTACTATCATAAGCCCCTTACATTATCAAAGCCATGTAACACTATCCAACATTATTACAAAATTATGGCCCCTGATTGACTTAGCTTTTTATGGGCAAGGCTTCCATGGGGGCATAAGCGTTTATTGAACGCAGTCTTGTTTTTCAGCTATGTCGTATAGCCCATTTTATGTCCTTGTTATAGAGGGAGAGGGTCGGGGAACCATCCCTCATCTCAGGGTCGGGAACCATACCTCATCTCACCTTACAAATATGCATGAACATATATTGGTATAGTGATAAACAAAACAAAGTTAGCATATAGCAAATCTATCAAGTTAACCTCTGTAGAGCAACAACCTCTAAACAATGGCCAATATTTGTAGCGTACATAAGGTGTTGCTCTACAGAGGTTGTACTGTACTTAAAACAATTACTTTTACAGTTACGGTTTAACGCCATTTTTATCCCGTTTATTAAGCACAATTTATAGAGCTTTAGCGTGTTACCTCTGAATGATTAGGGTTAGAATACTCCCAGTTTATAGAGCTTTAGCTTGTTACCTCTGAATGATTAGGGTTAGAATACTCCCAGTTTATAGAGCTTTAGCTTGTTATCTCTGAATGATTAGGGTTCAAATACTCCCAGTTTATAGAGCTTTAGCTTGTTATCTCTGAATGATTAGGGTTAGAATACTCCCAGTTTATAGAGCTTTAGCTTGTCACCTCTGAATGATTAGGGTTTGAATACTCAGTCAGGCAGGTTATGTTTTTTCCATGTCAATGCTCAAGTTCTAATATGGAGAAGCTGTCAATTGTTTGTGGAGGATAGTGTTGTTTGATTATTGTTTGATAATTGAATGGAAAAATATAATCCACAATCTATGACTTTATCAACTGGTATATCTAGATATTAAGACTACCTTTGATTGTAAAAATATTCTTAGTCTTAGTTGTGAGGTGGGATGTTGATCATATTCCCATCCAATCAATACACCTTGGACAATTTCTTACTAATCATGTCTCGGGCCTAAATAGAACTACTTTCGCCTTGACTTCATCATGTCAGAGGTAAACCATGCTTCAATGGAATACACGCCCACCAAGACAGCGCTGCGTAGCTGGGTGTTATACTCAAGGAGTGTAGCTAAATTGTATTGTCTAAACACAGTCTATTTTCTTTTTGACATAGTATATAAGAAAGAATGCTTCTGGATTCATCCGCTTGATACAACCGAGGGTATTTTATCTCGTATGAATGCCGTACGGACCTTTCCGATTGGTTCCCATCAACTTTCCAACTTGGGCTGATATTCTCACAGGTATCTGTATCAATGATAAAGAGTAAAAAATATATAAAAAAAGATTTGTTTTACTCTATTAATGATACAGTTATTTTTTTTGGTATGCTAGGGGGAAATGAATGACCATCAAAGTAACAAGTATTTAGTGGAGTGTTATCATTGTCATGTTAGTATTATGTTACCTTGAAATGGTTTACTGTAATATGTGTGTGTATATATATTTCTAGGTATATTCTAACAACAGATCATAACTGGTCTAACTTACAGAAACCTATCTATGGTTCCAAGAAAGGTAACTCCTTTAAGGATTGGGTCAGCACATGGACAAATTATCTTTCCTCGAAGGTATGTATATACTCAGTCTTAAGCCTAGATCTCACTGAGGAATTCCACATCGGCGATATTCTTTTGATTTCTTCCAATGCCACCAGATTCATCACTCATCCTTCTAATATCACAAACTTCTCTCATGACTTTCCCGAAGCTACCTCACGAGGAACCTGTTCCTGATATCATGGATACTCATTAATTTTAATCGGGAGTACATAACCTAGGCAACAAATGCTCAGTGGGACCTAGGCTTTACTTTATATACCCCATTCACTAACCAAGTCTTAATGTTCATACAAAAATGTACAATCCCTATACTGTTTGTTAGGAAAACAACTGGGTACTGTTTTATCAAAGCACATGGCAAATTGTAAACTTATAGTGAAATTTAATTCTTTATAATTTGTTTACAATTATAAAGTGTGGTAAATGGGGCTGCAATACTAATAATGGTTTAGTTAATGAACTCCTACAAACCATTTCCACCACCAATTTGCAGTCAGTAAAGAATTATAAAGAATTTAAAATTTAGCGTAACTAAGGTGATAAAACAGGAACCTGGTGTTTGACATATGTTATGGTTTATTAATTACGAGTCATGCACACATCACTGGCTTCGAATGGGAAGGTCGATAGTGCTACTCAGCATATTTGAAATCAGCATCACAAGGCGCTTTTTATGAGCCTATTTTCATGAAAATCGAAACAGGTCATGTTGACCAGACTAAAGTGAACAAGCTTGTTTTTCCATTAGTAAAGAGTAAGTTTTCACACAGTTTTTTCTCAAAATAGCATTTTTGTTAAGCCTGGTTGCGGTGAGCGAGACCTAGTCGCCAATATTAGTGTATGTGCGTGTGTAAGTGTGTCTGTCCGTCCCATTTTGTCCAGACCATAACTTTGTCATGATTTGACTATTCTTGCTTGTATGTGGCATGAATGTTCACCTCCATGCCGTGGAGTGTCATGCCCAACACCCAGGTTACTATCTCAAAGGTTCCAGGTTACTATCTCAAAGGTCCCAGGTTACGAACTCAAAGGTCCCAGGTTACTATCTCAAAGGTCAAGGTTAAAGTTGGAGGTCTAATTGAAACTTGTCTGGACCATAACTTAGTCATATATTGACTAATCTTTCTTATATTTGGCAAGAAAGTTATCCTCCATTAAGCAGAGTGTCATGCCCAACCCCTCGGTTCCTTTCTCAAAGGTCAGGGTCACAGTTGGAGGTCAAAGGTCAAATTGAATTGTCCGGACCATAACTTTGTCATGCATTGACCAATCTTTCTTATATTTGTAATGAATGCTAACCACCTTGAGACAGAGTGTCATGCCCAACACCCAGGTTTCTTTCGTCAAGGTCACAGTTGGAGGTCAAAGGTCAAGTTGAACTTTGTCCAGATGATTACTTTGTCATGCATTGACAAATCTTGCTTATAATTGGCATGAATGTTGACCTCTATTAATCATAGTGTCATGAGCCACCCCATTTTCGTCTCTCAAAGGTCAAGGTCACTGTTGAAGGTCAAATTAAAATTTGTACAGATAATTTCTTCTTTATGCTTGGTGGGATTAGATGTTACTCGGCACATTTTAGTTGGTACTTTTTTTCAACGTGCACTGAGGCTCAACTTAATTTGCCAAAGGGCATGAATTTCTAGTTGTACTTACCACCTTCTGGTCACAAACCACTAAATAAAATTGTTCTTTAGCTCAATGTAAAGTGACAATTGTCAGCCCCAGATAATATCATGTTAAAGTCTATGGCCAGTGCACAGACCTATATCATTGAAAAGCAGTATGTTGCAGCTACAAAATAAGACCAAAAAAACAGGGGGTCATGTTTAATATAAGAAAGATTTTGTTCGTCAAAGGCGGTCGACAATATTTTACAGACGCGGGGACCGATCCAATGTGGGTTTTACCCTACTCTACTTTCGCTTTGTCGAATATGCCAAAATCTCAAAATATTCAAGATGAAACACATTCACTCATTCAACTGCATGTATACAATACCTTTAAACTCAATAAGATGATTCTTCTTCCATTTTGTCAAAGCATATTACCATTTCCAGGCAAACAGAAGTTTCTGTAAGGACTATTTGAGTGTATCCGATTTTGGGTCGCGTATGCATTTAGTGGTTTATTACCTTCTCATTCTAAGCCAGCGACATACATGTATAGTATTTTGTTGTAATACAGGTAAAGGCAGAGAGTCGAGCATTCAAGGTGTTTAAATCATGTAGTGCTGTGATTAACTTTGACATTCACATAGCCATATACATCCTACCCTATGTTGTACTTCATGTGTTAAAAGATGGCAATGAGGAGGAAATCAATGAGGTAACAAGATTGTTTGTCTCTGTCTTTCCATCTGTTTGCCTGTCCTTCCAATTGTATGCCTGTCTGCTCTTCTGTCCATTTGTTTGCCTGGCTACCCTTCTGTCCATTTGTATGCCTGGTTGCCCTTCTGTCCGTTTGTATGCCTGGACACCCTTCTGTCCATATGTATGCCTGGCTACCCTTCTGTCCATTTGTATGCCTGGCTACCCTTCTGTCCGTTTGTATGCCTGGCTACCCTTCTGTCCATTTCTATGCCTGTTTGCTCTTCTGTCCATCTGTATGCCTGCCTGCTCTTCTGTCCATCTGTATGTCTGCCTACCCTTCTTTCCATTTTTATGCCCTGTCTGCCCTTTTTTCCATGTGTATGCCAGTCTGCTCTTCTGTCCATTTGTATGCCTGTCTGCTCTTCTGTCCATTTGTATGCCTGTTTGCTCTTCTGTCCATTTGTATGCCTGCCTGTTCAAGGTCACATTTATTGACTTAGCAGAAACTGACATTTTACGTTATGCAAATTATATAATGTGTCCTTATGATCATGGAAAAGGTTTGTAAAGATTATGATTGAAAGTTAAATGACTTGTTCTTATGATTTCATAAAAATATCATGATTGGTTAGTCAGGGGTGTGGAAATTTCCAAATTTTTCACATGCCCATGGGCAAGTTGGACTGAAAAATCCACTTGCCCGAAAACTAAATCTACTTGCCTAGGAAAACACAAAAAGCAACAAAATTTGAGTTCCATTCAGTTTATTAAGTAAATAATTTTTGGTCAGTAATTTAGGGATTCATCATTGTTAAGGTAAAATAAGGCACTTAATATTATTTTTCTCGTGATAATTTTGCACTTGCCCAAGGGCAAGCTGGATGGAAAAATCTACTTGCCCGCAGGGAAAAAAGCCCAAGTCGGGCAAGTCGGACATAGGAATTCCACACCCCTGTTAGTATATGAGAGGTATTGCCCTCAAATTAGTAAATTGGTATTTCAAATAGTTATTTATGTGCTTTTTCTCAGTAGACACCATAGAGCTTGTCTAAGCCTAATGCAAGTTACTGACATATATTTGTCCAATAGAAAAGAAACAGCATTTTTTCGTAGTGATTAGCACAATCATTTTCTTGAGTTATTGTCCTTGTATTATTATATTCAAGCTGATTGGCCACCTGTTATGTTCTGTACTGTGTGTTTACAGGTGTGTGCTGATTGGCCACCTGTTATGTTCTGTACTGTATGTTTACAGGTGTGTGCTGATTGGCCACCTGTTATGTTCTGTACTGTATGTTTACAGGTGTTATGTTCTGTACTGTGTGTTTACAGGTGTTATGTTCCATACTGTATGTTTACAGGTGTTATGTTCTGTACTGTATGTTTACAGGTGTTATGTTCTGTACTGTATGTTTACAGGTGTTATGTTCTGTACTGTATGTTTACAGGTGTTATGTTGTGTATTGTATGTTTACAGGTGTTATGTTCCATACTGTATGTTTACAGGTGTTATGTTCTGTACTGTATGTTTACAGGTGTTATGTTCTGTACTGTATGTTTACAGGTGTTATGTTCTGTACTGTATGTTTGCAGGTGTGTGCTGATTGGCCACCTGTTATGTTCTGTACTGTATGTTTACAGGTGTGTGCTGATTGGTCACCTGTTATGTTCTGTACTGTATGTTTACAGGTGTGTGCTGATTGGCCACCTGTTATGTTCTGTACTGTATGTTTACAGGTGTGTGCTGATTGGCCACCTGTTATGTTCTGTACTGTATGTTTACAGGTGTTATGTTCTGTACTGTATGTTTACAGGTGTTATGTTCTGTACTGTATGTTTACAGGTGTTATGTTCTGTACTGTATGTTTGCAGGTGTGTGCTGATTGGCCACCTGTTATGATCTGTACTGTATGTTTACAGGTGTTATGTTCTGTACTGTATGTTTACAGGTGTTATGTTCTGTACTGTATGTTTGCAGGTGTGTGCTGATTGGCCACCTGTTATGTTCTGTACTGTATGTTTACAGGTGTTATGTTCTGTACTGTATGTTTACAGGTGTTATGTTCTGTACTGTATGTTTGCAGGTGTGTGCTGATTGGCCACCTGTTATGATCTGTACTGTATGTTTACAGGTGTTATGTTCTGTACTGTATGTTTACAGGTGTGTGCTGATTGGCCACCTGTTATGTTCTGTACTGTATGTTTACAGGTGTTATGTTCTGTACTGTATGTTTACAGGTGTGTGCTGATTGGCCACCTGTTATGTTCTGTACTGAATGTTTACAGGTGTTATGTTCTGTACTGTGTGTTTACAGGTGTTATGTTCTGTACTGTATGTTTACAGGTGTTATGTTCTGTACTGTATGTTTACAGGTGTGTGCTGATTGGCCACCTGTTATGTTCTGTACTGTGTGTTTACAGGTGTTATGTTCTGTACTGTATGTTTACAGGTGTTATGTTCTGTACTGTATGTTTGCAGGTGTGTGCTGATTGGCCACCTGTTATGTTCTGTACTGTGTGTTTACAGGTGTTATGTTCTGTACTGTATGTTTGCAGGTGTGTGCTGATTGGCCACCTGTTATGTTCTGTACTGTGTGTTTACAGGTGTTATGTTCTGTACTGTATGTTTGCAGGTGTGTGCTGATTGGCCACCTGTTATGTTCTGTACTGTATGTTTACAGGTGTTATGTACTGTACTGTATGTTTACAGGTGTGTGCTGAGATTAATGAGGTATTACAACAAGGTACAAGAACAGACGGTAAACAGAAAGGTTCAATCAATCATCATATGAGCGCACAAACTATCTTCTCTATACTTGATTATCTCACCAAATGGAAATACTTCATGCTATCATTGAAAGCTCTGGAAGCTGCCAAGAGGAAAGGTTTGTTACGTGGTTGTTTCATAACCAACCCTCTGAATCGTGAAGGCATTTAAAGTTACCCTCATCCTCTGCATAGAGGAGAAGATTTATTTCTGGTTTGTATTGTACCCCACCCCCACAGTTAGAGTATCCTTTCATAGAGGAAAGGTTTATTTCTTTGTTTATATCACTCCCTGCCCACAACATTGCATTATGGGAACATTAAGAATAACCCTTTTTAGCTCACCTGTCACAAAGTGACAGAGTGAGCTTTTGTGATCACTCTTCGTCCGTCGTCCGTCCGTCGTCCGTCGTCCGTCCGTCGTCCGTCCGTCAACAATTGGCTTGTGTAGACACTAGAGGTCACAATTTTAGCCTATACCTTATGAAACTTGGTCACAATGATCATCTCAACAAATCTAGGCCAAGTTCGATATTGGGTCATCTGGGGTCAAAAACTAGGTCACTAGGTCAAATTATAGAAAAACCTTGTGTAGTCACTAGAGGTCACAATTTTGACTTAATATTTATGAAACTTGGTCACAATGATCATCCTAACAAAATCTAGGTCAAGTTCGATATTGGGTCATCCAGGGTCAAAAACTAGGTCACAAGGTCAAATCATAGAAAAACCTTGTGTAGTCACTAGAGGTCAAAATTTTGAATTAATCTTTATGAAACTTGGTCACAATGATCATCTCAACAAAATCTAGGTCAAGTTCGATATTGGGTCATCCGGGGTCAAAAACTAGGTCACAAGGTCAAATCATTGAAAAACCTTGTGTAGTCACTAGAGGTCACAATTTTGGCCTAATCTTTATGAAACTTGGTCACAATGATCATCTCAACAAAATGTAGGTCAAGTTCGATATTGGGTCATCTGGGGTCAAAAACTAGGTCACAAGGTCAAATCATAGAAAAACCTTGTGTAGTCACTAGAGGTCGCAGTTTTAGCATAATCTTTACGAAACTTGGTCACAATGATCAACACAACAAAATGTAGGTCAAGTTAGATATCGGGTCATCTGGGGTCAAAAACTAGGTCACAAGGTCAAATCATAGAAAAACCTTGCGTAGTCACTAGAGGTCACAGTTTTGACCTGATCGTTACGAAACTTGTTTACAATGATCATAACAACAAAATCTAGGTCAAGTTCGATTATGGGTCATCTTTGGTCAAAAACTAGGTCACATTGTCAAATCATAGAAAAACCCTGCATAGTCACTAGAGGTCACAATTTTGGTCTAATCTTTATGAAACTTGGTCACAATGATCATCTCAACAAAATCTATATCAAGTTTGTATTGGGTGATCCGGGGTAAAAAACTAGGTCACAAGGTCAAATAATAGAAAAACCTTGCGTAGTCACTAGAGGTCACAGTTTTGACCTGATCGTTACGAAACTTGTTTACAATGATCATAACAACAAAATCTAGGTCAAGTTCGATTATGGGTCATCTTTGGTCAAAAACTAGGTCACATTGTCAAATCATAGAAAAACCCTGCATAGTCACTAGAGGTCACAATTTTGGTCTAATCTTTATGAAACTTGGTCACAATGATCATCTCAACAAAATCTATATCAAGTTTGTATTGGGTGATCCGGGGTAAAAAACTAGGTCACAAGGTCAAATAATAGAAAAACCTTGTGTAGTCACTAGAGGTCACAGTTTTGGCTTGATCTTTAAGAAACTTGGTCACAATGATCATCTCAACAAAATCTAGGTCAAGTTTGATATTGGGTCATCTGGGGTAAAAAAGTAGGTCATTAGGTCAATCATATAAAAACATTGTGTAGTCACTAGAGGTCACAATATTGGCCTAATCTGTATAAAACTTGGTCACAATGACCATCTCAACAAAATCTAGGTCAAGTTCGACAGGTGAGCGACCTAGGGCCCTTTGGGCCCTCTTGTTCACAATTGCCTTTATAAATTTAGATTCTTTCTGTCATTTAGTCGTAAATAGTGGATTACAGAACATGATAGGGTAAACTCAAGTCTGAATTTGAAAAGTCGATCAATTGTTGGATTAGATTTCGTGGCCGAGTTCAACAACAAAATCAACAAAAATTCAACTCACTCAAAAAATAATGATTTTACCGTATACATACGAGGGGTGATCCATATATTCATGGACTTTTCATCTAGCAATTTTGTTTTGTCGGCTGGGCTCAAAAGCAAATTAGCATTATTCAGTGTAGGATATCTCCGACCGAATGCACCTATTACATAGTTTTATTCATGTAATTGGTGTGTGACGCAGACCGTCACGTGACGTCATTCCAAGCGTCACAAATTGAGCAGCACCGAGCTCCTTCCTGGACTCATATCAAACCCTATGTATACAATTTATTTACTTTTAATACAGAAATAAGTCATGAATAGACAACTCTGGAATGTAAGGCGGAATAGAAATTGTCTTGTTGCGTTACTGGACTTAAAACTCTGAAAAAAGCGGTTGACTTTACACGGTAGCATCATCCTGATGAAGAAGGAATCACAACCTAACAAGTTTAGGGCACAATTTCTAAAGACCTCCTTTCAAATGGAAAGAAATATTTATTGTTTTGTAATCTATACTGATCATAGAGTTTGCCAGTAAAATAAAATATGCCTCTTATTTCTCAGAAATTAAGGAGGAGTATCCCTAACTCTGTCTTAATTCTTCCGTTTATTCTTATTTTACCATGTCGTCAGTTTGACAGAGTCCCTACAATCACATAAACAACGAAATCATGTGTATATCACTGATTTGGAGTGCAAAGAATCCCCATACATGTTGGTCATGTCATCTTCGAGCTATCGCAATGATTTTCCAAGTTAGGCGTTAACTTTAATGAAATGCCATTGCTCTGTGATTATTTATTGTCCGTCACGCTCGACGGCGCGCGCTGCACCTTGGTCACATTAAGTGACTTCATCAAAAACATTGTGACATCACAATATAATTAATTAATTAAAACGCTAGATAATTGATAGATCTATATTGCCTGGTAACTTCATTGTTCTAGAATCAATATTTAAAAAGTTAGAAGGAAAGTCTTCGAATATATTGATCACCCCTCGTATGTACATTTACAGGAGGTTCTAGCAATGTACCAGCTCTGAGTCAGATCGATGTGGAATATAACGCCGTCAAACAGTTCCTGGACCGTATACCACAGGATAAGTTATCCCAAGTTTCGTTCAGTTGTAAGGCGTATACACGAGCTCTGATGCATTTTGAACTTCATCTCTGGGGGAAGACAAACTTATCTAAGGAAGATCTCGATTTCATGCAGGTGAGGTTGCGTTACACATTATTATCTTTACATTTTGATGCCCTGGTATCTATTGATGCAGGAGGCATGTAGTGATTGTCCTGTCCATGCAGGAGGCATGTAGTGATTGTCCTGTCCATGCAGGAGGCATGTAGTGATTGTCCTGTCCATGCAGGAGGCATGTAGTGATTGTCCTGTCCATCCATTTGTTTGTTTGTCTGTACGTTGTTCATCCGTCAGTCCATCCATCTGTTTGTCGGAAAATGTTAATCAAAACTTTCAAGCTGTTGAAACTTAAATATTTTTGAAGTACATCAAGGCTTAGCTTTCAAACTTGACATACTTGTTTATCATCATAAACACCTTACATTGTTAAAGCCATGTAACATTACTCAATATTTTAATAGAGTTACAGCCCCTGATGGACTTAGCTTTTTATGGACAAGGCTTCCATCGAGCCATAAGCGTTTATTGAACGTATTCTTGGATCAAACAATTGAAAATGTACAAGTTATGCTTGACCGTTATTGAATGTAGATTTCTGACCCGTCGAAGATCATCTACTTGACCGTTAGATTTCTGACCTGTTGAAGATCATCTACTTGACCGTTAGATTTCTGACCTGTTGAAGATCATCTACTTGACCGTTAGATTTCTGACCTGTTGAAGATCATCTACTTGACCGTTAGATTTCTGACCTGTTGAAGATCATCTACTTGGCCGTTAAATTTCTGATTTGTTGAAGATCATCTACTTGACCGTTAGATTTCTGACCCGTCGAAGATCATCCGCTTGACCGTTAGATTTCTGATCCGTTGAAGATCATCCGCTTGACCGTTAGATTTCTGACCTGTCAAAGATCATCCGCTTGACCGAGAACGTGACCAGTGTGGCTAGTTTATTAAGCTTTGCCTGTCTACGAACCGTTGAATTGTAAAATCATGATTTAGACGAAATTTACCGTGATAATTTGACCAGTGTGATACTTGTTTTATCTCAGTGACTCGTCTAATGAATATTCAATTTTAAGATACCTATGACAGGTTGATAAAATTGACTTTTAGTTGTATTTATCTGTGTTTGACAGGCAGCTAAAACTAAGTATTTCAGCCGTTTAACTGTTGAAACTAGGTCATTCAGCTTGGGCATTCAGCTTTTGATTGCTGGAACTAGTTCATTCAGCTTTTTGACAGCTGGGATTTGAGTGGTTCATTTTCTTATTTGGTTGTGTGTTGGGCATTGTGCCTTGTTAGTATTTATGTTTTCTATGCTCGGCTGGTTAAGTTGAGTGCTGCCTTTCTTGTCAGACTTAATATTATCTTTTTGATCTATCATGTGTGTGTATGTTGTCTACAAATGGTTCAATCATTGATGTCTTACAGAGGTTATATGTAGAACTGGACGAGTCAGACGGGGTACAGGGTGTGGCTGCCATCAGACAATCTCCTCCCTCATTACAGGAACAGATTCTTACATTTAGTGGAAGAATAGGTTTGTTCTATATCAACTTAAGCCTTGTCAAATATGTATGTAACTTGTAGTATTAGTTACCAGTCTTCATATAACAATCTGCAAGAAAAATTGTTTAGCTAAATTTTATCAACTTACGCCAAATTGACCGAACATGTGCTCCTGTTGTCATCTGTTCTTATCACACCTTGCACATAGAGCCTAGGTTACCTTTGTGATCACTCTTTATACTTTGTTCGTGTGTATGTGCATCAACAATCCATTCAAAGACTTCTCCTCTTAAACCACTTGGCCAATTACAACCAAACTTCACATGAATGTTCCTTTGGCGGCCCTTTAAAAAAATAGCTGAATTAATTCAAATATATTTGGAATTCTGGTTGCCAGGGAAACCAATTGGAAAATGTAAAAAAATCATAGAAAATCAACCAACAGGTCCTTCCTAAAAGCAGCTAAAATTATAATGCAACTGTCGGAGGTCATTGGCGAATCTGGCAGTGATAGGACCGAATGACCACACATTTACAATTGTTTTGGTTGATTGCAAAGACACAAACTTTCAATGATTAGTCTATGAAGTCACTGAATCATTTATCGTTGATGACTGACCTATTACAGGTTGCCAGATAGAGTTACAGACATGTTATGAACAAGCTATTCAATGTGAGCCAGATGAATTCAGTAACCATCAAGGCCTGCTCCGATGTTTGATGGACCTCGGACAACCATCGCAAGCCTTACATCATGCTACAGGTGTCATAGCTGAAAGGTACTTGGTTTGTCAATTAACCACTTTTTAGTCCCCTACCTGTTTTCAACCAGAGGGGACTATAGGTTTGTCCTCTGTCCGTTCGTCTAAATATGGATCCTGACATTACTCAAATAGTTTCCAAGCTAGGTTTATGAAACTTGGTATATGGATAGGGGGCAATTAGGGGATTATGCATGTCTACAATATTTTGATTCTGACAAAAATTGTGGTTGCTATGGCAACAGAAAAATTGAAAATAATTTAAAGGCCATGGCTTCAAACTGGTAGGGGACTTCTGTATTGCTTGCAATTCTTAGTGACTTGCATACATGCCATATCTCCCGGATCGTGCGTGAGTCTACCGCATTCGAGCCTCAACTCACGCACTCCCGCATTTTGATAAAATCTCCCGGATTTGACAAAAATCCGCGTAAGAATCTCAGAATTATTAAAGTTTCACTTTCCTCGTAATTTCCGGTGATAAACTTACAAATAATCAACAAGTCATTACATAACAAACCTTTATAACACCCAGGAGAGTGGTCACTCCAATAAACAATCGATAATTGTTCCGATAAGAGTATGCTAAGTTGTCATAAACTGATAAACATCTTCCCAAGCAGCCGAAAATATGTTTGTTTACTGGTTAGGTTTAAAGCCCACACATGACCGTACATTACAGAAATAAACTCGTAGCAGTTACTTCCCTTTGCAGTTACAGTATCAAAGGAAAAGGCCTCAAAAAGTTTTAGTTTTTTATTTGGAATTTGCATGATATTCAGTCCACATCAATTTCAGATACATTTTTTAAGCTTTATAAATTAACTGAATTGATTTTAATGCATTTTTGAGTTTGAATTAATATGTTAGCACCATTTTGAACATATGAGTTCTTTTCTATGTTTTTTATCAGGTAATCTTCTGCTTGACATGTCTTCTTTTCAGATGTATGATAAATGAACTGATATAGCATAAATGTAACAATAACTAATACATGTCCAGTCAGCACTTGGTTTGGTTACTTACAAATCTTTTAACTATGAGTCAAAAGACTTGAACATACTGGACATTTGTTGTTTGCATCATGAATATCATCCCAAACACTAGATTAAATTACTTCACGAAGCATGTAAACTGTGCAAACTGCATATAAACTTCATTAATTTTAGTCGATAGTTCGAGCAAAAAAAATCTCCTGCATTTTATTGAAATCTCCTGCATTTCCATCACCAATCTCCTGCAAATGGTTCAGCAAAGTATGGCATGTATGGACTTGTTTATTTATGTATTAGCACTATTTTGTTCTTCCACATGTGACTGACAACTTATACATACACAGAGGACATGATTGTTTTCCATACTGGCACGTTACATAACCTGCCAAACTCAGGTATCAAACATGTATAAAAAATGAACTTGGTATTATGTCATCATAAATTAATTACAAGAGCACCATTCCATTACTTTAAGATTGGGAGAGGGAAAGCAGACAGAAATATCTTTTTTCTTTAAAAAGTAACAAATTATATAAATGATGATTCAATATTTGTTTACCCTGCCGTTAGAAACAAGTCAAGGGAAACAGGCTAACGACCTGGTGTTTAAAACACGTTAATTTGATATAAGAATTGTCTTGATTAATAACATTGACTGTTTAAGGCAGGTGGTTGCTTAGTTTAGGTGACCATGTAATACATGTATGACTGTATGTACTGTTTCTATATATACAGTTAATACGGTATAAATTGTCACACTATATTTTCTATATATACAGGAAAGCCTGGGCACCCCAGTTAATACGGTATAAATTGTCACACTATATTTTCTATATATACAGGAAAGCCTGGGCACCCCAGTTGTTACAGTATAAATTGTCACACTATATTTTCTATATACACAGGAAAGCCTGGGCGCCCCAGTTGTTACAGTATAAATTGTCACACTATATTTTCTATATACACAGGAAAGCCTGGGCGCCCCAGTTGTTACAGTATCAAGTAGAAGCAGCATGGAAACTTGGCAACTGGACATCTCTAGAAAACTACACCAAACTGGTAATGAGGGGTGTTCAACCTTCATTTGTTTCATTGACGTTGAGAAGGATTTGTATCAGCTTGCAATGTTTTTGTTATGAGTTGAACTGTGATGATTACATGTATATTATAGTCAAGATGTTTTATCTAATATTTTAAAACCAAAAATGTTCATACTCTTTTTGTATGCCCCGGCATCTACTGATGTGGGAGGCGTATAGTGATTGTCACGTCTGTTTGATGTGTTTGTCTGTCCAATTGAAACTTTGTACCAAAAGTATTTTCATAGTCCACCAAGGCTTCCAAACTTGTTTACCATCATTAATACTTAACATTGTCAATGCCATGTAACACTATCAACATTTCAACAGTGTTATGGCCCCTAATTGCAAGTTATTATGGACAAGGCTCCCACTTGCCCATAAGTGTTTATTGAACTTAGACTTGTTTTAATACTTCTAAGATTACCATACCATTTTAGAGTTTAAGACCATCATAAAATGACTGGATACTTTCAGGACAAGACCAGTAGAAGTTGGCCTGTAATGTTAGGTAGAGTGTTGCTGTCTGCTAAAGCTAAGGTGAGGTTTTGCAACATTGATTTATTTTGATATGACCTATTCTCTAGGAATTGGTATTTGTGTAACTTTGTTTTGAAAGTTGATATTATGTGTGCTTTGCTATTGTATGCGTATATTAATGTGTGTTATAACTTATAATATTTCAATTATCCTAATTGTTAATTGATAACTGCTCTAATTATCATCCATCCTAATTCCGTCGAAACCGTCATGGGCCAATTAGACAGGGATAAAACCAAACAGCCACACATTACCATTGTCTAAGTGGAATGCACATAGAATTCTGTCATAATTGTCTACATTCCTAAATATAAGCAGTCCTAAATATCAACAGTCCTAAATATCAGCAGTCCTAAATATCAGCAGTCCTAAATATCAACAGTCCTAAATATCAGCAGTCCTAAATATCAGCAGTCCTAACTATTTGTTGATTATAGGATGAAGACTTCATACAACAGTTACAGATTGCCAGACAGGAACAGGTGGGACCTTTGTCTGCTGCTAGTTTTGAGATGGGATCTTATCAGAGGGGATACGAATATATTGTCAGGTACGTTACCATGGAAACGTCTTAATTACATTCAAAAAATTTACAATATTTATTTTAAGTCGGTATATGTACAAAACAAAGAAACATTAGCTATGTGTAGCTATTGTCCGACATTTTTAACAATGTATGAAATTAACATTTGAAATGATTGAAAGAATCTTTGTTTTTTGTCATATATTGGTTAAAAAATAATTGTGTTCCTCATGAATTTCTTAATCTGCGTAAATAAGCTTTCTTAACATGAAAAGCTATCCTGAAATGTTCAGCTGAGAATGAGTAGTTATACCCCCCCCCCCCGCACAATGAGTTGTAAGGGGGGGGTATACTGGATTCAGCTTGTCTGTCTGTAGACGCATTCTTGTGGACGCAACTCCTACAGCTTTTGCAGCATTTCCGTCAAACTTTAACAGATGTACAACCTCAACATGTAGATGTGCATAAAGGATAGAATTTGCGCTGCAACGATTTTTGACAGAATTATGGCCCTTTGTACTTTTATGCACTATACAATATTTAGTGTATATAGTGAATAGTTCTTGTGGACGCAACTTCTGCTACAGTTTATGCAGCATTTTCTTCAAACTTTAACAGATGAACAACCTCAACATGTAGATGTGCATAAAGAAAAGATTTAGCTGCAATGATTATTGCCATGCGGGGGGTATATTAGTCTGCCGAATGGCGACAGTTCTAGTTCTCCTTAACCATTGGTCAGATTTAGATGAAACTTCACATGAATACTTGGTACCAAGCATTGTTGTGTATATTGTCAGGAATTGTAATTTGAATGATTTTTGCCCAAGTTATTGGCCATTGTGTGAGACATATTTATTTGTGTCAATACTGTAAACCAATTTACTTTCGGGAATACTAACTTTTGCATTTTGCTGATTCTCGGCATATTGGGATTACAAATTTTTCGTGTTTTTAAGTTTCCTGCAATGTCCATATTAATGTTTTTAGCGCTTTCGGGGCGACTTAATTTCTTGAATTTCTACTTCTAGCAAACTCTGCAAAATTTAATTTATGCGTGATATTTTTTTAGGTTTACAGTAACCCTTTTAATTTCATCCTGCTATATTGATGATTGGGTAATATATTATACAGGTTACATTTACTGAACGAGATAGAAGAGAACATGTTTGTGTTTATGAACCTAGGACAGGAAAGATGTGTACAAGATAAAATATCTAAACAGGAACTACTCTCCCAGTGGCAGACGTCACTCAAAGTCATGCAGGTACCTGGCTTTATGTTTATATTATATGATTATCGTTGGCAAACAATTACATTTAACTTCGACTCTACTTCCTCTTATGACTGCCCATGCATTCAAAAGGTCTCTGGGAAATCTTTGCACATCGATGCTACTTAAGGACATAACTTTACTTGATTAACATATATGATGCATTTATCAATTCCCCTAGCGTACCTCGCTGATCTGGCTGGCAAAATTAGTACTTATAATTTGCATTAAGCTAATTGTGTCGCCCCCGGCCCAAAATCTCATTTGAATGAAGGCCCCGATCTGACCTACAAACCTAAGGTAATCTTACATACCCTTCTCCCGAAAATTCCTAGCTCTGCATTATCTGCAGTGTCCACAGCCAAAAAGCAGGTATCACTTACCAACAGTGAACTAAATATCAGTAAATATGTAAACATACAGGTTTAAATGCGTTGTCAAAGATTCTTTTGCATTGTAAAGTATCACTCTCGCACGTTTATGAATGAGTTGTTTAGTGCGTATTGGCACAAATAATGACCATCCAATAGAACTGTGAAATATTTAAACCTCTGCAAAAACAACCAACCCGTATAGATTATGAGGACATGTTCACTAATTAAACCCTGTCAGCACACATCTTATGCTGTGACATCTGCGTGGATATAATGAAAATATTTGCTAATTGTAGTCATCACCCAGGAAAATAAGTATATCAAAGAATAGAGATTTCGTTTACGGCGACTTTCATTGGCTCATGTGCACTGGTAAAACCCCTTTCACAATTGTCGTAGGAATTTCTTTGTCGCACAACGCTTGCGAATCTACATAGAAATGTACCGACGAACGTCTGGAAAGGGTAATTATGTTGAGCGGTCACAATTGTCACACAATGGACGTGCGACGGCTCTACAATGCAAATTCGGGAACTATTGTGTGATGGTCACACGACATAACAATTGACGCATGACAGCCTTACGATGAACAGTTGTCGTACGCCCTACGACATACATTTTTGAGTATCGTGTCATTGAGACTGCTTAATCATTGACATCTAACTTTGTTCCAGTGAGTGTGGTATGTTTTGGTTTATGAAATGGACTCATGGAAAAGTCAAGGGAAAATTCTGAGTATTTTATGTCCTTGTTTTGTTTGGACACTTTCATTATATTTGGTGATCTAAATGTTTGTACATTTTTTTATTTCAGTCATCGTTTAAAGTTCAAGAACCTGTGTTGACAATGAGAAGAACTTTGATGACCTTGACCCAACAAGAAGGTCATTGTGACTTTGACCTTGATCGTGAAATAGGTCACAGTTGGTTGAGTAGCGCTAAAATTGCTCACAAGTAAGTTATGTACTGTAAAATCGTTAGTTTTCGAGGGAGTTTAATATTCATTGATTTCGTTGTTGTCAATTTTAACCATTTGGTTTCTAAGAGTTTTTGACAAAAGAAGGAAATCAGCCTATAGGAGGAAGAATCACAGGCGTGATATTGAGGTTGCTATGGCAACAAGAAATTATAATTACTGCTTTGCATATAAAAGTAAAGTTGTAGTATGTTCTGTAAATGTAAATGTTGTTTTATATTTTGTAGAACGGGATACTTACAGACTGCCTATAGTTTCCTACTTCAAGCCAGTGAGTTCAATCTTCCAGAATTCTGCTTACAGAAAGCCAAGTGGAACTGGGAAAAGGTATACATTCAATGATGAATACTTTACTTGTTGTTTGTTACTGTGTCATTACAGTAAATTTGGTCCTTCTTGCCCGGTTATCAATACACAATGTATAAGGTAAGGCTATACTTTCCTACCACCGACTGACTGCCTCGCTCTATAATGTATTACTGAGAAAACCAATGGTATGCCATGTGTGCCTCGCGTACGACTAACTCAGTGTCCGACTGACTGGGACCTTTAATACCAACAACTAGTCCTAGACTTGTTCGGTAGCAGAAAGAGCCCACAATCACCACCTCTTAAATTATTGAATATTATATATTTCAATGAAACATGTCACATGTTGTATATGCTGCTATTTGAGTCTGAGAGAGTGATTAAACTGGGGTTCTTCTACTGTCTCGTGGTCTGCCTCTTGCTACATCAGTCTGAGGTTCTTCTACTGTCTCGTGGTCTGCCTGTAGCTACATCAGTCTGAGGTTCTTCTACTGTCTCGTGGTCTGCCTCTTGCTACATCACTCTGAGGTTCTTCTACTGTCTCGTGGTCTGCCTCTTGCTACATCAGTCTGAGGTTCTTCTACTGTCTCGTGGTCTGCCTGTAGCTACATCAGTCTGAGGTTCTTCTGCTGTCTCGTGGTCTGCCTGTAGCTACATCAGTCTGAGGTTCTTCTACTGTCTCGTGGTCTGCCTGTAGCTACATCAGTCTGAGGTTCTTCTACTGTCTCGTGGTCTGCCTGTAGCTACATCAGTCTGAGGTTCTTCTACTGTCTCGTGGTCTGCCTGTAGCTACATCAGTCTGAGGTTCTTCTACTGTCTCGTGGTCTGCCGGTAGCTACATCACTCTGAGGTTCTTCTACTGTCTCGTGGTCTGCCTGTAGCTACATCAGTCTGAGGTTCTTCTACTGTCTCGTGGTCTGCCTCTTGCTACATCACTCTGAGGTTCTTCTACTGTCTCGTGGTCTGCCTCTTGCTACATCAGTCTGAGGTTCTTCTACTGTCTCGTGGTCTGCCTGTAGCTACATCACTCTGAGGTTCTTCTGCTGTCTCGTGGTCTGCCTGTAGCTACATCACTCTGAGGTTCTTCTACTGTCTCGTGGTCTGCCTCTTGCTACATCACTCTGAGGTTCTTCTACTGTCTCGTGGTCTGCCTCTTGCTACATCAGTCTGAGGTTCTTCTACTGTCTCGTGGTCTGCCTGTAGCTACATCACTCTGAGGTTCTTCTGCTGTCTCGTGGTCTGCCTGTAGCTACATCACTCTGAGCTTCTTCTACTGTCTCGTGGTCTGCCTGTAGCTACATCACTCTGAGCTTCTTCTTCTGTCTCGTGGTCTGCCTGTAGCTACATCACTCTGAGCTTCTTCTACTGTCTCGTGGTCTGCCTGTAGCTACATCACTCTGAGCTTCTTCTACTGTTCGTGGTCTGCCTCTTGCTACATCAGTCTGATAAAATATTTGAATTTGAAACAAGACTCTGTCATACTTGATAAACAATATTATTAGATAAATACTGTGATAAAAGACCAACAACTGCATAAACTATATCAAATGGAGTTTTAATGTATCTGTTGTCTACCCACAATATACTTACAATAAAGATAAGAAAATTAGTATGGAGTTATTTGGCTGTAACACAATCCGAACAAATCAAGTCATTAGGTGGCTCTGCTTGAATTGCAGGGAGCCGAGAGCCAATCCAGAGTTCACTGTCACACTCATTAAACAATATTAGTTGACACCATGTATGGTCTTTATCTACTGTATTAATGAATTTTAATGAATTTCTGTGTGAAATGTTTGAATGTACAGTCAACTCTCGTTATCTCGAATTTCACGGGACCGTGGAAATTACTTCGACATAACGAAAATTCGAGATAGAATTTTCGGCATCGAAGTTGCAAGTTTCCAGTTTCTGTCATTTTACGCCGCCATATTGTTATGGTCGTAAGAACGACATATTCGTGAGAATTGCTTGTTGTGATATTTATGTACATGTATTCCTCCTCGAGAAAATGCATTTTATTTTAATTACTATTTTTACAAACAATTGTTCGAGATGACATGTTTATTGATGTTAGTACGTAACACGAAGTTTTATGACATGTTTGCGCAAATTGTTGCAAACAAATATTTGTTCAACAATGGAAGGCGCGAAAATTACAGGTAAATCGAAGATTTCAGACTGGCGAAGTGTGAAAAACCTTCGTCGCTAGTCGAATACGATCAAACTTCGACCCGACTTCGAGATGAACAATAGATTTAAAGTGCAAATTGGTTAATCGGGACCAAAAAATAATTCGACATAACGAAAAATTCGAGCCGAATTCGAGCCGAAACTTCGAGATGGGTCTCGAGATTTCATATAGACAAAGAAGGAGAAAAATCGGGACTTGAATAAAACTTCGACATAACGGAAAATTCGATATAAGCGAGTTCGAGATAACGAGAGTTGACTGTATATGTATAGTTTGCCTCCGTAGCTCAATGGTTAACACGCTTGCCTCCGTAGCTCAATGGTTAGCATGCTTGCCTTGCCTCCGTAGCTCAATGGTTAGCATGCTTGCCATCTTATCTGGGGACCCAGGTTCAAATAAGGGTGGAGGTACTCATGCCTGCAATATTTCAGCAGAAAGCTGACTGGCAAATAAAGGCTATGCTCTGTATTATTGTTATTACTCAGGGTGAACATGATCAAGCATTGTCACTGTTAGAACGTGAGATGGAACATCACTTCAGTGATATCTCTGCACTAAAAGCCGACACATCAAAAGCTGGTATCACTAAGAGAAAGGTTTATGCTAAGGTATGTTTGATTGTTTATCGCATGACTTTCCTTGTATCTAGGTCATTATAAAGAGTACATATATTTTTAGCTCCACTATTCGTAGAATAAGGGGAGCTATCGCAGTCACCCGAGCGTTGGCGTTGGCTTCCGTGTCGGCGTAACACTTTTGTTAAAGTTTAGGTACAGGTTTTTTAACCTCTTATATTCTCTAAGTCCTTTGAGATATTGCTTTCATACTTTGCATACTTGTTTGCCACCATGACCCCAACCCATATGCAGGAGTAGGTAACTCTATCAGGCATTTTATTGAAATTATGCCCCCTTTTTCTACTTAGTGCAAATAGTGCAAATGTTAAAGTTTAGGTACAGGTTTTTTAACCTCTAATATCTTCATAGTGCATTGACATATTGCTTTGATACTTTGCATACTTGTTCACCATCATGACCCAAACCCATAAACAGGGGTAGATAACTCAATTAAGCATTTTGGTGAAATTATGCCCCCTTTTTCAACTTAGTGCAAATGTTAAAGTTTAGGTACAGGTTTTTTCACCTCTAATATTTTCAAAGTGCATTCACATAATGCTATGCATACTTGTTCTCCATCATGACCCCCAACCCCTACACTGGTGTGGGTAACTCTATCAAGCATTTTGTTGAAATTATGCCCCCTTTTGGACTTAGAAATGCAATTGTTTAAGTTTAGGTATAGGTTTTTTAGCCTCTAATATGTTCAAAGTGCATTGATATGTTGCTTTGATTCTTTGCATACTTGTTCACCATCATGACCCCAACCCCTACTCAGGAGAAGATAACTATTTAGCATTTTGTTGAAATTATGCCCCCTTTTGGACTAAGAAATGCTTATTTGTTTACCTTCATGACCAAGAGGACCTACACATGAGTAGGTAATGGTCCTGCATAATTTGTCCAAATTATCCCCCTTTCTTGACTTAGAAGCCCCAACCTCTACACAGCAGAGGGTAATGCTGCTGTTATGAAGCATTTTGTTTTGAATATATAATGATTGTACTATCCCAGCACGGCGCTGCGAATAGTGAAGCGCGCTGTTCGTGGAGTGCGCTGTTCGTGGAGCGCGCTGTTCGTGGCCAGCTCTTGTTATACTAGTGTTGTATAAGTGATGTCACTTTCTCTTCTACATGACGTCATTATATGCCGTAAATGACGTGATTTTTGGTGTCATTTATAAAATGGAGTCCCCCCCCCCTTTTCAGTAGAAAGATGTGTATTTTGTGTTATCCTCCATGTAGCGTGTATTGAGAACCTAATTTTCCTGATTGACATTCTTTGTTTTAATTAATGTAAAATCATTTAATTTCAATGGGGACTAAATTTTGTGGTTTTGGTGAAAAAGACCATTTCATGGGGATGTAATTCTAAGGATTTCGGATTTCAAAAAAAATAAAATGGTCAAATTCACACAAATTATCATAAATCATTCAAACATCAACTGGATACAACAATATATGCATGTAAACTTCCCAAATACTCAGTCTTATACCTGACTAAACTTGAATGGCAGCCATAATTATTCATTGAGGATTTAATTTCATGCTTGAGATCATCCACAAAATCCACCAAATTAATCCCCCACATATATTAATGATTTTACAGTGTAGTACTTACTTGTTATTGTAAATGAATAAGGTCACTTAACTGCCCAACTAGAGATTTAAACACAATTGTTGCACATACTACACATGTAGTAGCGTCTTCTACTATTTTAGTTTTGGGATATTAGAAGTAATGCAAAAATACAAGTAAAACATATAATCAATTATGTAATTTAAGGAATTGTGGGGAATGTTTGTACTTAAGTAGTGGCCAGATCCCTTTACCTATCAGTTATTTATCTAATATATGCGGAGATAGCTCAGTGGTAACGCACTTGGCTGTCAATCCAGAGGTTGTTGGTTCATTCCGGCATGGTAACTGGACATTTCTGAAATTCTATTTGTTGAATTACCCACTAAATCTGACCGTGTGGTCTGCAAAGTATCTGGAAGTGCCAGGAAGCTGTGTATCAGTGCTTTATGCTGGGCTTATTAAAAAATCAGGCTTTCTGTTCGAAATATAAGCTAGGCGCACAGCCGGATATGCCTGCAGGCCTCAAAAAATATTTTTAAAAGCATTCATCCTGCAATATAGACAAAGAAGAAAACCCCAAAATCTTACTTGTCCTGCTATATAAATATAGAAAAAGATATTGTGCAGGACTAGCAGACGAGTGGATTCACTGAGGCCTGGTCTGTATCTAATGTCTCTCGCTCCCTTCGAGGCTTTATCTCAGTCTGTTCCTCTGGTCAGATCATGCTGTATCTGCACTAGCAGAGGATGCACCTGTGCCCTTGTGGCTGCTACACTATATTTGTGTGTGTCGCATGAAATGGGTACTATATACATCTTAATATGACTGTAAAAAGTAAACAAAATATGTTGAAAATAAATTTATCAACCGAAGTTGCAGTGTTAAAGAATGTATGGTTTTACTGCAGGCTCGGTTACTGTATGGACGTTACTGTGAAGAGACATCTAAGATAGAAAGTAACGCTATTGTTAAGCAGTTTAAGGAAGTGATAGATATAGCACACGACTGGGAGGATGGATGGTTTTATCTCGGCAAATACTTCGATAAAATCATGACGGCACTGGTCGATGACAAGGATGACATCACTAAACAAGGGTATATATATATATCATGTATTGTGCTTGAAATATTCAGTTGAATATAATTAAACGATAACGGACTACATATCAAGATAGAGTAGTTATATTATTTGCCTTCTAGCTATTTGGTTCTACTGATATCTGCAAGGTTGAGGGAGCACCTTGTACACAGTATTTATTTAATTAATGAACTTGTAGAAACATCTCAGGTCAGCAATATTATTTATCGTCTACAGGGTGTTAAAAAAGTTTGTTCTCAAAATTTATTATCTGAGCTTTGTACGCAGTGTGCAATTTTAATGTCTTACACAGATAATGTCATTAAATGTTCTAACTATTAGAACAATGGTAGAACCCTCGGGAATTTAACCTGAAAAATTCACTTTCTCCTGACGTCAGAAAAATAAACTATTGAAATTCATACATTGAGAACACCTTGTATATTTGTCTCGTTACTTTTCAGGGAATTTATGATTCATGTGGTTAAGAATCTCGGCACATCATTATACTATGGTAACCAGTTTATATACCAATCGTTACCTAGACTACTGAGTCTATGGTTAGACTACGGTACGTCTGTCGTCGAGCAAGAGAAGAAACTGAAAACAACATCATCATCGTCTGCTTCACTTCAGAAAAGTCGTACAAACCTGGCAAAACTGAATTCTGTAAGTATGAGTTCAAGCCTAGGTCCCATTGAGCAGTTTTTGCCTCGGCGATGTACTCGTGATGGAAATTAATGAGCTTTCAGGACATTAGGAACAGATTCCTCATGGTCTAGGGGAAGCTTTGGAGGAGTCATGAGACAAATTGTAATATCGGAAGAAATCGTGATGAATCAGGTGGTATCGAATGATAAACAGAGAACATCGCCGATGCGGAATTCCTCAGCGGGACCTAGGCTTAACACAACATTACATTGTACCTGAAACTATCTTGAGGAATATATTACACAGTTAATGTTACCTTATGTAGATTCTGCACGCAGCACTGACTATATGGTACTCTGTATGCAGCTGTTTGTTAGTATGATACACAATACGTTTAACTTCCGGTCATAGATTATATTCTGCCTTAAAGTCAAAACGTAGTGGATGGGATTTTCAGTAGTTATCTTGCCTATTTTTAAATTGATGTTTATCTTTGAAATAATGATGTATTCTGGATGTTCCATAAATCAATAACTCAAACTGTAAAGCTAGTCAATCTCAAAACCTTGTTAATAAAATCTTCTATTCACATGTCCTCTATCACAATTATGAAATTACATTTCTTGGGTCAAAACTAGGATTACACAGGGAAATGTTTGTCTGATGAGCGATTTAGAACCTTTTTGGCTGTCTTGTAGAAATCAAGTTTGTCCATGATTGAATAAAGTTTGTTTGGTTCCTTGCCTACTGATGAAAACTGTTTTTAAACATCAAATTGAGAATTTGTTTGCAGTGTATAGGTTTATGGTGTGAGCATGAAAATATAAAACAAATGTGAACCTACCAATCTGAACCTTGCTGAGTGAGTTATACCAAATTTTAAATTTAATCTGCTTTTCCATTTTGTACATATATACTGGGCATCACTGAAAAGTTACCACTTATATATACCTCTGTATTTTGTATACAATATGACCTATCGGTACAAGAGTTTTATAGTGTGTGCATTTGAATATTGTTAAATAGGATAGCTGTGACTACGCAGTAAGGTCTAAACAGTCATGTTCGGCTTTTAACAATTCTAAAATATAGGAGTCAATGGGTGGTAGCTTTTCTTTGAAGCTGAGTATACAAATTACAATTACTAACTATTAGATATATTTTTCTGTTATTTTCAGTTGATCGGTACATTCGGGAAGAATCTTGCACCTTATCAGTTATTCTTCACATTTTCACAACTTACATCACGAATCTGTCATGCTCATCCTGAAGTGTTTGCTCAGTTAAAGGTATGTGCTCAGTTAAAGGTATGTGCTCAGTTAAATGTATACAATCTTTGTTAAGATATCTGAGCACTGCATTGTATATTTAGGGTTAACTATTGATAAACATACACAGTTATTTTGCTCCCCTTCTTTTATGAGGGGGTATATTGCTTTGCACATGTAGGTCGGTTGGTAGGCCAAATGGTTTCTGTTCAATAACTGAAGAACACTTCTCATAGAGGTTGGCCAGCAACAGTAGATGACCCCTATTAATTTTGACGTCAAAGGTCATGGTCACTGTGACTTTTATTATTTCTGACTTTTGGACTGCCATGGGGACATACCAATTTTACAAACTTCTTTTGTTTAAAGTGATTTTATAGTGAGCTGTGGATGAAGTGTTTATTTTTCTAAGGATGCAGATTAACCATCGATCCAATGGAATGATAACACCTGATTATTGTACCTATGCTGTCCTTTGTCTGTGTTTCTGTATTGATGTCATAAAGGTTGCAGGCTTGAAATCATAAACAAGTGGTTCAATTTGAACCGAAAAAGTTATATACTGCCGGCAAGCACTTGCGGATAGCAGAAACATTAGACAGCAAAGCGCTACCCAAGCCATCCGTTGCACAAGAAAGCGCTTAATATCGCTCAACTAGCAAAGTGTTAAGTAACCTTATGCCATCGGCGAGCACTGCTGGCTGGTAACAAGTTGTTGCATAGCAGTAGGAAAGTGCTCGATCGCACAATTTGGTTTGGTTAGGCTACGAGCTCCAAGTTTATATGTAGTGATGATGTTGTGTTGTATTTCAGTCGATCATTGCACGGTTAGTGGTGAGTTATCCCAGGCAAGCCTTGTGGTTATTGATGGCTGTCTCAAAGGTACGTAAAGCTGCTTATTATCAAAACTTGTACCCAGCTAACATATGATGAAGGCGTTAGTGGAACACACATAGTTTGAGTGTCTGATAGTTGACCAGTTAACAAGTACTAAGTTGTATGACAAACTATGTTAATACAGTTCAGAGGACTTAATGCTACTTCAGCCAAATATTCTACATGATCTATTGTTATAGTGAGAGCTGTAACTGTAGCACAATTCAAGATAGCTGACTAGTGCAGGGGTGGTATGGCTGACTAGTACAGGGGTGGTATGGCTGACTAGTGCAGGGGTGGTATGGCTGACTAGTGCAGGGGTGGTATGGCTGACTAGTGCAGGGGTGGTATGGCTGACTAGTACAGGGGTGGTATGGCTGACTAGTACAGGGGTGGTATGGCTGACTAGTGCAGGGGTGGTATGGCTGACTAGTGCAGGGGTGGTATGGCTGACTAGTGCAGGGGTGGTATGGCTGACTAGTGCAGGGGTGGTATGGCTGACTAGTACAGGGGTGGTATGGCTGACTAGTGCAGGGGTGGTATGGCTGACTAGTACAGGGGTGGTATGGCTGACTAGTGCAGGGGTGGTATGGCTGACTAGTACAGGGGTGGTATGGCTGACTAGTACAGGGGTGGTATGGCTGACTAGTGCAGGGGTGGTATGGCTGACTAGTGCATGGGTGGTATGGCTGACTAGTGCAGGGGTGGTATGGCTGACTAGTGCAGGGGTGGTATGGCTGACTAGTGCAGGGGTGGTATGGCTGACTAGTGCAGGGGTGGTATGGCTGACTAGTGCAGGGGTGGTATGGCTGACTAGTGCAGGGGTGGTATGGCTGACTAGTACAGGGGTGGTATGGCTGACTAGTGCATGGGTGGTATGGCTGACTAGTGCATGGGTGGTATGGCTGACTAGTGCAGGGGTGGTATGGCTGACTAGTGCAGGGGTGGTATGGCTGACTAGTGCAGGGGTGGTATGGCTGACTAGTGCAGGGGTGGTATGGCTGACTAGTGCATGAGTGGTATGGCTGACTAGTGCAGGGGTGGTATGGCTGACTAGTACAGGGGTGGTATGGCTGACTAGTGCAGGGGTGGTATGGCTGACTAGTGCAGGGGTGGTATGGCTGACTAGTGCAGGAGTGGTATTCACAGAGCATCTTAATGGGAAACTCAGAATTTTCTTCCAAATCTTAAAATTTCTTAAGTGTATCAACTTAACCAGAACATCAAGAGTATCCATTTGTTACATAGTTTAGAAGTAATTTGTAAAGAGCTACAATAATCACAAAGAAAACATGGGTTATGCTTTGTTTCTTGGTAAATATGTGCAGCTCGATTTTTATGCCCCCGTATCGATAGATCGGGAGGCATATAGTGATTCACCTGTCCGTCCGTCCGTCCGTCCGTTCGTCCGTCCGTCCTGGTTAACCCAAATTGACCGTTTCTTGTAGCATCATTATGGCTTGCTACAAAGCTTCCAAACTTGCATGGATGTTGTATATGAACACTCTCCACACGCCAGTATCACCTAACCCCATTTTGACCTTCACCTTGACCTAATTTTGGACTTAGACTTATGGACAAGGCTTCCACAGGGGGCATAAGCGTTTATTGAACGCAGTCTTGTTTTACTTAAGTCATAATATTTAAGTTTTTCCTTAAGATGATTTGTGAATTCCAGCCCAGATATTACTTCTAATCTTTCATTTTCTTAATGTTATGGGGTTATGGGACAAGCTTCTTCTGTAGTGGAAAGTTAATCAATGATTAAAAAAAGTTGTCACATTCAAGATAGTGGACAGATGACCATTTATATTTTAACACGGCAGTATTACCTAGGCATGTATCGTCTTCAGATTGATATAGTGCCATTTTCATGCGAACTCTCGTTAAAAAGCACTTTACATAATAGTGTTGCAGCCACAAGGGCACAGGTGCATCCTCTACCAGTGCAGATACAGCATGATCTAACTAGAGGGACAGACTGAGAGAAAGCCCCTGAAGGGAGAGAGAGACGTTAGATACATGCATGTCCGGCACCGCAGAAGTGCGCCTAGCTCTTATTTCGAATAGACAGCCTGGTTCTTTAATGTGCCCGGTGTATAGCTCTGATACACAACTTCCTGGCACCTTTACCCAGATACTTTGCATTACACATGGTCAGATATAGTGGGAAATATTTTCCAATGCCAAGTTATATTGTATTGATTCAGATTGTCTTACTGTAAATGATATTGTTTTGTTTCAGTCATCCTATCAGATGAGAGCAAAAAGATGCCAAGAAATATTTGCTACAGCCAGGTAAAGTGAAATAGATAAATAGTCCTTTCCATGATTAGATAAAGTATGAAATATCTGCTACAGCCAGGTATAGTGAAATAGATAAATTATCCTTTCCATGATTAGATAAAGTATGAAATATTTGCTATGGCCAGGTATAGTTAAATAGATAAATAATCCTTTCCATGATAAGATAAAGTATGAAATATTTGCTACGGCCAGGTATAGTTAAATAGATAAATAATCCTTTCCATGATAAGATAAAGTATGAAATATTTGCTACAGCCAGGTATAGTAAAATAGATAAATTATCCTTTCCATGATTAGATAAAGTATGAAATTGAGAATTTACGAGCTATAATATCCTTAGTTACTGTTCAATGAGAATGATGTTTACTGATATCATAATTCTAACGCAACCAGCGGTTTCAGCTATATACACATAGAGGAAATCACAGTGTGCACAAACTGCCGATAAAACACAGCTACGGCTGAATAACTTCAAACTGCAAATAAGACGTCCGAGGAAAAAAATGGTGCAGCGGATAATGTATTGATCTGTTGTCAAATGCAAAATATTGGCTATATAAGAATGGAAATAGTGAATATTTATCTGTGTTATATCTATAATAAAGCATGGTCACTTGTTCAGATGCGTATATTAAATCACTTAATTACTACACATCCGAATTCATGACTGCTTTATTCTAAGATAAAACACAGATACATATTCATTATTTCTTAATTGAAGATAATAAATACTAGTTGTAATACAAAAATGTAGTTACAGGCATAGGTAATTATTTTAGGACTCAGTCCTGACAAAACAACAAAGCTGTTTGAGTTTGATAATCTATTATCTAATATTCTTCCCGAAAAGTATTCTATATAAATATATATATTCAATAAATGTAAGTGTAATTCTTTATCAGAAGTTATTTAATTTAATGAGTTGGCGGATACGGCCATGACAGCAGAGGACGAACTCCATTGGTTAAACGCCAGAGTGGAGTTGAATTTACTGCCGACCAGACATGAGAAGGAGCGACCAGGAGCAAACATGAACGTAACCGGAAATCGCCCACCCAGTTGCACTATGTAGCCATACTGCAAACGCCGCTGGCGTATATAATCGCACCGCTGGTGCTACATAAAAGCAAGCGCATCGCCTGATGCGTTAAGACCCTGGAAAGGCACCGCTGGTGCCATATAATTTATGCAAACGCCGCTGGCGTATATAATCGCACCGCTGGTGCTACATAAAAGCAAGCGCATCGCCTGATGCGTTTAGACCCTGGAAAGGCACCGCTGGTGCCATATAATTTATGCAAACGCCGCTGGCGTATATAATCGCACCGCTGGTGCTATATAAAAGCAAGCGCATCGCCTGATGCGTTTAGACCCTGGGAAGGCACCGCTGGTGCCATATAATTTCTGCAAACGCCGCTGGCGTATATATATAATTGCACCGCTGGTGCGATATAAAAGCAAGCGCATCACCTGATGCGTTTAGACCCTGGGAAGGCACCGCTGGTGCCATATAATTTTAAGCTATCGCCGCACGGCGAGAAATAAGTCCGCATGGTACGCTGTACCTAATTATTCGACTACCAGTGCAACATAATGTATAATACAGCTTAACTAAACAAGATCCTAACTAAAAGTGTGAGCCAATTAGAGACCGCCTAAGACGCTAATCTATCGAGCACATCAGTAACCGCTCCTTTAACCCAAATAATATTTTTTGGAAGCAAGCCAAGAATCGTAGACCGACAGTTAAAACAGGTAGCGGTAAACAATCACAGGCTGCCATATTTCATATCTTTAACATCACCATTATCCCGTTTTTTAGAAGGATAAAATCCTAACGCTTCAGTACCCCTGGTCATTCCTAGCTCTAATAGTGCTGCTGTCACGACAAATTAATTAACTCTAATCACAATTTTACATGATAAGCATTGTAGTAAATATGCATCCCTTTATAATAAATATATGAACAGTCACAGGTTTACAAATCAAACCTTATAAATAGGTACACAACTATAATGTACACATAGTCACAAGTTACATCGACCACTGCCTACATACATTACAATCTTCCCGTAGTAGAATCTTAAGGCACAACATTCCACATGCATTCCAAAGTTCACTTATCGCAAGAATCACGCACTACGCTTCGTTGATTTATAGTTAGTTCCTTGTAGGAGCAAAAACGTAGAACGACTGTACCTCTGCAACCGTTGTTGTTCATTTCTATTTGAAGGAGGGTTGTTGACAACTCTGTCACGTAATTCGTTCCATGTCGTATGACGATGTTTGTAAACCATGTATCAATGAAGATGCCAATTCGCACACATATATGATAACCAACTGCAAAATATAACGTTAGACACGGCAATAATGTTATTAAAGACATCGTGCAAAATAAACAGTCTACACAAAATTACAAAAAGGGAGCGGTGGGTGGGCTTTTGAAGTGTAATAAATTTAATGACACCGGACGAGAACCGATCGATGGTTTATATAGCCTAGCCTTGCTACGTCACCGAATCACCGGTTGAGTAATTTGTAAATACAGGCTGACACAGATAGCAAGGTGGATAATAACCACAGAAAATTTACACGACCTGAGACACTAAATGACTGAGCAAAATAACTTAGATTAATTATTAGAAATTAATCTTTATTAATGTATTTTTGTCAATCTACAGAATTTTAAAAAGCAATAGATATTAGGACATTGGTTACCCATGGTTACATACATAAATATTTATGAGATGTTTAATGATATATTTTATTTGTTTTAGAGAAATGGATTCCAGTTTGACCAAAGTGATTCAGGTATTACTATGAATGGAAATTTAGAGAATAGTTTGTTCTTTACACAATTTAACTAGACCAGTATATTGCATAAAAGTCCTATCCTCATGGCGATGAATAACATCAGGAATGAGGTGTCAACAGTAATTAATATAAGTTTGAAAAAATAATTTCACAATTGACCTTTAAAAATAATAAATTTATTAGTTATAAGCTAATAAACAGTGTGAAGATTGACTGATAACCTCAAAGTAAATTTATTATATAATTCATATGATTTACCTTGATCGTGGTTTCTCGTAACTGGTTAAGTATCGTTGAAATGGTCGGATGGGACATGAATTTGGTGGTCTTGCAGACAGGTTTTGTTATAGTGGTCTTTGTTTACAGATAATCTGTTACACAAGTTTGACTGTACATGTATATGATTCTATTTATAGGATTATATAAAGTTTGACTGTACATGTAAATGATTCTATTTATAGGATTATATAAAGTTGACAGAACGTCTCCTAGAACTGTGTGAGAAGGATATAGCTGGATCCATCGCAAGTATCGATAAAAACTTCCGTCCACTAAAACGTCTGCTTGATGATAAAAAGTAAGAACTTCCCGTATGATTTAGTACAGACAGACACTACTTAAAGTTACTCATGAGCTCAAATTTAGTTATTATAAACAAACAATACCATTGCTTTCTACTTAAAGTATTAAATCATTGGCAACCTATTATTGTTTGTTAGTATTTATATGGCCCTCATAAATATTCCATGTTTATCCATCGTCCAATCACATTGGTTGTTTTAAATCCATCGTCCAATCAAATTTGTTGTTTTAAATCCATCGTCCTATCAGATTTGTTAAATCTAATTACAAACCAATTAAAACATTGGTATGGTGCAATATCGAAAGCACACAAAATAAATGAGTTTCAGAGTAATCATTTTGTGCAATACCAGACAATACCTGACATAATGTAAACTAAACAATAGTTATCATTTAAATTTTCTGTATTGTTAATTTTATTATTATGCTCCCCATCTTTGATGAGGGGGTATACTGCTTTGCACATGTCAGTCTGTTGGTCGGTCGGTAAATGTTTGGTTTTTTTTCCATTTAATAACCCAAGAATACTTTGCCCTAGGATCTTCACACTTTACATGGAGGTTAGTCAGCAACAGTAGATGATCCCTTTTGAAGTTGAGGTCAGAAGATGAAAGGTCAAGGTCGCTGTGACCTTTAACTTTAATGACTATTTGGCTGCAATGGGGGCATGCATGTTTTACAAACATCTCTTGTTATATTACAGTTTCACACAGATTCTACTTCCACTACAATCATCTATGACCGTGACCTTACCAAACAATGTAGATAAAAGTGCCAAACATAATCCATTCCCTGGTAACCTTGTGTATATCCGCGGCTTTGAGGACACGGTTTGTATATTTCTCCTTCTACATAGCATCATTCCTTAAGCCTAGGTACCACTGAGAAATTCCACATCTGCGATGTTCTCCTGATTTCTCCTGATACCAACCAATTCATCATATTTCCTTCCTATATCACAAACTGTCTCATGACTTCCCCGAAGCTTCCCATAGGGCACGAGGAACCTGTTCCCGATGTCCTGAATGCTCATTAATTCTAATTGGGAGTACATCGCTGAAGCAAAATATGCTCAGTGGGATCTAGGCTTTAGTGAATAAGTATTAGTAGTTTCAGGTAACACATGTCAGGATATTGTGACTGGGTAGTCTCCATATCACTTAAATACTATATACTGCTACATAGCATCATTCCTTTGTAAATTTGCCTCGATAGCCTAGTGGTAGTTAAGATAGTACTTGTATGTCTCCCTGGCTTGGTGATAGTTATATAAATGTTTCTTTTCCAATTAAATGCCTAGTTGATCCAGCTTCCTACAGAACTGTTAGTGTATCATGTTTTTTTACAGATTGAGGTGTTACCATCATTGCAGAAACCTAAGAAGATAACACTGAAGGGAAGTGATGGACGATTGTATGTTATGATGTGTAAACCAAAGGTTTGTTGATATCTTGTTGCTATATTACAAAACTTTGGCTTCTGAAAGAGCTTAATTCCATAATTGTGCTGTCAACATTCAACTTGCATATGTATCTTTGATGAAGGGGTATATTGCTTTGCACATGTCTGCCGGTTGGAAGACCAAATGGTTTCCGTTCAGTAACTCAAGAACGCTTTTGCCCAGGGATCTTCAAATGTTACATGGAGGTTGGTCATCAACTATAGATGACCCCTTTTGATTATGAGGTTAGAAGGTCAAAGGTCATGGTCACTGTGACCTTTACCATTTGTGACTATTTGGCTGCATTGGGGGCATACGTGTTTTACAAACATCTCTTGTTATATTACACAGGATGATTTGAGGAAGGATTGTCGTCTGATGGAATTCAACGGAATTGTGAATAAATTCCTACGGAAGGATCCAGAATCTCAGAAAAGATACTTGTACATTCGTACTTACGTAAGTACTATATATCAGTAATTATCATGTATTATCTGCCTGAAAATATTACAAAGTTTCTCCATTTGTCCCTAATCCACTTAATCAACAATAGTCACAAAGTTTGTCCCTTCTTGTTGTTTTTGAAAAAAGATAAAAAGAAAATCAGATAACACTCAACTCAAACCGCTGAACACAGAAAACACAAAAACATCACATACCACAATTACACGGCACAATGCCAAACGCAAAACCTAACAAGAAAATAACTGCTTAAAGCCGAACCATTAGTTGGATATCAACAAAACTTCACATGTTTCTCAGCTAGGTTTATGAAACTGTTAGTGCATGGGTAGGTGCCAATAAGGAGATTATGCACATCTAAATCTTTTTTTATTCAGACAAAAATTGTGATTGCCATGGCAACAGAAACAATAAAATTTATTTAAAGGGTCATGGCTTCAAACCGGTGGGGGACTTGTGTATTGCTTGCAATTCTTCATGATTTGTTTCAGACTGTGATACCGTTGAATGAAGAATGTGGATTGATAGAATGGGTGAACAATACAAGCGGTTTACGTCATGTACTCGTCAAACTCTACAAGGAGAAAGGCTTGTATACCAGCGGTGCAGATCTTAAGGCCATGATGCCTTCATTACAGTCATCCAGGGAGTATGTTCGATATCTTATATCTATTCTACCATATGCTTGTTCAGTGCCAAATTTTCAAGCACTTCAGCTTTTCTTGCCAAATGACACATCTTGTCACTTATGATTGCTTGGTGAATGTTGATGTATACATACATGGTTGGTGATGATATATTAACACCAACGTTGTGGTGTTTATCTGTGTATGTCGTATTCGAAATATCTACTTGGAGTGTTGTTAAACCTTCCCAATGTAGTGAGTGAGATATATTTATTTTGTGCTGTACGTCAGTCTGGATGTATGTCACAAAGTTTGTCCGCGCTCGTTCTCTTTAACCTTCACATGAATATTTGGTACCAAGCCTAGTTGTGCGTTTTGTCAGGAATTTTAAGTCAGATGATTGTTGCCGAAGTGACTGCTCTTTGTGGGAATTTCTTTTGTCAAAAAGCCTTTAGTTTATTGTATTGTGCCCCTATTAGCTATAGAGATCTCTATTTGATATTTTCAATATTTGCAGGACCAAGTTACAGGTGTTTAAACAGAAACTGTTACCACGACATCCTCCTGTATTTGGTGAATGGTTTCTGAGAACATTCCCCGATCCAACATCCTGGTTTGTATAAATATTTCACTATATATCTGAATTGTCTGTAGCTCTGTAGTACAAGTGAATGTATACTGATGTAGGTCCTTAAGTTTATAATAGTTTGCACCTATAGTGAGATTCCAACCTATACTGTTTGCCACCATTACCTAGCAATGTGACGTATAGTTTGCATCTATAGTGAGATTCCAACCTATACTGTTTGCCACCATTGCCTAGCAATGTGATGTATAGTTTGCACCTATAATGAGATTCCAACCTATACTGTTTGCCACCATTGCCTAGCAATGTGATGTATAGTTTGCACCTATAGTGAGATTCCAACCTATACTGTTTGCCACCATTGCCTAGCAATGTGACGTATAGTTTGCACCTATAGTGAGATTCCAACCTATACTGTTTGCCACCATTGCCTAGCAATGTGATGTATAGTTTGCACCTATAATGAGATTCCAACCTTTACTGTTTGCCACCATTGCCTAGCAATGTGATGTATAGTTTGCACCTATAATGAGATTCCAACCTATACTGTTTGCCACCATTGCCTAGCAATGTGACGTATAGTTTGCACCTATAGTGAGATTCCAACCTATACTGTTTGCCACCATTGCCTAGCAATGTGACGTATAGTTTTCTTTATAGGATTTTGTTGTCTTATTTTAACCTACCTTGATTGCTTAGTGGAAGAGTGTTCACAAAGTGAAGGGTACACGATTTTGTAGCCAGATTAACACCTATTTGTCAGTATATACATTATATGTGTCCTTACAAAGTTTTCTTTACTTGTATGTTTTTGATACTTTCAGGTACAATGCTAGACTAGCATACTGTAAGACTGTGGCAGTTATGTCTATGGTTGGATATATCCTGGGTTTAGGTGACAGGCACGGGGAGAACATCTTGTTTGATTCTACGTCCGGTGATTGTATACATGTTGATTTGAACTGCTTATTTAATAGGGTAGGTATGATTGAAGTGAGTAGGAATGATATTGAACAACTTGTATGACTTACTTTACTTACCTTATCACTTTTGTCTACTTACCATAAAAATCTGATAATTTCAACTTCTTATTTGCCTCCTCGCAGACATACATGCCACTTGGCTTTTTTTTCTTTTTTTTTTTCTTTTTTTTTAGGAATACCTGGGACAGTAGCAATCTTTTAAATATTTAAAAATTTAAAATATGACTTTTAATTTCTTACCATAAAACTTGTATGTCTGTACATAGCACCTGACTTTAATACAGATTAGTGGCAGATAATACTATGAATGTAATTTTTTTATGGCAATTAAAGTTCTAGGTCCTTTGATGAAATCAAAGCTCAGCTGGATATGAAATAGACATCCTTTGCGGAAGAATAATGCTGATACATACTATAAAAATAAGATAATGTGAGAGTGATATTTTCTTTTATGTGTACACAAAAGACTACAACCATTGTCAGAACAGGTTTAACTTGTTTATAAGGAGCGAATATATAGTACTTTAGTTTAGAATTGAACAACATGGATCCAAAAGCTTTAACACCATGATAGTGACTCAAGCACTACATCACTCTTAATATTATTACAACAGGACAGTAATCAATGTTCTCCTACGTTGAGTGTCATTATCTGTGATTGCAATCTGTCTGGATGAGATATGTATCTATGTTATCAATACACTGACATAATATGGTGACATATTTCAGGGTGAAACATTTGAATGGCCGGAGAAAGTCCCGTTTAGATTGACACACAATCTAATCCATGCTATGGTAAGTGTGTATTATATGTCTACTTACATCCTAGAATTTGGTTGCAGGACTTCAATAAATTCAGGGTTCCCACAGTTAGTCAAAAGTCAATTTTAACATTTATCATGGTCAGGGAAAGCCCGGGTATTTCGGAATTAGTCAGGGAAATCTGAAAATTGAGCAAAAGTCAGGGAAAAGTCACAGTATAGGGATAATGGGACTAGATAAAAAATCTTCATAAGATTGAAATAGTATAGTGCATATTTTAAACTCAACAATATTTAGCTCCACTATTCATAGAATAAGGGGAGCTATTGCAGTCAACCGAGCGTCGGCGTAACACTTTTGTTAAAGTTTAGGTACAGGTTTTTTAACCTCCTAAATTCTCTAAGTCCTTTGAGATGTTGCTTTCATACTTTGCATACTTGTTTGCTATCATGGCCCCAACCCATATGCAGGAGTAGGTAACTCTATCAGGCATTTTGTTGAAATTATGCTCCCTTTTTCTACTTAGTGCACATAGTGCAAATGTTAAAGTTTAGATAAGGGTTTTTTAACCTCTAATATCTTCATAGTGCATTGACATATTGCTTTGATACTTTGCTTACTTGTTCACCATCATAACCCCTACCCATACACAGGGGTAGGTAACTCTATTAGGCATTTTGGTGAAATTATGTCCCCTTTTTCAACTTAGTGCAAATGTTAAAGTTTAGGTACAGGTTTTTTGACCTCTAATACCTTCAAAGTACATTGACATATTGCTTTGATACTTTGCTTACTTGTTCACCATCATGACCCCAACCCATACACAGGGGTAGGTAACTCTATTAGGCATTTTGGTGAAATTATGCCCCCTTTTTCAACTTAGTGCAAATGTTAAAGTTTAGGTACAGGTTTTTTGACCTCTAATATTTTCAAAGTGCATTCAGTGAGAAGGTAACGGTCCTGCATAATTTGTCCAAATTATCCCCCTTTTTCGACTTAGAAGCCCCAACCTCTACACAGCAGAGGGTAATGCTGCTGTTATGAAGCATTTTGTTTTGAATATATAATAATTGTACTAACCTCTACGCAGCAGAGGGTAATGCTGCTGTTATGAAGCAATTTGTTTTGAATATATAATATTTGTACTATCCTAGCATGGCGCTGCAAATAGTGGAGCGCGCTGTTCGTGGAAAGCTCTTGTTTAATTATTACTATGTGTTATATAGGGACCACTGAAACTGGAAGGGATATTTCGCCGAGCATGTGAGGTTACACTGAGAGTGATGAGGAAAGAATCGGAACCATTAATGAGGTAATGTATATAGTACAGAGATAGAAACGTGATCCTTCACCTTATATTTGCTTGATTTAACAGCTGATATCTGGTCTATATTTATAACCCCGGTCGTATGCTACCATAAATGAAGAGTATCATTGGGGGGGGGGGCTCAAGGTGTAATACAAACCAATATCTAAAGGACCAATAAATTGCTCAATTTGCTTTTGGATATTAATATATTCATGCATAAAGCTCAGGTTAATATCTCCATACTATCCGTACAACTGTTTGTCTCTGCTCATTTAACTGCTTACTTACTTGATTACTTAATACTTTTCACCCATTTGGATCATAGTGCCATCACTACAACTATCCACTATATTCAGTCAGTGGCATTCACTTTAGCTTCATCCCATGATATTTTCAGCTTCTCCTGGTTGATGTTCAGGGTTCTTCACGAGGGTATCTTGGGTTTTCCTAGTGCCTTGTTGGTTCCAGTCTAGAGCTTGCCTGGCAATGTTGGGCTGTGGATACCTAAGGGTGTGGCCAATCCGTCTACACTTACTTGGCAGCATGTAACCACTCCAAGAAAACTATAGTGTCTCTAAGCAATACTACTTGACTCTTTTTCTGATATTTCTGGATTTATTCTCAAAAGTATTTAGGGTGAGGAAAGGTTGCAGGAATGTTAAACAGAATATGGAATTGTGCATCTTTGTTTTTTCTGGAATCCAATTTCAGCTGTTATTAGCTTTTTTAGAAGACAGTTTTGTGGATGTGCATGTTTCAGTGATTGTATCCATATACTGTGTTTCAGCATGTTGAAACCATTTGTGTATGATCCACTGGTGGAGTGGAGTAAGCCATCTCGTGGACATAGACAGAGTCCAACTGAATCTGGGGAAATCACAAATGAACAGGTATTGTCTTGTTACCGTACAAGTGTATGTTTCACTAACTGTCCTTGTAGTGTAACATTTACTTATCAATACTTCAATTTGATTAATAAAACTGTTTGTTTAGTTTGTTTGCTTGTTTGACTAGAAATAGAGTATAAAGTGGCAGTGAATTATTGCATTTTCGTACAATTTAACCATGGTGAATGTTTGGAAAAATGCCTTGAAAATGCATATTCTACCTTGAAAAGTCCTTGAATTTTGGTGTGAGAATTTTATATGAATCATGTTAACTTTGCCATGCATGGTTTTTATGCCCCCGTATTGATAGATCGGGAGGCATATAGTGATTCACCTGTCCGTCCGTTCGTTCGTCCGTCCGTCCGTTCGTCCGTCCTGGTTAACCCAAATTGACCATTTCTTCTAGCATTAATATGGCTTGCTACAAAGCTTTTATACTTGCATGGATGTTGTATATGAACACTCTCCACATACCTGTATCACCTAACCCCATTTTGACCTTCACCTTGACCTAATTTTGGACTTATTTATAGACAAGGCTTCCACAGGGGGCATAAGCGTTTATTGAACGCAGTCTTGTTTTGCAACCGATATCAGGCATACCCAATCATCATGAGATCACACTTTAAGGTTAAAGTCTATTGCAGGAACATCCATTTGTAATGTACAAATCTTGTTTAGATGTTGCACCTAGAAGTGTAGCATTGAGTAATCACAGTGTCCTTGTGTGTGACTTAAACACAATTCAGTGGATTTGCATAAAAAATAAAACCAAAATGACCGGCTAGGTGTTGTGCTGTATGCCAGTGCTGTGCTATATGTCAGTGTTGTGCTATATGTCAGTGTTGTGCTGTATGTCAGTGATGTGCTATATGCCAGTGTTGTGCTATATGCCAGTGTTGTGCTATATGTCAGTGTTGTGCTATATGCCAGTGTTGTGCTGTATGCCAGTGTTGTGCTATATGCCAGTGTTGTGCTATATGCCAGTGTTGTGCTATATGCCAGTGTTGTGCTATATGCCAGTGTTGTGATGTATGCCAGTGTTGTGCTATATGTCAGTGTTGTGCTATATGCCAGTGTTGTGCTATATGCCAGAATCTGGTGAATGTATGTACATTTAAGGTCATGCCACTTCAAGAGCCTTGGCCATTCACAGGCATCGTTGTCACTTGCAGATGACAATGTTTGGTTTATACTCTCCACACCACTTGGGGTATATAGTTTACTTCTGTTAACCCAGCACTGATGTATGACTTGTGTATGTTTATAGGGAAGATCACATGTGCAGAACATCGAGCAGAGACTTCAGGGAATACTGAATCGTGGAACCAAACGTAGCGGACTGGCTCTCTCTGTCGAAGGGCATGTCAATCATCTTATACGTGAAGCGACAGACGATAATAACCTGTGTCAGATGTATATTGGCTGGGCCGCATATCTGTAACCTGTGTCAGATGTATATTGGTTGGGCCGCATATCTGTAACCTGTGTCAGATGTATATTGGCTGGGCCGCATATCTGTAACCAGTGTCAGATGTATATTGGTTGGGCCGCATATCTGTAACCTGTGTCAGATGTATATTGGTTGGTCCACATATCTGTAACCAGTGTCAGATGTATATTGGTTGGGCCACATATCTGTAACCTGTGTTAGATGTATATGGGTTGGGCCACATATCTGTAACTGGTGTCAGATGTATATTGGTTGGGCCGCATATCTGTAACCTGTCTTAGTCTATATGCCTGATTCATCAAACAAGAAGGTTTTGTTAAGATGTACCAGATGAACTGTACATTATCACATGTTTTTGTTTGGTTATCTGTTATGTTAATAGTTAAATGATTTTGTTAAACTGTTATAGGGGACCACTTATATTGAAGTTGTAATAATGCTAAAATATTTGTACAAAATATTTGCTATCATGATCATGTTTTATTTTGTGATACCATTGTTTAAAATAATCATAGTTATCTAGCCCACGTGGTTGGTAAATGTTTAACTTGACTTTGAGCCATAAATTCTGTGTTCATGAACAATTCATTTTTTTTCATGCAGAAAAGTAATATTTTTGCTGAAGCACTCTAATCATTAAAATGAAAAAGATCTGACACATTGTAAATACCCTCCCCTCGTTTGTATTTAAAAAAAGCAACGGAGAAACGTAACTTTAGACTTCGTTTTTTTTTTGTTAATGCAAATTTAGTGGCTAGTGTACTCAAATAATTAAAAGAATAAAGATCTGACACCTAGTAAATATTCTCCCTTATTTGTGTTTGAAAAGTTTCCATTATTTTGTTTACACCACTCTATTCCCTATGTGTTCATTTAGTATACATTAAAAGTGCCTTTCGTTTATGTGTTAATACTACACTTGTCAGAACTGCTGACTTCTGATCATTCTGTCTTACTGTGAGGAATACCAGATGGTCAAATAGTACAGTACAACCTCCGTAGCGCAACACCCTTTGACATCAGCTAATATTGGCCATTGTATAGAGGTTGTTGCTCTACAGAGGTTAATTTACAGTAAATATCACCTAAGGTTGAAGGTGTTGTTGTAGAGGGGTTGTTGCTATACAGAGTGTTGCTCTGGAGAGGTTGTACTGTAATTCGTTTTTAGTCCCCTACCGGTTTTTGACCAGTCAGTCCGTCCGTCAAACAATCTGGATCCTGACATATCTCAAACAGTTTCCAAGCTAGGTTTATGACACTTGATATGTGGATAGGGGGCAATAAGGGGATTATGCATGTCTAAAAATATTTCGATTCTGACAAAAATTGTGGTTGCTATGGCTTCAGAAACATTGAAAATGAACTCAAACCGGTAAGGGACTTCTGTATTGCTTGCAATTCTTAATTACTTGTTATACAACATTTTAAGATCAACTTCACTTTAATCTCGCTTAATACTTGGATTCCTGATTACTGTTTTATCAAAGCACTTACGGAAACCTTAAAGTTATTCTCTTATTTAAAATCTTTATAATAAATGTTCAACAAATTCAAAGTATGATAAAGGGAGGCACAGTATCAGTTGTGTTTAATGTAACAAACCTCCATGAATCATATCTATCCCTGATGTAGTTTGTAAACTTTATGATTTCTGTAAGTGCTTTTATAAAGCACTACCTGTAGGGATTAGAATGACAGGTTTACTGCTTTGACAAGTGTGCTTCCATAATTTGTTAAAATATTTCAATAAAAAAAGATAAAATAGTTAAATCTGGTTAACTTATCATGTATCATTTGGGTGTACTTGTGTAGTTATTTCTCTCCAAGGGAAGGGAAGGGACCATCCTTTCTTCGATGCCCTGAGTGGTTAGTGTGAACCTCAGCAATGTAATGTTGCGGCTTCAATCATTGGCCTGATAGATCAAAGATGTTAAAAATGGTACTGATACATATTCCTTGCTTGTCTTTCCACATATAAGGGTAGTTGCTGGTAACTGCTGATTGTCTGGTGTCAGTATAATGTGACATGGGCAGTCTCCATATGATAGAAATACTGTCTGTGGTATATCTCCCTTGCTTGAGGCTTTACTTATGATGGTAGTTCCAGGTTATTGCTTGTTAGCCCAGTGTCCCGGTAATGTGACATACATGTAGGATTCGAATACTGTCTGTGGTATACACCCTTTCAATTAAGCGATTATAGTGTGTGCATGTTACCGGATGTGACGCAGACTGGGGGTAAAAACAAATGGACGCTAATGTGATTAGCAGGAGCAAATAGATATGATTTCATTGATATCGATATTTTTATGTTAAAATCGGGTTTTGTAGTTATGTTTTGAGCTCACCTATCACAAAGTGACAGAGTGAGCTTTTGTGATCACTCTTCGTCCGTCCGTCTGTCCAAAATGACTTGTGTAGACACTAGAGGTCACAGTTTTAGCTTAATCATTATGAAACTTAGTCACAATGATCATCTCAACAAAACCTACGTCAAGTTCGATATCGGGTCATCTGAGGTCAAAAACTAGGTCACAAGGTCAAATCATAGAAAAAACTTGTGTAGTCACTAGTGGTCACAATTTTGGCCTAATCTTTATCAAACTGGCTCAGAATGATCATCTCAACAAAATCTAGGTCCAGGTTGATATTGGGTCATCCAGGGTCAAAAACTAGGTCACAAGGTCAAATCAAGAAAAACCTTGTGTAGTCACTAGAGGTCACAATTTTGGCCTTATCTTTATGAACCTTGGTCACAATGATCATCTCAACAAAATCTAGGTCAAGTTCGATATTGGGTCATCCGGGTCAAAAACTAGGTCACAAGGTCAAATCTTAGAAAAACCTTGTGTAGTCACTAGAGGTCACAATTTTGGCCTAATTTTTAGCTCACCTGTCACTTTCACCTGTCACAAAGTGACAGAGTGAGCTTTTGTGATCACTCTTAGTCTGTCGTCTGTCAACAATTGCCTTGTGTAGACACTAGAGGTCCCAATTTTAGCCTAATCTTTATGAAACTTGGTCACAATGATCATCTCAACAATATCTAGGCAAAGTTCGATATTGGGTTATCTTGGGTCAAAAACTAGGTCACAAGGTCAAATAATAGAAAACCCTTGTGTAGTCACTAGAGGTCACAATTTTGACCTAATCTTTATGAAACTTGGTCACAATGATCATCTCAACAAAACCTAAGTCAAGTTCGATATCTGGTTATGTGAGGTCAAAAACTAGGTCACAAGGTCAAATCATAGAAAAACCTTGTGTAGTCACTAGAGGTCACAATTTTGACCTTATCTTTATGAAACTTGTTCACAATGATCATCTTAACAAAATCTAGGTCAAGTTTGATATTGGGTCATCCAGGGTCAAAAACTAGGTCACAAGGTCAAATCATAGAAAACCCTTGTATAGTATGTAGAGGTCACAATTTTGACCTGATCTTTATGAAACTTGGTCACAATGATCATCTCAACAAATATAGGCCAAGTTCGATATTGGGTAACTTGGGGTCAAAAACTAGGTCACAAGGTCAAATCATAGAAAAATGCCATTGATAGGGGTTAAAAGGTGATTCCTTCTGTTAACAAGATTGAAGCTTTAGTATATTATATTTTGAAAACCCTTTTGACCATTATAATGGCAGGGGTTCTACAATTCCGGAATTCAGGATTTGCTGCATTAGAAAGAATTATCTTTTTTGCACAAAATAAAAGTTATTTGATGGAAAAATTCAAAGAATTGACAAAGTTATGGTCATTTGAAGTTTCATCATCTGAATTTTAACAATAAAACAATGTTCGCAACCTAGTTAAGGTGTAGGGATGTGGGCTAATAGCACCTGAAACATACTTGAGACTCGTTTTCAGGATTGGGTATTATGCCTCAGTAGGACCCCTGAATGGTGTTAGCTTGACACGGGATAATTATAATGGTGTTAGCTTGACATGGGATAATTATAATGGTGTTAGCTTGACACGGGATAATTATAATGATGTTAGCTTGACACGGGATAATTATAATGGTGTTAGCTTGACACGGGATAATTATAATGGTGTTAGCCTGACACGGGATAATTATAATGATGTTAGCTTGACACGGGATAATTATAATGGTGTTAGTTTGACACGGGATAATTATAATGGTGTTAGCTTGACATGGGATAATTATAATGGTGTTAGTTTGACACGGGATAATTATAATGGTGTTAGTTTGACACGGGATAATTATAATGGTTTTCAGCAGCTGACTGCCTTAGTATTAGCTATTGAATGATTTCACATGTTTCAGTAAAAGTTGAGCATGAGAGCCTGATGAAGGTCTTGCACCCATAGTAGGGGGATTGGAACCCCATTGGCCAGGCAGTAGGAGGGCCTAGAAATTTGGAGGACAAAACCCATGTTAGAAGCTCCAGGAAATCACATGGCCTTTGCTGTGGCGGTAAATTCTAGGCGGCAGTATTCCAGCAGTAATTAAAGAATAAATTCATAAAAGTCTGGGCACTTACCTGGACTAAATAATTCTCATTTATCAATAAACACTCACAATTACCTCCCTTGTCTATATGGAAGCACCTATGTGGGATAGTTTTGTCGAATGGTATACAATCATCATCTCCGATTTTTAAATCAACAGTGTTGACATATGAGGTTTGGGTTAAGCCCTTACAGCCTTTGGCTAGGTTTACCTGCACATCCCATAATTTGCTGTGTAACAGTAGCTCTTTGGCGCTTTGAGATGGTGATAGAATTAAAATAACTGCTCCTGTGTCGCTACTTAAATGATAACAGAGCTCTGTAAATTTAAGGGACGCAGATATGAGAAAGGCCGAATGGCCGCGCTATTGTCCCACTGGGACGCAGATTGACTGCGCTATTGTCCCAAATCATAGAACAATCTTGTGTAGCCACTAGAGGTCACATTTTAGCCTAATCTTCATGACCTGGTCACAATGATCATCTCAACCAGATCTAGATCAAGTTCGATACTAGGTCATCCGGGGTCAAAAACTAGGTCATAAGGTAAAATAATAGAAAAACCTTGTATAGTCACTAGAGGTGACAATTTAGGCTTAATCTTTATGAACATGGCCTCAATGATTATCTTGACAAAGTTTAGGTAAAGTTTTATATTGGGTCATCTAGGATTAAAAATTAGGTCACTAGGTCAAATAATAGAAAAGCCTTGTGCATGCTATAGAGGCTGCATTTTTCAATCATGGATCTTCGTGAAAATTGGTCAGAATGTTTCTGAAAGTTGAGCATGAGTCGTCTGGGAATAATCACTAGGTCAAATCATAGAAAAAATCGTTGGTATGCTGGTCAACAGAGGGACATGCATGCATTACTATGACAGGTGAGCCACCTAGGGCCCTTATTGGCATCTGATTAAAATCAAATCCTAAAACCCCTTTGCTTACCATAGGAAGATCAGTGTACATTTGTCAATCTGGTTTGGTCCCCAAGCAATATTTCTTCCATCAGGCCTAAAGAGTAGCAGAAGCTAAATTCACTTTGATCAATATTAAGTTCTGTATATCTAAGGTAGACAACTCAGTATGTACTTAATTCTTTATGTTGCCAAGGGAGCTAATTTAAAATTAAATCAAAATTCTGTATATCCAAGCACAACTCTATACTATCAGTACTTCAGGTCGCAATGTTTGCCTCATCTTTATGAATCTTGGTCACAATGTTTGCCTCATCTTTATGAATCTTGGTCACAATGTTTGCCTCATCTTTATGAATCTTGGTCACAATGTTTGCCTCATCTTTATGAATCTTGGTCACAATGTTTGCCTCATCTTTATGAATCTTGGTCACAATGTTTGCCTCATCTTTATGAATCTTGGTCACAATGTTTGCCTCATCTTTATGAACCTTAGTCAAAATTATTATGATCATCTGCAAAATCTGGATCAGTCTTTAAAACTTACCTGTTGAATACTGGTACATAAAACTAGTATACAAATGTTGACGTTTTATACCACCAAGCGATATATAAATTATACACCGTACACCCAGAGGCGTCAATAAAACGATAAATTCAGTTTGTTATTTCCTCCTTAAATGTCATGTTCGCCAGACAGTAAGGAAGGTTTCGACTCCAGAAAGGGAAGTGTCGTACAATTATGGTTTTATTGGAATTCTGATTCAATGGTGATTTATTCATATAATGACAGTTCAGCCCTAGAGCTTCATCAAAACAAGCTGGTATTCATTTGATTACCTGAAAAAATCACAACTTTTTTTTTTACTTGTTCAATGTTTGTGAGTGACATTCACGTTGTCTCGCCTGTTTGTAGTCTCGCCTGCTTAGTTTGTAGTCCCGCCTGTTTGTAGTCTCGCCTGCTTAGTATTTCCTTTGTCAGTCCAAACATTACGTATAAGTTATGAGACTGCTACCTATGCTATTGCTTAATTATGGAATCAATGACACGTACCACCTAATTCGTAAATCTAAATCTCAGGAGTCAGTCTACCACTATTGAACAATCAGAATTAAACAGCCTAGCAAACTCATTTATTGTTGCGTTATTTTTTATACCCCCAGATAGGAAGTATATGAGGGCTATATTGGAGTCATGCTTGAGGTCGGTCAGATGGTTGGTCTTTTCATTGGTTGGTCTGTGCATATTTGTCAGTGCTATTTGATCCTATTTCTCTGTAACCATTTGTCAGATTTCAAGTTCAAGTTGTAAATGATTTCTTAGGTCACCATAGGGTCGTGGATGAACTACTACGACATGTGAGCGACCTAGGACCCTCACATGTTGTAGTAGTAGCCCTCTTGCCTTATTGATGTGGTTTGCCAGACGACTACAAGTCAAATAGTTTTCCTCGGCCAGATAATTTACAGACCAGTATTTACTACAGTAACTTTACTTAAGAAATAATGAATGTGTTTTATCGTAGAATAAAGCACAGTCACTAGTCTGGATGCGCACTCGAAAAACTTTATTATAGATACAACACGTGCATGTTTATTAATTTGATTCTAATATAGCCCATATTCGGCATTTGATATTACAAAAAAGACATAGGCTTATTTGCAGTTGTCAGTCGTAGCTGTGTTTTATCTATAATTCGTGCACACCATGACTTCCTCTATGTGTTTATGGCTGAATCCGCTCGTTGGTTAGAAAAACGGTTAATACTGCCTAATCAACAAGGTAGGGAAGGGAAAACATTCCATATATTCTTTTGGCCTAACCATTTTCAAGCATTCTACATCAATAGTAACGAAGCAGACCCCTGTCGTGTTTTAAACATTGAGACACTTTACCTAGCAGTACAGCAGACAATTGGCGAATTCGTTAAGATGTGTATAGACGGTACATCTGCAGAAACTGGAGTGTGGTAGAAGTATACTATATGTAACTTTAATCGTATATTTTTAAACCAAAATGTACTGTCTAGACTCACCTTAAGCCAGACTGACACATTTGTCAATCACATGCTCCTCCATAGTCAAATTGCTTTGAGCATTCAAACACCCCCCCCCCCCCGGCCTCTAGGCTGAGGGTAATGACAAAGCGGTATTTGGGGGTATCATTAGTCACTCTGTGACAGTTCTAGTTGTCTTCAGACTTGGTGACAATGTTTATGGGCATAATATCTAGGCCAAGTTTAATTATAGGTCCAATTGGCCAAGGCCTTCTGGGAATATGGCCCTTGAATTACCAAAAAGAAAACTGTGAAATTGGCCTTGCCTTAACTCTTAATTCAATTTTTTTATCTGACCATCTTCAAACCTGTGATAATGTTCATGGGCATAATATCTAGACCAAGTTCCATTATAGGCCCAGTCAGCGCACGCCTTCTTGGATTATGGCCCTTTAATTACCGATTAACGTGAAATTGACCTTGCCTGAACTCTAATTCAAACAGTTTTCAACTGATCGTCTTGAAATTTGTCAAATGGAAGCCCTGGATAAACCTGTATACTGTGTATCAGGGAGTATAACAAGAGGGCTCTTATGTAGGTCACTATGTCAATCAGGGGGTATAACAAGAGGGCTCTTATGTAGGTCACTATGTCAATCAGGGGGTATAACAAGAGGGCTCTTATGTAGGTCACTATGTCAATACCAGTGTATAACATGATGGTATATAACTATGCACAGGGTCGAAGTTCATTTTAAAACACATAACTTTGCATGTGGTCTAAATTTGAAGTCTGAATCAAATAAAGGTGAAAGTATGACAAAATACTGTACAAACAAATCAAAGCCATACAAAAGCGACAACATCGCCTGGTCACCCATGCAAGAGATAGACACAGAATGTATCCGCCATACCGAAACAATGACATTTCAAGAAAAATGAAACTAACAAATCAGACAGGGATGGTAGCATTTCACAGAAACAGCAGAGAACAACAAGAAGACACAGATTACAAGTACCGTCACAATATTGAGGCTTAGATTATTTATCTTGCATCATTTTTACAGTACCAACTTGTGGGGAGCGGTCGCCTAGAGGTAGGGCGTGCGCTTTAGGTTCAACCACGTCTGACCCACTGCTTAATTTCTTTGAGCAAGAATAACCCACATGCTCCACTCGACCAAGGTGTTAATTGGTACCTGGGAGGACTGTGTCTGAAAAAGTCTCTCCAGGGAGACTCGAACGCAGGTTTCCATAAGTAAACCAATGACCAGGGGAAGTTAAAATGTCAAAGGGTGGCTGAAAGGCAGAACTGCTGAAAGCAGCCCTCGAAAATTGGGCCCCCTTGGGAAAATTGGAAATATAATCTTTTTGCTCTGAGTTACAAGTTTTGGACTGCTTCTTCAATGCCTAAAATTCCACAGTGAATCGGACTCCATCGAAAAGCAACCCGAGTGTTGATGCTCTGTTGTATCAATTTGGCTAACTGCAGTGATTTGTTTATGAGCCGTTTCCATGAATAAAAGCTTCTGTCGAGTCTGCAATCATTAAATGACCTTCATGAGTGCTTCACTCTCTGCTTTGTAATTTGCTGCAGTATCGTGCTGCTGCTGCTGCATGTCATGTATGTATCTGTCTTGTCAAAATGGTACTAATACTCGATAAGGACAACTTGCCCCATATCGTCTTTGACTGCCCTTGTGGCTATTGGTATAGATATTTATCCTTGAATCGGGTGGATAGTCATTGCTTGAATCTGGTAGTCTTCAATACTCATGACTAGAATCTGATAGTCTTCGATACTCATGACTAGAATCTGATAGTCTTCGAAACTCATGGCTAGAATCTGATCTTCGATACTCATGACTAGAATCTGATAGTCTTCGATACTCATGACTAGAATCTGATAGTCTTCTATACTCATGGCTAGAATCTGATAGTCTTCGATACTCATGGCTAGAATCTGATAGTCTTCAATACTCATGGCTAGAGTCTGATAGTCTTCAATACTCATGACTAGAATCTGATAGTCTTCGATACTCATGACTAGAATCTGATAGTCTTCGAAACTCATGGCTAGAATCTGATAGTCTTCGATACTCATGACTAGAATCTGATAGTCTTCAATACTCATGACTAGAATCTGATAGTCTTCTATACTCATGGCTAGAATCTGATAGTCTTCGATACTCATGGCTAGAATCTGATAGTCTCCGATACTCATGACTAGAATCTGATAGTCTTCTATACTCATGGCTAGAATCTGATAGTCTTCAATACTCATGGCTAGAGTCTGATAGTCTTCAATACTCATGACTAGAATCTGATAGTCTTCGATACTCATGACTAGAATCTGACAGTCTTCGATACTCATGACTAGAATCTGATAGTCCTCGATACTCATGACTAGAATCTAATAGTCTTCAATACTCATGGCTAGAGTCTGATAGTCTTCAATACTCATGACTAGAATCTGATAGTCTTCGATACTCATGACTAGCATCTGATAGTCTTCGATACTCATGACTAGCATCTGATAGTCTTCAATACTCATGACTAGAATCTGATAGTCTTCGATACTCATGACTAGCATCTGATAGTCTTCGATACTCATGACTAGAATCTGATAGTCTTCGATACTCATGACTAGAATCTGATAGTCTTCAATACTCATGGCTAGAGTCTGATAGTCTTCAATCCTCATGGCTAGAGTCTGATAGTCTTTGATACTCATGGCTAGAGTCTGATAGTCTTCAATCCTCATGGCTAGAGTATGATAGTCTTCAATACTCATGGCTAGAATCTGATAGTCTTCAATACTCATGGCTAGAGTCTGATAGTCATCAATACTCATGGCTAGAATCTGATAGTCTTCGATACTCATGACTAGAATCTGATAGTCTTCGATACTCATGACTAGAATCTGACAGTCTTCGATACTCATGACTAGAATCTGATAGTCCTCGATACTCATGACTAGAATCTAATAGTCTTCAATACTCATGGCTAGAGTCTGATAGTCTTCAATACTCATGACTAGAATCTGATAGTCTTCGATACTCATGACTAGCATCTGATAGTCTTCGATACTCATGACTAGCATCTGATAGTCTTCAATACTCATGACTAGAATCTGATAGTCTTCGATACTCATGACTAGCATCTGATAGTCTTCGATACTCATGACTAGAATCTGATAGTCTTCGATACTCATGACTAGAATCTGATAGTCTTCAATACTCATGGCTAGAGTCTGATAGTCTTCAATCCTCATGGCTAGAGTCTGATAGTCTTCAATACTCATGGCTAGAGTATGATAGTCTTCAATACTCATGGCTAGAATCTGATAGTCTTCAATACTCATGGCTAGAGTCTGATAGTCATCAATACTCATGGCTAGAATCTGATAGTCTTCGAAACTCATGGCTAGAATCTGATAGTCTTCGATACTCATGACTAGAATCTGATAGTCTTCAATACTCATGACTAGAATCTGATAGTCTTCTATACTCATGGCTAGAATCTGATAGTCTTCGATACTCATGGCTAGAATCTGATAGTCTCCGATACTCATGACTAGAATCTGATAGTCTTCTATACTCATGGCTAGAATCTGATAGTCTTCGATACTCATGGCTAGAGTCTGATAGTCTTCAATACTCATGACTAGAATCTGATAGTCTTCGATACTCATGACTAGAATCTGACAGTCTTCGATACTCATGACTAGAATCTGATAGTCCTCGATACTCATGACTAGAATCTAATAGTCTTCAATACTCATGGCTAGAGTCTGATAGTCTTCAATACTCATGACTAGAATCTGATAGTCTTCGATACTCATGACTAGCATCTGATAGTCTTCGATACTCATGACTAGCATCTGATAGTCTTCAATACTCATGACTAGAATCTGATAGTCTTCGATACTCATGACTAGCATCTGATAGTCTTCGATACTCATGACTAGAATCTGATAGTCTTCGATACTCATGACTAGAATCTGATAGTCTTCAATACTCATGGCTAGAGTCTGATAGTCTTCAATCCTCATGGCTAGAGTCTGATAGTCTTTGATACTCATGGCTAGAGTCTGATAGTCTTCAATCCTCATGGCTAGAGTATGATAGTCTTCAATACTCATGGCTAGAATCTGATAGTCTTCAATACTCATGGCTAGAGTCTGATAGTCATCAATACTCATGGCTAGAATCTGATAGTCTTCGATACTCATGACTAGAATCTGATAGTCTTCGATACTCATGACTAGAATCTGATAGTCTTCTATACTCATGGCTAGAATCTGATAGTCTTCGATACTCATGACTAGAATCTGATAGTCTTCAATACTCATGACTAGAATCTGATAGTCTTCAATACTCATGGCTAGAGTATGATAGTCTTCAATCCTCATGGCTAGAATCTGATTGATTTAGTCCAGCGTATAATGTCTTCTCTACCAAAGTAAAGTTGTGATTATGTTTAAATATTGTGTATAGTATCATGATATAACATTATGTTCAATTAAATATGTGAATGTTTATCCAAATTGACCACATTTTCACTGAAATGAAGGTTCTCAATAAAACACTGTCTACAAACGTGATATGGAGGTGTAGAAGGCAAGGTAAAGACAAGTAGTGAAAACTTTTTTAGTGTTTACGTACTTTGAAAGCCACAAAGGCATCATTGAGTCGATAAATGTTGGCCATAGGCTGTTCACGAAACAAGGACGTCTGGTTGGAAAAGTATAAATCTGCATTGGTCTCCACTTCGATCAGTTCGTCTTTGGAATTCGAAAGGGAAACTTCGATGATGAATACAGCTCTTGTTGTCGCGGTAAGTCATTTTCGGTTTTAACATTTTACTTTTAAGTAGATCTGTAATTTTGCATGATGTACGCTAACTGCTTGTCATGATGTACGCTAATTGCTTGTCATGATGTACGCTAATTGTTTGTCATGATCTTCACTGCTGCTTAAGTTAACTAAATTAATTTTACTAGAAAAAGATTTCATGAAATTATCACTGTTCAGTAGGAAACCCAAAGAGCATCAAGAAAGGCTGATCAGTTACTTGACTAAACTGCATCTGTTGTCATAGCGAATCTAATTGTATAAAATATATCTTTAAAATCATTAATAATGAAGATCAAACTGGATTTGTACCATGTCGCTTCATGGGATACATACAAGATTCATCAATAATATAATGACGTATACATAACAAACAACTTCAATGCTTCCGATTGATTTTGCGACAACCTGAAATTGGCTCTGTTTCTTGGCAGTTCATGAACAAAAATATTCATCTCCTTAATTTTGGACTAAGGGATGATATCTTGGATAAAAGTATTTTATATCAATATTCAATCATTTGTAAATTGATATTTGTCCAACTGGTTCTATGTATATTCATCTTTGATACCGAGATAAAACTAAACGGCAAAAATATATCATTAAATATGTGTTAACATTAGTAGAATGAGGGTGTCTTATATCACAAAATATTGACAATACAACGCTGATACTGGGTGGTTCAGAAAAATCATTCGCTAACACAAAAATAATTCTATGCCAAAACATCTGTTCTGTTAATATAGACAAGACATGAAAATGGCAACTTATTATTTTAAAACACAGGAAATTACATTTACAATGGACTTTAATGCACCCGAGATTGAACTACAAGGGTTGTTCATAATGGAATGCAACTATGCCCATAAAAAATTATCTTTGATAGAATCTAATGAAACAAGCCTTTGATCCCATTGCCGTTGTAAATCAATAAAACACATATAAAGACTCATAAAAAGCAATAAAATATAAATATTTTCATCACAATTTTTCACAACAAACCACCACCATTGACCATTTTGATGTCATGCCATCCTTCAAATATTTGGCTACTTGCCTAATTGTAAATACTCCACCAGTTTCCAAAATATATTTGATTTTCTCAACCCTTATCTAGTATGTTGAGGTATTTGGATGGGGTTCATTTCCAAATAAAATTACACCACTTTTAAATTTCTTAAACTATCAAATAGTTGATGAATAAGACATTACTTGCCACCATTTCACCAAACAAGTTATTTCAAATATTGTATTTGATCCCGCATTAAGAAAACAACGGTTCTTAAATGGGACCGAATTTGGTCACAAAAAAGCGATATTTTCCCAATCATTTAAGCATTATTCTAACATGACCGGCGATTTAGCCTATATAGACAAAGAACAAATCATAACGTTGTATATCGGCCGATATACAATGAAAGTGACGTCATGCAGGTAATGAACAAGTAACCTAAGCAACATAGATCTGATAGCAAAAATAGCACTGGCTTTATATACGATTCAGGTGTCGGATTTAAATCATGTTAGAATCGAAATAAACTATGAAAAACCGTTGTACTTAAGTATACACGAGTAAACAGAGTTAAATGACGTATTGTTACAGCTACACCGAACTGATTTAAAAATGTGAGGTCAATTTAAAGCTCAACTATGTGAATAGAATTAAAGTGTTGCATTCTCCTGAAGAGGCCTGGTAAGGTCCAAATATTGAGCAATAGAGTGAACTATCTACAAATATAATAGTGATCCCCTTTAAGGGATATTTTACAACTTGACTGTCAATGATTCTAACCAGTACCAACTGTACTACAAGGAAGAAGTAACTTCACAAAGGGAGAAAACTCAATACAAATTTATATTTTATTGTCAATGGTACATTATGTTACATACCGCATTCGATAATCGAATCCTGATCGCTGGCTTACAAACGCTTACCACTTGCCAATGGAACATGACTCAGATCACAACTGTTGCAATAGACCTTATAAGTTAAACATATACTTCTCATCATTACTTATCATTGTGTGTTCTTTCATTCCAGATTGTGCTGATCAGTGTATGTTATGTTTATGGAGGCTCAGACGGAAATGACTGCAGCGATGTGACCGATGTGAGTATTTGCTTCATTTGTAAACATCGCATGTAATACTAGTATCCTTCGTAACCTTGGTAACAACTGCTTACATATAGGCTGTGCCATTGTCAGCTTGTGCATATGTACATGTGTCTGTTGTGATCAGTCTCTTCCACTTGATTTGCTATGATAATAACATGTTGTTATAAAAGTGGTCCTAAAATGATTAAATGTTCGAATGTGTTTGTTTCAGCACTTGTCATTTTGTGGTGATAAGAAGAACCCCAAATGGTGTATATGGAACAAGTGTCACTGTCCAGGCAGGGAAGGCTGTGCTCTGATCTGCTCTAATGACCCAATTAAAAGATGTAATGGTCTGACGAAGGGCGATGTAAGTTTAACATGCATTCTACAATTTCTATGTATTAGCATCAACCACACTAATGATATGTTGATAATATACGTTGTATTGCCTGTCACTTTTAACATGTCACCCATGAATATCCATGCTTATGTTGTCCAATCAGAGTTGTTATTTTAACTCATCAAAACATTCTTACTGTACAAAAACGAAAACACACGGGAAATAATTAGCAACAGGTCAAAAGTGTTGACTTATACACATAGCATTGAAACACACATAAATAATTATAGTTGAAAGAAACTAGCGATCTGAAATGTTTTGCTACTTGAAATGTGGATGTTCAGTAGCATTGGCTTTCACCATCAAGTGGTTTACTCACGGGTAGTCATATAGGAGTAGGAAGATAATGTGTGAATAATGACAAGTGATGGTAGCCATGTTAAAATTGTCAATTCTAAATAAATGTAAATTGCCAAGGGTCATACTAAATGTTCAAATGCCATTGTATTTCAGCTTTGTGGAACTCATCCAGACTACCCAGCCACATGTCAAAAGGCGAGGCTAGCCTGCGTGCCTGAGTTCTAGTGAACATATCAGATGGAGATGTATGTATTTGTACCTAACCTTTATGCATGATTTTAATAATTCCGGGTTTAAATCATGTTGGAATCGAAATAAACTATGAAAAACCGATGTATACCGGTTGTTATACAATTAGGTTACTTGTTTACCTGCATGACGTCCCTTTCATTGTATATCGGCCGATATACAACCTGATTATTTGTTCTTTGTCTATTTAGGCAAAATCGCCCGTCATGTTAGAATTCTTAAATATATTACACGGTTCTGGTGTGCAATATACCAGAATATCAGGCCGGGGGACACAGGGGGCCCGTGCCCCCCCCCCCCCCCCCCCAGTTGGCCTCGGAGTGACCATTTTATACATCCCAAAAATGTTAAAATCCTTAAAATATTACCAATCGATCTGGCTATGGACCGATATTTTGTGATAACAGCTTCTGTATATTACACATAACGGAAACGAGTGCAATAAAATGTGCCCCCTGTTGTTTATCCAGGCCCTATTACTCCCGATCTGTATCTTCAGACGCTTAAATGATTTGAATCGTCTGAATGATCATGATTTAGGGGATAACTGGTGTTTGATACACTTATCTATGTTATTATAAATAAATATATATATATATTATATAATGTGTGAACTGATCGATTTAATAATAGTGACACGATAGAGCTTAAATTAAATTTCGAAATTTTCTTGTTGATAGATTTACTACTGATTATGTAACAATGCAATTTTAATACATGTATAATAATACTAATTTCACACGAGTTTTTAGAACATAAAACCTGCAAAAACGATTTTTAAATTGACAAAAATCTTCGCAAGGGGGGGGGGCTCATTTTTAAAGTTCATGTGTCTAGCGTTGAATATTTTTTTTATTTTTAAAGTTACAGAGCGGAAGTTTCATGATTTTTTATTAAACTGTTACAAAAAAATCGATCTGAACCTGTGGAAACTTTAAGTTATAGATATTATATTGTTTATTTCATGGATTATGTGTTTTGCTTTGTAGCAGTAGACCTACACTTTCAATAATTTCACGTCTAACTAAAAAAATTAAAGTTCTCATTTGAAAAAAATCTTCAATGGGGTAAACATTTGTTTAAATAATTGCATAAAAAATTTCCGATGTCTGATTATGTAGCGTGAATTTTAATCATTTGACGCCTGATTTGTAAATTTTAGAGAATTGAAAGAAATTATTTTTAAATAATTGTTAAGCTCATCGTATTTTCTGTTGGTGTAGCAGTACAATTTTAGTACCTTGACTTCTGATTTAAAAGCTTAAAGTGCAGGAAATTGCATGATTTTAATTCGAAAAGTGAAAAAATCTTCGCAGACAGGGGACACCATAACATCTCCATATCTAGCTGTGCCCCCCCCCACTCGAAAAAATCTGGATCCGGGCCTGAATATCAATATCCATGTGCAAACAATGCAATATTGGTCCGTACGATTTGTGTATGTCTTTGTGTATGACACGAAATCAGCTGTAAAATTGTGCAAACAGAATGTTGAAGGATCAGGTCAATTCTCTCTACTATTTCATCATTTGGAAATACTATCGACTCAATCTGCACCAATCTTCAATCAGACCTTGGTTCCATACAAAACTGGTTAGATAGAAACTCTATGATTGCAAATGCTGACAAGACTAAAGCAATGATCATCTCGCCATCAAACCAAATTATTAATACTGTAAGAAATTCACACAACTCAAATATTTCATTCAATGGAAAAACTATTGAATTTTCAACCTCAGAAAAACTCCTTGGTGTTCATATTGATCATACACTAAATTGGAAAACGCAGGTACAAATTACACTGAAAAAATGCAACTCCTTATTATACTTGATGAGAATAAAACAATTTTTGAATATTCATACTAGAAAAATGTTCTTCAACGCATACATTCTTCCACACTTAGACTATTGTTTCTCTATTTGGGGAAATTGCACTAATGACCTCTCAAATGATATGTATAAGTTTCAAAAACGTGCTGCTCGTATTATTTTGGATAAAGATTTTGATACACCAACAGATGAATTATTTTTGCAACTAAACTGGATGAAATTTTCAGATAGAGTTAACTACAAAAAAGCTATTCTTGTTTACAAGTCACTTAATAACCTTTTTCCAAATTATATGGAGCAGCTATTCACATATAGCGACAACAGGTCATTGAGATCATTTGAACAAAGACTTCTTTCTGTACCAAAACCGAGACTTGAGTTTTTCAGAAAATCATTGGCATACTCGGGTGCTAAATTGTGGAACCCACTTCCATATGATATCAAAGTATCTGAAAGTGTTAACACATTCAAAAGCAAATATCTAAAGTGGTGGTTCTCTGGTGGTCAACAAACCATTTCTTTCATTTGAAAGATCATTTAGGTCCTGGTCTTAGCTCCAACCAGTTGTGTCAATGACTTACTGTATCTATTCCTTATATATGCATAACAGTACATTTTAAACTAAATTTGTTTTCAGTCAAGTCATAACTTTTTGTTATTGTTGTTATTGTTAATTGTTATCTTCTGTTATTACTGTACATATTATGTAAATGTGTTAATGAGGCTCACAGGGAAGACTGGGTATACCCAACTGTGTTGCCTCTATAAATAAAGTCTTTATTATTATTATTATTATTATTATTATTATTATTATACTGTATGTCAATGCAACAGCGTTAGTCCGTCTGATTTCTAATTTTGACTAATCAATCAGCCCTTTTGTGTGACAAGGTTGTATCTCACTATTTGGTAAATAGTGAGATACAATCTTGTTGCATCAAAGGACAAAATATCTTTCTAGTATTTTCCTTTAACTCCTCTTGTATATAAGTGTACAATACTGCTTCCATGATAACCTAGTGGTAGAGTGTCCGCTTCCAGTAAGTAAGTAAGTAAGTAAGTAGTAAGTAAAGTCTTTATTTTACGAGGCTAACATATTTACAATAATGCAATCTTCCATATGGGCCTCAACATATATACATAAATATATAAATAGGTACATTACATTATATTGAACATAGTATATGTTCATGAAAATAAACATTTTATCACTTACATTTGCAAATAGTAAATTGGAATAATTATATTTAACTGAAAATATATTCACATGATGGGTCTGTTTGTTGTGTTAGAGTGTCCGCTTCCAGTGGTAGAGTGTCCGCTTCCAGTGGTAGAGTGTCCGCTTCCAGTGTAGGTGATCATGGGTGTGATCCTAGGCAGTGTCATACCAAAGAAGAAAAAGCATTGTACCAGTAATTTCCTTGCTCGACTCTGCTTGTAGAGCGGCCTGTTTTATGAAGGTTTCACTGTAATCATGCTTTGAAAAAAACATACAATGTACATGTCGCTGGCTTAGAATTAGAAGTTTGTATGAACGAAATCAATATTTTGAGAAAAAAACTGTCTGAAAACTACTCTTTACTTATGGAAAAACAAACTTTTTAAACTTCAGTTTGGTCAACATGACCAGTTCCGATTTTCATGAAAATAGGCACATAAGAACGGTATTGTGGTATAGCTGTCAAATGTGCATGAGTCGTATTTATAAGGCCGTAAGTAGTACTTACGACCTTGTAATTCTAAGCCAGCGATGTATATAAAAATAATAACGCACGGAAGTATATCAAACACATTTACTTACTTTCAGAGTTGCGACAGTACAACCTATCGACCAGAATACATGTATAACAAAATCTCCACCATATGGAAATTGATGTGCGATGCTGCCGGAATGATCTCCAACACTCTGAATTGGAAAACAATGAAATAATGATCACTATTTTACTTTCATCATTTATATATGACCAACATTTTCAGAACAATAAATTTTGATCAACAACTTACTTTTATCATTTATTTTACCGACATTGAACAATATATAAGGCAATCTACCATCAGTTGTCAATTAATATAAACATAATAAAACGAGTTCCTGTGATCTTCACAGATCTATACCATAGATCTACTACATTAAACAACAAACACTTTATAACTTATTATATAGTATAATTGTAATAAGCACTTGGGCAAGCTAGCTTACTTTCTATTATCAATACATTCATCATTCTATCAGCAACAGATCATCTCATAAATATGCATACACATTAATATACCAACATCATCTCATATACATGAAGTACATGTAACAAATTTATAGCACATAACACGCATCTTTCCCCATTTTTATGAACTAAAAATTATACGTCTTGTAAGCTCTAAGTGCCCAAAGCTGAATGACCACATACCTTCAATCACTGCGCACGACAACTCGTGCGCTATGGTTACCAACATAACAAGTCCTGATTCGTGCAATCAGAAGATCTTAACCAATCACAGGAAAACATTTTCCGTCTTATGCGCTTCGCTTAACCGACAGAAAATAAATTTCCTGTGATCTTCACAGATCTATACCATAGATCTACTACATTAAACAACAAACACTTATAACTTATTATATAGTATAATTGTAATAAGCACTTGGGCAAGCTGAACCTAAAAGAACGGGAAAACCATACGTGCGTGCTATAAACAGTAACTATCAAATTACTAAAATCGCTTTTTAAATTTTTCATTGACATTGTGAAACATCATAATAAAGGACATTTCACATAACCACCGTATGCATATTCATAGCAACACTTGTTGTGTCTCTTAAATTCGCATTGTCATGTGTAGATTACGAAACATCAAGAATCAACATGTTCTAACGTTAATATTGTTTTAAATTGTTTCACTTTCGAAGTTGAATACAATATCTGAACGTATCAGCACATTATTCATTGGTTAGTTCGCAGCATTCACAAAAGGTTCTTCATAGAAAACCGATGTAAAAAGTAACGTACACATTGATCACTAACACTGAATCTCGGGGGGTTTCATATCAAACCAAACACGTATCCATTTGATTTCATCGTAACACTGAGTGAATTAGAATTACATATATAGGAGAAAAAGAATTGCTCATGATCGGAATGATATCCTCTTCACCCACAATTACCTCAGGTCCACGTACTACACAATAAAAACCACTCTTGTCACTTAGGTGGTGCTGTCTGTGCGAGCGTCCTTCAGTAATTCCGGGATCCGAGGTATCTAATCCGCAGCCAATTCAGTCAAGTCATCAACTTCAACTTCAATATTTTATTTGACGTAAACATATAAAATGTTTATTGCCAATGCAATAATAATAATGTGGCAAGTTGAAAATTTTAACAAAAACATATATACATGTACAAAAAGACAAAAGACAAGATGAATATATACAAATATGCAAACAATCATATATGGTAAGCAGTGTATTTTGAGAAAAGTGTGGATATTTAATGCGTACTGTTAATTTAACCAATTAAATTTTTATAAGGTTTCTCTTCTTGTATTAGATAAATATATGTATTTTGCTAGTTTTTTCATGATATGTGTATTCGTAGATTGCATAAGAGAAATAAATTTTCCTATATTAGGCCAGGAACAAAAATATCGAGGTAAACATTGTAATCTTATATCTCGATAATACGGACAAGTAAGTAAGAAGTGGTATTCGTTTTCGATACAATTTAAATTACATTTAGGGCATATTCTATCTTCTCTAGCTATATTTCTGTGTCTGCCCCCTTCGATTAAAAGTTTGTGAGAAGAACATCTAAATCTACTTAATGCTTTCCTGTGATTGTCACAGGAAATACACTTAAGATAATCTTCAAACTCAAAGTTAATTTTAAATGTACGATAAGTTTCTAATTTATTTGACAAATTCAATTCATTATACCATTTCTGTAAGTATTGCTCATTCAACCTTCTAACAATCATATTATATTGAAAATATGTTACTACGTCGGCGTTCCATAAGTATGAAAATCCTAAGTTGTCTAATAATGTCTTAACTTCTAAGGACCACTTATTAACATGTCGACCTTGGTTGTCCTTCATATTGTATAGTTTATACATCAATGAATTTTTATTATTTATTAACTTCATCCAGTATTTTAAAATACGCTCATGTCTGACAACTTGTAAAGGTACCCTCCCTAATTCGCCATATACAGCTACGTTACTTGTTGTTTGGCGTATACCAAGAATTTGTTTCAAAAATTTTAAATGAACACGTTCAATATCCGGGGCTTTATGGAATCCCCATACTTCTGATCCATAATACAAAATTGGTGACACCATAGAATCGAATAGTTTCAATTTCTCAGAGACATGTAGGGAAACAACATCAAACAAAGAATTTAATGAAAATAATGCTCTTGCAGCTTTAGCAGATAATACTTTCTGTGATTGATAAAAACTTCCATTTGAGGTTATTGTAACACCTAAATAGTTAAATGATGTAACAACTTGTAGTTTTTCTTCATCATAAAATACATCCATAGGCACATTTCTATTATTAGATTTACAAGCCATGACAACTGTCTTATCCGTATTAACTTTGATATCCATCAATGTACAATAATAATGTAAGTTGTTCAACAAAGTCTGTAGACCTTTAACAGTATAAGAAAATAAAACCGTGTCGTCCGCAAATAATAATACAAACAATTGCAACTCTTCAATACTAAATGTTTCAACTGTATCATCACGCAATTTAGACTCAATATCATTGATAAAAAATAAAAATAACAATGGAGATAATGGTTCACCCTGTTTGACACCCTTATGACTGTTAAAAAATGCACTAAGAGAACCATTAACTCTAACACAAGACTTAACTGACTCATATATAGCTCTCAACATTTTTACAATCTTATAAGAAGCACCACTGTTTATCAATTTATACCAAATTCCATTTCTGTATACCACATCAAAGGCTTTTCTAAAGTCAACAAATGCAAGATAAAGCTTTTGCTTTTCTACAGATAATACTTTTTGTATAACGGATGTTAATGTAAAAATACAATCAGTGGTACTTTTCCCCTTTCTAAACCCAAATTGATTTTCCGATAAAATATCATGAGTGTCAGCCCATGTTCTTAGCCTGTTATCCAAAAGTATCGAATACAGTTTGGAAAAAATACTGGTTAACGTTATGCCTCTATAATTATTTACATCATTACAGTCGCCCTTTTTTGGCACCGGTACAATAATACCTTCAGTCCATGATGAGGGATATAAACTATTAGTATACATGTAATTAATAGTTTACATAATATAGGCGATAAAAGATCGTTGCAATCTAAAAATATATCGGGTACAAGGTTATCATTACCCCCACTTTTACCTCTTTTAAGAGATGAAATTGCTTTACTTACTTCTCCAATACTAAATTCAACATCTAACTCTTCGATTACAATTTTATCAAAAGTTTCATCCGACAAAAATGACTCAATATTTTCATTTCTGAAGACCTCATCATCAGAGAAAAGCTCCTTAAAATGGTTATGAAAATCCTGTTTACTAATAGTATTTGTTGATTGTGTTTTGCCCTTTAATTTTTTTATCTCAGTCCAGAACTTTTGAGGAGACTCGCTTGCGTACTGATTTAAGCGTGCTTTCTGGTTCAATTTGTATCGTGATTGTGCTTTTCTTTTGGCACTATTATATAACTTACGCTTCAACAACATGCGTGCTCGATTTTCATCAGTTTTGACGTATTTATATGCTCTATTTGCAGACCGAAATTCATGTCTAGCAATTTCACATGATTGATCAAACCAAGGACTTGTAAATTTACGGTTGGGTCTATTATTAGAAACACGATTAAATGATTTACCAAACATCGAAAAAGCAGTCTTATATAAACAGTCAGATAATGCATCGATACCATTATCAAGATTTGTGTTTGACAAAACAATATCGTCGACTATACGATTCATAAATGAACCATTTCCTGAGATATTTTCCCTAAAAGCCGGTATTTTTTCAGCTTTCCAGTACAGCTTCTCACCACGACCACCGGCTGGTGGAGGTATATCAGTCTCATTATGTGTTAAACTTAGACATAATTGTATTGGTAGATGACTTGAAAATGTAAACATATCATGGACAATAAAATCATGAATGAATGGAAATATATCGCTAGTACAAACAGCATAATCAATCAAACTATTTCCATGCACAGACATATTCGTATAACTACCTATACCTGCATCGTCACCAACTCGACCATTTATAATTTTTAAATCACTATTTATGCAAATGTCAAGTAATTTATTTCCAGACGAATTAACTATTGTATCCATTGTAAATCTATGTGGTAACAATAATTCGTAATTGTGAATATCTTCGTATTCTACAACATTTAAAAAATTTGTGATATCTATATTACTAAATACATAGTCATGCTTTTCGCCGCACCTAGCGTTAAAATCACCCATCAAGGTCACCGAACCACAGTCTGAATATCTACGCACGCGACTTTCTAACACCTCAAAATAAGATTCCTCGTGCAAATTGAAATAAACAGAGTTACTTGGCGGTATGTAAAGAAAGCACATATACAGGTCATTATCTAGGTCATCAAATCCGTTATAATCATCCTGAAATAAACAGATTGTATGAACAAACACATTCGTATAAACACCGCTAATAAAGGTCAATAACTCATTATCTACACGTATTATCAAAGCTTAACAGCCTATGTATTATACTCTTCAGCTCAAATATAAAATGATAGACATACCTATTCATATCAAACACAAATGTTAATTGCTTGTTAAATTCATACATACATATACTGTACTGATGTGTGTATTGCTTACGGTCCGCAATATTACCCAAACCAGACGTTAATCTAAATTCAAAATTTTATAGATGCACTGATACATATAAACATTTAATATGGCGCACTATTGTACCAAAAGTTAATAATAACATTCCCAACTTATAAACATATTCGACGGTATTATATTATACCATGTCCACACATATTATCAAGGCTTGTCAGCCTAGACATACTATTCAATGTCTAGCGATTCTAAAGGCAGCCACGCCGATTCATATCGTAAACATATCAGATGTTAACATATACACACGAATCATTTATACCATAACATATTATCACGACTTGTCAACCTGAACTATACCATGTCACACATATTATATATTGATTTTAAAATAATTTCAACTGTAAATGTGCTATGCTTAAACACGTCATCGAAGTTTTGTCCGCTTAGAAATAATGCTCAAAAACAAGCAAAATACGTGCAATACATAAAAATTGCTGATAACTATAGCACAGTCAGGGTAATAATACAGTGACGCGGCGGTCGGGTCCACTATAACGGTGTAAAACCAATATAAAGGCTAAAACAGACAGCAATATTTTCATTGCTAAACTAACAAACTATATTCGCACTACCTATACTGGCAATACTTGTAATCTTATGTGTACACATAAACAGCTACGTCACTGTCACCAGATCCTAACTGGATTATAGTTAAATTAACATGCCAAATTGAATTTAAATTTAGTCAACACCTTAACATAAGATCGAATTTATACCATGCCAAGTTAAATTCAAATTTATAACAAATATTTTATAACTTATAAACAAATATGTTTACAAACAAGCTTATCATTTCAGTGTCTACCGGTACACATATTATCAAGGCCTGCAAGCCTAAACAAAATATTCCATGACAAGGAATTATGACACAAATGCCCATTTATATGCATTAAGCTTATGTATTTATGATTTTTATAATATGAACTACTAACATTTCGACGGTATATATACCATGTCCACACATATTATCAAGGCTTGTCAGCCTAGACATACTATTCAATGTCTAGCAATTCTAAAGGCAGCCACGCCGTTTCATATCGTGCATTACTTGGTTAAAACTTGAAACAGTTCAAACGTAACCTTATCAATGCTATCACTTATAATCTACCAAAACAAAATTGTTCCTCGCATCAGGTAATTCTTTTCTCAGAAAATTACTCAGTCAATGCTACCCGTCCAACAACCGTTAACCACTTCGATCCGATCATACCGATCATACCGATTCTAACTTTCACCATTCGTAGGTGTGCCAATAGCCAATAACATTTTCGATAACTCTACCACCTTCAATTTCCAATATTTAATTCAAAGTTGGTATATTACCAACAACGGTCCTTACTAATACAAGAACTCTTGATTTGTCAGTTTTCTAAATTTACCTTTGTGTCCTCCCTTCATCTAAACAAGACTACATTTGCACATTAGTTCCCATAGCGTATAAACAAAACCACTGTATGACTTATTGGGATACTATACATTTCAAAATTTATGACCCACCGCGAGCAAAAGCACCCATGATTACGATCACTGTATGACTTATTGAAACGTGAATCATTTCTACAAAGATCATGTACACCAACAATAGCTATCATTTCAACTGAGTTATCCATTAATCAACACGAACAGTTAATCTAAGTGCTCTAGCATGGAGCATGTGCTATTAACAATTCTCATTGTAAATAAATGTATGCGGCACATTTGAATTTGCCAATCAGATATAATATAGATATGAAAAACTCCAATACGTTCCACTGTTCTTTATCCCAGAATTAGAATTTAAAGCTACACAACCAGTATGGTTACATTTTCCAAGATTAATAATGCATTAGTTCTGTGATATACATTTTGGATATTCTCATAATATGCATACCTAATACATTGCAACTGAATTATACATCGTACTAGTATTCTGTCAGCATGTCCGTGACTGACATTCTAATACAGTATAAACAATATACATATAGTTCAGTCAGGGTAATAATACAGTGGCGCAGCGGTCAGGTCCATTATTACGGTGTAAAACCAATTATAAAGGCTTAAACAGACAGCCATAAAATTATATTCAATGCTAAACCAACACACTATATTCGCACTACCTATTCAGACCATGGTTCCAATCTTCTGTGTACACAAACGAATCCCTCACTGTCACCAGATTCTAACTGGATTATACAGTGGCATATCTTAGTAAATAATCAATTTTAGGTCGAAATCTTTTAACAAATATATTATCTTTTCGATTATCAAATCAATTGGGTAGAACATAAATAAGTATGACATTTGTATTTTCCTACCCATCAGTGTTTACATACCAAAATCTACTTTCCACGTGCAGCACCTGTTATAAAGTATCAAAAGCAGTATAAAACATTATGTCATATATTTTAGCCAACATTTCTGTATGTTCATGTACAAAGCTAGTAAATATTTCCATTTTAAACCCATACGGATGACAGAGATTATGATTAGTATTCATATCTATACTTGGTCGCAACTTATCTAAAAAGGTTTTAAATGCAAACATTTCTTACAATTAAGTAAAAAGCCAATCAATCTAGATGTGTAAAACTACCGAGACTTTAAACAGATTTCTTGGGACGAAATATTCGTGCGTAAATCAATACCACAACTATCAAAACAATAAAACACGTAAAATACTCATCTTCCATTCTGCAGTGCGGGTGTTTATTCATCTACATCGACTCGTTCTGCTTATGGAAATCGTCCAACACGGCCATGCAAAACTCTCGCCATATTAAGTGGTTTCTTGTCCACGTCTCATGGTAGGCATGCAATATCTGGCCCGAACGGGTTCTTCTGTAGAATTCTCCCCAACAGGATAAATGGAACGTTTGCAATGTCAGCACTCCATAGTCAAGTGCGTAGCTGTTCGTCAAACTGGCTGACTAAGACAGTCTCGAATTTCAATTGAATCGTCCATAATGTTAATCGAAACACTATTTTTACTGAGTCCAATTGTTCTAACACTAAACATAACGTCTGCTGAATAACTGCGTTAGGTGTGGTCTCACTATCCACGAAAAATTATACGTCTTGTAAGCTCTAAGTGCCCAAAGCTGAATGACCACATACCTTCAATCACTGCGCAAGACAACTCGTGCGCTATGGTTACCAACATAACAAGTCCTGATTCGTGCAATCAGAAGATCTTAACCAATCACAGGAAAGCATTTTCCGTCTTATGCGCTTCGCTTAACCGACAGAAAATAATTTTTTTGAAATTTCATTAAGGGAGCCCCTGGCCTCCTGAACGAGTTTAGAATTTAACCTACATTCTGAACCAATGAAAACGCTGATCTGCGCTGGCTATATTCCATCGGCCAATCAAAATGCTTGATGTTACATTCAAAGTAAGTTAGAACATATAAAGTAATTTTTTAATGACTAAAATGGACTCGCATTGCGTGTTCCGCCCTTTTTAATCATTAAAAATTTAATTAATATGTTCTAAATATTACTTATACTTAATATAAGTTTGTATCAATTGACGACGAGTCTTAGATTCTTTTTATCACATGACACAAATAGCACGAAAATACACATCTTTCTGTTGAAAAATGGACGCCAAAAATAACATCATTTATGGGGTATACTGGTGTCAACCAGGAGATAACGTGACGTCATTTTAACGTTATACTACACAACTGGGTCGGTATTTATAAAGCATCTTAGTAGAAAACTAAGAAATTCTTGAAATCTTAAAATTTAATTTAGTGTATTAGCTAAATGATATAAGCCAGATTATTAATTCTGTACAAAGATTGTATGCATTTTGTAGAGAGCTACGATGATCACTAATGAAGTATGGGCTATTCTTCAATTCACAGGAAATATGATTGTACATAGCAAATACTTGACCTAAGTTAAAATATTTAAGTTTTCCACTGAGATGCTGTATGAATACGATCCCTGGTTATAGCGAGATACAAGGAATGCCATGTGATATATTATGATACTTTGAAACCTGTGTTAAAGATCACCCCAAAGCAGAGACAACTATTAGATTAACACAACGTTTGTGCAGAGACACTTTACATAATACCCGCAAGGGGGTGATGCAGTATGAATAGATAGATTGATAGACCACCAGTTGTATCTCCCACCAGACGTAATAATAATAATAACGACTTTATTTTAAGAGGCGACACAGTTGCCCAGTCTTCCCTGTGAGACCCTTTGTAAGCTGATATTTAACCTGTTAAGAGGGACGACTTGTCCAAAACTAGCATTGTTTGCTGTTCCTATGAGGGTCCTTACATGCATGTTTGACTGTAAACTGAAAGATTACGTCCAGCAAGACTTCATAAAGCATGATATAATAACGTATCCACGTCAAATCACAATGAAACATTCACAATAAGTAAATCACAAAGAGAGACTAGAACAGTAAATGATTACAAATCATCGACATCATTGTAGCTCATAAAAATATGGGCTATGGTTACACCTACCTGGACTAAATAATTCTCATTTATCAATAAACACTCACGATTACCTCCCTTGTCTATATGGTAGCACCTATGTTGGATAGTTTTGTCGAGTGGTATACAGTCACTATCTCCGAATTCGAAATTGTTGACATATGAGGTTTGGGTTAAGCCCTTACTGCCTTTGGCTAGGTTTACCTGCACATCCCATAATTTGCTGTGTAACAGTAGCTCTTTGGCGCTTTGAGATGGTGATAGAATAAAAAATGTTACTGTGTCGCTACTTAAATGAAAACAGAGCTCTGTAAATTTAAGGGACGCAGATATGAGAAAGGCCGAATGGAAATGTATATATTTTAGATATGTACATGTGTATATTAGACAAATGCGCGTACAAGTTTTATTAAGCAAAAATTTAAAAAATACAAAATGTATACCACTGATGGGTGGTATTTGAACCCAAGCTAAATATTGATTTAGATCTATAAGCAGTAGCTTAGCCAACTGCGCCAATGAGGAAGATATTAGTCATACTTTCGAATATGTGTGTCTATTCTGATTGGTGAAAATGCACCCCTTTTACCTGGATTATTCATTGCTAAAAGTACAGTTACGCCCGATTTATCTATAGCTCCTTTGCCTAAGGCTTAACATATGAGGGTAGTTCAGGTAATTGCTGATTGGCCCAGTGTCCGGATAACATGGGCAGTCTCCATTGATTGGAATACTTTCGGTGACGTATAGCTTCATTGCTTGAGGCTTAACATGTGATGGTAGTTCAGATAATTGCTGGTTGACCCCGTGTCTGGGTAAATGACTGGATCTCTACATGAATAGAATATATAGGTTGAAAGGGGTAGGTGTTTTGGTCTTGCATAGTTGACTGGATGCCTGTCTGTATGCTAAACCTTCTATGATAGCTCATTGTTTTGGTAAATTTGTTCAGGTCAAGCCATCAAACAATAGTTTAAATTGTAAATAATTTTATTTGATATAGAAATCAAACACGCAAGCTACATATAATTGTAAAGTAATACAAAAATAATACATGACAAATACAATTTGTATTACCATTCAAAACAATAATTGTACAAAATATATGATACAATTATGTACTGTAAACTCATTAATTTTTGCATGTATTGAATTTTGGTGGTTTCTTAAATTTGTGGATTTAAAATTTTGAAAGAAAAATCTGTAACATATTTTCGACGGGGATTTAATTGTGCAATTATCAGCAATTAATCTGCCGCAAATATTTATAACTTTACAGTAAATGATTGCTTAGTTAACAATACATAGTACACTTATCTAGCCCAAAGACCTGTATGTTACCAAGATTGGCATGTAATCTAAATCTCGGAAAGTCACTTGGCAAATTGAGAAGATCTCGAAAAATCATGTTTGCTAATTGCTCCTTTTCTGTTTAGTTACATTGAAGTTAATTATATCTTGTAATAAAGCAAGACATTCCCTACAAAATGATACCTTATTAATTAAAATTGGAGTACAAACAAAATTGCTTTATGCAAAATACGAAGGCCCCACATTTTTTTTGTCATTTTCCTGCTACACCAATTGAATCTAAGTAATAAGTTTGGAGTATTTTCTTATCAAATCATATCGAAAACATTTTCTTGCAACAGAAAAATAACCATTCTATGAAATGGTTCAACATTTATGAATGAGTGTTCCACACATTTTTGCTAGTTTGCAAAATTCAAAGATCTGCTGCTTCCAAAATAGCATTTTCTGATCTTTGTAACGTATCAGTCTTTGTTAACGCTTTATTGACAAAGAAAGACAGTCTTGACTCTTGAGTTACCTCCCCTTATACATGTATATAGTAGAGAAATATGTAACTGAGTAAAAAACATTGATTTTGATAAATATATCATTGCAGATCTTCTATATACTAGCATATTAAACCATTTAGTAAAACAGGAAAATGACAACTTGACGCCTATGCTTACTCAGAATAATTATATACATTCCAGTTTTGGTTGTGGTAGTTTTAGTTGTAGCGTATTCAGTATGTACGCTCTAATTAAAGTGTCATTTTCAGTAAGGTTTGGTCATTCTATTACGTTTTGTTTTGCCATTTGACAATATGGCTAATAACTGCCATAGAAAACAGTGACTCAGACGTCCTGTTTGTATATAATATGGCATCACCTTCAAATGAAAATGGCAAACGTTCCTCTTAGTTTGATTACAGATACAGTATGTCCTTTTCATTATATAAAGATGATGATGATTATTTATGAATATAAGATCATGTCTGCTGATATAGACAAAATAAATGTATATAAGTACGATGTATGCTAAATAAGATCTGTTACAGTTGAGTATTAGTTTCTGAGTAAGGACCGTCAATGCCGGTGTTTGATTTCTCTCCCTTTGTTGGTCGGCTCGCTTCCTCATCTGTCGGCCAGTGTAGACCTACACACAACTGGTAGACGATAGCACCAAATATAGCCCCTAAATGTGGACCCACAATAGGTACCCAGAAATAATTGTAGTCCCGAAAACTGCAAACAGAAGTGTTGATTTATTATTCAATTTTTCTATAAAATGAAAAATGTTGATTTTACTTGTACAATTATGGAAAAACTTGGTCGGCACCAGAATCTAAACTATTCCTTTGGTGAGTTGGTTTCACTGGATTCTTTTTTTTTAAAAAATAAGAGAAAAAATTTATGGATTTTTGGCCATAGGTGTCGCATAAACCAAAAGTATTACCTTTTGGTCCTTTGGGGGGTGAGGTACTACAATTAGAGATGAGATATAATGATTAAGAAACACTATACTATTAAGACAATGGCAGTCTTATAATGCATTGAGGTCACTGTTGTTTCTGCTTATGATGCATGAAATGTTGCATCTAGATAAACAATGGTATATTTTAAGTGTTATAAATCACAAACAAGATCTCACCTAAATGGTTGAACTCCCCACCCTGCAATAGATGTGAATATTCTAGGACCTAGATCTCGTGCTGGGTTGATAGCGTACCCACAGTTATGTCCGAATGTCATACCTATAACCACGACAACCAGCCCTACACTGATGGCTAACACACCTTTAGAGGGCTGCATATTGTGGGAATCTGTGATAGCTAGGATACCTATCAGTAATACAGCCGTACCAAATATCTGCAAACACATGAAATAGAGACATAACAGAATGGTATAAGGGAGACAATTCGAACAATCTTAATGACCAGATATTGTACATTTGTCTCCCTTTATCAGATGATTTTAAACTTGAAGGTAACTATTTTTTTTCAAACTGAGTCTTAAATCATCACCACCTTAACAATGAAACAACCTCAACATTAAGACCATATTTTTCAGGTCCCTTTTCACTTGTAATCCCATTATTTAAAGACCAACTCGATAATAATTCCAATTTCCAGGTTTTTTTCAAGTGACCCATGGTCTTACAATTGATATTTTATTACCTGTTTAGTCAGCATAAAGTTGTTGCTACTAGCAAGTCCACTGCATGATTGAAACAATCATATTTGAAATAAATTGTGTCGAGCAACATGCCTTGAAATATTCAACTTCTCTTGACGGTTGATTATAATTGTCAGTGAGGAGTAGGAGCTTGAAAATCATTGTAGGTTAGTTGTCTGCATTATGGATATTTGATAATAAAATTAAAGCAGTACAAATTTATCACTAATTCAATGGCTTAGTAGAATGACGTTAGTACAAACACGCTATTTTGAGAAGAAAATAAGAAAAGTGTCTAAAAAACTACTTATGGAAAAAACAAGCGTTTTCAACTTCAGTTTGGTCAACATAACTTGTTCCGATTTTCATGAAAATATGCTCTTCAGAAGCGTCTTGTGATGCTATTTCAAACATGTATGGGTCTTATAAGGTAGTAAGTAGCACTTACGACTTTTTCATTCTTAGCAAGCGAATTATTTCAAGCAACCATGATCCTTACCTGATCCCCGAAACAATTCCAGGTTGATACGTACGACGTTGGATATGTTGACCAAATACCAGCTGTAGCAAATTCCCCGTCTACTGCCCGTACACCGCCATCAAAATGATTCAACGCATCTTTAAATAGACATGTAATCATACCAAATTATGAACATATATTCACATTTAAAGCATTCAAGATTATTATTCACCAACACAATTTCACCATAGTTACCGATTTATTAACTTATTACTACAAGAAAGTGGTATACAAGATCATTGTAACGCTAGATCATTGTAACAACGCTAGATCATTGTAACGCTAGATCGTTTCAAATAAATGTCCTTCTTTAATCTGATACGTTGTTCTTCCCATTCACTTTAAATACAGCCGAGAGAACCAGCCGTTACCTGGATCTACTGTAGGAGAGAACCAGCCGTTACCTGGATTTACTGTAGGAGAGAACCAGCCGTTACCTGGATCTACTGTAGGAGAGAACCAGCCGTTACCTGGATCTACTGTAGGAGAGAACCAGCCGTTACCTGGATCTACTGTAGGAGAGAACCAGCCGTTACATGGATCTACTGTAGGAGAGAACCAGACGTTACCTGGATCTACTGTAGGAGAGAACAAGACGTTACCTGGATCTACTGTAGGAGAGAACCAGCCGTTACTTGGATCTACTGAAGGAGAGAACCAGACGTTACCTGGATCTACTGTAGGAGAGAACCAGCCGTTACCTGGATCTACTGTAGGAGAGAACCATCCGTTACCTGGATCTACTGTAAGAGAGAACCAGCCGTTACCTGGATCTACTGAGGAGAGAACCAGACGTTACCTGGATCTACTGTAGGAGAGACCCAGACGTTACCTGGATCTACTGTAGGAGAGAACCAGACGTTACCTGGATCTACTGTAGGAGAGAACCAGCCGTTACCTGGATCTACTGTAGGAGAGAACCAGTCGTTACCTGGATCTACTGTAGGAGAGAACCAGTCGTTACCTGGATCTACTGTAGGAGAGAACCAGCCGTTACCTGGATCTACTGTATGAGAGAACCAGACGTTACCTGGATCTACTGTAGGAGAGAACCAGACGTTACCTGGATCTACTGTAGGAGAGAACCAGACGTTACCTGGATCTACTGTAGGAGAGAACCAGCCGTTACCTGGATCTACTGTAGAAGAGAACCAGCCGTTACCTGGATCTACTGTAGGAGAGAACCAGACGTTACCTGGATCTACTGTAGGAGAGAACCAGACGTTACCTGGATCTACTGTAGGAGAGAACCAGACGTTACCTGGATCTACTGTAGGAGAGAACCAGTCGTTACCTGGATCTACTGTAGGAGAGAACCAGTCGTTACCTGGATCTACTGTAGGAGAGAACCAGCCGTTACCTGGATCTACTGTAGGAGAGAACCAGCCGTTACCTGGATCTACTGTAGCTATGCTGAGTGACAAGCGAGGAAAATATACAAATGTACCAGTACCATTTTAACGACTGATATGTCAGCCTTGGATCAAATTCAAGACCTGGACGCCCTAACAATAGACTCAAATGGAACTGTTGTTGCTAAGCAGCCGTAAAACATTGAAACATTTACTTACCTAAATACACCAGATAGACACAGGCAGAGGCTACAAATGCACCAAGATACTGTGCTAATATAAACGCTGGAGTTTTCTTCCATGGACATCTCCCCAGACATGCTAGAGCTATAGTTACAGCTGGATTCAAATGTGCACCTGAAACCCCACCTGCTACATAGATACCTAGAGTCACACCTATACCCCACGACCAGTGGATAGAGAGGGCTGACCCTACTTCTCCATTGCTTAGTAGTGCCTGCGCCACGGAACCCGCTCCAAATGTCTGAAAAATAAGACAGTATGTTCACTTTGTATTACCCTCTAGTCAAATCAGGACACGGGACATCTACTGACTTAAAGAACGCCGTGATTGTTCTTGAAAATACACAAATTATTGGCAGCCAAATGAGACAACATATCGACCTATGGAATATCTCACAAACAAAGGGACACCAGAACAGCATACAAAGGGACAGCATGCAATGGACAACATGCAACCTGGGTTATAAATATAGAAAATATACCAGCTGTTAATAAAAACTTCAATTTCTTCAAATTTAATAATGATAATAGATGCTTGTAGAAGGTCGCGGGTCAGGCCAAATCCGAACTACTATTAAAACCCACAGTTAAAGTTATACATATTATTTTCTATCACTGTAATTTATAACCTAGTTTGCTGGTTCAGAATAGGCCGACATAACGTAAGCAGTCCGGAAACTGTTTTACTGTACCTTTATACATGTATATTAGATTCATATTGACGAAATCAATGTATCATGAACAAGAATGATCGTACATTGTATAAGATAAGCATTCCAGTAAAGTATACTTACATTTTTACTTTTCTAAGCTAACAGCCAATGCATCCTATGTTTCAAGCCTCTTTTCAAGAATTTAATAAACACACATCAAAAAGATGCTTAAATCAAGCAAACATAACGCGAGAAACAAAAACGCCAATAGATCAAAAGTACATTTTGTTATTATTGTATAAGGTATATAACGTATACAGTAAATTCCATCGTTATCGGGTCATTGTCCGTGTGTTTATGTTTTAGGTTTTTACTTGTTTCATTTTCTACTGCAACACTGGAATGTGACCTGACACACTCTCCATGGATATTATACTTTATTCGTGTAAACATCGACCTTCTTATCTCAATAATATTAAGGTAATTTTCTTAGATGAAATTGAAGTAATCACAGTGAAACTGGGTCAGAAAACAATTAGATTTTTCAAGTCTGCAATATGATTTTCTGCAAAAATTATTATGCTCTATATTGAAATATGTACATTCATAAAAATATTTTTATAAAAAAATTAAATTAAATTTGTAAAAAAGTGTTTTATAACACATTGAAAATTGCCAATTTTTGTGCAACTGTCTTGCAAAAAGTACTCACTCAAATTCAGAATAAATCACACTGCTAGAATAGAATAGAATAGAATAGAATATAGTTTATTTTCCAAATTCTGGACCCTCTCGGGTATACAATTTTGATATTTACATAAAAGGCAATCCAAAGTTTAAATGTTCTCCAATCTATTGTCCAAAATTACCTTAAAGGAGATCGATAGGTATGACGAACGTTGGTCTGAATTGCATTGCATGGTAATCAGAATAACTGGTTAAAATAAAGAAGAGAGTAGTAAATCATGAGAATGTACATGAAACAGATAATGAAAATCAGAGTTTCATTGAAGATATTTCAGTATTTTATTAATTTTTTATATGGACGTGATGCAAGGGTTAGACATGTACGGTGTGACTTCTCTGGACTGACGACCTTCTCCACAACAAACATCACTGATCATTAACAGTGGCACCAAATCCGTCTGTAACGATGTACAAGTAAGCAAATATAATTTTAACCTCATCTGAACAACGGGGACATGTCACTATCTCCTATACATCTAATACTGACTTTTGTGACCAAAAACAATGATCAAAATCATATTTAACAGAATAAATATAGTTTCACGTTCCTGTGGTCTGGACAAGAACCATCATCCTATTTTAGTGAAGTGTAAATACTAGCTACATCATCCTTAGTACATTGGCGAGGTTCACATCAAACTGTCAAATCTATCAAGAAGCATTCGTCTTAGCGTAATCAGTCAAATTGATACGAAAGTGTAGTTACAGCAACAATTTCAATACTCGACAACACACACACACAGTAATGATATATTACATGTTTTTGTCTTTGTGATTTATAGACCCATGAAGTTACCTTCTTGTTCATTGGCGCAAATGTGTCGGAAAAAATAAATTAAACCAGTTTGTACAAGCTTGAACAAGATTGCTTGACAAATTACTATGCTTTCAAGTATGTTCGACAAATTGATCATCCCCTAGTTCTGGTAGTTACAAGGTTAGTTACCTTTTTGGAGTGTTTTCTTTCATCAAGTTCAGCTAAATTAATAGTCTAGTGTTGTCCTACCTTAAACTAGCCATTCGGGGCGATTGTTTAGCCGTTAGAACGCTTTGGGAACAGCGGTTGTTGGTTCGATTACAGGACAAGACATTTAAAAGTCGTTAAAATGATAATAAATTATGTGACTCGTATTTATGACTGCATGGAATAGTAGCTCCAATTGCTTGGGACTCTTTGTACGGATGCAAGGAAAGCATGACTATAAATCGCTTCAACTTCAAAAACGCCTATAGATATAGGTCTAGGACTTACTACAGAATTACTCTCCTGCGGTTGAATGACATTTTAAAATATTAGCGTCAAGGAATATTGGTCGATGATTAGGCCTGTTTTATGAATGCCATTTTCGGAATACAGCATTTTCATTGGTCAGTTTTAAAGTTGTTCTCAGGACCAACTAATTGGAAATTGTGGGATTATGGGTTGGCCTCCTAACTGAATACATCATGAATACATACTTGAGTACCAGTTGATGCGGATTCTTGGAACCACACCGACAGTTAATTATGGAATTATGGAATATTTTAAGGTGTACGGTCTCGCACCACTATGCACCCAAGTATAGTACTTATGTCACAGCCTTACACGTCTGTCAAATCCCTCAAAAATAAATACGTTCAAAATGCCGTAAGTGCACAGAAAATAATACACAAAATTTGATAAGGGTCAAGACATTTTCCATTTGAATATTTTGCAAAATGAATAAGATTGACTGATAGAATTTTAAAAATTTAATGTCCAAGTGCTGATAAGCCCAACCCAATTTAATATTCGTGATGCATTCAAGCTTATGTAACAACAAATTGCGGACCATTTCTTAGCACTTTGGGTCTTACTCGATATGCAAATAAAAACGGAACAAAAAGTCTCCATCTTATGCCTGCCACGTTGGGCCCTGCAAATATGTCTTATCAATTACCTCGAAAATGACGTCATTTTGACAATGCTTGTCAAATGCAAGACATGAATTTTTCGAAGTGTAGCAGCAGATAAGATGATATTTTTTATAATTGTACAACCTTTTCTGAATCGGGTTTGATCAGTTAACATAAGACGGACATCAAAATTGATTTCTTGACCCTTAGCTAACTTTGAGTAGTATATAATCGATGTACGTGTTTCGATAACAAGGAGCGATATTGAGACTAATCGATGTACGTGTTTCGATAACAAGGAACGATATTGAGACTAATCGATGTACGTGTTTCGATAACAAGGAACGATATTGAGACTAATCGATGTACGTGTTTCGATAACAAGGAACGATATTGAGACTAATCGATGTACGTGTTTCGATAACAAGGAACGATATTGAGACTAATCGATGTACATGTTTCGATAACAAGGAACGATATTGAGACTAATCGATGTACGTGTTTCGATAACAAGGAACGATATTGAGACTAATCGATGTACATGTTTCGATAACAAGGAACGATATTGAGACTAATCGATGTACGTGTTTCGATAACAAGGAACGATATTGAGACTAATCGATGTACGTGTTTCGATAACAAGGAACGATATTGAGACTAATCGATGTACGTGTTTCGATAACAAGGAACGATATTGAGACTAATCGATGTACGTGTTTCGATAACAAGGAACGATATTGAGACTAATCGATGTACGTGTTTCGATAACAAGGAACGATATTGAGACTAATCGATGTACGTGTTTCGATAACAAGGATTGAGACTAATCGATGTACGTGTTTCGATAACAAGGAACGATATTGAGACTAATCGATGTACGTGTTTCGATAACAAGGAACGATATTGAGACTAATCGATGTACGTGTTTCGATAACAAGGAACGATATTGAGACTAATCGATGTACGTGTTTCGATAACAAGGAACGATATTGAGACTAATCGATGTACGTGTTTCGATAACAAGGAACGATATTGAGACTAATCGATGTACGTGTTTCGATAACAAGGAACGATATTGAGCGATAACAAGGAACGATATTGAGACTCAACCGGGCTTGAACGAGTAACGCATACACACAACATACACTAATTGTAGTGTGTCGTCGTTATGAAGAAATTGTTTTGTAATTCGTGTCGTATGTTTGCTACAAAGAGTACCAACAATGCTTCGCAAAAGACTTGCTTACGCGGTGTAGATACAGCTAGAAGACCATTTCGCGCTTTCTACCAACCAGCTTTTTTCGTACGCCATAATAAGTAAAACATGATTTTGCTGGGGAAGATACGAGAACATATCATAGTAGCGAACCCAATACAATTTATAGTCAACTAGAATTCTTACTAATTAGAATATAGTTTCGCTAAAAACACGTCATATATGAAATATTGACTACGACACCTAGCAGACACACCTAGCAGACACAACTAGCAGAACCACATAACACGACTGTGTCAGTTAAACATATCAGCACATTTTGGAGTAATCATTGGTCGCTGTGGTGAGCTAAAAATATATTCAATTTTGGACGTCATTTTGACATTGATAGAAAAAATGACTTTTTGCACGAATTTTGATTCGTGGGTAGCATTGGTATTGTATTGTATTGTATTGGTAGTATAATATGGTCGTGCTATATATGGAATAACATTTTGAAATATTAGCTTTCCATTGGTATATGAAAATGTCATTATGAGATCAAGCATTTTCTCGTGGCATTCGGTTGTAATGGGGACATATATTATGAAACACCCAGTACCCCGTATAGACACATTCTACAGTACAATGTATGTTTGTTGTATGGAACTTAATCTTGTACAACATTTACGAGGGTCGTTCATTTAATACCCGGACGATCGCCATAGCGCTTAATTGAAACATGCAATATTGTAATAAATTTTCGTTTAATAAGACGTACACACCAACTAAGTTACTTGATAATTCGACAAAACGTGGTATAATTTTATCCAACCGAACACAAACTGTGGTTACTATAGTAACCCAACTAAGGGCTACCCGGCCCAGCCCAAGTTTTCAGTGAAATGTAGAGTGTTGATATGACAGGGTGCGTAGTATAGTTGCCTATTTTCAATGGAAACATCATAAAACGTTATGGCTACATCTACGTTATTTTATATAACGTTTTCTTCACCATTTCTGTACTGTTACTGCGCGTGAAGCGCTGTTTAGTGACAACGGGTGTGTTTCCGTTAATATCGCAATGAAATCGATTTTGTTAGAGAAAAAAAACGATTAGGATGCAATTTCCGTAAAAGTATTTGTCATACACCTATAAAACTAAAGAATCTATTTTAGAGAAGCCTTTTGGGAATACTCGTATCGGTAGATTTCTGCTTATAAACAGTTATTTGATGACAAGGATCAACTCGCGATGGTCCGAGGACGGGCCAATCTAAAGGTGTCGTCGGTTAAACACCTGTGGAGGGATAAACACTACTTGAAGAATACTACTATAGTAATTACGGAACCATGCGAAATTATCGTGGATACCGCATTTAACATCACTATCGAACATCTTAAAATGGTAAATGTGTGTGCTCGCGTGACTTTATGGCTCAAAAACGATGATCAAATAGAGAAAAATTGTCACGTTTTAGGAGCGAAAATGGCGTAACGTCACAATATTCTGACTTCGACTTGGGCCGACTCGCGTTACATGTACTTATTAAAACACTAATATTATGTAAACCCTTCGTGGCAACAAATTTCGTATGTGAATTAAGAAGTAGTGTGAATGTATTCCTGTACGTTTTCATTAATATCGGTCCACTAGTTTTCCAGCAATATCGATCGTCCTGGTATTAAATGAACGATTCTCGTACAAGGTGTAAAATGTATGTCATGTTTAAAGTAGAATATTATTTGCCTTAATTAAATGTATACTCATGTTTTTGTTCATTTAAAACGAAATATTAAGTGATTAGCTCACATAACCACTTTATGTAAGTGCATTAATGAAGAATATATTATCAAAATAAATCCACCTGTTTTTGTACATGTATAGGTTGTTTCATTATATCTTTCCCTATTGTACAACCGAATGCAATGAGAAACTACTTGATCTCATTTGACATTTTCATACACGTCCTTTTGACATTCATTAAAAAAAATAACTTTCAGTTGCTAGAATCTTAATTCCTGTGTTGCAGGTAGTGACATAGTCATGCTGTACATTGAACAAAATTTTGAAATGTTAGCTTTCCATTGGTGTATGAAAATGTCATATGAGATCAAGCATTTTCTCATAGCATTCGGTTGTAATGGGGACAGATATTATGAAACACCCTATAAACAGGAAATGTGTATCTTGTTTTGTTTATACAAGTTTTTGTCTGTATATTATGAAGAAAGGTATATAGGGTGATCCATTAATCCCGCACATTAGTAAATGCTTATAACTTTAACACCTTTAAAGTTATTGTATTAAAGAAAACATGTAATCGCAGAGTATATGTGTAAGTTTTTTTCTGATCTAAAACGAACGTTGAAGAGTAGAATCCTTAACTAAAACAGACGCTCAATGTCACCACCCATTTTCTCTGAAACGAGTTTCAAACGTCGTTTTTAAGTCTGCACATGACGTTGTTGCATGCAGCATATGTAACAAGTCTCTTTTCCCGACGAATCGAATGTTTCATTGCATTGGACTTATCCCAGAATATTACTTCTTGAAGGCATGTATGTGTATATGGACATATTTTTCAAGTTTTCTTTTCACTGGAAATACTGAAGTTTTTGACGTCATCGATTACGTCATGACGTCACTTTTACAGCACAATGCAAAAAACTTTTTTCATTAAATTTTTAGCAGAAATTTATATTTATTACCTTTCCAACAATACCTAATTTATACGTGTAAGTGAAGAAATAGTGAAGTTATAAACATTTACTAATGTGCAGAATTAATGGATCACCCTGTATAAACTTCACGAAGCCAGTTACAGATGTACGGGTTACAGTGACTTCATTGGACGAACACCTTATTAAATTGTTACTCACCGATATGCTCAATGATAGAATGACATGTATTTATAAAGTACTCAATTATCATTAAAACATTGTTCTATAATATCATCACACGATACGTAAAAACACCGAATATGTTGAAATTGCATTTATTTCGGCTAAATGATATCCAAACTACTGTAACAGTTGTTATAAAACAAATTGCATTTTTATGCATTAACATACACATGCTCTATATTTTACAAATATTTAATCTCTCCACATCAGAGTACCACACGACAAAATTTGAGTACTTACAACATTCGACTAGTTTAAGTACTTGGTATAATCGTATACACTATATTACAGTTTTACGTTATCAAAAGTTTGTTTCATTCATGTTCAAGTGATTTATTAGTGCACTTTATCAAAATAAACACACATTATGAGTTATTCCCAGTCCGATTGTTGGTAAGGACTAAACAGTCGTGATGAAATGGGACGATAGGGTTGGTAAATTCAATGACATATTTTTTTGGAAAGGTAAATAAAAATAGTTTTATCTACCTTTCCAATAAAATATGTCATTGAATTTTGCCAAAGGGTCTCAACTAGAGTTGGGTCAAGTCACAGGAATCAGGCATAATTTTATGTGCAAATTAACTTTCTAGTTTTATGCATCTTTGTATACATGTATATGTTAATAAACTCGTATAATGCGATTATCTATCTAAAGTGGTTTTAAAGCTTTTCTATAAATGTAGCAAGTATAGTTAAATCCCTGATTTTAAACGACATGTATTCACTCGAAAGAGTATTAATAGTGCACATGTGTACGCAAAATGTGGCTTATCTGTCGATGATATTAAGTAAGAAAACTAGTACACGTTTAACTATTTAAAAAAATTCATTTAATTTGCATATAAGTTTTTATTATTTCATTCTGACTTCTTACATGTTAGTGATGCATTGACAGTCTGGAGTGTGAAGTATTAATTTGATGTCAAATATGAGCCTCTTATATATTTAAGTTAATTTATTAGTTAAAGGGATGTTTCTAAGGTTTTATCGTGACGACAAAAAATAACTAAATACTTACCAACAGTATAAAGGTTCCGAGGAATTCTGTTGGACACCAACAGTATAAAGGTTCCGAGGAATTCTACTAGACACCAACAGTATAAAGGTTCCGAGGAATTCTACTAGACACCAACAGTATAAAGGTTCCGAGGAATTCTGCTAGACACTACTTACCAATAGTATAAAGGTTCCGAGGAATTCTACTAGACACCAACAGTATAAAGGTTCCGAGGAATTCTACTAGACACCAACAGTATAAAGGTTCCGAGGAATTCTGCTAGACACTACTTACCAACAGTATAAAGGTTCCGAGGAATTCTACTAGACACCAACAGTATAAAGGTTCCGAGGAATTCTACTAGACACCAACAGTATAAAGGTTCCGAGGAATTCTGCTAGACGCTCTACTTACCAACAGTATAAAGGTTCCGAGGAATTTTGCTAGACGCTCTACTTACCAATAGTATAAAGGTTCCGAGGAATTCTGCTAGACACTCTACTTACCAACAGTATAAAGGTTCCGAGGAATTCTACTAGACACCAACAGTAAAAAGGTTCCGAGGAATTCTGCTAGACACTCTACTTACCAACAGTATAAAGGTTCCGAGGAATTCTACTAGACACCAATAGTATAAAGGTTCCGAGGAATTCTACTAGACACTCTACTTACCAACAGTATAAAGGTTCCGATGAATCCTGCTAGATACTCTACTTACCAACAGTATAAAGGTTCCGAGGAATTCTACTAGACACCAACAGTATAAAGGTTCCGAGGAATTCTGCTAGACACTCTACTTACCAACAGTATATAGGTTCCGAGGAATTCTACTAGACACCAGCAGTATAAAGGTTCCGAGGAATTCTGCTAGACACTCTACTTACCAACAGTATAAAGGTTCCGAGGAATTCTACTAGACACCAGCAGTATAAAGGTTCCGAGGAATTCTGCTAGACACTCTACTTACCAACAGTATAAAGGTTCCGAGGAATTCTACTAGACACCGGCAGTATAAAGGTTCCGAGGAATTCTGCTAGACACTCTACTTACCAACAGTATAAAGGTTCCGAGGAATTCTGCTAGACACTCTCTGGTCAGTGTATGTTGGATCTGTAACTTGGAGTAGAAGTTTCGAGTCATTGTTGCAGTTTGTAAATCTATAAATCACCTTGTCACGCACAAATTTGTTTCAACTAGTCACGCACAATTTTACTTCAAAATGTCACGCACAACTTTGCTTCAACTAGTCACGCACACATTTGCCTCACCTAGTTAGACGCACGAAGTTGCTTTTTTAATGTGAGCCAATTATTTCAAACCATTTTAGGGTCGTATGTCTTCCATTTAAGTCCGGATTAAGTATAAGAATTCAATTCCTTCAACGAAAAACACAAAACAAGAACACTTGCATCCTGGTACAATAGCAACCATTTCAACAAAACATTAGGATTATTTATCACATTGCCCTTAAACCATCAATCTAGCTTCCTTGGTTAAAACACTGACATATTTGTTTGAAGTGGAGAATCAACATTCGGTTATTTAGTATGTTTAAGGTTTTATCTCACATGCGTTCCACACACAGATATTGAAATATGCTCGGCTTATCAGCAGATTTCTAGGTCAAGGTGGGTATAACTCTACTGACTGGATATTTCAAAAGACCGTGGGTAATCGAACTCTGATAGCTGAGTAAATAATCCACAAAGCAACAGTCAATTAGGAATCGTTCAATTCCCTTAAGTTTTAAGTTTATTAATGGCCAATTCAGCATTGAAACCCTACGATATCAGCTTATACTTTGACAGTTAACTACCTGAGTAGTACTCTGTAGACTAGCTCACATCGTAACGTATTCTGTAGACTAGCTCACATCGTAACTTCAAGTTCTGTAGACTAGCTCACATCGTAACTTCAAGTTCTGTAGACTAGCTCACATCGTAACGTATTACGTAGACTAGCTCACATCGTAAATTATTCTGTAGACTAGCTCACATCATAACTGTAGACTAGCTCACATCGTAAATTATTCTGTAGACTAGCTCACATCATAACTTCAAGTTCTGTAGACTAGCTCACATCATAACTTATTCTGTAGACTGGCTCACATCGTAACTTCAAGTTCTGTAGACTAGCTCACATCGTAACTTATTCTGTAGACTAGTTCACATCGTAACTTATTCTGTAGACTAGCTCACATCGTAACTTCAAGTTCTGTAGAGTAGCTCACATCATAACTTATTCTGTAGACTAGCTCACATCGTAACTTCAAGTTCTGTAGAGTAGCTCGCATCATAACTTATTCTGTAGACTAGCTCACATCATATTAACTTATTCTGTAGACTAGCTCACATAGTAACTTCAAGTTCTGTAGAGTAGCTCACATCATAACTAATCTGTAGACTGGCTCACATCGTAACTTATTCTGTAGACTAGCTCACATCATTACTTATTCTGTAGACTAGCTCTCATCGTAACTTATTCTGTAGACTGGCTCACATCATAACTTATTCTATAGACTAGCTCATTCGGTATGCCTTCCGTCTTGTAATTAAGATTTAATTTAAGCTATCATTCGATAGTCAATGAGCATCGGGTCGTTGCCATCATATACATGGTTTGTTGAACAATACATACATCAGATGAAATTTAACCTGTTTCCATGACAACATCAAACTAATACGTGTATGTGACTGTTTCAGGTAATGGAAGGGGTCACGGTTGACTTTTGTCATTGGTATTTACCCATCTCTGTTAGAACAATATGACAGCTAACATAATCACAACTTGTACCCAGAATTAATTGTCTGAACAAGTTCAGTGCTAACTTAAGGAAGGGATTTCTAGGACAAGCAGAGATCAGCATCGTCTAAACACAGTTACTAGTAGTTGCATTGCGAAGTATCGTATTTCATACACATTTCATTTAAGTTGATCATTTATGACAAGTGTTGCTTTCTCCATAGCGGGGATCGTACTGCGGCCAAATACTCAATCCAGAAACCAGACGCTAGCACACTACCCTACACCAAAGCTCTGTTTGTGCGAGGTCATCACCAGGAAGAGAATCCCCATCAAGACGCTATACTTCACTGCAAGTTGTGACAAGGGGCAAGTACTTGGGGTATACATAGACGAGAAGCTCTCCTTCAACACCCATGTTGCTACCACGGCTAAGAAGGCGAACCACAGCCTCGCTTTCCTGAGGAGAAAACTGACAAGCTGTCCTCAACAGATAAAGGCACAATGCTATCAGACGCTTGTCAGGCCAATCCTTGAGTACGCGAGCACTGTCTGGGACCCACATACGAGGTCCAGTATCAGTCAACTGGAGGCTGTTCAACGACGCGCGGCACGATTTGTCAAAGGGGACTACCGCACCACAAGCAGCACCAGCCAGATGATTGCTGACATTGGCTGGAAACCCCTTGCCGAACGCCGTTCCAACGCCAAGCTGGTGATGGTCTACAGAATCACCCATGGACTCGTCTACATTCCAGCTGAGGCCTTCTTCCACCCAACATCAATCAACACCAGGAGCCACTCACCAGGTACTTGATTCCCTTCTGTCGCACTGGTGTGTTCCTGTACTCATTCTTCCCCTCCGCCATCCGACTCTGGAACCAGCTCCCTGAGCAAGCCACTATCTTCGATAGCGTTGAGGTCTTCAAGAAGGGCCTGATCAGCGAATAGAAGAATAATTATGCTGTTTTTGAACGTTTTTAACTCTCACACTGTAAATACTTGTTGCACCGCTCATACGATTTTAATAGTACGATATTGCCCCAGAGTTGAACCTGTACTTAACAGGAAGGAGAAGAAAAAGAAACATAGTTATGTCGTTAATATTCAAATGATCATACCCTAGTCAATTATTTTAATATTTTCATCAAATAACTTTTATTTTCTGCAAAATTGTTACTTCTTTCTAATGCAGCGAATTGCAGACTTGTAGGACGCCTGTCGATAGACATGGTTATATTCATGTCATTGCTCTACCACGTTGCATTTTGTGGGTTGTCTCTTTAATTACCTGTCAGTCAGTAATCCAAGCCAATGAAAACTACTGAGTGTACTAAGTTAGGTAACCAATTTTTGAGGACCGCTTTCAGCAATTGAGCCGTTCACCCATCCTCTGACATTTTAACTTCCCCTGGTTATTGGGCTACACAAGGAAACTTGTCTTCGAGTCTCCCTGGGGAGGCTAATTCTATGTTGTTATGTTGTCTGTGATAAGCTGGTCGAATGCTGCTTTCTCTGTCCGATTTTCTATTATTTGTTTTTTTGCAGCCAACAATACTAGAGTTATTTTATGTTCCACTTATGTGTATTTGTGGAGTCAGGTGATCACTCGTATGTCTTTCACTACCACATGCTAATTATGTACACATACCATCATAATGAAGATGATACTCCCTCTCTGAGGCATACATGCCAAGTTTCGCAGAACCCTTTACAAGAGATTGTTGATGGAAATGCAGTAGCTTTCAATGAAATGCAGGATATTTTCCTAGCTCGAACTTTTGACTAAAACTTATGAAGTTCATTTGCAGTTGTCACTTCTTTTATAACAAATGTCAGGTTCCAGTATGTTCATGAAATGCTTGTTATTTTATATATTAGAATGTGTGCATGCATGAATAAAGCCTAAAGTTTGTAAGACTCATACATGATGCATGTAATCTGAACTAAGATTTGTGATCCTTTTCATAATGTTAACAAATGTTATACACATTCATGAAGTGAATATTAAAATGTGTGTCTGTGTGCATGAGTAGTGTATGAAATGTGTGAGACTTGCACATGATGCGAGCCTGAATGCTGACATATAGGGGATCTGAATACACTAACTACCTGGTATACCGGACACAATGGTCTCCAGTTGTCTCTATTTCTTTGTTTCAGGAAGGACAAAGTAAGGGAGACAAATTATGATGGTTTATATGACGATCAAAAACCACAGGTAACTGTATCATTGATGGAGAAATATTTTAACAGAAATTGATACATTTTATTTAAAAAAGTTTTTCTTCCTTTTTTATTCTTTTTCAATGATACAGCTACCTGTGTCAATCATAAACAGAATAGAAACATCTTTGAAATTTCAATGAAAATTTATTCTAATATATTGTACAATTGACTAGTACGGCTCATAATGACATCTATAACATCTATACATCTTTACAAAATTACAACATGAAGTACAAAATGGCATGCAACCAAAAAACAAAACTTAATAGAATAAATATAGCAAGTTCATAAATATAAATACACCTTTGTCTGGTTAGCTTGGTGTAAATTATTAAACCAACATTGTTTGTTAAAATTTGTTCAATTATGGCGAGATTTTATGCTTGATTGACTAGACAAGTGTTCCAGGCGTAAACATCAGTGTAACTTAACCTGCGATAAATGGAGTAAAGTGCTTAAAATACTGAATGCTTTTGTCATTTAAATAATACATCAAAATCTGATACAAAATAATTTTCAGTTAATAATATTCGATCTGAATTCAAATGTAGTCAAAGGGAAACAACTCAATATTAAAGCAAAAGAAAAACACTTATAGAGTAATCTCCCTTACACTGACTGAAAACTTGTTTTAAATACTGGGTTGTATTTTTGATTGCTATTTGAGGTAGGGAACTCTTGTTGCATGTTGTTCAATTTCTGATGAGAAATTATACAAAGTTTCTTTATCTACAATATTTATCTCCTTTGTTCAGGATTGGCGACCATATTTTCAGGCAACTTTGTTTCATGTTAGGAAAAATCAGAGAAATCTGAAATCGACTCAATCTATAATGAAATAACCTATAATAAAGATGTAAATACCATAGCAGGTTTATGAAAGCATGGTTGTCATATATGTCTGATTACAGAGGTCCTGATTACAGGAGTCCTACAATTCTGGAACTATCAGGAAATCTGGATATGCTGCACTAGAAAAAATTAACTTTACTGCAGAAAATGAAAGTTATTTGGAGTTTTGGTGTGGGGGGTGTACTAATGACACTTTAAACAGAAGTGCAACTCGTTTTCAGGATTTGGCATAAGAACCCCTTATGCTTTTTTTCAGAATTATCATAAAAATAGAAATATCTTGTATAAAAGCATAATATTATCAGAGTTGCCGTCAAAAATGGCCGACATTTCATAAGCAGGGGAGGTAAATATTATAGACATGTAAATTATGTATAAGTTTATAGATATGTTGTAGTGGCTTTGTTTGTATCTGCATAGAAATGTACACAACATAATCATGTAATAGCATGAAATGTAAACAAAATGTCATGTTTCATCGATAATAACAAACTACATAAAATTAGTGAACCCCCCAAAAACATAGGGTGAGAAAATACTGAAATATATAGACATCTTGGTACTGTTTTATTAAAGCACTTACGAAAATCTTAAAGTTTCACTCAAATTTAAATTCTTAATAAATCTTCAATAACTGCAAATTGGTGACGGATATTGTTTGTAGAAATTGATTAACTTAATATTATAAGTACTGCAGCTCCATTTACCATAATTGTTAACAAATTATAAACAATTTAAATGTGATTGCAGGTTTACTATTTCCGTAATTGCTTTGATAAAACTGTTTCCTTATTATCACTACATGTATATATATATATATTGGTAATTATGCATTAATTATACAAGTAATTATGCCAGAGTATACGTTACATATTGTAAAAATATATTTAAAAACTGGGACTATAGAGTATAGACAAGAAATGACACAGTGAACATGTATAGAAGATGAACGAACATTTAATAAATGAAAAACAATAATATTGACCCGAATGTCAAAGACAAATGCTATTTTAGTGAGACAGCTATACTAAATTTATGGTTAATCTGCATACATGAGTATATTCTAAAACAAAGGCGGCTTTTCATTTTAATAGTAACCATGGCAACTACAATGAAAATAGCGCTTCAAAAATTTGCATAGAAACAAAGTGACTGGTCGTAAAACATTGTAGCGTGTTCAACACACATTATGTTATTACTATTTTTTTAAAAATATTTTATGTATTTACTACATAGCATGCATTCACAATATTTTTCTCTACATAATTCTATGTACAATCTATTAATAGATATGCAAATGAGATTGGTACTATATCTGATCTAAATTCAGCATGAATATGCATACAACAAATGCAAGAAAAAATATATTCCCATTTCAAAATTTCAATTTTAATTCCAATGATTTTGACAATTGTTTAAGGAAGAAACGGGCATTAAAATTGGCAAGATCTGTAGATTTTATATTTTGACAGGGTCAAATTATTAATAATTACCATACCAGGTACTTATAACTCGATAAACAACTTTACACTAAGCAATCTCATTTGCATATGCATGAGTAACATGAATATTCACAACATCAGATTAACATATTTATACAGTTTGTTATATATTTGCATAACTTGTTAAAAATGAGACATAATGTAACATAATTGTGTATATTAACATTAATTAATATAAAGTAGTACTATCAAATATCAACAATAGAATAATAGGCCGTGATTCCACGACAACAGACCGTGATTCCACGCCAACATAGGCCAATATACATACTGAGTATACAGTCACATCCCTTTAAAGCACATTCAATGAATAAAAATCTTGAAGGAGTAAAAGCAATCGAGATTTATCTGTATTCCTGTCAGTATATTCCTGTCAATATATTCCTGTCAGTATATTCCTGTCAATATATTCCTGTCAATATATTCCTGTCAGTTTATTCCTGTCAATATATTCCTGTCATTACATTACAGTCGGAACATTCCTATCAATATTTTCTTTGTCAGTATATATTCCTGTCAGTATTTTCATGGTGGTATATTCCTGCCAGTACATATTCCTGTCGGTACATTCCCATCAGTATTTTTCCTGTTGGCATATTCCTGTCAGTATATATTCCTGTTGGTACATTCCTGTCAATTTATTCCTTTTAGTACATTGAAGTCAGTATTTTTCCTGTCAGTATATTTTCTGTCAGTACATTTCTGTAAATATATTGTTGTCAGTATATTTCTAAGGTTATTATCCTGTTGGTATATTCCTGTCAGTATATATTCCTGTTGGTATATACAATTAAACCTCTCTTGCTTCTGATCAATCAAGTTTTGTCATGCATACAAAAACACAGACATTTCTAGAAGCCGATTCTCACAGAATAAATAATCTCATCTTTGACCTCTGACCCCCTCCATGTGACCCCCTTCACATTATAACAAAAACCTGAGTGATTTGGCACTAAAGACAACAATACAATACATACAAAAATTATCAAAACAATTCTAACAAAAAATATACAAGTGCATAGCTTTACATTAAAATTATTATGCATATTATATATCTACTGAATATTCATTAGGCAATAATATAAATTTACATAAATTATTATTCATATCATCAGTAAATAACATGGAGTATATTTTAATTTGGCAATGGATTAAAACAAGACAACCGTTGTGATAAAATACATTGGCTGAATTGTAGAAAGCTGGACCATCGAAAAGCAACAACATAGATCTGCATGTATACAAACAAATACAGAAAACATATACATTGTACTAGTCAACATTATTAATCAATAAAAATCATGTGATAAAAAATTAAACATACAATGTTTTGCATCTTAAACTTGAGTAAACAAAATGCATAGGACACTATAATGATAAAATCATGTCTTCCTAAAAATTAGTAGCAAAAATTTTAAACAATAAAAGGAAATTAATTGCATAAATCCCTATAAAATGTGAAAGGCAAGATACACATACATAAACATCTCATAATATTTTTTGATTGGTCAAGTTGCATAACTCATTTGCATAAACTACAAAACATATGTAAATTTCTCTAGCATTCTTACATACCAATTACTGGTAATAATTATTAATGAATTTCTGATAATTACGGGAACATGTATTTGGAATAAACATTTATGTTTGAAAGTATTATTTAATGTTTAAAAAGATGATGAATTTATAGGGTAACTATGGTGATATTTTTCAAAGATGAAGGAATTTTCTAACAATAATGCATTCATTTCTAGAAACATTTATACATATGTATTAATGTGCTATAAAATACAATGCAAACATAAATGTATAATATTTATACTAAGGTTGTAGCACAAAACAAATGACAATCATCTATTCAACGTAACAATAGCTTCATGCTTAATCTATGATTTAAGCTTATACAGTAAATAATAACTATATCATCACATTGCACTGTTTGGCCTGTTGCTAACCTATAATATATGGTTGTCATGGGCAACAAAATTAAACTAAAACAAAATAAAATGTAGAAAAAATAAACTCATAGTAAACAATGTATGGAGCATATTGCGCAATTCCAACAAAATTCATATCCAAATAGAAACCACAAATTATCGGCATAATTTGTTTTTATCAATCTGTTCAAAAAAATTTAAGCTTTAGTTGTACATTTTGACAATTATAAAAAAGATTGACATTACTTCCTTCTTCAATTTCAAAGTTAACACTAACCCTAACATTTCCATCTAAAAAATCTGCTATACAAACTTCAAACTTTAAAAGACTAAAACTTGTATTTCGAATCATATTTACACAATATTTTGAGCTAATCAAACAGTAAGTGCTTTCTCATTTGAGTTCATGGATTTATGCAGATTGTCATGGCTAAGCTGACGACGACTCTTTCTAGTATTTGGTGAGACCTTGTCCGAGGTTTTCAGATCCTCCTTGGTATGTAACATCTCCATGTGTTGTTCCAACGCTCCGGCATTTAACAAAGTAGCGTCACATACATTACACGTAAAATCTGAACCATTCTCCGTCAAATGTTCCGGTTCCATTTCGACACCGTTTTCACGTTCATGTTCAAGTTCACAATCATTAGTTACGTCAACATCTTCACATTTGTCATTTATTTCATCATGATTCTTATCACCATTGACAACGTCGTCATCAACAGTATTTGTTTTACTTAGACCCTGATTTTCATACAGCTTCTGTATTACATCTGCTCTAAAATTTTGATTGTCGTCTGCGTCTTCTCCAGAAATCTGATCTTCAGTGGTTGACAACAATTTCCTGTGCAGATTCAAGTTTGAACTATGCCTATCCCTGCTCCGTTTAGAAGGAAATGAGGCGCTGCAACCATCAACAGTACATACATGCATTAACTTTAAATGAACATTCCTGTAATGTATTTTCACACCAAAAATGTTCAAGAATGACTTTCCACAAGACACACATTGTTTCGGATTGTCCTTATCAATTGGAATATCCCCATCAGACGCTGACTCCCCGTTAGCCTTTGTCACGTCTATAGATTCATTAGAAGCGTTAGACTCTTGTTCTGACATGGTAGAGAAGTGCTCAGCTTCCATATCGTCAGGCATATGCATAGCAAAGTCCAACACTTCCCCGGTATCTTTCCCTTCATCATCTTCATCATCTTCATCCTCAACATCAGAGTTCTCACCATCATTATCATCGATGACCAGTTTATTATCACTTTTATCACCAGACATGTCATCCATGTCTGAACTTGGATCTATAATATCATTGTCTTTTTTGTAGTCACCATTCTCGGGTTCACATTTTACCTTAAAGTTTTCTGGTTCCATTTTTGTTGTTGTAGTACCCTCAACTGGAACTTGGTCATCAGTAGGGTTGACTGGGTCCCTGAAACTCTCTGTTGGCTGTGCACAACGTGTTGGTATATTCTTCCTTCGACTCTGTGAACGCTGGGGACCAGGGGAGTTATTCCTTAGTTCAGACTCTTTTGCCTCTTCAAAACTTTCCTTCATTGCATTTTGGTATTCTTCTAACATATGGTCAGGAACCAAAGAGAGGCTAGCATTGCCTGGACTTGTTTCTCTAGAATCATGAACACTCTTTAGTAAAGGTAGACTTAAATCTTTAGGTCCGTCTTCATCATCACTGTCTAGCTTCAGTCGTTTAGCTGCAGTAGGGAACACTGGCATCTGTATATTAGGATCAGCGTAGAATGGTCTCTGGTTAGGGCTCTCATGTAAACTTGCGGGACTACCAGATGACATTGATGACATCATCATACTAGGTGGGGTCGAGAGTTGTCGTTTCTGAGCCGAGGTACCATCGTCTATCAGTCTTGCTCCTTCTGGTATTTTAGGTCGTTTCTGTGGCATGTGTAGCTTAGGATTAGGATTAGCACTGTGTCGGTTACGACTACGTCTTGAACTGAACATCATAGTGCAGCCCTCTACGGAACATTTGTGCATTTCTTTCAAATGGACAGCACTGTAGTGAATCTTCAGTGCGCCCTTATCACAAAATGTCTTATTGCAAGCAGAACAGAGTACACGTTTTTTACCATTTGGTCCAATCATTGAGGTTCCGAAAGACGGATCAGGTATCCAACCACGCTTCACTGGATTTGATGATTTGCGTAAATGTTTGTTCTTTCGATCATTGTAAAGTGAATCTTGGTCCTCTTTCAGTGAAAAGTTGATGGCAGAGTCGTCGAGGTGGTGTGGATGTCTCTGTAACGAGGGTAGTATCATGGCGGGACTTCCGAGTGTGACAGATGACGGCATGACCTGAAGATGAGTGACAGGAGTGTCTATGTCCGAGATTTTATGTGATGAGTACGGTGTATGTGGCGGTGTGGATTGTGCTGATGCCATACTTAAATTCTGAGGACTGTCGCTTTTAGGGGAGCGTGACTGCTGCTTGTCTCCGGGGCTCACAGAAGCGGGGCTGGCTGACTCTCGTCTATAGTCGAAGGGTTGCATCGTCTGGAGACGACCAAGTGGTGAGGTTGCTATCGGACTTGTGGCAGTAACTGAGATAAGTGGAGGACGTAAATCACCTCTCGGACTTGTTGTAGACGGGGTAGAAAACCCAGGAAGAGGCGGGCTTAGTAACCGATTTCCTGTGGGGCCGATGAAAGGTAGTCGTGCTCCAAATAGATGTCGGACATCGAAAGGACGTATCAAATTTTGCATAGACATATTGCTTCGTTCAATAAACTTTTTAATCTCCGATTCGTTTCTTGTGGTCTGTTTAATATAATTGTCCTGTCGTTCTTTGGTATCTTGTAGAATTATCTCCTGTGCTATAGACTTGGTCTCTCCAAATCGTAAGAATTGTTGCATAATGATAAACTCCTCCTCTCTAGTGGCACAGATCCACTTGTCTAAGACCCGACCTGATGCTTCCTGAAATATAAGCAAAACAAAAACTTTATAAATATCATTATTTTGTTTTCATTGGTTTTTCTCTCTCTCTCTCTCTTCCTCTTCAATAAAGGGAGATGATATACCACCATAGTAGCCATAGTAAAACTCTGATTACCTCCCTTTAAATGGTAAAAAATAATTTAAACTGATGTTGGGACATTCATTACTAAAGTGGTGTTTCAATATTCCTTTTTTAAAATATTTTAAAGAACTCACAAATAAGATGAACTTTGAAAAGAGATACTGTTACTACAACACATACATCACATCTAAACATGTGATTTTTCAACATGATGATAATAGAATCTTGTAAAAACCTCAGATGTTAGGACTGTGATTGAAATAGCAGACAGAATTGACTTGTGCAATTTTACACAATTATCCACGTAATTGACATTACTGAAGAAAAGGCCTGTTTTACTCAAAATGGTGCACAAGTTTAGATTGTAGACACAAAACATACAGCCAGGCACCAGGCAATAAGGCATAAATTTTGCTGTTTGTTCATTCACCGAGAACCTGGAGACTGGTTCCTGGCACATGTGTGACTGTATACCAGACACGGGAACCAGCCAGACTGAAATCCAAGCCTGACTGGTACCTGGTACATATGTGACCGTAAACCAGACACAGGAACCAATCTGATTGACATGATTGACAAAGGAGTCTGCTGGTCCCCTACACATGTGACTGTAGATGAACCGTGTTAAATACAGAGCCATCTGTTTGTCATAGAGGAGAGCCATGTGGTGTGAATCATTAGATCTAGTATGTTAACTTATCAGCCTCACTATCTCTATACCAACCTTGTAAGAGACAACAAACTATCGGTTATCACAAAATAATGATCTCAAATTTCTGTCTATTCTGAAGTTTTTTGTCAGCTTTTACAAAAACCTAAGCATGTAAGTGATATTTATACAGATTTAAAGGGTTATTAATGATACATTGACCTCTACTGAAACAAAGACAGCAACATGTTCTTGTACACTTATCGTTATTGCATATGTGACGGATCTTTAAAACAATATCATAATCTTTTATTAAAAACCGGTAATCATTTCTCCTTCCTTATATATTTATAACCCTTACAATAATGTATGTTTTAACAGTCGTGAAGTACATGGAATTCAACAATAAAGGACGGACGGACAGCACAAACACTATATGCCCCTAACTTATAAAGAAATGTGGGGGGGGGGGGCACAAAAATGTATATAATTTGTGGCAAGTGGTTGTTGCTTAGAAGATGACAGCTCAACCAGGGTTGTTCTATATTGTAGAAATAACAGACAATCACTCTCGGACTGTACATGTTCCAGTCAACTTTCATCAGACCAAAACCTTTTACACTTGGTGTATTATTGTAAACTTTCCAATACTTCTGTCTTAGATTGAATACAATTTTACCCAGCATGTCATGGGGACCAGCTACAGTAACCATTGAAAGAAGGAAGCCATGTTTGATATGAGGTGGGTACTCAATGCAGTCTATCTATGTGAGCTTGCAGTGAGGTGCGCACAGAATGCAGTCTATCTATGTGAGCTTGCAGTGAGGTGCGCACAGAATGCAGTCTATCTATGTGTGCTTGCAGTGAGGTGCGCACAGAATGCAGTCTATCTATGTGTGCTTGCAGTGAGGTGTGCACAGAATGCAGTCTATCTATGTGTGCTTGCAGTGAGGTGCGCACAGAATGCAGTCTATCTATGTGTGCTTGCAGTGAGGTGCGCACAGAATGCAGTCTATCTATGTGAGCTTGCAGTGAGGTGCGCACAGAATGCAGTCTATCTATGTGTGCTTGCAGTGAGGTGTGCACAGAATGCTGTCTTGAGTTTGGAGTGAAGTTGGCATGATCTATAAGATTAGTACAAGTTTATAAACTTCTAGTACTGGGTCGTGTTAAAACTATGAAAGAATGAAGCATTACCCTAGGTGGATTTAAACTTGCAGCCTTTGGAACACAAGGTAAACCCTCAACCACCATGCTTACAGGATTAAACAGTTCGGAACTGACATGAACAACAAACAAACATTACACAGTAAACATGTCATGTTTAACAGTAATGGTGTCATGTTCAGTCACCCAACAAAACATGACTGATAGCCTCCTGGTACAAACCCAGAATCCCAGAACCAGTCCTCACTATCTCTGTACCCAGCAACACATATCTACCAGACAACTTTAAACTTTCAGACTTCATTTTAATCACATATGACTACAATGAATGATAATATAGCAGGTCTGTGCCAGGGCGTATGTGATTCCACCGTAATTCACTTTGATGTGAAATAAAGTTTTGCCAAAAAACTATGAAATAAGCGATTTTAATGTGGTCATTTAATTCAAAGCATTTTGATAAAAATGTTTCAGTTGTATTGTTTTGCACACAAAAAAAAACTTCGGTCACTTATAATGCTTTTTAGGGGTACTGTGTAGTCTCTATATGATTTAAAGTATGCCAAGTTTGAAAGCAATGCCTTGATGGACTTTGAAAAATTTTGAGTTTCAAGAACATTTTGGATAACATTTTTAATAGATGAACGAATAAACGGACCAACGAATGGACAGCCAGACAGGACAATCACTTTATGCCTCCCGCATCAGTAGATGCCGGTGCATAAAAATAAAATGTTGTATATTTGGGTACATACCTGAAGTATATAGCCTCTTGCGTAATCTTCATATGTCCACCCAAACCCGTGTAGAACTTGTAGTACCTCCTCATGTTGTAGAACACTAAATAATCGGTCAAGTAGAATCTTTAATCTGATGGGTGTAGCTTGAGCCCCGTATAACATCAACGATGCGATATCAAACACAATGTTAGGTTGTACTATCTCCACTTGGAGTCCCACGTTGAACACATGACGGTAACCGAGTTTGTCCAAAGCTGAAAATATACAAAATTTTCAAATATACATGTTTGGCATATTCCTCCTGTTCACAGCTACCTGTAGTACCAGGTTCATTATAATATGCATGGCCAGTAGCCTTATATGTCGCAAATAAACTTGTAAACTTGGTATTATTTTGTAAACAGTATTTACCCCAAGTTGAAGTACCTGTTGATTACCACATAGTGCATTGACATTACGCAAGCGAAGAAATTGTTCCACCTAATTGTTTGTTCACGGTTCTTCGTATTTAGAAATTGCCATAATTTAATAACAATTCAATAGTATCAAAATATAATGATTAACAACTGCTACTGTGTCAACAGGGGCAGTGGGTAGGGTATTACTGCAGTAATGTACATGTAACGCTGCACGGTACCTGTCAAATTGTATATATGCAAAAAACATCCAACAGTCAAAATCGCGACTGACAAGATGCAATCTTTATCATATAAAACAGATATACAACAGATTTACCAACATTTATTTGTCATTAATATAAATATGAAGGAAGAAGAAGGAATTACAGCATTAAGTTCAAAGTCTCCGAGGAAGATTATTTTGATTGATATTGTTTATGCTTGGTAGACCAAGGGGGGTCAGTCATGTGTCGACATGTATTGTATGATCTACGTATGATGTACTGTATGTACAGGGGGTACAACTGTTAGCCATGGTTCATGTATGATGTACTGCATGTACAGGGGGGTACAACTGTTAGCCATGGTTCACATAGATTTGTCATTCTCCCACCTTCTTAGGTTCTATCAACTACTTATGCCTAGGTCCCACTGAGAAATTCCACATCAGCAATGTTCTCCTGATTTCATCACAATTCCTTCTGATATTACAAACTATCTCAGGACTTCCCGGAAGTTTCCCCTAGATCAGGAGGAAGTTTCCCCTAGGGTCTAGGAGGAAGTTTCCCCTAGACCAGGAGAAACCTGTTCTGGATGTCCTGAGTGTTCACTAATTTTAATCAGAAGTACATTGCCAAGGCAAAAACTGCTCAGTTGGACCTAGGCATTATGACATGTCACACAAGTAATAGGTGGACTGATTAATGCTTAATGTAACATTAACAGATGTTTACAGTCAGATCAAAGTACAACCAGTCTCCAGGTCTCCACGGTAACATTCCTACACTCATTTCTACTCCCTAATTGTTTTCATGTCGAACAAGATAGGCGACTTAATGACTTCTTATGACTTATAGCGACTTCTTACAACTTCTAAACTTATTTTGACTTCTCTAACACAAAAATATAAACATCTACGAAAATCTATTTATTAGAACTTTTGATCCTTATGCATTTTTTAGCTTTGAACAAAATAAACTGACAGCTAATTGTCAATTATTTATCAATTAGTCAGCCTCTCTGGCCCGATTCGTTGTTAATTATTAGACATAATTCCCCCCTAGAGGACCCCTCCGTTAGTTTTACAGTGTAGTCATCAAACCTTGTATTATGTCTCCACATAAGCTGTTCACAAGACTTGAAGAGACAGTTCTCTGCTGATAAGCCTTCATGTCACATTCATTACTTTTCCATTCGGGTTACCATAGCAACATGGCAACTTGGAGAAAGTTAGTCATAATAATATGTTACTGAATACTGAGTACTTTGTGGTTGTCCCAGCCAGGCCAAAAATAAAATATTGTTTGTTTCCCCTTACCTATCTACCTGAGCATAAAGTCCACTACCCAAAATATTTTTTGACCCTCTGAAATTTTTTTTTTATAAAAATAGTCTGGTAAGAGATAACGAAAACACTTTTTTTACCTGCCTACGTACGCAACCCTAGGCCAGTACCGGGAAGGTAAAACGAACAATAGTTTTGTTTTAGCCCCAGGCAGTGGGTGTGTGCAGTGTACAATCAATCTATTTGCATGACAAGCTTATAAACAAAGTCACTTCTTTACCTTAAGATGTAATCAACATAATCATTGTCAATTATGAGCATCATATGATTCATATAAGAGATTAACTGCTACTGAATTGTTTAACACTCAATGATACTAGACGTTAACTCAAGATATTTCCGCTCAAGAGATTCCCACTCAAGGATGACATGTAATAGTCTTCCTGACACTCAAATAGTCTCCCTCTATACTCAGTGTTCCATGAGCACATACTGAGTTCTGAATGTTTAAATCAAGTGCCGACTTACTCCAAGGTTTCCACTCAAGTATAGTAAATAATACTCTGTACTCGGTCATTATATCATGTTCTCCGCACAAATTGGCTTGACAATTCAATTTTTTATGAAAATCGCCATTGATTGTATGTATGTGGTATTCTGATTAAAATTATTATATTTTGAATGTTAATAAAGTGCCAATTTGAAGTGGTACATTTTAACATGGCCGACGATTTCACCTATATAAAGACAAAAAACAAATGTAGCATTGTATAATATCTGATATACAATGAAAGTGATGTCATGTCGTTTTTATGACGTAATACAGTTAAACAAGTAAAGAAAACAACATACTCTCTCAAAGTAACACTAACTAAATGTATAATTCCGAGTTTAAATGCTTTTAGAATCGAAAAAAAAATATATTCAAAAGCTGTAGAACGGCCTTCATGGTTAATTCCTACACGTCACAACTCCAAACCATCGTATAACAGACGGTATACTACGGCTTTTCATAGTTTATTTCTGAAGTAAAGTGTCACTATTATTTTTGTGACCGAGTCTTAATGTATCAGTAGTTATCATCTAGTTTCCTACTTCATTCATTCATATAAAATATTGTTTTTTTGTACAATAAAATATGAAATTATCGGGTAGAAACGGTGTAAATGATTTCCCTTGCATCGAGAGTGCTCCTCATAGAACAATTACGGTAATACAAAACAGCCTGTTGTACAGCATTATCTAATGATAAAATGATGACAAAAATGTGCAACATCAGCAAGAGGACATTGATCAGACAAATAGATATTAAACATGGTATATTATTATATAGTACATATACCATATACATAATATTGTGGTCCCGGGAGTATGAAAGCCATCAAGCATAACATGACAAACAGCATGGCTGGTTTCTGTTTTTCCGGAGAATTGGGTAGCGTACATCTCGTGGGATATCCTGTCACAAGAACTAATACCATTTGACACCATCATGGTAATTGGAGACATCATTGAGTGTAAGCAAGCTATTGTCTTTGTTACCAGTTACTAGGGTGACAAGTCCACGCATTATGACAATTACAGAGTCTACAAGAGTGAGACCGAAGGTTTATGAGCATGGAGAAGTTTGTATAATTAAAAGCACTTCATTACTGACAGTTTTCTACACTACCAGTCTTTACACCTGTATTCAGAGACCATACTGTATTCAGAGACCATACTGTATTCAGAGACCACACTGTGTTCAGAGACCACACTGTGTTCAGAGACCACACTGTATTCAGAGACCACACTGTTCAGAGACCATACTGTATTCAGAGACCACACTGTATTCAGAGACCATACTGTATTCAGAGACCACACTGTATTCAGAGACCATACTGTGTTCAGAGACCACACTGTATTCAGAGACCATACTGTGTTCAGAGACCATACTGTGTTCAGAGACCACACTGTATTCAGAGACCATACTGTATTCAGAGACCATACTGTGTTCAGAGACCACACTGTATTCAGAGACCACACTGTATTCAGAGACCATACTGTGTTCTGAATATCATGGCATATCATACATAACTTCTGGTGACAATTTGGTCGAAAGTCAGTCCCATATTTAACCAGTTAAATAATAACACACAATATTCCTTGCCAGACAGCTTTTCAAAACCAAAATAAAATTCATAGCTCACTTATTTAGATCTACCCAGTAACTAGTAATGATAACTTAATAGAGTCAGTTTACCCACTGCAGTAAGGACATATTTTGCCGAGTCCTTATAGGAAACTGAGGATATCTATCAACATTACACTGAGGAAAATCTTACATAAATACAAATTTATAAAAGGCAAGAAAATAAGACAGGTTGTAAAGTACATCCTGCAACAAATAGCACAGATATCAGCTAATCATTTACATCCTATTTGCAGGAGTTGTCTGAGAGGCTTCAAACATCAGGTGTCTTTTATTTCCTTCTTTCCGACAATATGTTGCTTATGATTAAATCTTGTATTGTACAATCATTAATATTTGTGGGGGATTTAATTTCGTGGTTTTCGTGGATGACCTCAACCACGAAATTAAATCCCCAATGAATAATTATACCAATAAATATATGACAAGTGACTGCCATACTTACGTTTCAAGTTTAGTCAGGTATCGGCTGGGTTTTTGGGATGTTTATCTGCTTATATCAACATGTTACAAAATAACAATTATCATATCTAATAATCTGTTTCATGTTTGAATGATTCTGATAATTTTTTACCACGCCATTTTTCATGAAATCCAAAATCCTTGAATCACATCCCCACGGAAGTCTTTTTAACCAAAACCACGAAATTTCGTCCCAATAAAATTAAATGATTTTACAGTATTGAGGATAGTGGCCAGCTGGTATCATAACTTATACATGCAAATTTACCATTACTCAGTTACTGGATGAGATAGAGCCATATACCATGTCATGAAACAATAACTGTACCATTGTCCCCGATGATTTCCAAATTGGTAAACTATAATTACTCGTCTCTCCCATGATGACGATTATTTCTGAAACTCAGATAATTGTCTTTGATAAGCATGTCTTGTTTTGGAGATGTCGAGACATAAATTTGTTCAATCTTCAGAGAACGTCTTCAAGAAAACAAACACAGTAGTGTCCAAATCAAGTTAGGTTAGTTGTCTTGCATGCATATAGAAACATCGTTGGTCCACCAGGAATTCTCAATTCTATTACAACATATTCTACTAGCCATTATTTTTCTTATACTTTCCGAAATACTCGAGTCAGACTCTGTTACTTGTCAAAAAACACACAGGGGAGGTAATTCTAAAATAATGACGTACTCGCGGGAATCCCGCAAAATATACTTAGGACGGCTCGTTTTTAACAACAGCCCATGACATGCCAACGGTACATTAAAAGGCCGTTTCCTGTCCAGAATTATGATTAGTATCTGTTGCTGCTATATAGTTTGGTCATAGATGTATCTTATCTCTCTTACATGATTTGATTGGTGGCAAATCACAAATTATTGCTGTAATTTGTCCTGACATATGGCAATATGTACCTTGATAAACAAATGGTTTACTGGGGAACCAGCCTATTGTGTGGTTTAGTGGGGGGACCAGTCTATTGTTTATCAATTGCATGTTCTATACAAACTGTTGATAACTAAGTTTCCTTTGTTCTACAAAAACTGGTTCTTGGAGATTAACTGACTAATCTTGCAGGTTTTTTGTCATATATACATACATACCCGTCCTTTCATTTTTTGAAGGTACATATCTGTCCTTTCATTTTTTCAAGGTTATTTCTTTTTTCTATACCTGTCACCAATTCATTATTCATAAAGCAAAATCAAAGACAGAATTTTATACTCAAAATTTAAGTTTTCTTCAAAATGGTATTTTCTACCATTTTTGAATGTGTATAGCTAATTTTAAGGACCTTCATGGCCAAGGATTTGTCAAGGTCTGTGTGAATCCTACTCTGGCTTTGTACCATTTCAGAACATGAACACTGTGCTGTTGTAATACCATTTGTTTGGGAACAATGATGCATTCTTTGTGGGGTAAAAGCTGTCAAAGTTTACAGTCCTGTTCCTTAAGCATCATAGAGGAAGCTGTTTATGGGGGCATCTGTCATAGAACAAGTGTATGCCATATTTCAGAAGAAAGGTGTAAAAGTATCATAAATGTTCAAGTGTAGCAGTGAGACATATGCAAGTGCTTGCAACAACAACAATGACAACAAGACATGAGCCAGTGCTTGCAGCTGTAACGAGACATAAACATGTGCTTGTAGCAACAACAAGATATAAGCAACCGGAAAGTGCTTGCAGCAGTGTGGAGACATGTGCAAGTGCTTTGGCAGCAACATGTGCTTAAATCACAAGACGAGACATTCACCAGCAACATGTGCTTAAATCACAAGATGAGACATTCAGCAGTAATGCAATCTAAGACTGTCAAGTGATGATTTAGGATGGGCATTGAAGATTTAGAATAAGGATTTATGACATATATTTATTTCGAGATGATCCTGATATTTATCATGCTGGTATAAAACACCCAGCCAGTTTTTGTCAGCACTGGCAGACAGTTTACAGGTGCATTTAGAGAATAAAATCTATCATTATTAATGGACGTTACTGCCACAATGATTAACCTTGTCAAAACATTCAAGTAGCACCCTTTTCTAGAGATAACATTAACTATCTTTGAAGTTAAATGAAATGTATAATTTAAATTTGAAACAAGAAATGTTGGTTTTTCTTTGTAGGCACAGGAGGATGTGGTAGTGCCTGGTATATTCCTGGATAACACATGCTCAATGTTAACTCATGGTTGACTGAATTTTAAAGACTTTGTTACCAAACAATGGTAATTTCAAGCTTTAACAAAGAAGCACATACCATAGTAGTGTGCTTCGTAATTCATTACATATAAATACATGCAAATAACTTAACAACAACACATGTTATCTATTTTATATTAAAATTAAATACACAAAGAAAACCCTTTTTTTATTACATACAAATGTCACAATATTTTAATCATCAGAGAATCTATTTATTAAGTTTATATTTGTGTTTTGAAACAAAAGAAAATTGGGGCCTCCATATGACTGACTGATCCCCTTTCTATTAAACCATGACAACTGATTCACTTGTCTAATAAAGGTGAAATGTGTTACCATGGGATACAATTAATGGAAACCCCCTATCCCGTACTCTGGCCTCCAATATACAGTAACCAAGTTGATGAACAACAAGTGTCATTTACTCATACACAAGAGGATTTATAACCTGTGGATTTTATCACCATTCTTTGTATCAGCAGATCACCGGAAGGCTTATCAGTTAACTCCTGTTTGAAGAGCTTCAAGAAGTCCACTAAAGTTTCATAAAGGTTTGGCACATTTTCAAGTCAACAGGTACACGAGGAATCCGTGTGACTGATTATTATACATCAACCAGTCAACCCACTGACTGAAGGTTACAATGCCAAATTCCACAGGATCGGTGCCAGTATTGAACTACTGGTGATGGCATCTCCAACACTTGATTGTTTAAAAATCTGTATTTACCTAGTTGTAAAACTCATCAAAAGTTACGTAACCTGGTAATAATTGTTGCCAACCAATGACACATGAATATATCAGTTCTAAACTCTCGAATTGGTTTTAAACTACAAGGCATCTATCATTTCCCTACCTCCTTAGAGCTCAGGGCATCTACAACGATCTCTTTATAGCTCCAGGGCTGTTCACACACTTTGCAGAGCAGAGGCTGTCCATAGCCTCTACAGAGCTCAGGGCATCCACACCCTCCCTACGCAAAGCTCATGGGCTGTTCACACTCTCTGCAGAGCTATATAAAGGCCATCTACACCCTCACTGCACAAAGCTCAGGGCTGTTCACACTCTCTGCAGAGCTATATAAAGGCCATCTACACCCTCCCTACACAAAGCTCAGGGGCTGTTCACACTCTCTGCAGAGCTATATAAAGGCCATCTACACCCTCACTGCACAAAGCTCATGGGCTGTTCACACTCTCTGCAGAGCTATATAAAGGCCATCTACACCCTCCCTACACAAAGCTCAGGGGCTGTTCACACTCTCTGCAGAGCTATATAAAGGCCATCTACACCCTCACAGCACAAAGCTCATGGGCTGTTCACACTCTCTGCAGAGCTATATAAAGGCCATCTACACCCTCCCTACACAAAGCTCAGGGGCTGTTCACACTCTCTGCAGAGCTATATAAAGGCCATCTACACCCTCTATGCTCTAACACCAGATCATGTTGCATGAGTTAAATCCCTTGCTCGCTATGCTCAGCATTACCCATAATGCTCTGCTGCATTACCCATAATGCTCTGCTGCATTACCCAAAATGCACTGCTGCATTACCCATAATGCTTCTCATTACCCATAATGCTCTATAGATACCAGAAGATGAGACAATCTGTTAGCAATATAAATAAAAGCTATCAGATAAATAAACTCACTTGTCTTATTAACTAATTCAAGTGCTCTTCTTATCAAGATGATTATTGTGATTCCGCTCATCATTTCAGCGCCAGCCACTGGCTAATACAACAAACCCAACGTGAAACGACATCATAACTATTGCTATAGCAACCAACTAAGTAATAATGTTAGAGACAGGCAAACACTCAAATTTCAGATGACAACAAAAAGCAACAATGATCTTGCATTGCATTATAGACCAGGGAGGGGTGGGCATGAAAAAAATAATAACAGATTGGTCCATAAGCCCTTACATATCCAGGTGGCTAGAGGGTTGCTTACATATCCAGGTGGCTAGAGGGTTGGAGTTTTACTGGATCTCGGTCTGCATTCGACATAACTCGATTTACTTTTCATTATGAATACCCAGTCTCAAAAGAAGTAAAATATTGTATTCATGAATAATAATAGTTAAATCTGTACTTGCGTAACAAAGATTGAGCCCATCCATGGTACCATAGTAACACACATGTGTACACATTTATACAATATTTGAAGTCAAATCTCAATTTCAAATAAACCAGCTACCCATGGAGTAAATGAACACACAGAGTTGGAGCAATATTCAGCTTTAGAGACTCAACTGCAACCAATAAGCAAGACTATTACATGAAAATAAAATTAAATTTTATAGTGTTATAAATATCACGCAGATGGTAGCTCAGTACGACATTTTGTTTATGATATAGTTACATGCCAATTCTATAATAACTCTACCTACATTTGTACCCTACGGTATTGATGTCTTCAAATCAATCGACTCTATAAAAATACCTAATGTGAGAACAAAATATTACATAAACTGTTTCATGGTTTTATGGTACAGATCGAAAACCAGTACTTAGATCCATGACTGCATTTTTAGCAATAGACATTATATAGTGGATACAGAAAGGTTACAGCTCAGAGGTCAGATTGTTTCTATAATATGTAATAGTTTGTCACATATTATACCCGTGTTTCAGAGTAATTCGGGTATGCAGGGGCTCTACTGAGGCATAATGCCCAATCCTGAAAACAAGTCGAAGGTCTGTTTCGGATGCCATTATCACACATCCCTACACCTTAATTAGGTCTCAAAAATTGTTTTATTGTTAAAATTCAGCTGATGAGTTTTCAAATGACCATAACTTTGTCAATTATTTTGATTTTTTACCAAACAACACTTTCTGCATAAATGTTCATTTTTTCAAGGGCAGCGAATCGGATTTTCGGATTATTCTTGAATTGTAGGACCCCTGGATAGAGTGTCAGCTTTGAGTGTCAGAGATCTCGGGTTCGATACTAGGCCACAGCATACCAAAGTCATTACAAATGCAAATGGTATATCTCCCATGCTTATGCTCAGCATAGTTACCGATCCAGGTTACTTCAGGTTTGTCAGGAGAATGTCACTAGGAAGTCTCCATGTTACTTCAGGTTTGTCAGGAGAATGTCACTAGGAAGTCTCCATGTTACTTCAGGTTTGTCAGGAGAATGTCACTAGGAAGTCTCCATGTTACTTCAGGTTTGTCAGGAGAATGTCACTAGGAAGTCTCCATGTTACTTCAGGTTTGTCAGGAGAATGTCACTAGGAAGTCTCCATATTACTTCAGGTTTGTCAGGAGAATGTCACTAGGAAGTCTCCATGTTACTTCAGGTTTGTCAGGAGAATGTCACTATGAAGTCTCCATGTTACTTCAGGTTTGTCAGGAGAATGTCACTATGAAGTCTCCATGTTACTTCAGGTTTGTCAGGAGAATGTCACTATGAAGTCTCCATGTTACTTCAGGTTTGTCAGGAGAATGTCACTAGGAAGTCTCCATGTTACTTCAGGTTTGTCAGGAGAATGTCACTATGAAGTCTCCATGTTACTTCAGGTTTGTCAGGAGAATGTCACTAGGAAGTCTCCATGTTACTGAAATACTGTTGAGCATTGGGTTATTTTTTAATTTTATAGACATGTTTGTCAAGGTAATAGTTATATATAAACAATTTTCGCACCCAGGTACCTGTATCAGTATCAAATAAAATTGATACAAAAAAACATGTGGTTTCAAACATGCATCATTATATTACTAAATGACACAATATTTTAACAATTGAATACAGACATTTAAATATCTGTTAAAATCATAGCGAAGCCAAGGAAAGACATTGAAATAGTCAATCACTCAATCGCGTAACCACGGTAACTTGATAACCTTAAATATGCATTCTGGTGTTTTTATATCCAGATTTTCTAGGATAATTTTAATTACTTTAATTCACATCTCTAGGAGAGAAGACATTATTTTGAAACGCGAACTGATAAGATAAATATCATTAATTTATATGTTTGCAACTAATATAAATAAAGACATCCACATTTAATTTTTAAAATTGAAAAAAAACACAAGAAAAAAATGTTTTTAGATGTATTTAATACATTAAATAGTCTTGAGAATAAGATATACTCTGAATATGTGAAAAAAAAAGTCCTTTCTTACATAGAGGTTTCAAGTTTTGATACACATTTTTGTAACACCAAATCTGCCTATAAATGTATCAAAACTCATCATCAAAGAGTTTAGGTCAAGTAAAACTTGTACAAATAAAACTCATTTATTCTATGAACTGATTTAAACTCGGTGTTTTAGCAATAACCAATACATGTTCATTGGATTTAAAAGACAATGGTCAAAATTCATCTTCATTTGTACCAAGAAATTGATTTAAAAAAAACATTGTAGCGATAAACTGAATCAAACAAAGTTTTACCAATAACATAATACACTAATTCACCCCGGGCCGCAGCAATGACAACTGGGTTGTACATTTTACACTAATTCACCCCGGGCCGCAGCAATGACAACTGGGTTGTACATTTTACACTAATTCACCCCGGGCCGCAGCAATGACAACTGGGTTGTACATTTTACACTAATTCACCCCGGGCCGCAGCAATGACAACTGGGTTGTACATTTTACACTAATTCACCTCGGGCCACAGCAATGACAACTGGGTTGTACATTTTACACTAATTCACCCCGGGCCGCAGCAATGACAACTGGGTTGTACATTTTACACTAATTCACCCCGGGCCGCAGCAATGACAACTGGGTTGTACATTTTACACTAATTCACCCCGGGCCACAGCAATGACAACTGGGTTGTACATTTTACACTAATTCACCCCGGGCCACAGCAATGACAACTGGGTTGTACATTTTACACTTATTCACCCCGGGCCACAGCAATGACAACTGGGTTGTACATTTTACACTAATTCACCCCGGGCCACAGCAATGACAACTGGGTTGTACATTTTACACTAATTCACCCCGGGCCACAGCAATGACAACTGGGTTGTACATTTTACACTAATTCACCCCGGGCCACAGCAATGACAACTGGCAGGAAGTGCACAGATCCAGCGCTCAGATTCAGTGCCACCTGTGGTATAAACAAAATAATGTGATGGCACTTCAACTCTATGACTGTACTTATCATTTTCTTCAAGGACATAATTACTCTAAGAAAATATAAATTGATACAGAAATATATTTTCCACAGGTGAAGACTCAGGATAAGTAACAAATGTATTATTGTATACACTGGGAGATCAGAGGGAAATATTGTACTCAATATTCACAAATATCTTCAAAACTTTATGATTCCAAGTGATTCCAAGTGACGCAGCCCGCTTCTAAATGTCTTTGAGCATATGTTTAAGACAGGAAAACTCGGAAAGCTCTTCAAATCTGATCAAATTGTTTTCAAGAGTTGGTTAGATGATTTCAAATTTCTCCAGTCACCTAGGATATCAGAAGACATCTGTACTCCATTAAAATACTCTTCTTGTTTTAATTTGTGTGAGACTTGTCAAGATGCAATTACTAAAGAGAAGAGAGTTATAAGTGTCTTTAATTAACAGGAAGTGTCTCACAGGAAGTGAGTTTGACTGGTTTACTGTTATTTTTTTACCTATGCACAGACTGTGTTCACATCATTATACTCAATCATGGTTTCTTAGGAGCTTGACAGTTGTTTAAGCTGTAATATACACATTGATTTATTACTTCTAATATTTTAAGAGAGAGAGGTACAGTCCACTTTCCTCATGATACTGCATATATATACTTCAACATCAAGACAATGAAATTTGAAAATGTTTCTCACAAATCTGAATCGTGCAATCAGAATCTGGGGGCTGCTTGCTTTTAGATAGGTTAACTGTTATTTATTGCAATTGCACAAAAAATGCATTGACACAAAAAGGAATAAAATACTTGAATTTCAATCATTTAAAACGGCTTATGGAAAATGGGAGTTCTTGGCTTGATGCAGGTGCAAATTCAATAATAACATATCTTTATAATATCTTTATAATAACATATCTTTATAATAACATATCTTTAATTACAAATACTTATTGATGGTACATTAATTTATCTGTGCAGGCATTATTTTGTATTGAACTATAGATATTCATTAAGTTATTATATACCCGTATTACTCACATTTACGAAAAGTACAGTCAATGTACCGTCAGTATATGTCAATCAAAGATAGATGTCATTAAGTACTAAAATAAATGCTTCATTGAGAATACAAATAGAAATGACAGTTGTTCCAAGATGTACACACCATACACACCCATTGTCAGTGAATACAGATCATGTCTGGCTCTCCATATTGAAGAGTCAGATATTGAAGAGTCATTGTAAGGAGGAAGGAAAGGTGAGATATAGGAGTGTGGCGGCACAGTACATCCACTGTGTGGCATGTCAATCAATCGCTGGTTTCTTCAACATATTTCTATCACAGCTGTTAGACATCCTTTTTCACCAAAATGGCAGCTGTCCAGTGTAAGGATGAACAACTTATGTTCCTGTTTGATTCTCTAACATTAAGGACTTCCCAGTGAATGTAACACTGGCGGCCATTGTTGGACAATAGGCTATACACAAAACATCTTGAGCACAACAAATTGTTGTTTTTCTTACCTCCATCTTGGATTATAACCTGTAACCTTGATCAAACAAACACATCATCATCAAGAACATTGGCAATATATTGCACAATGATAAAGCAAGGTAAGAGAAATAAGCAATGAAACTAAAAGACCACCTGAATAACAACAAACTATCTTGTACCCAAGATCTTCACAAGACATTTGTCCTTTTGGTGCAACAAGGTTGTATCTATTCTTCCTATATAGTACATGTATATAGTGAGATACAACCTTGTTGAGCCAAAGGGATGAATTGTGTTTAAAAATTTGTGAGACTTCTAAGTTCAATAACAACATGGTCAATTAATCAAACTTTTTATCTGTGAACTTTATACACCAGGTAAATAATAAGCTATGCCAAAAAGACACCTAGATAGCAGTCTCAATTATAAATTCAGTTCAAATTTCCGACACATATATGAAATATAAGTTAGGCTATAAATCACAAACATTTTTTTGATGACTTGCAGACTAAATCAGTGACCTATATAGTAGTATATAAATTATATTTTGGACTACCAGGACAAGGAAGTCACAAAGACTAGTTATCTATTTGATGGGAGCAAGATGGGTGAATGTCAGGTTTTGATTATCTAGATAAAGCAGACAAGTTTACTGGTCATTAACCTAAACACCATAAATATTCTCACAGTTAACTTAGTTTTCTAGATGACTTCAACATGTTTCTTTCATTCATCATTATAATCATTACTCTCAGCATCTTAAGCAGCCATGTTGTCAAAAATGTGATCTGATTGGTCAATAAATATCACATGATCAAATTTGTAGCTTTTACTTGTACATAATAGAAATAAATTCATTGTAATGATTAGACTCAGCATCTTTTGTCCATAACATATATCAGAAAAGCAGCCATCTTGTCAAAAGAGTAATTTGATTGGCCAAGAAATATCACAGGATCAAATTCATAGGTCTAGATTGGAGAAACTTATTATATTTGTAGCTTTTAAATGGATAACCTCATTGTAATTGTTAGTGTCAGCATCTTTTGTCCATATCATATCAGAATGGCAGCCATGTTGTTAAAACTGTGTTTTGATTTGCCAACAAATGTCACATGATCAAATTCATAACTTTTAATTGGATAAAAAGCAGTTATGTTGTCAAATGTGTTTTGATTGGTTGACAAAATATCACATGATCAAATTCATAACTTCCACATGATCAAATTGAAAGCTTTTAATGGGATGATTCAAAAAGCTCTTTCAGTGGTCAACATGTAGAGATGTCCATCACACCATGACAAAGGTAAAGGATCACAATTATCATCTTCAAAACAATATCACCATGGTAACACCATGGTAACCTGATGTAAAGATAAGCAACTAGAAGTCATTATCTGCTTGACTTCCAGCAACCATAGCATCAAAACAACACATCCCATCTTGTCTTGTCTTCATATTTTGTCAGTGATGTACCCCAGGAAGCATCATTCAAACTTCTCCATGGAGAGTAGCATCATTTGTGGCACAATAAAACAAATCTGGGCAAAGTTTCAAAAATCAGAAGCTTCAAAATCTGTCCTTTCAAGTGGTTTTAATTAGGATTGTCAGCAAGTCGACTATTAGAAACAATAAATTCAAACGGTATAAAATCCGAAGATAATTAAAGATGGCTTTCCAGTCGGGTATTTTTTGTGAAACTGGGTCATTAGTTGGCATTTATCTGCCAAATGGCAACAATTATGTCCGCAAGTGACTGAGTCAAAGATCCCGGGGATAATGTGAAATGTGAAATATTACCTTGATAAAAAGTTTTATGGGAAACATGAAGGAGAAGGTAAAGGAAATATGTCCAATCTTCAAAGTTTATATCACGAGGAAAAATTGCTTCAAACATATGAAAAAGATACACATTATACTCACTGTTGAATGATTCAATGTGGTGAAAATATGTGCTCAATCAGATACCCAGTGGTTAGTTTAATTGATTCCTTAATTACAACTTCTCTTTGTTGCATAAATTACATAATACTTGAAATATCTTTTATAAAATCATCTTAACAAATTGCTGTAACAATCTATCTACATGTATTTCTTATGGTGAATTTATGGAAGTTAGAAATTTTATAAAAGACAGTGCAATCTTTTAACTGCAACTTACTATGAGAGACATGTGAAGTTTTGTTGTTGTTGCTGCTTTTGTTGTTGCTGTGGAGCTGTTGTTGTTGCTATGGAGCTGTTGTTGTTGCTATGGAGCTGTTGTTGTTGCTATGGAGCTGTTGTTGTTGGGGGACTGATGTTGAGTTTAAAGGTTTCTGAATTAATGATCAAATTTATTGAGGGAAACCAGATTATAATGTAGAAAATAGGTTCTGGACATCTTTTACAAGAGGGACCACTCTTCAGGGTTGAATAAAACATTGTTCACATAATTTAAACAAGTAGTTGAATGTTCTGTAACAGTTAAATACGTATGTGTACCTAAATGTTAAACGGGATTAAAGTTTCCAAGGAAATGTTTCATTCACCAATATTAATGAGGTATTGTGGTTTCAATAAAAACATTCAGATATTTCAAAATCTACATGAAACGGAGAATGAAGGGGGATGGTTGTTAAGTGAAGAAGGGCTGCATATAGATACCGTTAGATGTCAGCTGCAGGATGTCCTTACGTTTCCCACAACAAGCACAGCCGTCTAGCACCACTAATACACACACACTTCCCTAGTGATTCAAATGTACATTAAATGCTTTTTTGAGTTTTTTCTCATAATTCAGCTTTACTAAGGGTATATAATACATATCAACAATAGGTTTCTGATGACATCAAAATATCCTGGACTTGAAAATACAGCTTAGACAGTATAGAAATACTGGATGCTGAGACGGATATAATGACAGAAAAACTCTGGTAGCTTTAGTCTTAGAATGTCATTGTACTTTTGTTCTAACTTCTTTTGAAAAGAATGAGGACTATTTGCAGCATCATCATTTCTAAATCAATGATAATTACACTCGTGACTAAAAACCTATAAACAAGTACAAAGAAGATCAGTTAAATTAGTTGCTTTTTGGGGGTTTTGTTTTGGGGGGGGGGGGGGGCTTGACAGTGTTTCGATTATATGGAGACATCATTCCAGTCCTATAATCCTGACACTAGGCTAACCAGCCTCTAAAACTCTAGCAAGCAATGGAGCCATTATGAACAGTTTTTGGACCAGAAATAACTTTTAAAAAGAAAAGTACTACCGGTATTCCTAGTGTGTTTTTCCCAAAGCAATATTATATTACTGACAAGCAATAGAACATAACAAAAATAAAAAAAATTAAAAAGAGTTCAATATAATTGGGAACATTTTGCTGGGTGACTATTTATTTACAAGATCAAAGACTGTTCAAGTAATAAAATAAAAAGAAGCTGATAAGCTTTAGAAGTACAAACTTGCGCTCACCCGGAATTGAAAATTTTGAAGTATCAGTAATTGTAGCACTTTAGTATGAGAGAAAAGTTCTGAGGGCTTGGTGCTAAACTATGGTAACTACATATAATTATCATAAGTAGTTAGCATAGTTTTGCACCGAGCCCCGTCAATTTAACATTCCAATATAATTGTATTTTCATTGAAGGATCAGAAACAAATGCAGGTGATTATGGGAGTTAAACACCCTGCCGCATTCTCATGTCATCGTAGGAATCCGACAAACTTCCTCTCTATCCTACATGCTATCGGCAGTATGAGCAGACGGAATTAATGCACATGCCATGTAAATTGTGCAAACAGTGCTAGTTATTTGATTTTTATTCCTTATCGCTATTTCATCTACAGAGCTGTCAAAAATGCATCAACTACCGCGAATTTCGTCATTTGACTCTTCTGTACAAATCAAAGGAATTGTTTCAAATAATGTTTTTGGAATGTTTATTGATTACCAAGACCAAATGAAGAGGTGGTGTCGCAATAAGCCTATCTATATAAATACCAGAAAATGATTTTGATGATAAATAAATGAGCCAGCTGTATGAACTGAGGATATTGCCAAACTTTGGGACTTTTATGTAATAGTAAATATTTCGTACATAGAACATTTTAGAAATGTGCAAAACTTGATTTTCTCCAGTTACCATGATTGACACAGATTACGTAAAACGAGCAAATGAATTAAAAAGACCCACAAATGAATACAATCATATTGTAACTTATAAATTAAAGTTTCAGTTTTGAAGGACATTCAAAGGGCATTTGAAGGACATTTCAGTTACTATAAGGCTAGACAAACAGTAGTTACAATTGTACTAGTAAACTGTAAATAAATAGTTGACAATTTATATTCTGAATTTAAGACTTCACAACATTGCAAATATCAGCAGGATTTTAAAATAATTAAAGTGGTCTAATAATAGCAGAACTTTATATTAGAAAAATATTTGCGCTCATTTCATAATAATTCCAAATTCAGCAAATCCCTGCATTCTGATTGGCAAAGACTTAATGTTTACACATCAGTAAACCTCCTTATGGGCTTTACTCAATGTGTTCCTTCAGATAGGGTGTTAACACATCAGTGAACTTCAACAAATAGTCATTTAATCCTATAATGATAAAATCGTATACAATCATTTACAGTATATATATTTTTTATTTTTTTTAAGGAACGAGTGAAACCAGTGCATTACAAGCACCTCTATTGTGCATCATATTTGTCAGTCAGTTACTTTAATGACCACGCAGGTAGACTGGTGCATATTCACCCCTCCCAAATGTACTTGGTTACAATTTAATGTACGTATTTTAACAATGTTGTTGTTTCACACGTTTTGATTAAGTTAACGCAGCACACGATGGTATTTCAGCACGCTAAGTTTGTCACACATTTAGTTTGCGAATAATCAGTGTCTTCAAAATTAAATCAAATGCATTACGGACGGAACATAATTCCAGTAAGGAAGGACAAGTTTTACCTCCATTGCGAAGATTTTACCTCCGTTGTGAAGATGAGACTGCCTTTAATTAAGCCGATATATGTCCAAGAATAGTTCTCTGGGCCGTTACTCTGCCTAATCTAATGAGACGCAAAGTTTTGTAGGTACTTACACTCGGCGAACATATGACAATATTTCGTTTTTCTGATTAACTCCCTTAACTCCCTTCTATAGACGGTATTCATCAAATTAACAACAACTGTCAAGATGATTTCGCGCTGTTACTGTCACTTGAACGCTATTCTCGAGCATTTCAAGACAAAAGAGCCATTGTATGTTCCCTGGGACAGCCACGATTACTCCAACCACTACATGCGACACGCCAATTTATTTATTGTGTCATTTGGTGTTCGATTTAATTACAACAAAATCTGGAGTATTTTCTATAAGCAGATTCACATGTTTTCTGTCTATTTCTTGACAAATTGCTTCGTTTGAAATCAAATTAAACGAATGACATTGCCAATAATTCTACACACTGAAACTGTTAAACATTACTGAAGTCCTGTTTCAAGCCGATTTTATCAAATTTTGTATGTCTAATTCAAAGTGGAATTTTCAACTTGCAGATTGGCAAAGGCATTGCACTGACATTGTTTTAACTGGTGTCGGTAAATCCCTGACATTGCATGGACATTATTTAAGCTAGTGCTAGTAAATTGCTGACATTGCACTGACATTGTTTTAACTGGTGTCGGTAAACTCCTGACATTGCACCGACATTGTTTTAACTGGTGTGAGTAAATTCCTGACATTGCATGGACATTGTTTTAACTGGTGTCGGTAAATTCCTGACATTGTTTTAACTGGTGTCGGTATATTCCTGACATTGCACTGACATTGTTTTATTTGCTGGTATGCGGGTAATTAAATGATTTTTTATTTTAAAGGCAGGAAAATATGTGATATATACAAAACAAATAATGAAAGTTAAGCGACACTCCCTTGATATAGTGGAGGACTTTGAGCTATGACCTTGACTTGACAAAAAACAAAAGAAAGTGATTATAAAAATAATAGATCTACATGTACCATATCAAAATGGATACAAAATACTTTTCAATAAAGCGTATTATTTTTAATTAGAAACTGATTGCCTTCGTAATCAAGATGACTTAACTTTGACTCAAGATGACTTAACTTTGACTCAAGATGACTTAACTTTGACTCAAGATGACTTAACTTTGACTCAAGATGACTTAACTTTAAGATGACTTAACTTTGACTCAAGATGACTTAACTTTGACTTGTATAATGCTATAAAAATATCTTGGAAGAAGAAACAACACAGGAAGTTAAAGACAGTCAGTCAGGAAGGTCATCAGGTACAGAACAAAGAGTCTCTACTGTTAATCATTATTGTTCCCCGTTATAATTAATATTATTAAAGTTAAAACATAAGAACACGAAATCCCCAGTGGATTCTAAAATCATAAAAAAATCTTCGAAGACATCAGAATCATAGATCTTGCGTAATGGTTACCCACATACAAAAGCATAAACCTGTATTCAATTATTACCCATTATTACAAGAAAATCTAACAACAGTTAATGCCTCAGAGAAGTTTCCTACATCAAAGAACACGGTAAGACTCTGTTCCCTTGGATGACATAAGTTGGCTTCCTGGTCTGACGCTGTTATAATTACGAGTTACATCCCATAATCCCTCAGAATATTCCAACGGGATAAAACAAATGACGATAAAGAAGATATTTTAAGTTATAAAACTCAATCTGCACCTAGTTCCGAGCCAGATACCATAAAGGACCGTTATTAATGTAATAACCGCTAGTAAACCGAGCACCGATCAATTTTGTGTTCGTTTGAAAAATTAAAACATGTCGTGTGTGCCAAAATGCGCAAACCGGTTTAATCATTTATCCATATAACAGACGGAACTCATTTACATCTTAAATTATTTCAGTAATTTGGACGGGATGTAATAGTAGTGTTTATGGCATGTCCTATTGTGAAGTTGGGTACTGATAATGTGCCATCAAGGTGCGTTGTTACACCCTAACATTATACATACCACCTAGCATAGGCAGACTTTCAAAAAGTTTGATGATTTTATTAAACAAGTAATTAATATCAGACTTTGATATACCTTAGTACAAAGAGACAAAGTGTTCTTCTAATAAAAGTACCCGTTAATTGAGTCAAGGGGATTATTCGGAGATTTGAAATTTCTTCACACAAATTGCTTATTCATAGCAATAGAACTGAATTCCATGAATCACAATTGCCATATTTTTGTCGGTGAAAACTGGCTTCTATCATATTGTAACACCTGAGGGCAGGCAACATGAAAATACTATTAAATACCTACATTAAGATTTTGTATAAAGTTTTAAGAAAGAAGACATAAGCTTTCACATAGTCAGACGTTTACAATCACAAAGCTACATCGTCTCAACAACTCAAGAACTGTAACTACCTGTGTGTTAGTGATTTCAAAACAAACCTATAGAAAATGTATGTGTGCGTAAAGTACAAAATTTCGTCTTCAAGAAAATAATGCCAGTTAACAAGTTATCTATAATGTGCATGAAATGAAAGAGTTTATTGTATGGACAGGAAATACTACCACAACTGTAAGAAGTTCATATGTGAATGTCACCACAAAATGGTGTTACAAAATGTTCATTGCATTGTGGGACCTCAATTATTGAAATATATATAAGCAAAGCACTGACCAATATGGTACAAAAAACGTGAATGTTCATTATTCCATTGGGTACAGTATAAATTCTAAAATGCAAGGAATTTAGATTAAGCACAGTAAAAGACAGGTATCAGGTACTGATATAACCCAAGCCTCGCCACAGATTGGCGTGTGTGTATGTAGTAGCAGCTAGCACATGCTTTACGTATTTATTCATAAAAGACCTTCTCGATTAACTTTCATGTCTATATAATTCATACCAAATTGAAACCGTCACTTATACAGTGCGTTAACGAATCCCAGCACTGATTTAGCTGGCAGACGTCGGCAGACGAGGGTAAATCAACTAATCAGAGCAATGCTGTCCAATTTACCAAATGCTTGTGACTGATTTTGTCATTATGAACTGAAAGTCAATGCTAATAGAAAAACTTTTTGCTTTCCGTGTCGCACATATTTGCTGTAATTGCTATTTGCAACATAAAACCTGGGTATGTAACTTTGGTAACAATTATTTTGCAAAAAAATATGTTTCCATAGTAACGAAATGGACAATTATTTTGGAAATGACTCATCCATTTCACAACAGTTACTTCAGAAGGTTACAAATGACGACTTTGACAATAATTATGAAATTACAACATTTTTGGTGTAGTAGAAAGTAGTTAAGAACACTATTCATAAATTAATATCTACAGATGACGAAATCTGTAACACTGCTTCTGATTGGTTGATTCTTCCATTCAACCAAAATGTCAACCAATCACCAATACAGACACATTTATTTGCTGAAATCAAGCACAACAAAGATGACAATATAACTGTACTCACAACATACAATATCTATAAACATAAAACAATACTGACCAAAAATGAAAAATTGAAAACACGATAAAATAATTGAAGAAATTATTGAAGTGAAGACTTAAATTTCAGGTTAAAATATGAATCACGAAAATACCCATTATAAATGACAAAGACTTTTGATTGCCTTTAACATCATGCAGGGGTGTCAACAGGGCCAAATTAAAAATCAGGAAAATCGTATGCGGCCATTTTTGCCAAACAAGAGACCTTCAATGGCTTTGATTCCATAATTAACTCAGTTTGTATTAAGGAAAATCTTTCAGAGCAGATAAAAACGACCATAACTTTGTCATTTCTTGAGATATTTTCATCAAATAACTTTTATTTTGGTCAGAAGCCATTGCTCTTTCAGGGATGATAATTCCGGAAATCCGGATAAATCAGGAAAATTTACACCCCTGATCATGGTACCAAAGCAGACTTGTGACTATGTGAGGATGGGGTAAAATTTAGTGAAAGCAACTGAGATTATTCCCCCTCATGTTTGTTTGATCATGGTTCAATGGTGACAAGACACCAACTTAAAATCACACACATTTAACTCTGCAGGTTCGAATCCTAGCTGGCTTACAGAAATAAAGTAATATTTCTCCATCTTATTTATAGATGCTGTTAGCAGAATTTGGCCCTTAATTCTACATCTGTTATTGATCTGCAGCACACAAACCAAGTACAGATCTTTCGAGTAAACTAAAGGGTTAAAAAAAATCTATTTATTCAGTCATATCTCTCCAAAAAAATCTTTATTTATTTGGTCATTTCTCTTCATATTTATATATTTTTTTACAAAAATGACACTAAAAGTGTTGCACCAAATAATAAACACAGAATACATGAAACCATATTGAACACAAAGTACACAGCTGACCACACTTACCGTAAGCATCGGATTGAATTGCTAATAGAAGAAAAAAGAAATTACATTAAAAAACACAAAAATGGCAATGGTGAAAGATGACACGTTCAATTGTGAATCAGAAAAAAAACGCAACTAAATTTTTTTGTTGTCACAGAAAACGTGAACAATGATAAACGGCGTACACAGCAAAAAAATAAGTGAAACATTCAAAGTTCAACATAAAATTGTCAACTGTTTGCAGACGATTTCCTGTTCCTCGTTACTACAATAACAACAATAGACTTGAATGTGGTTAATAGTTCGATACATATTGAGTAAACAAAGTACAATATATATGGTCTCAATAAACAAACATGTGTCTACGAGAGACAGTTTTATGAGGTAGCTAGTTTTAATGGTCCCCACTCATCAACCGTTGCCATTACATTGAGGTCTCTGTGCTTTACCAATGACAAAAGACACTAATGTCAATATCAGACAATACAGACCTAAACATAAAAGCAGCTTTATCGTCCTTTTTTCTCTTATGATAATACTTAGAGAGTTAGCACTCGGATAGCATAACTAGGCAGTATTTACACTCATTATGCTAAAACAAAACTACACGAGCCATGCCAACATCGTGTCATAAAAACTGTTAGCCCTATCTACCAAAGTCTATTATGCAAATTACCAGGAGCCCGAGTGCTGGTGACAATATCATTGCCACAGACTTCAAACAGAAGAATGATAGGAGATGATGGTCGTCGTGAGACATAGATAGGCTAACTATGTTATACAGTGAAAGCATGGTGTCCCACGACGGCCACACTAATGCTGATATCACCACTGATGTTAAAGGCAATCAAGTTGTATTAACTGAACATGATAAGTTTTAGTTTTCCTAATGACCTTTATACTGTATTCCCATTGGTGACAAATATTTGAGAGGACATATGCCAGAAATATGACAGAATGATGTTGCCATGGTTATGTGAAATTGTGCCAACAGTCATTCTGCATTACAGCATTGACAAAAACACAAAGAGAAACACGTACATGTTTCGGTGTATGATATATTTTTATACTTTGATGAACATAATTACAATAACATCGTCACTACATCAAGTCATGTTCCGCTATTATCGGTATAACGAAAAAAAATTCAGTTTGTTTATCTTTAGTAATATAATTTTGATCTGTCATACCGTAACCATAACGACCAAACCAGCTGATTTAGTTTTTAAAGAATATCGGTTCAGTTACCCGAGAAATTAAAAAACTTGGCAAAAACAATATGTACAATAGGATCCCACTGAGATAACTATAGACTGACACATCTACAAGGATCTATGGTAACCTTAGTAGGATAAAGGGTCGGATAAAGGGCCACTGGGATAACAATCTGTCTTCACTTGTGTACTTGTCATTTTGTAGGTTTTATAATAGATAATCTCGCTGAATGGGAAAACCCTCCAATGTTAGGGATGTTTCGTGTCCCCTCATTTTTTGTTTCATTTTGCATCTAACTAATTTTCATTTTTGGGCCACCATCTTGGGACCCAATCTAGTCTCAGGAATTTGCTACGTCTTGTGTAAAAAGTTTTAGACATGATTGAGATTTCAAAGAGCATTTTGTATAAATACTGCATAAACCAATGCCTTTGCATGATTAGTACCCCACCCTGAGTGGTTTACAATAATAAACAGTTTGACTCAGTGAACAAAATGTGGCATTCATGATTGCCTTAATAAAAGATTTGCAGTCCCCACCAGCAGTCCCCACCAAGTCCTATCAGTCCCCATCTATCAGTGTTAGACATCTCCAGATAACAAGCATTTATTTCTGTAAAACTTTAAAGAGGACAGGTGTCACCCTGGGCTGACTTCACCATGGGGAATAGAATTTATCAGACAATCGCCAACATCAGAAATGACATCAAACGGTTGTATAGTCAAGGTTGGTGCATGGATCAGCCAGTTAACTGTTAGAATCACAGCTATAAAATACAACAATCATTTCATCCCATTGGTGCAACAAGGTTCTATCTTATTATATATCATATAGAAAGATACAAACTTATTGCACCAAACTAAACATTTCGAGGATTTTAGAATAATTTCCCCCTCTTTGACGCAACAAGGTTTTATCTTATCTTATACTATACGGAGGGATGCAAACTTGTTGCGCTAAAAGGAACATTTCAAGGATTTTAGAACATTACAACTGTACATTGATACCACATCAGTGCTGATATAGAAGGCTAGTACACTGGTATGGTGCCAACCCATGGCTTTGGCTTTGTGGAGCATCTTTGCAAGGGTACATGCTGACAGCAGCTTCACAGACATTTAACCGAATTTTAAGTTTGTTTTTATCAAGTAGAAAAACTTCAAAATTGAAAAACTATTTGAAGGAATGCTTCATACAGATAAATAATGGATAGTCACATGCAGAATGTATTGTCCTGTAGAAGTGTGAAGCAGGTATGTGATTGAAACAAACTCAACACAAGGTACTGAATGGCAGCCAAGCCCTCTACCCATCTACTACTATATGTCATTCAATTATCAGTCAACATTTCAAATATCAATCAAATCACTATGATTCAAATAATTCAATGACTTGATTGACACACACTATTAAATCTATCAGTATAGCACAATATTGAAATTCATTTCTTCTCAGAATGTTTCAAACTTATCCAATTCAATGAATGGTGCACACCAGTCGTTACATTTTTGTGTTTAACTCCATTACTATAAAGGTATCAAGTCTCTGTAGTAAAAGTATAGAAATAGGTGAAAATAAGATAAATTCTTCTCTGTATCATCCTCTACCCACTACTGTATCTGGGTCCCAGGACAGACATTTCAATAAGATATACAATTCCCCAAAATCAATGTTCTACCCCATGAGAGTGCCTCAAAAAACCTGTGGCAGCTGTCTGCTTAATTTCATCTTTCTGTCTTGCTACCGGTTTGTCAAAAGTTCATGTCGAATCCATACACTCTCCTAATCTATCAAAATGTACCTGTGCCAAAAATCACCTGCTTGTTAAAACCAGAGACACCGGAGCAACATGAGGAATCTTGTTCCAATATTCTGACAAGATCACCAGCTCATTTCTAATAATCAAGAACACCTCATCTCTCCTAGGTCAAAGTTTTTTTCTGATAATTTATATGATACTAATATATTAAGTGATATCCTGTATGCGTTTTTGTCTTCTAAATGCTGAACACTGTATGGCTGCATATATATCTGTCTCAGGCAGCAACATTATAGGCATTGATTTAAACAGCCGGGTATACTGGTGATGGCTTTTCATCAATATTTCAAATGAAATAATAAAATTATAACATCTGCACATACGTTTATTTAATAAAATGAAACATTTTTAGACTGATGACAGGAACAATGCATTCAATTTCATTAATATATTAATTTTAAAAAGAATTTAACTATCAAAAAGTTTTGTTTTTTTAAAACAAGAATCATAGCATTTCCTGGAAAAAACAACAAATGTTTTAACAAGGGACCATAATTCTCCTGAACATAGTGCTAGCAAAACCATTATGCTAGGTGCAAAACTCTACATGCAGATCAACAGTTTGCATCACATCACAAGACCATAATTATAACTTAAACACCTTTGGGTGGGACACATAAAATGTTGGATGTCTGTTCACCTGTCTGGTTGCTGAATTTGCCAAATTAATAACAAAATTAATTTAACTGTGAAACCAGATTTAACAATTATAAAATATTCCAGAATTAATCTAAAATAGTCAATTATATTTAAGAAATTTAAAGTAATTAAGGGCATCTATACGCTGAACATGTAGCATGTACACAACATGTGTGTCGCATTGGGCCACTCCCAAACAAAGGTGATTTTGCATGTTGTAGCCACACAGTACAAGCATCCTGATTGCTTACAGGCAGACAGTCCCTTGTAACTTCAGAGAAGCCAATTAACTCCTAGATTACATCATCTGTGATAACCGTTAACCTCATTAAAGCCAGGTAATGTTTGCTATACCCCCAGAATCATGTTGACTAAATCTATGACACGTGTGGTAGGGTTGCCTCTCCAACAGATACAGATAACATATGTTCACAAATTTCATTCACAGAACTATTTTACTGATCTCTGCTATCCCAATTAAGAGTTGGCCAAGGCTTTGGAAGTATACAGTAGATATGACAGAATTCAGTATCTAACTATACGTGTCAGTCATTCAGCCAGATTACTATACCATATGGGTAACGTGCAAAAACACACATCCTCAGATGACTTGGTCATATCCGTGCCAACTGTACACGGTGTGAGAGGAAAAACACATCAGTGCTTCGATGAAACAGCTTTATTCAATCACAAGTAGTTTTGTTAGATGCATCAAGACAGGAATTCCGTTCTATATTTGTACATTTTTGACAGTAGAAACAACACATATATCACCCTTGACGACGGGTCAAGGTCAAAGGTGGTCAAAGTCAAGGTCAAAGGCGGATAATATTTTTGCTAATTATTCAGGCTGATCACAATGTTAACTTGAGTATTTAATTTTTTAAACAAGCGACAATAAGTAAAGGTTGCATGTTAGAGGTGTGAATTTCATGTTACATTAGAAACATAACGATTCCTCTTTAAAATATTGCAAATTAAAAGAACATTGAGAGTTATGTTCATAGTTGGCACAAATCTTGAACCAGCACACATCAGTATGACCTATAATTAATATAATACATGCATTATTAATATTATTAAACCATGCATGAATTCATGATTCAATTCATCTAAACCAAACCAATGTCCATATTCATAATGTAACGGCATTCACACATACATCTATACATGGACTTAATTTTCTTTAATACAAATGTACAACAAATATGAAGAAAATCATTGATTTCAACTAAGAGCGCATCCCCATGATCAATATGAAAATTTCCCTACTCCACATTTTTACTCCATTCAGTTGTAATGTGAATATAATCGCCGCCCGATCAAGGAGAACAATCGCTGTAACAATGTCACCCTCCTTACACTCTAGGATAGAATGATATTAGATGACAATGTCTAACAATTGATACTAATACTAATATGTTGTTCCTCTATTTCCCATCGGGGGTTTATCATGGACGAAATTCAATGACTCCTAATAGCCCTGTGTATGACAATTGACTTTAAAGGTCCTTAACGACTCTACAGACAAGAGACTTCCAATACACTGTTATTATTGGGGAATATTAATCGGATATGAACTCTTCTCTTAATAAATGACTAATTTTTTCCTATCCACAAAAATTACTGATATTTTTTGTCATTCACATTAACTGAAGCATTGAGACGCTGGAGTAAAATATGAGGGAAGGCTTTCTGATAACAGTGACTACAAGTACGGGACTCTCTCCATAGTGGATATACCATTCTTGCTCGTCGCACAGTAAATGTTCTAAGAATGTACAAAGGGCAACAGAAAGACGAGAAAAATACCAAAAAACACAGTAATTACCGGTTGTTCAAAACGCAAAAATTTCCCAGCAGGTTAATCTAAAAGCGTGCTATAAATCGAAAGTAGTTATAAATATATGACAGGCTAAGATAGAGGTTCGCATCAAATAATTTTAGACAAATCACTCAAAAGAGACATTATCGGGACAAATATACCCTAGCAAACCAATGAATGATTACTCTGACAGAATTATGGAAATCCAGTAAAACATTGACGAACAAGGGTCACTGTCGGATGTCGTAAGAAAATTTATGACATGACAGGCAAGATCTCGCTTCCGATGCAAATGCAAGTCAAAATTTCCAATTTGTCATATTAACACTGGTTGGCAAGCCGGGTCTCAGTCGATTACTAATCAATTATATGTCATGCAGTAGTAATAGTTGTAAGACATAGATACAAGTATGCCAATTTCAATTTATTATTTGTAAGAAAGAGCTGTCAAAAATGCTCTACGGGCGTGTCTGCGGTCACATTTACTTATATGAGACAATTGTTCTCAGGGGGCAAATTTTGACTTGTATCAACCCTTGTTTATAGTATGAATAACGCCTTTTGTTTTAAGTTCTATGAGACATTCATGGTCTCTAGTGGCGATAGAAGGTACAAAATTCTTTATATTTATAGAAAGAGTCAAACATAGAGACCGTTTTAACCATGAATTTTCTGACAAACTTATAAGCTTTCGCCATTTTCGAAATTCTATGACAAAATCGGAATTTAGAATACCAAGTCATACTGTAGTAAAACATACAGTATCAAACTTTTTATAATTCTTTTCTGAAATTTAGGGAAATGAAGATAATTTACGAAATCTCTCCAAATCTCTCCTGAAATGACACCATTTTACTGGAATTTCACAGCCTATTGTCACTGGTATTTTTTATGGACATTATGATTTTCATAAAACTTATAAAGAAAAGCCAAAATTTGCTCATAATTTACTTGTCAATGAAAATCAATTTAATAAGATTTCAAAGATACCGGTATTTCTCTCAAATCTACTTATAAAAATATCAAAATCTATTAAAATGTGCATCATTAAGATCAGTGATTTAAATTCAGTGATTCATGTTGACCAAAGAACACCTATATTACACCAAGATTAGCACACTGCCACAGTAACAGGAAGTTACCTCAGGTTGCCACAACATCTAGGAACATAACATCGGAACATCACATCTCGGAACATCACATCTCGGAATATCACATCGTTTACAGTTATCTATATTCTAAGATATTTTATGACATCATGATATCATCATACATTGGATTTCAGCAAAAAGTCCTTACGTAGAGTAGAGCAGTGGCAAGCTGACTGTGGCAGGTATTAGATAGCATCTTTTATAAGACAAGATCTGTGTATATATATATATTTATGACGTATTTGTGTGTGTAGTGTGTTTATGCCTCCAGCTACAGTCCTTTGCCAAATGACCTGCTACAGCTGATAAGCCCATGATAAAACCAGAAACAAACCAAATCTGATACTGTCTCTGTATTTTCACATTCTTCAATCAAGTGCACGGCTTCTGGTAAACGTAGACTGGCTCTCTGCTGCAAAAACAGCCGAGTGAGTCGACATAAAAACCTCGCTCTGTGATAATACACGGACCCAGTGAACAGGTGTACAGAATCACTGAAAGCATGAACCCAGTCAACACGTGCACAGTCAAGATAATCTCTGAAACACTTAAAATAATCTGTGACTAATATATGAGTATATATTTGAGAACATTTGTGAACATTAATCCATTAAAAAAATGAATGGTAAAATGTATACAATATATGTTAATGAAAAGCACGTGAAATGAAGGCAGTAAAAGTGTAACATGTCATGCATTGAATATTTACATGCCATATATTGTCCCAGGACAGTCACAACTTCTTGCCTAACCCAGTAACTTTAGTAGAGCAGTGCATGTGACTTGAATGTAAATTGTCCAAATTAAAAATCAATTAAAATTATCAAGTGGAAATGGATGTCAACCAAGTGAATAAATCAAGGGGCGGTGCCAAACTCAATCAACAGGAGCTACTTCTTATAAATCATCAGTTTGTATTTCCTGATAATCAGATATGTATGCCAAATTATTTCAATAAAGTGCACAAGATGCATACTATGTGGACCGTATTGTAAATTGTACTTACTAACTTACTTACTAACTTACTTACTAACTTACTTACTTACTTACTTACTTACTTACTTACTTACTTACTTACTTACTTACTTACTTACTTACTAACTTACTAACTTACTTACTTACTAACTTACTTACTTACTAACTTACTTACTAACTTACTTACTTACTAACTTACTTACTTACTAACTTACTTACTAACTTACTTACTTACTTACTAACTTACTTACTAACTAACTTACTTACTTACTTACTAACTTACTTACTAACTTACTTACTTACTATGAAAGAATAATACACAGGTTATTGACTTGACATTCATCTAAATAAAAATTGAAACATTTAATTAAAATATTAAATTTTGACAAACAATAATGGCACCCTTTTACAATCAATTTATAAATCTTAAGAAACCTTTTAAATCTTCCATGAAGATTGTTTCTATAAACAACATTATGATTTCAGGACTGTTAATGTCAACTTGAATTACATTTAAATTTGTTGTATGACCGAAACACCACTGATATATGGCATCTTCAGATAAACCATTGATTAATTTACAGCTCCTAGGTCATTTAGTAATGCAGCTACACCCAGAGTGTATGTGGAGACTGCAGACAATAAAACATGATAACAAATCATCATTTTCATTCTACATTTTTTTGGGGGAATAAGTTTTTTGTGCTCGGCTGGTTGAGTACTGCCTTCACAGTTCGATGTTCTATGATATTTTTTTTAATAAATTTTATCCACTACTCACATTATAAGGTAGTGAAGCCATCCTATAGGAGATATATACCCATGAAATGTTGGAATCACATGGACGCCTGATTTGAGCTAATTTAGCATGATTTGGAGCCAGACTTTGTCAGCGGATGTCTTTTATCAGATAGATAAGGTTGCACATAAGCCCAGGACATCCTAGCAACGTCTGTTTACCTGAACTACACTGATGGACGGTTGCCAGGGAAACAGAACGTAAACATAATTAGGACTTCCTGATAGAAATTTTTAACACATCCCAACACATGTTCCAAATAGTTGATGGCACAAATCGCTGGAACATAATTATGTTTGACAGAAAATTATCCGTGTGATGTTCTACGCTCAAACTTCAAAAAAACACCACAGAAATCACATAAGGCTGGTTCCAATCACCAGTGTACTAATTTCAAGCTATGCAAACTTTAACTTATGTCATTAGATTATAAACATCACTAATTTCCCTGTCTTATGTATATACAGTAAAGTTCCGCTATTTAAAACAGGTCTGGTAATTAGCAATTATTGTCAGGCCTGAAAATATCCAAGTTTTGCAAGCCTGGAAGTCCATTTTCCGATATAAAACAGTGCTAACAAGGACAATGCAGGATTCAAAAACCTGAAATCAGGCACAGATCTCCTGAACATTACCATCCTACTAGATCCCTTTCGGCCCTTTTTTTAAGTATCCTTTCACACCTCCAAATATCAAAGTTCGTGTAAACAAAAAATAAATTTAAAAAATGTTTTGGCCTTATCAGGGGTGTCGTTACAGAGCCAGATTAAACATCCTGAAAAACATATGCCACCGACCATTTTTGCCAAGCAAGATGGCTTCAACCACATTGTTTCCTTATTTAACTCAGAAAATCCTTCAGAACAGATTAAATTGACCATAACTTTGTCATTTCACAAGATATTTTCATCAGATAACTTATTATTATTATTTTGGTAAGAAATCAAAGCTCTTTCAGGATTGGTAAATCCAGAATTCTGGATTAATCAGGGGTATTGACACCCCTGCCTAATATATATATTGTTATGATTTACTGGTAAATATACATTGTATTTTAAACTTAATCATGAACTCAAATACATGTTTAACATTTACATTTAAATTCATCATGATCAGAATATGCACTTGGTCAGCATGATTTCACTTTATGCATTCAGCAAAATATTCAGTGAATTTTCATAATTTTTATCAATTTAAGTTGCTAGCTTAATGGATATTTTGCGAACTGTCATTTTGCGAACTGTAGGATTGAGAATCGAATGCAGGATTTGCATTATAATACACAGAAAAATATCAGTTTGCATTTCCCTGCAAAATTAATATACCTTATACAAATAGAAACACAATGTCATCTTTAATATAAAAACTTCCAATATTAAATGGGAAACTTTAAGTCAAGTCATTTCCCCGAGATTTCTTCGATGTCTTCCTAAAGTACGCTCTCAACGAAATTTTGTCTCGAGATTAAACCATTACAACAAGCGTTAATGTCATACGACCCTATCAGTGTGATTACTCGTAAAGTGATCAAATAAAAAACAAATATGGCCGATGGTTCCGCATCCTTAATGAGATTGTCAAAATGTCTGTAAATTTCGCCACAATTTGAAGCCCGTGTTTGATCGGTTGATATGAATATGTCGCAGAGTGATCAGCCTACTGTACACAAAATGACGATTAAGTTCGTCTTCGACTCGCTAGCGAAATGACGGATCATCTTATGATGTTGGCACAGTAGATAGGGGTACAAGACAAATATAATTGGACAGGAACTCGCAGAAATTGATGAGGTAGCCGTCATCGTTTGGTCAACGCATTTATCACCCTACCAGCAATTGTCAATACTCTACTCAAGCTAAATATCTAACGGTACGATACTCAATTGACCATCATGTCTCCAGAGTGCTTTACAAAGTATCCCAAAGTTGCCGTCCTCGGCATGATGGCTGTAGATGATCATTGTCAGGAATATCGGTCAACTAGAACTTTTTCGATGCCTAAATGTCTGATAGATGTGTCAGTTAACCATATCTGTTGTATACTAACTATAATTGTCAGTAACTAACTATATACACTGGTCAGTAACTAACTATATACACTGGTCAGTAACTAACTATATACACCGGTCAGTAACTAACTATATACACTGGTCAGTAACTAACTACACTTTATAAGGTTATAATGTAATACACCAAAATTAAATTTTGATTATTAAAACCCAAATTACACCCTATACTAGTTTGATAGGATTTATTTATTTTAAAGTCTTTTAAAATTAATAATTTCTATTAAAGTAACAAAACAAACACATCTTTGTGAACCAAACATGATAATAATTCTCATCCATTAAGATGACATGTATATACCTAAATCTACATATAGAAGTTAGGTTGCTCTTGAAGACTTTTTTTCCCAATTCCAAACTTTTTCAATTATAATTTTATCTTTCCAATGATATAAAATACCGTATCATATATTTTTCTTATTATTCTTATTTTAAATATTGCTAAGTCAGTGTTAAAAATTTGCAAATCTTGAATCAATAAAATTAAAGATATAATGAATTGAAGGACCGCCATGATTCAGAACTTGTGTTTCAAGTCAAGATAACTTCAGTTACAAGTAGGTGGCGCTATATCGAAATTATATTGTCGTCACATTTCTTCTGTTCACGATTGCCTGCCAAGTTCTAATAAAATAGCGAAACAAATGAAATCACCGCGAGAGCTATAATCCAACTGTCCCTTTCTTGAGTAGTTTTCTCATTGCCAAAAATAAACAAAAATGAACATGTGTCACCCTTACAATGATAAATAACATCGTATATTGATCGGCTACAATTTGTGATAGGAAATTAGGATAGTCGAAGTAACGACGGACAATAATTTAACTGTCGTTATATTACCAGACTTGAGATATGATTCACGGACATAAGTATTGACAATTTTAATTGTGTTTGCCCAAATACGGACATGAATTATACCGTGTGTGACAAATGATAAATACCGATAGGCACTTCAAGAATTGATTCGTGTACGAACGCGAGGGAAACTAGCAAGTGTCCTTACTTCTCCGCGTGTACACCCCATCTCAATGACAATAAATGCGAGCTTTGATTTTTATTTCGTCTTTGTGCAATGCAGTGGAAAATCTATTTTCTGGCCGATGTCTTTTGTCCCTAGTGGGTTGGGAATCCATTTACGGAATCAATTGTTTGTCAATTCTGATGTTGTCTTTATCTTTTATATTTATCAAGAGACCTGCGTAAGTCCTGCAGTTCGTAAAATGTCACTCGACTGAAATTGACGAAAAAGAAATGGCTTTTTTATCATCTTTATTGTTTTCTCTCTATTTTATCAAGAGTTTGGAAAGCAATAAAGTGAAAGTTTAGAATAATTGCGTAAACGGACATGTTAATTGAACAGAGAGTGCTAAAGCAATTAGAGTCATTTACTTTCTGCCATCCAACTTAATCAATTATTCTGTAATTGTTTACCGTGACATTTTGTTTCCATGTTTGACAAATTTTCAGCATTTATTGGTAAATGTAAAAGTTACAAATGTGAGTTTATTTAGTGCGGACATTTTGAGACTGTGTGAATGCATGTACAGCCAATATGTGAACACTTATAAGTCAAAACTAATTCTTTCAAAAATTTTAAATTACAAAGGTAGGCAACATTAAAAAAGATTTGTTCCCACATTGCACTACATTCATGGCAAGTACAGCGGAATACAGGAAACAGAGATTGGCTTAATGTTGACCTAAAGACCTCAATTCTAAATTGTTGTTACCTACTTTACTTACCAGACACAATAATCTAACAGTTTTTTATCAATTAATTATTGTTTATTTATTGTTTTTATATAAAAAGGGTAAATATATTCAAAATTTAAAAGCATGGCTTTTTTGGTCCCAAACAAAATTTGGTTTTTGGAAATCCGACCTAAGAAAATGAAAATAATACAAGTCATCTTAAAAGGCCTCAAAAGATTTTAGTGCAAAATCTTGAGAAAATGTTGATAGAATATATGGATAAATAAGAGCATTACAGAAATATACGAGTGTAAATTCTCCCATATATAATTTAATGTTGTAATATGAGCAGAAATGATAGAGCCGTCTGCCCCACCATAAAACATGACATCTACATAACAGTAAATGGTACATTGCATAGTTTTCATTCCCGGAGTGTGATTTGCCTGCCTCTGATCGGAACAAACGTTATTTTATGTTGTGTTCTAACAACAGTCATCATTGGAATATTGACGAGCCTATGAAACATGATGAATTCCTTAATCTTGACATTGTACCATCCGAAATTGAGTGCGCGGCAACAATTTATGACAATATGCGACAACTAAGTGTCCTAAAACATCCTTTATGAATTTAGTATTCCAACCCTCTCTAGGTGCGCCCATAAAACCCTGGTAAAACTACAAATTACGGCAAACTTTCTTCTCAAAAATGTCCGCTATGTTTTTCTGTATTGATCAGAGTATTTGAGAGGGACTGTCATTGGGAGTCGTTTGTCTGACGCAGATTATACAGCAGGCTCGGCAAATCTGGCAAATTATATCTTCGACTCCGTATATGTACGGGTTCTGTCTAATAAATATAGGGACACAAATGGGTCTTAAGCATTTAAGTGGAGATGGCGTTTATAAATAAATGTTCCAATGACGTGATGTCCTTGTCTATAAAGAAACTTCACCATAATCGTAAGCCCACTGAACATGTTTTATATGACAAGACTAATACGTTGGCTTTGCTCGCTATGCTAGGAGGCGTACCACGATTCGGTACATTAATATTTTTTCTAAACATGCGCTCAAGATGATTACCATTTATGATGAACGGTTGATTGTGCTCCATTTAAACTGTAGGCATTATAAACCCCTAGCATGCAATGCATCCCGTAATATCTCCCGGACAAAAACAAGTGGTTTAAGCACATTATGACACGGTCTCCTAGAATTACCTAATTTGAGAGAAAAGTGAAGATCTTATGTAACTTTGACAAAGGCCTAAAGTCTGGTGTTTTGTACTGTAAACTACACCAATACGAACACAGATTTTTTATTTTTTCCTATTTTGGGTTCTATGGGTATTATTTGAGTGGGATGGAGGTGGACGACCCTATGACATGTCACATCATCCTGACTAGTTGAACCAGTTGTGTAATTACTCATATATGCTCAGTGTCAGTATCATTAGTAACAACATTGGTATGTGTATGATGAAACGAACCTGCTACCTCCCTTTGTAACAAAACTACACTCTAACATGACATGAATCACTACATCATGTTCAAACATTGTAATACTTAAAATCATTATCATCAACAACAGCATCGTAAACACTGTCATTGTTGCTGCTGTTGTCATCACCATCATCATCCTACCAGCTACATCAAGGAGATATCAATTTAAGGGGTGCCAAAGTTTAAGTCTCAAAAATTAGATACACCAAATAAACAATGACTGAACTAGCTGAATGGATAGTATTCAGATCATATCAGAACAATTCCTAGTCTACAACTGAGCGTGCCTTCCACCACCTCCATGACGTGCCAACCACAACCTCAATGACCCGAGTACCAACCTCTATGACGTTTCCTTCTACATTGTACACAACACACACCTTCTACGGTACGAACATCTTGAACAAGGGACCAAGCACCTGCATGATAATGATCAGCCACGCCTTTCAAATTTAATGATAGATATATTATGTAACCATGGCAATCAGTGATAGGTCCAGTGGATTTTTTCAGAGAAAAAAATTAAGAATCTAAATGTTATAGTATTTTGCCTAAACTACAGAATACGATTACCATAGCAAGGAATCAGTATAATGATATTATAAAAGACTAAAATGATGATAAGTGATATAAAGTTTAAGGCCTACAAAAACCTGTTCAGATCGACATATTTCATTAAAAGGATCAAATAAAGGCCATGTAACATAATATAAAAGGCCAAAACACAGAACATTACCGGTAATCAACCAATTAAAGGCCAATTAAGGCCAAAAATACCTGCTGTCGGTTTTTGAAGGGCTAGTCAATACATAAGAGGGGACAAATATTAGTTTGTTCATAATTCTGTACCAACTTCTCAATCTGATAATTTGTCATCTTGGGTTTAGTCTGAATAATAAACTGGGTTTTAATGTCGTCAATTTTAATATTTTATAACATAATAAGGCAGTTATGTTGCATTTAACAAACTCTATATTGATTTTCAATTTCAATTTTCAAGCAATTTGCATGAAAAAAACATTACAAAGTTTCATAAGCATCACAGGTTTTTTTTGTCAATACAGTTTTTTTAAACACAAAAGCTATTTCAGGTTTTGTACTATTTTAAACATGAAAAAAGCACCACAAATATCATTTCATCAGAAACAACTAAAATCAACACAGTTTTCTTGTGAAAAAGCAACACAATCACGGACAGAAGGTCTCTGAAGAAAATTGACAAAATTTATTGCCAGTTAATAAATAATTCATGTCTGCATTTTATCATGAACTAAACTTTGCAAGAGAAGACCTAATTTAGGTAATTAACAGCAAGAATTCACCAACAGGTATCCATAGTAATAGCTTTGTGTAAAATTGAGACACAAAATAGTTGCTACTACATTCTAGTTTTTAATATTTTGTATAAATTTGTTTCATTCAATTTCTCCCAACATAAAATGCTGTATTACTGTGACATAAAAAGTCATTAGGGAATACTGAAACAAATATTAGTGTTGATTACCAAAATCGAATTTGTTGAAAAGAAATATAGCAGGGGTTCCACTAGTTTAAGAATCTAAAGGGTAATTTTGATTAAATTTTAACATTTTATACGCAAAATACCCATGATTTATGAGAAAATGACCCTTCAAACCAAAATCTTGAGGGTCAAAATGTGGCTTTATTTGTAAATTTCAAGTACAAAGTTAATGGAACCCCTGATGTAGTCACTTGAATTTTAAGTTATTTCATAAGAGTCTGACATTTCATATATTTTGTTTCTGGATGGACAAGTTATAAATTATTATGTCCTGGTAATATCACATACTTGTATTATTCTGTCTAAGTTGATATTGGTCACACAGATCTATGAATAATACATATTTAAGGAAGTCCTATTCTGCACAAATTATCGTCCCAATTGTTGCAAGTACCTGTTTATTGTTAAATTAATATTTCATGAATAGGTTTAGTGGGAATGAAAAGTCATATGGCAATTAAATTAAGACTTCAGTCAACTGGGAATATTAATTAAAAAACAAAGGGCTTCAGGGCACAAGGGGGTCACATGAAAAAAGACCAATTTGATAACCATGGTGATATTAATTAAGATTCTATGTATAATCACTTTAGCTATGACAAGATTAGGCTCTTGTATCAACAATAAATTAATGCAAGACATATGCAGAAGTGTGAAAGTAAATCCATGTCCAAGGGCACTTAGGGGCTACTTAATATTCAGTAGTAAATAAATCTCTTAATCTGATTCACCCAGAAGCTTGATGCAGACCCCCTAATCTGAATCATCTGGATGCTTGCTGTATCTGCTGAACGATTGGATAAACAGATAAGCTGAGAGCCATGTGACACTTTGTTGACATCAAATAGTTTACACTAAAGTGTCAAATTACAAGACTAGTTTGCAATGCCTCCTGGGTATTATAATTACCCAATCAACTTGAACATGCTTGAAACCATGTGACCAATCAATTTTATCAGAATCAATCAGAGATAGCTTGGACAAACGTAAGCAGCATTTTGTATATGTTATATGTTACATCACAGCACATCACATACCCACACTTGATTCACACTTGTTAATTGGCAATCTGTAATTAATTACGGAACTTCAAGACTTGTACCAATCAGCACATTATTACACTACAATTTTTATAATCAGACACTGTAGTAGAAATTGGCTACAAATATGTGAAATGCTATTTTATGCCCGAATAAACTTTGTAGATCAGATCATGTATAAATCACCTTATTCTTACACATGTACACATTTTTCATTCATTTAGCCCTTTTAATCTAATTTATTTCAAATTATTTTAAATGTCGATGAATGCTTTTTTCTCAGCTTTCAGCTTATGGCCAAACTTAAAACTCATTGATATATATAACATACAATGTACAGTAATATTGCGTTGTTGTGCATTGTGAAGTAAATCAAATGTTTTTTTAGATCTTTGAGTAAATCAACCAATGCTAAAGAATAACTGTAGACAAATTATAACATTAACAAATAAAATCACATCTAAGATGATCAGCTTACTATAAACTACAAAATGACCAGCATATTTACCGGACAACAAAGACGGTGGATTGTATAAGGAGAGGAGATATCTATGTAGATAGAGTTGACCAGATACAATAAATGACACATGTGTTAGTCCTCGGAGGAAAGACAAACATTATCTCAGGGACAACCAATATAATTACACATGTGACAAATATCGCACGAGATCACAGGTTATAATATCAGGGAGGCGATATTGTTTGACCAATGGACAGTGTCACATTCTCGTAGCCTGGTAAACATCACGCAGGCAAACAACGCCATCTATAGGGAATATTCCTGAATGTTGCGAGTCTGTGCTAGCACGTTAAACTGATCATAAAATGATCAAAAATATCCGAACTAAGAAAACAGGAATTTAGAACTTTGGTAAATATAGTATTTTGCATGGAGTACCGGTAGTTGATAGAAAAGTATATTTTTATCTAGAGGATCGTACCAAACTGCTGCAACTAGTCTAAAGATACTAAGTTACAGTATGTTCTTCTCAAAACCTAACTGAAACATTTTGACACCAAAATTCCCTAAACTCCTAAAAACAAGTTACATTGTTGTATTTCAAATATACAATTTAATAAGGAAATATAAAATTATAATAAGAACCATAAATGCTTAAATAAATAGTTAAATACTGTAAAACTGTATATTTTTGCGATTTGGGTATCCAGAAGGAGCTAGTTAAACACTAGGTTAAACATTTGTGATTCTTTCTGTGTTGTGCTGCTGTTGTTTACTGTTCATGAACATAAATTTTCTGATTTTACAGGATAGAAACTGGAAAAAATATTGTAGCTATTTAGTATTAACAAAATTGTGAAATAATTACTAAGTCATCCCAAGTTCTTGGGTCTAAGAAAGAACATCTTCACTTAAAAATGGCATCAAGATATTCTACTTGATTTACATTCAAACTCTCAAAATATGACAAGTTCTATATTTTCTACAAATGAGTTATATATATAAAAATCTTGTATTAGACTATCATGATCAAATTGTGATAAATCAACATTTTTAACATCTTTTTGTAATCTGTGAAATTTAAACAAACCCATCACATACCTCAGATGCTAGACTAACAACATCTTTCATAACTGTTTTTTTCTAGTTTTTAAAAAACACTAAATTTCACATAAAATGTCTCATAGTAAGAAACCTGCAGGGAATATAACTCAGCAATAATTTGTAGACAATAAACACATCTTTTAATAATTTGTGAAACATTTTAAGTAAAAATACTTTTTTTAAATATTCACCGGATGGGGATGTAGGATATGAGGACAAATGTAGTTCCAAGATTGACACATACTGTTTACGAACTATACATAATAATTGTTACACCTCCATTACCAGTAAGTAAAATACCACAGGATTAATCAAACCATATTATACATGTACTTCCTGAATTCATTCCTTTCAACCAGGTGTAAAGATTATCCAATATGACTGGGGGTATAAATAGCAATATATACCGGTAATTGTTGTTTTTTTAGACATCAAGTCAGACAAAACAGGAAATACGAGGCAGCATTTCGTGCAGTGTTACAGTACCCACCCTTCGCAGGAAATTCACAGGAATTAAATATTTACTTACAAATAGTCACGACATTGTAATAAATTACGCAAACAAAAATACAGGAAAATGAGATAGATTATTGTTTTACTGTAACTTAAGCCTTGATTGTTTTTTTGGTATAAAGGTGCAGGTATAATAGTTCTGCACCAAAATATTGGCTATAATATGCACATGACATCATACACAAGATGTATAAAATATAGTGGATCACAAGGCAGAGATTAACATAGGGTGAAAATTCCCCCCTTTATAATGCCAAAAACAACAGAAAAATGTACCAAAATCAGAGGATATAATGTACAATGTTGAACAGAATATAACCATTTTAGCACTAATCTGACCAAATAAGATTAAGATCTTACTATCTCGTAATTATTATACTCCCAAAAAGATGAAATCACTAACATAGATTCACATACACCCCAGGATTATCAATATAAAATCATGGGTAAAAGTTTAAAAAAAAATTAAATGGATGTTTTTTCATAGACCCCCAGCATATTACACAGAGGGCCATTATTTCTATAAATACTGACATTTTTAGTAACAAGTATACAACTGGAAACTTTCACCCATGTAAAATCTCAATTGGCCAATTTTTATGGTATAATTATAGAATATCGTGATTTATATATTGTACTCACCATGAGCGACCCATCCATGCTTGCAAGTTTCACACATACGTAAACAGTTCTTGGCAGGGAGGAAACACTCGCACAGGCAACTTGGTGTCGTACATCGTATAGCCTGAAAGAAAAGTCGTGGAGGCGTTGAAGATATGTATTGTAAGACACGACGATATCGTTCCGTCTTGGCGAGATCGTGTATTGAGGTCTGATTGGATCCAGTCTCAACCATCTCGATACAATAACTTATAATGTAACCCGTTTTTCACTGCACACTCACACTTATAGGTCGCTGGAATATTTCAATGCTGGCACAAGAAGGGTAAACCCATCGGATCAACTCTAACAATTCACCTCTTCCTAGTTTCAGAGCATGAAAAATGATAGACAAATTTTTCACAATTTTTCACAATTATCTCGCTGAAAACCAGAGGAGTCACTACTGGTAATGAAAACTGTTGGTTAATGAGTATCACATTAAAACGTAACGTTATAATCATATCCGAGAATCTTTGAAAAAACAGTCCACACACTTAAAGATATTAGTCTTGAATTTCCCCATCATTTTATGACAAAAATAAAAATTATTCAATAACACTAACAAACAATCAGTATTATTATGTTAATGTTTTTTGAACTCGGGCTATGAATTGATGTTTAATTATTTCCTAGGATAGTTCAAACTCAGGATGGTCTTCAAGACTTTCAGCTGTTCCATATGTTAACCAAATATCTATAAGAACTTGTTCTGACTTTTCATTTCAATCAAGAAGTCTTATTTTATTAAAGTTGTGCTTGATTCATGTCATCATAAACCAAAATTTGAAGTAGAATTTTAGTTCAGTAATTATAATACTCAATGTTGGAAATTCATCAAATGTTAAACATTGCTAGGTAACAAGCTCATACCTAACATCATTATATACATGTCTTTAATCTTTTAATTACGCTTAATTAGCATTATCGTTCATTTTTTCAGATTTCAGATTCACATTCCAGATAAAACTTAACTTTTACAAACTGAACAAATTTAAACAAACGTTTCAGATCATTATCAGATGTACGTTCATATTTAAGCTATCATGAACAAAAAGATTTCCTCTAACAAACTTTCAACAAAAAACATGTGAGTGTTTCTGTGACCTCTGACCTTCAACTACAACCAATAACCAGTCAGTGAAGCCGCCGGAACTTTCTCCTGTGCTATTGTATATAATACCTCCATGTGTTATTCAAATTAACATAATCAATTCACTATTTAAAAGCATGTAACCTGTATGGAGGAAGTCAAATTGTTCCAAAGTATACTTCACTGCCAGCGGAAAAAAATATACTAAAATAAAACCACAAGGCGCATCAGCGGAAATATATCTTAACGGTTTATTTGGAGTACATGTAACAGGAGCAGAGCTTTTATGCTGAATTCTAAGAAATTATGAGAGTGTTAGAATTTTCAGCATTTTTAATTAAACCACAGTGATGTAATAAACACTGAAATTTACAGAATAATATTTATATCTTAATAAAGAATAAATTGTTATTAAATTGCTAAATTTTTTTTTTTTTTTTAACCAGTTCTTACAATATTCTTGCACTTGGTGTTCAAGACATCCAAGATCTATACTTATTAATTACACCATATTAACTTTTAGTTTTAAATTATTTTCTAAAATATCAAAAGAAATTCATTTAAATTTTAACTGTGAGTATAGAAAATAATAATTAAATACTAATTATTATTATATGTCATTTTGTAGATTAAATGAATTTGTAAATGGGTTATGAAATCTTGAAACTGTCACAAATTCAGGTCAAGAAAAACATAAATTGAGTATTAAGTATCAAACAGTAGCTGGCAAAACAGAGGACATAAAATAAAGTTAGTAGGGACCACAATTGTAGGGGACTAAAATTATCACATTCAATCAATTGACAGAAAATATTGTACAATTAATTATATACATAAATATTTCAGTAGTTCTTTACTACATAGATCAGATAGTAGTATCAATAGTAAAATTCTTAAAATCATGAAAAACAAATCCTAATATTATACTCAAACAAATTGCCAATAAATAACGAATAAATAACTAGACAATTTACACCACATCAACAGAAGAGTTGATTATGTTAAAAATATACAAAAATCCATCTCATCAATTCAATAAGTATTACGAGTATTTATCAATATCCCGTCTACTAATAGACAATTGATTAGTATAAAGAATATGCCTACAATACAACCTGTATAAAACCATAAAATCATACACCGGAGTCGCAGAATCACGATCTCTCAGAGAGTCAGAATACTGAGAATTTACGTCATCAAAAAAAGTAAAACCACGCCGACATAATTAAATGAAAACAGCATTTTTTTACCTTCTTGCAGGAGATCGTATCCATTGAAACCGTCTTTTCAGGCATTGGTGGAATTTCTGTCAAACAAGTCGTACACGCATATAAAATACTTTCACACAGCCCAGGTATGTCTTTGATTTACACAAAATGTCCTCACTAATTTACTATGTCAGTTTATGCCAACAGAAAGATGCCTTGGCATTTTGTAACAAAAATATTATTAACAAGATAACAAACGTTTAGCATTAATTAGTATAAAACACCCATCACATACTAGTAAGTATAACAACCGATTTCAGAATATTTCAAATGATTCTCTCAGACTCTCCAAGTTCCAACCAGAAAAATATTTGTCCAAATCAATTATAAGACATCATATAATCCATGCAGTAGGATTCCTTTGACAAATAGTGAGCCAGTGTGTTTGTCAATCAAACAGTTCCCTAGAACCTGTCCTTATCAATCATCTACACTAACTGTCCCACATGTGTGCTGCTGTAGTACATACTGGCAAGGAGTCATGCCAGGTTTCCACACAGATGTCATATGTTAATTATTTATTGCCCCCCAACTTTGCCCATTTTCTAAGTGTCCAATAGGATACTAGACTACATGCAGTATCACCATACAAACATTGAAGATGTTTATCCTGAAGCTGTGTGTACAGAAATGCTTATCAACATCCCATGTCTGGAAGTCCCCTACTGTGCTACCTTACTGTCATACCAGGAGGTACAAGTATTGGACAATAACTTCCTGTCCTGCCCTGTACATACTGTCCTCTACCACAATCTAGGATATGTAGCTATATAGTAACTACTAGGCACCCCACATCACAACATTTTATATTGGAAATTGGGAAAAAACTAGAAAATGATCAAATGATCACTGATGAGGGGAATTGGACAGAAATTGTGGAAGGGTGGAGACAAAACATTCAATATAAACCATTCACTGATGACAATTAAATGTTATAGTTACCATTCCAGTGACTGATAATGTCAGTTCTATTGATGATCAATTAAAATAACAGAGAGACAACACTAATTAAGAGAATATTAATTACTCATTTTGTTGACATGACAATATAATAATGGATTCGTTTCCATTAGTGAAGTTTATTTCACATTGTATTTATGTGTTAATTAGCTTTTTTGTGACAATTCTGAACATGCTATATTTTGAATAAAAACTATTCAGCAAATTCAATTTTCTTATATTATGGAAAATAAAGGTCACTTGTAGAAGTTAATACAATGAATCTTACAAAATTGCAAAATTGTGGCTTTTAAGATTTTTTTTGTAAAATACAAAATTAATGTTGATTGAATATACATATTAATTTGTAGAACAACATACTTATATGACATTAAATGGATTTGGTTTCATATTCTCAAAAGGGTCACCATAATGAACAGATAAGCAGAATTTGTATATAACGAGACATTTTATAATTGTTTTTTTTTATTAGTGACAAAAAGGGAATAAATTGATTAAAAACAGTTTGAGAGCACTTCTCCTCCTAGGTTCCATGCGTTCCTCTGAAAGAATTATGCCGTCGTCAGCACTTATTATTTCTTTAATTTAAAAAACGTACTCGTTGACATAATCAACTATAATCATCGAGAGTGGATCCTGTGACCAAAACAATAGCGCCCCCTGGTGTTAGTTAAACTATCGTGTTAAGGACGTTACAAGGAATCTGCCATATACGGCGAACTCTCCATCACTTCACAGCATGATAATCGCATAATATTCTAATAATTCAACCAGTCTATGCTTAAGAAATCTTCTTGACAAACTAGGAGATAGAAAGAACTCCGCAAATATTACTGTCATAACCCTAAATTATATTTATGAAATGACTATAGAACAAGAGACACACTGTCTCTCTATTTTCGTATACCTAATTGTTTTTCTCGGATCCAGTATTTCTATGTTGATGATTATTGGTCTCGGAGGGCTGGCGGTCTCATCCCGTGGTTTATTTTAATGCATGATTATTAATACAAGGCTCGTATGTGACCCTCGTGTAATCCTTTAGGTGTCACAATAAACAGAACAAAAATATGCTTATAATTGACAAAGCAAGATGGCACGAAGAATTCGGTGTCTATGCCTAATTTTCATCGGAACTTTATGATTTGAAATTATTCTCGAGTAGACGATTATTGTAATGCAATATAACAACATAAGACAATGTACCGTTTTAGGGACCATAATCGCTACCACAGGAGTTAAAATGTATAAAATGTAATAAGCTTTGTCAAAAGTAATCAGGGATGTATGTCTGCTAAATTTTGACTTATGCGACTCCTAGGATATGGTACGGGCGTGAATTAGCCGAAAACATGAAAGCGGCCCGTACTTAAACACCGAGATGAACAGCCACTCCATTTAGTATAGCTAGGTTTGCAATCTGATCTCTGTCATGCTAAACTGCAATTTAATAACCAGACATTATTTGAGATCTGCCGGCATAATGGAAGTTTGGCAGATTTTGTAGACAGAAGAAACTTATTATGAGAACACATTTTTTTGATAAAAATCAAAATGTGGATGGCTTTAAGAAAAGTCAGAATGTTGCTATAAGATTGAATAACATAAGTACAAGACATTTAGCTCAGATAATAAATAAATGTCTCAGTTTGTTTTGAGACTGTTATATAATCTCACTGCATAGATTATTTTAAAGCCAGGCACAGAGTTTGTGGACTTGAGATTTTTCCTGAATCTCACACCTCATTACTGCATTATAATTTATGATCTCAAGTGTTTAACTTTTCCTCAATCTCAAGTCTCATTGGTATGTTTATTGTGGTCTCAAGCATTTAATATAAGTGTTTGTCAATCTCAAGTTTCATTACAGTGTAATATAATTTATATACCATATGAAAAGCTAAGACTTTTCCTGAATCACAAATCTTATTGTTGAATTTATTATAGGATCTCAAATAATAATGAAAATCTCAAATGAGATGGATCCACAATCTCAAGTCTTGTTATATTGATCTCAATTAGTATATAAAGATAAGATCGATTCTGAATAATTATCATGTTTGTTATATGTTCTCAAGTCTTTAATAATGAGATTGTTCCTTAATCTCAATTCTCATTTTAAAATTAATTATACAATTTTTAAAAGTTCTCATTTTTAATCATATGATCTAATTCTCATTTATAAGTTTATTATATGATTTAAATTCTAATTTGTAATCAAATTGTCACAAATGATCTCAAGTGTGCAATAATGAGATTTGTCCACAATCTCAAGATATACAATGTATATTATATGACCTGAAGTAGTTATAAACAAGATTATTTCTCAATCTCATGACTTTGTCTCATTGATGTGATTATGTAAGAATCTCAAGAATGCAATGACGGGATTGGTAACATTTAACTTGTGTCTGTAAGTTATAGACAAAAAAGTCTTTAATGATCAAGTTAATCAACGTATATCCCATAGCATGTTAATGAAAGATATAAAGGTATTCAAATAAAATAAGAATATATCATTAAAGGTAGTTAATAGACTTGACTTTTTGTCAAGACATGCTTTGACTTTTTGTCAAGACAAGCTTAGTCATAGTAATGTGAAGATTTGTGGTAAATAACTACGTCTACATTATAACACATGTAGGTTACAAAAACAGTAATGTGTTTTCAGTATTGTTTTATAAGCCCCAACAAATACTGGTACATGTTTTATGAAGCTAGTTAGACCCCTATTCAGTTGTCCACTACTTTCACAAATTCAAGTGAACAGTGCAGCGGTGTACGCTGCTGTTCTGGTGTTGATCAACCAATCGTGTGTATTGCTGGACGTTTAACTGTACGTCCGCAGTTGCAAGTACAATAAATGTTCCAAGATCACAAAGCCAGCTGTAGTTTACTAATTTTTAATGAGTCATAACAATAACAATCACAAAGTTTATATTCACAGAGTTCAGATATATATCACAAAGATATTAATTATTTCACTGAGTCACAAAGTAATCAAATTAAATCAAATGCACAAAGTCTATGCTTCACAAAGATACTGTAGTATGTATTATCAAATTATGTCTTATGTTAAGTTCTTAAGTTCTGTATGTTCTATATTATGTCTACAGTTTAAGTCCATGTTTATAAGGTTACCCTTAACTCTAGCAGACAGAGTAATTCACTCAATCTGAGAAGCCAATCAAGTTACTTAAACCAAACATATCAGACTAAATATGTAAAGTATTTCACACCTATGATAATTCAATTAAAACTTGAAATAAAAGTATGATAACCATTAAAGAAATAATAACAAACAATCACAAACTAGATTGACTTAATCACCTGATTCACTAAGAACAATGCAAGATTATATACTTAGAAAGAAGTCCTATGAAAATGCATGATGACATATGAAGACACACTGAGGCTAAATTACTAAAATAGGATAATAATCAGTTTAGAAATGGAATGAATGTATATTAATAAATTGGTAATCTGAGTTTGAATAGACAAATCAACATTTTTAAAAGCCATACAAAATAGGGTGAAATTGTTATCATAATACATGAATCCAATATGGTTATTTCTATCATGACCTCCATGCATTGTTAAACTGTAGACAATATCTTCAGAGATCAGGGGTGGTATTCACAAAGAATCTTACGGGGGGGGGGGGGGAACTTATTTCCTTTAAAAATTAAGATTGTCACTTTTTTAAAATTGTTTAGAAGCATTATGTAAAGAGCTACAATGATCTCTGAAAAAGCATGGACTATTCTTATTTTTTTTAGAAATATTTCTTTGCAAGATATTTGTCTTAAAATTATGATAAAGCAAAATTTGATAAAATTTGAAAGCTTCCTAATAATAATTTGAATATTTGGTATAAGATAATTAAGAATATAACCTGCATTATAAGCTGAATTTTGGTGGTTAGGTTAAATGAAAATTTAATCATTAAATTGATCATTAATTTTCTCTTTACAGACTTTCCGTCATGCGAAGGTGCAATTTTCTATTGGCCAATCAGAATGTTATATTCTAAACCAGTTAGAACATATTAAGTAAATTATGAGGACTAAAAGGATTCGCTTCGCTTACTCCACTTTGCTTACTCCACCCTTTTTAATAATTGAAATTTGCTAAACGTTCTAACTATAACTTAAGATTATTATAATATACAGCAAGGATTGACAAAATATAATACATACTAACAATCTCCCTATGAAATGTGATTTTAAAATTGAAGATTTTCTAAAATTTTCACGGAAGTCCAAGAAATACATGACAGTCACAGCATTGCATACAAAGTTTCTCTAAGCAGTCATATGTATGTATATGTATAAAGTGCAAACACGTGTGTTGTAGTGAAGGACAAAGACATTTTGTGGACCTTATAATTACACTATGACATATAAGCAATCGGCTTTCATGCTGAATTCTCTCGAACATAATAAAACACAGACCTTGTCTCTTTTGTATGTTTGCCGTTAATTTTCACAAAGTAAATAAATGGCATGATCTGAGACATACAATGTGTGTCCTTCATTAATAGATTAGTCAGGGACAATTACACATGTGTTAATGGCAATCACATGGAGTCATTCATAAACAGTCAAGCACAGTAGACTCATTAGAAACATATGTCTTCTATTCTCCTGTCCTCCTTGCAGGCTCCATGCAGGCTATATGACAACAATCTTATGTTTCGCAAGGACCTTACCTTATAGGAGTTCTTACATTATCTCAAATTTGTCTTGCATTTTTTAAAAAGCAATTAAATAGGTTCACAATAAAAATATTGTTTCAAATTATTTGACTTTAATTTTTGTGTACTTTTATTGTTACTCTTTCTGAAATCCAACATTTAGGAACACTGCCACCATCAATACATTTGGAAACACAGAAGCCATTGCATAATGCCAAAGCACAGGAGCTGTCAATGCATTTGGAAATACCAAAGCCATTGCTGTTTATATGCCTAAACATCAAAGCTGTTGATGTATGCCAAAACACCGAAACCTTCAATGTTTGCTAAAACATTGAAACTGTCAATGTATGCCAAAACACTGAAACTGTCAAAGTATGTCAAAACACCAACACTTTCAATGTACTAAAGAACTTCACTCATTGATTGGATAACCAGAGAAACATATGCTAGTGTACCAGTAAGCATGGCCTAAGACATCCCACAGAATCTCAAAGACAGAAGGCAGTAATTCTTTGATGAGCAGTAATTAACTACTTGATGACATTTACAAAATGTCATTACCAGAAACATGTGAGTATATACTTGAAGTATACGTGGCACTAAAGGTTGACAACAATTTATGTGTGGTATTATTGTTTCTGGTATGTGGTTAGATCTGTGTGTACTACCACACCCATTTTTTCCCAAATGTAATGTGTCATCCAGGTGAGTACTGAGTACCAAATTTCCCTCCAGCCAGATGTTAATGATTCTCACGACTGTGTTCTTCTCATGCTGCGCAGAAAATGACAAAACAAAGAATGAGTCTGTATACAGTGCACAACTGTGATTATCATGCCACCATTTTTTTCCAAAAGAATATCATTAATTTCATGCAAGATCTAATTTGATAATTTTTGTATTCACTATATTATCATACATATAGGAAAAAAACTTGTGTACACTACGGAAGCTGGGAAGATAACACAACTGATGCACCAGTAGATAGGTCGGGTGGGGGGGGGGAGTCACTCAGATAGGCATCTTAACTGATCAGTGTAATATCCTCGTCCAAAATATCCTTAAAATTATCTACCGTAATTGCTTAAATATTGTAACTATTATGTCGGTACCATCCTACATAATGACAATCTACAAACATGCAGCCCAGTCTGATTTATTTAATCCGAAGGCCTTTGAAGTGTGTGCAAGTATATATATTAATGCTGCCCCCTTTCATGTGATCCTGTATTGTCAAAGGAAGAACAAGACTGCGTTTAGTAAACACTAATGTCCAAAACGTTTTGGTTTACATTTTTAATGAAACAAACGAATGGAACAAACCAAATGAGCTCATGAGGCCAATCACTATGGGACACTTCTATAAATTGTTCAGAAACATTGCCATGGTAATGGAGTGTCCACCATCACAAGTCCATCCATACCACAATGTTGGCATCCAGATAAAGACTGAGAGATGAGATGGTGAGATGGTGGTCAGAGCTCACATCCATGGCAGGGACATAATGGAAGCACTATTCGTTACAAATATTACACAGACAATAGAAACAATATCAGTTTTCAGACGAGACTTCAGGTGACCTAATCTATTATCATATTTTATAAATGAAATATATGCAACTAAAATACAAGTAATGAATTGATAAGAAAACCTTAAACAGACACACTTGGAAGAATAATAAGACCCATGTCTATGAACTCGGCACGGGAACATGTCTATGAACTCGGCACGGGAACATGTCTATGAACTCGGCACGGGAACATGTCTATGAACTCGGCACGGGAACATGTTTATGAACTCGGCATGGGAACATGTCTATGAACTCGGCACGGGAACATGTTTATGAACTCGGCACGGGAACATGTTTATGAACTCGGCACGGGAACATGTCTATGAACTCGGCACGGGAACATGTTTATGAACTCGGCACGGGAACATGTCTATGAACTCGGCACTCGGCACGGGAACATGTCTATGAACTCGGCACAGGAACATGTCTATGAACTCAGCACAGGTACATGTCTATAAACTCGGCACAGGTACATGTCTATGAACTCAGCACAGGTACATGTCTATGAACTCGGCACTCGGCACGGGAACATGTCTATGAACTCGGCACGGGAACATGTCTATAAACTCCAGCACCGGTACACATGTCTATGACCTCAGCATGGGTACATGTCTATGAACTCAGCACGGGTACATGTCTATGACCTCAACATGGGTACATGTCTATGAACTCAGCAAGGGTACTCAGCACAGGTACATGTCTATGAACACAGCACGGGTACTCAGCACAGGTACATGTCTATGAACACAGCACGGGTACTCAGCACAGGTACATGTCTATGAACACAGCACGGGTACTCAGCACAGGTACATGTCTATGAACACAGCACGGGTACTCAGCACGGGTACATGTCTATGAACTCAGCACCGGTACATGTGTCTGACCTCAGCACGGGTACATGTCTCTGACCTCAGCACGGGTACATGTGTCTGACCTCAGCACGGGAACATGTCTCAGACCTCAGCACGGGTACATGTGTCTGACCTCAGCACGGGTACATGTCTCTGACCTCAGCACCGGTACATGTCTCTGACCTCAGCACCGGTACATGTGTCTGACCTCAGCACCGGTACATGTCTCTTGCATGTCTCTGATTTTAGCACCGGTCACATGTCACATGTTTCTGGTGATTCATGTCCATCACAAAGACGTCTTTGTCTATTGATTGTGTGAGTACATTGGGTGAAGCACAGTCATTACCTGTAATACTGAGTTAATTAGGATGCCATCCTAGTACCATGGTGAAGTCATTATTCCTGGGGGATTCATGTAAAAATCTGTTTATAAATGTGCTCACAGTTGATAAGACTTGTTCACCAAGATGTTATAAAGTTCCCGTAATGACATGTGTACCTGACCTAATCACATCACATCACAAAGCATGGTTAATGACCGATACCTATACCTTATACCCAGCTTCACTAAACCTGTCTTAACTTTATGACAGTTTCAAATCACTGTCAGGAAAAACAGTATACATTATAAATGAGGGTGGAACTTGTTAATGTTTCATGCCACAGTCACTGCCACCATTGTAGAAGTTAATCCAATTCCGTCCTAATTGCAGACTAATTATGATGAGACTGTGATTTGGGCGGCCTCAAAGGACATGAATCAAGCCAGGCTTGACATGCTTAAAGATGGAGATTAGAATGAAGAAAGTCTATCTTACGTTTTAATTAAACTAAGCATGCAACACTAAGTCTTTGACAATGCAGCTTTATGGTGTGTGTGTTGTTTTTTCTATCATTAGATGATAATGTCTATGAAGATATATCTTTATCAGTGATTACAGTAGCTGTGATTAAAGTATCCTGACTTTTAATTGAATCAATGGGGTAATAGAATGTAAGTATAGTAGGTAGGAACATACACAATGTATTGTTAGAAACACTAGTGGGCGGGGACTTCAATACTTGATAAACAACTGGTTTTTACATAGTTCATGATAATTTATACAGTTTATGAATAAAATCTTTAATTTAAGAGGGTTCCCTTTTGATATAATACTTTAATAAATTGAACCACAATTCACAATAAAAGATAATCATACAATTAATACAGACATATTATTATTGGATATTATCAGTACGCTTGTATAAATGAACAACACAATGAATTAATGCATACAGAAATCATGAAAATCCCAATGTATTAACAGAAATCATGAAACCACAATGTATTAACAGAAATCATGAAAATCCCAATGTATTAACAGAAATCATGAAAACCCCCAATGTATTAACAGAAATCATGAAAATCCCAATGTATTAACAGAAATCATGAAACCACAATGTATTTACAGAAATCATGAAAACTCCCAATGTATTAACAGGTATCATGAAAACCCCAATGTATTAACAGAAATCATGAAACCACAATGTATTAACAGAAATCATGAAATCATGAAATCCCAATGTATTAACAGAAATCATGAAACTCCCAATGTATTAACAGGTATCATGAAACTCCCAATGTATTAACAGGTATCATGAAAACCCCCAATGTATTAACAGGAATCATGAAAACCCCCAATGTATTAACAGGAATCATGAAAACCCCCAATGTATTAACAGAAATCATGAAAACTCCACAATGTATTTACAGAAATCATGAAAACCCAATCCATTAATGTACTACATGATTTTTATATACCTGTAGCGAGAAATCATGGACTGCAATTTCACGGGGTCATCAAATACCTTTACCAACTGTTAGCAACAGTCATCTATGGTCAATTACACTGTAAGCATTTTACCAATTATAAGGGATCCTATCAATTACTGACCAAAATGTACAATGCACAATTTATTTCTGAGATCTCAAGGCAAATTGACCAGTAATATCTTATACTGCGTGTAGCCATTTGTCATACATGAGTGATGGTCAATTTGTATTAAGGAATCAATGTCTAAATGATGTTTTTATTTCAAGTTAAATATATACGGAATACCACTGCAGTGGGTTGATACGTTAGGCCGTATTCCCCCGAGTTACTTGTATAATGCCGTATCTCGCGAGACCGCTAGGTCGAGCGTGATGCGGCATTATAAAAGTAACGATGGGTTATACGGTCATCGTATCAACACACTGTAGTGGTATTCCTTTTATTATATACCTACACAGTGAAAAAAAGCATTTGTACGCGCGCAAATGCGTTAAATGTGTATATGTGACGTCATGACTTTCGGTATATTTAAAGAGTGAAAAACGTCAGACACGCATGATACGGATTCAGCCATGCATGATCCGGACAATGTAATCCGGCGTGTAGTATTCCACTATGCGAATTGGCCTGTATTTGTGGAAATACACGGATAGGTATATAATAAATTATTATTATTAATTATCCAAGCACCAGTTGTCCTTCTGATCAAAGCAAAGCCTGAAGAAAGTCAGAGAAATTTATATTTGTGGTATCTCCACCCCCCCCCCCCCCTTCCTAAGCTTTACAAAATTAAATATGATCCATAATAATTATTATTTTTTGTATGTGATGCACATGTAAGATGCAACCTTCAACCAGAACATTTTAAAGATCAACTCAAAACTTTTCGTCCAAAAACACAAAAACAATAATTATTAATTACCATGCTCCTTAATTATTATTGTTTTCGAGTTTTTTTTTATTCCAAATCATCTGCTTTCAAGTAGATGGAAATTTTGTCTATTTCATTAGTAAGAATGAGATTAAATGTTTAAATTCTTGGAAGATCTCTCGAGGTAAAATGTCAGCTTACAGCTCCCTGATGGGATACTCTTTCAAAATTTGAACATAGAAAAATCAACTGATATCCTAAAACCCACAAACTCTATACTCGATTTATGTCAAAACTTCAACTAAATAAATGATTTCTGTTTTATTGCGCTTGAAATATGTGCTTGTCAACTCTAGGAAATAAATTTAAAGAAGGTTTTATCACTGTAGCAATAGTGTTTTGTGCAATTTTCCGAAAATCAATGGAATGCATTTAATTCCACCAAGCCTAAATCGTCATCGGCGGGTCCTTTACGCGACATAGAATTGTTCTCCCTGGGCTTAAAGACATTACGTGTCTGACGAGTGATTTTCTTAACTAGTTTAAAGCCGGTAAAAACAAGCCATGATGTATTACATAATGACACCAAATTCAAACTTACTCTAGAAGTTGGCCCTTTGAAACATGTGTTGTATCAGACTGGAAAGGGTTATATGATGGAATAATTCCTGAATTGATCAATTTTCTTAGACAAAGGAGCTATTATAGTGCACGTAATTATACTACGCGACAATGATGAAGAACCGCGTCTTCCTTTTTAAAACAAGAGCATATAAATCTTCAGATATTTGAAGTAAATATCTCGGAACAATTTTGGGACAATCGGCTCAATTTGATGTGGAATACATCAACAATAGTTTTCTACCCTCCTCTTTAGAGAGCAGGGAGATTGAAGAGCGCATTGAATGGATTTAAGTCAGGAGCTATTACAGCAGTGTTCTATAATACAAAACGCACCGTCTTTATCATGTTTATGAAAATTTGGAATTTGGAAATGTTTTTTTTCCGCATTTTGATGTCAAACTACATTTCCTCGGAACTCACTTGACAACAAGGGCTGTAACTCTTTATAATAATGTTATCATGGCCCATATGTGCATCAGTGTGTGTTTACTAACATTGACTGGTTTAAGTGTCAGATATGAAAAGCAATATATAACGGTTCTCTTATAAACAGACAAATATAATATGCAACTGATAATTATGTGTAATTGGGCAGACTCTTAGCAATTACTTATTGGTCAACCCCCTAGACACTGATTTCTGACATTAGGAAATTTATTACTTTCATATACATTGTACTAGGAATCAATTCTTTAATATCATCATCAAAATACAATTTGATAATTAAATATTTTATATTATGGGTAACGACTGATTATGCATTTTGACATTTTGTGACATTCATGAATGGTCAGCCCTCTCTGAATTTTATACTTCCAATTGGAATGAAATGGTTTTTACTTGCTAGCATTTACTCCGCTCTCTAAATACATGGGAACATCCAGTTAGCGCATGGGGTAGAGTGTTAGGCTGTCATCCAATAGGTATAAGTTTGATTGCCATACATAAATGGTCCTCCAGCACATAGATGGATGTGGGCAGCTTATTTTCACATTGGCTAAATTTATGAGCTCCACATTTAAATTAAATGCCATTTATAGGTAGATTGATTTTGTGAATATTGATAGCTAAGTCGACCCTCTCAACTCTCAACCCTTTAAGCACTATCGGTAATTATTACTCAGGAATTTATCAAAACTTTTACCAAAGCTTCTTCATAGAAAATATGTTAGTTACATAAGCTTCGTAATGATCCATTATTCAAGCAAATTAATAGAGAATAATAGAGAACAAATGTAGATGAAATATCCGTGGATCATAACGAGATTAGGGCACCAGGATCAAACAATGTTCTCATAATGTGAAAGGTAGCTGTTTCCTTACATCTACAATTTCATTATCCCCGGTACCAAGACCTGTAGAAATTCCTCATTGTGTCAAGATGAGTTGGATCAAATTGTCCCAAACAATTGTTGCTCAGTTAAGATAATAAAGGCCTGGACATACACCCTTGAGGTGTAAAACAGTTAAATGACCCAGTACAAACACCTGGAGGGTGTTAAACACTGACCAATTCAACAGTCACTATGGAAATGAGTATGAATATTTTACTTCAAAAGACGGTTTTGTTTCCAGTCCAATACAGGGTAATACATTGACATGGTGTTATAATGTAAACCTGAGTAACAGTATCATGACACGACAAGTACGAACATTCTCGACAAGTACGAACATTCTCGGAACAATCTACAAACGTTCTCCGTACAAGACGGGTTAATGTCCGAGCACATCATATCAGTGCGGACATAAATAGAGCTATATTTAGGTATTAAGATGATGATTAGGTTGGACAAGTGGTGACACGTGACAGGTGACAAAGCTGACTGTCGTGTCACAAATACCATATTTACCATGCTGTAGCTGACTGTCGTGTCACAAATACCATATTTACCATGCTGTAGCTGACAGTCGTGTCACAAATACCATATTTACCATGCTGTTTGACATTGGGTATTTGTGTCGCGCTGATGTGCGGGTAATATGTATCAAAATGTAAGTTTAGTTCAAATGTGTTGACTTATGTTATCTTGTTTTCAAGTTTATGTGATATATATGTGGGCATGCATGTAGATTGTGTTACATTTATGCTTTGTATAACATATAGATGTATGTATATATAAAATAATATAAGTTGATTCTGGGACGGTGGCCACCATGTCAAATAAAATATTGTTATAGTTATTTACCATGCAAATGCAACTTGGTTTTCTTATGTCACATTTTATTAACTTAATATGAGGTGTGTTGCGTGTATATGCGGGGCCATGTATAGGGGCATGTATTAGGTTAAAGGGTATAATATTATATTACATGTATTAGGTGTGATACGGTAGTATGGTATTAAGGAGAAATATCATTGATTGATTTTAAGCAATATGACAATTGAAAGGATGAAGCCTGTGACATTGTGAGGACATTGTGAGGATAGAGTATACATGTATAACACTAGCAATTCCTCCTTAATATTGATATGTTCATCAATTAACAACTTAAGTAAGAAAGCAATTAATATCACTTCAAATTGATTAATTATTTCATTTATAAAAATAATAATAAAGACTTTATTTATTGTGGATTTGTATCAATTTTCAATATGGTCAACTGGAAAACAGACTATGAAACCATTCTGCCTTGCTATTACAGTAACTGTTGGTATAACACTAGATGGTCAAGTAAGACAACTCAGGTTTGAATCCCTGGCTCTGGCAGGTTTAGTACATCCCTAATATTACAGTACTAGTTCTGTGACTTTGGGGGACCAGAACTAAACCTGCTCCATGAAACAGCCCAGTCAAAGAAAAAGCCTAATGTTTCCTACTGTGGTACATACAAGTATTGTACAACAATTATACCTTAAAATGATATTACATGTATAAAACAGATTTGCTTTAATATGTTCTGACAATGAAACTTTAATAATATAGCCGAGTACATTAAAATAATTATATAATACAAATTAAATGCAGGCAAGTCTTGGAACCATTTATAATAATGAGCACATCCTCATTACAACATTGTACATATATTTATATACAGTTTAATTTTCCACCACTAGATTACGACCATCCAGTGAGCATCGATAAAAGCTTTTAAAGCCTAAATTGCTGCTTATTCATCTTAAACCAAAATATTAATCATCCAAGCATTCATGCTTTCATTTTTTATGTCCCGAATGAGAAAAATGTATCAAAGCTTTGGTGACGACCTGATGATGATTGGACAATAGCATCGGCAAGCTTATACAGACAACGTTTACGCGTTCTTATTTCTCATTAGCTATTCCTTTGCAATAACTTGACACAGTGGAAACTGTTTTCATTTCTCATCCCTCTTGTATCGTCTGAATTCTTTTTTTTGTCATAACAGTTTTGTATGCCCTGACAAAGATGAATGTTTTCTCACGACGATGTCATAACTGCGGAGACATTTTCATCAAAATTTTGTCCCAATAACAATAGAATCTTTGAATCATCGCAGTCCTAGAAGGGACTAGCTGATTTAATCTTGAAAACTTTTCGGTGTCTTGATTTAATTGCCACGATTAAACACGACCAAATTCCGAAACATCAATAGCTCGGCACTAGATTGAAACACGACGCGATAGAAGCTTGAAATCGATACAATCAAGCATCTCAGTGACAAAGGACAAGATCAGAGGACCCATCAAAGCAGGATACAATACATTTCCCTCAAAGTTGTTCGTTTTGTAAAAGACATAAAGACATAAGGACATAAAGAATTGAATCAGTGTTTCCGTTATCTTCACGATAAACTATCATAGCTATAGATATTTTCAGAGTGGCCCGTCTCTCAATTGTCACATAAATTGAATTGAAAAATTTTGGAGACATCGCACGGTCCATAAAAGTGTCCCTAGGAACACATAGAAACACAGAAGTTGATTAATTTTATCGGGGAAAGTAATAGCTTAGAACAATTTGTCCTGTCCCAGTGCACTGTCGAACAATATCGCAAGACATTCGTTCCTGAGAAAATGTCGCCACAGTCAGTACAAATAAAACCCACGACAAAATTAATTTTCCAAGTTGATCACATTGCGAGGAAAGCAAAATCACGTACGATAGAAATAAGCGTAGTTTGTTCCGCAGTAAAACAAGATAAACTTGCGGGAAACATAGAAAAACGAACTGGTTAATTAACTCGCCATTATGCACTTGCCGTTAATGAACCAGATAAGATTTTTGTGTACGAGTCGAACGAGTCCACCCTATTTTGATTGTCGTTCATCTTCATCTTTATCGGAAACTATTGTCATTCTAGTTCCAAAATCAAACTCATGTGAAAGTGAACTTTTCAGTGCGGGCCAAGTGTGAACATACATTTCCCATTTACCAATGATATTCATTCAATGTCCCACTCTGTAAAGTGTTAAATAGCATTAGTGCATCGGGGACTTTGCATGTTCAAACGAAAAACGTCCCTAACTGTTGACACTTGTAAATCAATAACAGTAACTTGAACGGGCCGACCATTAATTTGATCAATATAATCTATTACATTAGCCATTTTTTATTCTTGAGTAATTTGTATGGGTAATATATTTGGTCACTAGAGAGTTAAGTTTGTCATGTGTGGTAATGTGTCCCGGGCTATATATCGTCTTTGATCTAGACTTCTGTTTCCCTCAGACAACAACAACAAATCAAGCGCTTCATCATCAGATTGCTAGTTTTTTCAGGAAGATATGGTTCGCTCAGGGAATACGAGGACTGTCCCATAAATACCTGAGATGGTTTACTCAGGGAGTACGAGGTCTGTCCTATAAAGACCTGAGATGGTTCGCTCAGGGAATACGAGGTCTGTCCCATAAATACCTGAGATGGTTCGCTCAGGAAATACGAGGTCTGTCCCATAAATACCTGAGATGGTTTACTCAGGGAATACGAGGTCTGTCCCATAAAGACCTGAGATGGTTCGCTCAGGGAATACGAGGTCTGTCCCATAAATACCTGAGATGGTTCGCTCCAGGAATACGAGGACTGTCCCATAAATACCTGAGATGGTTCGCTCAGGGAATACGAGGACTGTCCCATAAATACCTGAGATGGTTCGCTCAGGGAATACTAGGTCTGTCCCATAAAGACCTGAGATGGTTCGCTCAGGGAATACGAGGTCTGTCCCATAAATACCTGAGATGGTTCGCTCCAGGAATACGAGGACTGTCCCATAAATACCTGAGATGGTTCGCTCTGGGAATACGAGGTCTGTCCCATTAAGACCTGGTTGCTCAGGGAATACGAGGTCTATTCGATAAAGACCTGAGATGGTTAGTTTAGGAAATACAAGGTCAGTCCCATAAAGATCTGGTTTGCTCAGTGAATACGAGGTCTGTCCCATAAATACCTGAGATGGTTCGCTCAAGGAATACGAGGTCTGTCCCATAAATACCTGAGATGGTTAGTTAAGGAAATACAAGGTCAGTCCCATAAAGATCTGGCTCGCTCAGGGAATACAAGGTCTGTCCCATAAAGACCTGGTTCGCTCAGGGAATACAAAGTCTGTCCCATAAATACATGAGATGGTTCGCTCTGGGAATACGAGGTCTGTCCCATTAAGACCTGGTTGCTCAGGGAATACGAGGTCTGTTCGATAAAGACCTGAGATGGTTAGTTTAGGAAATACGAGGGTTGGTCCGTAAAGTTCTAAAATGGTTAGTTTAAGTAATATGGACTCACACTGAGGAAATACGAGGGTTTTCCACAAAGATCTTAAATGGCAGTTGGGAAGTATGAGGGTTGTTCCACAAAGATTTATAATGGCAGTTGAGATAATATGAGGGTTGTTCCACAAAGATCTAAAATGGTACTTGAGGGAATACAAGGGTTGTTCCATAAAGATCTAAAATAGTTAGTTGGGGGAATATTAGAGCTTTTCTCTACTAAAACATTTAGCAATTTTTGTCAATCTCCTTTAGCACAAATCACAGCATTGCCTGTAGCGCCTTAAATATCCTAGGGAAGGGCCTGTGGTGGATTAACTTAACCTGCTTTGAGCCTTAAGTGACAGTTAGTATAATCATGAATTTAAATTTTAAGTCATTTTATTTGACAGCTTGCAGTATATAAATGTAAGATATTTAATACATAAGTTCCAGAGAGAACTTCAAATAGAAGCTGATATACTCGTGATGTATCAGGGGCATTGTTTTCATATCATGACTATTAAATTATAAAGAAATAAAAAATTACTAAAAAAATGTTAATTTATTTCAACGAGGTTCAAGATACGACTCGTTGGATCATGTTACATCGGTGGGAACAATATGTTCTCGAGTACAAAATCTGCCAACGGTTTAGGTTTTATCACACATGACCATCAGGAAACCAGTTAATGTAGAACACAATAAAGCATTGAATACTGTGGACAATGACAAAACACCCGTGCACATAAGAACTGCCTAAGTATCAAATATATAATTGTAGATCACTGCAAATCGTGGAAAACAATTGCGTCTTTTAGTAACCTCTCAACATGATTGGCATCTAAGCATGCTAGCTGGGACATAACAGTGTTCTTCCTGTGTGCCGCTTTTTGTGTTCCTTTCACAAGCCAAAACAGCATCATAAAGTGTTTGTATGATATAATTGTAGCATTGTGCTGTAGCCACTTGAAACAATCAGAACTGTGGGCTTTTCATTGTTGCTACAACAGATCACATTTTGTGATGAAGAAAGACAAGCCATACTGAAAACTTTGGAAAACGTTTTAAATGTTAGTTTGTTAGTTTGTATTGTCGGAACATAAAACGTTTTCAATGATTATTTGTATTGTCTGTAAAGGAACAACTGTGTTTAATGTTTTCTTTAAGCACTTCAGACGCATACAAACACCACATTCAAACTTATAAGCGATTTTTCCAGTTTTACCCGCCGACCACATTCACAAAATTTCAGGTATTTCCAAGTTGCAACATTCAGGTAAGAAAAACTTTTGTTCCAATATTAAAAGAGAAAATGCCATGAGATGCATACAGTTTAGGTGGCTTGGCACGTCCTGACGACTTGTCTTATTATAAAAGAGAAAATCTGGCAGACGATACAGACAACATTGTTCTTGTTTATGGTGGTAGATATACGCAGACAGAGCAAGCTGCCTAGCAAATGGAATGCTTCAAATATGTGTCTCATCCCCGTGACCTTGGCAAGTTGTATCAGTATTTTAGGAGATTATAGTCATAACATAGGAATACCTGTACACATAATGAATTGTGCAGTGTGGTGTGTAACCACATGACCTTAAACTATGATGTCGGATGTAAATCATTAACAAAACTGATTGTTTAAAATAAAGGAAGTGACAAAATAATCCTTACTTTATAAGCAACGTCCAATCGTATTAGGTGATCATGAATGCGATGTTTTAATGGCGATGAATTAATATAATTACTCAGTATCAATATTTTGGCAAACTCCAATATTTCTGCTAACTCCAATATTTCTGCTAACTAGCTATTTTAAGATTATAAAGTTGCGGGTCATGCCAAAGAAGTGAAGTCAACGCCATAACATCATGTAATTGTTCTAACTCAAACGGCAGCACATATAACGTAGTTGTAGAGCATATATTTCCTCATCATGCAAAAAAGGCATTTGAGCCAAAATTTTGAGTGATTATATTAATTTATTGTTTACACAATTGAGTTCCTAAAGGTGTTTTTGTCACATTGCATTTTAATAGCATTTAGTAGCTCAATGGTTAGCACGCTTGTCTTCTCATCGGGTTCAAATACGGGTGGAGGCACTTATATGCCATATTTCAGCAGAAAGCAGACTGGCAAATAAAGGCAATGCTCAGCAGTTTAATATAGTTTATATATAATTATGTGTACTAGTAGCTTTTGTTCACATACAACAACTTAGTATTAGGGGATTGTCCGATTCATATAAGAAATCAACTGATAATTATAATAAAGGCTTATAAAATTTATCCTAATAAAAGGGTAATGCCAAAATGTCAATGATTAAATACAATACAGTCTTCAGTCATGTACACAAGTGAATGTTCAATCTCTGATACAAGTAATTTATGATGACAAATTTATGATTGTTAAAACTTTTTTTATGATATACAAGTTGCATTTGCATTGTGACTATAGCATTCCCTGAACGAATGTTTCCTTTGTTATAACATTAAGTGTTTGACAATTACTATGACAACATGATTGTTGTTATAAATCATTTTTTTGCTAAATGAACATTTTTTTCTGAAAGGTGCACTACATGCTGATATATGATAAACCTCAAAGAGTGTATGTACATTGCTGGTAGACACCCAGCCACGATTTCCCTTCAATGACCCCCCAACATCTGTTTTCTCTCAAATGTACTACTTGTCTCTTTGTCATAAGATCTACTGAGAGAATGACATTGGATATAAGTCCCCAAGCAGCGACATAAAACAAGCCACATGGCTTATCAGCCACATGTATTTCGTGAGCTTGCAAAAGACTAGCAGCTTGCAATAGGCTGTAAATCTTGGTTTGTGAGTAATGTTCACAGTTGTGTGAATATAATGGTGCATAAAATTTATGCAGTTGTCAAAATCACTTGATTTACAGTAGCACTTATTGGACATGTTGTGGAGGTATGAAATATGAGCAAAAATGTTCTAAACACCAACACCCCCTTATAACAGCTACCAAAGTTTGCTGTCAACTAGTTCTAGTTTTGATCCTAGTTAAGATAATTCCAGAAAAAACATGTCAGGGGTGTAGAATTCTCACAGCAGTGGTTTTTGTGTGATTAAGTCTAAACATTGACAAGTCACATGGCAGCAGCAATGGAGGCCGAGTTCACACGTAAACACATCTCAAGTGTGCGGGTTTTATGTTTAAGGTCAAAACATAAAATAAATGTGTTTGGCTGATAAGCCAGAAAGTATGTTTATGATAAATACATGAAGGACGGGTATTTAAGTCTGGGCTTACAGGTTATAATAAATATTAATGTAAAAGTAAACAGTGAATGCTGTGTAGGATGTGTAGGATGTCTATAATATTTCCTCAGATTACTACCTAACTTATCCATAATTATTTTCAGTTTAACTCAAGTGACAGTTGTGGCTTCATGCCATCCAATAAACTGCATAAAAAGTTTCTCTGCAACCAGGAAACTGGCACAAAACATAGTGAGCAACTATCAAATCAAAAATAACTATATTTTTAAAACCTTCAAGAAGTTGACAGCATAGAATACCCAATAAAAACACAAATGTTAATGACCAAAAGAGCCCATGCCATAACATGGCTTTCCATTTGTCAAAGGAAATCAAAGGTGAACAATGTAAATGCAACTTTTTTCAACTTTCTTGAAAAAAAATCATGTCATCTTATCCGAAATTATAATTCCGTTTGTTATGCTCTAATCAAATAGAAAATCCAAAGTCATCCAAAATATAAAAGATACAATTTTCAAAAGGGTTTTATTCCATAAAAACAGATAGGGCAAACAGAAGCCGCTTTCAAAAAGATTCCCAGATATGACTAGAGCCATTAGTACAAGTATAGTAGATTGAGATACGGTGAATAGAGAGACACAGCAACATTGTCCACACAGAAAGTTATACACACAAACTGTAGGATTGCCTCTCACTCTTTGATGATCCTACATCATATAAAGATAAGCTGGGAGATTAACTAAATTACTGCCTGGCACCCAGTATGGTACCACGATCTCATCTATCTACTGTCAGCTATATACAGACTCTTCCTATCTAAACAACGACATTCACTTCCTCAAACACTCAACTTACCTGGTAAAAACCTAATTAGCATAATTTATTCACACCTGTGCTACTGTAGAGAGTCTCTCGACCAATCAGAACCAGTCCATCCCTGTACCCATCAGCTGGGACATTTCTCGGTAAAAAATTGCCAGGTTTGGTTACTGTTAGGTTTTGATAATTGAACTAAAGCTACACAAAGACTGCCAGTCTACCAGGCACCGACAAATGGATAATTTTTGAAGACATATGTTTAACATTATATAATATATACTATACATTGACAATAATAAATTTGGTGACAAATCATTTATAAACAGTGAACAAGATGCAGGCAACAAGACTTGCAGCAAATCCTGACAGAGTTAAGTCAACAAAATCGTACACTCAATCCATACTGAACGTGGCAGACAATATCCACCGAATATAAAGAATATTTATCAATATACATGACAAATTTATTCTAATAGAGTACATACATAAAGTGTGTATAAATATAAAATGTCACAAAATCTCATCCGACTTACTAAAGCTAAAACAATTATACTCAGAAATAGATGGCTCATAAAACCAGTTCCAGACAATGTTCTTTCGTTACTATGACAAACCGGCTTCAATTTCCTGGCATTTTGACATCTTGACATCAGCTTCCTCGTTCATTTGACATTCTTCCAAATTCTTACAAAATAATTTATACCAAACACATGAATGTTAATTTTTAAAACAATTAAACATTGATACCTTATACAACAATTTCAAACAAACTAAACAAACTAAACAAACTAGAAACCTCACACAGAATTTCTAAAGTGCTATTCAAAAACTTGGTAAAGTTTTGAAATTCCACCATTTTGAATACTAATCACAACTAATAACACAAATTTTATGACACAAATTGACACTGCCTGGTAAACATACCATCCAATTAACATAATTCCTTAATTAAAAGTTTAAGTTAAGTGAAAGAAAGGAACTTACCTCTAATGGTTTCATGATGACAAATTCTCCTACATTCCTATATCAGAGGACAGTTTACTATGATGGCACTGAAACACACTACCAATGTACAAGCGGGCTATGACAGCCAATCACCGTACAGTCTTCCACACCTCTGACAGGAGCAAAATGTACACAAAACTGTTACTATTTATAGACACCAAGCGGAAACAAGGAAACAAGTCAGAAACAAGTCTCAGAGATTGTCGGTGCTACCCTGCTACCGTTGTGGCTGTTAGATGTGATTCTGACAAAGTACAGAGATAATAGGGGTAATGCCTGTGGATCAGTGAGGGATGTTCTAGTCACTGTCAGGACAGGAGGGGAAGATGCTGTGCTGTGACTTATCAACAAAACTTTTTTATCTTTCTTTACTTTACTTCAATACACGCTAGATGTGCTTACCTGTTTATAAGACGACTTCCAGTAGCAGCAGGCAAACAGCTGTACACGATACGGCTTATAGTGGAGAATAAACAAAGCTTGCAACAAGTTTGGCTGAGCGTTTTATAAATCAGTGTGTTATATTGTTCAATTTGATGTCAATCTATAACAGCTTAATAATGCTTCATTTAAGATAAAGAGAAATTTAAAGTGAAATCTATGTAATAATAAATCATTGTTAATTATAATATGTTTTATTCAACATGGCTGTAAATCAGGTAGTCTCAACTGCAAGAGAAACATAGATTACTGAAAACTTTCCATTATTGCTTTGCATTTGAGAAAATGTTGCAGTTAGTATGCCCTGCCATCCAATGTTACATTGGGAACCTTATACGGAGGCACAGTGTCCAGTATATGGCACATATTCCCTGTAACAAATTAATTCTTCCTATAGTCAAAGACATTCCTACAGACAATTTTCACAATTTGTCCAATGCAAGATGGTGTCAACACATCTAACAAAATATTAATAGCAAAAACCATTTCACTTATTGGTTTGCTGTTGTCATGTTTGGCCAATACTGCAGGTCAGCATTACATCATAACTGTATGAAACATTTTATGGAACATTTTCAGATCAAAAATGATTGATATGTATGACCATTGAAACTTAGGGGAACAGTTTGTTGATCTACAGCAGCCATATGTCAATAACATGGATCCCAATAACATGGTTCCCAGTAACATGACTCTGCAATGGAACACATTCAGACATGTTATTACAGCTATATGCTTTGTTTGACTCTAAACTAGATACTTACCTCTGAGACTTTTGTGGTGTTCCTTTCCACCACAAGGACCTGTTGCTTCTTGTCTCCTTACAACATCCATGGTTGTTTTAGTGCTTGGCCAGACAATTCCATTTTCTCCATTTATATGGATGTTTGCCCTTTAGTTCCTAGACTCCTATATAGTATAGTACATATGCACCAATGTCTCCCTGACATCTGTGCGGCATGCATTGTCCGCTGAATATTGAATCCTCTGCAACAAATCATTTCTTTATCATACAAATCTGAGTTGGTATCTTTGTGAAATTAGTATTAAAAGCATAAAATGTTAAAATTACAGTGTATAACATGCACTCAAAATGCTCTTGACCGTTTTTGGCATCTCCACTGTTATACACAAACAGTCCACTGTACATGGATTATAAATGAAACTAATATGGCATTACTATGACAACATTGCAAGGTGACTATCTGTGTGCTTGTATGAAGTTTGCATATATAGCCCCAATCTACATGATATGTGCATATATGATGCTATCCAATGTAAAATCAGTGTGTGGCATCCCAAATGCTGTTTCCTCTTTGCTCCTAACTCATGCCAGGTATAGAGACTGTTTGTGCTGGGAGCTTTTAAATAAAGTTGGCTGGGCTTGAGAAATGGTCAGAGATAGAATTGGAGTACTAGTATATAAAATGTGAAAAAGATATCTGCAAGAACTTTTTCTTGACATTGTCCCAAGAAAAAAAAGCATACAAAACATGCATACTATATATTATTATTAACAAGAAATAAAGTTTATACATCTGTTTATGGAACATCAAAGAACTAATAATGCATTTTTAGTTAGATTTGATAAATCATTTTCGATGTTTTAATCATGCACAGTACAATGACAGCATACAGTGAAAACATTGCTCAGTCTAGTTCTAAAATCTCCATATTGTACACATCACTACCATCGCTGCTTATAAGCCATATGGCTGGGCGAGTACAGCGTGCAGTAGACAGGCTAGAATGTAAGGTAAATGTACAGTAAGCGGCTGTCATCTGATCTGGCTACTGTAAGCAGTTAGGCAAAGATTTATAGCTGGACTGGTTGTCTCTCAGATTTATAGCTGGACTGGTGTCTCTCAGATGATCATAATGAAGTAAACAGAGAACCAAATCTCAGAGAACCAGTCTGTGTCCCATGTGCCCAAATGCATCCACATGTTTACAAGGAAAACTCATTAAATGGCTACAAAAATAAATTGGACAGATAGCCAGTGTACTTGCATCAGTGACTTCACAGAGGCTCCCACGGGAGGAAGGTTTGATTTCAGCGTGCAACATGATAGGAGCAAGGTCAATGATAAGAGTGTTATATACATGTAGAACCTGTACACCAGTATGCACCAGTGACCATCAGTCAGGATATCTATATCAAGATAAGACAGATACAAATTAACTACTTAGATCAAACACAGGTACTTAGACCCATTAGCACAGTGGTTCCATCTATAATTATATTCCCAAAATATTCTGTCATCAGTACCTACATGTAGTATAGCATGCCCACATCAACCATCCATAGTAACAGCACATCCTTCATCCTTCGTCTTTGACAGTTCATACTCTGTACTAATGCTTCAATCATACGTGCAGGTGTCCAACAATAACAGAATAATCTGGAAATCTGTATAAGCAGCACTAGAAAGAACACACATTTCTGCAGAAAATATGTTATTCGATGAAAAGTTATGGTTAGTTGAAATTTCATTAACTGAATTGTAACATTGTACAATGTTCTAAACAGAAGTTTGGTGTAGGGATGTGTGCTAACGACACCCAAAGCTTAAACACACATCTTATCTTCAGGTTAGGGCATGATCCCAGTAAGTACAACACCTATACACAGTAACAAGCTGCAGAAACTGGGGCTTATCATTTCATAACTCCAACATTCTTTTAAAACCCATTGGATTTTCAGAAGTAATCTAAGACATTTAGATAACACATGCAGTTTAACATTATGATAAATGACTTGACACATAATGACTATGAAGATTTACAGAGCTTGTATAGGTTACCATTGCACATGAAATACCGACTTTATAGCTTAAACTTATTTATTTAACATCAATTTTGGGAAACAAGTTATTACACCTTACACAATTTACTCTTGATGACTGCTTGTTGGTTACTATGGTAATCAGTATTCAAACATATTTATTAGATTGTAAAGTGTAAGGTTCAGCTGTAAGTGAATACCTGGGAATTTAAGTCTCCTGTCATACAATAGTGATTCAGTAGTGATAGGGGGAGGTAATCCAGTCTGGTTCCCTGATTTACTTTAGTGTTTCAGTAGTGATAGGGGAGGTAATCCAGCCCGGTTCCCTGGTATACAATATAGTGTTTCAGTAGTGATATGGGAGGTAATCCAGTCTGGTCTCCTGTCATACAATAGTGATTCAGTAGTGATAGGGGAGGTAATCCAGTCTGGTTCCCTGATTTACTTTAGTGTTTCAGTAGTGATAGGGGAGGTAATCCAGCCCGGTTCCCTGGTATATTATATAGTGTTTCAGTAGTGATAGGGGAGGTAATCCAGTCTGGTTCCCTGATGTACTTTAGTGTTTCAGAAGTGGTAGGGGAGGCAATCTGGTCTGGTTCCCTGGTATACTATAGTATTTCAGTAGTGATAGGGGAGGTAATCCAGTCTGGTTCCCTGGTATACTAGTGTTTCAGTAGTGATAGGGGAGGTAATCCAGGCTGGTTCCCTGGTATACTATAGTGTTTCAGTAGTGGTAGGGGAAGTAATCCAGTCTGTTTCCCTGATGTACTTTAGTGTTTCAGTAGTGATAGGGGAGGTAATCCAGTCTGGTTCCCTGGTGTACTTTAGTGTTTCAGTAGTGGTAGGGGAAGTAATCCAGTCTGTTTCCCTGATGTACTTTAGTGTTTCAGTAGTGATAGGGGAGGTAATCCAGTCTGGTTCCCTGGTGTACTTTAGTGTTTCAGTAGTGGTAGGGGAGGTAATCCAGTCTGGTTCCCTGATGTACTTTAGTGTTTCAGTAGTGATAGGGGAAGTAATCCAGCCTTTCGACCTAAAGTTCATAAATCCGTAAGATAAGTCAGTTACCAAAATTTGCAAAATGAAGATCACGCAAATTAAAGTGATACACAGCATGGAAGACCTAGTTGGGGTACTAAAATATATATAAGTTTGTGGTGACCTTTAAATAATCAATTGCAACAAACATTTACCTTCAAATCATTAAATTTCATATCCATAATCATAATCAGTTTAATGTGCATTGACCTAACTTACCCAATTAATTAATAATATCTTATAAATAATACCATTGTCTTATAAATACCATCACAAGAAAAAACTGTGTCAGTGAAGTAAATCCTCACAGAAAGTGTAACTTATAGAGGAATACTCGTCAATATATCATCACTTAATGCAAGATTTTTGGTAAGATGGTAATTTTTTATACATTAAACATATTAGTTTGGCAATTGTCAATAAAGGATGTGTTTTCAAATGTCCTCCACTGGCAATGTGTGTTTATAAGACAACATTATTCGGATTTATTCAACAATAAATTCACGTTATGGATGTATTCATGCTTTTTTTGCACAATTTGCGTCTAATGGCGGCTATATTTCTTACTGCAGTAATTGTAACCGACTTTGACAGCATTCAATTTTCATACACATACAGAGTGTTGTTATTCTGTGTTGAAATTAAAACCTTCATTTCGTGGTATTTCTGTGTCTTGAATATTTATTTGCCGTGTTTTATGTTCTGGTAAAAATATCTTAACCAAGTATTAAACAACATAAGAAAAATAATTTTGATGATTTGTTATTTTCTTGAAAGTCTTGAAACCGCAACGTCAACAAAAAAAATCTACAACATGGTTTTTTTTTATAATTCTCCCTGATTAATGACAATATAAGAACGTTATGTACAGTAGACCATGGCTCCATGGTTATGTACAGTAGACCATGGCTCCATGGTTATGTACAGTAGACCATGACTCCATGGTTATGTACAGTAGACCATGGCTCCATGGTTATGTACAGTAGACCATGGCTCCATGGTTATGTACAGTAGACCATGGCTCCATGTTTATATACAGTAGACCATGGCTCCATGGTTATGTACAGTAGACCATGGCTCCGTGGTTATGTACAGTAGACCATGGCTCCATGGTTATGTACAGTAGACCATGACTCCATGGTTATGTACAGTAGACCATGGCTCCATGGTTATGTACAGTAGACCATGGCTCCATGGTTATGTACAGTAGACCATGGCTCCATGGTTATGTACAGTAGACCATGGCTCCATGGTTATGTACAGTAGACCATGGCTCCATGGTCCAACATCTGCCACAAATAACTGGTAGTATTGAACAATACAGTAGAACTTCGATGCCTCGAACAATACTTGCCTCGAAAACCCTAGATGCCTCGAACTTGTTCTTCGGCCCTGGCAAAATCCCTTCTTTATATATATGGTAAAACAGTAGATGACTCGAACAGTATCTAGGTCGAACACTCGAACTGATTGGACGGTCCCTTGCTATGATTTACCCGTAGATGAGATGAACAATACAAGTTTTCACACCTTTCATTTTGACTGTTGCAATGCATTGTTCGACCACGGGTAGTCGGCAACAAGTTGTGGTATTAACTGTACCTAAAAATTGTTAGTGTTCGACTGCATTGTAACAAGTTTTTAAACACTTATAGATCCATTAAATAGTTGAAGGTCGCCCAGGAAATTGTAACTTATTTAGTTTCCGTTTATAAAATTCAGAAACAACAATAAATCAGAATAAAATGATCATTTTTCAAAGTTTGTCAAAAGAATCTTTTTCATTTCCATTTATTTATTTGTAGTCAAACATGTCCCAAGACATGAGGATATTCTGAGGCTCGCAGCTTTATACTCGTATATATATGACTATGCTATTTAACAAGAACCCTTACACATGGGAACACTCGAACAGCTTGTAGGAGATATATCAGATTTCCGGTCAGTTTTGTTAAACTATATTGTTTCATTATTGTTATGAATAATTTCACAAAACACTACCTTAATTAGTTATACAGTCTAACTTGTATTAAGCGACCACCTTGGGGAAGGTCTAAAAACGGTCGCTTAATGGAATGGTCGTTTAACACAAATGTAAGAAACATCAAGTGTAATTAACGAATTGCCGACTTTAGGCTGTCCCAATACTATTCAACTTCAATTGATAAACATTAGTGTGTAAATATGTTTTATGATGATTCTCTACTAGTATGCATTGTCTTCATAAGCATTTAATTTATCATTTTTATAAACTTACTCATAATTATATTACACAATGCTCATAATGTAAGTCAGTTTTGCTTGCACGTTGTTGTTGTTGTTGTTGCAATCGAATTCGAAAAAGAACAAAATAGACCGGGTTTTAGCCCAATCTAAATGGACGGTGATTGCTGATTGCAGCAAAAGATACAACAATTAATCCATAATAATGTGTGTAATCGGATTAAAATCATCTGTATGACATGCCCTATGGGCACAATGGTGATTATCAATGTTGTTAATTAGGGTCCATTTAACAAAAGACAAACTCCGAAGTGTGAACAAACAATGATTTAGGACGAGGTATAAAGTAATTAACAACCTGGCATAACAGAAGATCAGTGATTTACACATAATTTTTTGGTCGCTAAATGCAATTTTACCTATCAATTTTGTGCTTAAACATTGGTCGCTGGTCGCGTTAGACAAAAGTCGCTTAATACAGTAGAAAAATAGAGCAAATATGGTCGAGAGGAATTGAAACCAGTCGTTTAAGACAAAGGTCGCTTAATACGCGTGGTCGCAAGTACAAGTTAGACTGTACACATAAATTATGTATCATACACACACGATTTGTACGTGTACACGTACCAACATCAGTTCGCACTTATACCCATGCATATTCTTAAATAACATAGATGCCTCGAACAGGTAGACGGCTTTAACTGTTTACCAGGTCCGAGGGTAGAGAACAGGTAGATGGCTCGAACTGTTTACCCGGTCTGAGGGTAGAGAACAGGTAGATGGCTCAAACTATTTACCTGGTCCGAGGGTAGAGAACAGGTAGATCGCTTTAACTGTTTACCAGGTCCGAGGGTAGAGAACAGGTAGATGGCTTGAACTGTTTACCCGGTCTGAGGGTAGAGAACAGGTAGATGGCTCAAACTGTTTACCCTGTCCGAGGGTAAAGAACAGGTAGATGGCTCAAACTATTTACCTGGTCCGAGGGTAGAGAACACAGGTAGATGGCTCAAACTGTTTACCCGGTCCGAGGGTAGAGAACAGGTAGATGGCTTGAACTGTTTACCCGGTCTGAGGGTAGAGAACAGGTAGATGGCTCAACCTGTTTACCCGGTCCGAGGGTAGAGAACAGGTAGATGGCTCAAATTGTTTACCCGGTCCGAGGGTAGAGAACAGGTAGATGGCTCGAACTGTAGTTTCAACACATTGTCTGAGTCAAATCAAATTCAATGCATTAAGTTTTTTATTTATTTTATTAACTAAGGCACAATAATGATGCACCTTTTAAAACAAGAGGTCGCTCACCTGTCGTAGTAGTGCATGCATTTTACCTAGTGACCTAGTTCTTGATCCAATATTGCACTTGACCTAGATTTTGTTGAGATGATCATTGTGACCAAGTTTCATAAATATTAGGCTAAAATAGTGACATCTAGTGTCTACACAAGGACTTCCTATGATTTGATCTAGTGACCTAGTTTTTGACCCCAGATGACCCAATTTCAAACTTGACCTAGATTTTGTTGAGATGATCATTGTGACAAAATTACAAAAAGATTAGGCCAAAATTGTGACCTCTAGTGATTACACAAGGTTTTTCTATGATTTGACCTTGTGACCTTAGGCTAGTTTTTGATCCCGGATGACCCAATATCGAACTTGACCTAGATTTTGTTGAGATGATCATTTTGACTAAGTTTCATAAAGATTAGACCAAAATTGTGACCTCTAGTGACTACACAAGGTTTTTCTATGATTTTACCTTGTGACCTAGTTTTGACCCCAGATGACCCAATATCGAACTTGGCCTAGATTTTGTTGAGATGATCATTGTGACCAAGTTTCATAATGATTAGGCTAAAACTGTGACCTGTAGTGTCTACACAAGTAAATTGTGGACGACGGACAACGGACAAAGAGTGATCACAAAAGCTCACTCTGTCACCTTGTGACAGGTGAGCTAATAAATGGGCAGCAATAGCAACAGCGGCAACAGCAGCAGCCAGAACAGCACAGCCCAGAGAGAAACGGTAATAGTCCATGATAGTCCTATACTCCACAGGGAGAGAAGGAACATTGTCACCTAAGTCAATATGTATTAAAGGCAGCTGGAGCAGCCTAGATGAAAGCTCAACTTTCTCATACAAAGGCAGGAAGCTGGTGAATATAGGTCACAGGGTTACCAGCCTTATCAGTACGGACTTTCATTGTGATGGTGAATGACTCTGTGGATACCTTTGATAGTCTTTGAGAAAATGACTCTGACAATAAACTTAACCAATGCATACGCACATGCTGATGTAGCTGATTCTATCACGTCTAAGCCTGCCTTTTTCTTTGAAAAGTCCAGCATATAAAAGAGGAAGTGGCCATTCTATTCTAAATCTGTGATAAAATATTCTATCATCAAGTGTAGGAATTGGCTGTATAAGTGCTAAGACAGCCGCTAATATAACTGCCTCATTTACAACATTATCCAGGATTCAGCGCTATCAAGACTTACAACTTCATGTATTGATACCAAGTTAAAACAGTTTTGCACAAAGTGAGTTACTGTGCATACCTTGAAATAAGTCCCAATGTTCAAAGAAGACAAACAATTAAATTGTGAGCAGGTACTCCTCAGGGACCGTATAAAACCCAGCATGTACTCCTCAGGGACAGTATAAAACCCTGTATGAAGGACATCTCATGCCATGGTGAATAATTTAAGGTAGAAAGTCAACACACAATTGGATAACAATAAAACTAATTAGTATGAATATTTGATGGCGATTCTAAGATAAGTCAAATATCTTACTAATCAACTATTGTCAAAGGCAGTCTTTGTCATGCTATCTTATTCCTTTATCACATATATACAATGGAACAGTCTCAGGTGTATACTTGTCATTCTAACAAATTAATGGTGGTACCTTGGCTATAAGACAGTATGGCAGGATTTTATAGTGATGACTGTTTACTGTTAGATTGGTATAAATATACCAAAGGATGTGTTACCCAGCTTACAGACTATGTAGTACACATTTGACATGAAATAATTAATTATTTTGATCAATTTTATTTTAGTCTCACATATTTTAACCCCTTATTTTCAAGGCCGCAGGTCCTTTGAATGTGGTAAGGGAATTGTCTATGGCGGGGCACGTGACCCGTTCTCAATGGTTTGCCATTTCAAAAAAATCCAAAACAGCAAGCATTCTGTAAGAATGTCGTGAACCAGACTATTCATATTATTCCATGCAGATTACATTGGTCTTTGCCGCATTGCAATAGTTTATTTACTGAAGAAAGCAGAAATATCCGAAATTTCACGTGAAACTCAAGGCGAGTGAGACCATGTATCTGAACAGCAGGTATCTGCTGCATAAGCAAAGTGCTTCCCGATCAGGGGCAATGGATGAGATTCCGTAGAGAGCACATTGCTAAATAAACAGAATCATGTATTGATACCAGATAAATATTTTCAAATTATTTGGAAATTGTTCATTAGTTGGCACATAACATAACAAAATAAATTGAGGCTATATGTTAAAATTGAATACGATTTATATCTCATCATGGCATTTGTTGTGATAAAGTTCAAACTTACTGTTACATATAGTTGGTTAGGTTAGATCAATGGGTAGTGTCCGATATTACATGTATTTGAATTATTTGGACGAACACCGGAATAAATTCTATCAGCATCCAAACTGCAGAAAAAACACATCCGAAACAAAACAAGTGAATTATCTGGCCACAGAAAATTAATTAATTTGTACTTCATTGACAATGAATCCAATTTTATCTACAGTATCCTAATAAGAGACTATTTATAATTAAAGCGCTGTAAGCACAGGGCCAGCAAACTGTTTTATCAAAGCACTTAAGGAAATTTACGCTCATATTTAGATTTTTTAAAATTCTTTAACTTCTACTTTAACTGGTAAAGGGAAATGCAATATTAACAATGGTTCAGTTAATGATCTCCTACAAACAATATCTGTCCCCTATTTGTAGCTGTAAAAGCATTATAAGGATTGTAAGTTTGAGGGCAAGTTTAGCACTTTTATTTTGAATTGTAAATTATTTACATTGCGATTTCGGAGCTTTGATTTTGAATTGTTTAAGGAATAAAAATCTGTTGTTGTATTTTGTCTAACACACATACTCATTCTGATGCGGAAAATTAAATCACTAAATTTTTCCACATTCAAACTCCTGCCTGTGTTTTATTCAACGACAAAATACAAGAACAGAGTTTTTATTCTAAACACGATAATACCCCAAACTGCGCGCATTCCATTTTCACCCATTTTACATTGAACATAATTCCACACTGAAATTGAGTGGCTTAATAGCTGGTACAATTAACTCCCTTGTTAATGAAAACGAGCTTCGTAATTTTCTGAAGGAAAGAACACGTTTTAAACATTGAAACAAATTTAATAACGCAAGTATAAGGTATACTCATGCAACTTGCGTTATTCCCAACTCGTTGAAGTTGGTACTACAAAGTTTATGTTCATTCATTCATAAATATGTCACATGACATTTATTTCACTGAACTACTTTAAATCACACATGCCGATGTTCGATGTTTTGTGGAGGACAAATTTTTGGAGTTTAATTTGTTTATTTGCAGAAACAACTGTAACAGTATAATTATTCAATAAATACTTATTATGTATTTTATATAGTTGTTTTGTCATTTTTGAGCATACAAACTAATATGACCAATTTGCTGTTTGCGGGGCCTAAATAGTACCAGCCAATTTGTCAGGTGTATTTTGTTGTGGTAATAATATACAGCTTGATTTCCTACTACATTACATTGAGTCAGATTTATAGAAGAACTTTATTGACACAGTTATTGTAACCATGTATACCATTGGAGCTTATAATCAGGGGTCATGGTGTAAAGGGTTAATACAAAGACATTCAATGAGCATTTTAGCATATAAATAAAGACCATTCATGTTTTTAACAAGGAAATGAATTTCTATACAAACACATAGGGAATGGACAGAAGTTTCTAACATTATCACGATCGTAGCTACACTGAGAAAGTTGAGAAAAATATGCATCAAAAAGACCCTAGAAACTATTTGCCTCCATGTTTTTTTGTCTCTGGGTACGTCCCAGATTATAAGGTTTGTCATCCGTCTTCAGTTTTGTACATTACTCATCAAAGCACTGTGTGTTACTATGACAACCTTGCTGGAACTTTGACCTGAGCAGTGAAGCATTTTCCCTCATTAATAAAACAACTTGAACCATTTTAGCTTGTCATCTTAGAAGATGACAGATCTATCTAAAATTCTTCACTATTTCGACAAGTGCAAAACTTTGTGACATTGTGTTAAGATTTGACAATTTATTTAGGAATTGATAAATTAAGTTTCTAGAAGAATGAAAGCAAACAACTATAATGATCAGATGTTATTTCTGTAGATCTGCTTGTTTGTGATCGACAGAGAAAGTTGTGTGTGACCATTCAGTCCCCCCCCCCCCCCCCCCCCCCCCGCTGACAGAGTGGCCAATGACCTCTAACTTTGAGGGAAGGAACAGAACCTGTTGTGAGGTCTCATTGGTTCTTTAACATGCACAGCACAGATACACTCAAGACTACTGCTGGGTTACCAACCAGTTCATCTCTAGTTGAAAAGTATTTCTAAAATTCCAGTGCAACGGCCAAGCTTCAAACCAGGGATTGGTAAAGTGAGTGTCAACCACTCAGCCACCGTGACATCCTCTGTAATTCTTAAAATATCAACCTCATTAAATTTCAACAAAGAAGATAGAGTAAAGTAGGAATTAGAAAACTTCATTTTTGATGTCAAACTTTGCTTGCCAGGCAGGTAGCAATGTAACAAACACATAGGTTTTTCCCTTGGCTGCATCAGGGTACTGTTTTATCAAAGCAAACTTATGTCAAAATTTAAATTCTTCATTATTATTTAACAACTACATGTATACATAATCCATGAGTACATTGGAGACATCTAGACAAATGTAGTTTCAGAGAAATAACAGGAAATATAAATAAAATTCAAAGGGTAATAACTCTGTGCTTCCACTCTGTTTAACTAAACTTGGTTCATATGACTTTCGTGTTATTTTCTGGAAAACAGATAAATGGTTACGGACAAATAGCGCAGACATATTAAGATTTGACAGACAAAGCAACTGAACACCCTCAATCAAGCATGAAAATGGTAATAAAATGACATAAAAACCAACAAAACAAGAGATGTTTGTAAAACAGGTATGCCCCCATGGCAGCCCAATAGTCAGAAATGTTGAAGGTCCCAGTGACCTTTGACCTAGTAGGCTACTGACCTCAAAATCAATAGGGGTCATCTACTGTTGCTGACCAACCTCCATGTAAAGTTTGAAGATCCTAGGTCAAAGCGTTTTTGAGTTATTGAACGGAAACCATTTAAATAGTCAGAAATGGTAAAGGTCACAGTGACCTTGAAGTACTGACCTCAAAATCAATAGGGGTCATTTACTGTTGCTAACCAACCTCCATGTAAAGTTTGAAGATCTTAGGTCAAAGGTTTCTTCAGTTATTGAATGGAAACCATTTCAATAGTCGGAAATGGTAAAGATCACAGTGACCTTGACCTACTGACCTCAAAATCAATAGGGGTCATCTACTGTTGCTGACCAACCTCCATGTAAAGGTTTAAGATCTTAGGTCAAAGCATTCTTGAGTTATTGAATGGAAACCATTTTATACGACCGACAGACAGACAGACATGTGCAAAGCAATATACCCCCTCATCAAAGATGGGGGGCATAAAAAAACTTAAAATCATTATTTGTCAGAAAACCTTGTGTTGTAAACAACATGCAAAATGTGAAGTCTTATTCTATAACTGAGGCACGTTATTTTAGGAATGATGTCGGTCAAATAAAAATATACTATTATAAGACGCCTACGTTCAAAGTCACAGGCGAAAGTTCAATCGCGTTAAATGATTCATATTCTCGTTTTTTTCCAAGAGACAATTCATGAAATGAACTGAGTAGTATGCATAACATTGCGTAACATCTTGGGTACACTGATAAATCATCGGTACCACTCATGTCGACAACAGATTCCATTCTGATGAAACAAGGCACAAGTTACTCATTTTTTTCATAAATATACACGCGCCATGGAATTATTGATATGTTTATGACTGGGTTATAATCAACAAGTGTTCCCGAGGATTGTCATAGGGCAGGAAATGAAATTCATTATCGCTCTAATAAATGACAAAATGTTATTGAAATGAATTGGAAATAGTTGATGGCTGCAACGCAAACTCAAGACGTTCTGTGACAAATGAAACTGTTTCCATAGCAACAATGTATCAATTTCATTTTCTTGCCTTCGATGGCTCCAACGGGACAGACCCTCCACGAAAATCATAATTTCCTTGTATGTCAAACTACGACGGAGAAGTTATGAATTTTGGTGTCGCATGACACGAGTCTTCGAAATTAGCGTATTTTTTATGCATATTCTGACAAAAACTGGTTTATTATGTAAAAACAATTCCACTGAAGAAATTTAAATTTGCCTTATCTAAATAAAGTCTCAACTATTCTTTTTACTCAAGTTTCTTTAACTATATAAAATATCAATATACGAAAGGTATTTAAGGGACATTGAGACTAGCAACCATTTCTAAGCATGTATGAATATAGTAAAAGACTTACACCCAAAACAGACTTCCTTTCAATCTTACGACTCAACACAAAAGTAAGCTAGTTTGTGAGTCTCCATAGAGGTTATAGTGAATGAAGCTATGTCCTAACCTCTTTAAATTAGATACTTGATTACATCAATAATATTTCCATAGAATACAATCATGTGCTAGACTCATTAAATACCTTATTTTACTGATAAAATTTCCACTAAATTTATGTTCTAGCCTCAATAAATATAACATTTACTGATAATATTCCATTGAAAGTATGTCCTAGCCTCTTTTAATTAAATTTTTTATTTCATCAAAAATATTTCTATTAAACCTACCGGTATAACTATATGTTAGATACTTTATTCACCAATTTTGTTTCCATTGAATCAATGTCCAAGATGCTTTACATTACTACATTCCCCTAGTAATATTTCCTTTCTATTGTACAGTATGTCCTAGCCTCTTTACATTAATGCTTTTGTCTTTGAGAAAATTAAATTGTATAAAATAAATCTCAGCAACAGTATAACATAAACACCCCATTCAGATTTAATTGGATTTCATTCATTGTTTCTCTTTGCTGATGAAAATTCCAAAATTTCCACGAGATAATATTTGGATAAATCTCCCGAAACTTGATGTTGATTTGGAATCAAGCTTGATGTAATTATTGAAGTGATTGCGGGACATATACAGTGAAATATTAAACCTGTCTATGTAGACCACCTTTGGGGAATAAACGGGGGACATATACAGTGAAATATTAAACCTGTCTATGTAGACCACCTTTGGGGAATGAACGGGGGACATATACAGTGAAATATTAAACCTGTCTATGTAGACCACCTTTGGGGAATGAACGGGGGACATACTGTATAAGTGGTTATTTTCGCGTGTCGAAAAGTTCGCGAATCCATCATTCCAGGCATTTCGCGTACATAAATCTTCGCGAAAATACGATTTTTCAAATAGCGTAATAACTACACGTCGTGAAAATCGCTAAGAAATGCTATTTCCTGGTATTACCGTACCGGACAGATTGTCCTTTAATAATAAATTACCTTCATTAACGAGGGGATTAGTTTTGGTTTGACCTCGTATTTTATGCATATTGTGTGTATTTAACATGATATGTGATCAGATACGCTCACAAGAAATAATCTTTATGTATGAAATTAATATTACTGTTACTCATTGATATTGACTCAACTGAATATAACTGAATAAATCGTAAAAAACTTGTCACGTCTTTGTTTTGTGTTGGTGTTTTCTTGTATCATTGTATATAATAATTGTTCACACCTAGAACAATAGGCCCCCTTTCACAGTTTATGATAAACTGCCATAGATCAATGTAGACACACGTCTTTCACCTGTCGTTTGTGCATGTGTGATCAACCAGCGTTTGGCATAGTTGATGTTTTCAAGGCAGATCGCTAAAACTTTGAAACTTTTAATGAAAACACACCAGAAACTCGATATAATCCGAAATGCATTCGTGCAGTGTTAACATAGGGAGATAAATAGGAATTAATCAATCATAATAAAGTATGTTTACACCGGTGACTCACCCATGTGCGTATGTAAACTAGTCGTGACGGTTGAAATGTCAATACAATATTTATTTCACTGTAATTTTCTAAAGTATTCGTCATTTTACAGCTATGTTTTCTTTATTTTCATATCACACTCCATTAACATTTCCTATATTGGTTTGTATAATACGAACAAGCATCGTAAGTGGTGAAATCATAGTTGATCGTACATAAACACCGTTTAATGATGGCCGATATTTACGCGAGCAGAAAACTTCGCGAAAATGTGCCATTCGCGAAAAACGCGAAGATTTCCACGACGCGAACTTAACCACTTATACAGTATACAGAGAAATATTGAACCTGTCTATGTAGACCACCTTTGGGGAATGGACTGGGGACATATACAGTGAAATATTGAACCTGTCTATGTAGACCACCTTAGGGGAATGGACTGGGGACATATACAGTGAAATATTAAACTTGTCTATGTAGACCACCTTTGGGGAATGAACGGGGGACATATACAGTGAAATATTGAACCTGTCTATGTAGACCACCTTTGGGGAATGGACTGGGGACATATACAGTGAAATATTGAACCTGTCTATGTAGACCACCTTTGGGGAATGAACGGGGGACATATACAGTGAAATATTAAACTTGTCTATGTAGACCACCTTTGGGGAATGAACGGGGGACATATACAGAGAAATATTGAACCTGTCTATGTAGACCACCTTTGGGGAATGAACGGGGGACATATACAGAGAAATATTGAACCTGTCTATGTAGACCACCTAAGGGGAATGGACTGGGGACATATACAGTGAAATATTGAACCTGTCTATGTAGACCACCTTAGGGGAATGGACAGGGGGGCATATACAGTGAAATATTGAACCTGTCTATGTAGACCACCTTTGGGAAATGGACAGGGGGACATATACAGTGAAATATTGAACCTGTCTATGTAGACCACTTTTGGGGGAATGGACAGGGGGACATATACAGGGAAATATTGAACCTGTCTATGTAGACCACCTTTGGGGAATGGACCGGGGGACATATACAGTTAAATATTGAACCTGTCTATGTAGACCACCTTAGGGGAATTGACAGGGGGACATATACACGGAAATATTGAATCTGTCTATGTAGACCACTTTTGGGGAAATGGACAGGGAGACATATACACGGAAATATTGGATCTGTCTATGTAGACCACTTTTGGGGAAATGGACAGGGGGACATATACACGTAAATATTGAACCTGTCTATGTAGACCACCTTTTGGGGAATGGACAGGGGACATATACACATAAATATTGAACCTGTCTATGTAGATCACTTTTGGGGAAATGGACAGGGAGACATATACACGGAAATATTGAATCTGTCTATGTAGACCACCTTAAGGGGAAATGGACAGGGGGACATATACACGGAAATATTGAATCTGTCTATGTAGACCGTCTTAGGGGAAATGGACAGGGAGACAAATACACGGAAATATTGAACCTGTCTATGTAGACCACCTTAGGGGAAATGGACAGGGAGACATTATACAAGGAAATATTGAACCTGTCTATGTAGACCACCTTAGGGGAAATGGACAGGGAGACATTATACAAGGAAATATTGAACCTGTCTATGTAGACCACTTTTGGGGGAATGGACAGGGGGACATATACAGGGAAATATTGAACCTGTCTATGTAGACCACCTTTGGGGAATGGACAGGGGGACATATACAGTTAAATATTGAACCTGTCTATGTAGACCACCTTAGGGGAATTGACAGGGGGACATATACACGGAAATATTGAATCTGTCTATGTAGACCACTTTTGGGGAAATGGACAGGGAGACATATACACGGAAATATTGAATCTGTCTATGTAGACCACTTTTGGGGAAATGGACAGGGGGACATATACACGTAAATATTGAACCTGTCTATGTAGACCACCTTTTGGGGAATGGACAGGGGACATATATACATAAATATTGAACCTGTCTATGTAGACCACCTTAGGGGAAATGGACAGGGAGACATTATACAGGGAAATATTGAACCTGTCTATGTAAACCACTTTTGGGGAAATGGACAGGGGGACATATACATGGAAATATTGAACCTATGTAGACCACTTTTGGGGAAATGGACAGGGAAACATATACACGGAAATATTGAACCTGTCTATGTAGATCACTTTTGGGGAAATGGACAGGGAGACATATACACGGAAATATTGAATCTGTCTATGTAGACCACCTTAAGGGGAAATGGACAGGGGGACATATACACGGAAATATTGAATCTGTCTATGTAGACCGTCTTAGGGGAAATGGACAGGGAGACAAATACACGGAAATATTGAACCTGTCTATGTAGACCACCTTAGGGGAAATGGACAGGGAGACATTATACAAGGAAATATTGAACCTGTCTATGTAGACCACCTTAGGGGAAATGGACAGGGAGACATTATACAAGGAAATATTGAACCTGTCTATGTAGACCACCTTTGGGGAAATGGACAGGGAGACAAATACACGGAAATATTGAATCTGTCTATATAGACTGTCTTAGGGGAAATGGACAGGGAGACATATACACGGAAATATTGAACCTGTCTATGTAGACCACTTTAGGGGAAATGGACAGGGGGACATAAAAACGGAAATATTGAACCTGCACGGAAATATTGAACCTGTCTATGTAGACCACTTTTGGGGAAATGGACAGGGGGACATATACACGGAAATATTGAACCTGTCTATGTAGACCACTTTTGGGGAAATGGACAGGAGACATATATTTGTCTTGAATGGCCTAAACATAGCCATATAGGCATTATAGCATCTTACCGTACATAATATGCTGTGGGCGTTATTTCACAGTTTGCCCAGATTTATGGCACAGAAGGTGTGGACATGTGTCATAACTCTCAAACTTTGTAATGAGACAAGAAGTATCCAATATACGATGCATATAATTCAACCAACAATGCTCTCCCCTAACTCATTCAGTATTTACCCTGGTCTAAACTGAATGTTCACCATGTGAGGGGTTTATTGTAAGAACAATACCTTTAATGTAGTCTGTAGTTTATTTGTGCTCAACGTCATTTCTCAGCAATTTTTCAGTTATATGTGGGGTGATCAACAAGAGGGCCATGATGGCCCAAATCGCTTATCTGGGAAACAATGCTTTTGCTACATACCAAATGCAGCAAATGTGCCAAGACTGTCCCACATCGCTCAAGTAAGTTCATCTGATAGATACTAGTAATACTGTTTAAGCTTGGCATAGATTTCATAGAGACACACATTCTGACCATGTTTCATGAAGATTGTGCCATCAGTGTTCTCTAATGTGTTCACAAGCTTTTTCTAAGGTTTGACCTAGTGACCTAGTTTTTGACTCCACATGAACCAGTTTCAAACTTGACCTAGATGTCATAGAGATAAACATTCTGGCCAAGTTTCATGAAGATTGGGGCCATAAGTGAGGCCTCTAGTTTTGCTGGACTATATCCTATAATTATCCAGTAGGCGTACCAACTAACCGACAACTTCTCCTAATGTGGAGGAAAATTGACAATGCTATCAACTTTCATATAGAAGTGTATGACCTGCCGCAAGCAAGTATCAAACCCGGATCACTGGGTTACAAATCCAGCACACTAACCACTGGACCATGGCCGCTGCACTAAGCTAGTCCCGCTACTAGAGTGGATGAAAGCACTTGTATGGTTTGAGACCAGAGATTTTCAATTGAGGTTTTTTCAAATTCTAGTGTCGAGATATAGTGTGGACATGTGAATGCAGGAAGGGATGGTTATACGGACACAACGAAGCAATCATACTACCAGTAATTTGCTTCAGTTTAAGAAACATCATAAAAATACAAATTAAAATTCTGTAACAGCAAAACCATCGGGTATAACAAATGACAGCATTAAAACATTTTCATTCAATTACAAATTAAAATACTGTTACTGCCAAAAGCATCGCGTATAACAAGTGAAACACTGTATTTATCATCACTGAATATTTTACTGTATAAAACAGTTACCTTTCTGTACTGTCCTGTTTTGATTCTTGATCAGAATAATGATGTAGTCGGATAACCATGGTGATGTGGAACACTGGCTTGGTCGGTCAGTCTGTGTTGTTCTGTTCACACCAAGTCTGCAAGAGATATCAAATTGCACAGAACGTAAAATTGAAGATGAACAGGTTGGAAACTCAGAGGTTTGGAAACCCAGAGGTTAAGTCTGATGTATAGTGGTGCTACACACCAGGCACATAAAAGAACCTAGGAGAGGAAAGCGCTAGGGCTGTGCACCCGGATCGTTGTATCATACAAATGTTCTGTCTCTTCCTTCTAGGCTCGGATCATTGGCTTATCAGACAGGGATAAACTGAATGGCCACACACTATGACTGTCTCAATGGCCACACACTATGACTATCTCAATGGCCACACACTATGACTATCTCAATGGCCACACACTATGACTATCTCAATGGCCACACACTATGACTGTCTCAATGGCCACACACTATGACTGTCTCAATGGCCACACACTATGACTATCTCAATGGCCACACACTATGACTATCTCAATGGCCACAAACTATGACTGTCTCAATGGCCACACACTATGACTGTCTCAATGGCCACACACTATGACTGTCTCAATGGCCACACACTATGACTATCTCAATAACCACACACTATGACTATCTCAATGACCACACACCATGACTGTCTCAATGGCCACACACTATGACTGTCTCAATGACCACACACTATGACTGTCTCAATGGCCACACACCATGACTGTCTCAATGGCCACACACTATGACTGTCTCAATGGCCACACACTATGACTATCTCAATGACCACACACTATGACTATCTCAATGACCACACACCATGACTGTCTCAATGGCCACACACTATGATTGTCTCAATGACCACACACTATGACTGTCTCAATGGCCACACACCATGACTGTCTCAATGGCCACACACTATGACTGTCTCAATGGCCACATACTATGACTGTCTCAATGGCCACACATTATGACTGTCTCAATGGCACGCAAAAAGAGGAATATGTACAAGGTGTTCTATAAACACGAATAATTCTGTATGAGGTTTACTATGATAAAACACTAATCTAAATCACCAGTATTATGGTAGACTTTCTCCTATACAGTGATACATACATTTAAATAGCAAGTAATTTATTCATGCATAAAGGTCAAAGACCATGTTAATTTGAACACTATATTAGTAATTCAATGTTGAATAATCACCCATGACAAGCGAATAATTTATATTTCATTAAAATATTTCTAATTCAGACAAAGTAACATACAATACACTGAAACAATATACTGAAGACGCTTTGGTTTTTTAAAATTCAATTTGTGTAAGACCTTTGCTTCGGAAAGGAAAAAAAGCTGTTTGATAATTAAATAACAATCAAATTTGTCAATGTGCTGGAAAAAAACTGTTTAAAAATGTATAAAATAAGATAGATGTATATTTTTTTCTTTAAAAAAAGAACAAACTCCGCCTTTTGGTTAATAACTGTACACTGTAATAGTTTAAGCCCATACCTGTGATGTCAGTGTGGGTTAACTTTAAGTAACCAAGATGTCGTGGTCATTAGTCACGTTCTTGCTTACTGGTCTTTTAAAAAACACCCCAGCACACTTAAATATTTATTAAAACTGGTGGAATAAGAGGCATGGGGGCATTATAGAATGTAATGACAAGAGACCTTTCATTCATTATGCAGACTAACACTACTAGCGTACATACCGTTTGGCCAGTGTCGTAATCTACGGAATGTCATGGAAGGATCGCAGGGCTCACAAATACTGTCCTATACTGAGCTAAAAGTAGTATTTCTATAAATTCATTACAACCTACCTACTGTGTGTCAACATGTCGATCACCTATAGTAACGCAAGACTGTGTGTCAACATGTCGATCACCTATAGTAACGCAATATTGTGTGTCAACATGTCGATCACCTATAGTGACACAATACTGTGTGTCAACATGTTGACCACCTATAGTAACACAATACTGTGTGTCAACATGTCGATCACCTATAGTAACACAATATTGTGTGTCAACATATCATTCACCTATAGTAACACAATACTGTGTGTCAACATGTCATTCACCTATAGTAACACAATACTGTGTGTCAACATGTCATTCACCTATAGTAACACAATACTGTGTGTCAACATGTTGATCATCTATAGTAACACAATACTGTGTGTCAACATGTCGATCACCTATAGTAACACAATATTGTGTGTCAACATGTCGATCACCTATAGTAACACAATACTGTGTGTCAACATATCATTCACCTATAGTAACACAATACTGTGTGTCAACATGTCATTCACCTATAGTAACACAATACTGTGTGAACATGTCGATCACCTATAGTAACACAATACTGTGTGTCAACATGTCATTCACCTATAGTAACACAATACTGTGTGTCAACATGTCATTCCCCTATAGTAACACAATACTGTGTGTCAACATGTCATTCACCTATAGTTACACAATACTGTGTGTCAACATGTCATTCACCTATAGTTACACAATACTGTGTGTCAACATGTCATTCACCTATAGTAAAACAATACTGTGTGAACTTGTCAATCACCTATAGTAACACAATATTGTGTGTCAACATGTCAATCACCTATAGTAACACAATACTGTGTGTCAACATGTCTATCACCTATAGTGACACAATACTGTGTGTCAACATGTCGATCACCTATAGTAACACAATACTGTGTGTCAACATGTCATTCACCTATAGTAACACAATACTGTGTATCAACATGTCGATCACCAGTATAGTAACACAATATTGTGTGTCAACATGTCATTCACCTATAGTGACACAATACTGTGTGTCAACATGTCGATCACCTATAGTAACACAATATTGTGTGTCAACATGTCATTCACCTATAGTGATGCAAAACTGTGAGTCAACATGTCGATCACCAATAGTAACACAATACTGTGTATCAACATGTCGATCACCTATAGTGACACAATACTGTGTGTCAACATGTCGATCACCTATAGTAACACAATACTGTGTGTCAACATGTCGATAACCTATAGTAACACAATACTGTGTGTCAACATGTCGATCACCTATAGTAACACAATATTGTGTGTCAACATGTCATTCACCTATAGTAACACAATACTGTGTGTCAACATGTCATTCCCCTATAGTAACACAATACTGTGTGTCAACATGTCATTCACCTATAGTTACACAATACTGTGTGTCAACATGTCATTCACCTATAGTTACACAATACTGTGTGTCAACATGTCATTCACCTATAGTAACACAATACTGTGTGTCAACATGTCATTCACCTATAGTAACACAATACTGTGTGTCAACATGTTGATCACCTATAGTAACACAATACTATGTGTCAACATGTCGATCACCTATAGTAACACAATACTGTGTGTCAACATGTCAATCACCTATAGTGACACAATACTATGTGTCAACATGTCATTCACCTATAGTGACACAATACTGTGTGTCAACATGTCATTCACCTATAGTGACACAATATTGTGTGTCAACATGTCATTCACCTATAGTGACACAATACTGTGTGTCAACATGTCATTTACCTATAGTGACACAATACTGTGTGTCAACATGTCGATCACCTATAGTAACACAGTATCAACAATGAGGTCAGGAAAGTCATTCAAAGACAAATGAAGAACTTTGCGTGTTCTCAAGAAAAATAAAAGTATCCATAGGGAAGACTAGGATTCATGCCACATTTTTAACTGTTCGTTTTCAAAAAGTATTGTCACATACAGAGACATATTGGTGGAATTTATCAAGGGTTTAAAGTTCCAAATGGCTACAAAAGGGTCTGAGATATTTCTAAAGGTTTGCTACTTTTACAAAATTAAAAATAAGTGATATGATTTGTAGTGAACTATAGCTAACACATTCTGTTGAAGAAATCAACAATTTATGCTAAGAGTTGATCACAAACACAACATTAAAAATGCTCTGATTTTAATTCAAAGGGAGGTAATTTTAATAATACCAAAATTTGACTTGATCTGCATCAAATGCTTTGGACAATTTTTATATCGAAATTAATTTCCTTAACATTATGGTATAGATAAACCATGTGTTTTGCACCGTGACTAACTTATGCAGCAAAGTTTATTCACCCTAAAAGGGTATGTTTATATAAGTATTACCAACATAAGTTAAATAAGAAATATCTGTAAGTAATCTAATACGTGGCCAAATGGATACGGCTATGTCTTATAAAACTTAATTTTGCAGGTTCAATCCTTGGTATCGTCACTTTTTATATTTTTTAAAAAAATTAAGTGTCGTTAGTCATAGAAACCGCATGTTATTTTATAATGGCTTCAACTAGTTAAAATACTTGTGAAGATGCTCGTATGATGATGAATATCTAACATGATTCATATTAAATACCATATACAGACAGTCTGCAAGGAGTTCATATAAAATAGTCTATGTGTATAGAATATTGTATTGACAGTTGAACACAAACACTGGCGTTAGATATTTTTATGATGTAAAATTTGCCATTTATTTTTCATAATTATTGTTATACAACCAATCATGGTTTCTATTGTTTAAAATTCAACTTTCAAATAATATTGCTCAATCTCTGAACACATGTCAATTTTGAGGTCTTAAGTTTAATACCTTGTTTCCTGAGATGTTATCAATTTCCTATCAAGCCATATCTTTCAAACCATGTTGCAAACTTTCTTTTATTAATTTTACACCTATTGTTTAATTGTCAAAGATTGAAGTCTTAAAATAATTATGTTTGACTGTTTTATTATCAAGTGTTAAAAGCCACTTCCTTTGAGATCAATTGCTCTAGGTGTCATTGTCTGCAGACTTGGTATATAAGTCAAGGAAATCTTATTAAGTATAACTAGTAATTTTTAGGCGTTAGGTTGTGTTAGTTAGGAGTTCCTAACTAGCACATAAATAGGACTAAATATGGAGTACCATATTAAATAGTAACTTGAGTTCAAGTTAAAATATGATTATTGGATTACCAATTGATTAATAACTTTGTGAGAACTTAACTTTGTGACAATATGCATTATTATAAACTTTGTGAAATTTACATTTGTTGAACTAAATTAAAAATATCTAAACCTGACAAAGTTAGTTTTACATCAACGGTTGGACACTTATATCTATCAACATCAACGTTTGGAAACTTATACCAACGTCAGCAGCAGCATCCGGTGAGCGTGGCTTACATTACGCGCCACCACACAGTCAACACAGCAACACACCGCAAACCGCTTCATTATAGTTGGTGTGAGAACATCCGGGATACGACACTTTTTAGCTGTCGTAGCTTTCTCGGTACCTTGGATCCTCTGGACAGCAAGCGAGTATTCCCCATACTTATGAAGACGTGCAGTGAACACCGAATAATGCCTAAAGCGTCAAGATGGAGTCCGTCAGACCATAACAGGCAACAAACGGCAAGTTCCAAGTTTGCAGTCAACCAAGAAGTTCAGAGGAAATAAATAGTGAAGTGTGGACAGTGGTAAAGTGACAGCATTTGACTATGCGCCGGATGTCTTACTGTTTTGTATACTTTGTGTGTGCCTTTCATAATTATTAACTTTTAAAACTTCAGCATTTATATTTCATCAAGAAGATATGCTTCCTAATATGACTATGTGCTTATTGCATTCTTTATGATAAGTTCACTAGGAATAATTTGAATGTTGCGATATTATTGAACTTATGAATTTACATGCAAATTTAACATAATTGTCTAGTGATTTAAATGTCCTTATAATTGTTCTATTCTTTTACTTTCGAGGTCGAAAGTTAATTAAGTTGGGAGAACTTTTATGATGTAAAATTTGCCATTTATTTTTCATAATTATTGTTATACAACCAATCATGGTTTCTATTGTTTAAAATTCAACTTTCAAATAATATTGCTCAATCTCTGAACACATGTCAATTTTGAGGTCTTAAGTTTAATACCTTGTTTCCTGAGATGTTATCAATTTCCTATCAAGCCATATCTTTCAAACCATGTTGCAAACTTTCTTTTATTAATTTTACACCTATTGTTTAATTGTCAAAGATTGAAGTCTTAAAATAATTATGTTTGACTGTTTTATTATCAAGTGTTAAAAGCCACTTCCTTTGAGATCAATTGCTCTAGGTGTCATTGTCTGCAGACTTGGTATATAAGTCAAGGAAATCTTATTAAGTATAACTAGTAATTTTTAGGCGTTAGGTTGTGTTAGTTAGGAGTTCCTAACTAGCACATAAATAGGACTAAATATGGAGTACCATATTAAATAGTAACTTGAGTTCAAGTTAAAATATGATTATTGGATTACCAATTGATTAATAACTTTGTGAGAACTTAACTTTGTGACAATATGCATTATTATAAACTTTGTGAAATTTACATTTGTTGAACTAAATTAAAAATATCTAAACCTGACAAAGTTAGTTTTACATCAACGGTTGGACACTTATATCTATCAACATCAACGTTTGGAAACTTATACCAACGTCAGCAGCAGCATCCGGTGAGCGTGGCTTACATTACGCGCCACCACACAGTCAACACAGCAACACACCGCAAACCGCTTCATTATAATATTGCCATAAACGGTCTTCAAGCCTCAGCTGTAAAATATTCAAATACATCATCCGACTCAGAGACAGACAAAACTGACGAATCGTCAACAAACCTACCAAGTAAAGTCGAAAATCTTTGACACAAATTTAAGTATTGGATTCAGTAAAAGATAAATTAACACTGGGTCCGAAGAAAATATGAAATGAAAACAGAGAAACATGAAAAATATTACATCTAGAATGAAAAGTCAAAATAATTATTTAAAAAAAATAAAATGGCTTTTAAACAATGTCTTCATATTCTTGACGAAAACGAAATTTGTAGTTGAAAAAAGTGCAGTTATCAGGTATTGAACCTGCATGTCTTAGGTTGAAAACCAAGCACTCTACCGATTGAGCCAGCGTTACTGACAAGATCAGAACATACAAAAAAATATATCAACGCATTTTAAAGGCATCCCTACCAGGTATATTTAAACACCATGACTAAATAGTGTAATCTCCCGTCACGGCTCAAAACTCATGGTCCATCTATACATGCGTTTATGTTTATAGCCTGAAAACAGTTCAACTACCATTAATCCGATTGATATAAAAAGCATAAATAGATCTACCCGGTAATTTGCTAGTGCGTGCCTTCAATCTTACCTGATCTTTCATTCCGTGCAATTAAAATATTTTTCTGGCTACACACGGGTCATTTAAAATGGTTTTCACATACAAACCACAAAACTAATGTTAATAACCTACTCTAAACTAAGTACGATTATAGTGAAATAAAGAGCCGTATGAACAAATTAATTCAACTCCCAAAAAAAACCCAACTAGAAATATGTTTAATTAACTTTCAAATAAATCCAACATTGATTTTTTAAACTGTTTAAAATATCGTGCATCATATTCACAAAACAAGATAAAATTGGTTCAGTTTTATGAAGGCAACTTTTCAAAAATGTGGTTCATTTTGTAAATTTTGCTGATCCGGAACTGACCGAACACATTTGCAAAATATTTTTTTAAATTATGCAATATTTTTCGGGTTTTCTCTTGTCAGTCTGTTAGGATTTGGTTACAAAACAAATGTCAACCAAAATTTTGATTACATCTAAAGTAGTTTTAGTTTTATCTTAAAATGATTCTGAATACCCTGAGATGATCCTAAACTACCTAAATAGGGGGGCTCACAAATAGTTGTAAAACAAAATATTTGCTTTCCCTATTTAAAGTAATCTTTGGTGACAAGAAAGTGGAAGGATTTCCCATTCTCAGTACACAAAGAATTTGAAAGAAAAAGAAAAATTTGAAAAATTATGGCCAAATGTGTTCTTAGTGATCCTAAACTGCCTTAAGGTATCGGAGGATAATTTATAGTGAGATTGAGCATGTTTTTTTAAAAAGCATTTTATTCTTAAAATTGAAATGTGTTGGGTACAGTAAACATAGTATTATGATGCACTACAAGTACTCTTGAAGTTCAACCCAAAATAAATATTGATAAAGTGAATTTGTTGAAGCATGACAGCATTTTTATTGCAAATCTTACTCGTTTACAAACAAAGTCAACATGGCATTAAGAGTCAGAGTTTGATGTCGGGGACATAGCCAATAGTATAAGGAACAAACTCTTGCAAAGAAATAATTATGAAACAAATTCATAAACTTGTATCATGCAAAAAATCAATGCTCATCAATGACCTTGCAAACCGAAAGTAGGAATATGGCAATGTTTCTTGAATATCTTTCAAAGTATACATTTTTCAGTCTTAAACTAAGTAAGAGTTTGTTCCCTAGAGTTATATTGTAATAATGATATACATTTTATCAAGTACCGTTAGGCAGTTTTTGTGTTTGCGAACGAGCAAGATTTGCAATGAAAATGCTGTCATACTTCAATAAATTCACTTTATTAATATTTATTTTTTGTTTAACTTCAAGGGTATATGTAGTGCATCATAATGCTATGCTTACTGTACCAATCAAATATCAATTTTAAGAATAAAATGCATTTAAAAAAAGCATGCACCCACCCACTATAGATCATACCCCATGTCCTTAACGTATGTACATCCGCCAGGAGCGTAACTAAAGCATATTTGATTGTACTCCTAATGCTAGGGGGGTCTGGGGGCATGCACCCCCATAATTATTTTTTGCAGGGAAACGATTTCCTGGCATTTGAGACTGTCCGGACTATATCTGTACGTCATGCTTTAAGACAGAAAATAACTAAAAACTAACTTTTATACACGCTATTTTTTCGTTTTATTTTTTACACGTAGGCCTATATGTAACATAACTACGATTTTTAAAAAGGTGGTCCGGAATCGGGTCTTGAAGAGGTGACGGGGGATAATCGGATAAGGAGGGTGTGTAGAGCTGTTTCTCTTTGACGGAGGTTGTGGCTCAATGCACAGTACATTCATTGGATGAGCGAAGCGTGCTACAACATAAATGCATTAAGTTTTCTGACCTGCATGAAACACAAACTCGCGTTCTCTATTTGATGTTATTCCAAGAAGCGAAGAAGAAGAAAGTTGCATTGTTTATTTGACCACATAAACCCTTTCTCTACTTTATATCAGTTTGCACTGTAAAAATGAATGGCCAAAAGAATATTGCATTGCATCTGACTGATGCATACCACACACACCCTTTTCAACTATTTACTGTTAACATTAATGAGCGAGGTAAGCGAGCTAGAAAAAATTGTTTGTTGATCTAAACAGCATGTCAGGTAGAAGAAAAACGCATTCTTCATCATATCAGTGTACCAGACAAATTTGTGCTCTAATTGAAAATGTTCCATAATAAAGTTATTGAGCTAGCGAAGCGAGTTAGAAAAAATGCATTGTTTATCGTGTCACCGACTCGTTCTTAACACGGACCTTCAAGTAGTGTTATCAAATTCCCTGTTCTAAATTTGAAGACATTGACTGAAAAAAGTTATTCTGCGAGCCAAATATCATACATGCATTGCTTATCTGAACAGCAGGCCACAGACTCGTTCTAAATTTGAAGATATTGACTGAAGCGAGCGAAGCGATCTTGAAAAAAAAAGCAAAGCCTTTTAGAAATTTCATCCACTAAAAATGCATTGAACAGCATACCAGCTAGACGAAAACGCATTCTTAACCCTAGCAGCACACCAAACACACTTGTTCTCTACTTGAAAACTGTTTTATGATAGTTATTTAGCAAGCGAAGCGAGCTAGAAAAAATGCATTGTTTATCTGAACAGCAGGCCACAGACAAGCTTGAATATATTCATTGAAAGAGTAAACTTGCGAGCGAAGCGAGCTTTAAATAAGAAAATTTTATAAACACCCAATTAAAAGAATAGATCTAGAGCTAAATTATTATATACCTGAGAAATGATGGATCTTTAAAATTGATATTATAAAGTGAATTGTTTGTACAGACATTGTATCTGCATGCCCCTCACCCCCCTTAGACTCTGATTTTTATTATTGAATTCGAGTTTTCATTTTTTTAAATTTATTTTGTCCAGATTCGAATTGTACGCACGGGCGTACAGGAGTACGCCTAGTTACGCCCCTGTCCGCAATGCTGTAATCATGATGTGATTATCCAATTACGGTAAGTTGGTTTATCTGGGTAACAAGGGTGACCTAGGCCCAGCTACAAAACGACTGTGTGGTTGATTCCTTATGCATTATGACTTGGCGGTGACACAACACCGTCCATTCCCTTCCCTTCTGACAAGTCTGCGCGATTTGACACGGCACGTGGCACGTGCAACCTTGCAAGCACTTCGTATTACCAAGGGTATGTCGCAAAATTATTGGAGAAATTAAATTTAACTACAAACATTTTCTTTGATCAACTCAATGGATAAATGTAATTGAATGTTTCATTTACTACACTTGTATGCATTTCAAATGCGTAGTTCATATTGTTTACATTTTGCGACATTACCAATAACGGTTTACGGTAAATGTTTGTTTTGGATGACAACTTTTTAATTTGAAGCAAAACACCGAATTCATCTCGCTGTTGGTTCCTGTTACAATCTAATTGGGTAAATTCTGCATATTTATTGTTTTCTTTGAACTGTCACAATAGTTGCTTCAGTAGAATATGCTTTATTGCAGTTGGTATCAGTCACCGACAAGTTCATTCTTGCATGCAAAAATCGCTGGGTGGGGTACACTTTCTATCTCATCTGTCAATGTAACTGTGTATTTTGAATACTTTGTAGAGTTAGTGTAATAATTAGCGTTTTACCAACGTGTTTAAATTTATTGATACTTTTGGACTGACAACGGGTACTTTAACACATAAACTGATCAATTTAGAAGGTTTTTTAAACATTTATTCACTCCTGGAAAACTTGCTCATTATTTTCTTCTTCTTGTTTTCTATTTATACTGTTGATGCCTGGGTTGTATGATGGTGGATACTATGCCAGTTGCCGCTGTTCTTAGCCCTATACACACCTGGTAATCACTGGCACCACAACAATCGCCTTATGTGTACAAAATGTTCCAATGCAATTTCCGTTTTAGTGCCAATCGGCAAAAATTGTTGACGCCGTTGAGTGAAATAATTGGTTTTTCTTTACTAAAGACATATAAGCCTGAATTTTAAAAATCGGAGAATGTAGTGCTATGCAGATATGTCCAGGCTTTTTTGTAAACGCACAAGAGTCAGAATAAAATCTGAATCTGATGTTTTAGAGCTCGCACAAAATGTGCAGTCAGAGTGTTGATCAGACCAAAATCTGGATTTATGACAAATTTTACTGATTATGCATGTTATAACTACTAGTAACTAACGCATACGATAGCTATTGACAATTGGATGTTTTTCTGTAAAAAGGTAATGTTTGATGACATATGTCTATTTTTTAAACCGTGGTGGTTCCAATCACTATGATGTAGTCCCAATATTGTGTTGTGATTCTCTGCAAAATAATGAGATTTATAATGTACATGCTTTGATGTTTTCGTTATACTTAAACCCTATATATTTGATATTATTTTACATTGATTTATACTTGGGAAAGCAACATCAACCACAAAGCTCAAATACTAACGGATATTCTGTCATTTTTGTATACATGGCCCTTAATTGTCAATGTGAACATTACTTTATATATCTATTTAAAACGCAACATGTATGTGATTAATCCATTGAAATTAATGGAACTTGTACGTTTAAATGTTAGTGCTAACGTGTGTACTATTATTGTAAAAAAGCAGTTCAAATCTGGGTGGAGGCACACATATGCCTGCCATAGTTCAGCAGAAAGCTGACTGGCAAATAAAGGCATTGCTCGGCATGGTTGTGTTCATTATCATTTTACCCCTACAAAATAATGTTAAATCAAATCTACTTTTAAATGAATACACACGGCATCATTATATACAAATGTACATCAGCACCATGCATATCTGTTTAAGGCTGCTCGTGACGTATTTATTTTACTGAAATAATGGGTTTCAAGTTGAGACAACTGCAACATAGTTAAGTAACAATACCTTGTCTTGTTACATGTTTTAATAACTCCAAATGAACACTGAACAGCTTATACAGGTACATTGGAAAAGTTTAAATACGATCTTATATTATGACAGGATCAAATATGCGTTATTTTCTTACGACCTTGTAACACTACATGTGTATAATTTTACACTAACGTGTACCTGAACAATTGGCAAGTGCATGAAAAACACTGGCATAATAATTGTTACTTGGTCAGGGCTCGACACTAACACTGGAGGACCAGTAACTGTCCTATTTACAAATTTGGCGCTTTTGCACAGTCGGACCAGTGGCCAAAAAAGTTAGTGTCTAGGCCTGTTGGTCGATCCTAGCATGATTACGCTTAACGCACATGGTCATACAAATTACACAAAAGCACGTATAACCACGTGCGTAGCGTCCATGACAATGCGAAACTAATTATTCACAACGTAGTCGAACTTATGTCTAACTGCAAAGCAACACTTCGGCATTCAGTGTACACTGAAACATATTCCATCGCATTTCATGCTGGTTGTAATTTGTGTTAAACTAACCCTAGACGTACATTTGTATTCGATGTGCACCAGCGTATAAATTTCAAAACACTAACTAGTACATTCGGCAATCATTGACCAGTTTTATTATTATTATTATTATTATTGTTAATTAAACTTTGTCGTGAAACTGGTCAATTACATATAAAATTATGTGCATACTTTAGTAAGATTGTTAGATCAAGTTTTGAAGAAATTCGTAGCATATGACATTTCCAGTACTCGAACTGTGACATATTTTTTTATTTCTTCCAGGTATAATGGAGCGCATATCAAAACACTACAAAGCTTTACAACTTACATATCATGGCATTGTAGCATTTGTTTTCACTTTTCAATAATAATGTAACAATAAAATTATTTAAACAAAAACTCTGTGCGAGATTAGCTTGGTAAATATTTGTCGTAAGTTTTTCCAGGGTATTTTTGGTTCACTTTTGAATAATTGACATGCATTTATCTAACTATCAATCTTCTTCGTTATTTACTATATTTTGCTGGGAATCACAACGCCGTAATTGGACTACAACGAAGTGATTGGAACCACAATGGTTAAAAGATAGGACATACGTCATCACAATTAACCTTAAAAAAACCTACGTTAAGCATAAAACATTTAAATATCAATAATTATTGTATTCTATTACGACTAGTAGCTATAACATACATAATCAGGAAAACTTGTCATGAATTCACATTTTAGTCTGATCAACACTCTAACCGTACATTTTATGCGAGCTCTAAAAGATCAGATTCTGATTTTATTCTGAATAGTGTGCTTTTACAACAAAGCCTGGACATATCTGCATAGCACTACATTCCCCGATTTATAAAATTCGAGCTTGGATGTGTTTAGTAAAGAAAAACACTCACCATTGTCAACAATGTTTGCCGATTGGCACTATAACGGAAGTCGCATTGGAACATTTTGTACACGTAACGAAATGTGGTGGTGCCAGTGATTACCAGGCGTGCTATACTGTTTCTGACATACATCAATGACCTCCCCATACATGTTTCATCCCTGAGCTTGTGCAAAAAATTGGTTTTGTCTTTACAAAATGTAGTCAAAAATAGTGATTTTTGTCACGATGCGGGACTATTTTTTTCGCTAGCTGTATTGAACCTGCGGACTAATTGCCGAATGTTAATTATAAAATAGCGATTATTTACAATATAACCTGCTATTAAAAGCATTTTGTGAGGTATTGGTCGCATTGAATTACGTACCATGATGCTAGCTTTTGAAAAAATCGCCTCAAAAGATGATCAATGGTCGGCGTAATTTACATCACACATTATCATGAATACGTCCATTTTGTTTTATTTCGTTGGCGGTCGGCAACTCGCAAATGCTTTAAAACTAAGTTTTACATTTTATAAATCCTTACAGTATTAGCATTTAAAACAAGCTTTAATGAACAAAATCGATTGAAAATTAAATTAATAATTGATGATTTTCGACCGTTGATTGAATTTTTATTTGGTAAAAAACGCGAGATTTTAAACTTACTTTTACGCGGAACGGATTCTTACTTGTTGCCATGGATTTAATAATTGGGGTATCATGCTGAATGTTGTATCAAAAGATAGATATATATCTTCGCTTCATTACAAGCTTTAAATATTTAAAATCGGATAATAGATACAAACATTATTAGGTCTTATATAAAGCAGGTTAGAATTTGACTAGTTCGTTTTACGCTTAACGCGATAACATTGTTTATCGGTCGATCGATACGTGTTAACGACACCACGTTTACCCCTTTTATATACCTTAATATACAGTGTCTTATACATTTAATTAACGTGCGTGCTTCAACTGACATTATTTTAATAAATATTCTTTAGTGCCTCATACTATAGTGGAACTCACTACCATACTCAATCATGACTAGTGCCAAAAACAAACAATTCAGAAGTGCTCTCTTTGACCATAGATCAAACTCTTGTTAATGGAACCTTTATAAACATCCAGTCGCACAAACATTCAAAGGCTTCTGCTCCTTAGTGAGACACTTTTGAGAAAAATATTCAGACAACTATATTGTGCACTAAATTAGTAATAGAATTGACCAAAGGCTGACACTGGGACGTGAGGACATGTTTAACATTACTGGCTGAATGGGCAAGATCAAACGTGACTCTTTTTGCCAAAACAAAATCATTATGGAATAAATTGACTGCAGATATAGCAGGACCTCCTACTTAGTACATTTTTGTATTCCTTAAGCATGGTTGTTTCCAGCGTTTTGGGCCTTTTTTTACGGTGACAAATATCAGAATCAGGAGCTGTGATAAAATTTTACTCTTTAGTGAAATCCTAGTTTAATAGAAGTATTTTCTTTGACCTTCAGACAACAGCTATGTGACTTGTGTTGAAGAGATATGTGGTGTGTTATATAGATACTTGCTGACTGGGTGCTGTAAATGATGGCTACTACCACTATATCACCAGGTAAGTTCTTTGTCACCTATGAATCGTTTATAGTCATGTATACTGGGTATTTTAGTTTCGTGTGTGTTCAGTTGTGCTATCACTGTTTTTCCCCAAAGGGGCCAAAACTTCGCCCCTGCCTGAATATTTCTTATGCTTGCATTATTTCATTTACATGTAATACTATGTTCTATTAATATAATTACCAAAATTCCCATTTTTAGCAATTATGCATTTTCCCCTCCTCCGGGTCCTGGCAGTGACAGCCCTGTGTAACAAAAATAATAGATTGAAGAAGAGGGCCATGATGCCCTATATCACTCACCTGAGAAACATTGTTTTTGCTATATACAAAATACAGTGAATGGGCCAAGACTGTCTCACATCACTCAAATAAGTTCATCTGATAGATACTAGTCATACGGTTTAAGCTTGGCTTAGACTTATAGAGACAATCAGTCTAACAAAGTTTCATGAAGATGGCCAAAATTGGGGCCTCTAATGGCTCTCAAGCTTTTTCTAAGATCTGACCTAGTAACCTTGTTTTTGGCCCCACATGACCCAGTTGCAAACCTGACCTAAAATTAATAGAGACAATCATTCTGACCATGTTTCATGAAGATTGGGTCATAATTGTGTTCTCTGTGTTCACAAGCTTTTCTAAGATTTTACCTAGTGACCTAGTTGTTGACCCCATATGACCCAGTTTCGAGCATGACATAGATTTTATAAAGATAATTATTCTGACTAAGTTTCATGAAGATTGGGCCATAAGTGTGGCTTCTAGTGTGTTCACGAGAAATTGTGAATGGATCAAGCCTAGACACTAACTATTTTGGCCCCTGGTCCGACAGGGCAAAAGCGCCCAATTTGTAAATAGGACAGTTACTGGTCATCCAGAATTTTCACCGGTCCTTCTGGATTTTCACTGGTCTCGGACCAGCCGACCAGTGTTAGTGTCGAGCCCTGAAGATTGATCACAAAAGCTCACCTTTTCACTTGACCGGTGAGCTAAAAACAGATACCACCTTTATATATTATATTAGATTAATTTTCTTTTAATTTTTTTCTCAATAAATATTTTGCAACTGTTTTTTGCCTCCGGATTCTGATGCCAAAAATTAGGTTTTCCTCTTTCGAACAAAAAAGCAAATCATTAATATTACAAAATATAAATCGGTGAAGAAAAAAGTGTCAGAAGTTGTCTTTGAGTACTTTATAACCTATGTTTCATTGGAAGAATAATTGATTGTTGGTAAAACTGTAATTTTTAAGTCGTTAAAGTTATGAAAGTTCACATGTTAATGGTACATGTTGTATATTATGCATTGTTGTCACCCACATAGCAGAGAAGCTGACCCCTCTGTACTACCTGACGATCATATAAGACATCTACTTGGTTCAAATGATGCTAAAGTCACAAATTTATGTATCCTTTTCTTTCACTCTTCAGCAGTACATGAAAAAGTAAAGTAATTTTAAAAAATTCAAAGTACAAATGTACCACTTTAAATCAACTTTCAGAGTAATGCGTGTTTTCAAATGACTGTACCGTCTAACTTGTACTAGCGGCCACAATGCAATCAGCTGGTTGTCACTGTCCATTTGGAATTGGGTAAAAACCTGGTCTATGCCGTTTTGTTGTTGACTGTGGAAGCAAACTGGCTTACATTAATAGCATTCTGTAATATATGAGTAAGTTTATGTTAATGAGGACAATGCATACAAGTACATGTATAGAATCATCATTAAATTTATCTACACACTAATGTTTATCAATTGAAGTTGAATGGTATTCGGAGCCTAAAATCAAAAATTCGTTAATTACAATCATTATTTCTAACATTTGTGTTAAACGACCCAATGGTGGTCGCTTAATACAAGATAGACTGTACATATATGTTTATATACATTTACCCCACAATCTTTTATCAAAAGGTGAATTACTGTACATATATGTTTATACGCATTTACCCCACAATCTTTTATCAAAAGGTGAATTACTGTACATATATGTTTATACGCATTTACCCCACAATCTTTTATCAAAAGGTTAATGACTGTACATATATGTTTATACGCATTTACCCCACAATCTTTTATCAAAAGGTTAATGACTGTACATATATGTTTATATGCATTTACCCCACAATCTTTTATCAAAAGGTGAATTACTGTACATATATGTTTATACGCATTTAGCCCACAATCTTTTATCAAAAGGTGAATTACTGTACATATATGTTTATATGCATTTACCCCACAATCTTTTATCAAAAGGTTAATGACTGTACATATATGTTTATATGCATTTATCCAACAATCTTTTATCAAAAGGTTAATGACTGTACATATATGTTTATATACATTTACCCCACAATCTTTTATCAAAAGGTTAATGACTGTACATATATGTTTATATGCATTTATCCAACAATCTTTTATCAAAAGGTTAATGACTGTACATATATATGTTTATATACATTTACCCCACAATCTTGTATCAAAAGGTGAATGACTGTACATATATGTTTATATACATTTATCCCACAATCTTGTATCAAAAGGTGAATGACTGTACATATATGTTTATATACATTTATCCCACAATCTTTTATCAAAAGGTTAATGACTGTACATATATGTTTATATGCATTTACCCCACAATCTTTTATCAAAAGGTGAATTACTGTACATATATGTTTATATGCATTTACCCCACAATCTTTTATCAAAAGGTTAATGACTGTACATATATGTTTATACGCATTTACCCCACAATCTTTTATCAAAAGGTTAATGACTGTACATATATGTTTATATGCATTTACCCCACAATCTTTTATCAAAAGGTGAATTACTGTACATATATGTTTATACGCATTTAGCCCACAATCTTTTATCAAAAGGTGAATTACTGTACATATATGTTTATATGCATTTACCCCACAATCTTTTATCAAAAGGTTAATGACTGTACATATATGTTTATATGCATTTATCCAACAATCTTTTATCAAAAGGTTAATGACTGTACATATATGTTTATATACATTTACCCCACAATCTTTTATCAAAGGGTTAATGACTGTACATATATGTTTATATGCATTTATCCAACAATCTTTTATCAAAAGGTTAATGACTGTACATATATATGTTTATATACATTTACCCCACAATCTTGTATCAAAAGGTGAATGACTGTACATATATGTTTATATACATTTATCCCACAATCTTGTATCAAAAGGTGAATGACTGTACATATATGTTTATATACATTTATCCCACAATCTTTTATCAAAAGGTTAATGACTGTACATATATGTTTATATGCATTTATCCCACAATCTTTTATCAAAAGGTGAATTACTGTACATATATGTTTATATGCATTTACCCCACAATCTTTTATCAAAAGGTTAATGACTGTACATATATGTTTATACGCATTTACCCCACAATCTTTTATCAAAAGGTTAATGACTGTACATATATGTTTATACGCATTTACCCCACAATCTTTTATCAAAAGGTGAATTACTGTACATATATGTTTATACGCATTTACCCCACAATCTTTTATCAAAAGGTGAATTACTGTACATATATGTTTATACGCATTTACCCCACAATCTTTTATCAAAAGGTTAATGACTGTACATATATGTTTATACGCATTTACCCCACAATCTTTTATCAAAAGGTTAATGACTGTACATATATGTTTATATGCATTTACCCCACAATCTTTTATCAAAAGGTGAATTACTGTACATATATGTTTATACGCATTTAGCCCACAATCTTTTATCAAAAGGTGAATTACTGTACATATATGTTTATATGCATTTACCCCACAATCTTTTATCAAAAGGTTAATGACTGTACATATATGTTTATATGCATTTATCCAACAATCTTTTATCAAAAGGTTAATGACTGTACATATATGTTTATATACATTTACCCCACAATCTTTTATCAAAAGGTTAATGACTGTACATATATGTTTATATGCATTTATCCAACAATCTTTTATCAAAAGGTTAATGACTGTACATATATATGTTTATATACATTTACCCCACAATCTTGTATCAAAAGGTGAATGACTGTACATATATGTTTATATACATTTATCCCACAATCTTGTATCAAAAGGTGAATGACTGTACATATATGTTTATATACATTTATCCCACAATCTTTTATCAAAAGGTTAATGACTGTACATATATGTTTATATGCATTTATCCCACAATCTTTTATCAAAAGGTGAATGACTGTACATATATGTTTATATGCATTTATCCCACAATCTTTTATCAAAAGGTTAATGACTGTACATATATGTTTATATGCATTTATCCCACAATCTTTTATCAAAAGGTTAATGACTGTACATATATATGTTTATATACATTTACCCCACAATCTTGTATCAAAAGGTGAATGACTGTACATATATGTTTATATACATTTATCCCACAATCTTGTATCAAAAGGTGAATGACTGTACATATATGTTTATATACATTTACCCCACAATCTTGTATGAAAAGGTGAACGACTGTACATATATGTTTATATACATTTACCCCACAATCTTGTATCAAAAGGTGAATGACTGTACATATATGTTTATATGCATTTACCCCACAATCTTTTATCAAAAGGCTGCTACAGCACCTTGGCTTTTCATTCACATGCTCAGAGAAGACAGGGATCAAACACGGGGGGAATAATTTTGCTAATTTCGTCCAAAATGATTTATTTTCTGATTTCTCAATAAAATGCTTTATCTACATGTAGGGGCTATTTATGCTGGCAGGTAGCGGAAGGTGGAATTAAACGATACTTTATTTTAGACACAACCAAGTTGTTTTACAGATTAAAGGATGTTCATGTTTTGTTGGATGTTGCTTACTGTGTAGATGTAAGAAGGAAGAATATGTAAGGGTTTGTAGGAGACATATTAATTCTGACGGGAGAAATCATTAACTAGACTGGCACAAATTGTAGCTTGAGGTGATTTTCTAATTGACCAATAGATCAATCATAACATCATACAATACTATTCATCAAGTTGAGGGGGGTTACTATAGCGATAATATGTCTGCACGTTACATTATTGGCCGTATTTAAGAATGTGTGAACGTTGACAAGTTAGGAACGGTCGGAGGCATAGATTGACAACTCTACGTCTAGATTGACAACTCTACGTCTAGTTTTACCATTCTGTTTAGCTTGAGGCCACTGTTACCATTTAATTAATTGGAGACCTGTCAAGTTTAAGGGGGAGACTAAAAGACATACAGCAGAAAGTCAACTGTACATCATGTTTGCGGCACTGATTTCCTTATTAACTCATGTGTGAATTGCCCTGTGCTGGTCTTTATTGCTTAACCTGTTCTGTGATCCCACATTGGTCAGTCCGGTCAGTTTGTGTTAATGTTTAGTCCAAGGGATAATCTTGGTAGTTTCTTGGTAATCAAGTCCTCTCATTTGGCATACTGCGAGTTTACTATTACTTTCAGATACTTAATTATTTAAGGGGCTGCATGAGTTTTCATATTTTGGTAAATAAATAATTAACTTGAACTAAATCTATACTTAATTATACTTTTGCATTTCCTGTAGCCATATGTCCATTAGCTTTCAAAATTGATTAATAAATAATTAATTCAAACATTCTATGAATTTTATACAAAAATTTTGCTAATTTTGAAATGTGTAAATATATTTTTAGCCAATCTGTAAGGATAGCCATAGAGTTTTAATTTCATTTGAATTTTGTTTGCTTTGAATAAATATGTTTTTTCTGTTATAGATTGTACTGGGAAATATCAGCATTATACAATGAAGTGTTGCCCTTTCTATGGCCTTGTCATATGTCGGTATCGCATATTAACACATTGTGTGATAGTTATAATCTTCCCTTTGTAACCATAGTAGTCATCATACATTTATGGTAAACTTGTGAACTCAAGATTTGAAAACTTAATTTAATTTTCTAACGTTCTTGGCTACAGAATTTTGGCAAGCAATAGTTCTTTTAACAGATCGGTGTGGCTATAGATGTAGCTAGAGTTAAATTAATAGAACGTATATACAATTACTTTACCAAACTGTCAAAGGAAGGGTGTTCAGTCAGTCAGCAATTCCTGAAGAACAGTAGACAATGTACATTTTGAGACCCGTCAGACAAACGTCGGCTGACATATTGACAATTTTTATTTCTTTCCTAAACACCTAAATCCTTGGCTTTGAATATTTAAGTTCAAGTTTCACAGATAAAGGCGCTAAATTGACTAGCATGGCTCAGTTGACCAATAATGAAGTTACGAGGCTTAATTAAATGACGATATCCACATATGACACGTATCGTACAGACTTGGTCGTGAATCTTCACACCTTTATATAACATTTGTTGACTTCTCCGTTATGTTGGTTATATTAAACGTGGCAATGTCTAGAGATACGTCGTCGACGGATTAGTTGTCGGGAGTTATTGTCTGGGTATAGACGTCAGCTTGCGTTTATGTTTCATAGATTAGTTACAAAATTTACTATTCTCATATTTGGACAGGGCTTAATTTACTTTCCATTTTAAAATATAATTTCGAAACTTTTTTGAATCAGACAAAACACTTGGTTTCCATGGTGTTTTTATCCCATTTTTAGAATTCTGTCATTATGAACAATCAGAGCGTAGCTATATATGATAAGTTGTCTGTACTTAGCTAGGGTGCGTTTGATTACATTTGTCATTAGCTGATATCGGTCGTCTAGGGAGGTCTAGTTTTCTCAATGCCATCATTGTTTGATTTGTAAGTTTCTTAAGTTCTCAATACTCGGAGTCTCGAGACAAATTGTGATTCTAGGAATGACAAAATGATTTATAGTCATTTATAATTGTTAATATACATAAATGCACTTAGGGTTTGATTGAAATGTCTAATTACATTTCTTGTTTGTTGAAATGACGTTCACAAGGTTAATCTGATTGTAGATTTAAATCTAAGTTTGAATACATAGAGGTAACAAATGTCTGGTAAACACTTAAGGACATTTCTAAACTCTAGGGCAAACCACAAGGGGTATGTATGTACAGACAAAAATACACGGTCTACCAACAGAATTTTTGAATTGCTTTTATTTTTCATTCTACTAACTGGGATATTTTAAGAACTATAGGCCTTAATAAAAATGTACAAAAATGCTATTTGTCTTGTGTATGTGTATGTGCTATTTATTACACATGGAATGGACATAAGTCACAAACACTTGAAACTGTCCAGTGGCAATTTTGCTATAAAATGGTAAAATCCAGTACAAACTTATCAAAATGAACCTTGCGATCAATCCCTAATGGAACACCTGTTAGATTTGTTTTGATTGATACATCATGTAATATATTGTTTGGTGTTTCAGCTGCTGATCGTGAGATCGCTCGACTTCTGGAAGAGAACAGATATCTAACACAGGACCTCAAACAATTACAAGTAAGTTAAATACATAACCATAGTCATATCAAATCTTTAAAGGCTGGTGGTATAGTGTCTGCTTTGAATTAAGATGGTCCAGAGTTTGCTCCGAGACTGGAGGTACATAACCATAGTCATAGTCATACCACCCTTTAAAGTGGTAGAGTGTCCACTTTAAGTGCTGGAGGTCTAGAGTTTGCTTCGAGACTGGAGTGTACATGTCCACTTTAAGTGCATTCCATGAGCTCCCCTTGCTTGATTCTCAGTATAGTTAGTTCCAGGAAACCGCTAGTTGGAGTTCCAGGTAACCGCTGGTTGGAGTTCCAGGTAACCGCTGGTTGGAGTTCCAGGTAACCGCTGGTTGGAGTTCCAGGTAACCGCTGGTTGGAGTTCCAGGAAACCGCTGGTTGGAGTTCCAGGAAACCGCTGGTTGGAGTTCCAGGTAACCGCTGGTTGGAGTTCCAGGTAACCGCTGGTTGGAGTTCCAGGTAACCGCTGGTTGGAGTTCCAGGAAACCGCTGGTTGGAGTTCCAGGTAACCGCTGGTTGGAGTTCCAGGTAACCGCTGGTTGGAGTTCCAGGTAACCGCTGGTTGGAGTTCCAGGAAACCACTGGTTGGAGTTCCAGGTAACCGCTGGTTGGAGTTCCAGGTAACCGCTGGTTGGAGTTCCAGGTAACCGCTGGTTGGAGTTCCAGGTAACCGCTGGTTGGAGTTCCAGGTAACCGCTGGTTGGAGTTCCAGGTAACCGCTGGTTGGAGTTCCAGGTAACCGCTGGTTGGAGTTCCAGGTAACCGCTGGTTGGAGTTCCAGGTAACCGCTGGTTGGAGTTCCAGGTAACCGCTGGTTGGAGTTCCAGGTAACCGCTGGTTGGAGTTCCAGGTAACCGCTGGTTGGAGTTCCAGGTAACCGCTAGTTGGAGTTCCAGGAAACCGCTGGTTGGAGTTCCAGGAAACCACTGGTTGGAGTTCCAGGTAACCGCTGGTTGGCCTAAGTGTTAGGATAAGGACTCCATATGATTGAAATATTGTCAACAAGTGGGACTTAAAATAATACTGTAAAATAGTAATTTTTTATAGGAGGTGGAATTATCGTTGATTTTGTTATTAAACTTGCCACAAAAGCTAATGCCCACGATTAATCGACCTCCCGAATACAGAACATGGGTTCACCCTTTCATGTTTTGTAATCCACAAATTTATGACCCACAAAAATGCATTTTTATCAAAATCTATGAAATTTTATATCCACAAAAATATGTGATTTTACAGTATTTAAAACAGAAAGAAAGATGCATAATACACCATGATGAGTGCATTCAGTACAGAAATGACTGTGCGCTATTGCCCACCCTGGCATCATTTCAACATAAAACGTCCTCTGAATGTCACTGACATTTTACTTGACTCTGAAATCGTAGGTCAATGTAATTATGAGATAAAGATTGGTTGGATGCAGGGAACAATGCAGGGAATAATGCAGTGGCCTGTCATGCATGGTTTATATAATCTCTTCACAAACTTGGCAGCTCCTACGACAGTCACAGAAATTATCGTCATTTTTGTTACAATTTCTCGGAATCTATGAATGGCTGTCACATAGTTTTCTCCTTTCCTTTTATTTCTACGCCTCCGATGGCTTTATAGCTACCGAGTCGACTTGGCACTGTCACATGACTTCTCACACCGCCTGTCATATAACGTTACTACAGGAAATGATAAAATAATACAACTTGTGAATTGAATGTTTGCTTCTTTTTTTCCAGACAGACAAAGATTTTGTATGGTCATTATGGAAGAAGCTTCAGGTGTCTAACCCAGACGTTACACAAGCTGTAGGACTAGTTGTTCAAAGGTACCATCTTACATGTTTTACTACAGTCAGGGCTAAATACAGCAACACTCTTTGTTCCTAAGCAAAATATCGTTGTAATGTATGTGTCAGTCAGTATGTTGAATTGATCATGATGCAGAGTGCAGTTTGAAACATTTGTCCCCATGAAATGAAGTCAGTATAAGGTGTGGTGTTTTATCAAGACCTCAGTCAATTTGTTTCTGTGTGTTGATAGTAATTTTCATTTAAAATATTACTGCCCAATATCTGATATTATTGAAGTCAGTGACAATTACAATTGTTTAATGGCATGTGAATATATACAATACATTCTTCTCCATATAAGGCCGTAACAAATGCTGTTTGTTGTCACTTTTAATAAACAGGCGTAAACTTTTGAATTGCGCAATATTGATCATAGATAAATACTTTACATAAAAATTATTGAGAGTAGGTAGTACATTGTATAATTGAAACTGAACAAAAAACAACAGAAAGACTTTAACTTTTCTACTTTCACTTTGGCATTGATTGGTTAACAGGAAAGGTCAATGAACATGAACTGCATGCTACTGGTTATTGTTAGATTGTCATGAAACAGATTGGTGTTACAATGGTATATGTACTATGTTGAGGGTGTGGTGTTACAATGGTATATGTACTATGTTGAGGGTGGTGTTACAATGGTATATGTACTATGTTGAGGGTGGTGTTACAATGGTATATGTACTATGTTGAGGGTGGTGTTACAATGGTATATGTACTATGTTGAGGGTGGTGTTACAATGGTATATGTACTATGTTGAGGGTGGTGTTACAATGGTATATGTACTATGTTGAGGGTGTGGTGTTACAATGGTGTATGTACTATGTTGAGGGTGGTGTTACAATGGTATATGTACTATGTTGAGGGTGGTGTTACAATGGTATATGTACTATGTTGAGGGTGTGGTGTTACAATGGTATATGTACTATGTTGAGGGTGGTGTTACAATGGTATATGTACTATGTTGAGGGTGTGGTGTTACAATGGTATATGTACTATGTTGAGGGTGTGGTATTACAATGGTATATGTACTATGTTGAGGGTGGTGTTACAATGGTATATGTACTATGTTGAGGGTGGTGTTACAATGGTATATGTACTATGTTGAGGGTGGTGTTACAATGGTATATGTGCTATGTTGAGGGTGTGGTGTTACAATGGTATATGTACTATGTTGAGGGTGTGGTGTTACAATGGTATATGTACTATGTTGAGGGTGTGGTGTTACAATGGTATATGTACTATGTTGAGGGTGTGGTGTTACAATGGTGTATGTACTATGTTGAGGGTGGTGTTACAATGGTATATGTACTATGTTGAGGGTGGTGTTACAATGGTATATGTACTATGTTGAGGGTGGTGTTACAATGGTATATGTACTATGTTGAGGGTGTGGTGTTACAATGGTATATGTACTATGTTGAGGGTGGTGTTACAATGGTATATGTACTATGTTGAGGGTGGTGTTACAATGGTATATGTACTATGTTCAGGGTGGTGTTACAATGGTATATGTACTATGTTGAGGGTGGTGTTACAATGGTATATGTTCTATGTTGAGGGTGGTGTTACAATGGTATATGTACTATGTTGAGGGTGTGGTGTTACAATGGTATATGTACTATGTTGAGGGTGGTGTTACAATGGTATATGTACTATGTTGAGGGTGGTGTTACAATGGTATATGTACTATGTTGAGGGTGGTGTTACAATGGTATATGTACTATGTTGAGGGTGTGGTGTTACAATGGTATATGTACTATGTTGAGGGTGGTGTTACAATGGTATATGTACTATGTTGAGGGTGTGGTGTTACAATGGTATATGTACTATGTTGAGGGTGGTGTTACAATGGTATATGTACTATGCTGAGGGTGTGGTGTTACAATGGTATATGTACTATGTTGAGGGTGGTGTTACAATGGTATATGTACTATGTTGAGGGTGGTGTTACAATGGTATATGTACTATGTTGAGGGTGGTGTTACAATGGTATATGTACTATGTTGAGGGTGGTGTTACAATGGTATATGTACTATGTTGGGGGTGTGAAATGTAAATCATTTTTAATTAATACAGAATTGCTAAAATCTGGCCTCTCTTAAACTCCAGCACCACAACTAGACATCAAACATTGACAAGTGACAGCAATGTTGGGTTCTACTTGTGTTTGTGATAATTACGTGCTGCATGAAATCCTTCATCAAATGTTCAATTCTCTATTACTGAGATAACATCAGCCATTCAGAGACCTTAGATCATCTAATAAAAAAATAGCCACGATATCTACGCTGATAGAAAAAGTGGCAAAGTTTTTATATTGTGTGGATTGTCTACCTGTGGCCGTTAATTATTTATACAGGCACAGCTATGATTTCCTGACATCAAGTAGTTAAATAGGCAAGCCAATGTTCAATCAACTTGATGTTGTTTTGTGTAAGATATAAATAAAGAAGTTAACATTGACTTGTGACAATCAGTACTAGTTATAAATATGTGAACTTCATTAAGTATTTACATGTAGCAGCTACCTGATCACATTAAACATGTCCTTCTGTCATGCTGCTGGTGTATCTGTCACACACGCTACCTGATCACATTAAACATGTCCTTCTGTCATACTGCTGGTGTATCTGTCACACACGCTACCTGATCACATTAAACATGTCCTTCTGTCATACTGCTGGTGTATCTGTCACACACGCTACCTGATCACATTAAACATGTCCTTCTGTCATACTGCTGGTGTATCTGTCACACACGCTACCTGATCACATTAAACATGTCCTTCTGTCATACTGCTGGTGTATCTGTCACACACGCTACCTGATCACATTAAACATGTCCTTCTGTCATACTGCTGGCGTATCTGTCACACACGCTACCTGATCACATTAAACATGTCCTTCTGTCATACTGCTGGCGTATCTGTCACACAAGCTACCTGATCACATTAAACATGTCCTTCTGTCATACTGCTGGTGTATCTGTCACACACGCTACCTGATCACATTAAACATGTCCTTCTGTCATACTGCTGGTGTATCTGTCACACACGCTACCTGATCACATTAAACATGTCCTTTTGTCATACTGCTGGTGTATCTGTCACACAAGCTACCTGATCACATTAAACATGTCCTTCTGTCATACTGCTGGTGTATCTGTCACACACGCTACCTGATCACATTAAACATGTCCTTCTGTCATACTGCTGGCGTATCTGTCACACAAGCTACCTGATCACATTAAACATGTCCTTCTGTCATACTGCTGGCGTATCTGTCACACACGCTACCTGATCACATTAAACATGTCCTTCTGTCATACTGCTGGCGTATCTGTCACACACGCTACCTGATCACATTAAACATGTCCTTCTGTCATACTGCTGGCGTATCTGTCACACAAGCTACCTGATCACATTAAACATGTCCTTCTGTCATACTGCTGGTGTATCTGTCACACAAGCTACCTGATCACATTAAACATGTCCTTCTGTCATACTGCTGGCGTATCTGTCACACAAGCTACCTGATCACATTAAACATGTCCTTCTGTCATACTGCTGGCCAATCTGTCACACAAGCTACCTGATCACATTAAACATGTCCTTCTGTCATACTGCTAGTGTATCTGTCACACAAGCTACCTGATCACATTAAACATGTCCTTCTGTCATACTGCTGACGTATCTGTCACACAAGCTACCTGATCACATTAAACATGTCCTTCTGTCATACTGCTGGCGTATCTGTCACACAAGCTACCTGATCACATTAAACATGTCCTTCTGTCATACTGCTGGCGTATCTGTCACACAAGCTACCTGATCACATTAAACATGTCCTTCTGTCAGGTTGCTGGTGTATCTGTCACACAAGCTACCTGATCACATTAAACATGTCCTTCTGTCAGGTTGCTGACGTATCTGTCACACACGCTACCTGATCACATTAAACATGTCCTTCTGTCATACTGCTGGCGTATCTGTCACACAAGCTACCTGATCACATTAAACATGTCCTTCTGTCAGGTTGCTGACGTATCTGTCACACACGCTACCTGATCACATTAAACATGTCCTTCTGTCAGGTTGCTGGCGTATCTGTCACACACGCTACCTGATCACATTAAACATGTCCTTCTGTCATACTGCTGGCGTATCTGTCACACAAGCTACCTGATCACATTAAACATGTCCTTCTGTCATACTGCTGGCGTATCTGTCACACAAGCTACCTGATCACAATAAACATGTCCTTCTGTCATACTGCTGGCCAATCTGTCACACAAGCTACCTGATCACATTAAACATGTCCTTCTGTCATACTGCTGGCGTATCTGTCACACAAGCTACCTGATCACATTAAACATGTCCTTCTGTCATACTGCTGACGTATCTGTCACACAAGCTACCTGATCACATTAAACATGTCCTTCTGTCATACTGCTGGCGTATCTGTCACACAAGCTACCTGATCACAATAAACATGTCCTTCTGTCATACTGCTGACTTATCTGTCACACAAGCTACCTGATCACATTAAACATGTCCTTCTGTCATACTGCTGGCGTATCTGTCACACAAGCTACCTGATCACATTAAACATGTCCTTCTGTCAGGTTGCTGGCGTATCTGTCACACAAGCTACCTGATCACATTAAACATGTCCTTCTGTCATACTGCTGGCGTATCTGTCACACAAGCTACCTGATCACATTAAACATGTCCTTCTGTCAGGCTGCTGATGAATCTGTCACACAAGCTACTTGATCACATTAAACATGTCCTTGTCCTTCTGACATACCGCTGGTGTATCTGTCACACAAGCTACCTGATCACATTAAACATGTCCTTCTGTCAGGTTGCTGACGTATCTGTCACACATGCTACCTGATCACATTAAACATGTCCTTCTGTCAGGCTGCTGGTGTATCTGTCACACAAGCTACCTGATCACATTTAACATGTCCTTCTGTCAGGTGGCTGACGTATCTGTCACACAAGCTACCTGATCACATTAAACATGTCCTTGTCCTTCTGACATACTGCTGGCGTATCTGTCACACACGCTACCTGATCACATTAAACATGTCCTTCTGTCATACTGCTGGCCAATCTGTCACACAAGCTATCTGATCACATTAAACATGTATTCATACCTGTATTTCATGGTCAGTCTAAGGACATGTATTCACACCTGTATTTTATGGTCAGTCTAAGGACATGTATTCACATCTGTATTTTATGGTCAGTCTAAGGACATGTATTCACACCTGTATTTTATGGTCAGTCTAAGGACATGTAGTCACACCTGTATTTTATGGTCAGTCTAAGGACATGTATTCACACCTGTATCTTATGGTCAGTCTAAGGACAGGTATTCACACCTGTATTTTATGGTCAGTCTAAGGTTGGGTATTCACACCTGTATTTTATGGTCAGTCTAAGGACATGTATTCACACCTGTATTTTATTGTCAGTCTAAGGTTGGGTATTCACACCTGTATTTTATGGTCAGTCTAAGGACATGTAGTCACACCTGTATTTTATGGTCAGTCTAAGGACATGTATTCACATCTGTATTTTATGGTCAGTCTAAGGACATGTATTCACACCTGTATCTTATGGTCAGTCTAAGGACAGGTATTCACACCTGTTTTTTATGGTCAGTCTAAGGACATGTATTCACACCAGTATTTTATGGTCAGTCTAAGGACAGGTATTCACACCTGCAGGGCTCACGCTGTCAATCGACATTATCGCCATTTGCGATAATTTTATCAAAGTGGCGATTATTATTTCAATTTGGCGATGAAAAATGGCGATAATTTTATCAAACTGCAAAAAAAATATCTGCATAAATTCTTATTTTATCTATCAGCTACGTATCGAGTGTCACAAATTTTCAAGTTCACACTTCAAACTGGACCCATATAATCTTCATTGTTAATTACCATTAGCCCCAGGAGGTCTAATTACTGATGAATTGTTGTGATAACATCTTTTAATCCCCATTTAATTGGTGTTATCAACTGTCAACAACGTTCGTGGAATAGGTCTAAAATACTGACGAACATGTCTAAAATACTGACGAATCCGGGACGTGGGATGCAGACAAGATTAATTATAGTTAATAGGGTTAATTATAGTTAATAATAGGTGATTTGATTTATAATCTATCGACTTATTACTGCTTTGACTAAAAAATGAACATACTATTCAATAAAACTTATTTTTACGAGCTGTTTGAAAAACGTAAGTTGACTAGTATTCGGACATCAAAATTCGGATAACCGTAATTTGTAAAATATAAGTGCTCATTTTTTAAAAAAACTTTAAATAAAGTTATCCATTTTAAAAGGTTGAAATCCTGCATTCAAGCATTCATGGGACTTCAGCTTGTTGCTTGAGCTATAATTCTTGGTCACAAGAAAGGTTATCATGACATATTTTAACAATCAATTCATATTTTTTTCTTATATTTATGAAATCACTGCAGCTGCTTTATATGGATATCTTGCTGATATATTGGCCATCTTCTAGCCTTTAGAAGATAATGGTTATCAAGAAATGACAATTTGATAGACCAAGCTGCTTGACTGTCCCTTTTGTAATGGCATCAATTTCCTCATGTCATGTGAATGGACAGTGTACTTATCAGAGTAATAAAGCAAAGTAAACAAATTAAGTGCAAGGTAATATTATTATAAATTGCACATGGTGTATTTTTAAGAGCAGGTGCATAGCTTTCTATAGGCATATGCCTAGACAATTATTTATTTACCTCAGGTATGAAAAAATGCAAAACAAAATGATTGTCTCAATGCTGCCCTTAACTCACAGTCACATGCAACAGTGTAGAATTCAAAATTATTGAACTTGGGGGAGCATACCTCTGGACCCACCCTAGAACAATGGTGCCTATTTGTATGAAGACAATTCTTAATTAAGTTAAATGATGATCAATTTGTCTTTGACCTGTCACTAGACTGAGTCATAATTAGTCAGGATTTCTAGATTGAAAACTGCCCAGAAGGCACCTGAAGCCCTATCAAATTAAAAAAATTGCCAGTGGAGTATGTGTCAAACTTCCTAGCATAAGCTGCCACACATATTCATTTTGATCAAGCTATGGCCTTGACTATGATTCATAAAAAGCCTTATGTACCATGCATTATATTCGAGTCACCATGCATAGATTTTAAGTTCGCGTCAATTTTGGCTATAATTTTTGTTGGGCAAAAATAAATGGCTATTATTTTAAAATGGCCAGTGTGAGCCCTGCACCTGTATTTTAAGGTCAGTATAAGGACATGTATTCACACCTGTATCTTATGGTCAGTCTAAGGACAGGTATTCACACCAGTATTTTATGGTCAGTCTAAGGACATGTATTCACACCTGTATTTTATGGTCAGTATAAGGACATGTATTCACACCAGTATTTTATGGTCAGTCTAAGGACAGGTATTCACACCTGTATTTTATGGTCAGTCTAAGGACATGTATTCACACCAGTATTTTATGGTCAGTCTAAGGACATGTATTCACACCTGTATTTTATGGTCAGTCTAAGGACAGGTATTCACACCTGTATTTTATGGTCAGTCTAAGGTCAGTTGTAGCATTATTTTCACATTTTAATTATTCAAGTCTGAAGAAAACTCCAACAATTTATATTTTAATTCTCTGAGCACACCTAAATAATACATGTATTGATTTTCATAATGTGTTTGTTCCTAATCAAGCTCAAAATCTTCCAGTAGTATACTTTGATTAGAATTGCCTCTGAATTCATTTACAAATATGAAGTTGTTTAAAGTGATTGAAATTTGGAATTTGGTAAAAAGACTTATCTATTGCGATATTTTAAATTTTGAAAGAAGAAAATAAATAAAATGTGGGAAATTTTATTTCATGGTAGTAAATTATATATAACAAATCAAAATTAGGTCACAATATTCTTACTAAGGTTTTGGAAAAAAAAGTTACAACTGTGCAGAACTCTTGTGTCAAACTCTGGCTTCTGCTATTGCATGATAATTACAAATAATTATATGTATGTGTAGGTAGCTGGTGAAATAGAACGTCTTAATTATATGCTATACAACTATTTTGCTTTTGAAATGTCACAGTATTGAACTCATCTAATTCTTTAGCTTTTATCTGTGGGAAAAATATTCACTTTTTTGTTAGAATAAAAAAATCCATTTTTTTCTCATACCTCTCTGGCTGTTGTATTTCTTTTATAAATGTTGGATTGACTTCAGCTTTATTGGGGGATTTTTTTAACCTTTTTTGTGAAATTTGTTTTTACCAGGCGAGACGCTCATAGTCGCCCAATTCTTTGTAAAAAAATGTTGACTTATTATATGAAACATACAAAGATATTTATATAATTGTATACTAAAGAACACAGTTTACTCAATACTGAACGCTCTTCTACTCAATCTAAATTGCACTTTTATGTTGAAAGTTTCCATCTTAATGCCTTCACGAATATCAATATAGTATAAATCATTAACTATGAATATATACCTGCTACAATATATTTGAAATAAACGGGGTTACCCTTATGGGGCTTGAACAAAAAGAAAAATAGAATAAATTGTATTTTGATTGGAGGTAATTAAGGTTTTAAATTGATGTTTGAAAGTCGCTTCTTAATATATGACTGTGTACTATAATCTGACATCTTATTGTCTACGTACATTTGACATGTTGTTGAAACATATGTTAACCATTCTTTCTTCAATTGGTTTCATTGCTCTATGTACGATAATTTGTCATATTTACTCACTATAATATGAATGACTATATTCATTCAACCTGTGTCTCACATTTCTCGAGCCGTGTTCACAAGTATTAAGACGATGCTTGCGACAGAATCATTTATAATAAATAAACAATTCCCATGGAATAGTATCATGCAAAAAGTGGCACTAATTTGAAACTTATTGGATGCCTCGACTTATAATTAAGTTGTTCATTTGTAGATTAACTTTTTGTTATGAAGCCGACGATGAGTTATTGTCTTGTCTTCACGAGACTTCATTTCAAGCACTCGTTTTTGTCTCCATATTTTGTTACTCTCCGATGTGGAAGTTTTTCTTCATTCTCTAACTTTAAATTAACAGACATCGACTCTAATTTCCAGCTAGTGCACTATTATTATGTATTCATTCTGTGCCTAATTTGTGCTATTAGGAAGTCTGCGCCCACTCTGTGGTAAAACTCACATGCCTGATCCCTTGAAAGAAGAAAACTTAACTTTTGGCATGGAAAGATTTGTCTTTTTTCACAATAGATATTTTGTATAATAAACATGACCTGGCCCTTTTAGTAAACCTGAATTTATTATAATTATGAAGAATGCTAGATCACTCTGTTATAGCATACAACAAGATAACCATAATGATTATCAATTTGAATTGTTAAATTGGTAATCTGATGTTTTGATACTGATGAAATTCTTTAAAGACTAAGTTTGTCTGTGCTTGTTCTCCATTACAATTGGTCTGATTTTCACATGAATACTTGGTACCAAGTCATGTTGTGCATATTGTCAGGAATGTTTTGCCAGTGTTATGGCCCTTTGTGGGAGACAAACATTTTTGTGTCTAAAGCCCTTCTAGTTGAATGATGCTAATATTGTACTGTTGTTACTATGGTTACAGAGAGAGGGAGAAAGCTGAAGTCCGAGACAGAAAAGTGCTGGAAATTCTACAGAAAAAAGATGAGAAAATACATGAGTTACAGACCAACCTTTCTTATAAAACCCGAGAGCTTGGCGAATCCACTATCAAGTAAGTATAGGATGCAGTAGCTCAATGGTTAGCGCGCTTGACGTCTAATCTGGCGAGAGTAGAGGCACACATACATTTGTACATATGCCTGCCATTATTCAGCAGAAAGCTGACTGGCAAATAAAGGCTATGCTCGGCATTTAAGTAAATACCACATGGATGTGGGGTGCACAGTCTGACTCCTGATCTTAAATCATTGCGATTGTTTAATTTGCACGCATGTACTGCAGTGTCACTTATTTGGAAGGTAGTCATTGAAATTGATGCATGTATAAAATACAATATATTTTAATTGTTTTGCATGTGATGTGAATAACCTTGGTTTTAGAGAATGGTTCTCTGAAATAAGTATTTTCTGTACAAGAACTTTGCTATATGTTCATTGATAGGGGTCAGTTACATCAGGCCAGTGTCGTTCAAATATAAACTACTAAGAATGTATTTGTTGTTACATCATTTACTTGTTGTTACCATGATTATTGTTATGGTTTTACTTGTTGTTACCATGATTATTGTTATGGTTTTACTTGTTGTTACTATGGTTGCTGTTATGGTTTTACTTGTTGTTACCATGGTTGCTGTTATGGTTTTACTTGTTGTTACCATGGTTACTGTTATGGTTTTACTTGTTGTTACCATGGTTACTGTTATGGTTTTACTTGTTGTTACCATGGTTACTGTTATGGTTTCAGACATTCTGATGTGAACGAGGAGATTATCCTGTTACAGAGAGAGGTGGCCACATTACAGGATAGAAACTCTACATTAGAACTCCAGGTATACACATCTTCTATCTTAGCTTTATCAAAGTTATCCCCCTTGCTTCCTCCCTGTCAATCTATATCTCATCCAGGGCTTTGAATTTGGAAACTGCATTTTGACACTTAAATATGACAGAAATGCCAGCTTTGATTTTTGAAAAGTTAAGCTGAAGAGCCAGTTTTACTTTATTTGTAAAATAAAATTTATATTATTTTGACATCGCTTGTGGTGGCTAAACCTGACATCCCATCAAAGATCCTCCCTCCCTAGCTACATGTTTCCCACTTGCAAACCTTTGACATTCTCTTTTGCCCAAAATTAAGTGTGGCTCATTTTATCCAGCACTAGAAGGAAGATTGTTCATAGGGCAAATTGATGGCAGTTTAAGCGCTTGGATGGAATTGCAAAAATAGAAAAACATGAGTCAAAAATGTGAAAACTCATTGGTTGGTTGGAGTTTGGTCCAAATCTATTTGCAAAAATCTCAATTCTTGTCTCTTTAATTTAGTGTTCTGTCAATAATTTTTCAAAATGTTTGTCATTTAAGTCAAAGAAACCGATCACAATAGTTAATGCCATAACGCAGGATTTATAGGAATGCATGATAATTCTGTTGTTGAGTCCCTAACTCCGGTACCGAGGCATAGAATGATCTGTCTGTATGATAATTTGTTTGTTCACAATCTGTCCCAAACTTTGAGTGTCTCTTTAGGAATACGATACTCAAGATTCAAATGAAACTTTACACAAATGTGATTCATGATGTTAGAAGGTTGTTGTTCTCCCTGGTGGAGGGGCATTTAGCCCTTGCTGTTTGCAGTGTGTTGTGTGATTGTCCCAGTAGTTCTGCTATTCCTAGCACATTGTCCCAGTGGTTCTGCTATTCCTAGCACCTTGTCCCAGTAGTTCTGCTATTCCTAGCACATTGTCCCCGTAGTTCTGCTATTCCTAGCACATTGTCCCCGTAGTTCTGCTATTCCTAGCACATTGTCCCAGTAGTTCTGCTATTCCTAGCACATTGTCCCCGTAGTTCTGCTATTCCTAGCATCTTGTTCCAGTAGTTCTGCTATTCCTAGCACATTGTCCCCGTAGTTCTGCTATTCCTAGTACATTGTTCCAGTGGTTCTGCTATTCCTAGCACATTGTTCCAGTAGTTCTGCTATTCCTAGCACATTGTCCCAGTAGTTCTGCTATTCCTAGCACATTGTTCCAGTAGTTCTGCTATTCCTAGCACCTTGTCCTATAGTTCTGCTATTCCTATCACATTGTCCTATAGTTCTGCTATTCCTAGCACATTGTCCCAGTAGTTCTGCTATTCCTAGCACATTGTCCTAGTAGTTCTGCTATTCCTAGCACATTGTCCAAGTAGTTCTGGTATTCCTAGCACATTGTCCCCGTAGTTCTGCTATTCCTAGCACCTTGTCCCAGTAGTTCTGCTATTCCTAGCACATTGTTCCAGTAGTTCTGCTATTCCTAGCACATTGTCCCAGTAGTTCTGCTATTCCTAGCACATTGTCCCAGTAGTTCTGCTATTCCTAGCACCTTGTCCCAGTAGTTCTGCTATTCCTAGCACATTGTTCCAGTAGTTCTGCTATTCCTAGCACATTGTCCCAGTAGTTCTGCTATTCCTAGCACATTGTCCCAGTAGTTCTGCTATTCCTAGCACATTGTCCCCTTAGTTCTTCTATTCCTAGCACATTGTCCCAGTAGTTCTGCTATTCCTAGCACATTGTCCCCTTAGTTCTTCTATTCCTAGCACATTGTCCCAGTAGTTCTGCTATTCCTAGCACATTGTCCCCTTAGTTCTGCTATTCCTAGCATCTTGTCCCAGTAGTTCTGCTATTCCTAGCACATTGTCCCCTTAGTTCTTCTTTTCCTAGCACATTGTCCCAGTAGTTCTGCTATTCCTAGCACATTGTCCCCTTAGTTCTTCTATTCCTAGCACATTGTCCCAGTAGTTCTGCTATTCCTAGCACATTGTCCCCTTAGTTCTTCTTTTCCTAGCACATTGTTCCAGTAGTTCTGCTATTCCTAGCACATTGTTCCAGTAGTTCTGCTATTCCTAGCACATTGTCACAGTAGTTCTGCTATTCCTAGCATCTTGTTCCAGTAGTTCTGCTATTCCTAGCACCTTGTCCCAGTAGTTCTGTTATTCCTAGCACATTGTCCCAGTAGTTCTGCTATTCCTAGCATCTTGTTCCAGTAGTTCTGCTATTCCTAGCACATTGTCACAGTAGTTCTGCTATTCCTAGCACCTTGTTCCAGTAGTTCTGTTATTCCTAGCACATTGTCCCAGTAGTTCTGTTATTCCTAGCACATTGTTCCAGTAGTTCTGCTATTCCTAGCACATTGTTCCAGTAGTTCTGCTATTCCTAGCACATTGTCCCAGTAGTTCTGCTATTCCTAGCACCTTGTCCTATAGTTATGCTATTCCTAGCACATTGTCCCAGTAGTTCTGCTATTTCTAGCACATTGTCCCAGTAGTTCTTCTATTCCTAGCACATTGTCCTATAGTTCTGCTATTCCTAGCACATTGTCCCAGTAGTTCTGCTATTCCTAGCACATTGTCCTATAGTTCTGCTATTCCTAGCACATTGTCCCAGTAGTTCTGCTATTCCTAGCACATTGTTCCAGTAGTTCTGCTATTCCTAGCACATTGTCCCCGTAGTTCTGCTATTCCTAGCACATTGTCCTATAGTTCTGCTGTTCCTAGCACCTTGTCCTATAGTTATGCTATTGATCAATATAGGTCCTGCTATTATTATCTCTATAAACATTCAATTCAACTTAATTTGTCATTCTGATACCATTGTATTATATTTGTTCCATTTTGGTCAAAGTGTCCCAGACATTAATTTTGTCTCTTGTCTACAGACATCCATTGTTTCTTGTAAACTTTGTACATTGCCATGTATAGGGATGATATTGGTCAACGTGTCTCAAACATACAGATGTTTTCATTGTTCTTTCTTATACTCCTTTGTTGAGTTTTGTGTAATCAATCTAACTATATGAAACCTATTTATATATAAATTAGCTGGCTTGGCAGGTAAGTCTAATACACAATGGTAATATTTATAGTGAATACATTTTGTCTTATATATAAGCAGTTATATATTTTAACAGATTGGGTGTATTGTTGCTTTATATATTGTATTTTCTATTTACCATGGGGTATAAATCTTGAGATTGTTATCTGTACTCCAAACTTTATACTCAAATTTTTCAACACTATACATGGAGACCATTGTTTTAGAATCTTGAAATTATACTCTCATTACAACTTTTCAATCTCACCCTCAATTTGATGAGCATATGAAATTTCAGTTCAATGTTAGAGAGTTTGAGATTAAAGTCTGTACTCTTAATATTTTTAATCTCAAATTCAATTTGATGAGCATATGGAATTTCCTCTCAACATTGGATACCATGGGTTATGAATTTTGAGATTATATCAAAATCAAACTTTTCCATCTCAAAACTCAATTTGTTGAGTGTATGAAATAAATGATCTCACATAATTTGATAACGCAATGAATATATATTGCTGTCATTCAGCCGATGGTCATGTCTATTCATAAGGTGTATTTCAAGAATAATAAGTTGTGAGTTTAGAAAGTTAACTCAAGATTATATTACACCAGGGTCTTGTTTTGTACCAATATTAAGATATGTGTCCCAATGTTGTATTAGGAGATGGCGGTAGTGAAACTAGTCTCTCGAGACCGCTGTCTGAATAAAAAACATTCCTTGGACAAAAACAAGATGCCTCTCGGATATTTATAGTTGTTATTGGTTACTTAGTAGTCAGTTTAAGTGATCGCTGTCTTTGTCTTTCTTTTGTTTTCATTAAGTTCATACGCTTTTTTGTCAACCGCTTCAGTGTTATTGTAAGTGTGCTCCAAAGCAACCAAGGTTGTTTAACTACATTATTGAAGTAGCGTTATGTACCTTGTGTCTTAGGCACTACAGCTGTGGTTCATTGGTTAGTGCTCAGCATAATGTAATGCGGTAATCTGGGTTTGATTCCCATATACAGAATGTTATATCCTTCCATAAAAATGTGTAAGTTAAAGTACTGGTTAGGATACAGTCCATGAAAACTGGTAAGGTGAATCGGTTGCCATACAGGACTAAAATATTATTTGGCATTAAACCTGAATAATCATAAATTGTAACATAGATAGATACTATAATACCAGTAAGTGGGCACTTATGATGTCATTGTGTTATTTCTATGTACAGTGAAATCTGTGTACAGTGAAATCTGTGTACAGTGAAATCTGTGTACAGTGAAATCAGTGTACAGTTAAATCAGTGTACAGTGAAATCTGTGTACAGTGAAATCTGTGTACAGTGAAATCAGTGTACAGTTAAATCAGTGTACAGTGAAATCAGTGTACAGTGAAATTTGTGTACATTGAAATCCGTGTACAGTGAAATTTGTGTACAGTGAAATCTGTGTACAGTGAAATGAGAAATCAGTGTACAGTGAAATCTGTGTACAGTTAAATCAGTGTACAGTGACATCTGTGTACAGTTAAATCTGTGTACAGTGAAATCAGTGTACAGTGAAATCTGTGTACAGTGAAATCAGTGTACAGTGAAATCTGTGTACAGTGAAATCAGTGTACAGTGAAATCTGTGTACAGTGAAATTTTTTGTCTGTCGTCCGTCTGTTAGACAATTCACCGTTAACACTCTAGCACTTTCAATTTTGCTTTGATCTTCACCAAACTTGGTCAGTAGTTGTATCTCAATGAAATCTAGGTCAAGTTTGAAGTTGGGTCATTTGGGTTTCAAAAATTAGGTCAAAAGGTCAAATAATAGGATAACCTTGTTAACGCCCTGTTGGCCACATTTTTGCTTTAATCTTCATGAAGTGTGGTCAAAATGTTTATCTTGGTGACCTTAAGGTCAAGTTGGAAGTTGGGTCATGTGGGGTAAAAAACTAGGTCATGAGGTCAAATAATAGTAAAACCTTGTTAACACTCTGGTGGCCACATTTTTGCTTTAATCTTCATGAAGTTTGGTCAAAATGTTTATCTTGGTGACCTTAAGGTCAAGTTCGAAGTTGGGTCATGTGGGGTCAAAAACTAGGTCATAAGGTCAAATAATAGGAAAACCTTGTTAACACTCTGGAGGTCACATTTTTGCTTAAATCTTCATGAAGTGTGGTCAAAATGTTTATCTTGGTGACCTTAAGGTCAAGTTCGAAGTTGGGTCATGTGGGGTCAAAAACTAGGTCATAAGGTCAAATAATAGTAAAACCTTGTTTACACTCTGGTGGCCACATTTTTGCTTTAATCTTCATAAAGTTTAGTCAAAATGTTTATCTTGGTGACCTTAAGGTCAAGTTCGAAGTTGGGTCATGTGGGGTCAAAAACTAGGTCATAAGGTCAAATAATAGTAAAACCTTTTTAACACTCTGGAGACCTCAGTTTTGCTTTAACCTTCATCAAGTTTAGTCAATATGTTTATCTTGATGACCTTAAGGTCAAGTTAAAAGTTTGGCCATGTTCAGCAGGTGAGCGCCCCAGGATCTATGATCCTCTTGTTAACATAAACACAATGTATTAAACAGCCTCTTGCTTTAAGCAGTCATTATGATGTTAAACAGCTGCTTCAGATAGAGTTCAGTACAGCTGGATTGTAACTGTAACTTCTAGCGTCAATGCTTGTATTTTAGCTTTGCTTCGGCTCATCAATATAGTTAGAGGGCTATTTCTGGTTTTAAAAATGATAAAATAATATTAGACAGAATTCTTGTTATTAAATTTCTGGTTTTGGAAAAGTTTATTTTTCTGGTTGCTGGGTTATAAGACCGTTAGACACTATAGAACTTTTTTGTAAATCATTTAATTTCATTGAGATAGAATTGTCAATTATTTGTATTTCTCGTGTAACTTACTATGTGATTTGGTTTAAAGCTTAAGAAAAGGTCTACTAGTCCAAATAAGTCTTGTACTCACACCGAATCTGCTGGAAAGTCAAGAACTCGGGCATCTTCTCCCTTGAAGGCCAAATGTGATAGTAGTAAACATAAGAAGGTATCTAATCACGTGTTCGTCATACAGCACCGGTTGTGGTGTCACTATGACGGTGGTGGTGTCACTATGACGCGGTTGTGGTGTCACTATGACGATGGTGGTGTCACTATGACACGGTTGTGGTGTCACTATGACGGTGGTGGTGTCACTATGACGTGATAGTGAAGCACATGTATCAGAGGTCTTACAATACCGGAATAATCCGGAAATTAGGATTTGCTGCATAAGAAAGATTTAACTTTTCTGTAGAAAATCATTGTTTAGGTGTAGGGATGTGACTGTGTTAATGGCACCCAGAACAGACTAGAATCTTATTTTCAGGATTGGGCAGTATGTATATATGTTTTCAGGATTGGGCAGTATGTATATATGTTTTCAGGATTGGGCAGTATGTATATATGTTTTCAGGATTGGGCAGTATGTATATAGGTTTTCAGGATTGGGCAGTATGTATATATGTTTTCAGGATTGGGCAGTATGTGTATATGTTACAGATATTGATCTGTTTGGATGATTTTTCCTTCAATTTCTTGTATTCTACAAAAAAATGAATACAAACTAGTGTTCAGGATCATTGGATCAAACTCCAAAGTTTGTGTGTAGCCACAGAATTCTGCACTTTTTGTTGCAGTTATTTAATTGTATAACTATTGTGGCCCCTGATTGGGTATAAAGTTGGAGCACCTTAGTTTGCAAACTTCTTGGCATGGTTGAGGATTAATATTAATTCTGCACGAAAATAGTTTTTAATTAAATATATAATTACGTGTTAGGTGTCTATGAACAATTAATTTTGACCATTATTTTGTTCTGTTGTTACTGTTAGTTAATGTGATTCAAATTAAATTCCTGAAGAAGACCGTGAGCTTGAACATTTGAACGAAGAGTCGTCATTATTATTTATATTGTTATAGTATAGCTGAGCTTGTAACCACAGCGTCTCTCATTGGACGATGTAAAGTATAACACATTAAACGGTTTCCACTTCTCTTGCCTGACAGCGGCACTTTGCACGATATATGACACAGATAATGTCTGCTGTCTCAGAATTAAAGAACAGCGCACATTCACATTACAAACATACCCAACGTCAATAACTCACGACCAACTATCCTACACTTGATTGATTTGTGCCACTGATGTGGGATAAGCAATTAACGTTTTGACAAATACTCAAATTTGTCAAGCACACTGCTTTTACACTGAGGTCACCAGCTTCCAGAATCCCCGTAGGATTACGAATATCTCGTTTATTGGTCCGATTATGTTTCTTTTGGAAATTGGACATCAAGTAAATGACATTGATGGGCGTGATAGATTTATATGGGTTTTACATTGAGACGAGTCGCTCTGATATATGTACAATACATGACATGAAATTTCAAAGAGTTACAAATCTTGTGACAAAATGAATTAGTATGGTAATTGGATTTCCTAAAAAAATGATGTAATTATCCCTAGTTATGTTTTGTATGTATCCTGAGGGGATATATCGTATACCGGGTCAAGATTCAATTGATACCCATACAAAATTGTTCATAATTTACACCGTGATTTTTGTCTTGTTGTTCATTTTGGTTTCTCGAAGTTTTTTGTTTGATTAGAGGAAAACATGCCTGACTGTTATTTGTGTCTAGAGGAATTGTTTGTGTTTTGTTGTATGTATTTAAGTGACTTGTGTTGGAACGGGTGTCAGAGCATGATCGTTTACATCTATCTTGCATTGTATGTATATACATATATATTATATAATACAAGACTGTTGTATTTATGTTTAAGCTGTTGGGTGATCCAAGACCATTTATCATGCAACAAGATGATAGATAATTGAACAGGGAAGGCACAACTCAACTTAAACAGCCAAGCATAGAAAGCATAAAAACATCACATACCACAATTAAACTGCATTTTATTGTGTGCTGTCTTTTTCAAATTAAAACTTCTACATTTGTTCTGTGGTATATAGGTTGATTTTAAACCAAGTTTGCTAGTACTGATCTTTACTTCCACAAACACCTGATGAATTGCCTTATATAGCTGATTTCGGAGGACACAAACTTGATTTTGGATGTGTTGATATCAGAATGTTAGGAAAACTTATTCTTCCTTTGAGGTTTGAACTTATTGTCATCAGTGCAACAATCCAGTCAACTCAAGCATTTGATTGGCTGTATCTGAGTACAGTCTAACCATTTGACCAATGACAAGGCTGCAATATACATGTTCACCAATGGCAAGGCTGCAGTCTACATGTTGACCAATGACGAGGCTGCATTCTACTAGTTGACCGATGGCAAGGCTGCACTCTACATTTTGCCCATTGGCAAGATTGCATATTCCAAGACTAATGTCTAAATTCGAGCATTTGATTGGCAGTGTCTGAACAAATTTTAGAAATTGACCAATACAAAGGTTGCATTCTACAAGTTGAACAATGGCAAGGCTGCATTCTACCAGTTGACAAATGCTAAGGCTGCATTCTACTAGTTGACCAATGGCAAAGTGGCATTCTGAGACTGGTCTTCAAATCCATGCATTTGATTGGCTGTATCTGTGCACAGTCTATATATTGACCAATGACAAGGCAACATTCTTAGACTGATCACTGAATTCAATTTTTTATGAATATAATATTGAGTGTATGTCCTTAAATATCTCATTTGAAAACATTGTAACCTATATGTATGTATTTATGTATGCCATACAGGGAAGAGACATAGCATGGTAAGCTGACAGTTTGTTATAAAGATATTGCTTCCCTGACAGCAAACATACATTATATTAATAAACATTGTTTGCTTATAGGTGACATGGGACCTTTAACTTGTATCCTCTCTGTTTTCCTACATCACAAAATTTCAGTTACAGTAAAGACACACTCTCCGGGGACTATTAGATAGACAGTGTCGTGTAAAAATCATTAACAGGCCATGGGTTTTGCATGACGTTTGCCATAATATACAAAAACGTGTCCATCATTTGTTTAAGGATGCCGAGAGGAAGGAGGTTATATAAGAGAATGTTACCCTGGGCGATGTGTAGCCGTGTTGTAGATATGGCAGTTTATCAAATACTAGACTTTAGGGACCGGGACTTGTGTATGTTAGCATTGTTTTACAAGAGGACGTCCTTGGTGCTAACATTGCCTTGCCATGTCATCAATTTTATTTGGAACTTTATAGTGTATTCTACAACAAATTGCTTATAGGAAGTTGGTAAACTATGCATTGACATTTTCTAGGCTCTAACAAAATGCCCGCAGTGTTTTCGCACTGTATGACTGGTGTTTAATGTATTCTACCACTGAAGGTTTTTGGCACGGACATTTCATTGATACATTTCTGTGGTTTACTATCACACATGTTGAGACACATGGTGATAAACTTACGTTTCATTTTACTCAAATATTTTAAATTATACATTTTGTTTGTTCGTATGACTTAAAGCGGTATGTGAAGATAATATAATGACAGGATAGTATCAGAGACACAATACACGTTATATCAACTTTACACTGCTTTCTGTACCATGTCATTTTGTCAACACTTTTGTCTGAATTATATCAATACTACTTGTCAATAATCTAATTGGATTTTCGGAGGGGTTTAAGTCGAAGGCATTTAAATGAATTATTGTGCACTTGAATGTTCAGTCATGTGAGGTCAGGCTGATGTTGTCGCATTGTTTTAAATGTCTAAAATATTTATGGTGACTGAGAATTGGAATCTATTAAAATAGGCCATGGAATGTAGAATAAAACTATTGGTTCTTATTACACCAACCAAATCAAATAGTTTCAAAGTGCATTAATTGCCCTATTGCTTTGATACTTTGCATACTTGTTACCCATCTTGGTACTGTTTTATCAAAGCACTTATGTAAATCTTAAATTTACGTTAAAGTTCAAATTAGTTATAATTCTTTTACAACTAGGAAGTGTGGTAAATCAAAGACCTAAAAAATGTATATTTAGGTCTTTGGGTAAATGGATCTGCAATACTAATAATGATTTCAGTTAATGAGCACCTACAGACCATATCTGTCCCCAATTTGCAGTTGTTAAAGAATTATAAATAATTTATATTTGAACGTAAGTTTACGATGATCGTGAGTGCTTTGATAAAACAGTACCCTTAACCCCAACCCCTACATATCAGTAGGTACCATTTAAAAAGCTTACTTTTGTTTTTTTGTTTATACTTTCCAAGCATCATTGAGAATAGTGGAGTGGGCTGTTTGGGGACAGCTACGACAGCTCTTAATTGTTAAGGATGGCCGTAATAGATACAATCAATTCTTATAAAATTATTAATTTACTTTTGAAATGAAAAAAAAGGTTGGAAAATTAGTAGTTTACAAATACATGTATATGTATATTTGGTATTTGTGTAATGTACTAATGTATATTGTACATGAACTGAATATTAATTTTCTTGTTCGGGAAAAACACTTGAGAGCATGTTCGTTCAATAATTGTTCATTAAAATTTCAAATCAGAAATGATACAATTTTTTTGCGTAACGAAAGATTCTTATTATTGTCATCTGGCTCTAACAATTTCAATTTTCTCAGATTTTCGGCAGAAACTTTTCCGTTATTTGAGAAAATTGTGTCAGTACATTATTGAGAAGACAGTTATACGGAGTCACATATTAACTTGTCTGTGTTCTGCAGACTCCCGGTGTCCGTGGAGACCCAGTGATATGCGAGATGTTTGCATTCTTATTGGCTCTGTTTGATTAGCTTCTGTAATTGTTTTCATTATTTCCCATAAGCTCTATGTGAAGTTGACATGAATTGTGTTCATGCACGAGTTTCAATTTTTTGTAATTTCACATCAATTTTTTAAACCAGGCACGAAATGCTGTGGTTGGAAGCTCAGTCCATATTGCATCAGTAAGGCATTTACCACTGAGTTGATTAAGGCCATTTACCAGTAAATGAAATTAAGGCCATTTACCAATGAATGAAATTAAGGCCATTTACCCATGAATTAAGGCCCTTTACCACTAAATTAATTTAAGGCCACTTACCAGTAAATTAATTTAAGGCCATTTACAAGAACTTTGGTTTAAAGCCATTTACCAATAAGTTGATTTAAGGCCATTTACCTGTACATTAGTTAAGGCCAATTTACCAATGAATTAATTCAATGAATTTATTTAAGGCCAATTTACCAATGAACTAATTTAAGGCCAATTTACCAATGAACTAATTTAATGAATTAATTTAAGGCCAATTTACCAATGAACTAATTCAATGAATTAATTTTAGGCCAAGTTACCAATGAATTAATTCAATGAATTTATTTAAGGCCAATTTACCAATGAATTAATTTAAGGCCATTTTACCAATGAATTATTTTGAGGCCAATTTGATTTACCAATAAATCAATTTAAGGCCATTTACCAGTAAATTAATTATCAGGTACTTGTCCAAATAGCTTCTCGAAATTTGATTTATATCGTATCTGTGTTTCTACATTATGCTTTTGAATTTTAAATCGTTAATGCTGCAGGTTTGTTTCAACAATTTGCTTGCAGTACTGGTGTTCTACTTTCTTGCTTGGCATACAGACTGTTCGACGGTTGGCCTTAAATTTTTAGCACCGTTGAGGTAGTCTTCATAACGCTGAAACAATGTTATTGGGACCTTAGAAAAGCAACTTGAAATAAACCAAATATATCATGATATATATCTAAAAATAATCCAATTCTCTCTGAAGAAAGTTCTGCTACAATATTATAATTAAAAATCTGACCCTTAAATGAAGTACTTATGAAGGGGGGGGGGGGGCTTTCAAAGTGCTCTGCCTCTAAATATCATTTTACTGTCATATCAACATTCTAAAACATTCCGACTTAAAACAACCAATTTCGTTTGAAGAAAATTTCTGAGCGTTCCACAGAAGTGAGTGAATTAAATTGGCGTAATTCTGTACGCTTGGTGACGTATTCTCAACCTCTTCTTAAGCTAACCAGATTACTTAAATTCTGTCGCCAAGTTTGCCCAAAATCATAAAATGTCAAACGACTTTGCTATTGAATTGGTGGTATGTGTGATCTGTAAGCTAGGAACCAGTGCACGGACTATTGTCTCTTAGATTGGTTCCACGCTTGATTTAGTTAGTGTCTAAACATGTTTTGATTAGATTAATTTACTTGGACAGTTCTGCACACAGTGTAATTGTCGTTTGTGACGCGTTATTGCTCGCTTGTGGAAATGTCCATTGCTGAGAAAGTTGTGTATTGATTCAGTTAGCACGGCGATATTTTTCCTGTTCAACTATCAGAGAGGCTTGGAGACATGTTCACCATGTTTCTACACTGTCACACGACACTATGTTATAATGCTATCATACTGGGATCTACTGATTACATTTAACTTGAAATATTGGTAACATTAGCTTTGAAACAGTATTACGTAGCATTTAAATATTGGTGACATTGAAACTGCATTTTATTCAACTGTGCATTTAAATGTAAATATTATGACTTGAAATCAAATAATGAGTTTACAAAACTGTTGACAATTGTTTTAAAAATTTCAATGTAAATTGTTTACTGTGCTTGGAATTAAACAATATTTTAGTCTATAAATTGTATTTTAGTCTATAACAATTTATATATTACATTATAATTTAGGTTATATTAACAGTGATGGAAAAACAGTTTTTGTAATTCTGTTGGACTAAATTAAAAAAAAAAAAGATTTCTGAACTACCCACCCTTTTGTTTGGGGAAGGGGGGGGGGGACATTTCAGGATACAAACATTTTTGTTTACGCCTAAACACACCCAATGACTAGAACACTAAAGCCTTTATACTCTATATTTGTTATTTTGATAATCATTGACAATTGATCATCATTTACAATAACCTGTATCAACTATGCCATCAATTACACAATCTCGGTACATATTTATGTATTATATGCCTATTAACTTGATCGAGAGCTTCATTGAAATTTTACGATTTTCATGCAAAAATAATATAATTGGTTTTGCACTTAAACTAAGTTACTGTGGTTTTGCTGAAGTCCTCGGTATTTTCTTCAACATTAAATTGACTTTGTCTGCATTTGGATTCAAATATTACACATGGTATTGTCGTGGAATTGAATTGTTCCGCTATCTCTCTGTTTATTTATGCAAATTATAGCCTTTTAAGTATTCTATGTTCTGTGTCAAAGTGCTCATTACGTTTACCAAGAGTTGTGCCCAGAAAGCGTTCTTTCCTTCAGTTTAAAATGTCTCTCAGGATATTTTTTGTCTGGAAATATGGAAAGTTTTCAACCCATACATTTGACTATAATATTATAACCAACATGTTTGGGGATGAGATGTTCGAGCCCAGTCACAGTTTGAGCCCAGTCATAGTTTGAGCCCAGTCATAGTTTGAGCCCCAGTTGTTTGAGAAAAGGCATTGTGTTTTGTATGTATTTATGTTTTCTGTGCTCAGCTGGTTGCGTGCTGCCTTCCCTGTCTAACTTAATATTATCCTTTTAGTAAAAGAGATATTTGACTGACATCATGACCATGTTTAACTTCTATTGATCAATGCTGCAGTAACCATTTAGAGAGTCTTATAGTAACAGCTTGCACACAGTACTTTGATTCTGTATTGTTGGTTTCTTGTGTTGGGCTGGCATGCATTTAATTGTTGTTATATCGTCAGGAGTTCCTTATTATGTCTTCCACATGTAGTGAGGGAGACATATTGATTTTGTGCTGTCGGTCAGGATGGACGTCACAAAGGGTCCATGCTTTTTAACTTGACCATTAGTCAGATTTAAATGTAACTTCATGTAAATAATTTGTACCCAGCTTAGTTGTGCATATTGTCCGGAAGTTTCGGTAGGATATTTTTTGTCAAAGTTAGGGCCCTTTGAAGAAAGACATACATTCTTGTGTCAAAAACTCTTCTAGTATTACAAAAGAATATGACTGATATTCTTTTAATTAATTCATAATATGATGTCCTAAATAAAAATATGTCCTGTTGAAAGTCATCTGGTAAGGAGAGGTACTGGATTACAATTTTTGATTTCTTACGTTTCTCGATATCTAGATAAATATCTGTATAATATAGAGCCAGGGGAATTGAAAATGTTCGTAAATTTAGGACAACAAAAATGACTAAAGTGACAGTCATGCGGTCTGCTTGTAAAGTTTTACTGATATAATTAGAAATGTCGTAACAAACTATACAGTTATTGATATAGGGAGCCATTGCATGTTAAAGATATGAATTTATCTGCCTCTCTTATCGAAATAAAATTGATTATCTAGCGGACCAATGTGTGGCGGCATGTTATATTCTCCGGGAACCAGCTGTAAGGTGGCATTCTGGGATTGTATTCCTTCAAAATGGCCGTAAATGCTTACCAATATCGTGAGAAGATAGAACGTTTTTATACGCAGCTCAATCTACTTATGGATGCATCCCCTGTGTACATACAACTAAATACACTTCACTGGAAAGCGGTATAATATTTGACAATTGGTGATATTGTCTCCGTTAGCTTTAATGGCACTTCACTGGGTACTCTGCTAGAAGAGACAGTCCACATTGCCACGTCTTGAGGACAATAAAGCAGTGTATCGTTGTTAAAACATAATTGAATTCCTCCCATGCCTATTGTCTCAAAATGCTGCGGTAATTTATTTTCATTAAATATCAATAACGATTGTCGTGGTTTCCTCGCGGGGACGCCTGTAGCTGATGATCACCAAGAACTGGATAAACAGCTCCATATGTTTGTTTGTGACAAACTTGCTCGTTTCATTTCATATAATTTGTAGCATTAATGTGATAGAAAGCTCTTCAAATTAGGAGGACGAAGCTCTTCAATTAGGAGGTCTTCTCTCTGTGTTACATAGAGGCTTTGCTTTTTTTCTAATGCACCAAAAGACTGTTTTAAAATTTTCATGTGTGTGCTGTTTAATGGGTTTGCTTATGTAAAAGGTATTCCGGATTTCAGGACATTTCAGGACATTTGTCGGGCTGATGGATTCATTCTACTGATCAATTGTTAAATATATTAGTATAATTCATGGTAGATTTGTTGATAATTGTCTCGATTCTGTGAAACTTGTAACAGATTATATGAATAATGATTTCAAATGAATTAGTAGAGGGAATGTGTTACACTTTCTGGGACAATAGTTCTTGGGTTGACATCTTAATGTAAAACTACAGGACAACCGTGGATTGAAGACAATGTTCTAAATGTAATTAGATTTCATGAACATTTTTCACTTGAGGCCAACATTAAAATATTGTTCTATGGTACCTATGTCTATTATTTCTTTTTAGCTCACCTGTCACATAGTGACAGGGGGTGAGCTTTTGTGATCACTCTACGTCTGTCAGTCGTCCGTCCACAATTGCTTGTGAACTCACTAGAGGTCACAGTTACAACCCAATCTTCATGAAACTTAGTCAGAATGTTTGTCTCCATGAAATCTAGGTCAAGTTTGAACTGGGTCATGTTGGGTCAAAAACTAGGTCACTTTGTCAAATCTTGAAAAAAACTTGTGAAAACATTAGAGGACAATTATGATCCAATCTTCAAGAAACTTGGTCAGAATGTTTGTCTCTATGAAATCTAGGTCAAGTTTGAAACTGAATCATTGTGAAGACAAAAACTAGGTCACTAGGTCAAATCTTAGAAAAAGCTTGTGAACGCATAAGAGGGCACATTTATAACCCAATCTTCTTTAAACTTGGTCAGAATGTTTGTCTTAATGAAATATAGGTCAAGTGCGAAACTGGGTCATGTTGGGTCACAAACTAGGTCATTAGGTCAAATCTTAGAAATAGCTTGTGAACACGCTAGAGCAGTTATGGCCAATTTTCATGAAACTTGGTCAGAATGTTTGTCTCTATGAAATCTAGGTAAAGTGCAATATTGGGTCAACAGGGGTAAAAAATAGGTCATAAGGTCAAATCAAAGAAAAAGTTTGTATAGGCACTAGAGGTCACAATTTTGGTCTTATCTATCAATATGGGTTATCTGACGTAAATAACAAGGTCGCTGGTTAGGACTATATGATAACCTTGTACAGTCATGCAACTGAAGCTGCATTAACTTGATTCTTTGAAGTTGTAAATGATTTCTTACGTTGCCATGTGGTCCTTCATGAACTATAACGACAGGTGAGCGACCTAGGGCCCTTTGGTCCCTCTTGTCTCTAATAGGATTTTGGGTCACGAATGAGGCTGCACTGGCAGATTTAGGATAGTTCAGTGAGGGACAAGTAACTGACAATTTCTTAATAATGGCCTTAGCAGTATTCTATTGTCCTTTTTATAAAATAATTATCATAAGTTTTTTTTGGTTGATTTTTAGGAAAACAAATGTTAAAAATTGGTTATAAATAATATTGCAAAATTGTATATTCTTGAATATTGTATAATTATGAGATTTTACATGAATATCAAGTTAAAAACTCATTGATAGATTGCTTGTAAGATGATATTTTTGTTCTTATAATTTCAGAATCGGAATATTGAAGGTCGAGAGAAGAACTTGGAGCATGCCCACAGTGATACCATACTCAACTATGAACAAGATAAAAGGGGTCAGTATACATCCTTATATAACCTTTATTTCATTTTTGAAACGACCCTTCCAGTTTCCTGGAAGTAATTATCAACCAGTTTTAACTTGCTGTCCCGCAAAGCATCTGGCAATGTCTTCACATCTTGAGGACATGACCATAGCCAATGCCATGACAAAGCTTGACATGCCTGACCCGGTGTTTGAACTTAGATCGTTTGAATCGGTTTGAATTGGTTTGTAGTAAGTGTTTCTGTAGAATGAGAATCCTGTGTGGTTCCCGGGTGGTAGAATTGGACCAATGTCTGTCTCCCTTGCATGTTCGTAAGAGGCGACTAAATGGCAGAGTATGGTGAATGTGTCTAGTTCTCTATCTTGGATTTTTAATTATATCTAACAAAAGAATGTGAACAATGATAGTGTTTGTATTAATGTATAATGTATGTTGTATATATTATAGAATTGTCACAGAAACTCCACAAGGTTACATTGGATCTGGAGAATGCGAGATCAGAGAAAGCTGATGAGATGGCATCACGTGTACAACTTGAAAGCAAAGTGCGGGTAAGTACTAGTTTCATAGATACTCTCTCTGAGGGGTCTGAGGGGACTGGGCTTGTATTCACAGAGCATTTTAAGGGGAAACTTTAATATTTTGACTGAAGTCAAAAAATTGAGCTGCTCATATGTAGGGGTGACTATCGAGTCCATTTTTGAATATTGCAATACTATTGCTATTGCTGAAAGTACTATTGCGATACTATTGTATTGCAGGAAACTATTGCGATACTATTGCAATAGTTATTGTCAAGATTTCAAAAACCAGAGATTAACTTGTAAATGCAAATTTGCACTGTTTAAGATATCACTTTGTTGTAAAACATACTAATCTACTATTTGTTGAAATGATTTAAAATTAATTGGATAGAAATAGATTAATAAAATTAAACTAAATACTGCATTGTTTGCAGTATTGATGCATGGGATTATTTAAAATTAGTTTTTTAACGAGAACGACCGTTGATTTAAATTAATAAATAAACTATATTTATGAAAAGGAAACTATCGTAACTATCGATATTTGAGCTAACTATCGACGATAGTTATTGGATCGAGACTTTTACTATCGATCCATACTATCGGGACACTCGGATTCGCAATGCATCGATATTTCGATGTATCGGCCCATTCCTACTCATATGTCCAAAAAATGAAGCATAACCAATGTTTTCTTTGTGATTATTGTAGCTCTTTACGTAATGCAAAAAATGATAATCTTAATTTTGCTGTTAAGCTGTTACATTTGAGGAAATGTTCCTTTAAGATTCTTGGTGTATACCACCCCTTGAATGTATTTTGAAGTTTATTTGGTGGAATTGGAAAATAAAATTATACTTGAGAAAGTTAGATGGAATTACCACATGGCTGTTTGGCTTATAAACCTTCAGATACCCTGTACTATATGTGTGAAGGTGTATAAACCTTCAGATACCCTGTACTATATGTGTGAAGGTGTATAAACCTTCAGATACCCTGTACTGTATGTGTGAAGGTGTATAAACCTTCAGATACCCTGTACTATATGTGTGAAGGTGTATAAACCTTCAGATACCCTGTACTGTATGTGTGAAGGTGTATAAACCTTCAGATACCCTGTACTGTATGTGTGAAGGTGTATAAACCTTCAGATACCCTGTACTGTATGTGTGAAGGTGTATAAACCTTCAGATACCCTGTACTGTATGTGTGAAGGTGTATAAACCTTCAGATACCCTGTACTGTATGTGTGAAGGTGTATAAACCTTCAGATACCCTGTACTATATGTGTGAAGGTGTATAAACCTTCAGATACCCTGTACTGTATGTGTGAAGGTGTATAAACATTATAAGAGTGCCAATAAGTTAAATGTTTCATTGTGGCTCAACATTCTGGTACACTGTGTGCATCACTACTGTTGATATATATTGTCTTCTTTCCTCAGACCCTGGACAGAGAAATAGAACAAAAACTTGGAAAGTTTGAGGAACTTGTCAAAGAGGTTTGTATGTTATTTCAAAGCTACTGATAAAAATCTTGCTTCAAATAATTGAGGGTTAAAGTAACCATATTATAATGTCTTTGAAAATTCTACAGAAGGAGTCAGGGTAGGTCATATGCTAATGACAAAAGTTCACAGAATTTTCTTTTTCTCCTTAACCAATGGCTAAATTCCAATGTAACTTCACATTTAATCTTTGTACCAACCATAATCGTTCATATTGTCAGGTATTTAAGGTAGGATAAATATTGTCAGAGTTATAGCCCTTTGTGGGAGTAAGATATGCATTTTTATGTCAAAAACCCTTCCAGAATTTAGCTTAATATTTTGACTAATCAACTGGTTGTGAGACAATTAGATCCTCAATGATGATACAAACCTATAAGACAAGGTACTATGATACTTGGATACTACACTTGCTTACCTTACTCAATACCATCTAACCATCTCATTAGTTTAAGTCTGAGAGGATCAATCCACTGTATACCTACTGTCATCTGATAGCACGGAACATTCACTTAAACACAACAATTTGTTTATGTATTTAAGGACAATCTTATTACATAGTTAACTTAGCATTACCATCTTTAGAGTAACACATACTTTGGTTGAAATCATTAGAAGCTGAAAACTGTTGGCAAACACATATTTGCAAGAGTTATGGCCCTTTATGGGAGACATACATACACATATCGGCAAAGAAATGAAAGTTTGAGCATGAAAAAGTTTCCTTTTCTAAAATACTCTTTACTCTTTTAAGTAGTCGAAAATTTGGTTATAGTAGTGAAAGTATTGACTGTGTTTTGGCTCTCAGCAGTTGGAACTCTAAACCTTTACTCAACTTCCTTTTCTGATAAGTTTGTAAAGCAACAAAAATAAATAGCTAACATTCTGAAACAAGATTTAGCAGATAGAAATTTTTATTTCGTTTTAGCTTGAAGAAGCGAGAACATTACTTCGTCGGTTTGAGTCACAAGCACGTCAACAGCAGCAAGATTTAGATTACAAGAACAATGAGCTTGAGACCGTACGTAAGGAACTCGCTGAGCTCTGGTCGACACACAATCAGCTGACGGAACATTCCAGTCAACAAGCTGACTTGATCCGACAGATACAGTCACTGCAGACTGACACACAGAAAAGTAAGCAGAATTCATACGTATGTTTGTAGTGAAATGTCTTGCTGGCTTTTTCTGCCACTCTACTAGGCTTCTATGATAGTGAGGTAACAAGGTCAAATGTCAAGGTCGCAACAAGCAAGGTATTTACGTTCTTATGACCAGTAGATTAATACAACTTCTGATTTTGAGGTTGCACATTATAATATGAAGGTCACAGCATTGTGTCTCATAAAAGTCAAGAATTGTTGAACAATGTACCTACAATCCTCAGTCTGCCAGGTTACAAGGTCAAATGTATGTAAAGGTCACAGTGAGGGTGGTATTTACCATGCGTCTGTCCTGATATTTTATCCAGAGCATAAGTTGAAGATATTGATTTAAAACTTGATACATGAATAGATGGCAACTCAGGAGAAGTGCAGTGAAGAAGAACCATAACTCTATATGGCCCAGTTTTGAAATTATCTCCCTTTGATTAAACACCCGTTAGTAACAAACATTTACGGCGGGGGGGGGGGGAGGGAATGTGAACGTGGCTCTTGTCACATTATAACCGACAGTGTGTCTTATAGATAATATCCGTATAAACACTATCCATATAGACAATATCCGACATCTACAGACGCCATATTTTACTGACTATGACACTATTGTCTGTTATACGGTTATCCTGACACATTGTTCAATGTTGACATTTTATTACCTTCAGTGATGAAGAATCAAGAAGAAGCGTACTCACTGGAGAGCAATTCTATCCAACAGGTATTCTGTCTCTCTAACTTTACGTGTCGTTAAAATATCACTTTAATTTTTTGTTGAGTTAAACGTTTAGTTTTGTATTGTCATACATATTTCCAAACTGTCTGTGGTGTTTGTCCTGTGGGAGGTCTCAATGTGATGTCTGTATGTATGGTTTGATGTGTACTGAATTATATACTGTAAACCAAGGAATTGTTTTGTGTAATTTAGTTTCGCTGAGTTCATGCGTGGTCGAATTTCGTGAAAATTAAGTTGCCACGAAAGTGCAAAAAACATTATTATGAATATTGCAGGAAACTTAAGAACGCAAAAATTTGTAGTCGCGAACATGCCAAAGATCAGGAAAGTTAATATTCACGAAAGTAAATTGGTTTACAGTATAGTTGTAACTTGGACCATTATGGTGTTAGATTGTTAGAATGGTCGTCATCGATACATATTCTGAACATAAATGTTTGTATGTATGATGCGGTCCTGTATTTTATAACTGGGAGATGGTTATTATGGTTGAAACAAGAAGATCAGATATGATATTACTGGTACCCAGGTACTGAATTTTAAACTATAACCTGATGTATATATACATGTATAGTTTATACTGGACACAAAAATATTGTGTGGTGCTTACAGTTGTTCAAGTACTGTATGATCAGATTTTACAGGACACATATTTTCATATTTTGATGAGGCACATGACACACATACAGGGTATACTGGAGCGCTACAGACCTCATAGCTTGTTACATGTATGTGTCATGTTGGATCAAACAAGGCATGTTATATGTAGTCATTGTGTATTATTTTACCTCTAGATGTATACAGAGCTGACATCACGTTACGACACAGCCAAACAAGCCGAGTCTGAACTGAGATCTCAAGTGCTCGCTCTAAAAAAAGTGAGTTAATTTTATATATTACTCGATCAAAATATAGAATTAAATTCATCAAAATGACCTGCTATGTCTGCCAACATGGGAAGGCCAGGATCAGGCCATAATCTCCCGAAGCATCTCAAGAAAAAATCTCATCTCAAATAAAAATTTTGCTCAAATTTTAGATACACCAGAAGTTTGTGATCTTGTCATTTTACTGTAATAAACTCAGAATAAAGTGTCTGTTCTGTGAGTGCAGCGTTCCATGGAAATTATTTCAAAGATAAATGACAATATGTGAGATGAGAATTAGTTCAAATTGAGATCCTTCGGGAGATCAATGCCAGGTGAGCTATTATGATCACCCTATGTCTGCCTACATGGGAAGATCGTGATCAGGTGAGCTATTGTGATCACCCTATGTCTGTTTTCATCATCATTTACTGACAGTTATTTGTCTGTTTACACTTTATATAGAGGACAGTTTTTCCTTAATCTTCATGAAAATGGTCACAATATTTGTCTCAGTAAAATCAATACTGATTACTATTGTATTTCATTTGTTAATAATCGAAATGAAGACGGGTTGGAATGTCGGGGCCAGGTGAGCTATTGTGATCACCCTATGTCTGCCTACATGGGAATGTCGGGGCCAGGTGAGCTATTGTGATCACCCTATGTCTGCCTACATGGGAAGGTCGTGATCAGGTGAGCTATTGTGATCAGCCTATGTCTGCCTACATGGGAAGATCGTGATCAGGTGAGCTATTGTGATCAGCCTATGTCTGCCTACATGGGAAGATCGTGATCAGGTGAGCTATTGTGATCAGCCTATGTCTGCCTACATGGGAAGGTCTTGATCAGGTGAGCTATTGTGATCAGCCTATGCCTGCCTACATGGGAAGATCGTGATCAGGTGAGCTATTGTGATCAGCCTATGTCTGCCTACATGGGAAGGTCGTGATCAGGTGAGCTATTGTGATCAGCCTATGTCTGCCTACATGGGAAGATCGTGATCAGGTGAGCTATTGTGATCAGCCTATGTCTGCCTACATGGGAAGATCGTGATCAGATGAGCTATTGTGATCACCCTATGTCTGTTTTCATCATCATTTACTGACAGTTATTTGTCTGTTAACACTTTATATAGAGGACAGTTTTTCCTTAATCTTCATGAAAATGGTCACAATATTTGTCTCAGTAAAATCAATACTGATTACTATTGTATTTCATTTGTTAATAATCGAAATGAAGACGGGTGTGTTGTTACGCATCTTTGTCTTCCAGGGACGTAGCCAGGCTTGAATTGATGCTACACACTCATTCTTTGAAGTTGGTGGTTATGGTTTGGGATCCTCATGGTTGTGGAAATTTGGGACTTTAATGCCATTTTGGCCATATTTGTATTTCTACTTTTCAAATTGATGTTACATACGGGTGTAAGTGTGTATTGCTGGCTACACCCCAGTCTTCTCTAATGTGGTTTAAATTAATTGAAGATAGTGCTTTAAATAATAATGTAAGAAAAAAATCTTAAAATCTCAGCCTTAATGCAATATATCACTCAATGCATTGAATTGAATTTGAAACAAAAAATAAACAAATCAACAATGTAAGGCACCGTGATAATTGGTCTATTCAATCAAAGTAATATTAAGTCTTTAGATTATAAAACGCTGAGTTGTCTTAAGTCTTCATTACTTGAGAGCTATATGTGTTTATGAGTCAGCGTCCTATATGTGTTTACGAGACCTCGTCCAGCATTGTCTTCTCATAACTATGCTTTCATTGGTTTAATGACAAAGTATGCAATGGATAGGGGTATAAATCTATGTTAGATATCATATTTGTGTTGGGTGTGTTTTTTGTCGTTAGCTAATTATTGACCATTTAGAAACTTTATACGGATCATATTATCCCTAGTTGTATCTCTTGTATTTAATTTCCCCATCGGAATTATTCCAACATAAAGCTAATTACGGACTTTTTGTCTCTGTAAAATGAAATTAGAGTTTCTAAATTTCATATCCTAAATATTGTATAATTTTTACTCAGTAATTACTTCACAGTGTTATCGTAATTTACTTTCGTTCTCGCGGGACTGATCGCACAATGATTAAGTTCTAAATTGAACAAAACAAATGACACTAAAATATATTTATGTCATATTTTGACATTACATTGTAAATAGTCCTAGCATAACTTGTCATATTAATACAGAATGCAATCATGTTGCATGGTAATTATAGAGCTGCATCGTGACATGCGCAATAAATTCCGACGAGAAATGCGTCATTTTCACACTGGTCATGCAATACTATGTGCTAAAATTCTGGGACTGTTGACTAAAAAAATTTCAAGACAATTTGGTTGAATTTTCTATGCATTATTTTATAATGATGTATGTGGCTTGGTTAATGGACTTGATGTTGGGTAGTGAATCATTTCCATGTGCGAGTACACCTTAAACAAGATGATTATCTGATTCAGGGAAAGAAATACATTGAACTCTGTACACTTAAATCTGTGACAAATAGAAAGATTGTGTATGTTTTTATTAGGGCAAACCGTGATTATTATATATATATCTTTATTGACTCCATTTTCTGAAGATATACAATGAATTAAATTCATGTGGTAACCCAATACTCCATTGAAACCTAATATATTTACTTGTAGTATCCTGATAAGGACCACTATGGAAATAAGGGTTCCTTTGAACCATTTCTTGTGTTATCTTTGATAATGAATGTTGATTTGACATGGCTGTTTATTAATTCATAGTTTCATACTTAAACATTTATTTAATACTGTATTTGTATGTTTTAATATTATGATTGCTATGTTAATGTTCATTTATGTGGAAATAAGTCTGTCTATCCATCTACACAATCACCATACTGGTGAGTGGAAAATGCAGTATCAGTAAATGTTTTAACTAAACTTTTTAGCTCCACTATTTGTAGAATAAGGGGAGCTATTGCAGTCACCCCAGCGTTGGCGTAACACTTTTGTTAAAGTTTAGGTACAGGTTTTTTAACCTCTTATATTCTCTAAGTCCTTTGAGATATTGCTTTCATTGCTTTGCATACTTGTTTGCCATCATAACCCCAACCCATATGCAGGGGTAGGTAACTTTATCAGGCATTTTGTTGAAATTATGCCCCCTTTTTCTACTTAGTGCAAATAGTGCAGATGTTAAAGTTTAGGTACAGGTTTTTTAACCTCTAATATCTTCATAGTGCATTGACATATTGCTTTGATACTTTGCATACTTGTTCACCATCATGACCTCAACCCCTACACAGGGGTGGGTAACTCTATCAAGCATTTTGTTGAAATTATGTCCATTGTTGGACTTGGAAATGCAAACGTTAAAGTTTAGGTATAGGTTTTTAACCTCTAATATCTTCAAAGTGCATTTACACATTGCTTGTTCACCATCATGACCCCACCCATAAACAGGGGTAGGTAACTCTATCAAGCGATTTGGTGAAATTATGCCCCTTTTTTCAACTTAGCGCAAATTTTAAAAGTTTAGGTACATGTTTTTTCACCTCTAATATTTTCAAAGTGCATTCACATAATGCTATGCATACTTGTTCTCCATTATGACCCCCAACCCCTACACAGGGGTGGGTAACTCTATCAAGCATTGTGTTGAAATTATGTCCGCTTTTGGACTTGGAAATTCAAATGTTAAAGTTTAGGTACAGGTTTTTTAACCTCTAATATCTTCAAAGTGCATTGATATATTGCTTTGATACTTTGCATACTTGTTAACCATCATGACCCCAACCGCTACACAGGAGAAGATAACTATTTAGCATTTTGTTGAAATTATGCCCCCTTTTGGACTAAGAAATGCTTATTTGTTTACCTTCATGACCAAGAGGACCTACACATGAGTAGGTAACGGTCCTGCATAATTTGTCCAAATTATCCCCTTTTACGACTTGAATATATTACGATTGTACTATCCTAGCATGGCGCTGCGAATAGTAGAGCGCGCTGTTCGTGGACAGCTCTTGTTTTAGGGCAGCTCTCTGTTTTTCAAATTTGAATATTCTTGATTGTTAAAAATGGGTTGATTGGTGTGAAGAATGTAGTAATTGTAACAGACCTCCGTGTAACCTGAACGGATTTAGACGTCAAAACTTCAATGTTGATTTATAGAATAAGACAGTAAAGCCTATCTTTTACTACATGTTAATTCCCCATCGGCATTCAGTCTGAGAAATGATTGCCTTGTGAAAAGTTAAAAACAATTTTAAGTGTACAGTTAGTATAGTTCAGTAATATATCTATATCTACGAAGAGACTTTACTAGGTACAAAATTTCACTGTGACTCTCATTGGATTTTATTTAATTTGGAGCTCATGAGAGTCCTTATTGCTCTAAAGGGGTAAAGTCATGAGAGTCCTTATTGTTCTAAAGGGGTAAAGTCATGAGAGTCCTTATTGCTCTAAAGGGGTGAAGTCATGAGAGTCCTTATTGCTCTAAAGGGGTGAAGTCATGGGAGTCCTTATTGTTCTAAAGGGGTAAAGTCATGAGAGTCCTTATTGCTCTAAAGGGGTAAAGTCATGAGAGTCCTTATTGCTCTAAAGGGGTAAAGTCATGAGAGTCCTTATTGCTCTAAAGGGGTGAAGTCATGAGAGTCCTTATTGTTCTAAAGCGGTAAAGTCATGAGAGTCCTTATTGCTCTAAAGGGGTGAAGTCATGAGAGTCCTTATTGTTCTAAAGGGGTAAAGTCATGAGAGTCCTTATTGCTCTAAAGGGGTAAAGTCATGAGAGTCCTTATTGTTCTAAAGGGGTAAAGTCATGAGAGTCCTTATTGTTCTAAAGGGGTAAAGTCATGAGAGTCCTTATTGCTCTAAAGGGGTAAAGCCATGAGAGTCCTTATTGTTCTAAAGGGGTAAAGTCATGAGAGTCCTTATTGCTCTAAAGGGGTGAAGTCATGAGAGTCCTTATTGCTCTAAAGGGGTGAAGTCATGAGAGTCCTTATTGCTCTAAAGGGGTGAAGTCATGAGAGTCCTTATTGTTCTAAAGGGGTAAAGTCATGAGAGTCCTTATTGCTCTAAAGGGGTAAAGTCATGAGAGTCCTTATTGCTCTAAAGGGGTGAAGTCATGAGAGTCCTTATTGTTCTAAAGGGGTGAAGTATATATAATGCCTCTTCTTCATAATGTTTCATGGTATGACTACTTTAGCAAAATGACTTTAAATTAGTTGTACTCTTTACTGTATAACCTCTGAAGAGCATAACCCTTTGGGAGCTGCAAATATTGGCCGTTGTATAGAGGTTGTTGCTCTACAGATGGCCACTCTGGAGAGGTTGTACTGTTTGTTATAGAGGTTGTTGCTCTACAGAGGGCCACTCTGGAGAGGTTGTACTGTATATCAATAGTTATCTTACTGGCATGCGAGGTATTACCGGACAGCAGTAATGACCGGACAACTGGTCCTAGACGCTTATTTTCTGGAGCTATGTATTGAAATTTGTACCTAATCACTCAGAAGCGTGTTTTGAATAAATCTAGAAGAAAAAAAATATTCAAGATTAACAAAACATTGTCTATTTATCCAAAATGTCGTACGCGGCTGCGTGTTTACGTTAGCGGCGCTTGGGGAAATCACCATCGTGTGCGCATGCGCAAAATAACTAGAGCTGAGCGCGTGCGTCATTGATTTTATACTGTTAAATTAAATAGCTTCATTTTATGTGAAGAGTGAATAGCAGAGTGGTTAACGTCTTAGGTTATGAAGCGTGAGGACCCGCGATCGGTTCCTCGCGGCGTCAAAATTTTTATCTTTTTTTTTTTAAATTTAATTTCTTCCATATATACCAGCTCTAATTTTAGCACGATATTGTTAATAACGAAATTTGTCAACGGATATCAGTTGAGTAACCCTTTTTAAGATCTTATCCATAAGTCTGAAATACTTTGAGTTGATTTTTAATCGTTTTAATCGACTTTTGATCGGTATGTTATGTACGGTATATTACGGCATCTGACCTACCACAGAACGCCACCTGGCGGGAAAACATGGCGCGTCACGAGTTGTTATTACGAAAATCGTGACATATTTTCGCATAAATAGGAAGTACGAACCCTGTTTGAATCATTTCCTATAATAAGTTTCCAAATTTTAAGTTAAAAATGGTTGAAACCGACTGTCCGGTAATACCTGCTGAACGTCGTTGAAAAAAGCGTAAAAAGTGCCCCTGTTTGGGCCCCTAAATTTGGATGTTATGGTGACGTCATTTTTCGGGAATTCTATTTTTAGGAAGGCCTTGAACACAGGTATGTGTCAGCACCAAAAATTCTGGGTAAAAATCGATTTTTAACTTGACATGAAGCTTTTTATGCCATTTCTGTCCGGTAATACCTCGCATGCCAGTATAGTTAACAGACACCTCTCTTAATCAACTTTTGATGTTTCTGTTGACTGGATTTATGTCTCTCCCTCATATAGTGGCGGGAGGTCAGGGGGATTTATGTCTCTCCCTCATATAGTGGCGGGAGGTCAGGGGGATTTATGTCTCTCCCTCATATAGTGGCGGGAGGTCAGGGGGATTGATGTCTCTCCCTCATATAGTGGCGGGAGGTCAGGGGGATTGATGTCTCTCCCTCATATAGTGGCGGGAGGACAGGGGGATTTATGTCTCTCCCTCATATAGTGGCGGGAGGTCAGGGGGATTGATGTCTCTCCCTCATATAGTGGCGGGAGGTCAGGGGGATTGATGTCTCTCCCTCATATAGTGGCGGGAGGTCAGGGGGATTGATGTCTCTCCCTCATATAGTGGCGGGAGGACAGGGGGATTTATGTCTCTCCCTCATATAGTGGCGGGAGGTCAGGGGGATTGATGTCTCTCCCTCATATAGTGGCGGGAGGTCAGGGGGATTGATGTCTCTCCCTCATATAGTGGCGGGAGGTCAGGGGGATTGATGTCTCTCCCTCATATAGTGGCGGGAGGTCAGGGGGATTTATGTCTCTCCCTCATATAGTGGCGGGAGGTCAGGGGGATTGATGTCTCTCCCTCATATAGTGGCGGGAGGTCAGGGGGATTGATGTCTCTCCCTCATATAGTGGCGGGAGGTCAGGGGGATTGATGTCTCTCCCTCATATAGTGGCGGGAGGTCAGGGGGATTGATGTCTCTCCCTCATATAGTGGCGGGAGGACAGGGGGATTGATGTCTCTCCCTCATATAGTGGCGGGAGGTCAGGGGGATTTATGTCCCTCCCTCATATAGTGGCGGGAGGTCAGGGGGATTTATGTCTCTCCCTCATATAGTGACGGGAGGTCAGGGGGATTGATGTCTCTCCCTCATATAGTGACGGGAGGTCAGGGGGATTGATGTCTCTCCCTCATATAGTGACGGGAGGTCAGGGGGATTGATGTCTCTCCCTCATATAGTGACGGGAGGTCAGGGGGATTGATGTCTCTCCCTCATATAGTGGCGGGAGGTCAGGGGGAGAGCTACCTTTATTTAGATTGTGTACTGGAAATCAGGATGGATATCACAAAGTTTGTCCACGAGGCATTGATCAGATTTCGGTGAAAATTCTCATGAATACTCAGTACCAAGCCTAGTTGTGCATGTTTTTAGGAATTTTAGATACAATTATTTTTGCCAAGGTTACGATCCTTTGTAGGAATGATATGTTTTTGTTTTAATAACCCTTCTAGTGGTGGCTAGTATGTAACTATCATCAATATGTATTTAACTTTGTGTTTCAGGAAATCCTAGATAAAGAAGATGTGATTGCTGAAATGAAACATAAACTGGACAAACAAAAACGAAGGACTGTCGACAACAGCGGTAGTTTCCTTGGTGATGAACAGGTATTCAAATCAATTCTATTCACTAGATCTACAAAAAAATGAAATCAAGTTTCTGGTCCCTTCTGATTTACAAACTTTGTCCTGAATTTTAATTTTAACACTGAGGGACTTGCTTCTGTAAAAATTGAGAAATTACCAAAATAATCATGTCTTTTAAAGAACATATATGGCTCAAAGATACCCTAGAAATACCCTCAGTGCTTTTTGTCTCTGGATATGGCCCACTACTACCTACATGTATTGTGATATCTGACTATAGGTTGCACCAGTGTTGGACCTTGTAGCATAATGGGCTAAGACTCAAAGACACCGTTTCAGTTCTACAGTTTATTCAGTTGCAGTGTACATACAAGTCATAACTTCCAAGCGTCACTCGGCGCTCCAATTTCAACTGATCTTAACACAACTTTGCTTGGGTTATAAAGGGTATAGGCAGACATGTATTATACCGAGATCGGTGTAACCAAATGTTCAAGCTTCCTGGTATTATGTAAGATCACCCCCCACACCACATTAAATGTGTCCAACATACTCAACTGTAAAATCCTACAGTGACCCACCATGCACATGTCAACATTGACATACAATGTTATACCTTATAATGTAACCCAAAAAAAAACTAATAAAAAAAAACTACTATACATGTACTTGTATAATATTTGTACCGCCCCTTAATTTGGAATAAATGAAAATAACCTATTTGCTTAATACTCAATTCAACTTCCCCTACATTTATTTAGTACTCAGGAAACTCTGATATTGTTTACACCTTATAGCGGAGATGACAATTGAAATGGAGTACTAATCCATGTAATTGTCACCTTCGACAACCATGATCACATATAAACATCACACCTAAAAACATACATACATATATCTGGATGATCAAGGTAAACAATACATTTTGATATAGCAATTCAATATACATGTTTCCATTTCTTATCATAATTTTGCTTGATAGTGTCTATGGTATCGTATTTCTGAATAATATAATCACACAACATATACACATGACATTAACACAATTAAACACTTGAATTTTCATAAATTGCGGCTTTTACTCATACAAATTTTAAACGGAACGTCTCTGAACACTGGAAGATATTCACTGCAGTTCGTTGTTTATTTCCAGCTTCAGTTACAATGTGAGTCCGTGTTTACTAGCCGCAGTGTCTTAATTTCCTGGAATGTATAGTATTGACATGATTAATATCTATATATAGTTCTATCTTCTATTTCAATATATGCAGTGATAACTTACTCATAAGAAATAATATATGATATGTACGTATTTGTACTTATAAGTTGCAAATTACTTCATAATTAATAGGTTTCTAATGTCATCTTACTACATTAAACCTCCGACATGCATAACATCTCTATTCATATTATAAAACTTCCATGAACTTAATCTTAACTCAACTTCATAAAACATAAACAACTGCAACATAAACATATACAACTAATTTAACATTGCCCAACACCTAATAATTAAAGTTATTTGTTTTAAACCAACACCTAGTTACAACAACACGAAAAAACACCTTTTTACATATCATAATACAGTTACATCTTCACTAATATTAATAATGAAAGTAATTTCTGTTTTTGTAGTACATATACTAGCATTTAATGGCAAAAATCCTCAAATTCAAATTTAAATCTTACGACAAAAATCACGACGTACCCATTTGACATATAATTAACGTTAGGTACACTCTAATAATACAACAAAATTTAACATTAGTATTTATACTTTGAATGAACATCCTTAAAAGTACTGTGTGAAGCTATTATTATTTGTTATTTTGCTAATTTACCACAACCAATAACACAACCAACCCAAAACATGCAAAGATACTTAATATACGGCATCGACAATGACTTCTTCGGATTCCAGTTGAACTTTGGCGTCCATCAGCATCTTATTTACTACCCGTTGTACTATTGCCGCAATCATCGCATAGCTGTTGACACATCATTTCTACTTCTCTACGCTGAAACTCAATGAATAGCCATCCAGCGTCGACGTGCAATAGTTGCCATGGTTGAAACTATTTCTATAATACCCATGTTAATTTCATGGATCATCAAATTATTACTTGACCGATGAAGTAATCCCCATATACTCGTTGACATAGTTGATCTACTATTATTCGATATTCTGATAATTCCTGGATCTATCTGGATCTGTCGTAATACACCGAGCCATCCGTGAAGTTTTAGACTTCCACCCGGAATGATGCCCTGTGCAATCGGCCTTGAAGTATTGTTTCCTCTTGAAGCACACATCTTCTGGTAGGCATATACTTGAATACTGGACTTGGGATTGTTGATAGTCTCGCACCGTTTGGAGTATTACACCATATATGACATGGTTTTGTAATTGTATTGCCCCTGCAGACAATTCTCAAAAGGTATGTTTGATTTCATCTCCCATCCGTCTTATTCCCCGAACCGATGTGTTTTCACCGTTGGTCTAAACAGGTAATTAGTGACATGAATGCTAGTTTCTCATTGCTTGGTCTAGTGTTTTTAATTTAATACACATTTTTTTTAACAAAATAAAATTGCTAAGGTACCCAGTGCGGCAATGGTGATCACTATAACTACTCATAATGGAAATACATGTTGAAGACTTATCATGGACTTCTATCAAAGTAACTATTTTGATTTATTTATTAGTTTATTCATTGGAAAGTTTCAATTCCTTCTTATGCTTTGATACGCTTACAATTAATTAATTAACTTACTACTATTGTGCTTGAACTTGAGTTCTCAAACTAATATCCTAACGTTATATAATCATTGAATGTCTCTAACTTAACGAATTGCATTATTCATTATTTTGCGTACATGACGTAATATAAGTGAAGTGTAACTTTAATATTAAATCTAAAAATATCGGTTAATAACCATTACAACATAATCGACTCTCCGTTTCTATAACAATATTGATACAATCGGATAATACAGTCGTTTTATTGAATAACAAATATTCCTATGTTGCTGATTGCCTAACATGCCAATGACTTTTTACCGATTTCATCATATTCAAATATTGTATTCATAACATATGTATAATTATAGTCAAATGTTTCTACGAATAATTTCGTTTTTATATACTTTTCATAAAAATATTTTAAACAATATTTACAACATAAACCGATTATCCTTACAATGATATTATTGCTATCTTTTCTGATATTAAACTAGTCGTTTTATGAATAAAATCATAATTATATATGTGCCTCTGATTTCCTAAAAAATACCGGCTATCGACTTAGCGTAACAATATCGTTAAAAATAACAATAGAACAAAAACTCCAAAGTAACCGATCTTCCTCAACTAACCGATCTTCCTCAACTTCTGATATTATAGACAGTCGTTTCAAAATACATTCATATGCCTTCTGATTTCTAATAAATACTGGCCTTCGACTTCTTATATAATATGTCTCTACTACTAATTATGTTCTCATAACATTTATCTCAACACAACAATAACACATCCCGACCCTCGTATCTAAACTCCAATATTATAATAGTCGTTATAATGAATAAAACATATTTATATGCAACTTATTTGCTCTCGACTTCTATATAATACTTAATATCTCGACAATATACTCAAAAATTCTTACAAATAATTATGTTCGCATAATATCTATTTGTAGACATCGGTCAACAACCGTAAAACCATAATACACACCCGATTCTCCTAACGAATAATCATATCAACATTATTGACCAATACGACATGTTATACTCACTATTTACAGTCTATACATTTGATACATTATTTAAATTTCAATTTTTTATATAACAACACTGCATTAATATTTACAATTTACCACGTGATGTATATGCACTTGACAACTTGACATGATAAAATTTTAATTAGTAACTATCAATTTCAGTTACGTATTTGAACGTTTTGACATTTTTCATTTTTATATTTACTTGTAATTTTATCATTTATATTTATTAATTAGCCTAAAATAGTCCGCTTAAGTAACTAAGTATAACATTTTCTTTCCATTTTAATCCATGATTTATATTGATTTGAATTTCCATCATATTCTAAGATCACCCTTGCGACACCCCGGGTACTTACAGCTTTTAAACCATTTGCCATAATTTAAAATTTATTATCTTCTCGACACAAGCAAAATAGAACTTTACAAACATTCACTCACCTCATTCGTATAGTGGTTCGTACTGTTCGTCCTGGCCACGGTCACCAAAATTTTGTCTTGTAGCATAATGGGCTAAGACTCAAAGACACCGTTTCAGTTCTACAGTTTATTCAGTTGCAGTGTACATACAAGTCATAACTTCCAAGCGTCACTCGGCGCTCCAATTTCAACTGATCTTAACACAACTTTGCTTGGGTTATAAAGGGTATAGGCAGACATGTATTATACCGAGATCGGTGTAACCAAATGTTCAAGCTTCCTGGTATTATGTAAGATCACCCCCCACACCACATTAAATGTGTCCAACATACTCAACTGTAAAATCCTACAGTGACCCACCATGCACATGTCAACATTGACATACAATGTTATAACCTGGAGTATATACTACTTACATATATTGTGATATCTGACTATAGGTTGCACCAGTGTTGGATCTGGAGTATATACTACTTACATATATTGTGATATCTGACTATAGGTTGCACCAGTGTTGGATCTAGAGTATAAAGTGAAAAGTATGCAGAGAGAGATGGACAATCTACGTAGACAACTCATGCAGAAAGAAGGGTACATCTATATTTGTTATGGCTTTCTTACAAAATATTGAGCAAAATTTGTTTAATCATTAGATATCAAAAAGTGCTGTGTAAACCCTGGTCTGGTAGTTGGATTTGAATCCACTGTGGCCCCTAGCCTTGATTTGTAACCATTACCATAGTGACTGTAAATATTTAATGGATAGCTACTGGTCCAAGCATTCACATTATAAGCCATCGAATGTCTATACCAGATGCCTAGATAGTTAAATATTAAATTAGCATTTAAAATTGTGATTGTTAGAAGCAATGAATTTGCTCACAGTTCCAAGTTGAAAGTTGCTAGCTTGCTACTGCTATCATATTGTAGACACATTGAACAACTTGAAGATGATGCCATCAACCAGACTATAGAATTTGACGTAGCTCGTCTGAATCGTCATGAGAGGACACATTCCACACCATCTCGACAGTTCCGCAGTATTGCGTTAAGCCCCATGAAGAACCAAGAAGAGAAGATTGACAGAGTGCAGAAAAGTCAGAGGTCAAGGTCAATGTCACCTAGCAAAGATCGTCAACGACCTCGCTTTCATGTCCAGAAAGATCTTGAAGATTGTAGGGCAATATTAAAATTAAAGGTATAGTCTCAAATATTTATTTATGAAAACTGTATCGGATATTGCAGAAAATAAAAAGGCAACACTCTTTGCATGTGTATACTCTTGATGGAAAACCTATTAACTGTACTGTATGAGTCTGTTTATGTGGCAAAATACAACAATCATTGCACATAGGTGCACATAGGTGCAATAAGGAAAGTGCTCGGTTGCACTTTGTCCTGTGTAACCTCCTCTTCAATACTATATAGAAGTAATTGGGGGTAATATAAAAAAATGCTACCAAGTGCTCTGGCTAGACCGATTTGGTCTTGTATCTAGCTTTTGTTGATTTGTTGGTAAGCGTTACTTTATGCTGGTTTACAATAATTGAAGATTCGTGAACTGAATGAGTTGAAGAAAGCACATAACAAGAGACAGGAAAGATTGAAAATTGTACAAGATAATTACAAGAATGTGAAAGAACAACTGAAGACCCTGGAAGCTGAGTATTATGGGTGAGTACATCTATTTGTCACAGTTTGGTTTCACTTTGGACATTATCTTTAGCTTAGCTACCCTGAACTAGGTATATACTCTAGTTAGAGATCCATGACTCAAATCATCAGTGAATGTTGTTAAAGTATAATAATGCTAGGTATTGAGTATTGATGGATCTCCATCTTGTGACATTCCCTGGTTAAACGCCCGGTGGTATTTTCTGTTATATCTACAAAGGTTGGTTAAATTCTTGAACATGAACAGCTGTCCACGAAGATTTTGTTGAAGTTTAAACAGTTTCAGGTCCTTACCGTTGCCAATAATGGTCAAAACTGTTATAAAATATACAATGTTTTCAGATCCAAGAAGAAATCAAAGAAACCAAGAAGGGCTGACCCAAAAGAATTGCGACATGAGGACAGTGCTGGTGTGTGGAATGAGTTAGCTTACTTCAAGAATGAGAATAGAACTATGGCTATTGAAAGGTTTGTATTTGTCTGATTGGACAGTCTGTAGCCCGTTGCCTAACCAAAATGCTACCAAATAAGGCTATCTACGGCTTTACAAGGTCTATGCAATGACACGCTACCAAGGACCAGTGCTCGCTCATCCACTGCTCGCTGATCCTCTGCTCGCTGATAGCATACCGTTTCTCATCACTTTGCTAGGTGAACCCTACCGAGCGCTTTCTTGTGCCATGAACCACATCAGTAGCACTCAGTCTGCTATCCGGTGTCTTAATATTTAGTTTTCGCTTCGTCCACTACATATCACTTGCTTAAAGCAAGCCATTTCCTAGCATAGCGCTATCAAGCACTCGGTAGCGGTTTGGTTAGGCACAGGGCTCCTGGTTCATTAGATATGTGCAGAATGGTTCACTGTTTGATCAAAGGGAGATCATTCAAACTTTTGTTACATTTAGTTTTCAAGATTTTGTTAGCCTCCCTTGGGTAGGGGATGTAGCACCAGTTTTGTCTGCCTGATGTTAGCCTCCCTTGGGAAGGGGATGTAGCACCAGTTTTGTCTGCCTGATGTTAGCCTCCCTTGGGAAGGGGATGTAGCACCAGTTTTGTCTGCCTGATACTACCCTCATGTATGGATTTCTGACACTACCCTCATGTAAGGACTTCTGACACTACCCTCATGTACAGACTTCTGACACAACCCTCATGTACAGACTTCTGACACAACCCTCATGTACAGATTTCTGACACTACCCTCATGTAAGGACTTCTGACACTACCCTCATGTACAGACTTTTGACACAACCCTCATGTACAGACTTCTGACACAACCCTCATGTACAGATTTCTGACACTACCCTCATGTAAGGACTTCTGACACTACCCTCATATACGGACTTCTAGCAAAGCCCACATGTACAGACTTCTAGCAAAGCCCACATGTACAGACTTCTGACATTACCCTCATATAATGACTTCTGACATTACCCTCATGTACGGACTTCTGACATTACCCACATGTACGGACTTCTGACACTACCCACATGTACAGACTTCTGACACAACCCATATGTACAGACCTCTGACACTACCCTCATGTACGGACTTCTGACACTATCCACCTGTACAGACTTCTGGCACTACCCTCATGTACGGACTTCTGACACTACCTTCATGTACGGACTTCTGACACTACCCTCATGTATGGACTTCTGACACTAACCACATGTATGGACTTCTGACACTACCCACATGTATAGACTTTTGACACTACCCTCATGTGCAGACTTCTGACACTACCCTCATGTACGGATTTCTGACACTACCCTCATGTAAGGACTTCTGACACTGACACTACCCTCACGTACAGACTTCTGACACTGACACTACCCTCATGTATGGACTTCTGACACTACCCTCATGTACAGACTTCTAACACTGACACTACCCTCACGTACAGACTTCTGACACTGACACTACCCTCATGTATGGACTTCTGACACTGACACTACCCTCATGTACAGACTTCTGACACTGACACTACCCTCACGTACAGACTTCTGACACTGACACTACCCTCATGTATGGACTTCTGACACTACCCTCATGTATGGACTTCTGACACTGACACTACCCTCATGTACAGACTTCTGACACTGACACTACCCTCATGTATGGACTTCTGACACTACCCTCATGTATGGACTTCTGACACTGACACTACCCTCATGTACAGACTTCTGACACTGACACTACCCTCATGTATGGACTTCTGACACTACCCTCATGTATGGACTTCTGACACTGACACTACCCTCATGTATGGACTTCTGACACTACCCTCATGTACAGACTTCTGACACTACCCTCATGTATGGACTTCTGACACTACCCTCATGTACAGACTTCTGACACTGACACTACCCTCATGTACAGACTTCTGACACTGACACTACCCTCATGTACTGACTTCTGACACTACCCTCATGTACAGACTTCTGACACTACCCTCATGTACAGACTTCTGACACTACCCTCATGTACAGACTTCTGACACTACCCACATGTACAGACTTCTGACACTACCCTCATGTACAGACTTCTGACACTACCCTCATGTACGGACTTCTGACACTACCCTCATGTATGGACTTCTGACACTAACCACATGTATGGACTTCTGACACTACCCACATGTATAGACTTTTGACACTACCCTCATGTGCAGACTTCTGACACTACCCTCATGTACGGATTTCTGACACTACCCTCATGTAAGGACTTCTGACACTGACACTACCCTCATGTACAGACTTCTGACACTGACACTACCCTCACGTACAGACTTCTGACACTGACACTACCCTCATGTATGGACTTCTGACACTACCCTCATGTACAGACTTCTAACACTGACACTACCCTCACGTACAGACTTCTGACACTGACACTACCCTCATGTATGGACTTCTGACACTGACACTACCCTCATGTACAGACTTCTGACACTGACACTACCCTCACGTACAGACTTCTGACACTGACACTACCCTCATGTATGGACTTCTGACACTACCCTCATGTATGGACTTCTGACACAACCCATATGTACAGACCTCTGACACTACCCTCATGTACGGACTTCTGACACTATCCACCTGTACAGACTTCTGGCACTACCCTCATGTACGGACTTCTGACACTACCTTCATGTACGGACTTCTGACACTACCCTCATGTATGGACTTCTGACACTAACCACATGTATGGACTTCTGACACTACCCACATGTATAGACTTTTGACACTACCCTCATGTGCAGACTTCTGACACTACCCTCATGTACGGATTTCTGACACTACCCTCATGTAAGGACTTCTGACACTGACACTACCCTCATGTACAGACTTCTGACACTGACACTACCCTCACGTACAGACTTCTGACACTGACACTACCCTCATGTATGGACTTCTGACACTACCCTCATGTACAGACTTCTAACACTGACACTACCCTCACGTACAGACTTCTGACACTGACACTACCCTCATGTATGGACTTCTGACACTGACACTACCCTCATGTACAGACTTCTGACACTGACACTACCCTCACGTACAGACTTCTGACACTGACACTACCCTCATGTATGGACTTCTGACACTGACACTACCCTCATGTACAGACTTCTGACACTGACACTACCCTCATGTATGGACTTCTGACACTACCCTCATGTATGGACTTCTGACACTGACACTACCCTCATGTACAGACTTCTGACACTGACACTACCCTCATGTATGGACTTCTGACACTACCCTCATGTATGGACTTCTGACACTGACACTACCCTCATGTATGGACTTCTGACACTACCCTCATGTACAGACTTCTGACACTACCCTCATGTATGGACTTCTGACACTACCCTCATGTACAGACTTCTGACACTGACACTACCCTCATGTACAGACTTCTGACACTGACACTACCCTCATGTACTGACTTCTGACACTACCCTCATGTACAGACTTCTGACACTACCCTCATGTACAGACTTCTGACACTACCCTCATGTACAGACTTCTGACACTACCCACATGTACAGACTTCTGACACTACCCTCATGTACAGACTTCTGACACTACCCTCATGTACGGACTTCTGACACTACCCTCATGTATGGACTTCTGACACTAACCACATGTATGGACTTCTGACACTACCCACATGTATAGACTTTTGACACTACCCTCATGTGCAGACTTCTGACACTACCCTCATGTACGGATTTCTGACACTACCCTCATGTAAGGACTTCTGACACTGACACTACCCTCATGTACAGACTTCTGACACTGACACTACCCTCACGTACAGACTTCTGACACTGACACTACCCTCATGTATGGACTTCTGACACTACCCTCATGTACAGACTTCTAACACTGACACTACCCTCACGTACAGACTTCTGACACTGACACTACCCTCATGTATGGACTTCTGACACTGACACTACCCTCATGTACAGACTTCTGACACTGACACTACCCTCACGTACAGACTTCTGACACTGACACTACCCTCATGTATGGACTTCTGACACTACCCTCATGTATGGACTTCTGACACAACCCATATGTACAGACCTCTGACACTACCCTCATGTACGGACTTCTGACACTATCCACCTGTACAGACTTCTGGCACTACCCTCATGTACGGACTTCTGACACTACCTTCATGTACGGACTTCTGACACTACCCTCATGTATGGACTTCTGACACTAACCACATGTATGGACTTCTGACACTACCCACATGTATAGACTTTTGACACTACCCTCATGTGCAGACTTCTGACACTACCCTCATGTACGGATTTCTGACACTACCCTCATGTAAGGACTTCTGACACTGACACTACCCTCATGTACAGACTTCTGACACTGACACTACCCTCACGTACAGACTTCTGACACTGACACTACCCTCATGTATGGACTTCTGACACTACCCTCATGTACAGACTTCTAACACTGACACTACCCTCACGTACAGACTTCTGACACTGACACTACCCTCATGTATGGACTTCTGACACTGACACTACCCTCATGTACAGACTTCTGACACTGACACTACCCTCACGTACAGACTTCTGACACTGACACTACCCTCATGTATGGACTTCTGACACTGACACTACCCTCATGTACAGACTTCTGACACTGACACTACCCTCATGTATGGACTTCTGACACTACCCTCATGTATGGACTTCTGACACTGACACTACCCTCATGTACAGACTTCTGACACTGACACTACCCTCATGTATGGACTTCTGACACTACCCTCATGTATGGACTTCTGACACTGACACTACCCTCATGTATGGACTTCTGACACTACCCTCATGTACAGACTTCTGACACTACCCTCATGTATGGACTTCTGACACTACCCTCATGTACAGACTTCTGACACTGACACTACCCTCATGTACAGACTTCTGACACTGACACTACCCTCATGTACTGACTTCTGACACTACCCTCATGTACAGACTTCTGACACTACCCTCATGTACAGACTTCTGACACTACCCTCATGTACAGACTTCTGACACTACCCACATGTACAGACTTCTGACACTACCCTCATGTACAGACTTCTGACACTGACACTACCCTCACGTACATACTTCTGACACTACCCACATGTACTGACTTCTGACACTGACACTACCCTCATGTATAGACTTCTGACACTACCCTCATGTACAGACTTCTGACACTACCCTCATGTACAGACTTCTGACACTACCCTCATGTACAGACTTCTGACACTACCCTCATGTACAGACTTCTGACACTACCCACATGTATAGACTTCTGACACTACCCACATGTACAGACTTCTGACACTACCCTCATGTACAGACTTCTGACACTACCCTCATGTACAGACTTCTGACACTACCCTCATGTACAGACTTCTGACACTACCCACATGTATAGACTTCTGACACTACCCTCATGTACAGACTTCTGACACTACCCTCATGTACAGACTTCTGACACTACCCTCATGTACAGACTTCTGACTTCTGACACTACCCTCATGTACAGACTTCTGACACTACCCACATGTACTGACTTCTGACACTACCCACATGTATAGACTTCTGACACTACCCACATGTACAGACTTCTGACACTACCCACATGTACTGACTTCTGACATTACCCTCACATACAGACTTCTGACACTACCCACATGTACGGACTTCTGACACTACCCAGGAGCTTCCAGGGACTCTACTCATAGTATGACTTGTGTCACTGCCTTTGGTTATAAAAACACTAGAAAATATCCTATAGTTGTTGACTTCTTATTGTTTTGTAGTCAATAAACAAATGGAGGAGACATAGCTTTCTATTCTGTCTGTCAATTTTTCAAAATATTCCGCCGCTTGATTGCCTCTGTAGATCATTGGTAGCGCCGTTTAATTTCGCAACCCAGGTTCAAATACGGGTGGAGGCAGTCATATGCTTGCAATATTTAAGCAGAAAGTTAACTGGTAAATAAAGGCTATGCTAGGCATTACTACTTGTTATTTTGTAGTCAATTAGCAAGCTATCAATTATACTATGTATTTGTTGATGTTGACAGAATGGCTATCGAGGAAGAGTTGGATAATTTACGTGTACAATCTAGTGAAGATGCTGCAACTATACATGAACTCAAGGTCACCATTGAACAAGAAAGAGAAGGTATGTGTTGTATAGATTTATTATTTCCCTTCAAAAGGTCCCATGGTTAGTGTGCTAGTTTTTTAACCTGTTGATGTGGGGTGGATTCCCAGTTGTGGCAGGTCATACCATTCCATGTTTAAATATTTTTTCAAAGACCTTCATAATGGCTAACAGGCTTCCATCTTGGATATTCCGACTTAGTGGTATTGCACGGACATTAATCAAGTTTTGAAACCCCTAGTTGTCGAGCGTCTGCTTTGAGTGCGGAAGGTCCTGCTTTAATCACGGGCCGTGTCATAACAAACACAAAGTAATAAAAAAGGTACTTGTAGTTCCCTTGCTGGTCCTATAGCATAAAAGGAAAGCTGGCATCTCTATTTTTCTTGCCCTCATGGTGATGAATTCCATATCAAATGAGGTGTCGACAGGGATTAATTGTAAGGATTTTTTTAACATTGTACCTAAAATGAATTAGTATCAATTAAGCTGTGAATAACTTATTGGTCTGAAATTCCAAACTGCTGCAAAATTGGATTTAATACGAAAATTGAAATTAACTGTGTTTTAAATATCCATAACGTTTTTAGATGCAGATTACTAAATTTACATGAAACTGTATAACATGGAAATGATGAAAATATTTTTTTGTACATTGTATGTGTATATTTCTGACTCACACAGAGAGATTATATGACAAGAAGAAAACTGAGAGAAACCTGGAAGGTGTCGCAACACAAAAGTCTGAGATGGTTCTCTTAAAATCTGAGGTATTGTTCACTCTTGTATTTTGTTATTTAATCCTAATTCAATGTAGAGCTCACAATTATCAATTCCAAAAGGTGTACCTTGAGAATCACCTTGAATTCAAGAAATAAGATATGAAAATATATAGTATACCGGCTGTTATACAATGGTTTGGAGTTCTAACGTGAAGGAATTAATCACAAAGGCCTTAACTATTGTTAAACAAAAGGTATACTACAGCTTTTGAATAGTTTATTTCTAGTCTTACTTGATTTAAATGCGCAATTATATCTTAAGTCAGTGTTGCTTTGCGAGTGTACTTGCCTTGTTTACCTGCATGACATCATGCCGGTAAATGGAATACCTGCATGACATGACGTCACTTGAATGCATAAACATGTATTATTAAATTGTCATGAAAAATACCAATGAAAATCTCATCTTTATTTCCTGGTAGCCCATATGCTTTGTGTGTGCCCCAACCATTGGTGGGCATTTTGATTTTTTTCTTGATTTTCATGAAACTGTAATATTGTGTTGCATTTAAACTTCTGTACTAGAACTAATTCAGTAAAACATGAAAGACACTGATGTCACAGTAGCGAATGATTATTGCGCAAAAGGCCTCCAACCCATGCACAAAGTGTCTATAAAAAGCTATATTTTACAGGTTCAGAATAAAGATGTAATTATTCAACGTTTAGAACGTGATATTGGTGATCTACGATGTGATAGGGATTCTATACTGGATGAGAAAAAGTGAGTACTGAATAGTATAAGTGGTCTAGCTGGGTTCTATCAAAGTTTAAAATTTCAAAGAATATTTATCATAGTTAACCACTTGGAATGAACATAGTTATATGACTCAAAATGTGCAAAATATGGTCTATGTGAAACTGCTTTTTGCTATTTTCGATTGCCCTGATCATTAAGTGGCAAGTTGACTGTTTAATTCAGCGCCACAGCAGATTAGCTGTTGAATATTCCAGGCACCCATGTATAGACTTTGTGTAGCATTGGCATAGACAGGGATCAAACCCTGAGGTTTCAGCTAACATATTTTATATTTCCTGGTAGTCGAACACTTGATTTAACAACTACATACTACAGTAGGTCTGTATTTATGATTGAGTTGTTGTACATAACTATGATATACTTTCGATATATGATTGTTTTCAGAGTATTAAAACAAGAAATGTTCGACATGAAACAAGAAGCAGCCCAGCACAGGATGGATCAAGCTGATCTCCGGAGGAATATAAACAGGTACTTATATCATACTTGTTTGTCCCCTCGCCTCATGTGCTGGTCATGTAAGCAATATAATATTATCATGTGTATTACACTTTAATTATTCACATTTTTCATGCAAATTTTTCTCACCCTGTTACAAGAACTCCCTATAAACTGATTTACTCCATATTCCATGGTGGCATATTTCAACCTATTTACTCCATATTCATGCAGATAAATTTTGATGCATTTACAGGATTTACATGTAGTTACATAACAAATGTCAATTACAGATTAGTTTCCTGTTTTCCTAACCCTCCCATTAATCTGAAACTTCAAATACAATGTCTTAAGATGAAGATTTGCGTAAGTACTTAGACAATCCATATTAAAGACAGGTACAATATTTCTAATGCTTTATAACCCAAATTAAATCCTTTCATAGGTCAACTTAATTAGGGTGAGAAAAATTTGCAACCTGACTGTGGCTTGAACGCAGGACCCTTCACTTTCAGGGTAAATGCTCTACTGACTGAGTTAGCCGGCTGCCTACACATGTTTTTTCCCTATTAGTGATCAAATCCTATACACACTGCTACATTTTCTTGTTCTTCAGATTAAAGCGGGAGTTAGAAGAAGAGAGAGCTATCAGTAAGCTGAATGCTAACAAGGCGGCAGCTGCTGCTCTCGGTGTGCCTCAGAAAACTGTCATCGTTAAACCGAAAACACATAAAAGAAGGAATAGGAATAATTTCAACGTTAGTGCCAGTAAAAAGGTAAGTTAAATGTAACCATAGTATTAACCAGACTGCTTCTCTTCTCTCATATCACCATGGTGAGTGATACCCTCAAGAACGAGGTGTTGAGATTGATTCATATATTGAGGGTTGCCCGCAAGACAGTAGTATGTGCTTGTTCTTCAAGTACCATTTACTGCAATCTTGCATGCAACCCACAATATGTTGTTGTTGTTGGTCAAAAGTTATACATAGCTTATGTTACCAAAAAATAAATTTTGACTTGAAATTTTTTACTTGACAGGTTTGCAAGTGAAAGAGGCGGTCATAAGTGTGTGATCATTCTTTTTTCCCTGCCAGGTTGGCCAATGACCTGATACCCACTGAATAGACATTTGTATTATACAATACAAGGAATCCGGATGCAATACCCTAACTTTTTTCAAATAGACTCCTTGGTTCTTTATGTGCCTGGTGTAAAGCACCGATACATGCAAGTTGAAAGATGTTTGTCTATGGTCCTAAAATATGTATGTACAGTACAACCTCTGTAGAGCAACACTTCGGGAGCTACTAATATTGGGCGTTTTTTAGAGGTTTTTGCTCTACAGAAGTTATATTTATAGTAAATAGCGTCTTAGGGAAATTTTGAAATTGTATATACAAACTGTCCACTGGATGGATGCAGTTACTTCAGCGCTTAGAACTACAGACTCTGTAAAGCAACAATTTCTCTATTACAACTCATTTAAAATTTATATAAGATAATATTTAATATAAATTCAACCTCTGTAGAGCATCAACCTCTATACAATGGCCAATATTTGCAGATCCCAAAAGTTGTTGCTCTGCAGAGGTTGTACTGTATTCCCATTTCTAATCTAGGTTTGAACTTATGTCGTCCATGAACTGTCTTCAGTGTTCAGTATCATATTGTTTGTACTTTCAGTTTAATGAATTGATAGAAGAAGGTTGGGAAGAAATGTCGGACGAAGACTATGATGATGAACTGTAAGTGTTGAATGTGTGCATTTGTTATAAAGCAGGAACCTACAGGCCTGATGGTGATAATATTAAACACATAGGAGAGATATATTTTTTCTGCTGGACATTTGTCTCAAAGTTTGTCCGCTCTTGTTCTCAAACCACTGATCAGATTTAATAATACTTCCATTGAATACTTGGTACCAAACCTAGTTGTGCATATTGTCAGGATTTTTGCTGGAGTTATTGCCCTTTGTGTCAAAAACCCATTCTAGTTTATTCTAGCCAAGTAATGTACATACAGTAATTTCACCATGACTACAAATAACTTATAATTAATGATTGGGGAATAACAAGCCTCCTTTGATCTGTTAGAATATTTCATTTGAAACATTGTTGGAGCATCTCCTAGTTGTATATACTGTAAAATCAGTAATATTTGTAGGTATTAAATTTCACGGTGATTAGTAAAATAGTAATTTGGTGGTTTCTTTAACTCATGGATTTAAAATATAAAAAGGAAAATCCATTGTTACGTATTTTTGAGGTAAATAATTCAATGGGATTTAATTTCGCTAGTTCATCATTGAAATTAACAAATATCAATGATTTTACAGTAGTTCACATACTGATCGTGTAGTTTGGTTAACAATGTTGGTCTTGTTGTCTGTTACCACAGTGAAACAGGTACTGATGGACTTGGTAGAAATATTGTTAAGAAATCTAGACAGGGTACCAACCAGGATGCTTCAACAACAGATACCAGCCAGGAACCAGTTGCATATAAAATCAGAAGGGTAAGTAATATACATGTAATGAACATTACATTGAACAAATACATGTCACTAATCTAGTATAAATTATAAGATCTTTTTCTACATTAGACATTGAATTTTGTGAAATACTTTGCACATTATGTAATCTTGGTTCAATGTCAAGCTGCATGATACCTGATGTTAAGATGGTTTTGTATCAATTCCTTGGTGTTCAGCATCCATTGGTAGGTACACAGCTGGTTGACACACACTGAAAAGCTGTATATGGAACTTTGAAATCGATAGAAATTTTTTAGAGTTAACTAAAACTTTGAGAACTATTTAGATTGTGAGTATATACATTACATTAGATAGTGAGTGTATACATTACATTAGATAGTAAGTGTATACATTACATTAGATAGTGAGTGTATACATTACATTAGATAGTGAGTGTATACATTACATTAGATAGTGAGTGTATACATTACATCAGATAGTGAGTGTATACATTACATTAGATAGTAAGTGTATACATTACATTAGATAGTGAGTGTATACATTACATTAGATAGTGAGTGTATACATTACATTAGATAGTGAGTGTATACATTACATTAGATTGTGAGTGTATACATTACATTAGATAGTGAGTGTATACATTACATCAGATAGTGAGTGTATACATTACATTAGATAGTGAGTGTATACATTACATCAGATAGTGAGTGTATACATTACATTAGATAGTGAGTGTATACATTACATTAGATAGTGAGTGTATACATTACATTAGATTGTGAGTGTATACATTACATCAGATAGTGAGTGTATACATTACATCAGATAGTGAGTGTATACATTACATTAGATTGTGAGTGTATACATTACATTAGATTGTGAGTGTATACATTACATTAGATAGTGAGTGTATACATTACATCAGATAGTGAGTGTATACATTACATTAGATTGTGAGTGTATACATTACATCAGATAGTGAGTGTATACATTACATTAGATAGTGAGTGTATACATTAAATTAGATAGTGAGTGTATACATTACATTAGATAGTGAGTGTATACATTACATTAGATAGTGAGTGTATACATTACATTAGATAGTGAGTGTATACATTACATTAGATAGTGAGTGTATACATTACATTAGATAGTGAGTGTATACATTAAATTAGATAGTGAGTGTATACATTACAGAGTGTTCCTATGAAGCAATCATTGAGAACCCGACAGAGATCACAGATATCCCCGGATCATCCACCTCCAGCTAGACACACTGAAGCTCGTGCTAACCGAGGTAGTATATTGATACTCTGTGCGATATATGTTTAACTAGGCCGGTTTCCGCTTTCACTTTTAAGTAAGATCTCTCAAATACTGGTGTAAAATAATGATCAATAAAAATTCAGACTACCTAATATTTATATAGAAAATGTTCATATTTATAAGGGAAATATCTGGGTGTATAAAATTCAAGATATCATCAACAATTCAGGATTCAAATATTTTACAAAATTTTAGAATTGATTACAACTACAATACTTTATTCAAAATGTGATTAAGCAATCAGTTTATACAAGAGTGACATGCCTCTATAAGAGAGTTGCCTAATCTACAAATATTATAGTAAATACAAGAAGATATTTGAACTATACTGTATGAAGGGTAATTAGATGAATTTAGTAATATGCTTCAAAAGCAATTGACACGCTTCAGATTAGGTTCTCACACTCTTAGTAATAAAAATATTTTTAGTCCCCTACCGGTTTTCAATATATGACTATAGATTTGCCCTCCGTCCATAAGACAGTCTGTCAGTCAGAAATCTGGATCCTGACATAATTTAAACAGTTTCCAAGCTAGGTTTATTAAATTTGGTATGTGGATAAGGGGCAATAAGGGGATTATGCACATTTTTTATATTTAAAAAAATTGTGGTTTCCATGGCAACAGAAACATTGAAAATAATCTATAATGGTCATGGCTTAAAACTGGTAGGGACTTTTGTATTGCTTGCAATTCTTAGTGACTTGTCAACTTTATTTTTTGTAAACAAAATTAATCCAATACAATAAATTAAATTGGCCGTGAATTGTTACATGTACCATATTACAGCTCTGATGTTCCGGGACACAGCCACATCACCTATAACATCCCCTGTGATTGAAGCGACCGTCACCAAGAAATGTCCGGCCCAGAGTAACGCAGTACGACAGTTACGTCCGATGAAACAGAGAGTGAACTATCTACAACAACAGGTCAGTTACAATCAAACAGAGAGTGAACTATCTACAACAACAGGTCAGTTACAATCAAACAGAGAGTTAACTATCTACAACAACAGGTCAGTAACAATCAAACAGAGAGTTAACTGTCTACAACAACAGGTTAGTTACAATCAAACAGAGAGTTAACTATCTACAACAACAGGTTAGTTACAATCAAACAGAGAGTTAACTGTCTACAACAACAGGTTAGTTACAATCAAACAGAGAGTTAACTATCTACAACAACAGGTTAGTTACAATCAAACAGAGAGTTAACTATCTACAACAACAGGTCAGTTACAATCAAACAGAGAGTTAACTATCTACAACAACAGGTCAGTTACAATCAAACAGAGAGTTAACTATCTACAACAACAGGTCAGTTACAATCAAACAGAGAGTTAACTATCTACAACAACAGGTTAGTTACAATCAAACAGAGAGTTAACTATCTACAACAACAGGTTAGTTACAATCAAACAGAGAGTTAACTATCTACAACAACTGGTCAGTTACAATCAAACAGAGAGTTAACTATCTACAACAACAGGTCAGTTACAATCAAACAGAGAGTTAACTATCTACAACAACAGGTTAGTTACAATCAAACAGAGAGTTAACTATCTACAACAACAGGTTAGTTACAATCAAACAGAGAGTTAACTATCTACAACAACAGGTCAGTTACAATCAAACAGAGAGTTAACTATCTACAACAACAGGTTAGTTACAATCAAACAGAGAGTTAACTGTCTACAACAACAGGTTAGTTACAATCAAACAGAGAGTTAACTGTCTACAACAACAGGTTAGTTACAATCAATCAGAGAGTTAACTGTCTACAACAACAGGTTAGTTACAATCAAACAGAGAGTTAACTATCTACAACAACAGGTTAGTTACAATCAAACAGAGAGTTAACTGTCTACAACAACAGGTTAGTTACAATCAAACAGAGAGTTAACTATCTACAACAACAGGTCAGTTACAATCAAACAGAGAGTTAACTATCTACAACAACAGGTTAGTTACAATCAAACAGAGAGTTAACTATCTACAACAACAGGTCAGTTACAATCAAACAGAGAGTTAACTATCTACAACAACAGGTTAGTTACAATCAAACAGAGAGTTAACTATCTACAACAACAGGTTAGTTACAATCAAACAGAGAGTTAACTATCTACAACAACAGGTCAGTAACAATCAAACAGAGAGTTAACTATCTACAACAACAGGTTAGTTACAATCAAACAGAGAGTTAATTATCTACAACAACAGGTCAGTTACAATCAAACAGAGAGTTAACTATCTACAACAACAGGTTAGTTACAATCAATCTCTTCACAGTTCATGATTTTTTGTAGTAAATTGTCATACAGTTGATGGTTTGTTTAAGAAAAAGTCATAAAAAACCCTAGTGTACTGGCTGTTATACAATGGTTCGGAGTTCTGACGGGTAGGAATTTACCACGAAGGCCGTAGGCCTGAGTGGTCAATACAATGCGTCAGAACGACAAACTGTTGTGTAATCAAAGGTATACTATGACTTTTGAATATTTTATTTCATTTCTAACATGATTTAAATTCCCAATCATGTCTGAAGCCATTGTTACTTTGCAAGAGTATGTTGTTTACTTGACTTGTTTACCTGCATGATGTCATAAATGGAATATCTGCGCAGGGTGACGTCACTTTCTATAGTATATCAGACATTACACAACTCTAATCTTGTTCTTTGTCTATATTGGCAAAATTGTCAGTCATGTAAGAATATTATGTATTTGAATGTTGATTGACCTCTACATTGTTATATGTTGTGTATGTATTCAGGTGATGACACTACGTGAATCTCGTGCTGCTGCCCTGAAATCTGTGGATGAACTGAAGGAGAACAATAATCAGCTAACATCTGATCTCAACCTGGCTAACCAGAGACTGAGAATGTCCAAACAGAGTGTACAGGTAACAATTTATATCCCATGACCTTATATCACATGACTTTATATCACATGACTTTATATCACATGATCTTATGTCACATGACTTTATATCACATGACTTTATATCGCATGACCTTATATCACATTACCTTATATCACATGACTTTATATCACATGACTTTATATCACATGACTTTATATCACATGACCTTATATCACATGACTTTATATCACATGACTTTATATCACATGACTTTATATCACATGGTCTTATATCACATGACTTTATATCACAAGACCTTATATCACATTACCTTATATCACATGACTTTATTTCACATTACCTTATATCCCATTACTTTATATCACATGACCTTATATCACATTACCTTATATCACATGACTTTATATCACATGATCTTATATCACATGACTTTATATCACATGACCTAATATCACATTACCTTATATCACATGACTTTATATCACATTACCTTATATCACATGACCTTATATCACATTACCTTATATCACATGACTTTATATCACATTACCTTATATCACATGACCTAATATCACATTACCTTATATCACATGACTTTATATCACATGACTTTATGTCACATTACCTTATATCACATGACTTTATATCACATTACCTTATATCACATGACTTTATATCACATGACCTAATATCACATTACCTTATATCACATGACTTTATATCACATGATCTTATATCATATGACTTTATATCACATGACCTAATATCACATTACCTTATATCACATGACTTTATATCACATTACTTTATATCACATGACCTTATATCACATTACCTTATATCACATGACTTTATATCACATGACTATATCACATGACTTTAAATCGATACTTTATATTACATGACCTTGTATCACATAACTTTATATCACATGACCTTATATCACATGCCTTTATATCACATGACCTTATATCACATAACTTTATATCACATGACCTTATATCACATGCCTTTGTATTACATGACCTTATATCACATAACTTTATATCACATGATTTTATATCACATAACTTTATATCAGATGACTTTATAGTGTACAGGTATATTGTTACACTTTGTACATTACAGGGGTCCGACAATTCTGGAATAAACTGTTAATCTAGATTTGCTGCCCTAGAAAGAATAAACTTCTCTAAAGAAAATTAAAGTTATTTGGTGAAAAATTTATGGAATTGACAAAGTTATGGTCATTTGAAATTTCATCAGCTGAATTTAAGCACTATAAGAACAATGTTTGAACTGTATTTTGGTATGTGGAGTGTATGCTAAAGACACTCATTTTCATGATTGGGCATTATCCCTCAGTTTAACCACTCATACAAGTATGACTGATAGCTCTTCTGAAATGTACTGAAAAATGAAATAGACAATTTAATTTTAGTCGTCTGGCCACTATTGTAAAACTATTTTTTGAATGAATTTTGCTTGTGTTTGAATAGTCCAATATTCTTAAGGAGAAAATTGGCCCTTTTAGAACTGTTTTGTGTTTAATTCTGTAATTAAGTCAATTGTTAAATGCAAACATGTCCTCATTTTACATCACTTGTAGAGCAGGGATCTGTTGCTTAAGAAAAGTGCTGAGTAGCATTTTCCAAAGGAAGAATGTTTAATTGAATGGGAGGTAACCCAACAAAGTGCTACATTGTGCTTTTAGTTAAATACTGTCTTAGAATTCACTTAACCAGGCCATACCTTTGTAATGTGTCTGGTATCTTTACCCATGTGTCTCTTGTTTTGATTTTTGCAATAGTTCATTTTGATAAAATTGTATTTTGATGACATTATGTTCAATAGAATGCACCAAATGTATGTGTACTGGATGTAAGTATAGTCCCCAGTAACCTACATATATTATAGTTCAAAACTGGCTTTAATCTTGTGTTTTGAACACTAATATATCTTTATATACAGTGCAACCTCTCCAGAGTGGTCCTCTATTAGCTACATACACTTGCTATAGTACGGAGAATTTGACGCGATCATCGTCCTTCTATTAGCATAATTTTATAGCTGATAACTTGTCTGTAGATGTTTATTACCCCGGTTGAATGTTTTTATAAACAGGGAGTATCATGAAGACGCTTGAGATGTAATACACGAACAATCTAAAGGACCGATATTTACTTGCAGAAATTAATATATTCAACGCAAGAACGTTGTAATATATTCCTGCATAAAGGGTAGGATCAAGTCAAATTCTCCATGCTATTCCAATCAATTCTCTGTAGTATTAATTTACTACCAAGTGAAGCATCACTTCATCTCCTGAATATTACTCTGGAATAGTTGGCCTGTATACTGCTATATAAATGATGGCCCCTGTTCTGTTGTGTCTATTATATCAAACTGCTGTTTTGCGTAGATTTGCTATAGAATTTAAATTGTCAGCATTAATTTTTTTGTGCAAAATTTGTAAACTTTAAATTTGATACTTGTTACTAAGCATGTATGAATGTCCTTAACTGTTAAGTTAAATTTAGATGCAAGTTCTTGTTCCTTTATACTGATGACCTGTCAGATTATATGCTGTCAAACGCAACATACATGTGTTTGTCAGCTGAAAGACACACTAACTTCAGGACATAATCTCTCGTCTGAATAACCCATTGTAAAATGATGACTATCATCCAAATCTAAAAAAGATGTATACTCAGCGTCAATGAAAAGTTACCACCCTATTGACTGTTATATTTTAAAATTCAAGTTAGACTGTGTTAAAAGCCGAACACGACTATGTTTTGACCTTACTGTGTAGTCAAGGCTATCCTAATTAACAATATTCAAATGCTCACACTATAACACATGTATTTCTGCTTTGAATATAGACTGTTTTCTTTCATTTTAATTGGTTTAAACATTTTATCCTTTATTGTTTACACTATTCTGGCAAGAGAATGATTGTGTTCTCATATAATGTGCAGCTACTTTTGGGGAAAAATCCTGAATGATCTCCCTTGATAGTGATCTTTAAAAATTAATTTCTCTAATTGTCTCCCCTCCATATTCATAATTGGAAATTAATTGGTATTGGTAGTGGGACATGAATTGACATACAAAAAAATGTACATGTTTTTATGTAGAGTAAAGTAGGATAGGTGGAAAACACAGAAAAGACGGGTCAGGTTTTGATTATTTATTTACCGACGTTTCGACCATACCATGGTCTTTATCAGGGTACATATAATAACAGATGTTAAAAATTATTTTACCAAAGTATGAAATGGCGGTATTTATGAAATAAGGGTAAAGGGTTAACAGACAATCAAGCTTTTAATAGATTTAAAAAATATAAGGGGTTGTTTGAAAACAATGTGGATGGGTTAGTATGATAGTTTACTGTATAAGTGTTTACATCAGCAACCTCGAAATATTGGCGAAATTCGTGAATTTAATATAATTTGCTACTATTTTATCTCGTGTAAATTTTTGCCTCTGTAGATCTCTAGAAAGAAGATTTAAAAACTGCTGATATTTCCACATTCCAAATTCCTGAAATTCAGATTTCACTAACCTTTGATCAACTAAAAATATGCACTTATACAGTATAGCAGGGGTGTAGAAATGTTTTAATGTTGCCCGTTAATCTTCAAAAGTAGGCGGTTGGTTTGAAATCTCTCTTAAAGTAACAAAGAAGAAAATGACAAAAAGTAGCGGGCAAGCATGTTAAAATAGCCAGTCAGTTTTACCACCATCCCCTTCATTTCTACTCTCCTGGTATATGTTAACTTAGTGCTATATAGGAGCACAGGAACTTGCACAATTTAAAAAAAAGAGAAAAAAAATTCAGTAGCTCTAGATCTATTAAAATATATTTTGTTGATACTGGCTCTACAGTAGGCCGAGTGAAATGTTTTTTAATTTTTTATATATATTTTTTTAAATTATGCAAGTTCCTGTGATTGGAGCTACTTTTGTGTGCCATGTTATGCAATAGGCTTGCTGGTTTGCTTACAGAAATTAAACAATGATCTGGATAAACTGAGTCAGGAGAAGAAAGAATTAGAGGTGAAACTGACACAGAAAATGGAAATGGGCGGTTCACTGGAGTCTGGACATTCTGACCATGAATGGAAAGTTATAGAAGGCCGTTTGAAGGTAATTATTAAACAGCACCGTAATCTGTGATTCATTCTGTGACGTTCTAGTTGTGGTTGGTTAACCTTGCGCCCAATGAATAACGAGCATTCTGTTGACTACTGACAGGATTTAATCTTAGTTGTAAACATAATGGAAATATTGCACATGTTTGCATGACCTAATCAATTTGCTTCATTCTATCCCTCAATGGAAGGAGTAATCTACCCTGTTATCTGGTCTAACATATTTTAAATTATGTGGGACCATTGACATATTGATTCACTTTATATAAAACTGCCTTAAGTTGAAACATACCAATATGATGAGTCTCTAATTGAATGAAATTGAGAATTTTCCTTTAATCATCAGAATTCAGTTACTTGTTGTTATGAGTTGTTCACTATGTTTGTCTGATATTTGTAAGTCATCCAAGGGGAATAAATCAGTGCATTGTGACAATGATCAGTTTCAATAAAACAATGTAAAACATTACTAAAACATACATATAGAATCTATCATGAGTTGTCCTTAGATGATCAACATTTCTTAAACAAGTACAGAAAACACAAATTATTTAGCGAGCCCTTGGTTTAAGAAAGGTTGACCTCAAAGACAACAAGTGATAGATCTTTTTATCACATTGCTACATTTACCGGGTGTAGCAGTCAGTTTTTTCCCCCTCTACTTTTTCTCTGGGGAAAAAATTGATTAGTCAGTTTTATCTGGATCTGAACATTAGAAATAACAAATTTAAGCCGGCAAAGAAAAGTTGGTGACGTCACGCATTTGTTATCAAACATGTTGGAGAACACTGTTCCTTGATTTGTTCTCACATGGAAGATCACAGTATTTATATTTATGTGATAAATTAAGTGTACAAACATGGTCATTTATGCTCATGTATCGATAGATAGGGAGGCATATAGTGATTCACCTGTCCGTCCGTCCGTCCTGGTTAACTCAAATTGTCCGTTTCTTCTAGCATTAATATGGCTTGCTACTAAGCTTCCATACTTGCATGGATGTTGTATATGAACACTCTCCACACACCTGTATCAAAATACCCCTTTTTCACCTTGACTTAATTTTGGACTTACACATATTGAAGGGCCAAATTCTTGGTTAACCCAAATTGACCTTTCTTCTAGCATTAATATGGCTTGCTACAAAGTTTTCATACTTGCATGGATGTTTTATATGAACACTCTCCACACACCTGTATCACCTAACCTCATTTTGACCTTCACCTTGACCTAATTTTGGATTTAGACTTATTGAAAGGCCAAAGGTTTGATTAACCCAAATTGGCGTTTCCTCTATTATTAATATGGATTGCTACAAAGCTTTCATACTTGCATGGATGTTGTATTTGAACATTCTCCGAATACCTTTATCACTTCACCTCATTTTGACCTTCACATTAACTTAATTTTGGTCTCAAATTCTTGGTTAACTCAAATTGACTGTTTAGTCTTACATCATGTCCATCAATGAGTTGCTTTCAAACTTGGATACTTGTTTGCCATCATAAGCCCCTTACATTATCAAAACCATGTAATACTATCCAACATTTTAACAGAATTATGGCCCCTGATTGACTTAGCTTTTTAGCTCACCTGTCACAAAGTGACAGAGTGAGCTTTTGTGATCACTCTTCGTCCGTCGTCCGTCCGTCCACAATTACTTGTGTAGACACTAGAGGTCACAGTTTAAGCTTAATCATTATGAAACTTGGTCACAATGATCATCTCAACAAAATCTAGGTCAAGTTCGTTATTGGGTCATTCGGGGTCAAAATCTAGGTTACTAGGTCAAATCATAGAAAAACCTTGTGTAGTCACTAGAGGTCACAATTTTGGCCTAATCTTTATGAAACTTGGTAAAAATTATCATCTTAACAAAATCTAGGTCAAGTTCGATATTGGGTCATCCGGGGTCAAAAACTAGGTCACTAGGTCAAATCATAGTAAAACCTCGTGTAGTCACTAGAGGTCACAATTTTGGCCTAATCTTTATGAAACTTGGTTACAATGATCATCTCAACAAAATCTAGGTCAAGTTTGATATTGGGTCATCCGGGGTCAAAAACTAGGTCACAAGGTCAAATCATAAAAACCTTGTGTAGTCACTAGAGGTCACAATTTTAACTTAATCTTTATGAAACTTGGTCACTATGATCATGTCAACAAAATCTAGGTCAAGTTCGATATGGGTCATCCGGGGTCAAAAACTAGGTCACAAGGTCAAATCATAGAAAAACCTTGTGTAGTCACTAGAGGTCACAATTTTGGCCTAATCTTTATAAAATTTGGCTTATTGGTGTCCATGCATGAAACACTGACCAGTCCCCCATAGTTGCAATAACTTGAGCTTTTACTAGAAGTAGTTGATGCGCTGGTTTCACTGCAAATGTATATTACATAAAAATATATTATGTATAAAACTACAAAATGTTTTTATAAAATTAAATAGAATTCCTAATCATATTAAAAACACATTGTTCAAAATATAAACATTGTCTTGACTTTGTCAAAACCTTGTAGGCCTACTAGTACTAGTAGATCTAATACATATATCCAAGAATATGTCAATTAATCCTATAAATCATGATTGATAAAAATTACATCCGAACTCGAGCATATCCGAATTATAGACAGTTATTTGTTTACTTTCCGGTGCAGATGCTCTACTCCACCCACTTTATTGAAACTGTTTGCGGCAATTCGCGGCATCTCACAATGCAACAAAAATGGCATGAATCTGTTCAGAAGGCCTTGTATTATCCACAGAATACGTTGCAATTTATTGCAAAGGCGTATTTTTCATAGTATCGAGCGATGAAAATCGCTCAAAATTGAGTCGTCTAAGTGCAAAAATGAAAAAAATAAAATGTTACCAGATTTTGACAACTAACCTTTCAGACATCTTGTTTGCTCAAATTATGCTGACGTCATACCAAAAACCTCTTCCCTTCGGAGTATAAACCCAATATTTACACTATGGGTTTTTCGTCCTCTTTTTCATTTCGAGATTTTTTTACGCGAAAGTCAATATCGTATCTTTTTCAATTAACCGAACATAGCGGTATAAATATAAATTCGAGAGATACCCGATTCATTTCAAAGGATCATTCTCTCTTCTGTTTATTGCATGTAAAAATATATAAAAAAACATATCAAAAAGTTTAGTTATTTAATTTTAAAAATACGATGTTTACAACGTTGACACATAGGCGGAGCCTCGAATTGAATAACGTTGACGTCGTTAACTAGAGGTCACAATTTTGGCCTAATCTTTATAAAATTCGGTCACAATTATCTTGTCAACAAAATCTAGGTCAAATTCGATATTGGGTCATCCGGGGTAAAAAAATAGGTCACAAGGTCAAATAATAGAAAAACTTGTGTAGTCACTAGAGGTCACAATTTTGGCCTAATCGTTATGAAACTTGGTCACAATGATCATCTCAACAAAATCTAGGTCAAGTCTGATATTGGGTCATCCGGGGTCAAAAACTAGGTCACAAGGTCAAATCATAGAAAAACCTTGTGTATTCACTAGAGGTCACATTTTCGGCATTATCTTTATAAAAGTTGGTCACAATAATCATCTTAACTAAATCTAGGTCAAGTTCGATATTGGGTCATCCGGGGTCAAAAACTAGGTCACAAGGTCAAATCACTTTAATAAGTCATTGGGTCTAAATGTGATGTAAATTTTAAAGCATAAGACAATATGAAAACCTTGTACATGCAATGATGGCTACCATTAGGGGTGCATGAACAACTAGGACAGGTGAGCGACCTATGGCCCTTTGGGCCCTCTTGTTTATGAACAAGGCTTCCATGGGGGCATAAGCGTTGATTGAACGCAGTCTTGTTACATATGACGTTCACATATTGCAGATCTTGTATAGTGAAATTATTTCAGCAAACTGTTTTTGAGTGAAGCCATTTTATTACATTGTATTATATTTTCACAGAGTTGCAGTAATGAGTTATCCCGACAGAATAACGTGGTACGTCAACTTAAACAGGAGAATGAACAACTAACTGATCAAACTAAACTTCTGCATGACAAGTAAGTTCTTGTTATTGTTGTTTACTGTAAACCAAGAAACTATTCGCCGCTTTTTAGTTTCGCGGATTTTGCAAGTGGTAGAATTTTGCGAATTTAAGTCGCTGCAGAAGTGCTAAAAACATTAAACTGGACATTGTACGAAACTTAAAAACGCAAAAATTTGTAGTCGCGAATATGCCGACGATCAGCAAAACGCGAAAGTTAGAATTCATAAGTAAATTGGTTTACAGTATAACATGTGCCTATATTATCTGTATGTCAATCTTTGATCAATTCTTGACCATTTGTTGACCACTTCTGTGCTACAGAGTTTTATTGTAAACGTTGCTGTATTCTGCTAAAAAAGGAAGAATCTATTTTATGAGTGAAGTGCTAAACATTTGCACAAACATTGAATATTTTATCTAACTGAATTTTTATACATACTTTGTGAAAACTCAGTGGCTTCTGATGTACAAGACAAATACAAATAAAGGATAACAGTTATATATACAGAACAGAACTTTATTCACTCAAGTTGATATGGTTACAACACATGAGTATAGAGTGACATGTTATCATAATATGTTGAAGCATGACATGGTGTTAACATATACCACAATATTCTGGTGTTTTGTTGTTGACCGATGTTTTGATTTAAATCTGTCTAGTTTTAACTATCAAATCTTGCATTAGTTACTGTCTTTGGCTGTGTTGAATGTTTTGTAGGTGGAGCAATTCAAGGAAAGATATCAATATTCACTGTATTGAATATTTTACAGGGTTAAAAATGCATTCATCACTGTATTGAATATGTTACAGGGTGAATCGTGCTGAGCGTGACAGTAACTCAAAGAGAACATTGTTGGAGGATCAGAGGAACAGAGTAAAACAAGCATTAGAGAGTGCTAAATCTGATGCTGATTCCTTGGTAACATATATATTCTATTTGTTATACTCCCTAGAGGAGCATCCTACTTACCCTTTTTCTGTCCATGTGTGTGTCCTACTGAGGTTTCCACACTATTTTACTGCAACTCTTGACCAAAATAAATAATGAATTCCATTACACATTCATACAGTTGGCCGAGAGAAATTGGACATACTGGCGTGATCCCGTCGAAACCATTTCCTATATATTCTGGTGAACATCTATTGTTCAATCAACTAACCTGCTCCATTTTGAAGCAGAACCGGCTCCATTTTGAAGCAGAATGGCTTTGTGCAGTAGTTCTTTTTCAAAATTAAAAAAATAATAAGATATGTTTATGAAGTAATTGTTTTACATCATGCACAATGTGGCTTCCGTAGCTTAGTGGTTAGTGCGCTTGCCGTCTAATCTGGAGATCCGGTATCAAATCTGGGTTGAAGCACACATATGCCTGCCATGTTACTGCAGAAAGTTGACAGGCAAAAAAAGGCTATGCTTGGCACTATGATTAACACGTACATTCATGTGTGATACTCTAAAGTTATGTTGTTTCCATCATGTTTACAGGAACAGCTGGAAATAAGGATGAAGTTGTTACAAGACACCAATGAAAAACAGAAGATTCAGGTAAATAAAGTTTTTACAATCTAAACTTGTACAGGGATCAGTCTCATAATATAACCTTGCTATTTTAAGATTCGTAAAAGTACAGTGTAGATCTCATTAAAACACAAAATCACAGATTTAAATGAGCTTTCAACAATGGTTGTCTTCTTTAGATTACCTATACATATTAATATGTTTTTTCTTACAAGTAGTTAATAACCTATCAGTATTTCTTTGCTATGTATGACATAATTGTTTTGTTTTAACTGATCAGATTAAAGACTGCAGGACAAAATCCCCACAGGACTGCTCATTTTATCAAGGTCGAATAAAATCCCCACAGGACTGCTCATTTTGCCAAGGTCGACAAAATCCCCACAGGACTGCTCATTTTGTCAAGGTCGCCAAAATCCCCACAGGACTGCTCATTTTGTCAAGGTCGACAAAATCCCCACAGGACTGCTCATTTTGTCAAGGTCGACAAAATCCCCACAGGACTGCTCATTTTGTCAAGGTCGACAAAATCCCCACAGGACTGCTCATTTCGTCATGGTTGACAAAATTCCCATCATTCATTTTACATAAAGAACGTAGCAAAATGAGTGATGGGGATTTCGTCCATCCAATGATGTGGATTTTATCTGTCTTGCAAAATGAATGGTAGGAATTTTGTCCACTTTGACAAAAAGTAGCTGTGGGACTTATGTCTTGTGGGGATTTTGTCTGTATCCCAAGATTAAATATTGTCATTTGACATTTATTGTGTGAATATATTGATCAGATTGATTCGTACAAGAAGAGACTTGGTGCGGTCACTCGTGAGAAGAGGGAATATGAGGAACGGTTCCTGAAAGTAACCACAGAATTAGACAAGAAGGTCTGTACATTTCATTCTACCGTTTACCATCGGGGCTTTTCATTGGGAATGTTTGTGAATTTAATTCTAAAGTCAATCCATTTTGATATTGTTTCCTGAAGAATAACCATAGCATGTTAAGACTTATTATAGTCCACACAATTGTCAACATAGTATCATAACCAAACATTGGAGGCATGCTTTACAAGGTGTTTCCTTCCAATTTTTGATGTATGTTTTGCGCTTTTTATGCCCCCGTATCGATAGAACGGGAGGCATTAAGTGAGGCAAATAGTGATTACTGTCCGTTCGTCCATCCTGGTTAACCCAAATTGACCGTTTCTTCTAGCATTATTATCGCTTGCTACAAAGCTTCCATACTTGCATGGATGTTGTATATGAACACTCTCCACAGGCCTGTATCACCTGACCCCATTTTGACCTTCACCTTGACCTAATTTTGGTCTTAGACTTATTGAACCTCAACCTGTATGGAGCAACTGCTTATCCTGAACACTAATGCTGACTTATTTACTCTTTACTTTCCAGAATAAGCTTATACTGGACAGCCAGATGAAGAAACAAGAGTTAGAGATCTCACTGACAGATATGGAGAAGTTAGCTACACAACAGATGAAATGTCTGGCTAGAGAGAGTGAGGATGCTCTAGAGACTGCTAAAGATAAAGTGAAAGAAATACAAGATATACTACAAGCCTATCAGAGATTTGTACGGGTAAGTCTAAGTCACTTCAGTGTAGTTATCATTTATAATTACCTCCCTTTATGATTTATTAGCTCACCTGTCACATAGTGACAAGGTGAGCTATTGTGATCACTCTTCGTCCGTCGTCCGTGCGTGCGTCGTCCGTGCGTCCATCCGTCCGTCAACAATTCATTCAAACGACTTCTCCTCCTGAACCACTGGACCTATTTCAACCAAACTTCACAGGAATGTTTCTTAGGTGGCCCTTTCTAAAAATAGCTAAAAGAATTGTAATCTATAAATAACTCTGGTTGCCATGGCAACCGATAGAAAAATCTTTAAAAAAATCATAAAAAATCAACCGCTGGCCAGATTTCAAAATTATTTTACAGAAATAGTTGTTGGGTGACCCTCTTACAAAATTGACATTTTTGTCCTGATTCGTCAAAAAACATGGCCGCCAGTGGGTGGGGGCGCTGTTTTTCCCTATATATCTATAGTAAAATCTTTAAAAATCTTCTTCTCTAAAAGTACTAGTTGGATTTCATTATAAACTTGTTAAATTGTTCCTTGGGTGGTCCTTTCTGAAATAGCTTAAAGAATTACATCCCATGCAGAACTCTGGTCGCCATGGCAACCGATAGGAAAATATTTTAAAAATCATAAAAAATCAACCGCTGGCCAGATTTTAAAATAATTTCACAGAAATAGTTGTTGGGTGACCCTCTTACAAAAATGACATTTTTGTTCTGATTCGTCAAAAAACATGGCCGCCAGTGGTTGGGGTGCTGTTTTTCCCTATATATCTATAGTAAAATCTTTAAAAATCTTCTCCTCTAAAAGTACTGGTTGGATTTCATTATAAATTGGTTAAATTGTTCCTTGGGTGGTCCTTTCTTAAAATAGCTAAAAGAATTACATTCCATGCAGAACTCTGGTTGCCATGACAACTGATTGGAAAAAACTTTTTAAAAAAAGCATGGTTCTACTTGATCAATGTGCACAGGTGAGCGACCTAGGGCCCTGTGGGCCCTCTTGTTATACACAGAGTTCAAAGTGCACAGTGTGTCATTCATTGTGCAGTGAGTATAATAGGCTTACTTGATCTATATTTAAGAAATAAAAATCTGTTCACGTATTTTGTCGGTGAATAAAACATGGGCAGGAGTTCGGATGCGTAAAAATTAAATCACGAGTGCATAGCACTCGTGATTTAATTTTCCGCATCCGAACAAGTGCCCTTGTTTTATTCACCGACAAAATACAAGAACAGAGTTTTTATTTCGATTCTAAATACGATAATATCCCGCACTATTTAACTGCGCGCATTCCATTTTCACCCATTTGACATTGAACATAATTCCACGCTGAAATTGAGTGGCTTATTAGCTGGTACAATTACCTCCCTTGGTAATGAAAACGATCTTCGTAATTTTCTGAAGGAAAAAAAACACATTTTAAACATTGAAACAATTTTAATAACAAGACTATAGTGTATCTATGTCATGTAATGAAAAATATGAATGAATTGATTATCAGAAATTTTTATGAATCTTAATTTCAAGAGTATATTGGAGTTTCTAAAAATAGATGAGTCATAGCTGTAACACTGGATTCTCGTGAAACTCGCGGGCTGTTAAAGTATTTACTATAAAGTTTACGTTCATTCATTCATAAATAGGTCATGTGATACGGGGCGTAAATTGTAACAGCCAATTTGTTACCATGTTTTATAGGGGTAATAAAACATGGCCAGGTCTGCTCTATGTTTAATGGATTAAACCGCGGATCGTGTTAGAAATGAGGATATGGATGGTTCGTTCTATGTCTGAATCTTGCGTGGATGGCTAGGCGCTGCCGCCATTTCTTTGTGATTTTGGATTGTCTGCACTACAGTATTTAAATATACAGCTTAAATTGTATTTGAAGGTTTTTTATGCCCCCCTATCGATAGATGGGGAGGCATATAGTGATTCACCTGTCCGTCCGTTCGTCCGTCCGTTCGTCCGTCCTGGTTAACCCAAATTGACAGTTTCTTCTAGCAATATTATGGCTTGCTACAAAGCTTCCATACTTGCATGGATGCTGTATATGAACACTCCACACGCCTGTATCACCTGACCTCATTTTGACCTTGACCTAATTTTGGACTTAGACTTATTGAAGGGCCAAATTCTTGGTTAACCCAAATTGACCGTTTCTTCTAGCATTAATATGACTTGCTACAAAGCTTTCATACTTGCATGGATGTTGTATATGAACACTCTTCATACGCCTTTATCACCTGACCTCATTTTGACCTTCACCTTGACCTAATTTTGGACTTAGACTTATTGAAGGGCCAAATTCTTGGTTAACCCAAATTGACCGTTTCTTCTAGCATTAATATGGCTTGCTACAAAGCTTTCATACTTGCATGGATGTTGTATATGAACCCTCTCTACAGGCCTGTATCAACTGACCCCATTTTGACCTTCACCTTGACCTAATTTTGGACTTAGACTTGGAGGGTCAAATTCTTGCTTAACCCAAATTGACTGTTTCTTCTAGCATTTATATGGCTTGCTACAAAGCTTTCATACTTGCATGGATGTTGTATACGAACACTCTCCCCACGCCTTTATCACCTGACCCCAATTGAACCTTCACCTTGACCTAATTTTGGACTTAGACTTATTGAAGGGCCAAATTCTTGGTTAACCCAAATTGACCGTTTCTTCTAGCATTAATATGGCTTGCTACAAAGCTTTCATACTTGCATGGTTGGTGTATTTGAACATTCTCCACACGCCTACATCACCTAACCTCATTTTGACCTTCACCTTGACCTAATTTTGGACTTAGACTTATTAAGCGTCTAATTCTTGGTTAACCCAAATTAACAGTTTCGTTTTACATCATGTCCATCATGGCGTTGCCTTAAAACTTGGCATACTTGTTTACTATCATAAGCCCCTTACATTATCAAAGCCATGTAACACTATCCCACATTATAACAGAATTATGGCCCCTGATTGACTTAGCTTTTTATGAGCAAGGCTTCCATGGGGGCGCAGTCTTGTTTTAAGATCAATTGTTTTAACTACTTGGAATGACTGACATTAAACAAGATCAGTCATTTATAACATTAGTTTGATATTCTGCTCAAGGAGCTTGTAATATGTTCATGCATAAAGGTCAAGGACAAGGCTAATTTGTTGAGACTATAATTATAATCCATGTATTTATACCTTACAGAATTTATCACAAGAGATTATTCGTCGTACGCAACAAGTACGACATACTTTGAAGGATCATGAGCTGAAAAAAATCAGTACAGATAAATCTAACGCCTCAATGAAGAGGGCTCAAAATCTTGCCAAGGATATCCTCAATCTTAGCCAATCAGATCTCGACGAAATTATGAGTGCTGATGGAGAGCATGGAAAAATGGTAATATATATTTTATACATATATGGATTGTTAGGGTCATCATTGTATTAAACATGACTATTCAAATTTCAAAATGTATTTTACCTCAAATGTCAAAATGTTCTTGGAATGTTATGTATTCATGTGAAATTCTTACGTAATTATCCCATATATATTGTTATTAAAGATATACAAATGTACAGTTAGATTTTACTGTCACCGGTCACATGTCATCTGTTTGACCGTTAGTAATGCGACAAGCCTGTGTCATATACGAGTATGTGCCTGTACGCAAACAGTTAAATTGCATAAAACATGATTTGCACGAAATTTAGTGTTAAACATGTTATAATTCTACCTGTCTTCGTTCATCTAAATTGATTTTTTTCAAACACTATCAAAGCTTTCAACTTGAAAGTCTATATGCTTGTGGAATGTGATGGCCTACATCTACTGACAGATGAAACAAATCTATCCTGCATTTTATGAGAGTTATTCCACTTTTCTGACTTAGAATTTGTACACAAAATGCCAATTTCTTAAAGACTATCCAAAGGTATTCACTTGAAACTCAACATAGTTATTCACCATCACAAAGGGGGTCCATACTGACAAGACATATATTTAAGAGTAATCTGCCCTTATTACTCTTTAGGTTTTCACTCACTAATGGGCAAGGGTACTATCAAGTACAAGAAAGTTGAGCGTCCAGCACTCGTAAGCGGTGCTCTTGTTTTGATGTAAAGGTAGTTTTGTATTGAACTTAATGAACACTCTTAGTCAAAAATGCTGTAATTAAAGCTGATATTGATGAATGTAGTAAATGTGGTATATTACAGGAATGTAGTAAATGTGGTATATTACAGGAATGTAGTAAATGTGGTATATTACAGGAATGTAGTAAATTTGGCATATTACAGGAATGTAAGAAATGTTGTATATTACAGGAATGTAGGAAATGTGGTATATTACAGGAATGTAGGAAATGTGGTATATGACTGGAATGTAGGAAATGTGGTATATTACAGGAATGTAGTTAATGTGGTATATAACAGGAATGTAGTAAATGTGGTATATTACAGGAATGTAGTAAATGTGGTATATTACAGGAATGTAGGAAATGTGGTATATTACAGGAATGTAGTTAATGTGGTATATTACAGGAATGTAGTAAATGTGGCATATTACAGGAATGTAGTAAATGTGGTATATTACAGGAATGTAGTTAATGTGGTATATTACAGGAATGTAGTAAATGTGGTATATTACAGGAATGTAGTTAATGTGGTATATTACAGGAATGTAGTAAATGTGGTATATTACAGGAATGTAGTAAATGTGGTATATTACAGGAATGTAGTTAATGTGGTATATAACAGGAATGTAGTAAATGTGGTATATTACAGGAATGTAGTTAATGTGGTATATTACAGGAATGTAGGAAATGTGGTATATTACAGGAATGTAGTAAATGTGGTATATTACAGGAATGTAGTTAATGTGGTATATAACAGGAATGTAGTAAATGTGGTATATTACAGGAATGTAGTTAATGTGGTATATAACAGGAATGTAGGAAATGTGGTATATTACAGGAATGTAGTAAATGTGGTATATTACAGGAATCTGAGATGGAGACTGAGAGACGTCGTGATAAGAAATGGATGAAGAAAGTCGATAGAACACAGAACAGCAAGGTACTGATCTACTCTATGTATTAATATATTCTCTCATAGCTTTATGGACATGCATTGATATGATAATAACAAAATGGCCTCCGTAGCTCAGTGGTTAGTACGCTTGCGGTCTAATCTGGCAACCCAGGTTCAAATCCAGATAGAGGCACACATATGCCCTCCATGTTTCAGCAGAAGGCTGACTGGCAAAATAAAGGCTGTGTTTTTACAGACAGAAATGCAGCATTTGACAGAAACTGCAGAACAAAAAATGAAGAAAAAACAGATTACAAGCACATGCAATAAGGACAACTACAAAAATGAACCGAAAAGCTCTAACCTTGAACAAAATATCAACCAATCGGGTTTTGCCATTTTTTGCAATCTAATATAATTATTTGACCTATCAATTGACTTTAAAAATTAAAAAATGGTTACCTACTGCTCTAACAATTGATCTACAATTGGCCTTTTCGACTGGGCTGTTTCCTGGAGCTGCAGCTGAGATTATAGTCTGGTTTCCCTCCCTAATATTACAATAGTTGTATTGTAGTGTACTGTAATATTGGGAATGGGAACCAGACTAAAAGCTGCTCCAAGAAACAGCCCAGTCAAAAAGGCCTAATGTAACTTCACTACCAGTTTGTAAATGGATGGTTGATGAATTGACTAAGTGCCTCGGTTGAGAATCGAAATGTTTTCCTCAACCTTCATTGTCTGTCACATTATCCTGGCCTTCTATAAAACGTTATGTGATTTAAAAACATGTGGCCGCGAAATAATAAGTCTAATCCTTGATGTTGATGACATTTCTTTTGTCTGCTTTGGTATTTTTCGTTACGATACACAGAATTAAATAGTTGGGCGACTGTAAATGAAATCATGTGATGTCATTTTATGTTAATAATGAAATGAAAAGCGTGCCCCGGTTGAGAATCGAAATCAGAGACCTCCCAATCTGTAGTTAAGAGCGTAATCCACTCATCCACCTATCGTCAATGAATATCAATGTTATATATTTGCTATATTTTCCTCTAATTCTACAGGATGACTTTGCCATGGCATTGATGGATCTATTCCTACAGAAGATAGAGGAGCGTGCAGACCTGTCAGCCAGACTACAATCACACAATACACGCCCAGAACCTACCGTCCAAGCTAGCTGATAACACACTATATTACATCTCATTTATTGTATAGTTCGCCGGGGATAACTCTATCCTTATCAATAAACAAACAAAGCAAATTATAAATACTGCACGGTCTACTGGCCGCCAGTTATCAGTGTGGATTTAAAGAGTATATCATTAAATGTGTATATGCACAAGATTGAACAAAAATGAATATTGAAAATGTATTTAATTTTTATTTGTAAACAAAGGCTAGTGTTATCTACGGCAAACTATATACATTTCATTATTGTATATATGTTTATATGTATAGTTAAGATTCCGTCTGTGTAGTTAAGATTCCGTCCATGTATAGAGTACTAGATTATTATATGTGAAATATACACTATGACAAATCGGCAACCCTATAGAATATAATATTATGCTGATATATCCGATCAATAAATACAAAGTTCATAGGGTGGCCAATTAGAAATTTGCTGAAATGTATTATATATGTAGTTCTACTAACATTGCCTTTAAGATAATTGGTACAGTCAGTATGTCGGACAACAATTTGAGGATTGTTCGCAAGACTGTAGTTCTAAACAGACTGTAAGGAACGAGTTAAGGCTGTGTTGTGTTTACATCTGGATTTCCACATATTTCTTTGGCAATGTATTGATTCTACAAATAGTTTGTCCTTTTTGGTAGTTCATAAGAAAACGTTTCTGTCAGGAAAACAAACGAGTGGTTTGTGTTGACTAGGTTACAAGAAATACACACACGATGTTATATGCAGGAAAACAAACGAGTGGTTTGTGTTGACTAGGTTACAAGAAATACACACACGATGTTATATGTTCTTATACCTGTCTCTGTAATTGTATGTCTCTGTGTGCCAGTTTCTAGTAAACTTATTTTATCTGTGATATGTAAATTATACATGTAATATAAAACTGCCAAATTAATCATTTTGTATCTTTCTTGTCACCAAATACTGTGCCAGTATATTTATGTCTCCTACATAGGAGGGGGAGGACATGGTGATTTTGTGCAGGATGCCTGTTGACTCCTACATATAGCCTGGGAGGACATGGTGATCTTGTGCAGGATGCCTGTTGACTCCTACATATAGCCTGGGAGGACATGGTGAACTTGTGCAGGATGCCTGTTGACTCCTACATATAGTCTGGGAGGACATGGTTATCTTGTGCAGGATGCCTGTTGACTCCTACATATAGTCTGGGAGGACATAGTGATTTTGTGCAGAATGTCTGTTTGCTGAATGAATGTCATAACAATTGTCTGCATTGTTCTCTTGAACCATTGGCCAGATTTCAATGAAACTTTACATGAAAACTTGGTACTTGGTACCAAACCTGGTTGTTTACATTGTCAGGAATTTCAGGTTGGATTATTTTTGTAGGAGTGACGGCCCTTTGTGGAAGATGTTCATGTTTGTGTCAAAAACCGTTCTAGTTGTATTTTGGTGATTGGCTGAAGTACATTTGTTACGATACTAGTATGTGATAGTATGAACATGTAGTTTTACATTATACATGTCATTCTGTACAGTAGTACATTATACACGTCATTCTGTACTAAACATGTTGGAAGTAGTACATTATACACGTCATTCTGTACTAAACATGTTGGAAGTAGTACATTATACATGTCATTCTGTACTAAACATGTTGGAAGTAGTACATTATACATGTCATTCTGTACTAAACATGTTGGAAGTAGTACATTATACATGTCATTCTGTACTAAACATGTGGGAAGTAGGGGGATTTGTTTCACTTACAACTCAACTTGTGTATATACTTATTGTGCTAAGTGGTAATGTCCTGGCTTGTAAGGGCTTGCACTCTGTATTCACTGTATATTTTACTAAGGGACCATGCACACACATTTACCAGAAGATCTGACCACTTTTTTCTACCAGTACTAATGTATTCATTCATTCCTACTTAATTTTACTGTTAATTGAAATGTGTTGGACCATTAACAGAGCAGCAAAACCACATTTTCAGCATTCAAGCTGGAACTAAGCCACATAAAAATGTACTTTTATGCTCTACTATAAAACATGATCTTGTGTATAAATTGTATATTTGTATTCTTTTGTAGAAATTAATTTATTTTCAATTAGCAAAATATTGAAAAAAATATGAATAAACTATTTAAACAGGACACGTTTGTGTTTGTTTATTGTCTTTAACTTGAGTTCTAAATCCAGCACGAGGCAACAGTAAAGTCAGGAATAACTGCCCCTGTCACTGTGTAATGACGGGTAAATCATTAGTAGTGCATCTTGCCAAGCATGCGTTCTGAGTGCTGAATTAGAAAGAATAAATAATTACGTCCTTTGTTGACATTCTCTGACACAATCATCAAAATTGGTGAATGTTTGAATCCACGACTATAGTTTGTTCTGGGCCTACTTGTACATTCAGCGATAAAAGACAAATCAGGAAGGTGTTCTGGGCCTACTTGTACATTCAGCGATAAAAGACAAATCAGGAAGGTGTTCTGGGCCTACTTGTACATTCAGCGATAAAAGACAAACCAGGAAGGTGTTCTGGGCCTACTTGTACATTCAGCGATAAAAGACAAATCAGGAAGGTGTTCTGGGCCTACTTGTACATTCAGCGATAAAAGACAAATCAGGAAGGTGTTCTGGGCCTACTTGTACATTCAGCGATAAAAGACAAATCAGGAAGGTGTTCTGGGCCTACTTGTACATTCAGCGATAAAAGACAAATCAGGAAGGTGTTCTGGGCCTACTTGTACATTCAGCAATAAAAGACAAATCAGGAAGGTGTTCTGGGCCTACTTGTACATTCAGCGATAAAAGACAAATCAGGAAGGTGTTCTGGACCTTCTTGTACATTCAGCGATAAAAGACAAATCAGGAAGGTGTTCTGGGCCTACTTGTACATTCAGCGATAAAAGACAAATCAGGAAGGTGTTCTGGGCCTACTTGTACATTCAGCGATAAAAGACAAATCAGGAAGGTGTTCTGGGCCTACTTGTACATTCAGCGATAAAAGACAAATCAGGAAGGTGTTCTGGGCCTACTTGTACATTCAGCGATAAAAGACAAATCAGGAAGGTGTTCAGGGCCTACTTGTACATTCAGCGATAAAAGACAAATCAGGAAGGTGTTCAGGGCCTACTTGTACATTCAGCAATAAAAGACAAATCAGGAAGGTGTTTTGGACCTACTTGTACATTCAGCGATAAAAGACAAATCAGGAAGGTGTTCAGGGCCTACTTGTACATTCAGCGATAAAAGACAAATCAGGAAGGTGTTCTTGGCCTACTTGTACATTCAGCGATAAAAGACAAATCAGGAAGGTGTTCAGGGCCTACTTGTACATTCAGCAATAAAAGACAAATCAGGAAGGTGTTCAGGGCCTACTTGTACATTCAGCAATAAAAGACAAATCAGGAAGGTGTTTTGGGCCTACTTGTACATTCAGCGATAAAAGACAAATCAGGAAGGTGTTCTGGGCCTACTTGTACATTCAGCGATAAAAGACAAATCAGGAAGGTGTTCAGGGCCTACTTGTACATTCAGCAATAAAAGACAAATCAGGAAGGTGTTTTGGGCCTACTTGTACATTCAGCGATAAAAGACAAATCAGGAAGGTGTTCGGTTAGAATTGTTGATGCAGACTTCCTGAGAGATTTCAAGATCAACCAGCACATTTTTGAGAGAAAAACAAATTTGCCAAAAAAATACTTTTATTTAAGAAAATACTTTCAAAAATACTGAAAAATCAGTTGAAAAAATTAGAGCTGTTTACTTAAGATAGCTGAATGGATTTAGCACAAAATTCTAAACTATCGTTCATTCATTGGCATATAAAACCACAAGATTTCAGCTTTATGATGTTAAGAGGTTATTGCCTGAGTTTGATTTTAACTATAATTTGCCTTATTGAGTATGCTTGATGAAGCACAAACTGTTTTCTGATTACACCACAAGTTTGAAAAATGTTCTGCCGACAAGGTATATATTTGATTAGATATATCAAACATGATATATCACATGAAGCCCAACAGTTCAAAGGTAACAGTTTTAGAATGCTAACACTGTGTAGTTGGTTAATCCAATGGTATTTGGTTTTTGCACGCATGTTAATTAACATGCGTGGTTTTTGTAAACATAAATTAACTCACTATACATGTACACTCAACCATTTTTCTAATTGGTCACTTTTCAAACTCAAAATGTCTTTAACTGTGATCATATTTGATGACATTTTGCGCACGTGCGTTTTATTTATTGAGAAAGAGCGACGCAACGTGGTGGCCATTACACTTGTTCTCACAACCACCACTGTTTCATGTTTATCCAGGAGTAACAATTGCATAATTTACGTATCAATGGCTTATTTGTTATTGGACAATCAAAGCCACTACAATCTTTGTAGAAACAGCGTTTCACCCAAGTGACTCAGATCTGAACATAATTGACCGGATTACATACACATAGATCACACTGATAAGGATATACATAGCCTACGGAATATATGCTCTCTCTTTTTAGTGCATTATCCTATTAATACATGGCCATAATGGCGACCGGAAGGTAATGTACGTTTTGTTGTTTTATTTTTTTTGTCTGTGTATGTTAATAGCCTCGTGACGTCCTTGTTCTATTTGGTACTCGATCGCTGGTTGGTGACAATGCCTGTCACCATTTTGAACTAGATATTACTAATAATAGTCCTTTGTCAGTTGACCATCCTTTTTAATCTCCATTTAAAACACGGAGATATTTGTTTGGGCCTGACTTGTGGATTGTTGTGATAAAAGACGTACTTACTTAACTTACTTATGTTATGTTACTTAACCAATTCATGAATAACTAATATGAAGATTTCTGAAGTGAAACCTTAGTGCCAACAACTACTTGAAGTATTTAAAATGATTTACTAGTATACTTGTACATACGTACATGCAAATATTGCTTCATCACTTACAAATCCAATGTAACATTCGTGTGTCACAGTTTACAACATTAATGTGTAACAAAGTTATGGAAGAAAACACGCAAGTTTGCTATATCTGGGCCATTATGATATTCAAACATTGGAGTAATCATATCTACATGTCTTGGCATTGTCAAAGTATAAGTGACTTATCTGTTCTGACATTTTGAGTGTTCACTGTCGTTAAGTGACGTCAAGCATAATTTTATTTAGACATGCATACTGGCAGAATAAAACAGAAATACATGAGGCATTTTGCAAGTACTTAATAGTATAAACAAAGATCTAAATATACAAAAATTGGAAAAAATGTACCAAATCTCGCAATATCTCGCGGCAGTTTTCTGAAATCTCAAGAAGTCTCGTTTGTTCTTAATACCTTATATCTTCTGTTTAAATGTACATATACAAAAACTAATAAGTTTATGCAATATATTTATTATTCAGCTTTAAAATAATAGCTCGTTTATTGAAATGAGTCAAGGAATAAAACAGGTGTTAGTAAAGAGCAAGACCTATACTCTCATTTTAATGGAAATTCCAATTTTATCAGAAAATACCCAATTTGCCTCATTTAAACAATACTTTTCTGAATTCTATAAGAGATAGAAACAAATCGTCTGACATGGTCAGACATGTTCATTCCATACCTGTGTTTGTACTTTACTTTTCATTGTTTTCAACCAGGTATGTGTATTTCACTACGACGCAAATGAACCTCATTGACAGGGGAACACATTAATATAAAATAAGTTACACCATGCAGTAGAAGAAACTTAGCTCTTCAAAATGAGGCAAAATATCAGAATCAGTTGCGTGTTATTTTGCATTTTCTCTAATTAAGTGTAAACAAACGTATTTTTATAAAATTTATAATATCTTAGCAAGGTTCTTAACACGGGAAATTGACCACACAGTCACTGAGGCGCAGTTTGTTTTAATAAACATTTCATTAATAGTGGTGTTATTTAAATATTTTTAATAATCAGAAAATAGGGAGTTTTGTCTTTAATTTGATATCAATATTTTAAAAATCCGTCCATAAATAAGAAAATTAACCCATAGGGCGTGAAATCACTTTCTGTTTTCGTGTTTAGAATAGCATTGTCTTTTCTATTGAATGCACCTCAGTGACTGACTGGACACCGTGGTATACATTTCATGGTATAACCTTTTAATTTGTTGATCAATTTTGATGGGATTTTGCATGGAGGTAGTTCTAACAATGTTGTCTATGGATGAAATTACTGTATGAAGATATCGAAAGTCAATTCTTGTGTTTGATACTATGAATATCTGACCACGTTAGTACACATGCAACTTTCTAAGATAGATCTAACATAAATTTTATAAATTATCAATGATACAGTTACCTGTGCTCTGAGTCACATTAATTACCAATTTAATATATAAATTTAGTATTTGAGTCTAGTTCATATTTCCACAGCTTTTATCACACACACACATTGGTTGATTGATTGATTGATTGATTGATTGATTGATTGATTGATTGATTGATTGATTAATTGATTGATTGATTGATTGATTGATTGATTGATTGATTGATTGATTGATTGATTGATTGATTGATTGATTGATTGATTGATTGATTGATTGATTGATTGATACGTCACAGTATTAGCTCTGATCATCACCAGATGACGACTCATAATGTACTTTTTGCAGTGTCCAAGTTATGGCTTCGGATGTTCTGAGGATATTTGCAACCGCACTGTCGTTACTTCAGATTGTGAATGGTACAGGTCTTCATTTGTCTTAGTTGCAAGCTGGAACTAAAACTTTCCAGTCTTTAGTATGAGTGATTCGTTAATAGGAGATCACCTTCCAATCTTTATATACTAATGTCTAGAACGCATGCCATGCAATTACATGTACTTAACCTAGAATACCTTATTATTTAAACTTCCTGGTACTCACAAAGCTCAGTATTATATTTGTTATTTCATGAAAAACTGTTATAACTTGGCCCGTACTTACCGAAATGGTTGGGCTTTATCTGTCCCACAATACAAATGGTAGGCATACTAATTTCATGGTTGTTCTCATGCACGTTCACCTGTGTTTGTTCAGAAGTTGGGTACATCTTAATACTTTATATACGTACAGACATTGATTTATCATATTCAAAATATATTAAGTGTTCTTTATTGACCTTGACAATGGCGTACAGAACAACAAGGGAGACTATCCCTGTATTATCTTGAGAAGAATGATTAATTAACTATGTTGATAAGTCTACTAAAGTTCTTGAGTTAACCGAATTCTACAGGTCTTCAATGCTTGTATGGTACCAACCTCCCCAAGCCCACGGACACTGGTCAAGTAATTAACTGTGGTGATCATCAAGTGAGTACGCGAATAACTTTATATTATTTATTATTATTATTATATCATATTTATATAGCACTTTTATCATGTAATTACACGTTCAAAAGTGCTGTACAATCACATTTAAGACATGGTTAAAACAATTTTACATAGATAAATGCATACAAACATTAAAAATGTATATATACATGTAAACATAATACAAATAACACAAAGAACCCGCCCTCAATTACCCCCCCCCCCTAAATTGGGTGTTTCAAGAGCAGCGTCACATACCACTGCCACGAGAAACTAACTCCAAAGGAATAGTGATACTTCCTTTAAGGAGACAGGAACCCCCCGACACTATTTACTACTGTACTAGTGTTTCAAGAACAGCGTCACATACCACTGCTTCGAGAAACCGTCCCCAAAGGTATAAATGTACTACCTTTTAGGAGATCCTTAAGAAGTCAAACTAATAATCAGCCAGAATATGCTTGAGTAAAACAGTGTGTTTTTAGCGCTTTCTTGAATGATGGTAGTGTTTTACTATCTCTGAGAGTTGTTGGCAGTGCATTCCAGAGCTTCGGTGCTGCAGCCATGAAACATCGATCACCGTACGAGACAGTCCTCATCCTCGGCACAACTAGAAGAATAGAGTCATTTTGTGACGTAAGCTGTCGTTGTTGAGTATATATTTTCAACATACTTCTGATGTAGCCTGGGGAGTTCCCATGTAGTGCTTTGTAAACATGAGTCAAGACTTTGTACTCCACTCTGTATTGTACAGGTAACCAGTGAAGATCCTTCAGCACAGGAGTGATGTGATTGTATCGCGGTATCCGTGCGATGAGGCGGGCAGCTGTATTTTGGATATTTTGTAGTTTGTTCCGAATGGTTTTTGGGGAGCCGCACAGTAATGAGTTGCAACAATCCAGTCTTGATGTTACTAAAGAATTTATGAGGGATTTTGTTGCATCAACAGTCAAATATTGTCTGATTTGACCTATTTGTCGGATCTGCATGAAACAAGACCTGGAGACAGAGTTTACATGTTTGTCCATGTTTAGGTGTGAATCCATCATTGCACCAAAGTTTCTCACCACCGGTGATGGTCTGATCACAGCATCACCAACTTTCACTCTGAGATTCTGAGCATCACTGGTATTCCGTTTCGGTACAACCAGGATTACCTCTGTTTTGTCTGCATTTAGTTTCAACAGGTTGTTTTTCATCCAGTGCAAGATATCCTTCAGACATGCTTCAATTCGTAGCAGTGTTTGATCACGTGAAACGCAATCCTTGGGTTTGAATGCCATATACAGCTGGGACTCATCAGCGTAGAAATGGTGTTGCAGTTGATGCTTTCTGCAGATTGCACCCACTAGTTTTGTATACATGATGTAGTTTTTGGGACAAAGCACAGAACCCTGAGGTACGCTAAAATTCATCAGGACTGGTTTCGAAAGTTCACCATCAATACAAACAGTCTGGTAACGGTCACACAAATAGGACTTCATCCACTCAAATGGCTTGCCTACTATACCGAAATGTTTTTCAAGTCGGCGTAAGAGGGTGGTGTGATCAATGGTGTCAAATGCTGCTGATAAATCAAGCATGACGAGGACAGTAGCTTTATTCTGGTCTAGAGAACAAAGGATGTCGTTTTGCACACGAAGTAAAGCAGTTTCAGTAGAGTGGGATTTTCTATATGCTGACTGGCGTTCTTCGTGGTGATTATGCAGTGTTAAGTGATCATCTAGTTGAGCATCGACTACCTTCTCAAGAACTTTAGAAATAAAAGGTAAGTTTGACACCGGTCTATAATTTTTCATTACATTTTGATCAAGGCCTGGCTTCTTTATCAGTGGTCTTATTCTGGAGCTTTTAAAAGCCGTAGGTACATAAGCATTTTCAAGTGATGCATTGAATAGTCGCGTTAATATTGGCAGTAGTTTATTTAAACAATCCTTCAACAACCATGTTGGGATTGGGTCAAGCTCATATGATTTACTAGGTGATTTATTTATCAGTTTCCGGATTTCTTCTTCTGAAGTCGGGGAAAACTGTGATAGTTGCTCATCTTGAAAATGTGTGTCAAATTCAGCAGTGTCGCCATGTTGGTTTGACTGAGTAGTGGAGGCTATTTCAGTTCGTATTCCTTCAATTTTGTTAATGAAGAAGTCACTAAAGTCCTGTGCAAGCACCTTAGCCGATTTGTTGGATGGTTACACCACTTCTTTAGCATCGCCCATAAGATGTTTAGTTATCTTGAACAGCTCTTTCTGATCACGACCACATGACTCTACCTTATCTGTGTAATAGGTTACTTTAGATTGTTTTAACAATTTGTTGACAGCAGAACATTGATTTCGATATATTTGATGATCTATTGTTAATTTAGTGGTTCGCCATTTTCGCTCAAGTTTACGTCTCAGATGTTTGGCGTCATGTAGATCTTCAGTGTACCAAGGACAAGAAGGTCTTAAAACTATCGTTTTAGATTTGAGAGGAGCATGTTTGTCAATGAGTGATGACAGTCCATGTGTATACACCTCAACAAGTTCATCAACATCATATATAACGGAGAACCAAACAACTTAAATATATTATCTTTCTCTTTTAACTAAATATGATCATAAAATAAAACAAAACTTTGACTACTATATGGATTCAGTACAATAAAGGGGATAGTGCATGCTAGCCTTTTCCCAAGACCTTTGCCAGACAACACGATTCACACATTTCAGAGCTTTCACTGTTTACATTGCTGTCTGTGCTCGGCTGGTTAAGTTGAGTGCTGCCTTCCCTGTCCTTATTGAAGTTTTGTACGATAAATTTCCACAAAGATATTAAGAAAATAATTGTTCCGGAAAACCTAGGTTTTTTCACCTTCTTCATTTTGAAGTGGTGCCATCGATAATGTTTCTGATTTTTGCTCAATTTGCAAACTAATCACAAGGAAAATTGGTTAAATGGCCGTTTTCTCGACGACTTTTTCAACGAAAAAATATATTTACTATGGACGTCAATTTGGCATGTTGCTTTAATGTTTTCTATAGTTCCGTACATTAGAGAAAATCTGGTTACAGTTGCCAAGCACAAAAATCTATGCTCTTGGACGAAGAGATGCCCTAGACACAGTTAACTATGTTAAATTGTATAATGATTATATAATGTGTACACATTTATCATTGCACAGAATTGTTACATAGAAGCCTTTGGAACGGCAGGTGGTAGTTTAAGATATAATGTCGGCTGTCGAGAGATATTTGTAAGTATATACCTAGTTCATTTATACCCCTCCCCCAGATAAGTGGTCGCTTGTAGAAGTCCTTAATTCTCATCGTAGTCCATTTATACCCTCTCCCAGATAACTGGTCGCTTGTAGAAGTCCTTAATTCTCATCGTAGTCCATTTATACCCTCTCCCAGATAACTGGTCGCTTGTAGAAGTCCTTAATTCTCATCGTAGTCCATTTATACCCTCTCCCAGATAACTGGTCGCTTGTATTAGTCCTTTATTCTCATCGTAGTTCATTTATACCCTCCCCCAGATAACTGGTCGCTTGTATAAGTCCTTAAAACGTCTCATCGTGTCAGTCGATTGCTTAAGTACCCAGTGTGAGCAAATGTCGACATACATGTATATATACACATCTCGGACAAGCAGAATATTTTCATTTAGTAATCTAAATATTCATTATGGAAGTATTGGGAACAAATTCGCCATAAATTCTAAGATAACGATCGGTTAGAAGTCGCAATATCATTTTATGTGACAGTGAGTCATCTTCGGACGTTGAATCAGATAGGAATTGGTGACAGAACAGTCTGTCGAATGCATCTCATACACCTATCAATTGCCCACTGAGGGAGATGCTAGATGTATCAAAAAGCCCGTCATTTTTAAATTTGCGGCGTTTAAATTCCTCATAACCGGGATCTAAAACCCGGCCTAAGTCTATTTCCCGGGACCAGGAATCATTCGGCGTGTCCAATGCCCGATTGTTGGGAATTGTTTTCTGTATGCCCGCCGCCCCACCCTGGGGCACAATATTACGGGGTACATCAAACATGTAGCTATGTAGTTTAACTTTAAACCATGAGTCAATTTATTGCATTGGGATTTTTAATCCAGGAAATGAAAATTTTACGATATCATTTGTTGAACAAGTTTAGTTATGCTTACAATGTTAACACATTTAGCAACATGCGCAACAGGTTCATGTGTAGTTGTGCATTTATTGTATGTTTTGAACATCTGATATTCGCATGGTCTCTATTTTTGTATGATCTTTGTCTACAATTATTGTATAGTTAATGGTGTGAAACGAAACAAGGGGAGTAACCTTTACAATATTAAACTTTTCTCCCCAGCAATGTGGTACGATTAAAGATCGTGAGATACTGATTGGTCGAAGATCAGGCGAGCATGTAATGTTTTGCTCAGAATGCTGTACCGGTGGTTTATGTAATAGCGTGGGGTGTGGACACTCCGGTAAGTGGAATTTATGCAGTCTTCAATTAGATGGGCACTTGTTTCCATGATATTTTAATTAATCTAAGAATGAAAATGTTAACACATGCAAAGCCCGCAGCCTTTCATTCAACGGGTAGTTATAGACCATTTAGCATGATTAAATATCAAATAAAGCGATGCAAGAAATGATCTACAATCTGAAAATGTCCGGGAAGAATGTACTCTTCAAGCAGGGATCATCTCATAATAGTTACCTTTGGTTGATGAAGACAATGATGTTGTACTGTGTCAATGGTTCCTTTTTTTGCCACTGACCTCGCACCACAATCATATATCTGTGTTTGATTGTTTGTGTTCGACAGTCATGGACAGTGGTCATCCGTTTGTTTCCTCCTGTCAGATTGGCCAATGACCCCGCACTTTGATGAAAGAGACAGTTGTGTGATATACGGACTCCAGGAGCGATACCTTATTTCTTTGCAAATAGGCTCATTGGTTGTTTATAGCACCGTTACACACACTAATACCTTATGGTTACCATATCAATCAGTTCGTCTCTAGTTGGATGAAAAGCAATGAATGGACTAAGCCAACCTAACCGAGAATTGAACCAGGGATCTTTCGATCAGTAGTCAAAGGGATTATGTACACGACCACTGTGTCACCCTAGTCATATATCTATTACAGGGTACCATACAAGCCGGGGACCAATGTGTTATAACTGTGACGATCAACTCACTCCACATGATTGTAGTAGGATAACTGAGTGTGGTAGAGATGAGGTAATACCAGGGTTACATGGTAACGAGATATATATATGTAGTTGAATCATGTGGTCACATGTATAATTATTTTTGTGCTCTAATGAAATATACGATCACTAAATAAAATGAATGTGGGTGTCATGTTTCCAAGTGAATATACGGTAACGAATACCGGTAAGAACTGTGTAGAGTTCGTTTATGAGAAATTGTGATTCGAAAATAAGAGAAATCCAACTGTAGTAAAGCTTAATGAAACACACGTATGCCATTTTCAGGTGTGCATGCTCAAGTCAATTATACTTTCAACCACTCATGAGAAGAGATTTCAAACGAAATGCGAGGTGGCAAAGGTAAATCATTTTGGATCTAAACGAGACTTTCTTTGAGTATACACGTACATGTATATAGGTTTCCAGAAACCTCAAGTTCCCTTCAGCATATTGCTATGCTATAGGATTAAGGTTTAAAGTCATTTCATAGAACGCTATCAGTACATATTAGTTGAATACATTTGTAGATTATTAGATATAAATATAGTTATAAAAAGATTATATTAAGTCAGACAGGGAAGGCAGCACTCAACTTAACCAGCCGAGCACAGAAAACATTAAACACACACAAAGCACAAAGCCCAACTAAACAAGCGCAGATCCGCCCAAGTCCAAGCTGTCGAAAAGTATAATAAATTATAACTAGTTATAACATATTATTATTATTATGATGAGTTTTTGGTTTTCTTGGATTTTTCAGATATGCTATAGCGAGGTCCAAACTTATCTTAACTTTCAAAATTTGATAATGGGTAAGAAGAGAGACGTATTGACAGAAAAAGGTGCATATACTATATCTATATACGCTATTTCAGAATTGGTAAACATTTTCAAATCGAACATAACTAGTCTATATTACTGCATTGTATACTCGTAGTAACAAAATCAACTTCAGTATGTAGCACAAAAATTGAAATGGCTCTCCAAATGTCTAAGAAGTGCACCCTTGTGGCTGCAACACTATAATGTAAAGTGCCTTTGAACGTGTGTTCGCATGAAAAAGGCGCTATATAAAGCTGGTATATTTGTATTTATTTTTTAGATGAGACACCCTGAATAATTTGTGTTTTATCAACTTCTATCCTATTCTAGATATTGCTTGCAAGTTCAGCTGCTGTACGGATGATTTATGTAACGGAAACTGTTCGGCTTTATCAAACTCAGCTACAACTATCCCTTCAACTAATACACCAACGACTGTATCACCGCATACATACCATTGTCTATCTAACCCATGTCGTAGAGGGATGTGTTCTGAGTTCCAGGATACATATGCTTGTCATTGTCCAGACGGATACACGGGCAGAAATTGTGAAATATGTGAGACAACATTACATTTCTAGTGTTAATGCTATTTTGAAGTATTTCAATGTCCCTAACAATATTTTGCCCAAGGTAAATCGTTTTTCTTCAGTCCAAAGGCACTCAGCATGTTGTAACAATTTGTCAATGAACCCATGCATGCATAGTTTCGATATCGAATTCGAATGTTTACATAAATACTCATATTAAATAGGAATTTGGAACATTGCTTCTCTTCGATAAAACAAAACATGGTATACTTTGGAGCGTTTATTATAATATGTGATAGAAAATTATATGTTTTAGCATTTGGTACAACGACACCTACTACTGTGGCTTTGGACCCTTGTTTATTTAATCCATGTGCCAATGGTAAATGTACATCGAGTGGATCAACGTACATGTGCACGTGTAACACTGGATATACTGGTCAACAATGTAACCAAGGTGATTTATATACAATCTATTGATTTCATGACTTGTTACAACAATTTACATTGATGCTAATTTTAGGTGAAGAGGTGTGGCTAAATAAAAGGATAATTGATTTAGTGGGTCTTAATTTTAAGTAATAAGTGAAATTACTTCAGTGCATGATAAAAATAGCATGGCACGGTCGTTGTTCAATCAATCGTTAGTGGGCTGGAGTGTTAACCCGTTGATCAGGTTTGGTTCCCAGTAGCGGCAGGTCATACCCTTCCATGAACATTTTACAACATTGTTGAATTTCCTACACATATGGAGACATTGCTGATTCCATGTTGGAACTATTAGGGATACAGTTCAGTGAAACTGGTTATGTGAATCGGCAGTCGTACATAACTGAAAAGAAGTGTTGAGAAAACGGCGGTAATCTCGACTAAAATAAATTTACACCATTAACGCAAAATTGTCCTACGCGTTGTTGTTAATTCAGCATGAATCTCTAAGAATGTGAGCGTATAATGACTGATTCAAACACAAATCACTATCATATGCGTCAGCAACCTTCTTTGTGCACATATAACCTTACTTTTAATTGGGCAATCATAAATTGGCCATAGTAAATAAACACAACGGTGACCTTCACATCTAAATTAACCTTAAAATTTGGTTTACGTGATAATGGAGCAATCGTTTCCGCAATAGCCCAAGTGGCTCAGTGGTAACGTTTCAGTCTTTAGATGATTTACCAGGTATGCTACTTTTGTATGCAGGTTGGAATCCATTTATTGTCTTTATTTTTATCATTTGTTTTTTTTCATCTTCTCAACACTTTAACATTACAAAGTCTAGAAAAGATAAAACAAAAAAGAATCACTGAAAAAATACACAGAATAAACATTTTTTGGGTTAAGAAAAGTCATGAGTTGGATTCGTACTCGCGCCTAATAAAAACATACCTTTGTTGCGACTGGACTTTGCGCTTTACTTACTGAGCTATTTCCTCATTGCTTATTGTGTTGTATTTAGTACACCTGATTAGTTATTCTCAAGTGTAAAAGGTAAAAAAGAAAGTTTATGTTCTGGTACTATTTATAGCCCGGCCAATTTATCTTTGTCCGATTATACCTATTTTGGAATTTCCAGTTGCCACTTCACCACCCACGACACCTATCCCGACGACAACAGTCACCACGACGTCAAAACCCACCACGACACCCACTCCGACGACGAAACCAACCACGACGCCTACCCCGACGACGACACCCACCACTACACACACCCTGACGACAACATCCACAACTACACCCACCCCGACGACAACATCCACAACTACACCCACCCCGACGACAACATCCACAACTACACCCACCCCGACGACAACATCCACAACTACACCCACCCCGACGACAACATCCACAACTACACCCACCCCGACGACAACATCCACAACTACGCCCATCCCGACGACAACACCAACAGATTACTGCTTTAATGAACCATGTGTCCATGGACAATGTACCTCAAAACATGATGGTTTTGAATGTCAATGTGGGGATGGATATAGTGGCAAGCTATGTGACAATCTTACGAGTGAGTAACAAATATATCCATGTATGTACACACAGTAACAATACAATCACCATTTTGCATTATTATATCATAGAGGTTTTATTCCATTCAGTAATTCGTATTTGTTTTAAGCTTTGAGGTATAAAAAATATAACTCTATAATAACGCGATAAATTGCAGTACAAAACAAACACAGTATAACCTTAATTTTTGTTACGGATTAAAATCAAGGACCGTAACATTTGCCTATGAAAGCATTCAAACATTTGGTACAGCATAGTTAAGTTTGCATGCTCCTAAATATTCAGAAACGATAAATATAGCGGATTTTGTGTTGTTTGTTTTTGTATTGGAACTTATCGCGCTAGAGTTATAACACATAATTATTGGTACATGTATCTAAAATACAGTTTGTATATGTTGTATGTTACCATGATACTGTCTCGTTATTTAATGCTGTAAATTGATAACCATGCTTTATGGATACAGCGACTGTTTGGTAAGTTAACTGTCCAATATTTTTCCTGACTGTTAAGTTCAATGTATATGTATAAGGATGAGTATTTCTAAAAGTATATACATTTTGTATTATATTCTGATGAAGGCGTAAGCCGTATCGTAAATATTATAAAAATACAAATGTTACACATGTTGGTATGGAAATGTGTATGTTTTGGAAACTGTTATTTTCCCATAGATCTACTCCATTATACGTTTCCTCTTCACTTTGTTCTGTCTTCCCTTTGAAATGTATCACTAAGCTTTGTCCAATTTAAAAATATTTGATTAAATAAATAGATATTCGAATTCCCATGTATTAACATAATTATTCCATTTTAAGTTGTCATCACACTACCTACCACAACCAATCTTCAAACGACAGCAAGTACAACACCAACAGATTACTGCGTCAATGAACCATGTATACATGGACAGTGTGCCTCTGAATATGTTGGTTTTGTATGTCATTGTGCGGATGGATACGAAGGCTTGCTGTGTGACTTTCAAACTAGCACTAGTATGTAACATATTCTAGTTTCCATTGAGTCTCATGAGCACGTTCCTTTGCTTCTGGAAGTATGTGGCGTCTATTGGTTGATATTCCATAAACACCTGAAAGGTCTATGTATTCTCATGTATATGTCTCGTAGAAAGATCTATGTATTCTCATGTATATGTCTCGTAGAAAGATCCATGTATTCTCATGTATATGTCTCGTAGAAAGATCTATGTATTCTCATGTATATGTCTCGTAGAAAGATCTATGTATTCTCATGTATATGTCACGTAGAAAGATACATGTATATGTACTCGTATTCTCATGTATTTGTCTCGTACATGTACGTAAAAAGAAACGAACATAATCTATATTATCCCAACGAACATGCTGAACTTAGGAAATGAATCCGGTTATTCTATCTGAGCTAATGGGTTTCAGGGTAAACAGTTAATAGAGAAACAATGCAAATACATTTAAAGATGCTGGATTCTTGATGATGATTAAAATACCAAATACTTTCGATTAATTGCTAATGTTTCGTAGAGTCAGTGCGACGAAACAAACAAAAATGTACTACGGATTCCGAGTTATATATCGCCAATAGATCTGGCTCAATTCCCGTAGAAAGCCCATACAATCTATGAGGTTCTAGGGTATGTCTACCACGTATAAATTGGGACCTTGTATACTATACGTTGACGTACATTCGTGGTGTAAACATGTAACGCCAATCGTGTTTCAATAATATTCAATATTCATCTTACTTGACCTAAGGATAAGGACAACCAATGAGATAACACCATACTTTTACTATGAAACTCTTGGTCAGTAACAGGAGATATGGTTGGCCATCCAATTTAAATTAAGATCAAGACTGAATACCACCCCTGATCTCTCCTCGATATAACGAAGTTTTACTATACATTGTTCTCGAGATAACGAAGTTTTACTGTACATTTTCCTCGATATAACGAAGTTTGACTGTACATGTATTGATCATCATCTCGAGTACGGTATGTTTAATTGTACAGGGTGTTAAAAAGTTCGTTCTCAAAGTTTATGTTTCAATAGTTTACTTTCCTGATGTCGGAAGAATGTACAATTTTCAATTTAATTCCAGAGGGTTCTACCATTGCTTTAATCTTTTGAGCATTACATGAAGCTATTTGTGTAAGAAATGGAAATTATAAACTGTGTACATGGCTCAGATAAAATTTAGTTTAGTATGAATTTAAATTTTGAGAACAAACGTTTTGAACACCCTGTACATTTGTATTCTATATTTGTTTTAAGAGAGTCCGTGTGATTCGAACCCATGTATAAATGGTAGTTGTTCATCCAGTGACACTACATATTGGTGTGAATGTTTTATTGGATATACAGGATACAATTGTGATATAGGTAAGATTCATCAAAGCTCAGTCCGTGACTATCACAGTGTAGCAATACCACGTGACTTTTACATCGCTAAAGACTACAAATCCAAGACGAAATTTGCTTCGATTCGAAAACAAAAATAGCCGAAAGTAAAAGTGAAGCAAATTTTGTCTTGTATTTGTAGCCTTTAGTGTTGTAAAAGTCACGTGGTATTGCTACAATGTATCAGGTTAATGGCTTTTGCTTCACTCTTGACTCTCTTTGGTTTCTGCGGATCAATGCCCGGGGGGCACTTCGTCAATAGTGTTTGGGTCTTCCTCTTTTCAAGACGCTTGTCAATTTCAGTGAGGATCTTGTATAACAACATTGTGGTCTTCTCCTTCAAGTATGATCGATGCTTCTCCAGTTCATATATAGACTGGAGTCATAAGTATGATCGATCCTTCTCCAGTTCATATATAGACTGGAGTCAATCAATCCTTCTCTAGTTCTTATATAGACTGAAGTCATAAGTCTGATCAATCCTTCTCCAGTTCTTATATAGACTGGAGTCAATCAGTCCTTCTCCAGTTCTTATATAGACTGAAGTCATTAACTGCCTTATATAGACTGGAGTCAATCAATCCTTCTCCAGTTCTTATATAGACTGGAATCAATCAATCCTTCTCCAGTTCTTATATAGACTGAAGTCATTAACTGCCTTATATAGACAGGAGTCAATCAATCCTTCTCCCGTTCTTATATAGACTGGAGTCAATCAATCCTTCTCAAGTTCTTATATTGACTGGAGTCAATCAATCCTTCTCCAGTTCTTATATAGACTAGAGGCATACGTCTGATCGATCCTTATCCAGTTAATATATAGACTGGAGTCATAAGTATGACCGATCCTTCTCCAGTTCGTATATAGACTGGAGTCATAAGTATGATCGATCCTTCTCCAGTTCATATATAGACTGGAGTCAATCAATCCTTCTCCAGTTCTTATATAGACTGGAGTAATTTACTGCCTTTTATAGACTGGAGTCAACCAATCCTTCTCCAGTTCTTATATAGACTGGAGTCAATCAAAACTTCTCCAGTTCTTATATAGACTGAAGTCATTAACTGCCTTATATAGACTGGAGTCAATCAATCCTTCTCAAATTCTTATATAGACTGGAGTCAATCAATCCTTCTCCTGTTCTTATGTAGACTGGAGTCATTAACTGCCTTATATAGACTGGAGTCAATCAATCCTTCTCCGGTTCTTATATAGACTGGAATCAATCAATCCTTCTCCAGTTCGTATATAGACTGGAGTCAATTAATCCTTCTCCCGTTCTTATATAGACAGGAGTCAATCAATCATTCTCCAGTTCGTATATAGACTGAAGTCATTAACTACCTTATATAGACTGGAGTCAATCAATCTTTCTCCGGTTCTTATATAGACTGGAATCATTAACTACCTTATACAGACAGGAGTCAATCAATCCTTCTCCAGTTTTTATATAGACTGGAGTCAATCAATCCTTCTCCAGGTCATATATAGACTGAAGTCATTAACTGCCTCATATAGACTGGAGTCAATCAATCCTTCTCCAGTTTTTATATAGACTGGAGTCAATCAATCCTTCTCAAGGTCATATATAGACTGAAGTCATTAACTGCCTTATATAGACTGGAGTCAATCAATCCTTCTCCAGTTCTTATTTAGACTGGAGTCAATCAATCCTTCTCCAGTTCTTATATAGACTGGAGTCAATCAATCCTTCTCCAGTTCTTATATAGACTGGAGTCATAAGTCTGATCGATCCTTCTCCAGTTCTTATATAGACTGGAGTCAATCAATCCTTCTCCGGTTCTTATATAACTGGAATCATTAACTACATTATATAGACTGGAGTCAATCAATCCTTCTCCAGTTCTTATATAGACTGGAGTTAACCAATCCTTCTCCAGTTCTTATATAGACTGGAGTTATTAACTACCTTATATAGACTGGAGTCAATCAATCCTTCTCCAGTTCTTATATAGACTGAAGTCATTAACTACCTTATATAGACTGGAGTCATTAACTACCTTATATAGACTGGAGTCATTAACTGCCTTATATAGACTGGAGTCATTAAATGCCTTATTTAGACTGGAGTCATTAACTACCTTATATAGACTGGAGTCATTAACTACCTTATATAGACTGGAGTCATTAACTGCCTTATTTAGACTGGAGTCATTAACTGCCTGTTGAATTGTTTGTATGGCTGTCAAATACGTATATACATGTCTGATGCATTTGTTGATAAAAATCTTCTTAACTAGTAGGTCTCCGTGTTTAATATCCGCTTATTGTCTGGGTATTTCATTGTGAGATCTGTGTTAAAATAGTTTGAGCTTTAATGATTGCTGACGTTCCCGTTGTTCTATATCGCAAATATATATCTAAGAGTGTCTACTATGTTATCTTTTCATTCAAATTAGATTATAACTGTGCAGAAAACCTGTTAATTTTTCCCAATTTTGCATCGTTCAGTGCAACTCTGTGTTACAGGCGAAATGTTGTCATGGCATAAGAAGACTTAATTGAAATAAAACATCACGTACCCCCCCCCCCAATCCACGCACACTAATAGTGTGTTATTATCATAGATATTGTACTTGTATTGAAACTTGCAACATATATTGCTTAGAAGCGAGACATCTATTTAAACACCTGTTAAGCGTTTCACGTCTTATGGCATCACTCAAGAACACTAGAACATGGCAGGTAAACATTGAATATTGACATTTTTCGTTTTTACCTTAAATTAAACAAACACCTAGTTTTCTTCCTTTCAATTTGACAAGAACGTATGTGCTTGCTGCAAATATCAACTATGTTTGGTGTCATGTTTGTATTGCTTGTCCATGTTTTATTTGCCTTGTACCCTTGCTATAAGCTATCCTTTGTTCACCCTAGGACTGCTTCAAGCATCCACCACAACTACCCCCTTGTTTACATCAGCGCCGCTACAAGCTGCTACAACGGATGAAAAACAAATCATTGACTGTTCTTCAAACCCCTGCATACATGGCACATGTTTTCCGGTACACCCGAATGATTTCCTTTGCAATTGCTATAGTGGCTTTGTTGGAAAACTCTGCGACCACGGTAAGCTTTTTTTTATGTCATGTATTTGCTTTGATATGCATTTGGTGTAATGTAGCGAGCACGTGTACGTACGTCTCGTATATGTCATTGTTTTGTCTTGTTGCTCGAGCTTCTGATTGGTCATTGAGTACCACTCTATGATTGTCCTTGTGGTGACTTATTTTTGTGTCTTTTCTTGCCCTGACGTTTGTTGCTTTCCCTATCTGATTAAATATTTGTCTTTTACTAACCGGTAAATGATACATGTCGAGCATAGTCTTTATTTGCCTTCAGCATTCTGCTGAAACATGACAGGTATATGAGTGCTTCCACCCGTATTTGAACCCGGGTCGCCATATTAGAGGGCAAACGCGCTAACCACTGAGTTACGGATACACACAGGATATGTTAATGAATAGTTGTTTCCATCCCTGTCATGAGGTTATATCACAGGAGTGTTTAAAACAGACGTTTGGCTTGGGCCGCAGTTATGATAATGTTTTGCAATCGCTTTGTATCGCTTTCAGTCATCCCGTTGTTTCTATTGTATGGAATGGTGTGTCATATTGGCTATCACTTTATGAATATAATTTTATACGGACACTTCATTGATGTTATGTTTTAACAGTTGTATGATATAATATCGTTTGTGTTCGGAGTGTGCTCAACAATACTACAGTTCCTAAAGTGTCGCATCATGTCTGTATTTATGTTTTACCTTCCTACCTACCTAGTCCTTGTTGTTCCTGGAGGCACATAGGGCAAGGACTAGAGCTTTCCGTTCTTCTCTGCTCTTTGCTGTTTTTTTCGTCTTCTTCCCAGGCCAAACCTATTCCATTCATCTCGATCTCCACAGTACGTCTCCAGGTTGTTTTACAGTGTCCAGGTCTCCACAGTACGTCTCCATGTTGTTTTACAGTGTCCCTTTCTCCACAGTACGTCTCCAGGTTGTTTTACAGTATCCCGGTCTCCACAGTACGTCTCCAGGTTGTTTTACAGTATCTCGGTCTCCACAGTACGTCTCCAGGTTGTTTTACAGTGTCCCGGTCTCCACAGTACGTCTCCACGTTGTTTTACAGAGTCTCGGTCTCCACAGTACGTCTCCAGGATGTTTTACAGTGTCTCGGTCTCCACAGTACGTCTCCAGGTTGTTTTACAGTGTCCCGTTCTCCAGGTTGTTTTACAGTGTCCCGTTCTCCAGGTTGTTTTACAGTGTCCCGTTCTCCAGGTTGTTTTACAGTGTATCGGTCTCCACAGTACGTCTCCACGTTGTTTTACAGTATCCCGGTCTCCACAGTACGTGTCCAGGTTGTTTTACAGTATTGTTCATATATTGTAGTGGATGAATCAATGGCATCAACGACGAATTCACCAACAGAGCAAACAATAAAGGAGTCAGTAACAATAGGCAACACAGCACCAACAGTTACCCAGAGCCCTAGTAAGTATATCTACAAGTGTTCATGAAGATACTCGGATAGGCAAGGCAACATTTAACTTAAACAGCCGAGCACGGACCCATCATATACCATACCCCTTCCAGGTGCATCATATATAGCATGTACTTTTATTAAAAAGATGTATGCACATGTATACTAATCTATACCTATAACATACACGTCATGTGACTTACTAGTATTCCTTTTGAAGAAATAGTCATTGTCCGTTCTGGACAATCAGTTTTGTTGCATGTATACTTCATGAAACATTACTTAGAACAGAGTCGTCATTTAGCTGCCATCCCCCAACAACAAAGCAAATATTTTAAACATAAGTGGTTGATTGTTCGATCAGGAAATGCGAGGATACTTCTAAAACCTTCCCTCGAAAACCATGACTGATCGAGAAATTTCACACCAAAAATAAAAAAATTGCGCTAAAAGAAGCCAGAATTACCAGGCAAGTGACTTTCTAAATAAGAACAGTGAATATATTTCAAATTGTCGAAAGTTACCAAAAGGGAAAAGTAAACGCATCTGAGTTGCTATTTTTTTAATTATTTCCTAGACTGTTTCAGAATCTAGACAATAAAATTCAGCAATTTGTCAATATTAGTAAAAATCTTCGTATTTATGGCTCATGACTTTTTTTGGTATTTTTTTAAGACGAAACCTGTAATCCAGTGCCCGGAAGTACGTTCACTGTACCAGTAAACAACAAACATTCTATCACTGTTAGGTAAGTACAGTAATCATATATTACACCATGCTGTATATTCGGTACAATCCTCGATAGCCTATTGGTAAAGTGTCCGCTTCGAGTGCGGGAGATCTCGGGCTCCTCGATAGCCTAGTGGTAAAGTGTCCGCTTCGAGTGCTGGAGATCTCGGGGTCCTCGATAGCCTAGTGGTTGAGGGTCCGCTTCGAGTGCGGGAGAACTCGGGCTCCTCGATAGCCTATTGGTAGAGTGTCCACTTCGAGATCGGGACATCTCGGGCTTCTCGATAGCCTAGTGGTAGAGTGTCCGCTTCGAGTGCGGGAGATCTCGGGCTCCTCGATAGCCTAGTGGTTGAGGGTCCGCTTCGAGTGCGGGAGAACTCGGGCTCCTCGATAGCCTAGTGGTAGAGTGTCCGCTTCGAGTGCGTGAGATCTCGGGCTCCTCGATAGCCTAGTGGTAGAGTGTCCGCTTCCAGTGCGGGACATTTCGGGCTCCTCGATAGCCCAGTGGTAGAGTGTCCGCTTCGAGTGCGGGACATCTAGGGCTCCTCGATAGCCTAGTGGTAGAGTGTCCGCTTCGAGTGCGGGACTTCTCGGGCTCCTCAATAGCCTAGTGGTAGAGTGTCCGCTTCGAGTGCGGGACTTTTCGGCTCCTCGATAGCCTAGTGGTAGAGTGTCCGCTTCGCGTGCGGGAGATCTCGGGCTCCTCGATAGCCTAGTGGTAGAGTGTCCGCTTCGAGTGCGGGACAACTCGGGCTCCTCGATAGCCTATTGGTAGAGGGTCCGCTTCGAGTGCGGGACATCTCGGGCTCCTTGGTAGCCTAGTGGTAAAGTTTCCGCTTCGCGTGCGGGACATCTCGGGCTCCTCGATAGCCTAGTGGTAGAGTGTCCGCTTCGAGTGCGGGACATCTCGGGCTCCTCGATAGCTTAGTGGTAGAGTGTTCGCTTCGTGTGCGGGACATCTCGGGCTCCTCGATAGCCTAGTGGTAGAGTGTCCGCTTCGAGTGCGGGGGATTTCGGTTACGATCCCAGGCCGTGTCATACCAAAGACGAAATAAAAATAGGGTACCAGTAATTTACTAGCTAGACGCTCAGCAAAAAGAAGGAAACTGGCTTTCTTCTCTCATACCCGTGTGGCGATGGATAATCAGGAATGAGATGTCGTGATTAATATCAGTTGAATATCGACCTAAAATAAATTACTATTAACTACAATCGATCGCTGGTCACTGGTCGGTTTTCTGACAATGTTGCATTATTTGGATGTACGTATACGCATGTTAGCGGATGTTTGGTTCCTGAGGCTTGGCTTTGACGTTTGACTGAAGTGCTTTCCAACTGTAGGCGAAATGTAAAGTGAGCCTGACTATGATGAACGCTTGTTTGTGTAAATGCACATCATTCTACAGTAAAGAAAATAGTTCTTGCCATAGGCATTATGATCATTCAAATAAGCGAATGTCAAACATAGACAATGGATATTATGAAGTTATTAATGTCATTACACGGGGTGCATAGTTCACTTTAATGCCGTACAGTAAAACTAATTCATTTGCTACTCGTCATGTATACAGTTCCAACTGTTTCGGTATAATTTAAACTTCGCTAAGGACTTCGTTAGTAATCATCGTCCGTTTTTCAACAGGTCGATTTTTTTAAAATTGGAAATATGCTAACCAGTGATTAACGAAGGAAGGCCACGGAATATTCTAATGTCCCATTTTCATGACAAAGATTTTAGATAATATTATTAATAATAATAATAAAGACTTTATTTAAAGAGGCAACACAGTTGGGTATGCCCAGTCTTCCCTGTGAGCCTCATATGCATACTAATCTCTTTGATAAATTGTGTATTTTAAGCGTTCATCCAGATGTACGTCTGACTCACAGTGCAGCGATGCATTGGTGTTTAAAGAGCTGTGGAAGACTTGTACAGATTGATAATCAAGAAACATTGAATGCGATAGGAAACTATTTGAAACAACATACAGGTAGATGTTCATGTAACTTCATACAGGTAGATGTTCATGTAACAACGTACAGGTAGATGTTCATGTAACAACATACAGGTAGATGTTCATGTAACAACATACAGGTAGATGTTCATGTAACAACATACAGGTAGATGTTCATGTAACAACATACAGGTAGATGTTCATGTAACAACATACAGGTAGATGTTCATGAAACAACATACAGGTAGATGTTCATGTATATCAGACTATAATTAATGACCTTTGCTCGAAATTGCACCATTTTTATTCCAAACTTGAAACTATCTTCTACGAAAGGGGACATCCGTCCTGAGCACACCCTCTGCAATACCTTATAAATGAGCAGCCTGTTCTGTACTGAACATCATAGTTTTACGATAAGATAGATAGGCCTACTAGTAGGTAGCTAGATTCGTTTCTTTCTCTAGGTACGGAGTGCTTGATGTAAACATAAACATAGATCCCGAGCCATATATATTCAGGTCTATTTAGCGCGTATACTTCAACCTTCCCATCTTCATCAGGGCTCGCTAAATAAGTTACTAACATGTTATCTAGGCTCCTTTAAGATATGTTGATTTACAAAGACAACCCATGACAGATCCTATATATCAATTGAGAGAAGTGTAATCCCATATGTCCCGTACACACACACATGACTTATTGTGAATGCTCATTACCGTTTCGGTCAAATAGAAACCAAGCACATTGTAACCTGTCCATAGCCATAAAGTAGATACATACGTCGTGCCTCCGTAGCTTAATAGTTAGGTCGCTTGCCATCATATCTGGCGACCCGGGGTAAAATACAGGTGGAGGCACTAATATGCCTGTCATATATCAGCAGTAAGCTGACTGGCAAATGAAGGACATGCTTGGCATTTTATATAACTCTTGGTTCAATTTGATACAAAACATAACATTTTTTAACCTTAATACAAATTGCTGGAAATACAAAAAAATGTACTCGAGCTCGTGTAAACATCTATACATAATCTTCTTGTTATAATGTTGTGTTCTAGAAAGGTTATCACTTACTTCGATCAATGAGTAGAGGTTATACCACCCGATCTGAAGGTCGTGCGTCCTACCCCCCCCCCGCTCCGAGGTCGAGGTTGTAAATTGACCGTCATTATTATATGACATAAGTTCTAACCCCCGCGGGCGAGGTTGTACATTGACCGTCATTATTATATGACATAAGTTCTAACCCCCGCGGGCGAGGTTGTACATTGACCGTCATTATTATATGACATAAGTTCTAACCCCCGCGGGCGAGGTTGTACATTGACCGTCATTATTATATGACATAAGTTCTAACCCCCGCGGGCGAGGTTGTACATTGGCCGTCATTATTATTTGACCTAAGTTCTAACCCCCGCGGGCGAGGTTGAACATCATACGTCACTATTCTGTTACAGGACATCACCCGCTCATGTCAACATGGATAGCCGGAACTTGGAGACAACATTCCTGGGTATACCCCTACCATGCTCATCTAATAGAACATTGTGTTACTCTAACGTTCGATGGTAACATGGCCGAACTTGGAGCCCGTAGTTGCAACTTGTTGTCTGGCTTCATGTGCGAACATGTTTGAAATAAATTGATCTAAAAACAGTAAATGTGTGTGTCATTATGTTTTAAAATGCAAGTATAGGGCGTTGAAAAAGTTCTCAAACTTTAAATTAATTCTAAGTTTTATTTGAGCTATATACGCAATGTACAATTTTAATTTCTTACTCTGATAGTTTCATTTAATGTTAGAAAAATTAGAAGAATGGTAGAACCCACTGTCCAGATAGTAATCTGAAAATTTTACATTCTTCTGGCATCAGAAAATTAAACTATAAAAACTTCAAAATTGAGAAAGAACTTCTTTAACACCCTGTACATGCATAACTAAATCGCTAGCTTAGAATTTGAAGGTTGTAAGAACAAAATCAATATTATGAGAAAACAAGTAAAAAACTGTTTGAAAACTACTCTTTAATTATGGAAAAACAAGCTTTTTAACTTCACTTTGGACAACATGACCACTTCCGATTTTCATGAAAATAGGCTCATAAGGAGCGCCCGAGATACAGATTTCAAATATGCATGAGTCTTATAAGGTCGTAAGTACTACGACCTTTAATTGAAAGCCAGCGAATTATTGGAGTACATTGTATATATCCATTGCGGCCTCTAAGCAGAGCAATGTACCTTATTTGAAATCATCGGGTTTCCTGACATTTCATCGTTGCATATTTGTCATATTTTTTTGGACAAAATTTAACCATGACTGTAAAAATGATAAATCCGATTATGCAATGTCTGACAATTTAGATTCTCGTCGCATAGTTTAATGGTAGAAATGGGGCGATACCATGATATAGCAAGGGAGTATCGCAGCTGTCTTTATTGTGAAGGTTATATTGAGGATAAAATCCACTTTGTTTTTAATCGCCCTTTATATGATGACATTAGAAGTAAATATATTCCGAAAATATATAGTACAAACAAGTCAAATCTTAGTTTCTATAGATTGTTATCCGATAATACGATAAGACAGCTTGTAATGTTCCTCTATTATGCTTCTCAAAGACGAGAGAAGTTTTTGAAATAACCATTTGTATAGTAAATGTTGTTGTTTATACATGCTGTTGATCACATCGTATTTAGACCTTGAGCTGACAATTGACCCTGCTCCCCCCCAGGAAGAATTTTCAACACTATGATTTTCTTAAACCTTATGGTAGGTGGCATTCACAGACAAAAGTTTGCAAGTTTCTGTTGGGGCTTTAACGAGTTACGGAGATTTGAAATACGTGACTATGCGATTTTCTACAGGAATCACTAATTTTGCTTATTTGATATTATAAACATGCTAAATTGTTTAATAAATCATGTGAATAAGACATTTATGTATGTTAAATGTATTTAAAATTGAAACTATCAGTTGTACAAATTATTATAGGCAAAAAATGTGATAAAACATATGTAATTTACGTTACTTTGCATGAAATTACTAAAATATTAAAAAAACAGTCAACGTACATGACGTTTATAAGTTAAGAAATGATGATACTGATTAGTATGCAGCTCAATAATGTATATAACTATAGTACAACTACACAAATAGTTAATTGATATGAAATGCCATGTAAATTACGTTACCTTTCAAAAATATGGGTCTTTTTCAACAATATTTCAGTTAAAATTTCGGTACAACACATTATACAGGGGTGACAATTGGTGATTTTTTGTAGCTAGGTGACAGCTAAAGTAGAACAAGCAAAATGTTATATACCAAAATGTTCGCCTATGTATGTACTATATGGAACTGCCGGCATAAATTGTCAACACGTGGTGTGGACCCGGAAATTCAAAATGGCGTCCAAGATGGCCGCCATAATTTACAAATATACTTAAAATTCTATGTTCTCATGCATTTTTATTTATTTATGTATATAGTCACAAATATTTGCTTAGATATCATTCATTTGATAATGGACATCATATGGACATACAAGACTGACCACTTTGAAGTCAAGGTCAAGGTCATATCAAGGTCAAGTTACGAAAAATATGCCCTATGGGATATGCAACACTGAAAAGTTCAGGCATCCCAAGACCAAATGGGGTACATAACACTTGTCAAGTACAACCACCCAATGTCACATTCGGTGCTCACCATCACAGAGTACAGCCATCCAATGCCGCATGGGGTAGTCACTACCACTTATTATAGCCATACTAAGCCATAAGGGGTACTCTCAACTAAACCCTTTGTTATTCTTACCACTACCAATTACACCAGTATCAGGCATGACTGGGAACTCATCACCATCATATATTAGGCCTGAATGGGGTGTAACCAACACCGAGTACACCCATATCATGTCCTTAGGGGTTCTTAAACCACTTAATAGTCAACCCAGGCCTTATGGGGGACTAATAACACTGTATATACATACATTCCGTAACCAATGGAGTACTTACAACTGCCCAATACAACAATTCCTATTGATGGCACCAGCTACATCTGAGGCCATATGGGATACTTAAAACCAAGAGGACAGCCAACCAAGACCATATTGGGTATTCACCACCCTTAATTATAGCCATAGTAGGCCCTAATATATACTCACAACACCTGAGTAAAGCCATATTATACATGTAAGTCTCTATATGGTACTCACGATTACTGAGCACAGCTGTACAAGGCCCTATGTGTTACTCACTAGTACAAAACTACAGTCATATAAGACTCAAGAGGGTACTCATCCCAAATAATTCCAGATTTCATACCCCATATGGGTGTTCATAACCAATGACGTACAGTCTCACCAAGTTGTATAGGGTACACAGGAGTCACAACAACATAGTACAGACATCCGAGGCCCAATCACCACCACCAATTACAGTCTATATTTTTCACTAAGTGGTACACATAAATATTGAGTACGGTCCCACCTGACTGTGGTACTTACCACCAGCGGTAACAATCATACTATGTCCTAAGGGGTACTCGGACCAACTGAATACTACCATACCAGGTGCACTATAGCCATCATTGGCTCTATTGGGTAATTCCCCACCACCAATTATGGTCATACTAATCCCTGCAGGGTACAGTAGTTGCAATCACTAAATATAGCCATACCAGACCCTATGTGGTACTTACCACTACCAGCCTTCTTAGGCCCTATGCCCTACTCACAACTACTGTGTACAGCCATACTATGCCTGAGAGATACTCATAGTCACTGAGAAAAGCCATTCAATGCCCTATTTGGTACTTAACACTGTCTAGTACAGCCGTCCCAGGCCAGCTTATGTACTCACCTCCACAAGTTCAACTATCTCAGGCCCGATTGGGTACCCACCTATACAGAGAACAGCCATCACATGTCCTATTGACTATCCTATACCACTGAGAACAACCAGCTCAGGCCCCATTTGGTACTAACCACCTCTGAGTACAGTATTCCCAGGCCCTGTTGGGTACCCACCACCTCTGGGTGCAGACATCCCGGGCTGTATTGGATGCCCATCACCACATATTTCAGCCATCACAGGTTCCATATGGTACCCACAACCTCAAAGTAGAGTCATCTCAGGCCCTAATGGGAACCCACCAAATCTGAGTACAGTCACCAAAGCCATTTTGGGTACTCAACATCACAGATTAAGCCATCCCAGGCCTCATTGGGAACCCACCAAAACAGATTTCAGCCCTCCTAGGCCATATTGGAAACTCAACAACACAGATTTCAGCCCTCATAGGCCATATTGGGAACTCAACAACACAGATTTCAGTCATCCTATGCCATATTGGAAACCCACCCTCACAGATTTGAGCCAGCCTATGCCATATTGGGAACCCACCAACACAGATTTCAGCCCCCCTAGGCCATATTGGGAACCCACCAACACATTTTTCAGCCCCCTTGGTCATATTGGGAACCCACCAATAAAGATTTCAGCCATCCTATGCCATATTGGGAACCTACCAATACAGATTTCAGCCATCCTATGCCAATTTGGGAACCCACCAATACAGATTTCAGCCATCCTAGGCCATATTGTGTAACTACCCCATCTATTAAAGCCATACAATGGCATATGATGCAGCAATTCCTGACTACATGTCGTATGTAACACACGCAATACTGGCTTTAGACATACGAGGGTCAGTCAAGAAAAACTGAGAGTTGGTAATTTAAGCCCTCAAAATATGTTTGCAGTTGTACTTTCTATTATTCATCGTCAAATATTATCCCCTGTGGATCTTCTGATGAATTCCGTCATCAGATATAGGCTTATAAATATAGTTGCCAAGCAACCAAAGAACATTACTAAGGGGTATGCGTTCGCACCAGCGATAAGAAGATTGAATCTGTTGTAAATTCAATGGTTTAGTTCAACCTCATATACCGTGATTTATTACAAGTAACATGTGTATATTGTAGAATAGCATATCTCAAATAATAATGAGCAATTATTTCAGAATGTACACTAATGCCGTGTTATTTTGTTGCCTAGCAACAATTTTACCCACATTTTATCAATTTTCCCGGCATGTGTTCTTTTCGTTGCCATGGTGTTCTATAACTGATCACTGATTTCACCATTTCTTTTCAAAAAGATTATGAATACATTTCAAGAAGTCCAGTAACCGTTATAGAAATAAAATGTATAACTTCGCTTTCTAAAAAAAATATTCGTTCTTTTGGGTGGGGTAAAATTGTGGTTTTAATACCATCAAATAAAATGACAATTTACATTTTCGTCAAGTATATTTTCTATGTTGTTGGAATAAAACAACTAGAATGAAGTTTATTTGATAGATTAATGTATTACCAAATAAATATTATGTTTGAAAATGTCAGACATATCTTTATGTTTCCATGGCAACGCACACTTTAGTTCTATTAACAGCGTGAACGCATATCCTGAATCCAATTGTCATACACTAGAGTAGTATTCACCATAACATCAGTGAGATACCATATTTCACGATACCGTATAGACAATATACTAACACTTATTTCTCTAAGAATTATTTAGCAACTCTCAGTTTTTCTTGACTGACCCTCGTATATGGAAATATAAGCAAAGGCTTTAAACAATGAACAGTAACACAGTTTACACTATCTTACCTTAAATGATCGTGACCTCTCATTGGTCAGTATTGAACAACTCAGGTAGTATAAGATAAAAGATAATTATTCACCTATCTTTTCCTCCAGACAGACCAAGAGGAATTGGACAATTCTACTTTCGGGGTCTAATTCCTGGTGCACCCTAGAGAATGTCTCAAACTTATTTTCAAATATACACTTTGGTTTTTAATCTGTATGTAGTGTGATTAAATAACTGACATACGATTGTATACATGTATATAGAAAATGTTTAAAAGTCATGTGTGCATAGTGTTCTCATAAAGATATTAAATCGAGGGGCAATCTGTGTTCTAGTTTCATAGTTTGAGTATTAAATGTGTGTGTGTGTGTATTAAGTTAAATACATATTGTATAAAGCAAACAAAAATACTTGTACGTTTGGGATTTTACAAAGATAAGTCAACATTGTGTTAAAATTACAGCATACATGTGTATATGATATTGTAAAGTTTGTAAGTAAGGTAACGTAAATTGAAACATAAATTGTTTTTAAATACATGTGTTGAAAGTTCAAATGCAAACTGCAATAAAGATATTTTGATTTGAAAATCAATTATTTTTAGTGGTAAAGTTTATCTAAAGTAACAGAATACAAGGCGAGTAAATTGTAATTTTGTTTGATATTTAAATACATGTACGTTATAGTTTACATATTGTTTAGTTAAATATACAGTTTGAACTGCAAACCTATAATAAGTTTTGAGTAGGATTAAATTGATATTTTTTTATTTTTAATTGTTTTAAGTACGTTTTTAAGACACTGAAGACATGCACTTTAATTTGTATGTTTGGTAACGTAAAGTGCAATGTAGTACATTTTTGTATTGCCTTAACATATCTTACAAGTAAGAGACTTGTTAATATATATAATATAAACCATTATAAATATATAAAGTGGTATTATATGTAATTGAAAAGTGTATGATACAATTTGAATACTTGAAATTATTGAAGGAATGAAAAACGCACATGTTTTGGAGAATGGGTGACATTTTAAGAATCGCTACCAGACATCTATCTCTTAACCTATACTGGCAATCTATACATCATTTTTTAGGTTAAATGTTGAACTTTGTAATGGTAACTTCATCATTTGATTACCTGGTCATCTAACTTTATGCCAAAAACCTTTTGTTTTTTTAGGGTAACGTATGTTTTCCCATATTTATCTTCTTTAACATTGCATTTTGGCATTGAAATTCAATCAGTTTGCAGCTACTAGTTTACACTCTTGAATAACATTGGAACTAAACTTGGAATTATTAAAAAGCATAATGGTACAATTTATCTTTAAAAATTACAATTTTTATTTTATATTTTTGGGGTAACGTATTTTAAAGCGTGGTAACGGATAAAAGCCCCACACGCCAGTTGCAAACTTTATGCCAAAATGTTCGCCACACCTTGGGGTTTCAAAAAAATATGGTCCACAAAATTCCCCCTGGGGGGAGCAAAACCCCCTCTGGCTCACGGTCTAATTGCTATAAAAATGTATATCTATTGTCAATACCACACTAACCACTACATTTGGTATATATGTATGTTATATATGTTGTGTTTGGGCCGGTGACCTAATCATATTTCTAAATCAAAGCACTGAGAGTACTATTGGGAGGCGATCTGGTTGCTGCTACTAAAGCTTAAACCGACTTTACACGTTTAATGTTCGTTTTCTTACTGCCGATCTTGTCTTGAATGTCAAAATAGGCATATGTGACTATATAGGCATGTTGGGTATCTAAATAATTGTTAAAAGGTGCATATTAATTTATATGTAATACGTATATTGAATGCGTATATCAAAAGTGGCTTTAAAATAATACTACGCGCCTATTTATCAGATTCTACAGTACCGTCTTGTAATCACTTCCCTCGCAGCGGGAGACAGTCTGCTAGTACAGCGACACCATATGATTGCATAACAGTACTTTGCAGACCGTATACGATTCATTGATAAAACCATCACTTGACCGTAGTCGGAAGTTTCTAAAAATAGCTTTACAGCCGGGACATTTGATGAACACGTCATTTTCGTACTATGGAACAAGTTCGGTATCAGCCGGTGTAGTGATTTTTTTGGCCAAAATATCGATTTAACGAACAGTTTCACAATAATTTTTGATCTTAGAATAAACAAATGTTGCTGATTGGCTTAAATCAGTTAAAAAATTTGGAGAAACATATGTAGCAGTATTGGGCATGTTGACAGTTTCTGGAACTACTTGAATGCGGATTCACATAGCAGCCTAAAGGCGGTTAATTTTGTATTAAGAAATGGGCAATGGTAGTAATGAGAGACATAATCGCCTCCCAAAAACTGTACAAACTGACAAGTATTAGTAAGTAATTAAAAATAAGAGGTAGGATGCGCTCTTCGGGATCGAGAGGTCCCGGGTTCGAGCCCCGTCTGCGCCAATGCTAAATGTATATGAGCAAGAAATACCCACATGCCCCACTCGACCAAGGTGTGAATTGGTACATATGAGGGCGGTGTATGTACATGTTTACAAAAGTCTGAAACGAAGAGATGCAGAATATTATGTACGTCAGTACTCTTCTCCCTACTGTACGAAAAACAAACTACGCATACACAATAAATTACGTACTTTTAATTTTTTGAGACTACATAGTAGCATGACTAATGTCATACGAATAACTATATTTAAAGTTACAGTGATGTTGGAATATAACTCATTATTGTCGATAATTTCCACTTACTCCACATATACTTGGTACCGGAAT